>JALIRH010000009.1:270000-2670000 GCA_023055505.1 Callipepla californica brunnescens
AGCTTTAAAATACAGTGCAAGTATCGCAGAGGCCTTTCTATAATATCCAGTTTTGGTCCTGTTTAACCCTCTTGGCTCATTCCTATTACATTGTTAACAATTTTATTCATAGGAATAGAGCACAGGACATGATCCAAATATGTTGACTTTTTTTGCCTCCTTTTTTTCAGTACTTTCAGAGATGTCTATCTTATTTTTTTTGTTTTCCCAGAGAACACAGTAAGAGTAAGGACATTAGTAGTAGCAGTTTTTATTTGTACTCTACAGCTCCTGTATGGAACTTTATACAATAAAGAAAAGGTAGCTCATAAACCCACAGGTTTTCAGAGTACTTTTAAGAGTAGTAAAGATGTCAGAACCTCTTTAATAAGTCTTTAAATGTATTATCTTTAAAGTACTGAGGAACTTAATTCAACAGGTCATTAACAAGCAGTGATGGAACTATATGGAGAATTTTACATCTTTCTCAAGACCTGTACTTCAGTTTGTTTGTTTATTTGTTACTGAAGACAAGCCTACCGGGCTCTGCAATGTACTCAGAATTTAGCTAGCAGCCAAAGACATGAGAAATGTACCCCTTCTTTCCTTCCCTTTAAATTCTGAGACTTTAAATTCCTTCTCTGGGCTACCTTTGTATGCATTTGTTGAGAATTTAGTGGCAGATTGTGAATTAATTCAAACTTCAAATTTCTGTCATCTGAGATTATCAACAGTTTACCGGGCTGGATCTGCCCGGTTCTGTGACAATTGGTGCAGGGGACCCACGAACCCACGCCCCAGGAAAAGGGAAGGGGGAAAGGGAAAAGGGAAAAGGGAGATGGGCCCAGAAACAAAGCAGCGGCAACGATCTGAGGAGGAAAGCTAATTTACTAAATAAGATATCAGAAAGCAAAATAACACAATATAATACAATATAGTTGGAATTGAAGCTAATAAATCAAATAAAATGAGGAAGAGAGAGTGTCCGATAAACCGAAGGCCTTACGATAACACTGAAGGCAGACGGCAGCAAGCACCCACTGCTGAGTCGATCCCAAAGGAAAGAGAGTGTCCCGTGACCACAGAGAGTTTTTATCTTTTCCCTCTGAGTGGAAATAAAGTAAAAAGGCAAAACATCGCAAAGGGAATGTAGTTCTTATTCTCTTCTGAGACAGGTATACCTGGAACTGTCAATGATCTATGGAGCTGGAGTATTAACTCTTTAACTCTTAATGCACTACATGATGTTAAGATGTGGAATACCAATGCCAAAAATCATAAAACCATGACAGAGATTTAGAGAACTTGTATGTTGGGGGGTGTTGTGTAGCTCAATTCTGAATTGTTTTCAGTTATTGTGCATGCAAGCTCATTTGTTACAGACAGAACATCCACTGACAATTTCCAAGCACAGATCCTGCCTGTCCTTTCATCCTCAGACTTCAAGATTTTTCACACGGTTCCTGCATGGGTGTGTAAATATGTACAGTCTTGGATACTAAAACATGTCTTGTTGTTCAGAAGGGGAAACAGGCAGCTTTTCCTTCAGTTACTGAAGTACACAGTGTATTTTTCATGTAATTCTCCAAAAAGTAAAAAATGTATTCTCAAATTTATAGCAGTACATTTATAAAATTTAGGAATTACAGTATTTTATCACCACGAGGAAGATAAATTACCTGTCCATGAGGAGGAAATGAAGCCAGTTCCTATCAATGGCTTTTTCAGGCCAGCTCCCAACCTGTGAGACATGCTACTACTCACCAAGACCCTGACTTTAGAGGTCTGTGAGTCAGGCTTTTAGTCAGTGACTGCCAGCTTTGCCTAATTGCTGATGGTTCCCATCCCTTCCTAGTCACCAGCAATGACCCAAGTCCACTCCACAACTCAGGGCTTGCAAAGACCCATCCAGGCAAAACCTCCAAGAAATAGGCACAAAGAAGGATGTGTAAGCTGTGCAAATATTCACCAACAAACCTCTAAGCTCAAGAGTTTGTTTCAGAATTGCATGACATTTGCTGCAATATTTTCCATTTTGCATGCTCAGTATTTTGGTTTAGTCTTTGGAAAAGCAACTCTATCCTACAGTCTCTGTGCTCTGTCCTGTATTAGTAAAGTTCACAATAACTTGGCTTCATTCCCACTTGGAAAACGTCTGCTGCACTAACAAGCTACTGGCCAAATTTCTCCCTGGGCAGCCTGAAACCTGCCAGACCAAAATGAGATCTGTAAAACTGAGCTGACAGCATGAGGTCTGTATGGACTTTCCAGGCCATTTGCCAGGCCCTAGTGGCCTAGTTTTAGGAAGACAAATTGAAATTATAATCATTTAACTAAGCTCTCTTCGAACCCTTCTAGGGCAACACAAGTCTGCCCTTGCCAGGCCTAGCCTAAATGCTGATACTGAAATGATTGCCAATGGCTTTAAAAATACATGGCACCACATGTCACAGAGAATGCTGGTAGATGGAAGTCTGAAATTCCAGTAAAAGGTTTCACCTCCTGTGTGAGGTTTGCCACCTTCATTTGAGAAATGGAAGGGTTAGCAGCAGGTTCTGGGATTTCCATGTAAGTATCCGAGAAGTTATTTGCAGGATTACTTCAAAAAGGAAACGTGACCCTGGGATTCATCAGCAGTGAGAGTGGACACCTGAGAAAGAGGATTGGAGAAAAACCCGGGGCCTACTCTTTCCCTCAGAATCCATCTGACTCTGGACCTGGAGCCTGCTCATTCTTCCCAGGTGCTCTTAGAAGTGCCTACCACTGCCAGCCCCGTGTCTTCCTCACATAGGTTGTCTGGGCAACAGCAGGAATTGATTTGGAAAAGCCAGGAATTTTTAAGGGATAAATGTTATCTACAACTAGTTTTCTGTGCATGGAAATCCATGCAAGATGTTAGTCTAAAAGAAATGTCAGATGCCCATTCTAAATACCATTTGAAGGTGACAAATTATTTGGCTTTATTTGATTGACATGTACTTTCAAGGATGAGGAAGATATTGTCATTGATGAACCTAGATTATTTTTATTTTATATTTTGAATAACTGTATGTAATTGAATTACTATGGCCAGAAACTTTGTTGTTTTTTTTTTTTCTGTTGTTGTTGTTGTTGTTTGTTTTTTGTTTTTTAAGAAGAAGACTTATTTTACTGAGTTGTACTTTACACACATCTATAGTGAAATAAAAGGAAAATACTGTTATTTGCTGTATTAAATACTGGTGAATATCAAACAGAGAAGTACATGCATGGTGTTTGCAAGAGGAAACCATGCTTATGAGATATACAAATGATCCTTGAGTCTAGCACTTGGGAATTTAGTACATATATTTAGAGATGACTGATTTGTGACTGAAATACTAGAACATATTCACATATTCTTGTTTCTCCTGCCTCAGCTTATGGTTCTTTCATCTTTGTTTGCTTGTTTGTTTGTTTGTTTGTTTGTTTTGCCAGGAACTAAAGGAAAGAAGGCATGAAAAAATAAATAAATGTTTTCTAAGCATGGGTACTACAACCCACAAATCAAGGGAAGGATCTTTTCTAATCAGAAGTCTTTAATCTTGGAAAAATAAAAATACCGACTCTCTTCTACAGAAGATTCCGGAGCACTACAGAAATATTTCAGGAGAAAGAGTGAAAGGTAACAGCTATAGCCTAAATCTTGATTCTTCAGTATTCAGTGCAGCAGTCTAACTTGGAACAAAAAGACTTGGGAGTGGAGGAGTGAAATAATACATAGTCCCTGGACAGATTCCTTACCTTAGCCATAGTTCCCCCAATTCATAGTTTTATATTCTTGAACTCTTGTTCTCTGGTGCATAAAACACATGTATTCTGTTAGTGGTTTTTCTGCAATTAGAAAACAGTTCTATATGTTGATTTTGATGCTAATCTGTGATATTTGAGCACATGTTGCTGCAAATCTTGTAAAATCCATGGCATGGAATTAATCAAGGTTTTTAATGTGCCAGTCTCTGCATTACTTAGTTTGGTGGAGAATCTTGCATAAAGCTTTTCCTGTGTGTCTAGGTTTGTATTTTGGATAGATCATGCTTCTATGCTTTTGACAAAGCTTTTCAGTGTATCAGAAGATGAGGCTGTTTCTCAAGAGTACACTTTGTGCTATGAATAAAACAACATTAGTGACAGAGTGTGCTTTTTTCAGTTGGAACTGACATTTGATACATTAGCCAAATGGGGACCTCAGCCAGATCATAATTGGATATGTATTTTCAACATCCTCAGCCCTTCAGCCAGTTGGCTGGGACTCTAGGAGACTTATTAGTAGAAATGCTGCTTTATCTTTTTAGCTAATCTGAATAAAGTGAAACCATCAAAGAAGGAGCCAAAATGAGGGAAAGAGAGAAAGATAGAAATACCAGACCTTAGGCAGCATGCTGCAGTTCAAGAAAATTATGGCTCATTAGGCTGTACGGCCAATGGTGACACGCAGAAAAGGTAACACAGAATGGCTTTAAGATAAAGGATCACAGAATCACACATATTCACAGAATTATAGGGGTTAGAAGGGACCTCCGGAGATCACTGAGTCCAACCCCCTGCCAAAGCAGCTCCCTAGCCCAGGTTGCACAGGTAGGTGTCCAGGCGGGTCTTGAACATCTCCACAGAAGAAGACTCCACCACCCCTCTGTGCAGCCTGTGCCAGTGCTCCGTTACTGCACTGTGAAGAAGTTTGCATGCACATTTGTGCAGAACTTCTTATGAATCAGTTTGTGGCCATTTCCCCTTATCCTGTTGTCACACAGTGCGGAGAAGAGTCCAGCCTCATCCCCTTGCCTCCCACACCTTAGATATTTATAGACATCGATCAGATTCCCTCAGCCTCTCCTCATAAGGGAGGTGTTCCACGCCCTTTATCATCTTTGTGGCCCTCCAATGGACTCTTTCAAGGAGATCTCTGTCTTTTTGGTACTGGGGAACCCAGAACTGGACACAGTACTCCAGGTGAGGCTTCACCAGAGCAGGGTAGAGGGGGAGGATCACCTCCTTCGACCTGCTGGCCACACTCTTCTTAATGCACCCCAGGATCCCAGTGGCCTTCTTGGCCACCAGGGCACACTGCTGGCTCATGGCCAGCCTGTTGTCCACCAGGACACCCAGGTCCCTCTCCACAGAGCTCCTCTCCAGCAGCTTATTCCCCAGCCTGTATCGGTGCTTGAGGTTATTCCTCCCTAGGTGCAAGACTCCACACTTGCTCTTGTCAAACCTCATCTGGTTTCTCTGTGCCCAGTTCTCCAGCCTGTCCATGTCTTTCTGAATGACAGCACAGCCTTCTGGTGTGTCAGCCATTCCTCCCAGCTTTGTATCATCAGCAATTTTGCTGAGGGTGGTCTCTATCCCCTTATCAAGATCACTGATGAAGATGTTGGACAGGACCGGACCCAGCACTGACCCCTGAGAAACACCACTAAGCACAGGCCTCCAGCTGGACTCTGCATTGCTGATCACAGCCCTCTGAGTGCTGTCAGTTTGCCAGTTCTCAACCCACCTCACCGTCCACTCATCTATTCCACACTTGCTCAACTTTGTTATAAGGATGCTGTTATTAGAATACTTTCAAGCTGTACCTATCTGTCATAGTCAAACACTTCAATGGGAAGATACTAATGGTGAATATTACCTTAAATCTATGAGGGCTACTCAAAAGTTCTGCCTCCTTGTTTACGGTCTTGGCCCATGATGTCAGAGGTGGATGTTGGTGACATGGCAGTAGAGGCTGACCCTTCCCATCAGTATTCCATTACATGTTGTTGCCAGGTGACAGGTGGCAGCAGAGGGGCAGTCTGTCAGAGTAGCATCTGACATGGAAGTGCAGATGAGGCAGGAATTTGTCACTGAGTTCCTCAGTGCAGAGAAAAATGGGACCCATTGACATTCATCAGTGCTTGCTGAACAAACTGTGGACATGAGCACGGTGAAGCAGTGGCAAAGTGGAAGTGGTGGGTCACCCTCACTGGTACAGATTTTTTAAGTGCAGCGTGTTGTTCATTACAGGCAAAAAAAAAGCACAGCTAATGGTGTCAACTGTGTTGAAAAGTAGGTGTTTTTTTGTGTTTTTATTTGGTTTTTTGTTTGTTTGTTTGTTTTTGATACTGCAAATTTATCAAATAGTATCACTGTGCTCTGTATCTGTGTTAGTTTCCATGGAAAGAAATTGGATGCATTACTTTTGGAGTGATCTATGTAGTATCTATGTAGTTATTCCGGTTTTGTTTACTGCTAAAGCAGGTTGAAAAAAGTCTGCTAGTGAATTCATTTGCAAAATCGTACCAAGTCCTTTTCAAGCACATCATTTTGTCAAATGTTTGTCATTGTGCATCTGGAAGATCAATTTACATATTATGTCATACATGGAGGAAATTAATGAATTTAGCTTCAGTACACAGATTTTCTTAGTTTTGTTCAAATGAACTAGTTTAAAATTCCTTTCCTCTTGCATAGTTCATCCTGAAGTGGAGTTCTGATGCATTTCAGTGAGTAGGAGTGTCCAAGATATAGGAACAGCAGGAGCTGGGCTAACAGCTCTTGAGAAACAATGGAATGGGAAGTTTTGCAGGAAGACTTAAACTGTGTGCAAATTACAAGGCTAACATTTCTGGAATAAAACCCACCAAAATAGATGTAAGCCAAGACTCTTGATGAAATACAGCAGTACATGGATGCACCCACAGAGATCTCATTGCAAAATAAGAGCTTGTGTTTTCATTTACAAATTGCAAGCTGTAAGACACTTCAGGAGACTATGATTTAGCATGCCTACTTCCAGCTGCTATCAGCTGATGCCTTCACCATGTGTGAGCTGATAAATCCTGTGCTGGCTTGACACATGAATTAAGCAATGAATCAGAAGTAGTGACTGTTCAAATTGAAGCTTTAATGAACTTAGAAGTGGCAATCCACCACCACTCGTTGCTAGACAATAGTATGAATACTGAAATGAAGAATAAATACCCCAATTTTTTTTCCATTAACAATTCAACTATATAACATGGAAATGCTTTAAAAAAGATAATTTGGAATTCTTTGTTTTAAACAAAGCAAAAATTATTGAACACAGATCAGACAGTGGTCTGAACAGTTTAACATTTTATACCTGATCATAATCAGTAACAGATGCTATCTAGAATCATAGAGTCACAGAATCTTTAGAGTGTAAAACGACCTTTAAAGGTCATCTAATCCAACTACCCTACAATGGACAAGGACACCTACAGCTTGATCAAGTAGCTCAGAGCACCATCCAGCCTGGTCTTAAATGTCTTTGATGAGAGGTCATCCATCACCTCTCTGGCTGCTCTAGGCTCTCTCCACCCTTATTGTAAAAAACTTCTTCCTTATATCCAATATAAATATCCCCTTCTTTAGTCTGAAACCTGTACTGGTGACTCTACATCTGGACACAGTACTCCAGGTGAGGCCGCAGAGTAGAAGGGCAAGAACAACTCCCTCCACCTGCTAGCCATACTTCTTTTGGTGTGGACCAGGATCTGTTTGGTTTTCTGGGGCAAGCTTATTGCTTGCTCATGTCCAGGTTGCCATCCACCAATAATCCCAGGTTCTTTTAGTCAGAGCTGTTCTCTCTCCTTGCATCCCTCAGTCTTACTGGTAGTGGTGACTGTCATGATGAAGGTGCAAAATGTTGCACTCAGATTTCTTGAACTTCATGAAGTTCTCCTGGGCCCACTGATTGAGCCTGTCTAAGTCTGTCTGCATGGCATCTTATCCCTAGCACCACACAGCTAGATGTCATTTGCAAATGTGCTGAGGATGCATTCAATCCCACTGGTGGTGTAATTAATTAAAGATCACCAGTCCCAGTCCTGACCACTGAGTGTCAACACTCAACACTAACTTCCACACAGACATTAAGCTATTGTCCACCACTCTCTGGGTACAATCTCATTACCAGTTCTTCATTCATTGAATAATCCACCTATCAAATCCATAACTTTCCAATTTGGAGAGAAGGATATTATGAGGAGCCTTACTGAAGTCCAGATAGATGACATCAGAGGCTTTTCCTTCTGTCTGCTGACACAGTTACACCATCATAAAAATCAACAAAGTTGGTCAGAAAGGACCTGTCCTTGGTGAAGTCATGCTGGTTATCCCATATCACCTCATTCTCTTCCATGTACCTTAGCGTACCTTCCAGGAGGATCTGCTTCCAGGTTGATATTGCTCTTTTTCTAGTCACAAGAATGGAAGCATAAAGAGTTGCCTGCAGTCCAATTTCTTAAGGTTTTCATCTTCAGTGGTTAGAGTTAATATAAAAGTCAGCAAGATGTGTCTGAGCACTTACTTGTTTTTAAAATCAACATTACATTCATCTTTTAGCCTGCAGAACAAGAGAGGTAACTTAAACTAGTCCAGCAAAACACTCAAAGAATTGAGGTCAAGCAAGTTATGTTTCATTACCTGTCTACTTCCCAAGGAGTTCAGTCACAAAATGACCATCACAGGTGAGATGAAGTGCGATCACTTGGTCCTGCATGGTATTTTGCCTTTGCATTAACTCCATAGTGTAACTGAGAAGGTCTATCTGGAGGTCTTCCACAGCCTCACAAGCCATGAGATGCTTGGTTTCCTACAAGCCATGGCTCAGGAGTGGGATATACCCCATGCCAATGTATTACCCCTCAGGGAAAATATACCTTGTAGTGGCTGTTTGGTCTCTGAGATATCAAATTACTGATGTTTAAGTGGGAGGCTGATGGGAATGCTTTAAAACCAGAGCAAATTCACATCTAACAATAAAATCCCCTGCAAATCCCTTTCTATCTTCTCTGTTTTGCTCTTCTTCAAAAGTAATTCAAACAAGCCCTTATCTTTAAACTTGTAAGGTCTTTAAAAGACAGGGATTTAAGCATGCCCTGAATTTTTTAAAAAAATATGACTGTTCTATTCCATTCTGCAGTGCTTGCAATCTCTCTTTATATTATGCCTCATTTTATAATAGATGCTAACATTAAATTATATTAACATACATGCATGTCTGCTGAATATCATTCTGTTAAATATTACAGATACCTCAGTAAACATCATATCTGTTAAAATAACTGCACGACTATGTACTACCAGAGAGTTTTGCTGTTTACATCACAGCTTTAAGAAACCAACAATGGTTAAAGACAAATGTTGTAGATGCCCCTACACTTATAGATTTCCCAGGCTAAAAATCAGTGAGCTATGGATTGCCTGATATGGGCACTTTGAAACGTCTTGTTTAATGGATTTTCATCAAGAACTGTTCTTTTTCTGTTCAAGGTAGGTGTTTGTTTTGATGATCAGTTATCCATTGTTTTTATTCATCTAATCTAGTGAAGATATTTAAAAGAGGAGTAGAGGTGATAGATGGCAGTCCAAAGCACTTGCTTCTGATGAGAAGAGCCCGGTGGCAAATCAAACAGCAGAAATACATGAACTTTTCAAGATATGCAAAAATTATTCATGATTACTCAGGCTGTAGCTAATACAAGACAATTATTAACAAAGAATCACACTCACTGTTCACACTACAGAATTAGGTGCAAAAGTCAAAGCTGTTTCAGAAGTCCGAAGAAATGAATGCTGTGAAACATCATTTCCAAGGGGAATGTGAAATCTTGATGAGCTGACTTATTCTGAGACCACACTTTAAGTATAGTCATGGTAGCTTGGAAAAAGAAAAAGCCTCTGAAATTACCTTGTTACAAATCACCACAGCACAAGGAGGCATGCAAATGAACCAGTACTACTGTTTTCAAGTGAGATCATTGTGGATTTGTACCACCACTCTGTAGCAGTACGTATACCTCAATAACTGCAAGCCAGTGAAATGCACTCATTAATTTTGGTAACTCCAATTTGGAACTGCACAGTGAATAATGTATAGTACCACAAGATTAAACCAAAACCAAACAAGTAAGCCATGGTGTATTTCCCTGTTTAGCTGATACTTCAACCAGGCCTGAGATGGCCTTCTTTTTCAAAAAAATGCCTACCTTTGCTCTTTTGTGGATCCCATCACCAGCAGAGATGCTCCAGTATGATGAAGAGTTTGTACTCAGTGCAAAGCATATTTGATTATTTGGCTTGATCATTAGCTGAGTTGAACTCCTGTTGACTATAGCAGCAGTTTAGAAAATTCTCTTGCAATACAATGGATCTTTGTCCAAAACTAAGTGCAGGAAGCAAAAATTAAAATTTCCAAGAATAGTCCTCAAGATTTAATCCTTAGACTTCAGCATAGTTCTGGCTAGATGAAAGGCTGCAAGCTGCCTAACTGAATGTAGGCAGTCAGCAGTAGGACCCAGATCCCCACCAGTAGCAGCTGTCAAAGCCATATAAAATAAATGGAGGAAAGCTAAAGGTTGCAAGCTTTACTGGAACACACTGGCTCTTCTGTCTTGAAACTCAGTCTGGGTTCAGCCATTAAAATGATTGCACGATAGACTGCAAAGTACTGTGGAATGATTGGAACCCCCAGCACGAGAAGGACATAGAATTGTTGAAGCAGGTCCAGAGGAGGGCCACAAAGATGGTCAGAGAACTGGAGCACCTCCTCTACAAGGACAGGCTGAGAGAGCTGGGGTTCTTCAGCCTGAAGAAGACTCCAAGGAGACTTTATAGTGACTTTCCAGTACCTGAAAGGGGCCTACAAGAATTTTTATAAGGGCTTGTAACAACAGGATGAGGGTTTTAAACTGGAAGAGGGTAGATTTAGAGTAGATATCAGGAAGAAATTCTTTGCTGTGAGGGTGGTGAGACTGGAACAGGTTGCCCAGAAAGACTGTGAATGCCCCCTCTCTGGAAGCATTCAAAGTCATGCTGGTTGGGACTTCAAGCAACCTGTTCTAGAGGGATGTGTTTCTGTCTATAGCATTGGGTGGGTACTTGATGATCTTAAAGGTCTGTTCCACCCAAACTATCCTATGATTCTACAAGTGCATGCAAACAAGAGGAAGGCAAAATCTATGTAATTATTGACAGCAATTGAACCCTATGGGCCAGGATGTGCTTAGTAGGAATGGGGCCTCAGTCAAACTGAGGAATAAGAAGGTATTTGAGTCTTTTCTGCTCATCCTATGGCACAAGACCCCCAAAATGGGCTGTGATTCATGTAGCACCATGCAGCAAGCTGGTCCCTAGAGCTTTGTCCATCATGCTTGCAGACTGAGCAGCCAGGAGAGAATGGGCAGTCATGCAAGCTACAGGAAAAGGGACCTTTTCTTTTTTTGCTGATGTAAAGCCAGTGCAGTGCCATTATTTTTGCTGGGAGCCAAGAGCACAGCCCAGATCCAGGGCCCCAGCAAAACTGCACAGAATAAAGGGAGAGCAAAGTAGAAAGATAGAAAAGTATGGAGATATTTATTCTGTATATCCTGGGTTCTATGCTATTCTCAGCTTCTCTTTCAGTGTGGTGGGTGGAAATATACCACCAGAAGTGAAGGATCAGTGCCATTTTTGGTACCCTGAGGTCAGCCTCTGGCACAGCACTCCTTCACCTGTGCACTCAGACCACAAGCACCATGCTGACTGGGATGTCTTCAGGTAGGAACACCATGCACCTGGCAGATGCTGGGCTTTGGACATCCTCAATGCAGAGCTTGTGGACTGGATGGAAAATATTTATACTAGCCCATGTCACTTTTCCTAGTCTCTCACCCAGACAGACAAAACTGCAGCAGGGAAGGCAGCTCTGATCATGCCCCCTTTGTGCTACGTGGTGTCTTGTGTGCTGCAACAGGCTTTAGTCTGTATGGAGATGAAAAAAGAGCTGTTTTTAGCAGACATGTAACAGCAATAGCTGCCTCCAAGAGGAGACCCTCTACTTGCTAGGTTTCTGCCAGAGATTCAGGAAATCATACACGTAGTTTTACTCCCTCCCCTCTGTGCTCACTATCGGCTCAACTATGGATTTACCCTTGAGCTCAGAGTGAAGGACAATTTACTACCAGAGATCCTTCTCGTAACTCCTATCCAGCATGTGTGGCCAGAAGCATCCCCTGGAGCAGCAGAAGGGAGGGAAGACATGGCAGGTCCATGCAGGGAAGTCAAGGTGGGCACTTTATCTGTAACAGAGCTGCTAGAGAATGAGCTCAGCCTCTGAGGCCTTGTTAACAATTATCTTCAACTGTCTGCAAGTTATGCTGCTGAAGTAGAAGGAAATGCTGGCCAGCAGCATGTGGCATTGCCAACAAGGGACAAGCAGTCAAGCACTGCCTGCCCGAGGCAGCTCTTCTTCCTTCTCATGCTCCTCCTCCTCTACCAGCACTCAAACCACCCTTGTTGGGAACCACTGTTGTTGGGACCAGCAGATGGAGGTGGCTGCGTGCCACACATGGTCGCACCAGAGCAGGCCTGTGGCTGGTGTGGTGGTGAAGCACCAGGCCTTGTTCTGACTGCATGAGTGCTGCTGGTAACCTCCCGCTCTTCATCTCCAGGAGGGAAAATTGCTTCTCGATGAAACCTGATCACCAAAGAGGGAAATGTTTTCATTAAAAACAAAGGGTTCATGGAAAGTAGCAAGGACTTGAAAACTCAAATTATTCTCTTTAAAGACATCAGAGAAGACAGATTATGAACACTGACTTTTAGCATAACTTTGTTACAAATATGCCTTCACATCTGCGCCTGCGGGCCAGCTTATTGCTGCCCTAACGAGCAAACTAAAACACTGCCCAGCTTATATGCCTAAGGCAGAGCCAGAAGACTCCAATACAATAAAAATTCTCCATTGCCCTCAAGCCTTCATCTAAAATTGTATCCAAACCCAAACTGAATTATTTCTGAAAGGATAATTACTTCTTGATTACTTTTTACCAACCTCTAGGCTTCCAGGCTCCAGGCAGAAGTCAAATTGTCAGATGTCGAAAGGGAGGGAAAGATAAAAAATGTTCTTACAGCAACTCCAACCCAGCTGGAAGAAAGAAGTGCAATAAATCTTTCCTTGTGGGTGCTCCAGCCTACTTTCCAACGGCTGTGTTACTTCTGATACATTTCTGATAAGCCTCCAGACTGTGACAGGACTCTGACCTGCCCTTGTTTCAAGGCACAGAGTTTGGCATAGGGTCAGAGCACGAGAAAGGGGAATGTCTCCGCCAAGTCACTCCTCTGCCGCCTGTGGAGGCAGGCGAGGAGGGATGCAGCTCTCACCCGGCCCCAGACACAAGCCAGCACAGACTGTGGAGCCATCCAGCAAGCAGTCTGGTACTGGGAACTGGGTCATGGTCCCCCTGCGAGATGCTCCCCAGCAGGACCCAGCCTGTGTCCAGGCTGTGTGGCATGCTTTTAGCCCCCTCCTCTTTGCACCTCACCTATTTCCTTGTGCCTTTCTGTCGAGTGGGCTTGCATTCTTCCCCCTCAGGCTCTGTCATGCCTGAGCATGACAGCAGCTTTGCACACCCACCCTGCCAAACTCCCACATCATGCTGCACAGCATGTGAGCCACCTGCATGCAGATGTCCCTTCTGGGAAGGCTGGTGGCTCATGCAGACCAGCAAAGGAGGTGGTCAGGATGTGATTGCCTAGATCTTCCTTAATGCAAATCCTTTTGAAGCTTTTCCTATCTCAGCACAAGTAGCTCATTCTGAGCACAGTATTGCAGGAATAAGTATTTTCCTGTTTTCTCTGATGGCATGTGACACTTTCGCTTGCTTCTTATTTTAACAAATCCTCACATCCAGTTTTCTTGGCACAGAACAGGTGCTAGTGAAGAGTTATCTTCAGTGATTCCAGTCTTCCTGGATTACTTCAGAGACTTCTTGCCCACTTAGAGTCTATTCATATACATGTATCCTTAGGACTGTTTTTTCTTGTGTGCATAATGCAAAAATCTCTTTCTGACATTAAACATGGAATTTTATCACTCAGCAATTTACTGCTGGAATGTTGAAATGTCTTCTTTTTTTGCCCAGCAAAGTTAATGAAATTATTCATGGCTTTTCCTTTGTAGAGTAAGTATCACCAGTGCTGCAGCCCTTGACCAGATGTCTTGGTTACAGCTGCTGTATTTGAGTAAAGAATGCTGCAAGGAACATCATGCCTAATTCATTCTCCAAAAAGAAGCAGTCTGATCCTGAACATCTTTTTTTCCTTTAAGTGTTTTAAATGATGGCTTCCTTCCTTTGTTTCTCTTTGATTCAGCAGATGCTATGTAACATCAGGACTAGTTTGGGTAATATTTCATACAAAGTCACCATACACTGGTTGGATTGGATTTATTTCCACAGGGTTCCTTCAACCTCAAGGGTATGGTATATTTTATATTCTTCAAAGTATAGTGGCAGGATGTGTAGTTACTGTATGTATTAGTGTGGGTATGAATCTGTTACTGAGATGAAAAAGGAAAAAATGAAGGAAAGGACACAGCACAAAATGATTCCATGTGATACTTCAGCCTTTCTGTCTCATGGAGGATTCCAGGAGGAATCACAAAACAGTACTGACACAATTAAGTGAAGCACAAATAGACCTGACTCGGGGAAAGCAAGGCTACTGTGCTAATTGTGAGGTGCCTGCTATCACCATGCGGTGCAAAGAAGTTGTTGTTATAGGCTTTTGGACCATGAAAAATGTCAATGGGCATCTGAAGACTACCAAGGCCAAAGGCAATCTGCATTGTGCTTTTGACCAAATGGTACAATGTTAACATAAAGATGCTGGTTTGGATTTTACTTCATTTTTGTTATGTCTGCATGAGAACTGAATTCAACCTGTTTATGGATCCAGAATGACAGTAGTGAGTAATCAACAGGGAAAATTATTATGAGTAGCTCTGAAACAATCAAAAACTGCAAGAAACATACATAATTCAAAGAGGTGCTCAGTATCAAATTACAGTGGATTCAAATGCTTTGAATAGTGTGCATATGGGCAAGAAGGAACTCAACTAATGGAAAATCATGGAAAGTACTAATGTTTAGTTTTGACCAGAGATTGACAGTAGTCCACAGTTTCTAGTTTCTGTAGTCACATTCTAGAGTTATTTAAGTATTTTGTGATTCTGTACTCACATACTTCTTCAGTCATTGATTTTTCTTCACAGGATGAGCACTCTGTTCAAATATTAATTAATTTAAGGACTATCTCCTCACAGAAGGCTGTTCCTGCCAAAATGACCAATAATTTAATATTTACCCTGTTTGCTGAATATCTCAATTACTTTTTGTTGTTGTTGTTGTTCATTCTTTATCTTTAATTTAGGGAGGGGCTTATGACTTTTCAAGCTGTACATCTGTTATTTATACTAAAAATTCATTTCATTTACAAAGAGATTAGCTTTTTAAAATGAACCAGTAGGTGAGTACTCACAGAGCATGGAAGCACAGTCAGAAATACAGCTGCTAAAATCTTAAACTAGTATTTTATTTTAATCAGGCCTTTTTCTTTTTTTTTTTTTTTTTCACCTGAAAGGGTATTAAAAGGAATACATACAGTCAGCAAGGTTTCATTCCCTCAGAAGCTGCTTAGGCTGAGTGTTGTATCAGGTGATATAGAGGCTTCTGTGGAAAGTATGGTTTCTTTATTTATTCTTTATACCTTGTTAGGTAGCGAGTGAAATCTGAGTAACATTTTGAAACATAACTTATGAGTTATTTCCCCCAGTTTTATTATGAAATGGGGTGGAGAGAGAGATTGGTGGCTGTGAGGAGTAAGCCACCAGAAGATAAGAGGATAAGTTGAGGAGCTTAAAAATAACCCCTCCAGCAAACTCCACCCCAAAATTTGTGATGATGAGCAGGCTGCACAAAGATCCTCTGGTTTTGTACATCTCCCTTTGGCAAGAAATGGGCAGAAACAGAAATGATTTTGATTTACCAACACCTCTTTGGCCAGCTGTTTGACTCCAGTGGCTTGGACCAGGAAACCACTTTATTAAAACCAACTGTGTTTGCTTGGGTGCCTGCTTCAGATAACTGGCTCTGGTTTAGGCTCAGATTCATCTCTAGCCACAAGCTGATGCTCCCTTTCTGACTCCTTTTTTGCACTGGCCTGTTGCAACTGAAGGAGATTTTCATTGCTAGAAAACAAGGCAATTGAGTTTAATTGTGGGGAGTGACCTGGTTAGAGCAGAAGATGGGGGGAAAACACATCTAATATAGTTTATCATTTTGAATAAGCACTGAAACAACTGCTAGCCATCCACTGCATACTTCCCTCCTTGGATCAACAGTGGAGCCCTGCCAAACGTCAGATTATATATTCCACAGCTGAAGTGTTTGCATAACTTTTCAGTGGCTACCATTTAAAGAAAGAAAAACACTGATGGGTCTTTTCTTGATATATTCCCCTAAGCTGACATGTTCACAGTGTACTGCCAGCAATCATTTTGTACTTGGAAGGCAAAGTTCCTCATATCTCTGCCATGGCCTTTGTGCCAGCTAGCAAGATGGGACTGGCCTTCCCCATTTTCTCAATCTTGGCATTTCACCAGAGGAGCCTCGGTGCAGTTACAGGGTGCACTAGGGGTGCTGAGCCCTCGACATACACAGGTGCGCCAAGCACATCAGCATAGGAGGGGATGGACATATTGAAGCACTAGCCATGTGCTATCAGTTATGACATCCAGAAAAAGCACACTTGGCCATTTTAGTCACTTGCCCAGTAACTCGAAAGAAGTTGTCTGATACTTCTCTTTGGAGGAAAAGAAAATGTGTCTACATCCAATTTCAACACTGGCTTTTGCACCATTTTTATCACTGCCTGGATTTTGTCTTTACTGAAAAATTATCTAAGAAGCAGATTTCCTTTTCTAAGCAGAAGGTGCTAAGATAAGCCTTCCCACTCTGTGGCCACTGAACACATGCTTCAATGCAGCAGCCAGGGAGTCACTCCGTTCCCTTTGAACCTGAGATTTCCAGGTTCCCTTGGGGACTTTCTTGCCAACGGCCACTATCTCTATCTTTCTTAAGTTATGGCTCAGCTGAATTCATGCAGCTCATATAATTTGCCTTTGCTGTGGGCTGGTGCTTCAGTAGCCTTAGCCACTATCCCACTGCAAAGAATGAGCGAAGATCTTCACTCTGGGTTAGGGCATTTTGTGTTTTTGCTGAAAGCCAAATCAAGGAGAATTGTCTCTGAAGTGACAGACTGTATCCCAAGTGAAAATTCACCACTGATCCTTGTAAGTGGATAATGCACTGCCACCAGTGGTGAATAAACAAACAAACAAACAAACAATGTGTGAGAAGATAATTAGCATTCTGTTTAATGCTTCTTGATTGTCATGTAAAAGGACAGAGTGAGACCTTCCTTGTTCTTCCATAGCTGAGAGATACTGAGACCATGTGATACATCTAAAGGCTCTGCATAGTACTTTTTTCTCTACTTTTCCATAAAGAAAGGCCTGGAAATAAAAGGAGCAAACAGCTTTATCCTAGAGGCTCCCTTATAAAATTACCCTCTTTCAGAATGTTAAGCACTTCCTGTTTTCAGGGAAGTAGATGGCCTTGTGATGCAGGGTAGATGTAATTAACTATGATTGTGCACTAATTGGAGGGAGGATGAATGGTTTAGGAAGAGAAGTGAAATATTTTCTTAGCATCTGTTTAATTTTCAGGGTTTCTCTACATGCTTCAGGGAACAATGGCATTCCAATCCAAAACTGCCTAAGAGATCTCTGGTAGTGGATGTCATTTGTGACCATGCAATATAAAACACTCCTGACATCTAAGAAATGAAGTGTTGTCATAAAAATGAAAAATATAATTTATGTCTGTAGATACTAACTTTGAACATCCTGCGTGGAGTAGAAGGTTAGACAAGCTGTATTCCAGACTTCTGTTATGATTGAGGTTTTCATTTGTTTTAAAATCTATTCTGTACCCAATGCTAGTGTCAGTCAGTATCTTCAAACAAGTTATTGTGTATTGCTGTATTTATCTTGTCCTGTCTATTCAGACATGAGCACATTTTTCTCCTCTTATTTTCATCTTAATACAGACACTATGAGGGTAGACTGCAAGAGCACACTCTCTAGAGGAATGTGATTTAACACCCAATAAGTCCATCACTCCAAGACAGAATCCTGCTCTCCTGGTAGATGGCTTCTGACAAACTTCAGATTCACCCATTCCTAATGCCTGCAGTACTAGCTCTCTTCCAAATTAAGTACACTAAATTCTGAGCTAGCAGACTGCCCCAATGTCATTAGTTGCTTTACTGCAGTGGTGGGAGCCCTCCTGCAATGAAGCAACAGGCTATGGCACAAGAGGTTGGTAACTCACCAAGTGATTATCTGAACGCAGTGATGATGCAACTCAACCTCCTTCTTGCTGATCGATTTACTAGCAGTCTTAGAGCCTCTAAGTGTGCCAAGTCTCATTCTTACCAGACTCTCCAGATTTCCAACACTTGTGTAGACTTGAGGAGCACTGCATCCCTGTCACAAGCTGAAGCCCATAGTCAACAACTGGACAAGGTAGTGGACCACACAGACCACTGCTATGTAAATGACAAATGTAAACCTAGCATGGGATTTCTTTTACAGTCTTTGCAAGTTCTGCATAGGGTAGAATGTCACAGAAATTACTCCAGTTGTTTTATGTCTATAGAAAGGCACAAGCAAAGCCTGATTTTGTGTTAAGTAATTGGTTGAATCCTCTGTGGACTGGCCATAGGCATCATGCAAAATTCAAAGCCATGCAGTATGAATTGGGGTTGGAACTAGGAATCCCTTTCATTAACTTGCAAACTGTGCTTCAAAGAAAACATTTTTGGGTTAAAACCATCTGACTTTGGCTGTGTTCCCTTTCTTAGCCTGTATGGTATTACACTGGATTCCTTTTCACATGTGGTTTTACAACACCCCTACACCAGCTCAGAAGTGCCAAAGAAATCAGGGTATGGAACAGCAGAAACAGGGCTGGACACTGTAAGGGAGGAAGAGCTTGTAAGAAGACATATATGGAGACAGATGCCAGGTAAATATAGATTTCTGTTAACTTCTTTCAAGGAAAAAAACAAAAAAAAGAAGTCTAAAAATAGAGTATTATATAGCCTAGCTGAATCCATCAGCTCTGTTATTTCATACTGTCAATGACCTCCATCCCATTGCTTAACAGCTATGCAACCAGTGCTGTTAGAAAAAGCTGTGGCTAATTTGCAACAATGAAATGTTATTTTCTAAAAGACGATGTGCCATCCATCTTCTCACCATTTACACACAGGCATGCACGTGCCATTTACATGGCACATTTTTGCAAGATTTTTCTCTGACATGTTTACACACAGGATTTACTGCTAAGATCCCGGTTAGTCTAATGAAAAGTACTTCATACTGCTAGTCTGTGTACTAGAAAGTATGACTTAGAAGTATTCTTGACACAGTACATATTTTTTTTAGAGTTAATTCAATCAATCTTTTTGTAAGCAAAAACTCAAAAAGAAGGAGGGACCACGCATGCACATATCAGTGATAAGAGTAGATGTGCTGATGTAATTGGAGCTGTGGTCACTGCTGTTCCGCTGTGGTCAGTGGCTCTCCAGGCTTCATGGAGATTTCTGCTGAACTGCTGGACCATCCATTGGAAACAGCCATGGCCTATCTTTGAAAGACCTGCTTTAGGCAGCTTAAGAAGTGGCTACAAATTCTAGCACCGGTTTTCTCCACCCACTAATCCAAGAAAAGGAAAGATGCAGGCTCAGAAATAAGAATATTTAAAAATGAGACTCTACTGAAACTCTCAGTTCTGGCCTGAACAGACCATAATGGGAATGTGCCCTTGCTTGGAAGACGCTGCTGCTTCTTTCTCTTGGGCAAGAGCAGGAGATGTTCTTCAGTGGCCTTGGGCAAGAGGGAGAAGAACTTGTCACTGTGCGCTGTCCTGAAAGAAACAAAAATGTTTGAGCTCCTGTGGCAACTGTGTCAAGTGGCAACTCTAGATAGACTGTCTAAGGACTTAGGGGCAGTAATCTGAAAGATGAAGAGCAGTTCAGAAATCACTGCAGTTCCTACAGGACACTGAAAGATGCTTGAGACCACTGACATATGCCTAGTGAGACACAGAAAGTAATTTGCTCTTCAGGGCATAAAGTGTTGATTTTTGTAGAGTTAGTGTCTTAGAAAAGACATCTAAAATTTAAATTAAAAATATGAGAGAAGCTTGAAGAAGCAAAATCTATATGCAAATTTAAACCCATAAACATACAACATATTTATATTCCGTAGAGAATCTTCAGGAGCCAACTGATAATTTTCAAACTACTCACAGCAGCTTTAGAAAACTCTTCCTAAGATCTTCCTCATTTTGTCACACTGAGAGACATGTAGGCCACGTGTCACTTTATTCACTGGTGTTATCACTTTACCTATGATCTTACTGGAAGAGAGAGGAAACACAGTGAAATTAGGTAGTTTTTCTTGATAAGAAGTCCACCTAGTAATTTCTTTCCCATCTAAAATCCTTTAAGATGTTTATTGAGTGTTAGGGCTTCTGCTGATATTTTCTGAAGAACTGGCTAAAAGGCAAGATAGATGCAGCTTACAAACTTAATTTCACTTTAATAGTTCACAGGTGTTTTAATTTTCTGATGCTTCATTGTTCATCTGCAGGTTGGAAGAGAAGGCCAGCACCTGCAGTCTGCCTCTAAATTGGCAAAGTTTTAAAAACAAATAGCCATTGAACAATCTGTTCTCCAAACACAATGATGAAATTGCTGCCATTGAGATTAAAAACTTGTTTTCCAAGACTGCCCTCTTGGTAGCTAACCTAACAAAAGACAGGCAGAGAGAGCTCTTGATTATCTAATGAGTAGGTTTTGAGGTTTACCAGTCAAAGGAGGCTAGGAGTTATAATAAAGACAAAATCTGCAGTGACGTGGCAATAAAGGAGGAAGTGAAAAAGTACAGCAGTTTCATGGTCTTATCATGCAGTTACTGCCTTCTGAGGTGATGAGCAAATTGCAGAAAGGGTGTGCATGAGGGCTTCTGGAGTTTCTGTTGCATCTCAGGTGTTTTCCCCATGCGAAATGGAAACAGTTCAGGACATTTCTGTGCAGCCTGCTAATTTCTGTTCTGTCTGTTTACAGGCAAGAGGGCAGATCTGAGGCAGACAAGACCAGTGGGCTGCAGTGACAGGTGGCAGAGCTGATGACCTCGGCAAAAGCCTGTCAACATCTAGAGGCTGCTCGGGCAGAAGCCTGGGCACAGCCACAGAGAGGAGTTGGCCTGGGCTGAGTTTCTGTTAATGATGCTGGGCATGGCATGGCTGTTTGCACCCCTTGACTTTGCACTGCAGTTGCACCATCACTTCCCTTGTGGTGGGAATATGGCCATACAGGACTAGAAGCACGCAGGTGTTTGCTTTGCAGGGTCAGGAGTGGCCCCATGACCTTGCACTACCCCAAAGGCAGGCTGGCAGGCGGTACCTCATGGTGCTTCCAGACCTTACTTTGCATCTCTGCCATGACACAGAGAAAATCTGCAGTGAGAGAGGAGCTAGTTCAATTGTACACTTTGTAGCAGGGAACTGGCGCCCTCAGCCCACAAAATGGGAAAGAAAATCCGGTGATGGTAGGTAGAGAGGAGGAGCAGGAGGGAGACATCACTGTGCCTCTGCTATCTTCTTAACTATGCTAATGCCAGCAGACAAGGGATGGACACTATGAGGCACTTGCCCAGTGGACAGAACTGTGTGATATGAGTTACTAAGAACAATTTTGATGGGAAATACAGGCTTTTTGCTGGAGTCTTCAGGGACCTCTGGGTATATCTGCCCTAACTCTTGCCCAGGCAGGGGCACCCAGAACAGAGTGTCCATGTTACCTCCAAGGAGGGGACTCTGGGTAGTCCATGCCAGTACTCTGTCACCTGTGTTGCCTGTATTCCAGTTTGTGCTCACTGACTTTCATTCTCAAGCCTCTTCTTCTCCAGGTTGAGCAGCCCCAGCTCTCTCAGCCTCTCCTCACAGAAGCTGTTTTCCAGCTCACCTATGGGGCTAAATTCATGCTCATTCTGCACAACTTACCCTGGCACAGCCCTCTGAGCTCAACACTACACACTTCACCTCTCCACTAGAAGTGTGTCTGTCATTAGTGCTTCCCCAGGGATGTCCACAATCTTGTCCCACATTATGAGGCCATCCAGACATGACAGTTATCAACAGTGCAAGTAACAAGGAGGCATCAGCTCTTAGTCCTCTCATTTCTTGCCTGACCCAAGCTGCCAGGTGTGTCTGACTGGATGAATTCAAGAGACATCTCCAAGATCTCATGTTCTGCCAAACTCAATCTGCTCCAGACATCACTATTTGTTATCATGCCTGGGTTTCACCACGGCATCACGCCTCTTCCTGATTTGTCAATGGGATTTTGAAGCAAGGGAGGAAGGTGGCTTTAATCTGCCCCACAGCTTTTGTGCAACTGCTCTCTCTACAGTTCCCCAGTGATTTCTCAGTGATGTCAATATTTTCGAAGGTGAACCGTGAGGAAGTAAGATACATTTCCTAATATTTCCCATTTCAGTGCCATTGCCTAGCACCTACATGTAATCAACTGCTAACCTTCTCTTTGGAGCTGTGCTGGCTATCCTTGGTTAATACGTTTTAATGACCAGAACTAAAATTCCATATTTGTTACTTCTTCCTGGGATTCCACTGAATTAATCCCAAATGTAATCCATTGAAAACAAACACTCTTTTTTAGAAGAGAGGAGCCTATATCTGGCTGTCACAAATCTGCTATGAAGATCATCAAAGCTTTGTATGTGTTGTTGTTTGGCTGTTTTATATCATTTGCACAAATATAGTCAATATTTGAACTTCTATTTTATTTTACTTTATTTTCTGCACTAAGTTTCTTCGTTCACAGTAAACGTTGGGTTCAGTGTTTGTCATTTTCTAGTTTTACTTTGCTGTCCTTCTCAAAGCTAAACATGACTGTAGAAATATAGTAACACGGAATCACAGAATGACAGGTATTGGAAGGGACCTTGAAAGATCATCTAGTCCAATCCTCCTGCCAGAGCGTGAACACCTAGATTAGGTCACACAGGAACACATCCTAAAGGGTTTTGAATGTCTCCAGAGAAGGAGAACCCACAAACTCTCTGGGCAGCCTGTTCCAGTTTTCTGTTACCCTTACTGTGAAGAAGTTTCTTTCTCATATTTACGTGAAACCTCTTACTTGCCAGCTTGTTCCCCTTGTCCCTTGTCATATCATTGCATGTAACTGAGAAGAGCCTGGCTCCATCCTCCTGACACCTGAGAAGTCCTGTAAAAATTGGACAGAGTAAGGAATAATTAGTATCATCTACATTTAGGCTCTTGTTGAATTCACTTCCTGGAAATGTTCTAGTAAGTGTACATTGCAAGCACCTTAACAAAGAGAAGTGAATTTGAATTAATTGTGATGTAATTTTTACTGAAGCTAACTACAAGCTCATAATTGTTCCTGTTTGCAGTCAAAATCTGATTTTAGGAATTATAAAGCAAAACAACATTTCTATGTACTTTCTGCCTAGTTAAATGTTACCAGTACAATTTAAATGTCAAATGCTCGGAATAAGCTGTTGACAACCAACAGGTCAATATTTTTTTTGTAATATCTGATCTCTTTTGTAACTGATTTTGAATAGCAAATACACTCAAGAAAACCACTGCAAAAATTGAATAAATTGCAGGTTACATCCCATTTTTAAAACGCTGTGTAACTGCTTTTTTCTTCTTCTTTTTCTTTTCTTTCATTGCTTGTTGAAAGAGCAAACACTGTCTATTACACAGAAGTGTGTAGCCTTCAAATGGGATTCTGCAACAATTCAAACACCCCTGGGGTGCCCATGCCCAGTGGATGAAGCAGCTGCATGCACATCTGTTTTTCTGTTGGTAGCACATCAGATATTGTCCATGGAACTTTTAGCTAAAAAGCAACAAGTACAGATTTAATTTAGTGGACGTGTACAGTGAAATGAGTGCCCATTGGTGTAGGGAGATAGCAGAAGTCCTTTCTGGTGCTGGTTCAAGCAGATCAACCCCTCAGCAGCTCTGATCCTCAAGTCAACAGGATTAGGCACCTGCTGGGAGATAAGTACATGCTTGCACGCACAGTGGGATTGCTGCCAGCATGGCTGAGCCCAGGCTGGTGCATCCTGTGTTGGTACTCAAGAAGAAGTGACAGCCAGAGTTTCAGGGCATCCACTGAAACATTTGCAACAGCCCAACACCTCAAGATTTCTTTATATAAAATTTTAAGTGAATATATTATTTGGGGGAGTTAAAAACCTGACACAATAACAGTGGGAAATTTTGCTTCTGAAGACCTGTATCCAGAAGAAGAACAATAAAGTTTATATTCATGCTCAGCCTCCTTGGTAGTTACAAATATTCTTGGCTATTCAGAACTTTTGCTTCACATGTAAATATACATATAGATAGCCTTCATGTCACTGACTTGTAGGTTGGTTTGAATATCTTTGTGAGAGTTGGTTAAAGGAGTCCACAGTGAGCTTCCACTCAGTCAACTGCTCTGGAAAAGCCCTCCCTATGAGTGCAATGGGCAGGAGAGATGAAGGAGCCACGTGTTGTCTTACTTGCTTGGTGCAGCCAGAAATACAAGTATCCCTAACAGAGTGCTCCATCACGCTGATGGGGATCTGCCCAACAGGTGGCCTGGATGCCCTTCTATTGCAGTTTTTAACATTATATTCTCCAGCTGCAGCTTAAAACTGACCAAGCTGTCTTTGTTCTGAATGCAGGAAGTGCATTTTATTTGCATAGTTCTGATAGGATTAAAGGAGGCATTAGAGTAATTAAGGTCAGAGGAGTCTGCCATTTACTAATTCCCTAAATCCACCTCTGCTCCAGCATTATTCACTAATATCATGGGGCAAAAGGTCTCTGCAACAATTTATGTCTGTCTAGCCTTTCATCACAAATAGATAAAACATTTTTTGATCGAATAAAGGGAGTGGAGGGCAAACACAGTGTGCATGGCATCATGCACACAGCTACAGTAAGCAGCAGAAGCCTGCTGCATCACAGATGGCACATGGAGGGAGGAAGCAACACACACGGAGAGGTGGGGCACAGAAAGTTACAGGTAGGGAGAGGTACATCGCAGGCATGACTTCTTGTGTCACTGCTGGAAACATCACCTGGGTAAGACAATGCAAGTTGTACACTGACACGCATAGTTCATCATGAAGGGGGTTTACATTTTGTACTGCTAGTTAGGAGGGGGTAAAATAGAATAAATTCTAACGTTGCTATCTTGTTTTCCTTTCACTGACCTTTATAAAAACAAGCAAACAAGTGACTTCTCCTGCTTTCAATATTCTAGACTTGGGTGAAACTGAAGACACTTTACTGAGAGTATATCAGAAGCAAATACGTGTTAATTTTTAATTTCACCTTTTTATCACTACAGTTGCTATAGAAATGTCAAAAATCGCTATGATCATGTGTTTCAGTGAAGGTGTGTTTTATAAATGACATACATTATCTTCTACAATTGCGCATAAAGCGAGCCATGTACTGCCCTGTGCTTCTAGTTTGCTTTTTCTCTTCTTCCACATTGGAAAATTCATAATACATTTTGTGCACAAGAACTTCTACGGTTAGAACAACAACAAACAACAGCACATAATGCAGATCTTAAATACATATTGCAATAATTTTTTTCTGAGTTTGAAGCATAAAAGAGTTCCTGTGTTAATATAAACATAATAAATGCGTAAGCAACATTTGGAACATGTTTTTGAATAGGTGAATATTATGAGTTCTTGCTAGTAAGCTTGCAGCAGTTACTACTTTAAATTAATGGTACATGTATTTGATGCTGCTGAAGGCCAGCTCCCAAGGCTTCATTGTTATCTGTAATACCAGGCTGCTCTGATTAGATTGAAAGCATCCTATAAAAGGGGTAATGGTAATTGAAACTGCTCTGGAGATTGACATATGTATATTTTCCCTTCACAAGTTTAGCAAGCTCTGAGCCAAACTGACTGTGCTGTGTGCCCTGAACCAGCTCAGAGAAGGATGTGCCACTCAGATGCAGTCCCAGGTCTCTGCAGTGCCCCAGTGAGAGAGAGAGCTCAGACAGACAGTTGCTCTTCATTGATATTTTAGTGATGACCCTGACAGTATTTAGTACTTCACCCATCATGGCACTGAGTTCTTCCATATGACTGATTTATACCTCACAGCACAAGAAAAGGAGCTGAAGGATGAAAAAATGGATTTGAACCTGAAGAGGATTCAAGAAAACAGCTTTAGCCATGCTGTGAATAAAGAAAATGTGAATTCAAAACAAGGGGAAGTAGCTGAAGAAGTTTGAGTCCTGCTAAAAGTTTACAGAATTCTGTCAGATTTCCTTGAAATATCTGTGGTGACATACTCGTTCCCATTAGTGACCCTTGTGTTGCTTCAGCCCTGCATCTGATGGAGTGGGTGATGGTCTCAGTAGTGGAACAACATACACAAGTAAAAATTAAACAACACATCTCAGGTCAAAGCTAATCAAGAGTTAAAAGGAATTGTTTTGTAGCTCAGCTGTGTGGGCAGTGAAGGAGCAGTGAAAGGCCCCAGCTCATGCATGGGAATGGCCAGTTAGCTTCACTGCTGATTCTGGGGCTGGGCTGGAGGTTTGTCCATGCGCAAGGCATAGTCCTGCCCTAGGAGGGAGAACTGAATGGCAGTGCAGCTGGTGTATGTGTGCTGTATCTCACTGGTCTTGCACCCTATTTTTCTTCAGCAAGGAAGGCAGTGCTTGCTCACACCTTCCAAGAGTTTCTGGTGGATTTTTGATCAGAAACCCCAGGGCTGGCAGCCCAGATCTGTGCCGGCATAGGATCTGCAAAACAGCTGGCCAGGTGTTGGTTGACACTGGTTGATACATCCCTCTAGGCAGCAACTTCTCTCACCCTTCGATGCTCGTGATAGTGACAGTGACATCTCAAGGCACTGGTGGCTCTCCTGAAGTGTCACTGGGAGTGGCCTTGCTGTGCTGGACAGATTTGGTAAGACTGCACTGCTCCTTGCATTATTGTGACATTTTCTCCTCCCAGGAAGACAAAGAGGCAGTATTTGGGGAAGAGCTTTTGTTTTCAACCAGATTTTCCAAGTGAATATTGAAAAAGAAGGAATCCACCCAATGGCCAGAAGGATAAAACTACACAAACATGAAATAGACACAAAGGAAGGGGCTGGAAGCAGGAGATGCTTGAGCACTTCTCCACTTCAGAGGGACCAGTATGACATGCTGACCACTGACTGTTCCCAGCATTCACTACAACAGTAGTCGCAAAGCCTGTACTATGTAAACAGCATCTGCCGTAGCCATGAGCTGTTTGAAAGTGCTGACTAGCTGGTGAAGAGATTAGTACCGTCTGACTCCTCTGCTAATAACTGATTTGTTACTCAGGGTTGGCAGTGCCTTTGTAATTGTCAGTTATAACTGCTGACATGCCAGGATGCTGTTCTTCAGATGTAAATAATACTAGTTTGAGGGTACTGTGGCCTCTGTTCTGATCCTGTGAGTTCAAGCGAGCTGTCTGAATCCTTATCTCATAGTCTAAAGAAAACAAAGCTGGGGAAGAAAGAACCAAAACAAGTTTTACCTCAGAGAGTACGTCCATGTGTCATTTTAATTGTCACCCTTAAAGGCCATATTTTATATCATACATTTGAAATTGTAGTAAATATCTTGACAGAATGGGGCTGGGATCAGTAAAACTCCCTCACAGTGGGTTTACTCCTTTGGAAAACATTCACCAGCTCCTCCGAATGCAAAAGAGTGATGTTGAAGCACTTGTATGCTAGCAGGGCCATGGCTGGAAACAAATTTTTAGAGGCAAAACTGTTGACAATTCCACATTCTTAATAAAAAAAAATGAAATGTTGAAAGGGCACAGCTATGTTTTGTCTGTCATGTGTTTATGTATATTACATACTGAATAAAGAAAGTGTCTTTGCTGAAATTCTCATTAGGGTTATTTCTTCCACTGTCTTTTAAAAATTACAGGGAAAATGTTATGAAAATTATAGCTATTTGGATGCTTCACATTCAAAATATATAACAATCAAGACATGTGTTTTTATTCTTCTCTCCCCCCTCTTTTAATTTCTTTATGCTTTTATACTACATCTCTGCTGAACAGATGGCCGCTAGCTCCTGACAACGATACTTCACTAGTCTTGGCAGGATGATGATGGTTCAATCACCCATTAATCCCATGGCGGATAGTGGCTGAAAGCGCCATATCAGGTCACTCCTGTTGACCAGATTGTGCAAATCTAGATGCATGTTTTTTTCACTGATTCCTTTGAAAGTTTTTTAATTTGAATATGAGACATTCCCATGTCTGTCATTTTGAGTCTCATCACAAATCCTCACCCTGTCCTCCTATGATCCCCCCATCTGCCAAAACGCTTCCACATTTTTCACCTGCAAAATAAGCACCACTCTTAGAAATGACTGCTTTTCAATGAAAAACACTCCTGTGAGACAGGACAGCAAGTCTCGATTCTTTCCGGCAGGCCAGGATTCAGCCCAAAAGCTTGGTACTGTGTGTTCTAGAGTTGCTGGGGATGTGGAGGCAGCCACCCCTCCTCCAGGCGCATTGCCTTGCAGTGGGCAGTCAGTTCTGCTGGAAGGTTGCAACAGGAATGAGAATTACACCGTGGCTCACTTCTACTTTGCAAGGTGCACAGCTTGGAAATGTTCTAATTTCCTACACATCATAATTCCAAGAAATTTCTCTATTAAAAAAGGGCAAAAATACTAATTATAGAGAAACGGAAACAGCAGATCATTGAACAACAGTGCTATTTTTCTTCTTCTCTAAATGAGAAAAATACAAAATAATTTTTCTTGCCTTAATTTCATTCCTGGCTTCTTGTGTTTTACCTTTTTCATGTGACTGTGTGGACTCTGAACAATCTGTCTTTCTAATGAATGCAGACAGTAATGGTAGGTGGGAAACTGCTTATTTGCATCCTTTGCACCTCTATGTTAAAGTTATTACCAGATTGTTTTACACTGGAAGCCTCTTGAAAGACGGTAAAAAAACTTGCAAACCTGCTCTGTCACAGCCTGATGAATACTGCACGCTAGCCCAAACAGTGGAGTCATTATTCAGTCCTTACTCTGGCAGAACCCTCCACTTAGCCAACGGCTTGGAAGAGGCTGGGGTTTGCAAGGAGAGCCATTGAGCCAACCACCTTATTGCAATACCTGAGGCTCCAGCAGCTGACTGTGAAATTCTGAGACTTAGCAGTTGCCTCAAGAAGAAGAGTAAATAACAGTTCAGCAAACAGCCTGTGGAAGAGGATTTTTAAGTGTGGTAGTAGGTACCAACCTAGCATTTCTCCCACCAAAACTGGAGGATGAGGGCAGTGCCATGCAGAGGATACTGTACTAATGCAAGACAGTCACAGCTTTCTCCCATCTCAGTCCATGTGTCAGAGCAGTTGTCTTCAACCATCTCGACCTTACTCCTATTTTTAAAAATTAATTAATTAATTACACTATGTTTTTCCTTGACAAGGCATTGTCCATATGAAGTCTCATCTACGCAGTGTCTCAGTGGCCCAAAGCTTGACACCACTTTATGTCAAAGCAAAAAAAAAAAAACAACATGTCTGTCACCCACCTGGGGGATAGAATATGATGAAACTATGTGTTTTTTAACGTTGTTTTTACTTTTGTTTTTGTTTGTTTTTATCAGCTGTTGCTAGCTGTGTTTAGCCAGTGTGATTTTCATTAGGTCTGACATGTCCTTATCCTCCAATCATTCTCTGGTTTCTAATGTGGGCATCAGATGTCTGTTTCTAAACTGACTGTGCTCATCTGGCTGCTCCTCGTGAAGGAGTTAATAGAGCCCCAAACTCATGAAAAGGGCTCTTTGAAACAGTAAATTTCATATTACTCGAGGGATTTCCTCAAAATTCAAAGCTGTTGGATCCCAAACTCTTGAATACACTCCTTCATTTTCTTGTTGAAGCTAGTCTAATGGTCAATGTGTCCACTCTGAAATATCAGCCCCTACCAAGTGTTTACTTAAATTGAGTTAAGGCCTGATTTTCTCCAATCATTTTTAGTGAGCAAAGCAAAGAGGCATGAGCTACCTGTGGCTTTGTTTTCAGCCAGTAAAGCCCCTTGCTGCCATCCCATGGCAATGGGTCTTAGTATGAGAACCATTCAAATGGATGTTTATGGAACAAAATGTGGTCTTCCTCTGCCCCTGGGCCTGAGGGTCCCTCTTGTTTGATGTGTTTGTAAATAAGCCTTTTTTTTTTTCCAGAGAGGCTGCTTTTTGTTAGGCCCTATTAAACACTCATCTGGTGTCTTGGTTTCCTGTGTTTGAAAGATCTGAATGCTGTCATTTCACCATGTCTAAATAGTCTTAACTGAAGGAACAGTTCATTTATAGTTACATGAAATAGAAGTAAACAATGACAAATATACTTACAGTAACTTGTATGTAGAGAGATAACCATAGGGTTTTGGTTATGGGAATAAATCAGGAAAGCAAGTGCTGTTGTAGAAGCTGGGAAACTTCCACAACACCATCACTGAAGCACTGAGATAAAATGAGAGGAACTGCAGGGGAATATATTCCTTCTGTGGCTTAAAAAGGTCTGAATACCTAACTGAAGCTCCTTCACAGGGGACAACATGAATCACAAAATGAAAGAACCACTTTTTTATTTACAAGCAGGGGTACTACCCAAGATACTACCCCCATTCTGTCATTATTAACTTCTCCTTATATTCAGCTAGCCCCAATTCTCTCCATTCCCTTACTAAACATTTCCTTGACATTTTACTGAGAATTTTACTTAAAGATTTTATGGCAAAAAATATTTAAAACTACCCTGTGAATTGATGATTTGCCCACATACTTTCATAGTCACCACCATCTATCCATCTTCCCATCAGGTTTAGATTCTGTTAGTCAGAAGTTCACATTGTACAAGTGTCATGTGGCACACAACATAAATTAAGTTGGATATCAAGTTGGACAAATCCAAATCCTCCACCTAGATGAAAGAACATCCTGTGACATACTCAGTGATGCAATCTGTAAGTATTTATAAATACTTCTAGCCCCAAAACAATTTCTTGTTGGAATCTATGTCTGGTTTGAAAAAGGTGTAAAATTCACACAATTTCACAATTTGTTTACAGGGTAAACAAATGAACAGTGAAGAGGGACAGAGAAACATGTGTATAACAGTTGCAAATTATTAGCTTACAATTAGCATTCTTACACTAGACATCTGTAGATAGTTTTAAGCTTAGTTTCAAAACCGAATGAACTTTGAAGGTTACTGAATTGTCTTCCACGTTTTTTCTAATGAATAATTATTTTGGTAAGGACCAAATACATTGAAAAATTAAAATGTCATTGCATAAGATAAACAATGAATAAAATAATTGTTATATAAAACATGTTTATACGTAAAAAGCAGTCTGCTTTTCTCTGATTAAATTACTTCTGTTATACATAAATATAATAATGAAACCTTTGCTCTATTGAGGACACTGTGATTTTTGCCACTGACTTCAATGGGGCTCAGGGTTTCCTCCTCAGAGCTGATTAGTGGGGAGGTCAGATCTCATAGAGAAGACCAAATACAGACATTGCATGCTAACATTATGAACTCCTTAGTTTTCATACTCTCAAATGATTAAGATTTTGTACCATATTTCTTTCCAATGCCATGTGAGCATGCTTACTTTGTTCAGACATTTAAAACACAGCAAGATGGGAGTGAAGTTAAATTGAATATTAAAGTACTTTATCACAAGGCCAGCAGAACTTATTACTCAACCTAGGAATGAACTGCTACAAGAATGTGTCTGGAGTATGATGCAGAAAATGGATATAAATGCATCATTTTTAATTTTCTTTATTTTTTTCTTTTCCTGAGATGAAATGTTCTGAAACTTGGCTCTGCACAAGTTATCATGTTTCTTTTTCCAAATAAGCAGTCCAGATCATTTTACTTCCCTGGGCAGCTACTTGTCAGGAAGGACAAGAGTCCACATTACACTAACAGAAGTAGTTTGTTTTATACAATCATTTAAACTGATCAGTTTAACTATCCTCAGAGTCAAGGATTGAAAATATTACCAGAACCCCTCAGTTCCTCCCATTGTTTTCCCTTGTTCTTTCTTTCCAAACATGTTAACCCATAAGAGGTAGCTTTTTATTTCAGACAGGCTGGAGCAGCACAAATTAAATGTAACACATTCAATGCTTTTTCAGAATAAATACTGTTTCAGACAGTATTTTTCTTTCTGAATGCTTGTGAAAGTTTTGTGTCACTAAATTACACAGAATAAGGAAACAACAGAGAAATGAAAGTTCGAAAGAAGACACATACTTGCACTTTCATAGAATGGCTCCTCAGAAGTATGTTTGTAGCTACCCTTCTCTGTTGAAAGCAAAGGCGGATTCAATTCCAGATTCTAAACTGAGAACAGTTCTTAAAGGAACAGTTCCTCTGCATCTCTGTTATTAATGTACTATAAGTGATGTTACACTCAAACAACTGATGAATGATAAAAGGGAGGACATAGTGCCAGGAGGGTTTCTGAGCAGAAGTAACAGCTGAAGCTATTTGTTGCTATCTAAAAAAGGTGCTTGTGATCATTTTTCTCCAAGTGGAATACTTTTTTTTTTAGGAACTGCCATCGGTATTTTAACTTTTTACTGTGCTACAATTTTGAAGACAGATTGCCAGATCTAGAAAAGCAGCAGATGAGAGCTACTGAAAAGAAAGACAGACAGTAAAAGAACTTTTCTTATCAACAGCAAATATATTGAATCTCACCCAGAATATCACTTTATTAAAGAATCAGTTCTGGAGTGCTCACATCTGCTAAGATTATTACACAAGCAGGGGTCATAGCTTTCTCCAAATCACTCACACACAGGCTGTAGCAGGCAGCTCACAATGACAACTTCCCTTCCTGACCTGCAGATACATTTCTTGTTACACAGGCGTGCTGTATGCTCTCAGGGAATTCAGGATGTAATCCAAAAGCAAACAATTTTTCTAATGATATTTTATGATTCATGGTGCAACAAATTCTTCCAATTAGCAACTGTACCAGCAAGGAGGAAGTCAAACAACTGGAGAAAAGAACATATGTATATGAGGAGTCCCTGTTTCATTGCACACAAAGGTCATTCAACATGATTTACAGATAGGTGAAAATAAAAAATGCAGAGTATTTGAAGGCCATCAGGATTTAATTTTTGAAAGGAAATCCTCCACTTTTTTCTATCTGCTTCTGACAGTGATTCTCCGACCTCCCTGCAATCTCCCTTGAAAAGGCAAAGCCATAATCAAACCCAATTGCAGCTATCCCTTTTTCAGATCTGTGCCTAATTCATTTCCTTACAGGCAGCAGCTCTGTGTGCACCTCAGGCCCCAACCCCAGGCTTCTGTGTCAGCCCCAGCACCACAGTGCAATTAACATGTCTGAACCTGCCATCAGTTGCAAAGGTACAATATCACCATGAACTCACTACAACGGGATCTCTTAGCTGTGCCAAAACAACTGCAAGGTGCAGGAGAAACCTGAGCAGATAGATCACTATCAGTAAGATGTTTCTTGTCTAGCAGCCTCACCACAGACTTGCTACTTTCTCTCTCAAGCAAGAGAATGAAAATTTTATCACGTTCTTCAAGTTACCGGTGTGATATGGTTCTGAGAGTTTATTTTGACTTAAGCATTGTCCTCAATCATTCTCTCTGCATCAGCAAATGCTGACAACCTTCTTACTGGACTCTCTCACAGTGAATGCTCTTGTCCAAGTGCATATTGCTGGAAAGGTTGGATTGAAAAAGCATATTCATTGCATGCACATACTTCTTTCCAACCTGTGTATGAGTTCAAGCACTATATGCTTCAACTCTCATATTTCCCACAGATCATCAGATAACCTAATTTTTCCTCTGCATTTCACTTGAGGGGCCTCCTGACTTAGACTTCTTTCCCTCAGGAGCCTTCCCCCTTCTCTAAAGCATTCTTCTGTTTCCAGGTTATTTTGCAAAGCTTAACTCCAGCAAAGTCTTCCCAACTCTCTTTTTCTGCTGGCAGCAAGTTCCAGCCACAGGGCATGGCAGTGCCTCCTGAGCTGTGCATCCAGCCCAGGGCTGCAGTCTTATTCTCTCCAAGCCCCACCTGTGATATGAATACTGTGGTCCTCACTCTCTCAGGAACAACAATAAAGCCATTAACTGGTTCATGGCCAAGGCAACACCAGTTCAAACTTCTCTACTGTTTTCCCATTAATGCATAAACTTTCCCAAATCAAACTGGGTGAAAAAAAGCAATGTTTGCACTGAGGCAACAAAAACTGGGTTGGAATGTTCTTTTTCTAGCCTGCCTTTAATTGCGGTCTGACAAAGTTGGCACTTGCAAATCAACATTGCCTTCTGGACCAACAGCTGTTTCTCAGTCATTTAAAATCAGAGTAACTCCCATCAGTTGACTGAAAACAGAATAAAGATAGAGTTGGCTAAAAAGTAGCCTTACACTGAAGTCTGTGCTCACTCCCTGCAGTCCTTTTGCTGCTTGGACAGTACTACATCCTCTTGATCTAACCATCAGCAAGGGGAGAAAGCATTCTTCTGCACAACAGCTCCCTGCAGAAAAACCACTCAGATGTGACCTGCAAGCAGAACACAATGAGAATAACTTTTCTATGTGTTGGGCCATGTCTAAGAGAATTTCACCGCTGCAAAGTAGGGCTTTAAAATCTGAATTGGCTGAGGAAAGAAGAAACACATGGCAGGCCAGGTCAGAACTGTTGTAAAACTTTTACAGCTGGTTGAAACAAAGCTATTGTACTTGGTGGCATTTTGTTTTGTTTTGTTTTGTTTTTAAGAAAAGACTTTGCTATGATATTTGGTTTATAACAAAAGACATGGCAGATTTTGTCTAGATGAAGTTGTAAGTGCCCAGTGTTCCCAGGTCAAATGCTTTGGTACTGATGACTCTGAGGCAAAGACAGATAGATTCCCACATTTCTTCCTCAAGTTCTGGGAACCTGGTTGCCCTGGAGAGACAGTGAAAATCCAGACTGCGTTCTGGAGGAGTTCATCCTGGAACCACTGTGAGGCTTGAGACTAGCTTGCATCTAACACAATTTTTGTGAGAGATCAGACCTGGCAGCTTGCTGCTATCCTAACTTATCCTTGGTTTTGTTACAGCAGAGGCAGAAGGAAAATGCCAGAACATTTGGTGACTCCAACTAGAAAGTTGTTTTATAACTTCCCTATGCTTATGAAAAAATAAAATAAATGTGAAGTCATATGTAGAAAAACTACAAAAGCAGGACCTAATGTAGCATCCTTGTTTGTATACTTAGCAGTATAGCTTGGGATTATTTCTCTGGGAAGGGAAGCAGTTTTCATCCTCTGAACTACTGGCCTATAAAATATTCATTTCCATAGTAATATGGAAGTTTGTATCCAAGGCTAATTTTCAATCAGCAAAGTTTGGCAAAATTGCAGCATTTTGTGGTATCATAGCAGTCCTTGCTTCCAGAGAACTTTAAGCATAGATCCAATTTATACATGCCTATATACATGTGTGTTTAGACATGCACGTTCTATTTAGAAATTAGGGCAGGGAAAAGGCCATGTAAGGGACAATTGGTCCCTGGGAGTGCCAAACAACTCTGGCATGACTAAAGGTCTCCTCTAATATATCTATTACAGTGTGTGAAATCTTAACCACAATCTCTCTTGTGTTGCTTTGTGATACTGGTGGCTTTAATAAACGGGGATATTACTGAGTGAAGCCACGCATCAGGGCTCTCTGCTCTGACAGGGGCCTGCATGCTGCCAGTGCTCACCCTAATGAAGAGGGGCCTCTCTTGGAGCCCAGAGGACTTACTTTGATATCTAGTCTTGCTAGGTCCTTCTTCAGTGCAGTCAAGAGGTGAGAGCATCAGAAGTAGCCCTGAGAAGAGCTGTTGGAACAGGGAGGCCTGGCACAACTTTTTCTTTTAAATTTCTGCTTTTTTTCTGGACTTAACAAATCCCTGCTGCATTTTCTGTTTCGTTTCAAAGCCCTTTGTGTTACCAAGACTTCTGAGCCTTCCATCTACTGCAGCAGAAGTGCATAATACACCCCAATGTCTAAATCACCAAAGGAGAGGAAAGCACTGGTCATCCTCACTGGTCACACATTTACACCCTTCTCTGCATGCCTGTGGGACATCAGATCTTAATTTATGAAGTTTTCACATGCGTGTGGTCAAATTTGATTTTACTAACACAATTCAACTGAAAGCAATGTCACTGAACCACTCGCTCTGAGCTGGACATTGGCATTTAGGCCATTAGCCTGAGAAACATTTTGAGGTTCTAGATGATCTGTACCCCAGTGATGCACTGAATGACATTTTGCTCCGCAAACAGACACAGCCCCAAACGGCTCCCCAGTCACACTGCAGATATGCTGTTGTACTACCATGAACCTCGTAAACTGGGACATGATGAAGTAGCTCCCATAGATCTGCTTTGGGTTACAAATTCTTTCTCCTGTACTGAATCCTTGTCACCTTCCCTTGAACAGCCCCTAGAGTTCAATATATAGAAAATGACCCTCTCAGTCTGGTATCTAGTTTTCTTAAAGTAAATCTACACAGTATTCTCAAGTTCAACTATAAACAGTGCCAAATAACCTCAGTGCATCACAACTGGAAGAAAAAAGCCCTTGGTGTTCAGTGACTAACAGAAGACCATGCTTGCTGGTTTGAACATAGCTTTGTTATTTGGGGTCACATTTTCCTTCAGGTCTACGGGCAGATCTGTGCAACCAGAGAAGTGATAGCTTTTACAAACATGATCAGAAATTTTCAACCTCTTACCATCTGGCAATATTATTTGCTGGCAGGAGGCAGAGAAGAGTTTGGCACAAAACAAATCCATCCGGTCTAACATAATTATTTCATTTTGGGTATATCTTAATCCTACCTTCCTGCTTTTTGCACTGCTTTGAAACACTTGTATATAACAATGGTTTTCTGCCAGTGTGTTTATAATTATCAGATCAAAGAGCACTATCTGCCCTTGGTTTTTCTGTGATATTACAGTGTGGAAAAAATAACGTCAAACCAAACAAGGAACATCCTGTTGCCTTGTTAGCTCTCTGGCAGGAGGTAAAGCAGAAGAAGGAGGGAGCAGCCCCAGGGCTGCATCCCTTTCCCTGCTGATGACTTGGAAAATCACGCTCCAGCTGGTCATGCAGGCTCCGTATGGCTGGTCACACATGCAAGCACCAAAGGAGCTAATACAGTATAGTCCAAGATTAATAAGAGAAGGAAATCAGACAGCCCTTTCATGAAGGTCCCTCCAAATGCTAGAAACGTGTCTTCGCTATTTCATCGCAGAGTAAATTAAAAATATCCATCTATCCAATGTCATTATCTGGAGGCTAAGGGGCACCCTGCTTTTTCAAGATCCAGTGCTAATGAGGAAACACTCCCTCCAGAGGAGAATGTCTTGCTGGAGACTTACAGATCCCTGCACATCTTGTTGCTGTGGCAGAGAAGAAAGGTTTGGTGTGTGAGTCCATTTGGAGACATCCATTGCTCATTAAATCTGTAAGAGTCTGGCATGACTGAAAAGAGATGGAGGTAAAAGTATCAGAAGCAGCAGAATTCATGTAAATGAGAACTCAACCTGCTGGAAGAGAAATTCCAGCAGACCACACAAAGGTGCCCCCTGCCATAGGTCTTGATCTTGCTCTGCCACACTCCACCAGCAAGCCAGGCTGCTCTCATATGCCCTGAAAAAGACTAGAGAGGATATGCACTCCACAGGAAATGCAAGAAAAAGTTAAGGGATTTGGCAAAAATCTTTGATTATAAAGACTGCTAGGATATAATACAAAAACACTGGAATAAACAGGAATGAAATTGGCATCTCTGCTTCACAAAATGTGCCAGCATTTTTAAGACTTGGCTGCCTGAACTTTAGCCCCGGTTGCTGACTTCCATATAACTATGGTAATGAGTTTTTTCAGGCCAATAATAATAGCTCATGGGAGAAAGAGGAGTATTTCCCCACACAGATTATCTTGATCTCCATCACAGTGCTGGCTATGTTTTTGTAGGAATGTAGCAATATTTTAGCTTTCTAACCTCAAACTCAATGTATATATTGCTGCACAAGGTTTGTTTGCACATGTTTTTTTTATAGCTTGTGTGCTTAATTACTTAATGATTTACGTCTGTCATTAAGTACTGCTGCTCTGCTTTTGAGAGACTCCAGGAAAGAATGGAAATGGCTTGGAAAGGCTCCATCTCTTTGCCTCGTGAGGAACAGAGAGCTTCAGAGACATAAGCCTTGTTGCACTCTTCCGTGAGCTCCTATGGAGCCTGTTCTCCACCCAAGTGGGACAAACAAGCAAGAACACATAGAGCTGACCTGGCTCCTGCTTCATTACATATGACTTAAATGCGTATTTTCCCTATGGGACTTCCCTGTCCCCCGACTGGACTCCTGCACATTCCCAGAGCTGGAAATCAGCACAGTCTGGTGAGCTCTCACTGTGGTTAGAGCAGTGTTAAGGTGGTTGTGAAAGGGGTATTGCAGAAGGCAAGTTCCAGATTTCCATGTATTAGGAGGTTAAAGTCAATTATACTTTAAGCCTTTAAATGTTGACTTAATGTTCTGGAAAGTATCAGGCACCATTAACCTCCTTACATAATGGCAATTCATTTTACTGACACTTTGAGGACATGGTAGCAATGATTCTTTTCTGATGTTGTCCCTGATATCTCCCACCAAACTGTCCCAGTGCTTCCCATATAAATGATCAGAGTGAGAGGGACAGGGAAATGCCAGTGACTGAAATCTGCTCCCATGTGTTGCAGACACGGATGGGCCCCATGCAAGTTCGCTGCAGGGTCATCATCTCTCAGTGGGGGGTCTATGAGGAAGTGCTAGGTGCCAAGTCTCTTCAAAGAGAGGCAGTAAAGCATTTGGACTACGATAACATACTTGAACAATGGTACAAGGTCAGAGAGCCTGTTTGTGGACAGCTTTTTTGTTTGTTTGTTTGTTTTTTGTTTTGTTTGTTTTCCTACGGTGAAGTGCAGAAGTTGTTCAAGTCTGGAAAGTGCTGTATGGAGCTTTATTTCAATAGTTCCCACCTCAGGAACTTACTGACAGAAGGATTCCCCATTTCCACCAAACTCCCCCATGCTTCACCATATCAATATTTGTGCTTACTGGTGGTGGGCAGGCTGGAGACTTTAGAGCACTGAATAAGAGAGGCAGCTGTTAGGAAGCAGATTCTACAGAATATGCTGTATCAAGTGGCCTCAGACTACATTTGTTCTCAGGGCCTGCTAAGGCACAGCAGCTTTCAGAAGAAACTAGGCATGCACGTTGTATTAGAGTCCTTTTAAGTATAGCCCAGGTGGACAAAGGCAATTCTCTGAAGAAATGTGAAAAAAGGCTCTTGCAGTTTGCAGGTGAAAAGTTGGCAATCCTGTAAGTTCATAGGCCCAGAACTGTCAGCAAATAACTGGTCCATAAGGCCAGTTCTGCTGAGCATGCATCCCTAATTTTTATCTTAATCCAGAGATATCCGAACTGTACATCCATTACTTTTTCTAGTATTACCCCTCACAAGGGTCTATTCCACACCAAGCACCATACTCCAAGTAGAGGACCTAATAGCAGCCTGGAGAGGATCCTAGTCATAGCTTGATAGCCAGATATGTTGAGCAACAAGAAATAAAATAGTTCCACAGCAGTAACACTGGGATGGCATATGACACTTAAAAAAAAAAAAAGGGTTGCATCTTCAGTTTTCCTTGCTCAAATGACCTCAAATTTGGCCTCTGATCTACACTTGGAGAGCAACATTTTCAGGGAATTCCACTACTCAGATGAATTAACTGAGTATGTCTGCACTGCACAATGCAATGTACCACAGAGCTCCTCAGATTGATGTTGGATGAACTGGCTCCCAAACCAGAAACAGCACAGCTACCCCTGGATGGAAGACTTGCTTCCAGTATCCAAACTTGTCTTCATACACATTGTGCCATTGACAAGAAGTCTCAGCTGGAGCTTGTGCAGGACCAGAAAGGCTCAATACTGTTCTGTGTTGACATGTCTCCAGAATACAGACACCACTGTGAAAATGTACTTGAACCTCATTTTTAGCGCAAATTCCCAAGGAAAATAGGCTTTTCTGGTTACAGTGTTCATACCCATCTGTCAGTTCCACATCCATCTCAACACTGTTTTGAACTTGCTAGCTTCTTTTTCCACTAAATTGGATGAAGGTGGAGGCAACATGTGCAATGACATTGGGTGACTACTTAAAAGTACTCCGAGCAAGGGAAAAGCTGCAATGTGGTCTCATTTCCAGTGCTCATCAAGAGAAAGAAGGTCTCAGAAAAGCAGCCATTCTGTGCAGCAGGATGACTGGTTACGAGCTCTGTTAACAGCAATCCTGGAGAGCAGAGGTTGGGAGGCTGGAACTAGCCCTCCCTTCCACCTGTTCTAAAATGTTTCTGCTTCCAATAGCACTGCTTAAGATAAGAAGATTAAAAAGTCATGGCTCGTCACTGCTTATCTTAAATGTGGTTTATTTTTCACACTGACTTACAGTGAAGTCAGGGGAGCCCAATTCCTCCAGCAGCAGCCATTGGCTGCTTGGTTTCTCTGAATCCTGTGCTGCAGCAGCTATGAAGTTCTGCACCCGTGCACAAAATAAAATTCAAGGCTAGAAGGAGAAATGCCAATGCTAGGGTTTGGTCTAGATGATTTATGAGTGTCCAGGCCACTCCTGCCAATTCAGGCAGAGATTTCTGCACTGGGCTGTTTCAGGCAGATGATTCAGGAAGAACTCCAAAGAAATTCCTACTGGCCCTTTCTAACAGTCTCCTAGAAGGCAGAGATCAGGGCTATGTGGAAAACCCAGCTGCCAGAGCCCGCCCTGCACAAGCCAGCAAGGGTTTGGGAAGGCTCGTTTGCTTGGCATTAGCAGCTCTCCTAGGGTGTGATTGCGTCTCCATTCAAAGGCACACCTCTGCAGCTGCAAACAAGCACCCGCAGGCTCCAGAGAGATGGATGGAGAAAAACAGGAGTGTAATTTATGCCACATCTTCTTATCTCCTCTTATCGCCGCCAAGATGCAAATTAGTCATAGCTTTAGTAAGTGATTACATAAGTATCCCATTAATTTTGTTCGTATTTCCCCAAAGAAATCAGCAAATTGTTAGAACCACTTGGACTCATGGATTTATTTTCCAGGCATCATGGACTACTGGCAACTGGGGTGAAGTCATTTCTCATTGCACAACAAAGGTAATCAGGTTAACAAACCAAATTTCTTCCACTAGAGAGAAGCAGCAATAAACGAATAGGCAGTGACAACTGAAAGCTACAAGAGGGTTTGGAAGAGAAAGCAAATTTGGTTCAGCCCATTGTTTTCTGCATCACATTCTCTAGAGCTGCCTGAAGATTCATTTGTTCCCATCCAGAATATTCTGTTATGCAAAGCATTATTCAAAGATGGAGAAACAAAGGCTGCATATACACAGATGGAAAAGTGCTTGAGAGAGTTCATCACAAAAATGGCCAGAGCCCATGATCCTGAGAGCTGATGATTGTCCCAGGCCAGAGGCACACACTTCCCACTGCTGCCATCCAATTCTGGCTGAACACTATGCTCACAGCTGTTTCACTGGAAGGAAAAGTAAGTTCAAAGAGGAAACACTGCTGTGTCCATTTTCTGAAGAGGGAGGAAAGGTGCTCTTGGAGGGCATGTGAAATCCCCTCAGCAAAGCTTAGAGAGACTTGAAGTATGCCAATGAAGTAGATTTACAAGGCCACTGAACAGCCCTGCCTCTGCTTTTGCTAAGTGCCCTTCTGCAAGAAGCAACTCCTTAAACTCCTGCTTGAGCTGAGACACGACCTGACTAACGCTTCTTCAGACCTTGGGCGGCATCTTTTTGTGCACCTGGGATCCAGGACTGGTAGAAAGCCAACAAAAGTAATGTCTGCCTTAAACTTGGGAAGAGGAACAGGGCTCATTCTGTAAATAAAATGAAATTCTTTTGTCTTCCCAAAGAATATTATCAGCTGTGAATACTCTGTCTGGGGACAGGCTGATAAGTACCAGGAATCTCAAGCTGACAGCTTTATTCTTTCTTCTTGAAGCAGACACCCAAATATGCAAAGGGAATGAAAGATGCTGTTGCCTGAACACTGGGCTGCCAAAGGTGTCTGGCACATAGCCCCTGCCCATAAGCACTGAGTGGATGTAGACACACACGTATCTCACCCTGTCTTTCCCAGGCCTATTGTCCCCCTCAGGCTGAATGGCACAATTCTTGCCACTGACCATGCAACTCGAGGTTCCCCCATGGAAACAACCAGCTGCAACAGACACAATGATGTCCCTACAGCACAGCTGATTGCATGATGGCCATGCTAGTGAAGTAGCCTTTACCGTGAGGTCTGTGGAAGGAGAGCAGCGTAGTCAGGAATAGCTGGGCTGCTCCCTTCCTCCCAGCAGCATTCTGTCCATCTGAAGTCCCCTGCAACCTCCTCATAGGCAAGTGATGTCCAACAAAGCACAACAGGGGAGAGCAGAATGGGAGAGGCTGTGCCAAAAAATAAGGGCAATACATCTTGCCCAGGTTTTATACCTTTATTCCAAGCTTTATGACGCCCATCCAAGCAACTAAAAAAAAACAAAAACAAAACCTAGCAGGAGAATGCCTAAAATTCTACCAGTTTCAGGAGCCTCTTTTGATTACTGTTAACATTCTTCCTCCACACAGGGCTGTCCCCAGGCCTCCTCTTAAAGGTATACAATCATTGCGAAACAAAAGGAAGAGGTATTGAAAATAAATAAGTCTAACCTTTCAAACCAAACAAAGAAAATGTGCTCCTTTGGTATTAAGAGTGTTTTTTTCTGAGCACTTGTCTAAAACTAGAGGAACTAGATGCCAGCTCCCTACTCAATCCAGCTTGCCTCAGAAGGTCCCAGCAAAGTATCTTCCATGGTCAGGAGTCCTCTGCATATTTGAAGTTCCAGATCCAGGAAAGCATCTATGGTGTATACTTCTACACATGAGGTTGCCATTCACTGTGGACTTACTGGAGACATATTTCTTATAAACTGCTTCTAGGCCACTAGCTGGAGTCAGCACCAGCACTGCTAGCATGGGCTGCATGTGGTCCTCATACAGGACTTAAGATACTAAGCACGTGTGGTTACAGAGAACAAGTAATGTTTCTACACTGAAGAGATAATGAGGACAGTGGTCCAGCTAAGTCTTCTTAATCTTTTCTTTTCATTATTTTGCTACCCAAGAGGTTACTTTAACAACAGATCTGTATTCACTGGAGCTATAATCATTTAATTCAGAGCCACAGCAGACTTCCTAGGATTCTTGGACTCCTTCTTTGGTGAATGATTTCTCTTTCTACTTTCCACTCATCTGATGAGTTTAAAGTCCTGAGGCATTTAAGGCCTACTCCACCAAAACAGTTATGCTGCTACATATAAGAACACAAAAATTTCTGCTTGAATGATAGACTATTTTATTTTCTTTTTATTTAGGAGATATTTAGTTGAAGTAGTCACAGAAAGTAGCAATGAAAAAAGCCATGAACTTTGACTCTGTATATCTAGGTCATATTACAATAACATTTGTGTCTATAACCTCATCTACACCGGCCATTTTGCTTCACAATTCTTCTGTTCAAAGGTTAGATACTACATCTAGCATACTCTGGTGGTGGAGGGGATCTTTGAATATGCATGAAACAGTCTGATTGGCACATGGTAGTCTTTTCCACTTTATCATATAAACTGTGGTTGTCATATACAGTGAAGCAAGTCCAACACCTCTTTTTATTGATAGGTCAACAGTCTGCCTTAAATTGCAAGGAGATTAACTATATGTAAGCACTCTTTAGATTATACTTTAAAAGAGTGGAAGCAGAATATATTCTGATTTTATATAACTGATTTTCTTTGCAATTTTGTACAGATGATTATTTGTTTCTAAGCTGAGATTTGCCATATTGAGTTCCACCTTCAAGCACATTTCTGCAGACAAACTCGAACTTCTTGAAAATGAAAATTCATTATTAAATATAAGCAATTCTTAAACCATGAAAAGGAGAATGGGAACAAGTGTAGAAATCATTCTTCTGTGATAAAAATGATTTTTTCTCTGCAGATGAATCATTGTTCTACACTGAAAATTTGAAAGAACTAGGGTAGTCTTACCTTCCCTGTCTTAGCCTTAGACAATTAATTAAAAGTTAACAGAAGGTAGACTAAAATTAGATGAAAATGCTGCAGTTTTTTGATAATCTAGAAATAAAAACTGCAGACCTGTCCATTATGATTAAAATCTAAACAAGAAAGCAACAGCATTAGACCTTGAAAATGTTGGAAATGCTGACTGAGTATCAACAACCTTGTCTGAATATATGAATAGGAAGACTGAAAATGACCCTACATCACAGGTGTGGTGGCACGGGGGAGCAGGATTCCGAATGCAAATGCACACATGGACCCTGACAGCAGGTTGGCAGAAGTCACAAGCCTAGGGAAGTGGCCTGAAGAGGTGATCTGCAAGACAGAAAGCATCATGAGAGTGTGCAACACCAGTGCTGCCCCTGGCAGCAAAGGGACTAAACCAGTCACTGCCGCAGCCTGGCATTGTCCATCATCTCCCCTGCTGGCATGAGACATGAGTAAGTTTCGAGTGCTAAGAGCATTTTATGCCTGCTCACAGTCTGCTACATGGCTTACCGGTCAGCAATCCTGCAGCCACCTTCCTCAACACATACTGATGACAAAAAACACGGCTCTATATGGCTTTGTCATAGACAAGTGAGCAGTAGTCATGCAGGAAGGTATGCATGCAAAGCATGCCAACTCCTTGCACTTGCTTGTGCCCACTCATCCTCCCACAGACAAGCAAGAATAGCACCTGATCACATTGCACATGTGGTTTGCCTTCTCCTGAAGAAAGTATTGTTAATTTCAGCTCCAGAGTTACTTTTCCAATCCCACAAACGTCAGGCTCCTACCTCTCTGCATATCAGTGAATAGTCAATTCATCCCTCAAGGGAAGTCCTCAGACCAGAGTTGTATACCTAACAGCCTTCATCTTCAGGTCAGTGAACACATAACTTGGCTCCTTCTTTGCTATGTAGGCTGGAGTAAGGGATGCTTTGGGAGATGAGAACAATAGATAATATTTCCCACTGACCTGCACTGCTGGCAATGCAGAAGAACTGACTGGTTCCCCATATTAGCATCCTTACTCTGTGGCAGAGCTTGATCCTGGTCCGGCTGGCTTCCATGCAGGCCAGGAAAGCTAAATAGCATCATTGCACTCCATCTGCTGTGGTGCATGCAGCTGATTCAAAACCTATCCATGACTTTCACAGCAGGAGGCACATTCAGATTTTGTACTACTTCTATACATAATGTCGTTGGCAAATGTCTCTGTTGCTAGGCTGGTTACTGAGTTAAGTTTCTGAAAACCCTTGTGGGCTAGCACCAGAAAGAGGAAACCCAACTTTAATTCAACTGTATGGGTGTCCTGGTGTACCTCAGTACCCCTGTGGACAAGGGAGAAAGAAATCAAAGTGAGAAATATCACAGAACTGAAGCTTAGGAAATGGTGGAGGACTGGGCAGCAAAGACTGACCAAACCAGATAGATCAGCAGAGAAGAACATGGCTTTTAGGAGTGTGTACTTGGTCCTGGGCAGTGGTGTCTGGGAGCTGGAGATACAGAAGGTGCTCAGCACCAGGGCCAACCTCTGCAGCAGAGCCTGCCACCACTAGAGATGCCACAGGCACATCACATGAGCATCAACATCCAGACCAGGGGATCTCATCTGAATTCTCATCTCTCAAGTCAGATTGCTCTATGTCTCTTTGCTTATAGTGGTTTCTCTGAGTTGTTTATGGGCGCTTCTAGCTTGCCTCAGTGACTGTTGGAATCCTTTGCAGCCTAACAGTGCAAAAGTTCTGTTGCCCTGTGTACATGGTCAGCAGACCAGAGGCCCCTGGTGTCCTCTGCACTGCAGTGATTTTTGCTCCAACCAGTATGAGGGAACAACTGTTCCCAGGGGATCACCAGAGATGTAACCAATAGTTTGGGATGTTAAAAAGTATCATATGCCTGGCTCCATCAGATTCCTTAGTGTGACTGAGTCCCCAAATATATGAAGTCCTGGACAAGTCTAGGTATCTTTGGCTCCTCTCTGCTAGTTCTCCAAAGAGATAAGCACACACATGGAGGAACCATCCTGCAAAACACCTCTTCTGGATGTGCCTAAGCTCACAAAGACTGTGGTGTAATTTCCAGTGTGTGGAAACCATGGGGCGGGTTGGGAGGGGGAGAAGAAGGAATTCTGCCTGTGATGGGATATGCAGAGCACACAGCTGTGTCTAGCAGGGTCTTGCAGTCCAAAGCCAGAGCTTATACAGCAAGATCAGCAAGGAGCAGCCTCAGCATGGACAGAATCACAGAATCACACATATTCACAGAATTATAGGGGTTAGAAGGGACCTCCGGAGATCACTGAGTCCAACCCCCTGCCAAAGCAGCTCCCTAGCCCAGGTTGCACAGGTAGGCGTCCAGGCGGGTCTGGAACGTCTCCAGAGAAGAAGACTCCACCACCTCTCTGTGCAGCTGTGCCAGTGCTCCGTCACTGCACTGTGAAGAAGCTTGCATGCACATTTGTGCAGAACTTCTTATGAATCAGTTTGTGGTCATTTCCCCTTGTCCTGTTGCCACATAGTGTGGAGAAGAGTCCAGCCTCATCCCCTTGCCTCCCACACCTTAGATATTTATAGACATCGATCAGATCCCCTCTGAGTCTTCTTTGTTCAAGGCTGAACAGACCCAGTTCTCTCAGCCTCTCCTCATAAGGGAGGTATTCCATGCCCTTTATCATCTTTGTGGCCCTCCAATGGACTCTTTCAAGGAGATCTCTGTCTTTTTGGTACTGGGGAGCCTAGAACTGGACACAGTACTCCAGGTGAGGCCTCACCAGTGCAGGGTAGAGGGGGAGGATCACCTCCCTCCACCTGCTGGCCACGCTCTTTTTAATGCACCCCAGGATCCCAGTGGCCTTCTTGGCCACCAGGGTACACCGCTGGCTCATGGCCAGCCTGTTGTCCACCAGGACACCCAGGTCCCTCTCCACAGAGCTCCTCTCCAGCAGCTTATTCCCCAGCCTGTACCGGTGCATGTGGTAATTCCTCCCTAGGTGCAAGACTCCACACTTGCTCTTGTCAAACCTCATCTGGTTTCTCTGTGCCCAGTTCTCCAGCCTGTCCATGTCTTGCTGAATGATAGCACAGCCTTCTGGTGTGTCAGCCATTCCTCCCAGCTTTGTATCACCAGCAATTTTGCTGAGGGTGGTCTCTATCCCCTTATCAAGATCACTGATGAAGATGTTGGACAGGACCGGACCCAGCACTGACCCCTGAGGAACACCACTAAGCACAGGCCTCCAGCTGGACTCTGCATTGCTGATCACAGCCCTCTGAGTGCTGTCAGTTTGCCAGTTCTCAACCCACCTCACCGTCCACTCATCTATTCCACACTTCCTCAGCTTTCATATAAGGATGCTGTGGGAGACAGTGTCAAATGCCTTGCTGAAATCAAGGTAGACTACATCTACCACTGTCCTCCATCCACCCAGCCAGTAGTGACATCACAGAAGGCCACCAGGTTGATTGAGCACAACCTCCCCCTGGTGAACCTATGCCAACTATTCCTGATAATCCTCTTCTCTTCCAATTGCCTTGAGATGGTATCCAGAACAAGCTGTTCCATTACCTTTCCAGGGACAGATGTGAGGCATGGTGACAGCATGGCTGCTAACTGTCATTTGAAAAAGTGGGAAAGCCATTGCTTGGAAATATCCCCATCCCTTCTGCTGGTTTCCATTCGGCATTGGGCCAACACAGACCAGGAGTGCTGATCTTCACATAAGAAATGTGTGGGGACCACATGCTGGAAACTGACTCACTAACCAGGGATGGAAGAGGGGAGAGGGACCAGAGCCATCTAGGAGAGGTTAGGGAACATTGGCAAATGCCACTAAAGACTTCCTCTTGTTTCTGTCTTCTAGGGTTTCAGCTTGAGTAGAAAATAAATCAGAAGTCAACCCTTGTTGCCTCAGTGTGGTTCTCCCCCTTCAACATCTGCAGGGATAACCTTCTTTGAAATGGAAATCATATGGATCTTAAATCACGTTCTTCAATTTTTTAAAGCACATTTAGGACACAACTCTTAAATCACAGACTTCTGCATTTGCAAATAACTTTCAACACAATTACTGGGTGCAAATGAGGATAAAGTCTGCAAATGATCAATTACTTGATTGCAGCAAATCAGGCTGCGAGATGTCTGTGTAACCTCACTAGAATCCTTAAGGAGCTGCAGCTACAATTATTGGACATAGTAAAATTATAACACGAAAAACAGGAAGCAAAGTGAAGGATGCCTAAAACTTTAGGGACAGTATTCTGTGGGCAGTGAGCAAATCTGCTTTCCTCCTAACTCTTTACATGTGAAAGAGTATTAGGTTACTGAGTAATATCTAGATTTCACTTTCCTTGTAGTTTTTCCTCTCTTTAAATGTACAACCTGAAAACACTGCATTGCTATAGAAACTTAACTGTACTTTTTTCCCCCTGTTTCTAATGCGATTTTTGTTTGTAGAGAGAGTGATATTTTTTAAACTACAGCTTTCTCAGCTGAAGTTCTTTATTTGTACACACTCCTTCACCATGCTGTGCTGGTGCCCAAGCCCTCAATTTAAGGATGAAGTGCTGCATGTCTGAACTTGTAAGTACATACTTGTCCTATTCATGCTAGCACTGAACAGTGGAATGCTTAAAAACTCTCTCTAGAAATGCTGTCATTAACTGCCAAATCAACAACACCTGAAGAGCAAACTTTTTTCCAAAAAAAAAAAAAAAAAAAAGAAGGAATTGTTTGATAATTGCCCTGTGCTCTGTGGTTTGCTCAGGTAATTACTGTGCAAGACACAATGCCATTTCTCAAGGCCACAAATGAAGTGTGAGTAGGACTTCACATTTTTGGACCTTACAGAAAGATCTTTTTTTGGAAGAATCCCATTGCCTCAGTGCAGTGCCTCTGTGACTGTTTTTGCTGGAGCTTCCTGGCCATGTGAAGATCTTTCTGTTTCCTTTAAAAACCACAGTAGCACACAGGAGAATCAGAACGTTGGACTGAGGAATGTTATGAAAGGACAGCAATCACTTCTCTCCAGATTTTGAGGGGGGGCGGGGGGTGGGGTTTGCGGGAGGGGGAAAAAGACACGAGGTCAGAAGTTTACCTCCAAGTACAGCTTTTTGGCCAAGGACAGTCCAGATTTGACCCGCAGGGATTATCACATTATGCAGCACGCCTGTGCCAAGCACAGGAACAATACCACACCAGTCTGACTCCAGTCCACAGATCTGCAGGCGGGGCCAAGCAGCGGGGCAGAGGAAGAAGCCAGCGCTTTCCAAAACGTGCTGTTCAGTGCCGACCCCACAGCATGAGTTCTTGGAGGCCTCGGGGGCTGTCTGACACAGCTGTTAGGAGGTATTTGCAGAAAGGAGGAAGGAGCGTGTTGCCGAGACTCCTATGCAGGTAATGGCTCTCTGTGAACAGCTGCTGAGGGGAGACAGCATAATGCTCCAGCCATAATGATCAGCTGGAAAGCCGATAATCATGGAAAGCCCCAGGCCCAGCCATGAAGATCTCAGTTTCTTAGAACATACAGTCCCTGCAAACATCCCTCTCCCCACTGAGCAACCATGCTGACTGTAGTGTAAGGCAGAGGTGAGCATCTGATATTTGCACATCTCTTTCCATCTGCTTCTCATCAGCTTAACCAGCCCTGGACTCTGAGCAGAACATCAGCACATGCTTCCTCTGCTCCAGCAAACAAGAAGGCAGCTTCCTGGTAGGCTTACTATTCCAGCTTCTCTAATGTTGCCCTCTCAAATGATTTTCTGCAAGAAATCCTCCTCCAGATAACTTACCATTAAAAGAAAGACAGCATGTGGGTGTAACTGATCATTTGGAAGATAATTTTAACTTTCCTGCGCTGTTCACTTAAGACATTAAGCAATTCTAGTTCTACAGATAGAACAGAAACGTGGCAACAACTTAACTCTGCAAGCACTTAACATTGTTGCAGGTGGGAGAAGTTGTGAGGCGGCAAAGCGGTTTTGTTTCACACTTGCCTGGTACTTCCAACTTTGTCTAGGGTTTTTGTTATTCTGAGCAGGGCTGCCCTTCCCAAATGAACGTAACTCCTACCCTGCACAGGGGTGTTCACTATTTCTCCTTCTTGCATGCACATGTATCTGTTGAATATGCAAGAACACTGTTGTACACTGCCACACAACCCCTTTCTGGTCTTTCGTTCAGACTCTCCAACTGATATTCTCATTTCAGAAGACAAAATCAGCTTCTTGGCATGGTCTCATCTGCTCTGAGCGCTGCCATCCTTCACCTCAGATATTTTGCTCATCACTTAAAATAGCAATTGACCAACATCTTAGCAAGTCAGTATTCTGACAAAGTTAACTCTAGTCCTCATTTCTTTTTTTTTTTTTTTTTTTTTTTTTTTTTTTCTTGATCCACCATTCCCTGCCTTTAGTGCAAAGGAAACAGTGTTTTTATAGCAGGACATCTAACTTGCAATAGAATCTAATCCTTCGGTCGTTTTAACTACTACTGCCAGTTTGACAAGAACAAAGAGACTGCATTAATTTGTCATTAACTTCTATAGTAGGCACATGGTATGGTGCTGAAAATGACTGTCCAGAAACACAACTGAATCTCCATTGATACACTGGAAGGAAGGGAAGCCATCCAGAGGGACCTGGACAGGCTGGAGAAGTGGGCCCATGAAAACCTAATGAGATTCAATAAGGCCAAGTGCAGGGAACTGCACCTGGGTTGGGGCAACTGCAGGTATTTATACAAACTGGGGGAAGACCTCCTTAAGAGCAGCCCAGAGGAGAAGGACTTGAGGGTTCTGGTGGTCGAGAAGCTGGACATGAGCAGGCAGTGCGCACTTGCAGTCTGGAAGGCCAACTGTGCTCTGGGCTGCATTAAAAAAGGGGTCACCAGCAGGGAGAGGGAGGTGATTGTCCCCCTCTACTCAGCTCATGTGAGGCCCCATCTGGAGTACTGCGTCCAGGCCTGGGGGGCCCAGTACAGGAAGGATGTGAAGCTCTTGGAATGGGTCCAGAGGAGGGCCACTAAGATGATCAGAGTGCTAGAGCACCTCTCCTATGAGGAAAGGTTGAGGGAACTGGGCTTGTTTAGCTTAGAGAAGAGAAGGCTCCAGGGAGACCTCATTGTGGTCTTCAAGTACTTGAAGGGAGAGTATAAACAGGAGAGGGAACTCCTGTTTACGAGGGTGGATAGTGATAGGACAAGAGGGAATGGTTTTAAACTGAGACAGGGGAGGTTTAGGTTAGAGATTAGGAGGAACTTTTTTCACTCAGAGGGTGGTGATGCACTGGAACAGGTTAACCGGGGAGGTTGTGGATGCCCCATCCCTGGAGGCATTCAAGACAAGGCTGGATGTAGCTCTGGGCAGCCTGCTCTAGTGGTTGGCAGCCCTGTACATGACGGGCGGTTTGGGGGGTTGAAACTAGATGATCATTATGGTCCCTTTCAACCCAGGCCATTCTATGATTCTATGATCCTTGGAGGTTTTCAGAATTTAGCTGGACAAATCCACAGCTGACCTTGTCTTGTGCCAGGCAATACTCTCATTTTGAGCAGGAGTTTGAATTGGATGGTCTCTGGAGATCTCTTCTAAACAGCATTTCTAGAATCTAATGAATTTATGCATATAGATAAGCAAGAACAACATGCACACTGTCTCAAACAGGCTCAGTTAGTCATCTTGACATAAAAAGCAAAACATTTATTTTCAGTGAAGATAAGCTTGGGCAAGAATGATCAGCAGTGTTAAAAGAGTGGTGGCAGCAGCTGTTCTATTAACACAGCAAGATGGCAAATGAATAATTGCTCCATCTTTGTAATCCTGTTCCAGCTATGGAAATATTTGATTGTTTTTTAATGACTTTTTAATCAGCTTATGTGAAATAAATTATAAGCAGGAAACCTCAATAGGAACCTCAGCAATAAAGCAGGAAGAGATGTATGTCTGCATGTTGGTTTTACAAAGGAATTTATCATGATTTATCGTATGTGATTTCCACTACATCATACCCTGCACAAGCCCGTACAAAACTGAGGCAAGAAAAACGTAAAATCTGGCTATTCACAGTCAGAGCCATCTGAGGCTAAACACAGCATCATTTTTGGCTATGGAGGATGCAGACTTCCACACAGTAGCATAACTTCTCTTGCCTGACCTGTGGCTGACCAACGTACAGAGATGCTCTGTCTGGAGGGAAAGGCTGCCATATAAAGACAGTATCAAGGACACCTTTTCTGATTTCTCAAAACAAGGTCAGATACAGCACATCAGATTCCCCTAGCAGGAGGGTATCCTGGTCTACATGTTAAACAATTACTGGAGATTAGATGCTGAGAAAACTCATGAACTGAGAAGGCTTGGAAAATGCAGGGGTTCCACAAACAATTTACAGTAGGTATGGAGGTAAGTGCTATGTGCTCCAGAACAGCCAAAATCCTTCTTATTGTCCCACAAAATAACATTAAAGGCCCTTCTTGCTTACAGTCTGCTTGAAGAATGTATCGCAACTATAAAAAGTTCTTTGCCCTTCAAGCAAAGTAAAAGATGTGTATTGAATTGCTGTTTTTCCTAACTCCACCTCTAAGAACAGCATTACAGTAAAACACACACAAAGAAACTTCCTATAAATATAACACTAAAGGCAGTACTCAGCCACTGAGAAATGAAAAAAGAACTTTCCATTTCTGTTACTGTAGCCGGTAAAGGTTTACATTTAGATCATTATTAAAGATTTATATAGTGTTGTAAATTTTTAAAGCTCTTTCCAAACATTCCCTTCCACAAATGCCATGGAAATAAAATGTAAGATGAGATACAGGAGGAATCCTTAGAAAGAGTTAGGGACTATGGAGTTATGGAGTTCTGAAAACATATGTTAAGTGGATGTCAGTGCTCTGGAAAACATACAGACTAAACCTTCAGCTTCTTGCATCAGTTCATACATGTATATATCAGTGCAGATTAGGGCCTGATTTCTCCTTTGTACTAATAATATCAGAAATATCCTGCTTCTTTCATTGTATCATAAAATAGATAGATGGATAGATAGATAGATAGATAGATAGATAGATAGATGTCATTCAAAATTTGCAGCAGGTAAAAATCTGGATTTGAATCAAATGTTTAAAGCTGGATGTTTTCAGAATTAACCCAAAATTTAAATATCCCAACCTGAAAACAGAAACTCAGTTTTTGACAATAATTTCAGCAACGTTTTTTTTTTGTTTGTTTGTTTTGTTTTGTTTTGTTTTGTTTTTTTCCAGAATTCAAAATTGAAACTTCATGAATAGATTCTCTGAGCTCTGTTTTGAAAGTACACTTCTGGCTGAGGCCAACTGTCCTAGAGACTTAAGGATTCCTTCCATGCTCTCCCACAGATGACGAGACTTGGGAACTCAGGCTTGTTCTTAAGTCATCTAGCTAGCTGAAAATATGGAGTGTTCTGGAGAAACATTTGCTAGAGTAATTCTATTCAACCTGCATATTTTTTTATTTCTCACCGTGTTTTGCTAACACAACAGCTTTTATTTGAAACACTCTAATTTTAGATGAGTCAGTGAACCAGCAGAACTCCATTCCATGAAAGCTTGTTTAAAAGTCTCAGCTCTCAAATCCCTAAAATGCTATTGCTACCTCTATGGTTTATTCCCAGGGCCTGGGCTTGAGCCTTAGGCTGGGAAACATTTTTCCATCTGTATCATTCAAAATATGAAACTCTGCTTGTGCAAATGGAGCATCTTTGAACAACAGGGAAGGAAATAATAATGTTTCAAACAAATAATCAAACAAATAAAGAATAAAAGACAGATTAGGAGGGAAAGAAAGCCCTGAATATGTCTTATCTGCATACAAATCATGATATGATAAACATACTTCAGTTAAAAGCAACCTTTGTGTAACTATCACTTACTTCTAGCAATTTGTCATGATGGTCACATCAATTTTCTGATGCATTAGCATTTCCTGAAAGCCTGATAATTAAAAAACAAATTAATGTAGTGGAACAATAATATATGTATATACGTTGCCAGAGCTATTTGGATAGCACACTTCCTTTATTAGCCTTTCCAACAGCAACAGTACTGGCCAGATTACAGTGAAGTAAAAGACTCAGAATTTCTCATGGGAAAAAATGTTGGTTTCTCTGTTAAGAAAGAATATTAATATAAAAACATTTCAAAGGTGCATGTAAGGGCCAAGATCTTTTGCAGCTCTGCAGCAATCTCTGAGCAACTGAAACCCCTCCTTGTCAGATACATAGAGAAAACACCTGTGGGGTTCTGGCACTCTGTCCTGCTGAAGTGTGGAAAGTTGAAACTCATCCAGAACATGAAGCCATGGCCTCATCCTTTCTTTATTACATGCCTTCTTCATGTGCAATACTTTCCCAGTACTCCTAACATTACTGCTGCTTGTTTGGTCACCCTTTGAGTGCTCCATGGCTCCCAGAAGTGGCTTCAGCATTCCTGGCTGGCTTTGAGGGAGTTATACAGCAGAGGTAGCCCAGAACAGACAATGGCATGGTTTGCTTCTGCAGCTCTCTTCTGTGTCTTTCTTCTGAGACTCATCAGAACAATGAGAGGTAAATGTCAGAGGACAGGACATGCACACCAGGCGGGTGATACATACATGGGATTGAGATTTGGACATGCAAAGACGGAGAGCAATCTGTTTCACCCAGAAAGGCATGATGAAGAGACAGCACTTCAAGTGATGGATATCAGCCTGTAAAATTAAACTACCGAGAACAACTTTGAATTTGTTGTAAGTAACTGTTAGAACTTCTTTTCCATTGTATTCCTTGGGATCCTTCTGTAGCTCTGTGATTTATCTGAAAACAGCCTCACATCTAATAATATTAAATAATAAGTACCATAAGTGTATGTTCATTAATACTGGTATACCTATAGGTATGACACCTGTTAGCGTTAAAGGTAAGACTGGAGCAGAATTCAAAGACCAAGTTCAGGCTGCAAGGTGGACTAATGGTTTATATAAGTAAGGACACTGATTAGGCAGAGTTTAGCTCCTCTTGTTCAAACTTTTGGAACAGCAGATTACTCACTGTGTAGTACTTCATAGCAAAACAGGAGCAACCAGAGTAGTATCAAGACGAAGACTTCCAAAATTTTTAACAAAATTCACACAAAATGCTCACAGTATTCCTAAGTGATGTGCTAACCTTCATAATCAAGATATTCTGGGAAGAATCAAAGACAGACTTTCAAGTGCATTTTGGTGTCTGAAGATGCCAGAAGTATCTCGCAGGATTTACAAATACGTCAGTCACTAATTCTGATTGCAACTTAGAATTAATGACACCAATGTGCTAGGATGCTTTTAAAATTCAGTGAAGGTGTTTTCTGCATTTTAAGACTATAAGGCCAATTTGAAAACCTGGACCTTCCACTGGCAGGTGAGACGCTCAGTGTGCAGCCCATGGCCCACATATTTCTGTCGATATGAGGTTGCAGACCCAAGCTCTGACTGCCCATTATACTCAAGAAGCCTCCAAGATGAATTAAAATTACATTTGTTCCTGGTTCTAGCTAGTGTTCATTTTCTCTTGCTGTTAAGTCTTGGAAATGAGCACCGACTTTGCACATAAAACAAGTGTACATCCTATCGGTTGTGCTCCATCTGGAATTAAAGCCTGATTTGATAAGTACATCTTTATTGCAATAAGAAGCAAAGTTTTTCCATAATCCAGTAACATAAAGGAGAAACGTATGTTTCAAAGACAAGTAGGTTTAACAATAACCACGTGTGGAAAGATCAGTACAAATGAATTGGCCTGTCTGTTTCTCTCTCACTGGATTTTCCCAGTGTCTTTCTAAAGAAACCAACTGTTAACTGGCCCAAAGATCTGATATTCCCATCAAGCTAGTTCTCTTTTGGGATATATGAAAAGGTGTTGGACATCATTTGGAGATCATCAGAGATTCCTGGGTTAGTCTACAGTGCTGCTGAATCTAAGAGTGTTCCATTATGTTGACATAGGCCAATTTTGAAAATCCTTCAAATCTGATAAAAAGACTCAAGTTTCTCTGGAAAACATTTTACAAAGCCCAAAGGAGCTTCCAAGGTTCAGTAACTTGATGTTTTTTATTTGGAGTATTGTATGCAATCTCACTTTTCGTTCATCTTTTAGCCATAAAGCCTTGTTTTCTGCATGATGCTAAAAGAGGGGAATCATTCATCCTCATTTCCTTCAGCTTGGCTTGAAGAAGCACCTTGGAGCTGTGTTATTCTGTATGTGTTCCTATTGAAGATACAGGCTGAGGATGATTGTTATTTACTCACAAACCCTGTCCATTGGTTGGGAAAAAAATAAGCCTATAAAAAGCACAGTGAAAACGAAAACTAGAAGCCTTCTACATGCATTTTTTGCCAAATTGACCCATTATTTACAGTCATGCTGACTTCCCTTTTAGAAGTATCTTCAGTAGTGGGCAGATGCCGCATTGTAAGCTACAAATCAGCAGGCATCACCTGCAAATTTTGGTATGTCCAGTCCCTACACCCAGTGTTGTTTCATTAAAATAAGATCAATGTATCTTATCCATCTCTTTGTAGTGGAGGGGAATAACCATCCACGGGAGGAAGTCATAGCTTCTGAGCAGTAAATGTTAATTGCTTTAAAGACAACTGACTGGTCACTTCAACTTGACTTTCCAGCTGCTAAAATTAAAATACAAAACAGTTGCAATGCACAGATTCCCTACAGCCCCATCCCCGCACCTTGGTTTCATTTTAACCTTTAACCAACACCATTCTCAGAAGAATATAGCTGAAGCAAAATAAGTTTCCACAGAAATATATCCTTAAGTATTAGAACTCACCTATGAAAAGTGGTGGCAACCTTGAAAACCAAGTACAAAGATGACTTGAACATATGTGAATTCCTGGCCCAAATGAAGTCAGTTTGAGGATTTCAGTTTAGGTGATCTCTGATTTCTTTTCTCAGCTCTTTCAATATAGCATATTTAGCATTGCTCCAGTACCTGTTAAGTAACTTATACTTGTGGTACGTTCATGCTGTACAGCAGTTGCCAGCATAGACCCTAGAAGATGGTGGCATCCCAGAAGGGAGCCCAGAATAGCTCACCCTGGCAAGTAGGCAACTGTCTCATGACTCACAGCTTCCCAAAGTTTACCAACAGGCCTAGTCCCACCATGCACTGCTGTCTCATGTCTAAAACTAAGAAGCCTACACCAGTATTGTTGGAGTATTTTTCTCTCAAAATGGTGGTGACCTCATGCTATACAACAGAAAATGGAAGACATGAGACCAATGCTCCCTGAGGAGTACTGACACACATCTTCCACCAAGACCTATCAGCAAGCCACATGCTTTTCATTTCTTCATACTGAAACTAGCTCATCGTTTGTAGTATGAAGCAATACTGTCAGCACAGAAAGAAACCAGGGCAGGCATTTTTACTCTGTGATCATGAAGCCAGCTTACAAGGCTGGTGATCCATCACTGCCTCACTACTTCATCTAGCAATTCATTTAGAAATGTACAGACTATTCTTGGAGCAGAGACAGGAGTCCCATGCCTTTCCTCTTGTCTGATATCCATATCCTCCTCCCCTTGCACAACTTCCTCCATCATTCTCCTATTGTCTTCAAGAATGAACTGCTTGCTACAACACTTATCTAATGAGAACATTACTTGTTTTGATGCAAGTTAAGTGTGCCGTGTGAGCACCTTTTACACTGAGCTCTCCTGCTGGCAGACACCTTGGTCTTTGTTCCGGTATACTTGAATAGCTGCTCAGTTTTAAACTTTTCTGTTCTGCTAAAGTTGTGGCACACTGTGGATGAAAAGAAATGAAACATAAGGCATCAAGGAAACTTTCAGTTAAAAAGTGAGATGCTAGGGGAACTTAGATGAGCAGGACATTTCAAAATGTTTAGAGGTTATGTAACTAAATTATTTCTAAGTTCAGTTAAAGAGCCCAGCTCAACGTCTGGATATCATTGCTAGGAGCTTGAGAAAAAATATGGTCATTAGCTCTGATTTATACTGATACTGCAAACCTCTGGAATTAGACAGCAAACTGACAGGTTTAAGGAATACTTTAAGAAGACATTTCAGTGCCCACTGTGACAGCTAGATACAAACTGAAAACTGAGGTTTTTGTAGAGCTAACCATTTCCCTGACTACAGTTCAAAAACTTTCCAGTTCATCTGTTACACTCCACATCAAAAATATTCTGCAGTAACCATTCAACATGCTTTATTTTATAAGACAATTGCTGCCATCATAGCTGCATTTTGGTTGATTGCTTCAAAATATCAGTAGCATATAATCACTTTTGTAGAGAAATAAATCCTTAAGTATACAAACATTTTTTATATGTTTGCCTGCTCCAGAATTATTTTCAGCTCATTAGTATATACTTTGGCTAGGTCTGCACCAGCAAGTCTGCCCTCATATTCTCAAAGATATGTTAAATAGCTTTGGATTTTCACACAAAGCTTTCCAAACCCCTGAAAATTTGAGTCAAACTGTCATACTCTCTGCACATATGTGCTCAAGACTAGAGTCTTGGTGCTCGGAGTCCCTTTCCCTTCCCTTCCCTTCCCTTCCCTTCCCTTCCCTTCCCTTCCCTTCCCTTCCCTTCCCTTCCCTTCCCTTCCCTTCCCTTCCCTTCCCTTCCCTTCCCTTCCCTTCCCTTCCCTTCCCTTCCCTTCCCTTCCCTTCCCTTCCCTTCCCTTCCCTTCCCTTCCCTTCCCTTCCCTTCCCTTCCCTTCCCTTCCCTTCCCTTCCCTTCCCTTCCCTTCCCTTCCCTTCCCTTCCCTTCCCTTCCCTTCCCTTCCCTTCCCTTCCCTTCCCTTTCTTTGTTTCACAGAGAAAAAGATACAGCTGTTTTCTAGGTCTGTTATGCTGACACAGATCTGGCTGCTATCTTTGTTCAACTAAAATGTTTTTCTGTGAGCTCAAAAGGAGTGCAGAAAGCACCCACATCCACTTCAGTATCAAAGTGTGTATATGCACTGTCAAAACCCTTGAGATGCTATAGACCTCTATCTGTATGTAATGTCATGAGAAACACTTCTTCAGCTGAACAACTACATCATCAAGATGATAAGCATTTTGTATGACCCCTATTTTGCTTGGGCCATGAATAACACAATATTAGACAAGTTATGATCACTGTAAAATGGAAAAAACTAAGCATTAGAAAAAGTCACAAAGCACACAGTGTTCCACAAAAGAAGCCAAGGTCCCAATTACAACCTGAAAGGAACACATAGTTTGCACATAAAGGGATCCTTATTCCCAAAATGTGTTAATATCATAAATACATGAAGCAGTACACAAACCAGATATAAAGTACGTATTTCAGGCAACCACTGAAAAACCAAGATGGCAAAAAGGCAAGTTCAGTTGCTGGTCACAGGAACTGTAGATTTTTCTAATTCCTTCTTTACCCTTCTCAGAAAATTTCTAGCTCTACATGCAGGCTACACTGGCCTTTCTCTACTGAGTTTAGACCTACATCACTACCTTTATATCTACTAAAAAACAACTACAAATATTTTATTTGATATTGTATTATTATAAGGATTTCATTGGATCAGGGAGTTTTGAAAAGTAGAAGAAATATTGATTCGGATTTGGCTAGTCTGGGATTATAGTCTCTGTTCAACATGGGTCTTATAACGGAGAGCAGGAATCATTTGCAAGACCATAGAACTAGTACGTTATGAATTTCACTGAAAAAAAAGATCTGATGTGAATAAACTTTAAAAAAACAATACATAAACAGTTCAGGGTAAACATAATGATATCTCATATTTCTTTTTACTCTAATGCAGAAATAAATTCTTTAGTATGCAACTGTCCTGTTGATGTGACGATGCCTGACAAAGTTAGTAACACACACTGCTTTGAGAAGCAGAATGCCAAAATATCCAGAGATGCTTGAGAAAAGAGTGCTTGAAAGTATCTGAAAAACAGCAGGAGAAGTCACAAGGATAACACAAATTCTTTGTCATGATCAATGACAACCTGACAAATAAGAGTCCCACTCTTCTTTATTCTACCTCTTTGTCTTTCCATCAGTCTCCACTTCTTTTTCTCCATTTTGCATAATGTCAGAAAGACTTTCTGCTTACTTGGTGAAAACAACACAGAAAAACATATACTCCCTGACCTACCAATAGGTCTGGTTGGGATTTTGCCTTTCAGTATCTCAATCCTCATGTCCTGTAAAGTCCAATTTTCTTCACTGCACTTGAGAGCATATCAGAGCACCAAATTCTAGGATGCCTTTGCATGACACAGTCTCCAAGTTCTCTTGTCCCTCCTCTGCATACTCCTTTTACTTTTTTCTTTTTTAACTTCTCTGTGATAATGTCCATTTTACTGATCCTACTCTTCTTCCTATTATTGTCCTCTTACTGTACTCTTCCTTATGAAATTGCTCCATCATTACTAGGTATACAAAGCATTGATAACTATAACTTGCAGTCACAGCTGATCTAGTTGATCTTCTTCTTGTGTAGCTGCAGCTTATAGTGAATGTACAAAGAAATTTCCAGCTGCTCTTCCCAGACAAGAAATAGATTTAGAAAAAAAAAGGAGTCAGAAACAACTCTCCACAGAACACAGAGTGGAACCAGAAGCCACAGCCTGAGCCTTATCAGGATGCCATTACTTCTAATTATATACTGGTTTTGCCTCACATATGTTTCATTTTCCTTCTGTAGGGACAGAATGCCTGGAAGATAATCCTCATCACACTTCTTTAACCATACCTAGCCAAATGTGTATATTTCATTCCTGGAAAATTTCCTTATAAGCTTGTTTCTCCTGTGCTTAAGTGTTCTGTGGTACTTTTATTAGTATGATAGGAAAAACAAAAAATGTAGAAAGAGTAAAAATGAGCTAACTTCAGGAAGTCCAGATGTCTGGAAGGTATCCAAATATCTAGATCAAAATCGCTTTTAGTTCTAGTAATCTATCTGGAATATCATGCCAAGAATATTACCAAAGCTAATTTTTGTAGTTTTTCTCTTTTATATCTCTTGGAAACATTAGGAAACCAGCATTTGACATTTCCACTTGGAGTCTCACATAAGTCAAGGAAGTAGAAAGGCAGAGGAAATGAGAAAAACAAAACAAAACAAAAAATGGTTGTTTTGTTTGAAGCTTGCAAGTAAACTCATTGCAGTCAGTATCTCCATTCACTTGCTCACTACTAATTTAAGACTCCTGTCAAGGTGAAGTCTCTGTTTTAAGGCTCAGTTCACAGTCAAACCCTCTCTGATTCCTCCTGTGATAAGCAGAGGTCAGCTGAAGCTTCATGTTGTCACTTGAGCTCTTCTTTGTCCTCTTAAGCCTCTTCACTCCTAGATGTGTCGGTGGTCATACATGATCACCTGGTGTAGGGAACTTGCTTTGTCAGGGGGGTTGGACTCGATGATTTCTAGAGGTCCTTTCCATCCCCTATGATTCTGTGATTCTGTGATTGATGCTTCATGTAGCCAAGGGCTCCAACTCCAACCCGGAGGTAATGCTGAGCCCACACATGCAGTGCACTTCAACTCCTCCCAGCTGCCTGCACCACCCAACCTATGATACTGCCCTCATCATTTGGCAGACATAAGATGAACAAATTATACCATTTTCCAGCTCCTCTCTTGAGGACAGCAATGGCTTTTTCTCCAGGCTTGCTAATTGAAACCATATCTCAGCTTCAACTCTCTTACCACTGCTGCAAAGATTGTTTCCCAGCTACTTATCTTTGTTAAGCTACTTCTATGAACTAGTCCATGCCTATCAATTTCAGGACAAGTGCCCCAGCTTCAAAACTACTTTTGCTCTAACCCAAGTTTCACTCACCTCCTGACTGCTGACTCCACCCTCCAGAAGGGCATCTTTAAACTACAAGTTTTGCTCTTCCTTCCATATTTTACTGTCTGACAGACAACTTCACTAACTAAATAACCATGGCATTACTTCACCCTATTTCTCTGAATCCTGCCTTAATGCTCATTTCACACCGTCACATCAGCAGTGGGATCAAGTGCACCATCAGCAAGTTTGCAGATGAAACCACATTGTGTGGTGCAGTCAACACACCTAAGGAATGGGATGTCATTCTGAGAGACCTAGACAGGCCAGAGAAGTGGGCAAAGGAGATCCTCATGAGGTTCAACAAGGCCCAGTGCAAGGCCTTCCACCAGGGTTGTGGCAACCCCCACTATCAATACAAGATGGGGACAAAAGGATTGAGCACAGCCCTGCTGAAATGAACCTTGGGAAACTGGTGAATGCCAAAATGCACAAGAGCCAGCAGTGTGCCCTTGCATCCCAGAAGGCCAACTGGATCCTGGGCTGCATCTAAAGAAGCGTGGCCAGCAGGTGGTCCTGCCCCTCTACTGTGAGATTTCACCTGGAGTACTGCATCCACATGTGGAGTCATCAGCACAGGAGAGACATGGACCTGGCGGAGCGCATCCAGAGGAGGGCCACAAAAATGACCCAAGGATTGGAACACCACTCCTATGAGGACAGGCTGAGAGAACTGGGGCTGTTCAGCCTTGAGAAGGGAGGAACCAATAGTGGCCTTTCAGGAAAGAAGGGGTAGATTCTTTAGCAGGGTCTGTTACAATAGAACAAGGCAAAATGATTTCAAACTAGAAGAGGGGAGATTTAGGTTGGATGTAAGGAATGAGATTTTACAATAAAAGTAGTGAGGGACTAGAATGTGTTGCTGAGAGACATGTTGGAGGCTTTGTCCCTGTAGACATTTAACATCAGGCTGGACCAGGCTTTGTGCAGCCTGATATAGCTGTAGGTGTTCCTGTTCATTGCAGGGGAAATAGACTAGATGACCTTTTAGGATCCCTTCCAACTCAAACAATACAATGATGACTCTATGATGTCTCGGATGGCAATGCTGCAACTGTGCTGTTGCTGAAGTGGGGATGCCCTTGGCATGCAGAACACATCCGAATGTTTCACAGAGGTCAGAACCACAAACCTGGTGAAGAACTGGCATGGATATACAGGAATGAGAGAAGAAAGTACCTGGGACTAGACCCTCATTCTCTCTCTCTCCTGGCTTTTCCTCTGTAAAAAGAAAGCCGTAACATTTCTTCCCAAATAATATGAGAGGAGGACTTCTGTAGGATCGTAAAATACATATTCATACTCTGCAAAATGCTCAGAAACACATAGATTGAATTCATTTAATTGTTCCAGCCCAGATAGTTAATTATTGAATGGTAAATGTTTAATTTCAACATTCTGTGAATGAACTTTGACTTCAAATAAGTGCATTGTTTAGGGATGTATCAAAGCTTTATGCTCTTATATGGCTAAAGGAAAATAAAGAAATATTATCTGCTGAGGCAAAGAAAATATCTATTTTATCTGACACGAATTTACTGTCAACTTATGGTTTCTATTCATAGTAAAAACTCATTTGCAGACCAGCTCCAAGTGAATTTTCTTCTCCTCTTTCCCCCAGTTTTGCAGTTGGGCCAGCACTTCAGGAGCTCTCTCCTCAGCCAGGTGTGCATTGTCCATGAACAGCAGGACCACAGTCAAAGCATAACTCTCCGGGCTGATCTGGAGTGCTAAAAAAAATGCAGATAAGATCCATAAGATCAGAAACATTCTTTACAGGAACAGTGGGAATGTGAGGGGGACAGAAAAGCTCTTGCAAGTGACATCACCAAGGAGATTTGTGCATTCATACCAATATTTAACACTAGGAAGTAAGATGTATTCACATCTTCACTGAGCTAGGAGGAAGAGGAATAAAGACAAAAACAAGATGATCCTATAGTGGCTCATAAATCAGTGACACTAATGGAAGTTGTAAGAAAAGGTGCAGAATATCAGTGCTTCTCATGTACTCATTTTTGCTCTAAAGTACAAGTTCAGTAATTTATACAAACAAAGAAAAAAACAATCTTCTTAATGAGAGCAGGAAAATTGAGGGTGGATTAGAGTTGTAGAGTTGAAGAGCTGAAGAGCAGGCAAAGGAGAGGGTGGAGGAGGACAGCAGAGAGGGAAAGGAAACACAAGAGTTTTCTGCACAGTGCTTTTCCCAGCTGTGATTTAAACAGCTTAATTACCTTTCCACGGAGACTAGAAAAAATATGGTCACTAACCACTTATCTAGAAATTGTAAATCATGTGGTAACATTTTAAAGTGAAACACGTAAGATAATTTTACATCTGTGACAGATGTTTTCAATCTTGAACACTATTTTTAAAAGATATTGGAAGATAAGAAAATAAGCACTGATATTGGAATTCTACATGTTCTGTACTGTGGGGTTATTCTTTTTTATTTTCTTGTAGGGCTATGCCTCTGCTCTGAAGCCTCCAAGTCCTTTCCTACCTATCTATAAGGAGAGAGGATATGTGCATGTGTATTTATTTTGACCTATATTTGCATGAAAAGAAAATGAAAAGTTCTATTGAAAAAATATCTTGTACAATAAAACCATTTATGTAGATTTATTTTTCCTTTTCAGAGGATAATCTGATGGCAAAACCATTAACTGGAAATACCTGCAAAAGTACCCAGGACAGCATTACCTAAAGGGATCAAAGACCATCAAATTTCCCTACAAGCTCCCAGGTACTCTGCAATCCATCCCAAATTCAGAGAGTAGTCTGTTAGAGATAAGCATGTACCGTTGTGCAGAGTTCATCTTACCAGAATGCTTTTCCTTTTGTCCATAAAAGATGGATGCATGCAGCTGCTCCTGTTCTCTTGCCTTCATGCCATGGCTGCTACAGAGTCAGAATTCTCAGGATGGGACGAGGATGTGGAGCACCATGGGAGTGTTCAGCTATAAAAAGGGCACCTGTTGCAAGTACATCTGCACAGAAATATGATGGACCAGTCTGCCCGGGGTGCTTCAAGATCAGTTTCACATTTTAAAGAAGTAGAGGCATTATCTGAAAGAGTTTGAAGTAGTCCTGCAGCTGTGAAGTCAGTAAGTTCCCAGAAGTTTAAGTAATAGAAACCTGCAACATTACATTCAGAATGACACCCTGAGTAACTTCCAGTCCACAGCAATTAATTCATGGCTGTCAGGTATTTCCTAATGTAAATGGTTTTCAAGTACTTAAAGACCACAGTTCAATACTTCAGCTCAGTAGAGCTATTACTGTCACCATGGCACACACAAAACTGACTGTGAAGAAAAGTCTTTGTAATGCCTTATGCTGCATGAGGCAAAACCAGGGCTACTGCGTGCTCCAGCAAAAGAAAAGCAGAAAAATCACATGAGGCACCATGACTCATTCATCCGTACATTGTGGCTCTGAATATCTGCTGGCTCCCAGCACAGAATCTGCACTTAGGAGGGACTTCTTACATTTAAGAGGTCCATCACAGCAACTGGCAGCACCCTGATACACATACCTGCTGCATCCCAAAGAAAAGAAGCAATGAGAACTAGGTCAGGAAGACAATTTTTGCAGGAGCAGCTGCATTGCAACATCAGCATAGGTGACATTCATGTTCCTCATAAAAAATGTTATAAATGCTGCATTCTGCAATTTATGGATGGGACATTCAGCGTCAGAACAATTGGGCAAAAACTTTAGGGATGCAGTGATTCCCTAGCAATATGAGTTTCTTAACAGCTTCTCTGCAATATACCACCAATCCCACCACACACATCCTTTCCTTACCCAACCCACAGAGATAAACTGCCCCTGCTTTTTTGACAAAGAACTAAGGATGAGCAGCCTAGACGAATAAGAAAAAATAACATTTCATCTCGTTTAATGGAAACAAAACAACTGAATTCCAACCTGTGTAAAGCAAAATTGTCTGTACCAAACATAAAGACAATGTGCTTAGAATAGATATGTCATCTGAGGTTTCCTAGTGCTGCATTCCATTTAAAAAAATCCCCAGAAGCTGCATACAAGGAGTTCTAGACCTGCAGGGCTGACCTGCACAGCCTCACTAAAATGCACTTATGAACAAAACCTCAGGTTGAAATGCTCATCAGTACTTGCAGCTCTAATCCATCAAGGGTGGAAGTTCTGCACTTCTTTTGTTGCTTTGTTTGTCTGTGGAACTCCTAAGTTTCAAAGAGAGACCTGCACCTGCCTGCCCTTAGACCCAAACCTCTGCTCAGAGCAGGGCCAGCTCTGAATCAGAACAGGCTTTAATGGTGAAGTTGAGATATCATCTCTCTGAAGGTAATTAGTATTTGAGAAGTGTTTGCCGATACTTCTGACTATTAAAAGTTCACATAAGGTTTGAAGATCAAAGGGACCAAGAATATTGAGAACTCTGGGACAAAACTTGGAATGTATATAGGAAATTCAGACAAGTCTGACAATGGAGGAATTGATCCAGCTGGTGACAACTGAACTGGGGGAAGATTATGTGGCCTGTTAAAATCTGAGAAATTGGGTTTTCCCACTAGCTATTTTTTGTTATAGCCAGCAGCAGACTGGGAGACTTGGAGCTCCCTCTTCATCTTTCTCAGAACTGTCCCTTGAGCCTGAAGCTAGCTTCAGGCCTAAGCAAACAATCCATGGGGACACCTTCTTGCCCAATAAGGAGACTCAAGGGCTGTCTTCCATTTTTTTTTTAATTCATCCAAACCAAAAGTTCATTTAGAGTGTGTTTCAAAATGGGGACCAAGGACTGTCCATCATTGTGGAAGAAGGAGGATATCAGAAAGGGTACGGAATACATGAGGATGGAAACAAGAATGAGGAAACCAGAGTTTGTCAGGTTTGTTTCCATCTAAATCAACATGATCTCTGCCAGAAGAAGGGATAGCAGGAAGATCTCATTATCATGATAAACACCACGACCCAGTTTCTTTGACTTACTGTTGACTGAAGGCTAATGTTAAAATAATTAAAAGGCTGTTCTGCATCATTTGTTATCTGTGACACATTCTTTTAATAGTTCAATCAAGTTTTTTCAAATCTGTTAACAGACTTCTTACTGATTACTCATTATACAAGCATGCTCTGGTCTCCTTCTCAAGATCTCTTAAGACAGCTTTCTCTGCAAAGGATAGCCCAGCTGTACTGGGCTTCTGGGTCTTCAGAAAGGAGAGGTACATCTATGGTAGCAGTGAGATATTAAAAGAGGAATAAAAATCTAATACTATTTTTGTAATTCCTGATGGGTCCACTGGTTGCAGTAGTGAGAAGAGGCCACATTCAGCCTTCTAAAGGAGCTGTTACAAACTCAGCAGGAGCTGTTACAAACTCAGCAATAGCTGTCTTAAAGAGCCTGAACACAGAAACCAAATCAAAACCAGTTTTTATTTTGCTCTATGAACCATTGTTTCTGCAAGTAATGATCCTCTGACCTCCAAAAAAGCATGCCTAAAATTGTCAAGATCTTTTCCCTCGGTACACAGCTAACTGGGTGAATTTACAATACAGGAAGAATTAGTGTTGACTCTTAACGGAGTGCAAGGAGAACTGCTGTACACTTTCACCCACAGAACCTTTAGTGCTGTGCATACACAACTGGATTCTGAGAAAAACGTTTGCTGTTAAATGTAATTAATATCTACCTAATCATTAATACATAATGACTCTCATTAAATGCTAGGAATCCTGGATTTCCCAGCATTAATTACGCAATGTTAAGCGTAGCCAGAAGATATCATTGATGTCAACAATTTAATATGATTCAAATATACATGAATAAGGAGAATTTTCACAATAATATAGTATAATAAGGTATTTCATATGAATTAGGAAAAAAAAGAAGACTTTTCTTGCAGCATCAGCCATGTGTTTGGTAATGGGTTAATCAGAAGCTTCCCAGCTGGCTGGCTGTTTCCTAATTGCCCGTTGCAGATTTATTTCTGCTTCTTCCTTCCAAGGGTGAGGTTCTGGCCTTTCCACTTCAGACTGCTGTGCTGGACAGACCAGTTAAGTTATTTGGCAATTTCCAAGTGCTTATTAAATTACCCATACATACTTCTTTCTTACCTAGTTATAAAATACAATTGTTGTGCAGTGTCTAAGAGAATGCAGAAGTCTGATAATAAATTGCAGATCCTGTGTCACCAGTTCAAAATTCCAATCCCAACAGTGAGTGAGGCTGACTTTCTGACAATTGTTTCCACAGTCTTCTCAAGCTGGAGGAGATGGGAGCAGCTGAGCATGAGCATTTGCTCTGGGGCTGAGGAGCAGGCTATGCACAGGGCTGCCCACTCTGCAGCACCATTGAGAGTAAAGAAAAACTCTGTAAATAAACACTCTTGAAGAAATGTGAAAATTCAGCGTCAACTGAGAATGTGGAAAAAAGAGGATTGCTTTGTTGTTGTTATTTTGGCACAAGTTATTACTCTGTTTGGCATTGTCTAAACACTGCCAGTCTTCTCCCAGCTTTTGATTTTTCTTTTTCATACTTCTTAATTTTTCCACAAGCAAAATGGAAAGAATGTGCTAGAAAAGAAATGTGAAAAAAAACAACCAGTTTTTGTTACTTTTTTGAACATGGCTTTTCCATGAAAAGGTTTTGTTTCACTCAATAATAGTTGAAAGAACCAACTTTTCTTACAACTATTGGATTACCCATGAGGAGGAAAGTAAGATTTCTTTGCTGTACCAAAAGCAATAGGGAGTTGCAGAGTTTCCCACTGAAAAGAAATTCACCACACTGCCCTCTGATGAGATTACATCAATGTTAAAACAACTAAAATTTTGATTGTACATATCTTTCTCTGAGTGTTTAGACCCTAATCACTTTAATTCTGCTACAAACTTGGAACAGTGGAAAATAGCCAAGCACAGGAGCAGAGAGAGATCCCCTAAAAAAGTGAAAAGACAATGAATACTGATGAAGATTTCTAAGTGTGGACTTTGCACCCATTCAGTGCAATTTGCCCATTTGTGCTAATCAGTAAAACAGTCAGTAAGAACAGTCTCACACCAGTTTAAGGGTGATTTTGTCCACTGGAACTTAAACCTGCTCCCAATCAGCTAAAGAAAAGCTGAGATGAACCTGGATTAAATCAAGACTGGAATGTACAGAGAAGGACTGCTTGGAAATTGCATCCCAAGGCACATGCTTACTTCAGCTGGCTGTAGCAATGATTTATATGATGGTGTTTGAAGATGGAAAGTACATATTAATACAAAAAACGTATCAACATTTAATTGAATGTAAGGGATGTTTTGAAAGGCCTTTCTTCATTTTTATATGGTATTTCACAAGACTGGAATCCTTGAGAACTACTAGAACCAAGAAAAATAGTGAATTATAATGAAATGATGGGAAGAATTATTGTATCTAGATGAGAACAAAGAGCTGCATGCAACGTGAGTGGCAGAGAATCAAGAAAGGACCTCAGTTTTTATTATTTTCACACACTCATATACGCACACACACAAAAAACCACCTATTTTTTTCCCACTAAAGGAGAAAAAAAACAATAGCACAGCATTTCTAGTACAATAGAACACGTCAGGGAAAGAATGTACCCTGGACTGCTGTGAGTGCTGTGACTTTACAAGTTCTGAATGATCAGATAAATAACTTATACACAAAGTCAGCAACTGGGGAAATGATCACAGAGCCATGCCCACCCACACCCATGCTCAGAGGAATCAAATCTCTCAAGACCCTGCTGTGGGTGCTGAGCTCACCCTCTGAGGTGGAAAGCTCCGACCAGCAGCAGTCCTGTCCTATGTATGAAGAATTTAATGCCCTGGTCATGCTTGTGAATGGAGTTGTGCTCTGAGAGTGACTAAGCATGGACTTGTTTTGTTGGAAGGTATACCAGAGAGATCAGCTGTATCATCATGGATCAGCTTATCAGCTTTTTCAGAGTGTACCCTTCCCTGCTGAGATAAGATGACAAGGAAACAGAAGGAAGTTTGCACGTTTTCTTCTGATATTGTAGAAGAACCTTCAGGCAAACAACAGGAGCAAACAACTCCTCTTGGTATCCTTTAGATGAGGAGACAGAAAGGCCAACTGAGATTAAATTAAGCTTCGTTTCAGGGCTGCAACACACACTGTTTTTATCACAGAAATCTTGCATTGCTGATCCTGTGTCTCAGACCTGCTTGGTATGCTCTTACAAACAATAATGATAATTTTACTATCTTCTATCCAAAATATATGAGTATCACAATGATTAGATGCTGCAGGTCAAGTTAACGTTGTCAGAGAGTTAATACCAGAAGTAGTCCTTCATATGAATATTTATAAAACAGCCTGTAACACATTAGCAATATATTTCTGCTTTCTTACTTCCAGATCTCAGAGCAGCATTAAGGGATGTTCATGTTAGAAAATAACATGGAATTAGACTGGCCAGAAAAAATTGTAGAGATCCATAACAGAGTATAGGTCTGGGACCTCATGCCACCTTGCTTGGCTGTGGTAAGACCTGAAGAATTTAATCTGTTCCCATCAACAATCTTTCCATCTTTTGGTCTATCTGAATAACCAACTGCCAGCCACTGAGCTCACTTAACACAATTTTATAATGAACAAATGAATGTGAGATCAAAATTTGGCTGGTTAAATCACACAAAAGACAATTACAGGGGACTTGCTGGCAATGTCAGCATTAGTTCCCTTCCAACTTCCTATACATACTTCTAGGAGAGGATATGGAGTCTTTCTCATTTCCAGCTCCCACAGCTATGTCACAATTTGTGGTTTGCAAAATTAGAGATTAATGAAGTACGCTGGCATAGGAGGAGTCCTCAGGAGAAAAATCCAGCAATAAAAGGGCTGGTAATTGCTGCAGAACAAGAAACTGATGGATGGCTCAGCAAGCTGGTTGCAGGTAGGTAGGCAAAGTGACTCATGAGTAGGCTATATAAAGGGATGAGTAATCAATGAAAACAGAGTGAAAGAACAAATTGTCTCATATGGGAAAGGCAGCTGCAGCTGGAGATCACCTCTCTATGTAAAAAAAAAAAAAGCAGGAACAGAGAAGTTGTTGGAGTGGAATAGAGAAGGGTAAAGGAAGAAAGCACCAGAGCAGCAACATTCCTGCTAGCGACAGGAGCAGATGGTAATGTTCATGGGCTGGAAAGAAGGCATTCAGGTCCTAAAGAAACGTACCTTGACCTATCTTCCACATCCACACCAATGAGCAAACACAGGGGAAAGAGGTAGAGAGTCTGTTGCAGATTGTAGCTGGAGGTCCATCTGTTGCAGGCCTGAGGAGGATGATGTTGATCAGGCAGGGCAGATTTGGCAGTGAAGGGAAATGTGCCATATTTTAGGGCAGAAACAGTGTTATGGTGTTTGGGTGCTACAGCATTAGCACCCCTGTGGCCAGGGCTTGGTCAGTAGTAGGGCATCTTCTGGGTCTCCACCAAAGCAGACATGTACTGACCCCACAGTGACCGCTACATGGACCCACGAGTGCAGGGCTGCCTGTGCTCCAGCATGAGGCACCACGTGATGGGGCCTTCCCTTATCTGGGTTTGTACAGTCTGTTCAGATGTCAAACAAAGCCACGTTCCCTGGCTGTGGTTATCAAATCACAGTCAAAACATGAGACAGAGAATACTGACACTCTTCAGCTCTCTGATGCTTTGTTACCCATCTCACAGACTGCTGAAACTGAAGTTGCTCCCCAACAATTCTGTGTAAATTGTTGGATTTTATCCCATCGCTAGTCGCTAGCGCTGAACAGAAAGGGGGTTTATCTTTGTTCTCAGACAGGACAAGCCTGGTCATTAGGGGAACATTTCCTGGTTCACGTTGTTGCAATTGAAAAATGAAACTCCGTATCTACCCTATTCTTGCTCAGTCTCTCTTCTTATAAACAAAACATATCCTAAAAGAGGAAACATAGCCAAATCCTTCTAATAAACCTATTGCAGGACATTTATGTTTTCTGCATGCCCCACTGGGAAAGAGGTCCCTTTAAAGCTTTCAATATGATTTAAGCACAAATACTTTTTATATAGGTCAGGAAAGAGAAATGTAATTTCCCCTAGTTTTGTTTGGTTGAAGTTCTCTGTTCTAGCACTTAATTAATGACTCTGGTGAAATGTTTTGAAAGCAGCAATGTATCTAACCCCAAATGCATTGCCAAATTGAGTACTTCCTGCTCATTGTCTATTTTGGAGAGGAGGCTGAACTCACATCCATGCACTGCTAATAAAACCAAGGAAACTATTTTTACGGTTCTGGAAAAAAAAAAAAGAAAGAAAGAAAGGTATTTCTTCCTTAGTACCCATCTCTGTCAGTTATATCTGTGAGAACGAAAAAGATAATATAAGAAATGTAGAAAGCAAAGGAGAGGAGGGGAGAGAGGTCACATGGGGCAGTGCAGTGTGACCTGGATGGAGTTGCAGTAGTTGGCTCTGACATATCGCTTCTTTTTTCCAGTCACCCCCAAAAACCAAGCACTCAGGTAAGAGCCCACATAAGGACATAGGGACCTGGAGTAGAAATGAGGCAGAACTGAGTTCAGAGCACAATCCTCAAGTCTTTATCTAACCCAGTGAGTGTCTGTTCTTTTTTTAAACAGTAAGTTTTATCTAGGTTTTAAGCTTTTCTGTCTTGCAGCTCTACTGCTGGTCCAGGCAGGCTAGCACCCACCCTGGCTCTGAGACATTGCAGTACAGGGAGACTCATGTTGGCACACATGTTCTGAGCTCATCTAAGGTATGTTCGCAGATGCCACTCCAATCCAACAACACTGCCATCAAAACATCAGCCCAGAAGTGGAGGTGACAGGTTTTCACTTCATCACATCTGACGGCCATATCTTCAGTGGTCTGAAGGGTTTGTGCTCACTATTCTAGTGGCCAAAATTAAGGCTTATTTCACCCAGTTTACATGTCCTCCTCTCCCATCCCCAAATGAAACAGAAACAGAGAGAAAGATGGGTTGCCCCCTTATTCAGTGCAGGAGGAGCCTGGAAGTACACATCTATTCACTGCACAAAACTGTAGAAGGCTTCTGTTTGGCAGTTGTATTCGGTTGGCATTTCAAATGGGGGAGAAGCTTTTGCAGAGGGAAAGGCAGAGGGCCAGAGCTATCACATGAATCTCATTCCCTCAGAAAGTGGTATAGCTCTGGAGCATCTGTTGTGTCAAGGAGGATGATGTTTCTTTGATAAGCTATAAGCAAAGACACCCCTCTCATATGATCAAGTTGCTCACCCCAGGTTGACTTCTGCTAACAGAAAATAGTTGCACTGAGATGATAAGGGGGCTGAGCTCAAGAACAGACACAACTATTCTAAGTTATTCAGGAAGAGGCAGATAAAATGAATAAAAATTGCAGTGCCTGGCCAAAGTCTCCCCATCTTGGAGACCTCTAATCTTCCAAGGCAAAACTTTAACACTAGGAATACTAGCAAAACTGTATCTGTGGAATAATTCAAAACAGATTATCAACTGTCGTAAAATATTCTTAGTGTGCAATGTGTTACCTCCTGGAGATAGCTTAAAGAAGAATGCATGAAACTGTAAAGCACGAATGTTACTGGAAGAGCCCCTGAGGAAAGCAGTGCTCAGCTACCACCTAGGTCAGAAGACATAATGGAAAACACAAGGATGTTGAAAAATCTTCAGTAGGAAAAGAAACTGTAAAAGCTTGTCAAGACTGCAACTATGAAGGACTGAATGTACATGGTAGGCAAAGCATGGAATAGCATCTGTCCTGGATGTGCTCTGTGTGACTGGGGTCAGTCCCCACTCCAAAGCCACTTAGGATGTCAGGCATGGTCATGCGAGTGGAATAGCAACCAAGTGAAGGCATGGCAGACAGAACTGAGATTTCACCACTAAGTGAGGTTGGCAACTATTTTGCTTTCCCTGAAGTAAAGGATGGTGAAATAGTTGATCTATGCACACGAGTGCATATACCTAAGTATATGGATATTGAAAATAATAATATGGACTTCAACTAACAAGAAAACCATAAAACTGCTATTGTAGTATTTGATAGATGTGTTGTTTGTCTTCACTGTCAGCACAGCTCTGACTCACTTACTGTTGTTCTGCAATCTCACAGCATCTGACAAAATAAATGACCATGCAGGACTTTTCATTTGGCATTTCAGATTTCTGGAACACGATGACACTGGCTAAATATCTGTCTTGTAAGCATTCGCCTGCAGTGTTCTTGCTTTGTATATTTACTCAGTACATGTAAATTTTGTGCTTTATTTTTGACATAGAAAACCTGCTGTGACTTTTTACGTTTAATGCATTCATTTTGAAGTTATTGCTTCACCTACTGCCATTGTTTAGTTTGTTATTATTATTTGCTGAAGTGCATTGGAATGCATGAGAAAACATGTCTGCATACTTAATCCTCATGCTGCTACTGCCACGAAATAAAAGTTTCAGTGGTCAAAAAAGTGCTACTTTCCCAGGTTTTGGATCAGAAAGAGATACCTGTCAGAGCCACTGAAGCAGAGCTCAAAAAGACAGAGAGATCCCATACACGAGCCTGTCAGCTGGGAGCAAAGAAGTCCAGGCAATGCAAGGAGGCAGATGTTGAATTTGCAAAGCTGAGTGGTGCCAGCAGGAGGTACAAAACATGGATGAAGTGGAGAACAACCTCTCTCAAGGCTTTCTCTGAAACTCAACAGGCAACAACCAAGAAGAAAAAAGACTAGCCTAACGCCCTGATGGATAAAGCCTTCATTTTAAGCTGGATACAAGCTTTAGAAATACAGATGGTATTACTGAAGAAAAAAAAGCAAACCACAGAAGTTAATAAGGAAATGGAACAGAGGACTTGCAGTGCTCACCTGCTTCTCTCTAAAGGAACATTAAAGCCAAAATTAACACAAATATTTTAAAAATACAGAGTTAAGGACTGTAGCATATGTACTAAGATAGTTATTGCTTTGAAACTGCATTGCATACAGACCTCATCAAGCTGATGACACTCCTAGTAAGAGTTCAGGGGCACTGGAGAGTCAAGAAGCTGATAAGAAAAGCAGGAAAAGCCTGAAGGAACTCAACTATCCTACTTGTCATAGCTCGAGAAATATTTCTCTCTCTTAAAGGCCAAAGGCAGGAACTGGAGGAATCTCCTTTTCAGGGAATCATCAGGCAAGTAGAGACATCACTGAGATGGTTAAAATATAGGAAAGGGCTTTAGAGTGAGATCAGTTATGCCTTTTTTTCAAGGACAGTCCTTACTAATTTAAACTAATCATAGAATCACCAAGATTAGAAAGGACCTCCAAGATCATCTAGTACAACCGTCAACATACTTCCACCATTTCCCCACTAAATTATGTCCCTTAGAACAACATCTAAACATTTACTGAACACCTTCAGGTGCCAATGACTCAACCATCCTGGGCAGATCTGAAAGCAGTAATTGTATTTTCCAAATGGGATCTCGCAAAAGTCTTCCTGCCCTACAGAAAACAACAGGTCCTATCTGCAACTGTAAACAACCAGTCTGCAAAAGAGATATAATTCTAGGGAAGTTTAATTGCTTTTATGGACAGAACAAGCACGGAGCAAAGTTTAGAAGTGGCACTTTAATTAAGGTTTAAAATGGAAACTTGTAGAGTCACAGACAGACAGAGACTCGGATTGCTGGAACACATAGAGGCCTTCTGCAGAAGAACAACAATGAACTGCAGTTCTTGCAGCATCTACTGGGAAGCTAAGGGGGGAGCCAGGACTTCCAACATTAGCTAGTGATGTGTTTAGGACAGTGATTTTTGAGGATTTATGGAGTTTGAACCCCCCCTACTATTCTCTGTAGCTTTGCCACTACTTAACTTTCTATCTGTAAGACAGATATTGTGTCTTGAGGTGTTTTGGAGGGGAAATAATGTCTTTTAAGGACTGAGAAATCTAAAACTAACAAAGATGAAACAACAATCAAAAAAGATCAATGATCCCTTGAATGCTTCTGAAGGAAAAACAGTTTGATGAAGCTGTTAAAAGTTGCTATGCTGAACACACAAGTTAAATCAGAAAGAGTCTGGCAGTGCAACAGGTTTGTAGGTCTACACCAGAGGAAGTAATACACTGTCACCAATGCTGAAATATACCCCTCACTGTGTTCACATCCACTCTTTGGTTTCCATAAACTCTCTGCAAGCATTGATGAATGTCAGTAGCTGCAATTTTTTCTGCATGGAGGAATTCAGTGACACACCTTTGCTTCATGTGCACTTCCATGTCAGAAATCATTCTGTCAGACTGCCCCTCTGCTGCCATCTGTCACACAACAACAAAATGTAATGGGATATTGGTGGAAAGGTTCAACCTCTACTGCCATACCACCACCATCTGCCCCTGATGTTGTGGATCAACAACATAAAATAGTGGCATGACTCTTGGAGCAGCCCTCCCAGATACTCAGGGAAGCAGGGAAAACAGGTTAAAACAGCAAAGCCTTCAGGTAGCACCCTGGCTCTGCTGGTTGTTATAGAGAATGAAAGTGGAAGCCTTTGATAACACAGAGCCTCATGAGACAAAAGCAAGTATGTGAAAAGGGAATGGATAAAACATGTTCACAAGGAGCAGATAGTGCCAAACATTTCTCTGTTCTTGAAGTGTCAGGTGAGTCTGACAGGTACCTTTGGAGAAACAGAAAGTCAGAGCAATAACTAATGTGTCCCTAAATCCCTGCTGTCAGGCACTAGCAGATGAGTCACTTACACGCTTCTTTCTGCTACTTGAAGGAGAGCCGCGTTTTCCCAAGGCACCAAGCCTTGCTCATTTCCTAAATAAACATTAAACTCCACTGCTCTCAAGAGCTGAGATGTTTGGGCGAGCACATGAGCATCCACCTGCCCATTAGACGCCATGCTTCTCCTCCTTTCCAGTGCTTCACTGGCTCTGTCAGTGTTCAGCAGGCCACTGACCTTGGTAATTCATTTGAACTATTGGTTAGTTGTAAAGTGGTCTGCTAGTTGGACCTGGTGATCTTTTAAGGGCCATTCCAAATGAGGACTTCCTCTCTTCTTCTATTCTTATGTCCTGCAAATGATAGACTGTGAGCTGCTCTGTTCGTAGAAAAGAGGCTGTAGGAAAGTGTTACCTAAATGGGATATAGGCTCCTGTCAGTCACTTTGGTTTCCAAGGGTAATTGCTTTCAAGCACTTCTGCCTGCCCCAAAATACCACAATAAAGTTAAAATACGCTCACCAAGAGGACAGGCTGAACTTTCATCAAAATAATAGTGCTACCATCAAATAACAGCTCTGAGGTAACCACTTGCCATTGGTAGAAAAAAAATTCTAAATGGTGGCTTCAAAGGCATGTAAAGCATTCATTAATCTCTGGCCAGCAGCTGGACTGTAGAAGATAATGCAAAGCTTTAATTTTGATGCACTTGATTGCTTGAATCACACTGACAGTCTCCACAGAAACATAAATCAGAGAAAGTTTCTCTTACTATGCAGAAATCAATTTTTCAAAACAAAAGTATGAAGTAAGCAACTCATTGGGGTCAGGAGAAGGAGGAAAGCAATGGAATAAATGACTGATGAATGAGAAAATTATCATAAGCAGCTTAGCTAGACTTCCAGAACACGAAACAGGGAAGGAAAAATGGCAAGAGAACAAAATTGGTGTATACTGAGCCAGGGATAATAAAGAAAAAAAGAAATAGTTGCTACATTTCTGTAAATTATGTTGATCCCTTGCAGACAACTCTTGCAAAATTAGGAGTTGATTGTAGTGCCAAAACTCCACAGGCATTCTGACACAGAGGTTAGTAGGAACAGGATCTGGCCCATGGATAACATAAGAAAACCAGTACAGAGACGAAGATTATTTTCTTTTATTGGATGAGATTTTAAAAGGGAACTAAAGATTCAGTGTTCACCACAACATAAAATATTTTTTAAAGCTCTGTTTTCCAGAACACAGTTGCTCAGAAGCACCTAAATCATAAGAATTTCTTGAAAAATATCTCAGGTTACTACTGAAGAATGCTGAAGTTACATGTCATCAGTTATTTCTGGAGATTTCATAGAAAATAAAAGCCCTAAAAAGTAAACCTAGAGGTTTCCCTTTACATGGTGGCAAAATTTCACTAAAATCAGTACTTCTTGCTTATTGAGAGGCTGACCTAAAAGGTAATGATATGATCAATCTGATATTTTGTTCACAAGTACAAAGAAGAAGATATAAACTCTGTAGATTTCACCCCATTTTTCTTGAAGCCATAAATGAAAACACACATCTAACACCCCCCAGATTCTTCAGTTCTTAACACCTGTCTGGGCCCCAACAGCCATCGTTCTTATTCACCATTTGTTCTGTTGGGCTACCATTGTTTTACAGAATAAAAATGAACCTTAACTGCTAGTTTTCAAGCCTGAATAAATACACCAAGAGAACACCTGAAGGAAATACAACATGGCATTGAAACAAAATATATGAAAACATACAATATCTGTTCACCATAATGCCTATCTGGAGGGTTGCTAACTTTATGTTGGTGTTTCACTATTTCAACAACACCAAGAAATTAGCCTCCTATACATCTTATTTTTTGTTTTTCCTTGCTATCTCTTTTCATAGACTGTACAGAGGTAGGACCTGATATTCCTAAACCTCTGTCACTTGTGAAGGATTTTCTCATTTAGCTGTGTTTATCACCAGCTTTAAATAGAACTGTGAATGATATGGAACACAGTAACATGCTATCACTGCCAACCCAGCCATAAGCAGTTCTGAAGTGGAGCCGGTCCCGAGAGCCAAATGTAAAACAATCAGCCAGCTTTTGCTCAATGCTCACCCATTGTAGACAGCATAGATGATGCCACAGTGTGACCCTGTTGTGAGCCCATTGCTACAGCTGTCACCAGCATTGCTTTGATGCAGCTGCAATGCCTCTGGTCTTCAGCTTCCTGCAGAGAGTGATCTGAGCTGCACAGCCTTTGTTCCCACTGTGCTCTCTTGCAGGTGTTGTATGCCATGGTGGGACAGCAGTAGTGTGTCTCATGTGACAACAGAAATGTGCTGCTGGGCTGTGCCACTGCACGCCTCCTCGCTGCAGTGAGCAGCTGGCAGTGGAGCAGCACTGCACCATGGGAAATGCCAAAACAGTGCATGGTCATCCTGGCCTGCACAGTGCATTTTGGGCCCTAGACAGGTGGAAGGGTTTTTTCTGTTTGCTTTTTCTATAAATCTAACAGCTTTATTTTGCATATTAAGAGTAGTATTTCACAAAAGACAGCCTCAAGCATCTCTAGTATTCTACTCACAGGGATTGGCACTGAAGGTCCCCTTACCATCAATTACCCTGGCCATCTCCTAGGATCTGGCTGAGGTGCTAAGTGCCTGCTGTAGGCACAGAGAACTACCACGAGAAATGCACACTGAAATGGCAGTGCACAAATGACAAAAGCACACAGCAGCTGAAATCAGAAAGCCTTTGAAACAAGCTAGAGATATTCTGTGCTTCACAGTGTTAAGAGAAGAGGTCACAGGGGCAAGGAGATAGGGATCTGTTATCATGGAAGTGAAGAAAAGTTTTGAAAGTCTTGCAATTTATTCATTACAAAACCTCTTTTTGTACACTGCGTGAACAATGCCCAGGTATTAAAGAGCAATCTTCTCTTTACACTGCTATGCCCAGGTCTCTGCTGGGATAATGGGCAGATGAGCAGCTCAAAGCACAGCAGAGACCCCTTTCCAGCTCACTGTGGTTCAGCAATGTGGGGGGCCGCTTTTCTTCCTGGAGCCTTCAGCCTTCTCTCTTCAAACTTAATCAGAAATAATTGGCCCTTTTAAACAGTGGGAAACTTGGCTGGTAATGAAGTAGAAGAACACTGCCAAGCTCTGCCTGTCCAGGGGAGCTGCAGTGTTGCTGCATGGCTGTGCTTGGCCCCAGGCAGCCCCTTCCTGCTCGGGGGACACCACTCAGCATCCCCACAGCCTCCGGGGGCCAGCAGGGAGAGCAGAAAATACAGTAACTTGAAGCAGAAGAACGTGGAACTCAGTCAGGGAGATGTCCAGTTTGTCAAGTGCTTAGGGATCAAAAGGCATCCAGGCATATCCTCAGGCTCTGAGGGCTGTCTCCTACACCAGCTCCAGTAGCTGTTTTTAAATGATGAGTGCTAAACTGCAGGATAATTATGCCAGGTGGCAAAGTCTGTTGCAGAGAAGTTTCAGCAGCACTATTCAGCAGGTGTGGGTGCACACTGAAAAGAGTCATGGACGAAAGGGCATGGACTGACGTCAGGCTGATGCCGTGACACCAGCCCTGCAGGAGGTTATATGGCTTCCAGGAGCAGTGCCAAGAGCCTTTCCCAACAGCAAGTAAGAGATGACAAGAAATGCCTTTCAGAATGATACATGGTGCTTTTGTACCAGTGATGGTCTTGAGCAAGAGGTCTCACAGTGTTGCAGAAATCACAGATAATAGGAAAGAGGATGAAAGAGAACTTGTGCAAACATTGTCTCCAGCAGAGGAATGACAAATGCCCTGGGGAAAGAACCTTTAAACACTCCAGCAAACGCCATTATAATCAAGGTGTAGGCAAATAAAAGGCCATTGTATTCACCAGTAAATCAAAAGAACTTTTGAAATGCTAAGAGGACTCGGGAAAAAAAATGGAAAAGGTAAAGACCTCTGAGGCCATCCTAGACTCTCACTGCATGTGGCTGACAGCTTACTCTTGTACTGAGAACAGGGACAGAAACTAGTTCATTTCTTAATGTGGCACATCCAGCCAAATCCAATTATCAAAGCCAGGGCACTTTGCTAGTAATGCAGTACATGTGGTGGTGACTGCCCGATACTGCCCTAACAGTAAGGAGAATGAGAGACAGTTCTCGTTATCAGAGGAACAGAAAATATCTGCCGGAGACAAAGGAAAGTCTTCAGCAGCCTGGGAAACAAACAAAACAAAACAAACAAACAAACAAACAAACAAAAAAAGACACCCTTAGAGAAAGATTTGAGGCTCAGCCTTCTCTTTGGTTTTCCCAAGACCAGGCTGGGGATTCTCACCCTTGTGAGGGCTTGAGTTAGTCTGGCCCAAAAGCCTGCATGAAAATAAAGTACACCAGCACCTTCAAACAAGGGAATAAAGGCAAAATAATTTCTCATCCCAGGAACTGTCCTAATGCACAGTTGAAGCTGTTTGAAATAAGGTGGTGAGAGACTTAGGTAGGTTACAACTTGCAGCAAACAAGCCACAAATGAACTACAGCCTGAAGATTAAAGCTATTTAACAGAACAGCTTTTTGTTTCACACTCCTGAGAGTGTGCTTCTTCCAGCTCATCTTGTGAACTCCATTTCCATTCCTTAGCTAATATGGCTAACTGTATAAACTGGAAAAAAAATTAAAGTTATACTGTATACATTTTACTTTGCATTCTTCACTGTCTCCTCACTGTGTTGTACCTTATCTGATGTACATTCTAATTGCCTCTTGGCAGGGCAAAAGTAATACATATATACTTTATATGCATACCCTGCAAGTACACAGAATTCAAAAGGAACTTGTTAAATTAGCAATAAAAATACAAGAAGAACAGTAGTTATTAATCCAAAGTACTAGTTGCTGTTCTTACAAAAAGTTCAATTGTCACAAAACTTTTGCAAAATACTCCACTCTCAAATTGCTTTGGCAGTTGCAGTGGAAAATCGAGGAGGTCAGTGATCCCAGCTAAACTGGGCAGAGAAACCAAGCCAAGGCAGCAGCGTGTCTGAGTCTGGGATACAATCTTCTGATAATTCCTGTAAGGAACTCTCCCTCTTCTTTGCACAAGGGAACCTCCTGCAGTAGGATTTTGCAACAGCCTCACTTTCTTTAGATGTGAGTATTAGAAGGGTAGTCAAGCATATGCTGGAGAATGACTGCACCACTGCAGACTGAGACTAACCAACAGGTAGTGTTTCCCAATTAGACATGCTAATCCTTTTTACAAAAGCCAGACAGGTATGCTGCCCATTCATAGATTTAGCCCAAGGGCTTGCTGTGGCAACTTTCTTATGGCACATAGCTGAGACAACTCAGCTGTGTCCAGGCCTGAAGGGATCCTTGGTAATTAATGACATGTAATCACTTCATATCTATACAGTGAGACTATAGGTATCCAACTCCTGCAGGCCTCTTTGTTCCCACTAGCTAAGGTGTACCTCAGTCACAGGATAGGTTAGCATGTACAACAGGAACTAAATGGAGATGCTTTCACCAAAGGAGAGCAAGGCTTACAAGCACGCAAGCCCTCCATTCTATGATTCTATGAAGTAATGACTTCATTAAGAACTTCATTCAGTAGCTGTCCTTCCTCACCTGTAACTTCTCTATTTTACAAACCAAAGGTCATGTTTCCAATATTAGCCTACATAGTCCCACAGACACCATGGGGCAGCACAGAGAAAGGGAGTGGTACCAGGGAGAGTGGCTGGAGTGAGCTCCCATCTCCTCCTGCAGGTTGACATGATGGGGATGGGAGGAACAAGGGGTTTATGCTCCCTGTCCCTCATCGAGGCTCCCTCTGACACAGCCCTTGGCTCACGCTGCTCTAGCTCGCTTCAGGTGCCTACAGACCCAAACTGAAGTCCTGCTTCCATCAGATGTTCCATACAGCATCTGAAGAGCCCAGAAGGACAGCCTATAGCCTTTTAACTAATTGCACCACTTTCATCCAAAGCTTTACAGCAGCTAATAGGCCACCAAAATAAAGTTCTCCTAATATTTTTCCCCTTACTTGCCCAAGATTCACAGAAATAGCAATCAGCACAAGAAAACAGTTTCCTTCTTAAAAGCAAATTGCAGGAAAAGATTTGAATTAAGAGGTACTTTTGAAAAAAATAGGAACTTTTCACTGAACAATCCCTAATAACAGGAGGCCTTTAAACACCATTGAAATATAATTAAATACATATTCACCTCAAAAATGATTTTAAAGAATTAAGCTTTCCTAAAGCCATTCAGTAAACTCTCTTGGAGCTCATTATGAGTCCTTTCAATAACGTTTTACAGCAGTAGTTTTGGGCTGCTTTTTTTTCCTGTTGGCTCAGTACATTTTTGTGAGAGCAAAATGTCCTAGTGCCATTGTGTTAGTGCTGGGGAAAAATCCAGGGCTATAAGCAAATGCAAGTGCTTCTTTGTTTTCTCCTCATTGTCCACTAAGTGCTTTAAGAATATGGGTAATTGAACAAGTGACCTCACATTTGGACACACATAGGAAAGAATGAAATGTATGTTGTAAATTTTCCAGAGTCCACATCAGCGAGCTTCTCCAGACACTGCATTATGAAGCTATTGTATTCTGGGTCGGCAGGATGGAACCCATAGTGCTTGCCTTCAGACATGGTTGATGTCTACATGGTGGCTTCTCCACCTCACCAGCAGAGCTCCAGTTGCCTGAATTAGTTCAAGTCCTGCCAAGACATGTTTATGCAATTGCTGCATACAGGAATTTCAAGAAACAACTCACTTCAAAGGAAGTCCTGGAGGACTGTCCATCACTGAAGAGCTGAAGATCACGGAAAATGAGCATGGTAGTTTTGTTAGTATGGCATGTTGGTATGTATATAATGGATGTACTTTTGTTCTGTCGGTTTGCATGACTGGGTAGAAGGATCATGAATCCAGCACCATATGAAAGGAAGAGTGCCTCCTTCTTACTAATACAGAATCACAGAATTGTAGGGGTTGGAAGGGACCTCCAGAGATCATCAGGTCCAACCCCATGCCAAAGCAGCTCCCTGGCCCAGGTTGCACAGGTAGGCGACCAGGTGGGTCTTGAACGTCTCCAGAGAAGGACACTTCACCAGCTCTCTGGGCAGCCTGTTCCAGGGCTCCATCACCCTCACTGTGAAGAAGTTTCCACACACTTTTGTGTGGAACTTCCTATGCTTCAGCTTGCAGCCATTTCCCCTCATCCTATTGCCACACACTGCTGAGAAAAGTCCAGCCTCATCTCTTTAACAAAATTGGTCTCATGTAGTTTTATTTGAGACAGTGTTTGTCTGGTCCCCATGGAAAAGCTCATTGTAGGGGAAAGTCTTGGCAGATGCACTCCAAACCTCTGGTCATTGGGATCCTGTCAGAAGAACTGAAAGATATCATCTGAGTGGCTTACGGACTTTAATGTATTTTTGAGGTTTAGTTTTGTTTAAGAAAAGCCGTTTCCTTTGCCATCACCTAAGCTGGAGTACAAACAAACTCTTCTTAAAATTTCAGCACATCACTGTTTTGAATGTGTATCTCTGGGAAAAATAGTTCTTGCTGCTGTTTACATCTTACTGAGCCTTTTTATACAGTGCCAGACAAGAAGCACTTAGGGTGCAATGCTTAGTAAGGGCAATAACGACACTTTATTTTTGAGTCAGCTTACCACAGGGAAAAGATGAAGTCCAAACAGCTGTGATGAGACCTGTGTTCATCAGGATCCTCCAACAATATTTGCATTGCAGTTATGCCATTTGCTTACAGAAAATGCTCAACACCCCCAGCAAGGTAAATACAATAAAAAGAATGTTCTCAGTGTGAAAATTGAGAGTGAGGTTTTAAGTGGCTGTCTTGAGGCCGAAGGAGCCACAGCTGGGTCAAACACCAGTCTAAGCCTCCAGCCCAGGATCTGGCAACAAAGCAAGCCTTCTCTTAGCTCTTTAATCACTGTGTACATAATCACAGTACCACCACCAAGGAAACAGGAATGACATATCCAGGATGAGAAGTTGCCCACCAGAATGTTCCTAGTGTCCTACAATAAGGAAGGACAGAAGGAAACCTTTTATCCAAGAGCTTCTGGCTGACCAGAGGACAGGAAGGGGCACCCTGCTCTCACCCACCACCAAAAGAAGGTCATGGCCACAGGCTGCTCTGCGCCCAAAATGTGCACCTCACTCTGCTCAAGGCAGACGTATCATGTCCCTCTGGGGGCCTGAGGGAAGAAAACTCCCCCTAGGTGGGAACTGCAGGTCCTTCAGGAGGTGGTCCCAGCCCTTGCTTTGGACAGGAAGGTCAGTCGCAGCCATCCACACCAGACACACAGATGGACCCTGCCCAGGAGGAAAACCTGTTCACTGTTTCCTGAACCATCGTGGAAAAAATAATGTGTTTTCTGCCTGAGGTGGGGAGGAGAAGAAAAACAGAAGCTGTCCTTTTCAGTGAGAAACATTATTGTAAATGTAACACCTGCTATGCATAAGCGTCTCACATAACTAAGTTCACAGATACTCCTGGAAAGGGAAATGACTCGCTACTGCTCAGTGTTGTCACCAGGAAATGCAGAGATTCCTTACCGGTGGACCCCTCTAATTAAAAATACTCTAAAGGAGATTTAAAGTAGGGATTAGATGGGGTCTCAACCCCTCTGCAATCATTTAAAATGTACCTGCAGTTTCAGAAGCTTTGCAAGGGTTATGAACGGTTAATCCAGAAATGGTACAATTTACTGTAGTGTCATCAAGCCAATAATTTATGACTAACAGACTTCAGCTTTGCAGTACAAAATGGTTGTGGTACTAGGAAACCTCTGCAAAGATAGTGAATATATCACATCTGGTCTGGACAGTTTATGGTGGGTGGGCTGTTGTAAGGTTATCTTTTGTGTGCTGTTGGCCAAAACTGTGAAGGGCTTTCTTAAGTCATCTAACAATAAAAGCAGTGGCATTTCATTTTTCATTTGTTTCAGTTACTAGCTCTTGAACACCTCAGCCAGTTGGATCTACAGCTGCAAAATTTGCATATGAATACCTCCAGCGATCAGTTGGCTCAAACTGCTGTCCATTTGATGAAACTGCCCTCTATAAATCAGTTTGATCATTTCATGTTTGCACAGTTAAATGCATACTGTTTTGTAAGGAGATAATCTTATCCACCATTGTTGAGGTGAATTGGATTTTCAAAACTCCACAAGTAAGATATGTTCTTCCTACCAAAATAAGTGCCTTAACAGAGGACTGTCCTCCACTTTTATTGGAGGAGCAGGTATTTACAGATACTATCTTTCTGTCATTTTTCTGTACTTTGAAGAAGTTAATCCTGCAAAGCAAAGGCATTTGCACACATCAGAAATATAAACAGTTGCCAAAAATATGCTTGTAATCAAGGTCTAGAGTCAGGAAAGCATCCCTGTGCAGAAAGGTCAGCTAAGCATGTGTTTAAATTTAAGCACATGTTTGAGTCACGTGAAAGGAAGTAATGTCTCAGCATTTCTCTCTCCTCATACTGTCATAATCAGTGGGTCAGCTAACAAAATGAACATGATGCATATATTTCCCAGGAAAAGGAGTTGTATGCATTTAAATGTTTTCCTAGCTCAAGGTAGAATTTCAGTACACACCCCAGTGTTTCTTAGATTAAGGCCTGGGAACAGAAAGGAGTAAGAAACACAAATGAATTAGCTAACAGTCCCAAAGCAAAGACCCTTTTTTCGAACAACACCCATATTTTCCAGAGAATCAATGCTCTCCATAGTTCTGGAGCAGCTGGGGTCCAGCTGGAAAGTCTTAGTTTGAGTGAAGTCAGTGGCTGCCACCTGATAAAATACACTCATTTCCCTGCATGAAAAATTAACAACCAGCACTATGTTAGGTTTCGTGAAAATAAAAGGGTATGTAATTCCAAAAAACACCTTCTAATTTGTTTTAAATTGATATAATAATAAATAATTATGAGAACAAAAAGATCTCATTTTATTTTGTTTTCGTTTTGTTTTGGTTTGTGTTAAAAGCTACCATTTTTTAAATTATTATTTTTTTTTTTTCCAGGTAAGCACATGTCCATTTAATTTGGGGTAGTAATTGTTTTGTTTTATAAGAAAGAAGTCCCATGATCAAATTCTGTTTGTTTAGAGCAATAAAAATCATGCTGTTTTATACAAGACTCTCAATAGCTCCAGCTTAGAATGGAATTTATGATGTTGTTTGCTTTGCTCATAAGTCTCCCCATAAAATTTGTCTGCCCCAAACATTTTTTTTTGTTTGCCCTTAATTACTGTAAACCACAGAGTTGTGAGAATTCCAAAGTTATCAGAATTGATTTTGTTATCTCACTAATTTTATGCAACTGTGATTCCATTAACTCTCTGCATATAGTTCAGTTCACCACCATTTGCAGATATACTTCTAATCTGTCCCAAAATGACAAATGTTTGAGAATTTTTTCTTTTCTCCAGATTTGAACTGACTCAAGTACAAGAGAACTTGAGAACAAAGTGAAACTTTTTGTGCAATATTTGTTTTCAAATTTTTTTTTTGTTCTCTTTACACCTAGAATTTACACCTGGTACCCCCAGGTAAGAAAATTAGTTCTATAGCTTTAATATTTGAAGAAAGGCCATGGCTAAGAGGTTATTAGTGTATTCGCATCAATACCATATTTTCACTTTATTCATTCCAAGACTCAGAAAGTGAAAGAATGCACATGAGCTTTGCACAGTGCTATGTAATACTGACATCTGGTCTAAAAAGCCCACATTCATATGATTTGTACATGCAGATGAAATACTCCAGGAATCCCTCTGACACTAGGCCAAAATATCATGACTAAGACAACAGTCACACATACATAAGCTCAGAAATAATGCTGTATCAGCACCTTATTTCACAGCAAGGCTTGCATGCTTTGTCACACAGTGCATGAGGAGATGTGCAGACCATCCCTCACACCTCTCAGGACTGGGCTTGTTCCTGTTCCCTGTCCAATACTCCGTGCATAACTGACATCTGGTGTGGGATTTCAGCTACCTCTTGCAGCACTCTACAGCCCACTGATGTCCCAAAGGTGATTGGACCCCTCAGGCTGAAAGCCAAGAAGACACATACATTGTCAGGACAAAAAGAAGCAGGCAGCTGATTTTTCTCATGACGTGCCAAAAACAGACAGATGAAAGCAGAAACTATTTCCCAAAGCATGATCTGATCAGTTGCTGTGACTGTTTGTGGGGCTTTACTGGTGATGCATGTGGCCTATCAATTGCCATTGAGGGAATAAGTCTCTGCAGGAAACTCTCCGCAGACATCTGGGCCTGATTATTGCAATCCCATCCTCTGACTTACAACCAAGGTGTTAAATAATTTCTTTGAAAGATGAGAAATGTGTTCCTTGGAATTTTCTTATACATCAAGACAGTAATTCAGCACATTCTTCCATCCTCCAAAGACAATCAGAATAATACTTAATAAGGAAAAAAAATAAGGAAAATACTGAGTCAAACTTAATCTCAAAGACCACTTCAACCTCAAATGCTGTTACTAGTTGTCTGGTCAGCATCAGAGATGAATACAGAAGCCCTGAAAATGGAGGTTGAGGTTGTTTTTTGCCTGAGCCAACTCTTCCCATATGCAGCATCTGTTTTGCAGCTTGTAAACAAACTCATAATTTGGTTTACTGGAGCACAGGGAGGTCAAGTGACCTGCCAGAGGTCTCCTAGCACTATGCTTAACTCAGTTCCACCTAACCAGGGCCTCAAACTTCTACTCCCATGTCTGAAGAACACATCCTATCCATCAACCCTATTCCACCTTCCCCACTTCCCAACCACAAAAAAATGACCAAACCTTCATACAGATCAGGTTTACAGTTCTGTTTTTTTAACATTCACCTAGCATGTACTGAATCAGTAAAAAGTGAATTGATACTGAAACTATGTTTTGAGTACACAGTAGTATGGGAGCAGTACGGATTGTGTCCCCTCTTTCAGTCTTGTAGACACACTCATGGATGGGAAAACTCCTGTAGTTCCCAAACAAGGGAGTCCAGAGCTGGTAACAACAAAGGTCACCTAAACCAGGTGAGCTGAAGCCCGGAGAGTGGTGGAGAAGCTGTTTGTCCTGGTAAAACTGCTTCTCTGTTGCACTCAGAGTTGTTCATTGTGTGAATGCTTGCTCCTGGGAAGCAGCTCCTCTCCAAGCTGCTCTACTTCACTCAGCTCTGACTTCCATCCTCCACTTCCCAGATCATCATCTCAGACTTGAGACCATTGCATGCCCAGGCCAGATTTCTTTTTAACTCAGTAAGAGTTTTCTAAACACTAAATAAATGAGGAGTAGAATAAGGAGCAAACTAGATAACTACTACTATCCATGTGAGAAATCAACAGTAAAATAGACCTGCTTCCCCATCATACAGTCACAGGGTCTTAACAGAATTGCTCTGTGGGGTCTTGTTCACCAGTGCATTTCTCTCTGAAAATTTAGGAATGTTTTGTTACCTTGGCAGCAGACATAGAACTACACTGAGAATCAAAAATCTCAAAACAAAATCTAAAGCTTTCCACTAAGCAAGTATGCAGTGTTGAGCAAGTTGCAGCATTTCTCTGTGCTACAGTTCCCTCACCTGTGAAGTAGATATACTGAAGAATACCTGCCTTCACTGTGCACTAGGATTTCCACATAACAGAGACCATCCCAGGTATAACACCTGAGACCTAATGCTGATTTTGCAGCACAGCATATGTAAAAGAGCAGTTATTAGAAGGTGCCTCAGGTGAAATGCAAACAGAACCATCTATGATAGGAAGAGATTTTAATCCTTGTATGACACCAGAAATTACTAGAACTCTTGCATCCAGGAGTGCTGAGACACAGACTGCTCCTGCCCCTAGAGCCAAACAGTTCCCATCAACAAAGCCTGTTTCTGACCAGAGCCACTGGGACTGCATCATTGTGCTCTTCCCTTGACAATCCTGATGCAGGAGTGATCTTCAAGAGTCAAATTACTCAAGCATGCAAACAATTTAACTCTGTTTTTACTGAGCAAAATTATTTTATTTGAAAATAATAATAATAATAATAATAATAATAATAATAATAATAATAAAAAAGGAAGAATGAAAGTTCTGATGTTTGTTTTCTTGTTTATACCTTGCTACATTCATAACCAAATAAAAGGTTGATCTAGTTTGCCAGGAAAGACATTCCAATAATTACAGTAATTACCACTTTTTTTTATGCCCTTCAATGTCAACTGTAGCTTCTAACAGAATTCAGGCTCCTCGTGAACCCCTCATCCCCGGAGCCAGCAACACTAGCTTCATACTGCAATACATCTCCATCACACTATTCAGGACAAAATAATTTCTAATTTGGATTACACATGAGCAAAAAAAAATATGGCACTTATCGAAGTGGCACATCAGGACCCTGTGGAGGGGCAGGGATGCTGCACTGACCCAGGCTAGAAAGGCTTTGGCAGGTGGGCTTTATAAACAGCAGTGCTCAGCATAAAAATGGGATCTTTGAAATTGGTAAGTTTAAAGTTAAAACACCTTGTACAGAAGGTCTTGGAAAAAGAAAGTGCATAAAAATGCTCAGGTTAGTCTCTGAATTTGCTTATTTTTAGATTATAAATAACAATTCCAGGTCTCTCTCCCACTCAGAAAGCAGTAGGTTTGTGCATGCTTCTACCTATTATAATTCTGTGCTTGTCTTATCGGGCAGTTATGAGGCACATGGCCTCAGTATGCCTGTAGCAGTCACCTATTTCACTCTTCAGAACAGACCGAATAGTCACGTCTCCCGAGTTCAGCTCTAGATTCTGAGTTTGAGTTGAGAAAGAAATACATTATACATTCTTTTCCTAAATACACCTTTTTTTTTTTTCTTTTTTCTTTTTTTTTTTTCTTTTTTTCTTTTTTTTTTCTGTGGAGGAAGTGAAAATTAGCCAAAATGCAAAAATATAATCCATGAGTTCCTGTATTTTAACTGTCTCTCATCTTGAAGCAATAAACAAAGGTTAATCAAATACTTACTAGCTGAGTAAATATTTTTGCTCATATATATAAACCAGCCTAGGTCAGATTCTCATGTTTTGGCTCTACATTAAGAAATATGTCTCTGAAAAGCTGTTCAAGGTTGGCTGATTCAAAATAAGCTTTTTCCATCTTAACTCCATATGCTAAATTGAGGAACTATGCATATATACATATATATGTATATACAGACACTCCATACATGTTGCTTCTTACAGACCCTCCAAGAACTGTTTCTTTTTTCTCTAAACAAAGACCATCAGTCTGTTTGTGAACGTTTTCCTAAGGAATTCTGCAATAATAATAATAAAAAAAGGCTTTGACTTAGGTCAGCATGTTCCAGCAAGGTAAGACACTCCAGCTGCCTAAAGATGAGCTGGAAGGATCTTTCCAAACCACTCTGCAGATGGTTTCCAACCTAAGTGATTCTATGATTCCATACCAAAAGCTTCATCAAGGCAACACTCCCTTACAACCTCCCGCTCTGTGCATTAACACTCCTATTAGGGTCACAACTAACCCACAATCTATAGCCCTCCTACCAAACACCAGCATGAAAGGGAGCCCTTGTCCTGTAGACACAGAATCAGTCATTTGCTCCAGTTCTGTGGAGGCTGTGGTATAAGCCCACAACTTCATTTTAATCAAACTTTCAAGTTTTTCCATTAGGCCACTGATCTAATGCTAAGAGTATGGCCACAAAGGGCATGACTCCACACTTCCCCCAAAAGCTAAAGAAGAGTGAACAGTTTTTTTGGTTGCTTTTGCAACCAGCTGGTCTGGGAAGACCTCCAGCAGGAAACCAGACAAAACCAGACATCCTGCCACTGCACCACCTGGAGACAGCACCTGATAGCAGTACAGTCAAGCAGCATCTGCCAACACAATTATCTATGCCTTCCAAAGCTGTGCTGCTCAGGCCTGTAGTGTCTGTGGCCACAGTTTGAAAGCTTTCCTTCCTGGAGGTGACAGGCTCAGGTTTATTGCAAGCTCTTCCCACACTTTGGCAGGGTCATATGTACTGTGGTTCAGCTAAACTGCTTTAAGCTAGCAGTTCTTCTGCAACCTTTGCTTCAGTCAAGTGATTGCATTATGTCCTGAAAGAGACATACCAGGTCAGACTTCTTGAAGCAGTTATCTGCTGTAAGACTTATTTTCCTTCTGGGCATGAAAAATAAAAGGGATTAAGTATTCATACCCTTCCTCTACTCTGCAACCACTGTTGTTATAGTGTTGCAGTTTGTGAGAGCCTTCATCTCCTAGGAAGCAATCTAGTGTAGACATTTGAACCCTTTTGCAGAGCACCTGTTATGACCCTCCTCCTCAGATATGGTATGTGTCATGGAAAGTGCTACCATTTTCTCCAATGGTAACTTTCCCAACCTTGTTAAGGAAGGCAGTCTTCCATGCCAGCAAGTAGACAGTGCTGAACTATATACCTGTACCAGTGTATTGAATCCCAACAGCAATGCTCAGTGGGTGTCATCAGAATAGACATTCAGTCCCAGTCTGTAGAACAACGGTGAGCCATTTCAGATAAGGAATCATCTTCTCATCTGCCTATGTGGAGTACTATGAAGACTTGAGATGGATCTGAGACACAGTTCTGGTCAGTGATGCTGCAGGCCAAGACTCCCCAAGAGATAGGAGAAGGAAATCTCCTTTTCCAGGGGGTGAGCTATGTTCTTGCTTGGTGAGCAGAATATTCATGCTTCATCTTAGAGATAAACAATTTAAAAACATTTTTAAATGGACACCAGATATAGTGTTGTTTACAAAAGTATAACATGAGGCAGATCCAACAAAACAGAGCATAGAGAACCTTTTTTTTTTTTTTTTTTTTGTGTGTGTGTGTGTGTGTGTGTGTGTGTGTGTGTGTGTGTGTGTGTAATCACCAATAATTTGGGGCTGAGGTGAAGATTTTTCAGTCACCCCATTCCTTTTTCATCCATTAGGCTTTGTTCCTCTCCATGGGCCTCAGTGAATTCATTTCCCCCATGGGACTCAGAAGCCAACTTTCCCTGCAGCTGTTTTTGCTAAACTAACCTTTCATGGATCCAAGCCAGACCACAAGGAAGCAAGCCACGGCCATCTGCCCATTTTATGCCTTATTCTGGAGAGATACAACATTGCAGGTCTTTGTGCGCAGTGGTCTAGCCTGGCTCTAACCCCAGCCTGGGATTTGCCCAAAACCCACTCCTGGGAAATCCTCACGTGACTTCTCCTTACAGGATCTCATGTTGAGCCAGCTCTCCCTGGATTTTTTCCCCTGTATTTATCCGGATTTATCCATCTATTGTTTTGTGTTTTTTTTTTTTTTTTTTTTTAAAGCTTGTTATTATTTCCCACCTAAAGGCCATATTTTTGAGGAGGCTTGACTGCATCTCCTCAGTCATTAAAAGTGACTGAACTGACTTCTGACCACTGTTTCACCTAGGGTACTCCCCCACCACTGTGACTAAATCCCTTTCTCCCCATTATTCCTTTTGTATGTCCCAAACCCAGATCAATCTTAATCCATAAAGCTACTTAAACAATCTGTACATATATCAGTGATGTTCTGCTTTTTTGGGCATCGGAAAGACAATAAACAGTGCCTATATATAGAGCAGTCTACCACAAACTTGGTTGCAAACAAGTCCAAACAGATGAACAGACCATCCAGTCAACTTTCACCTCTCTACTCCAAGCACTGAGTACCTGCTTATAGCCCAGCCTGTTTGGGCAGGGCCATTGCATACATGCACACCAAGAGTCAAACACACAACTGCAGGAGTCAGCAAGGTGTTTTAGTTTGACTACTCAAAGACAATGCCCCCTCCTCCTTCATTGTCTCCATGTTCTCTCTCTCACACAGGCTTCAGTTTCAGCTTCTCTCACACCACCTGAACCCTCACGGTTCTCAAGGTACAATTTCTGTCACTATATCTCTTGAACTGGGGAGCAGGATTAGGATATTATCAGCTCTGCCTGCCCTGGATGTCTCCTTCAGGTATCACTGAGAGGTGATTCAGGACTCTTGACAGGCTGCCATCAGGATGAGGGTCACATACCTTTTTTGCCTACATGATACAGGGAGGTGTTTCTGCCAGCAGTCCCTTGCAGAGCTCTAATCCCCAGCTCTTGCAATGCTGTTACCTAGCTCTTAGAAAGCTGGTCAACCGTAACTTTTCCCATCTTTCTTACCCTTCTTGAAACTTGCAAAAATGCAAACCTTTTTTTTCCCCGCTGTCTTCTTAGGCTGATCTTGGTGTTGGGTTTTTTTATTTATTTATTTTTTCCTGCTGTGGTCACTTTATGGGAAAAGTGTGGTTGCAGAGAAGGCCAATCCTAGTGACTAAACCAGATGCCATGGCTCAGTGGGAGAATTTTTTCCAACCTTTACGCAGTCCCTGTGGGAGCACATCCCCTCAACATTTATAATTATAGGTTACTATTCTTCCTGAAAGAGTGAGCTGCATTTTCTCCAGTGACTTCCAGCACTTTCTAAAGAAGCAGAGCTGCCATTACAGACATAGTCCTTCAGGGAGATACACAACCAGCAGATGTTTGCAGTGAGACAGTGTAGCATTTTCAAAACAAACAAGCATCTATTAGCCAATACTAACATATTTCTAGCTAGTCCGGAACAGCTATGTTATTTCTTTTTCCTCAACAATAGCAAAAATTTGTTTCTACCAATTTAATAAGCAGGCAGTTCTCATTCTCCAGTCCTGATATTTCTGTCTGATTTTATGCTTCATTTACATTATTTCAACTGTTTCTAAATCACATGGTTGGTAACATGGTGGATGGTCACAGGTTTTCCACTCTAAATATGTCAATGGTCTCTGGTTATTAATGGTTTGACTCAGGCATGAGATCTCCACAGCCTCCACTTAGTCAGCAGCTCCAGGGAACCTGTCGAAGTCCTCTTGCTGGGGCTGGTGTAGTGTCATCACAAGGCAGCAGTGTGGGCACAAGCAGGGGCAGTGCATATGTGCCATCTTCTACACTCAGGTTTCATCTCCTGGGGCTCCAACAGCTCCTCCAGAGAGGTACCTCAGCTCAACACCTCTGCAGATTTAGAAGGAAACCTGTCACCCAGTATTGTAATTGATTGCTAAGAGTGGCTGGACAAGAAGATCAGGGACATGCTTTTGTACTGTCATGTAATCAAAAATAAAAAATCTGTTCTCATACATAAGAATGTAGGCAACATGGGCTTGCTTGCCTACACAGGCATTTTTCTGTGCAGCTATCTGTAGAAGTTTGACGAACGAGGTTTTTGGAAAAAGCACAAGAAAGACTTGTAGGCGCATTGTCCTCTCTATTCCCAAGAGAAGCCATAATTCAGGAGAAGTTTAATTCAGGATCCTCCAAGAAGTTGTATTCAGGATCCTCTAGTAATTGGAATGAGGTGTAAACCTAGCTCTAGGCAAGAACCTGAGTGCAACCACATGATTGAGCTCAGTGCCAGAAGCTAAAAGTGGATCCTCGCTCATGTTCAGTCACTCAGTGTATGGATCTGCTTCAAGCAAAGAATCAAGGACACCTCAAAACTCATTATTCAATCCTGATTCAGTAGTCACATTTTCCCAGGAATCAAGAGACTTTCCATGAATTTCCAGAGATTTCTCCATTACTGCTCAAATTGTAGTCACAACCTGAATAATTGGAGGATACATCACATATATAAGTTTATTATTGTTCTAAATCCATTCTATGTCTGTAGCTACTCTCTGGTCTCAAACCTCTGCCTTTTTCTTCTCTTAGCTTCGAAGACAGAAGCCCTCCCAGGTCTGTCAGGCCACAGAAACGACCACTGCTCCTCCTGTTGTGTCATCATGTACCTGGATACATGCTCTAGCCTCAAACAAAACTCAAATTCCTGAGCCCCAGAAAAGCTGAAGAAGAAACCACTGTTTTTCTTTGGTGGTTGTTGTTGTTGTTGTTGTTGTTGTTGTTGTTTTGTTTTGGTTGGTTGGTTGTTTTTTTTGGGGGGGCAGGGGGATTGGAGGTGGAGTTCACCACAGGGTGAAGACTCAGAGATCCAGTGTGTGCCTTGATGTTAAGAGACAAGTCTTGTTTGCTGGTTTTGCAGGCGGTGCTCCACTGTGCAGTCAACACAGCTGTGGCATGTGTTTCCATCCAGAGAGACCTAGACAGGTTCAAGCCATAGGCTGAGGAGAACCACTGAGGTTCAACAAAGCCTGGAGCAGTTTCTTGCACCTGGGTCACAACAATACCTGCTATCAATATGGGCTAGGGGATGTAAAGGGTAGAGTACAGGCCTGATGGAAGGAGCTTGGAGATACTAGTGGATGGCAAGCTGAGTATGAGCCAGCAGTGTGACGTCACAGCCCAGAAAGACATCGGGATCCTGGGCTGCGTCAAATGACATGTGGCCAGCAGGTTGAGGGTGCTGAGTCTGCCCCTCTGCTCTGTACTTTGAGGCCTTAACCGGAGTACTGCACTTAGCCTGGGGGTCATCAGTGCAGGAGAGACATGGACCTGTTGGAATGCATCCAGAAGAGAGCCACAAAAATGATGTAAGGAATGGTACACCTCTCCTACAAGGACAAGTGGAGAGAGCTGGGGCTGTTCAGCCTGGAGAAGAGAAGTCTCTTGTGTGACCTGAATGTGGCCTTCCAGTATCTAAAGGGAGCTACAGAAAAGAAGGCGACAGACTCTGTAGTAGGGTCTGTTGTGGTTGGAGAAGGGGAAATAGTTATAAAGTAAAGGAGAGGAGATTTAGATTGGAAATAAGATGTCTTAGTTTCAGCTGGAACAGAACTGTTTTTTTCAGTGTGTAGTATGATGCTGTACTCTGTTTCCAGTAGAAAAACAGTCCTGAGAACACACTGATATTCATAATTGTTGCTAAGCAATGTTGTATAGAGACAAAACCATTTCAGTTCTCAACAAATGACTGGCAGGGAGGCCCAAGGTTCTGAGAAGGAACAGAATTAGAGCAGCTGACTTAAACTGGCCAAAGGGATATTCTATACCAAATACATCAAGCAGAAGGAGTTTTGGAAGAAGCAGGATTTCATCTGGTTCTCTTCAGCTTGCTGAGGGGCTAACTGAGCATCAGTAGAGAGTGGTGAGAAATTGCTTGTGCATAACTTGTTAAATATATATATATATATATGTCATAACTATAATCATTTTCTTTTTTGTCTATCTTAATAAGTTATTTTATCTCAACCCACAATTTCTACTTTGTTGGTGTGTTTTCTTTTTTCCAGTTCTGTCCTCCATCCCACTGGGAAGAGGGCAGTGAGTGAGCAAATGACTGTGTGGTGTTAGCCACCTGCCAATTTAAACTACAGCATAAGGAAAAGGTTTTTTTGCCATCAGAGTGGTGAGGCACTGAAACAGGTTGCTTAGAGAGGTGGTGGATGCTCCATCCTTGGAGACATTTAGGATCAAGGAGAATGGGGCTCTGAGCAATGTAACCTAGCTGTAAATGTCCCTGTTCATTCCCGGAGAGTTGGACTAGATGACCTTTAAGGGTCCCTCCCCACTCAAATGATTCTATGATTAACTTTCCTTCACTTTCCCGTAGGGAAGATACAGTGAGCCCACAGGTGGCTCTTGGGTGGTATTCAGAGCAGTGCTGACAAGAGCTTGCCAAGAAGATATGCTGGTAGTACAGTTTTAGAAATAGGGGGGAAGTAGTCAGAAGAGCAGAAACTAAATTTAGATATGCAAGAAAAGATTTACTTAGACCCAAGGCACCTAGCTAATCTTAAAGAGCTTTCTGCTGGATGTTCAAAGCTATCTTTGCAGGATCTCCTCTGAATTTTATTGTATGGATACAAAGATATTCTTATATCATTGCTAATTAAAATGATAATCAACAGGAACTTATATATAGACCTGCAATTAAAGAGCTTATGTCTGTTTTATCAAGAGATTTCCTGGAGCATGTTTTAGTTTATATATACCTCTAGCAGTGGGATGACACTTCCCAAAACATCCACTCACATCTCTCTACTTTAATAGGCCTCTTAGATTCTGATCACCTTTCTGTTGCCTGCCTTCATCTCTTGAAATTCTCTTTATATGCCTTCATTAAGGAAGAATGTTTCCTAAAGCCATTTCCTGCAGCTTTTCTTCTCAGATACTGTCTTAAAAAGAGCAGTATGCCTCTCCCCATGAGTGTTAGCATAGCCCTGTTTGCATTTCATCTCCAACTGTGCTGAGTGCTGAAGCGCCGGTGTCTTCAGCCAGATTGTAAGTAGGGTTTGTGGCCTGCAGAATCATCACACTAATTTCTCTGGCTTTGACTCATTTTTCCTGTTCGTTTTCCACATCTTCACTCTGTACAGCTTAGAGTTATACCTACACAACTTGCTGTCGTGTCTATATCTATAGGGAGAGCTTCCATACTGCAACACCGACAAAACCAGTCTGTGCTCAGAACTGGTGCCTGCACACTTACTCCACTGAGATGCCTCAGCATCTCTTTCACTTAATGTCAGAAAATGATACATGCTATGAGGTTTGCAGTGGTTAATATGAAGCAGTATCAGCTTGTAACAGAATATCAAATAAATCTTTATACTGTGTTGGAAGTGAATGGAAAAAATAGATCCAGAACTCATAGCAGAGCTCAGCTTCACTCTGTTTGATGCTCGGGATACTTTTCCTTGAAAATTTAGTCTACAAACAAATCATTGTTTGGCACATTCAGAGTTGTTTTATCTTCCAGAAAGAGAGCAGCACACAGGCTGCTGTGAAGAGAAGGGACACAAATGTAGACAGCAATATAAATTTTATATTCCTCTTTGGCCAGTTGAATTTCTGATTCCATAGCAGCTGGCCAAATGAGATATGATTTCTCATCTGAAAATGTTAAGAATTACAAAGTTCTGTAATCACTAAGCATGCAATTACAGCTGGATTTTTCATACAGAGCACAACGGAGATTTATGTGGTTTCCTATGGCTTCCCCTGTGCATTTCTGCTGGAATCAAGCCCTTCCAGTCAAGATACTACTGAACACTGCGGTAAGACACAATCTATTTTGGCTTTAAGGTCAATCAGAAAGTTCTGCCACCACTTCACATAGGGACAGCAGTCTGTGTCTGAGCTGCTCAGCTGACAGTGATGGCCTATGAGGAAGGCAAAATCCATGCAGGAAGGCAGAATCCACATGAGATGCTACAATAGGTATAGGAATTATCAGGATGATCTTCATTCCTCAGAGGCAGCTTTTCAGAATGTAAATTTGAATGTAGACAGAATCCACATCTACAAAGTCCTGAAAAATTTATTTATGATAACAGGGTCTCAGAAAGCTGTATTCCATTATTGTATATGCACGCCCACCAGGTAAGGGGCAAAGACAGGGAAGAGGACTGCTAAGAGACAGGAAAGGTCTTCCGCAGAAATCAAATCTAGAATGAAAGTGCCTTAAGAGTTATGCCCGCCAACAATGAAGACACAGTTAATGTACAGTAAGTAATAACCAAATAGAGAATACAAGCAGATAGTAAACAAGAAAATTCAGAAAACATCACTGATACTACAGTGAAATATTTGAGTAATCTGCAAAACTATAATAATAATAAAAAAATTGCATTTGAATTTGCTGAATTTGTTATAAAAAATGCGTTGCATTGAAAACCATAATGAAGAATAATTATAAAAATAGGCTCATCAGAGTGTCCTGCCCTAATTACATAAAATAAACATGATAAGATGAGCAAAATTTTATACTGTTTTAGAAGCTGACTCTGATGTTCCAGGCTCACAGGGATTATAAAGAAGTTGCATGTTAATTTGCCTGAAGGGTTATTCCTTATAATGATAGCTGTAAATAGTATGCCCACTTGAAATCCTGAATGAGAAAGAGCAAAGTGTACCGAGTGTCTCAAATTGTTAACTACAAAAACATTTCCATGTTATTATATCTAAAGCAAGCCCAGGCAGCTTGTGAAAAATACAGCAGAGTGCAAGAACATGTTCACCAGTGTGCTGTTAACGTTGGGGTGCCCTGCCCAGAAACATCTGAGGAAATTCGCATCAAGGTCCAAACTGGTCAGGTGGCTCCCACATCTATGTGCCTGAGTCAAAGCCCAGAGGCAAGTTTCACCAAGCTCTGCAAAAACCAAGGTTCTGAACTGAGCTTCAAGTGAAATGGACTTTGCAACCAGTGTTTAGTTGCTGGGGCTTCCTGCAGCTGCAGGGAGGCTCAGATTAGAAAACACTCCAAATAGATCATGAGATGAAATTACATGGGAGCATCTTGAACGATTGCATCTGGCAGCAGAATAACAGCAGTGGCAACCCATTTATGTATATAGGAATGTAGAGTCAATAGTCCATATACAGAACCTTAGGCACTGAGAGTTCTGCTGGAACCCAGCAGCATCCACCACCATCTCCATTACCACCACCACTACCATGATCACTACCACTACCCATTTATGTATATAGGAATGTAGAGTCAGTAGTCCATGATATACAGAACCTTAGGCACTGAGAGTTCTGCTGGAACCCAGCAGCATCCACCACCATCTCCATTACCACCACCACTACCATGATCACTACCACTATCACCATCACCATCATCACCACTGCTGCACACTTTTTTCTGAGGATACTGATTCTGAAAGCAGTGCCATAGCCAAAGCCAGGCGGCAGCTCTGCCCCAGTAAGCAGAAGCAAAATAACTCTGCAATTGAACTAGATCCACCAGGCACTCAGAATTTTCCTCTAACTGATTCTCAAGGACTGCTGGGTAGTTATAATGAAGCTCAGACATTTTTTCCCCCCATTTTTCTCTTTTTATCATTCAGCCATCAAGACAAGTGACAAGAGACAGACCAGTGACCATGTCCATCCTCTGTCCAGCCCACTCCTGAGGTTTCCTGCAGGTGGCCATGGAGTCAGCATATTGTGCTCTTACCTGTGAGTGAATTCTTGTCTCTGGTGCTGCAGAGGCACAGTAGGTGAATGTTGTATGAAGAGTAGGTAGTGCTGAGCCTTTTTATGCCCTTACTTGCTTACATTTTGTAACATCTTTAAAATGATTTTCTTGTTTTATCACTGAAATACCTGGCTAGTTATTTTTTTTTAGCTGCCTATGCTACTCTTCTTTGCTGTGCACTTTTCAGCTAAGCCATTACCTGTGGAGGTTTTTGTTTTGTTTTGTTTTGTTTTGTTTTGTTTTGTTTTTTCCCTAGGTTTTCCTTCTGCACAGCTATCTCGCCTCTGTGAATGCAGCCTACTCAAATACAACTTCACACCATGGAATTGTAAAGTCATGGAATCATTCTGGTTGGAAAAGACCACTAAGATAATCTGGTCTAACCATCAGCCCATCAAACAGTGTGCTGCCAGGTCTTCCCTGGGTTATGCTGATAAACACTGCCTGTCACCCTGCTCTAAATTAGCACACCACTTACATTTACATGGGAAAGAACAAAGCAAATATCTGTATTTTTCAACCTTTCTGTTTCATTTCTGAAAACCCGAAGAAAGTGCTGAAGGAGAAGTTGCAAGGAGGAGATGAGCAGAGGTACAGAGAGTCAGCATTTAGGATCACGGCAACAAAACTGAGCACAGTTTCAGTAGCTGCCTTCTGAGGAGTCAGTTTATTTTGACAAACATGGAATCATGACTCAGTTTTTATCACTGAACACACCACAACTGAGACATCATCTCCTTCACACTGCCGGAGAGATCTGTCTGTCTGCTTTTGTTAAGCGAGAATAGACAAGCAGATATCTAAGCAGGTCTCTCAATTGTGTGTTGTGGGTCAGCAGGAAGATTCTCACAGGGCTTCCTGCCAACTGGCAGAACTTCAAATTAATAATTCCATACAGCACTTTCCTACAGTGCACTGCAGGCTACTGTAAGGCTTCATTAGCTAACACTTGTAAAACATTCTGAGTCCTCAAATAAAACTGAGTGTTTTAATGTCAGATATTAGGGGAATGTTTTCCTCCATGCAAAACTCTCAGCTCTAGCCCAGAGGAGCCAGCTCCCCTCTCACTTTTGATGCAGTCATCTCTGGTAAGGACAGGCTTATTACCAGCAACCATGTTACCAGCACTGTGTGTGAATGGGATTGTGTGGAGTGGCTTGATGGGGAACAGTGGTACACTGGTTTCTTTCACAGCTAAGAGAGCATTTCATTGATTTCTTAACAGAACACTTAATTTCCTCCATTCGCAACACCTTAACAGCTAAACCTATTTGCAGACCGGTCATGTTTTAACCAGGACATTTTACTCAATTATATTTAAAGCCCTTATAAAGAGCCTTTAAAAAGGAGGGAAAAAAAAGTAATAAAAAAAAAGTACTATGGCTATGTTTTAGTGTAAGTGAAAACTACTGCCATTACTATTAATGGAACAATTCACAGTGGTAGGCTTTTGCCTTTGCTGGTGCGTTAAATAAATAAATGACAGTTTAAATTAAAATGTTTAATCAGTTGCTAGCCACTGTAAACCTTCTGCACTTTGTCATCGAGGCTATTGATGACAAGGACCTTTTTGTTCATGTTTGATAAGTACAGAAAGCAGCCAACTGACTTCAACCCAACAAACTGTACTGTACCCTCCAAAAAAATACTAAAGCCAGGTCATTTAGAAGAGGTAGGTCTGGAAAATTAAGGGAAAAATTCTGGTGTAAAAAGAGAATCATGCTTTTTACCACCACTTATGTGAGTTGAAGATCACTAAATGGAAAGGGATAGTTTTCTACTTTAGCTCACTAACTTGTGTTTATCCTTTTCTCAGTTGTCACTGAAGAGCAATGCTTTTTCCTTCCCATAAAATAAAAAAGCAAGCTTAGAAAATCAGGTTTGTTAGAGCAATGGAGACAGTATCTTTCTGAGGCAGAAGGATGGCACAAGCAAGACTGCTCACCCACCACAGAGAATGGGGATCTGTAGTAGCAGGACTTCTCCTCACAAGCAGGGAACACAGGGCACAGTGCCATGTGCAGGGTGTCACTCTGGGGAGCAGAAATTCAGCCAGGTTCCTATTCCTTTGGTCTTCTCTCCTTCTTGGAGAGCTCTGATTTTCATCTTCCGCTTCCAATGACCAGTCAGCCTCCTAACCCAGATTTTGGAGATGTTCTTTCAGCAGCTCAAAGTATTTCCCACACTGTCTGTTACGCTGTATCTACCTTCTCTATATACATTAGAAGTTCATAATGTATTTTACCGCAAATGCTTAAATTATGTTTTTATGCAGTACAAGCATATAGTCATTACTTAATTACTTGATAACTAAATCAGAGAGTTTAGTCAAACTTTTCAAGTTTGCTTAATCATAGCCAACTTTATATAAATATGTCTGCTAGTGAACACTAGCACTGAAGTCAGCATACCACAAATGACAGGAAGGCTCAGTAGAATAATCCAGTGTAACAAAATAAACACAGTGGTTCATCTCAACTTGCTAATCTTCTGAACGTTTCCAGTTTAGAATGATTTTGACATGCATTTTAGAATTTCAACCAAAAGTCAGTGTATCATTGAGGAGTTTTGTTTTGGTACTACAGCATACCAAAAACAGATGCAGTATTCTTTCAAACTTAAACAGAGAAGGTTTAGTCTGAATATAAGGAAAAGTGTTTTACAGTGAGGGTGGTGAGGTGCTGGCACAGGTTGCCCAGAGTTGTGATGGAAGTCCTGTCACTGGAGGCATTCAAGGGCAGGTTGGATCTAGCTGTGCATCCCTTTTCACTGCAGGGGAGTTGGACTAGATGGCCTTTAAGGGTCCCTTATAGCTCCAAGGATTCTGTGATTTCTTACGCATCTTTTCTCAATTTTATTAACAACTTTATACACTCTGCTTCTTCCATGAAAACAAGCAAAAGACATGAACTTGGCATAGAAAGTTATATAGTTAACTTTAGATCCATAAATTTTAGTTTGCTGTCCTCTGCACCTCGTGGAAATCTCTCCTATGTACAAGTAGGGATAATTTTGTGGCAATTGGTCTATCAGAGTTTTCTTACATTATATAATGCTGCACCCTTGTGTATCAGCATCCAGTCACCTTTCTTCAGACAAAACCCGGCTTTTATTTAGATGGAAGAGGAAACTTTTCCTCTGTTCTCTTGCACTCTCTGCTCTCTGAAGAAAATCTCTACCAAGAGTAGATTCAGAACTTCCTCACAAACTATTTTTTCCAAGAAGAGACTTTAGATCTCAGGCATAAGTAAGTGGTAAAAACATGTTTCAAAACATATAACTTCTGGGAAATATATAATTCATATCATAAAGATCTAAAGCTCAGTTGCTCTGTTTTGTGGGCTGTGTTGGTGGGAGTCAGCAGTACTGAGAGTACAAGAGTAGTCAGGAATGACCCTGTGAGTATGGTATGGGAGTTGATCACAAAATGGAAAATGCTTGCTTGACAACACAAGGCACATCTGCTGAGTTCTGCAGAGGCTTCAGAGGCCTCTGGTTGACCTTCACCCATGCCACCCTCTCACATACTTTGATCAATACAGGTCACCTATACCAGAGTGACCTGCGTGGTTCTGTAAGTCTGTCATGCAGGGACACTTGTGTGACAGCTGGGGACTGTGGGCAGAGATCTCACACAGCTCAAGAATGCCTCCGAACAGGAGGCCATAGAAACTTTAATTTATTTTATGGTTTATGATTCCTCCCCCCAGATCCCTTGATGGTGGTGATGTCACTCTCAGAAGTGCAGCCAGGGACACAAAGCATGTTACTGACCTTTTATATTATATTGTACATTTTATCAGCACCAGTCAAAATTGATTTTATAAATCCTTTTCATAAAGTTAATGTCTTTTTCAGGGTATACATAGCTTTTTCTTTTCTTTTCTTTTTTAATATTTTTTCTTCTTTTTTTTTTCAATAAGAGTGCGCTGTGTAGCCTTAATCCATTTTTTATTTTGAAACCACGAAGGTTAGTGTCACCTGAGTTCCATGTAGCTGGCCATCCTGCAGTAGTTATGTTGTTTCTGACCACCCTGGCTAAGATTTTTGCCTTGTAGCATCTGTGGATACTCCTCACTCTTCATTTGCTCAATCCTCCCTGTCCTTGGGGCAACCCTTTCCTTTCTTCCCAGTGGGATTAGAAAGCAGACATGGGAAATTTGCAGTAACTAGTTATCTTTCTTCTTCTTGCAGGATAGTCAGCCTTAGCACATTAGTAAGACTCATTGCACCTTGCTCAGAAGGAAAAACAGAGTATCTCCCAGCTCTTTTCCTAAAGGAGATATTTCCTTCCGACAAATAAAGCTGTGCAGCTGTACAGGGCCATACATTTACACCGGTGTTTGTGCAGAACCACCTTCAGTGCTCATACAGGAGGAAAAGAGGATAGGGGATGCCTCAATGATGCATATCCTGATCTAGTCTCATCCTGTCTTATGAATCTACATGACATTAATTGACTCTCTACAACCTACATCATTGTTTATTGTTGATGGAAAGCATCTGTCAGAGTGACGAAAAATACATGTAATCACACGGGGTGTGTTAACAGCAAGACACTTCAATACACAGAATTAAACTGTGACACATCCACCTGTTTCTAACAGAACAACATGTTGTCCCAAGGCAGACTTACATCTACACAAGTAATTTTCACTCCGATATAACCTGATTCTTGTCACCGTGGCAGGCAACCTCTCTCATTGTTTTGCCTCATGGGATTACAGTATTAGCAGTCTAAAAATTACTGAAAACAAAAATAACAAGAAAGCAGCCTTAACAGACTAAACCATATGCCATTTCCCAGTGCTGCCAGAGTGTCTTAAATCACCCGCAGGGGAGGAACTTTTCCTTGTTTGGTGTGGCTTAATGATGGCCCCAGAAAAGAACTAATTAACCTAATGTCAGGAAACCTAGTGTGCAATATTGAGCATGACATTAATAGCTGTGCAAGTGCCAAAGATGTCTTTTCTATTTACAAATTATTTTTTGTTACTGTTGATCAAATTATGCCAGAGGACATTTGACTTTCCAACATGATCTTACAAAATTTACATTTATATAGGTTCTTTTATGCTTATAGTTGTCACATATCTTCACAAAAGGGTCCTTTACAGAGGAGGACGGAGACATTTTTTACTCTCATTAAAAGGCAACAGATCTGCTGTTTTATAGAAAAACTAGTGAAAAAAATAATCCATATCTTTCATTTTCTACGTCTATTGAGTCCATGGTGATTCAAGGCAGAAGAGAAAACATCCTGGTCTCCTAAACCTTCATGGATTGCTTCTGCTGTTGATAGAAAGAAGAATTTTAGTAAAAAAAAGTAAGCAAAAGTGTAAGGAGAAGAGTTGAATATCTCCACACAATTTTGCCCCTAGAGTCTCCTTTAATTGACTGAAGAGGTTTTGCCATACAGCTCGCTGTTGTTACTTGTCATGAGTAAATGAACCTCTAGATTAAATTATTGTGATAGGCACATAAGCATACACATGGAGGAAGATGAGTAATTATAAATACCCTCACAAAATTTATGTATCCTATCTTGGGATTTCCTGAATGTTTCATGATTTTATTCCATTAGCAGTGCATCAGAAATGTGAGCCTAAGCAGCTTTCCCTCCTCTTCAATGACAAAATGATAAGTTGATAACAAATCAGGTATCTAATTATTTTTTCTGTGGAACTTGCAAAACATTAGTGCCAACTTGAATTATACTCATGGTAATCTTTAAAATGTTTATAAGCTACTGTAAATTAGGTAACCTCCATCCACAGGGAGTGCCAAATTCATATCCAAAAGCTGATGTATGTGATACTTACAGAAAGGGGTAAGGTACATAAATTCATGACTCCAGAATGTGTTCAAGGAATTAACGATTGCAAAGCACATAAAGCCCTTAAAGAATTTGTCTGGTCTCTGGGCTATTACTTTCCATGTTGTGAAGGACAGAAAGGCTAAATAGCCCTAAGCACTCTCCCTGCTGACAACAGAAGACCTTTTCAGCCTCAGAATATATATTTATGTTTTAACTTCAGTGTATTGATCAAGTCTTAGACTATCGCCCACTGTTCAATAATTCATTATGCTTTCTAAGGCACTTAACTGCTAAACTAGCTGTTGTGTTAAAGCTTTTGAATTAAAGCTGAGTGGGGCTGCAGACTTCTGGTTAAGTCAGTGTCATGGTTTTATGATTTTTGGCATTGGTATTCCACATCATAACATCATGTAGTGCATTAAGAGTTAAGGAGTTAATACTCCAGCTCCATAGATCATTGATAGTTCCTGGTATACCTGTCTCAGAAGAGAAGAACTACATTCCCCAGAGGACTTTGCGATGTTTTGCCTTTTTACGTTATTTCTGCTCAGAGGGAAAAGATAAAAGCTCTGTGCGGTCACGGGACACTCTCTTTCCTTTGGGATTGACTCAGCAGTGGGTGCTCACTGCCGTCTGCCTTCAGCATTAGTGTAAGGCCTTCGGTTTATTGGACACTCTCTCTTGCTCATTTTATTTGATTTATTAGCTTCAATTCCAATTATATTGTATCATATTGTGTTATTTTGCTTTCTGATATCTTATTTAGTAAATTAGCTTTCCTCCTCAGATCATTGCCGCTGTTTTGTTTCTAGGCCCATCTCCCTTTTCCCTTTTCCCTTTCCCCCTTCTCCTTTCCTGGGGCGTGGGTTTGTGTGTCCCCCGCACCAATCATCACGGAACCGGGCTGATCCAGCCTGGTAAACCGTTGACAGTCAGAAACCCAGAATATTATAATGTCCTTCCTGATGAGAAATGCATAGAGCTGATAATGTTTCAGCCAACTATTTCAGTTTCAAAAATCTTCCAAGTGAGGTCCTCATCTAATTGGAAAACTGCAGAGACAACCTACTTGCTGAAAAAATGTTACTGCAACAAAGTGGAGAAAAAAAAGGGGCCAGAGGAAGGACACTCACCATCCCCCAGACCCACCCTGTGGCACAAACACATCCAGAGCTGCCATCAGCGCTGGTGCTTGGGCTGGGCTGAGCATCAGCTCAGTGAAGATGCCTGAAGGAGTACGAAATGAGGTTGCAGGAAGATAAAGTGCTCTCAGACATGTTACAGCCCAAAATGAAGGAAAAAACATTTTCATTTTCATATGATAGACCTCAGAAGAAAAAAAAATGACATGGTTATGAAGCATGAAGATGAGCTGACTGGACTGTTTTTTTCCACTGCAGTTCAGGCACTGAAGCATTATGGCCTCCTTTGTCCCCAAGATCAATTGTTCACACACTACACCAGGAATGAATTTTGGAAGCAGATTGCCAGCCCTTTGGGTTAGAGGCCTCCCAGCATGTCAGAGACATTTAAGATAAGCTACCAGTGACATTTGCAGACATAGATTGTACACTGTACTTCTCTGTGCTTATTTAGGGAACCTGTGGAGAAGAGCCCGCTGGACATGGCTGGAGTGTCCCTTTGCTGACCTCCTCAAGAGCTGTACCTCCCTGGGGACTGCCCTTAATGTGGCAGTATGCTTGAATAACTTTAGCTTTCAGTTTCTAGTAATAGATTTTTCTCATTAATTTTCTCATGCTCTTCATTGCCGCTGAGATAAAGTTGTCTCCAGGTTTCTGATGCTCTTTCAAGCATTGCATTCAGTCAAATATGCGCTGCTGAAAAAAGAGTAAATGATTAAAGCAAATCTGTGCTATTGCTGTGGAAGTCTTAACTAACCACTCTTTTAACAATGGCCTCTCTCTAATAATGGGGATTCCAATTAAAATAAGTATCTTAAATCGGCTAGACCAAATTTATTTCCTGGAGCAGAATGTATCATTGTATCGATAAGGCTGACTATTAAACAAATATTAGAAAAATTCCAAACTTTTAAAGGGGAATATATCTAACCATAATTCTAATGCTTCATGCTTCAAAACAGAAAGTAATTTTCCAAACTGACATTAGCTTGTTAGAAATATTTTAGAGTTTTATCAACAAAGTGTTACAGTATAGTAAATACTGTATATAAATAAATAAATAAATAAAAGTAAATAAATAGGGAGGATTAATTGCATGCACCAATATAGGCTGGAGGATGAGCTGCTGGAGAGGAGCTCTGTAGAGAGGGACCTGGGTGTCCCGGTGGATGACAGGTTGGCCATGAGCCAGCAGTGAGCTCTTGTGGCCAAGAGGGTCAGTGGCGTTCTGGGATGTATTAAAAAGAGCGTGGCCAGTAAGTCAAGGGAGGTGATCCTCCCCCTGTACTCTGCCCTGGTGTGGCCTCACCTGGAGTACTGCGTCCAGTTCTGGGCTCCCCAGTATAAAAAAGACAGGGATCTCTTGGAAAGAGTCCAGCACAGGGCCACAAAGATGGTGAAGAGCCTGGAGGATCTCCCCTATGAAGAAAGGCTGGGTCTGTTTAGCCTTGAGAAAAGAAGACTGAGAGGGGATCTGATCCAGGTTTATACATTTCTGAGGTGTGGGGGACAAAGTGGCGAGGCCGGACTCTTTTCAGAAGTGTGTGGAGACAGGACAAGGGGGAACAAACAGAAGCTGCAGCACAGGAGGTTCTGAACGAATGTGCACAAGAACTTTACAGTGAGGGTGACAGAGCACTGGCACAGGCTGCCCAGGGGGATTGTGGAATCTCCTTGTCTGGAGATACTCAAGACCCGTCTGGATGCCTACCTGTGCAACCTGGTGTAGGGAACCTGCTTTGGCAGGGGGGTTGGACTCGATGATCTCTTGAGGTCCCTTCCAGCCCCTATGATTCTAGGATTCTAGGATTCTAGGATTCTATGAAATGCCAGTCAATGTAGTTTCATGGATGAAAGGTTTAATCAAACATTCACTCTTATATATAAAAATATTTTAAAGTTTGTGTCAATAAAAATAGTATCTACTACTATTATGTCATATATTGAATAAAAATCTTGCCTAATGTGGAATTAATGAGTACTTTCTATGTATTTAAAAGTGATTCACTGATAACTTTCCAAAATATAATGTCAATGATATTCCTAAGGTCACATCAAAATGCCTCCAATTTATTTCCATGGAAACTGGAGGAGATATAAATAGTACAATAACACTACTTGAAAGAGCAAATTCTCAATACAAAACATTGTTTTTCAACCTAGTCACTACCATGAGCCACCTGTCACATGGCAAAAAAATGTAACGGGATACAGGTCAGAAGGTTCAACCTCTGCTGTCATACCAACAACATCCATCTTTGACATTGTGAACCAACATATTAAAGTAGGAGGCATCACTTTTGGAGCAATCCAATATTAGTTGCCATTATTAATGATCCAGATGACAAGAGGCATAGGATACAATTCTTTCCACACAAATATGCAAGTAGCACAAAGACTAGTGGGATGGCAGACAACCAGAAAGAGCTGGTCTTCTGGATTGACAGCAATCACCTCAATAAATGGTCTCCATGGACTGTAGGGACAGTGTTATACTGCACTACATCAAGGAAAATGATGAAAGAGATGGTCTGATACATATATGCCCATTCAGGTGCCTCCAAGAAGAACAGGGATGAGACAGAAGAGAAGGGTTTTGCTAAGCTTTAGCTGAGAGATGGGAGCGTCTCTAAACTAAACCCTTCTCTTCTGGAAATAAATAAATGTGACCTTGCAATGAGATACTATGTTGCTTCACAGTAGGGAAGTTAATTAATAGGTGTAGAGGATTACAGGAATAATGGGTAGACTTTTTTATCACATAGTGACAAAATGAGATTCCCTGTTCTTGTACAATTTAATCCTCTTCCGGAGAAATTAAATGGACTGCCACCATTAAATGGCACAGTGTGGACATTCATAGTTGTTCAGTGGGCCTTCAGTCTGTGAATAATTCACTGACAATCCATTGTTAATTTTACAGTATGGTAAAGTGGAAAAAAAAGATAGCTTGGCTTTAAGAAGTATCAGTAAAAGGAGTAGGATGTCCTTAGGCAACCCTGACTGTAGTAGTAGCAGCCTGTAGTTCATGCTTCTCCAAGAAGTCATGTTCAAGAAATGAACAACAAAAACTGCCCTGGCAAATAGTGATTTTTGAGCAGAAATTTTGGTGTATGACCAGATCTGACACTGTGCCACCACGGTGTCTTAGAGAGGTCAGTACAGAGGAGGCAGAAGTGTTTCCAGTATTTCAATTATAAGAAATAAATCACAGTTGAAAGAAAGCAAGTGTTAGAGACTTGTAGATATTGCTGCGGAGTTGTAAAGCTGCATTAGAAGACATGACAGGAATAGAAATTCTGCATTTCAAGGATATGAGCACAGTGGTTCAGCAGAAATTCATCTGTAACTTGCAAAATGATTATGCACCTCTTGCAGCCTTTCTGAAGCCCCAGGATGTTATCAGTGTCACGCTTTCCATACCATGGTGACAATGGATCTGAGCAGCCCCAAAGCACCTTCCCCTGCTGTAACATACAGTGCACGAACACCAGGTAGTACTAAGGGCTATGGCTGAAATCATTCTTCCTTCTCCTCATTAATGCTGGAAATGCAAAGCAAGTTCATTGCCTCCAAAACAGCACCTAATGAAACAAATCTGCTAGGACAGATTACAGCCAAGTCAGAGCAGGGCCCTTTGACTGAGAGATACTGTTCAAGTCCAAAGACATCTAAAAAGAAAAAATAGAGGATGATGTGCCAGTGAAAGAGAGGCAGAGAAACACAATACATGAGCCTTGAATAAAAATGAAAAACTAATCACACCATATCAAGGCTGCGGACAGAACATTTCATCCCTGCTTTTGTATTCTGATCACTCAGGCAGGCATAAAAATGACCTTTCTTGCACGCATGTTGTCAGGAGCCTGTTTCAAGCAAATGTTTATTTTATCTGACTGGATCTCAGCTGGCCTGCAGCACAGCTGATCCCAGATGTTTTCTATTTAAGGAGTGTTCTCTGAGAAGTTTTAAGGCAGTGCAGCAAGTATCTGTGTGAGCACTCCATTTCCTGCATCCGAGGACAATGCATGCAGTGCTTTGTGGCTCCAGCTGACAGTGAGCAGGAGCACTGTCCATTCCTGCCTGCTGCTTCACATGTATTACCTGAGAGCTCATGGCAGCAGTTCAAGGATCCTAGCCTGGTCTGCTTGATGACGAGCAGCATCAGAGACGACCTCTGGGGGCTCACTGTCAATCCTTCAATGGTGCCATCACACACTCCTCCAAGCCACCCTTTTCTCCTACAGCAGGGAGATTTTCTCAACACGTAAGGGGATTGAAACCAAAAGAATTGTGTAAGCCTCACTGCAACAGCCTCTAGACTCTTTTCCTCGTGTGTTTAAATTTAGAATCTGGATGCAAAACCCAGAGAAAGCCGCTGTCTGAAAGCAAAAGCTTGCCCGCCATACCACAAGTTTTGCCAGGTTCAGTATCCTTCCTTCAGCCAAAAGCAAACGCCCTTGGAAGGGTGGAAGATAAGGATGCACCAAAAGGTTAATTCATCCTGCTAACGCTGCAACATATGATGACATGTGGCTGGGGGCAGCAGTGAGACAATGACTGTTCTGGTGTATTCGATAATGTCCACTTCATTTCTCTGTTGTTGACACACTCATTCTCCTCACATGAGTCTGGGCATCTCCACCTCTGTGGCAGAGTTCACAGCAAAGCCATCTGCCTCCTGGACAGACTGACAGTGCAACAGGTAAAGATCCACACACTGGGAGTCACCCCCTGCCTGCCCTACAGCCCCCCACCTGTTAAACAAGGTAAGGCACAACAGAGAGTTTTTGAAAAGAACCAGAACCAAAAACACCATCAAGGGAAAAAAAAAAAAAAAAAAAAAAAAAAAAAAGATGTATTGATAATGTCTGATTTTTTGTTTTGTTTTGTTCTATTGTATTGTTTTTGAAAACAAGAACAAAAACCTGCTTAGTTTGGATCAAAACTCCAGGATATAATCACACTGTATATTCTCGCTGCAGTAATTTTACTCAGTTAACTGACACCTTCTACATTTTGTTAAGAAAGTTCCAGGCTTACAGCATGCTATAAAGTAGCAGGAAGCCATCTATGGGAAGCAAAGAATCTGAGAAGAAAAAAAACTGAGAATGAAGAGTGAAACATGGAAGAAAAAAAAATTCTAAATTTATATGGCTGTTGGTAAAACTTGAAATGCATTAAGAGTTCTCACAGTGCAGCTGTGTATATACAAACGTGTACATACAAAGTCCATGGCTGCATCTCAGTGCAACCACCCTCCTACAGTCCTGCAGCAGCCCCAGCAACCAAGTGCCGTAGAGCAGAGAGGTGGATAAAAGAGGGGCTTTGCTGACTTCCGTGAGCAAAAGATGATGGTTGAGGGACATCTGCCAGTCCTGATCCACTTATCAGCCAGGATTTCAGCTTTGAGGAGATTTCTCAGTCTGGACAGGCAGGGGAGAGGAAAGTGAAGAATTAAAAGACGTCTGTTTGCCTGATCACTTTGTTGTGGATCCAAATTTGACTTGGAGGAACTGAGTTGTACTCACATTTTCAAGTATAAGGATCTCTATTTGCTTGTGGAAGATGTTGAAGCACAGTTCACAGAGCAATCAAATTCTCCCACATGTTCAGAATAGCAGGGTTTTCTCCAACCCATAACCCTCTGGAGATTTCCAGGTATGTCCCACATCAGCTTGTAATGGGTCATTATTGCTGCCATATCTGAGAGCCCGTAGGCAACACTGAGCGTGGAACAATGTGTTCAGGGCCTGATGGCATGCGTGCAAAGATGGAACATATATATGTACAGACGGATGTGTAATCAAGGGGACAGAGGCAGCTCTGAAAAGACATCATCAATGTCCCAGAAAGGCTTTGGCTCTTAACTTACATTTTTTCAACAGCGTATTCCAGGATTTAATTGCACTACTGTGCGTGGCAGAAAGTCGTCTTCCTTCATCCATGTGGGGATATAGAGATTACTAAAGCATCAGTAAAGGGTCGAATGTATTATAGCATTAAGACCGGTTTATGCCCCATTACTAGGCTTAGTTTTAAGAAAAGAAAACAACTCCTTTGGTTATAAAGTAGAAAAAATGCTGAAAGATATTCAGCACTAAGGGAAGTCAAACATCCCTGTTGGCTTATAATTAAAAGAAAAAAAAATAAATGAAAGCAGGCAAACAATGTGATACAGTCTCAACAAATACTGTGAAAACAATCCAAATTGTTTTTCACATGATTACTGTAAAACTTCTTTCACTTGCAATATGCCACCACATTTGTCAGTTCTAAAAAGGAACCGTATACTTTCTCGTCAGCTACAAGATGTCAAAATAAGTGGGACAGTTGTGCAACGATTGCTGCAGCACATAGGAAAATAAAACTACTTTTATTTTTTCATTCTGTTTTGTGTTTAATTCTATAATACTGTGAAGGGGTTTCAGTGTTTCAGGGCAATTCTTTGCTGTTTTTTCAAGGGTGCTTTTTCTACATCCTGCACTTTTCCCTGTATTGTGCTGACAGCTTGATTCTGAGTCACCTGGAGCAAACTTCTTCTGTCCAGCCCCAGTTCACGAGCCATTGGCAATGACTGCTTGTTTAGGGACCATGTTCCACATGCAGCAGGTCAGACCATGAGCTCACTTGTCCCTTTTAGGGACGTGATTGTTTCAGTCCTTGCGGCACAGTAGTTCCAGTCAGTCTCCACTACAGATGAAATTACTTTTTACTGTTACCTTGCAAACATACCTCTACAGTACAAAATATTCAAAAATAACCAAGGCGAGTGCCACGGGATTGCTTCACAAAGAGCTATCACATGCTGTTCATTTTATCCACCAGTATTACCCCTCCATGCTCAACTGCCTATAACCAAGAGGTAAGCAGTAGCTTATTTCAGGCTCATGGACCAACATCCCATTCCCCACAAATGTTACTTAGTGTACAGATTATTTGCTGAATGAAGCCACTGTGCTGATTTGAGGCATGTACGTGACAGTTTCCACTCTCTCTCTCTCTTCTGAAGGTAATATAGCACGCAGCAAAAGTCTAGAGTTTAAGTTCCATTAAGAAGTTTACTCTGAAGTGTGATCATTTAATAGGATCATGAAATTGCTTGAAATACACAGCAAAATTCAGCACAAAGCAGCACGGATTTTAAATACGGGTGCATTAGCCTTATGTTTGTTAGTTTATTCAAAGTCTTAAAGATGAATTATACATTTCTGTCTATACTATGTAACACAATAATTTCAATCTTCATTTAAGGAGTTCTATTTATCAAATACAATGATGGCTACTGCAAGAATACAGAACTGCTTAGAAATCTAGCTGCTGTGCCCTGAAAATAGGGCAGTAATCTCTGGTAATCCCCAGGTATTTAAGATTACCATGGAATAACACTAGAAATAGCTTAGCAAATGATTAAGAATGCCTCAGACTGTAATTATGTGCAGATAAAGGTCACCGGGTAGAATATTTCTCTTGTGGTTTGGAGTTCATAAAACAGTAAGGGTCTTATTCTAAGGTACTTTTAATTCCATCCTGTATAATTGAGGTGGAAATGTAGCAGCATGATTTTATCTGATTTAATTTCTAGGTAATCAGTTTGCCTGTAATAGGATTTTTTCACTGAACAAGGGGGTAGTCAAGCAGTATGTGAAGCAAGGGTCAAGAAAAAAAACTAAAATAAAGAAAGAAAGTGAGAGCTTGGAAAGCTCCCAAGGATAAGCATGTCCTAAACCGTTCTCTCCTCTTCCACAAATGAATATTCAGAAACCTTTGTAAACTGTGGAAAATTCCCCATGCTCATCACTCTTGGATGTTTTACCTCCAGCCCTCTCTCCTGAGGCACTTGAATGCCAAAGGAACAGTTTGAAACAGCTGCTTTGAAAAACTGAGCCTTGTCTTTTTATCAGGGCCCTGGCTGGGAATAATGAAATTTTGTTTCTTTGCTGGTGTAGGCTTTTTGCAAAGACAAAACAGTCAATGCATGCCCTAAACCCCCTGCTTGGAGCTGGAGTGGTCACAGCACAGCACCTGAGCAGGGCTGCCCAGCAGGAGACAGCCTGGATGGTATCTCTTTTAAAACAACTCCCACCTCAGTGTGCAATGCATGGATGTCTTGTGATCACCAAAAGTTTCGCTTCACCTTGCATTGAGTGCAGTGCAACATCTGTCCATTCCATCCCACTGTAACCACTGTGCAGGAACAGGAAGAATGTAAACTGCTTGGAAACAGCCTATGAATTTCAGTGATAACAACAGCAAAATAAAAAAATAAAAATTAAAAAAAAAACAAAAAAAGGAAATGTCAATGAACACAGTGCTCTCAAATCAGCTGGAAAAAGCTTTAATTATCAGAAAACACCCACTGTCATTGTGATCAAGATTTGGAACAAAGCTGTAATTATAGCATTAGCTTTCATCCCCAAATGGCTAATGAATCAGGGAACAGACATTTACAGTGATATTTAATTAAAAATAAATAAATGGAAATTAAAAAAGCACAGAAACAATGACATACCAAATTTGCCTTCTTTCAAGTCACAGGAGTCTCACTGACAACCAGAGTTCCTCTGAAAAAGTGATAGTTTAATTCTGATTTATCATAAAGAGAAGAATTCATTGTAGTAAAAATGAAGTTTGGAAAAACTGTATGTAAAATATATTTTCCCAGGAAGCCAAAACTGACAATCAAACAAATATGCTCTGAATAGTCATTACAGTAGCGCAGATGTCCTGCTGCCACATTTCACATTGACTCCTCTGTTCAAGTTGCTCTAAAATAGATAATTGAATTGTAATAATTGCCTGTAAAACCAGGCTGCAGAGCTTTCTGTCCAGCTTGGCTTCACCAACCTGTTCCTTCTAGCTTTATCACAAACCTATTGCTGGACCATGTTTCCTGGATATTGAATGTAGTGAACAATGTTTTAAAGATGCATGTTTTGCAGAAATACAAGCTCTACAGCTGTTACAGGGCCTTTTTTAAGCCCCCTGCACTACTATATGCCATTAGCACTTCGCAGAATTTGACTGAGAAGTTCAAAATGAGGACAGATGTGCAGTTCTCAGATCAACTAATTCAGTAGTTAGGTGAAAGTAAGTGCTCCAAGAAATCACATTAAAATCTGCTGAAAATGCTGAATCAACAGCAAATTTTGCATAAAGATAGATAACTAGTTTGTGAGAAAAAATGTGCCTATGCCTATGAAATGCAGCTTTTTTGTTCATGAGAGCTAATAAGAACTTTCATTTCAAATGAGACTCAGAGATAAGACATCCCACAGCCTGCGATCTGGTCTCATCATTTGTTCAGAGCCAACGGCAGATGATGAATTGATTTTGTCAGTTTGCTGTGTTAACTCAAAAATGAAAAAAAGTAAAAATCATTTCCCCCCAGCAAAGCAAGAACTGTGAAAATATCATGGGCATTTGACAGAGGTGTTTCAAATGGTCCAAGTGGAAGACTGGGATTTTAAAATTAAACGCAGGCAAATTTCCCAACTAAGCACTGCTTGCACCCCTGCAATGAGCATTTCAATCTTCATCATAGAATGAACATTTCAAACTTTATCATATTACTTTTGATTTTGCACAGATTTAACCAAAATGGTGGTATTTTGCCAGCATGACACACCTGGTAAATTTCAGCCATGCTACTCAGGGCCCTCTGAGAGCAACCACACAAATTTCTGCCTCTCTGTGGATACTACCATCAGATTTTCTTCCAGGTGAGACCTGCAGTCATGTACGTTTGTTTTGCTTGTAGTTTCAAAAGCCTTTGTGAGTGTCTGAGCACTCCTGTGCCCCTCCATGCCAGCAGGGCCTCCAGTGTGCTGCAGGCAACCACTGTCCCCAGCACAGGGCCCCACCACCAGCTGCATTCCAGGCAGCATTTCTCCCTTTTCCCATCATATGCTCACACCAGAAATGCCCGACTAAGGCATGGTCCCACAGGGAGCCATGCCCGACATCCACTTGGGGTGCTGGGGCTGTGACTTCTGAGGGATGCACACTGTACATCCGCAGCACATTGTCGGCTATAGCCAGCCCATGCGACGGGAACAAGCTCCTCGCCTCACTCCATCATCGGTCATTTGGTGCGTAGACACAACCCCTTACCACATGCTCTCACATTCATTCCTTCTGCTCCTTCTTCTTTTAATCAGAGCAGCTCCTTGTGGCAGAAATGGAGCATTTGAGCTCTGCTGGTTAAGGGGGGTAGCATTTCACTTGTCAGAACTTCAGTTTTGAAGTGAGACTGTTGCCAGTAGAAGTCTGGGCTGTTTTCGGGACAGAATTTTACTCCTGGGTGATTGTTGGTACTGTATTTTTGAATGTTACACTCTTATCTGTTTTGTTAAATTGTGTCTTTCTTTCTCAGTCATCCAAGACATCCAAGTCCCCGCACCAGTCTTCACACTCATAGAATCACAGTGAGGGTTGGAAGGGACCTCTGGAGATTGCCTAGTCCAACACCCAAGAAGCAGGCAAGAAGCCCTCATAAACCACAAGGCACCTGAATAAGTCTCAGGCAAAGAGCTAAAAAGCTCTTTGTTACCCGGAAAGGAGGGGGCTGCAGTGTCCCCATTTTAGGAAACAAAGGAGACTGGCCCAAAGGTGCTGTGCCCCTGGAAACAAGGTGCAGCTGCTTACAGCTGCTGTGTTGTGCACCCCACCTGCTTATTCTGTATGTCAGAAACATAACTCCCTTAATGGAGCACTGGTATAGCTTTCTGTTTTGGTTTTGCTCTGGTTTGTGGATGGGCTTTTTGTGTGTGCATGTGTGTTTAAATAAAAGGCTTCAAGAAAAGGATCACAAGCTGTGAGGCTGTATTGGGTTTCCTGTCCAAGGTCTTCTAGTGGTAACTGGAGACTTTCCCCACTACATGTGAGAAATGTGCCACCAGGACAACGGACATAAGGCAAGAGCAGCTGCACACACCTCCCCTGTGGCCCAGGCCTTACTTTCCAGGGCATGGCTGCAGCCTTCTGTGAGCTCTGAGGGCTTGGTGAGCACCACTTGTTGCATTCTGCCCTAGTGCCCATGCAGTGTATGGCCAGGTGATGAGTGCAGGGGCTCTCGAAGCCATGAGGCTATCATACACTGGCCAGATTCTCTGATGAGTGAAGCCGATAAGTGAACATCAGGTTTATTTTCCTCTCACATTTCATGACCAAACTACTTCCGGGTGCCACTGACCTTAGTGTGCTTCCTACTTGAAATAACTGCAGCCCAAGCTTTCTTGAGAGCACAGGCTTGTGATTTTATGCTGCTTTGCTTCATCCAGGAGAAGTACCAGGGAAGGATATGCCTGAAAGGCTGTTCGCTCTTCCTCTCTTTTAACTCTTAGTTGCCATCAACATCTTGCAAACCTGCATCCTTGCTGTGACTGTAGCGTGATTCCCCATCTCACAGCACAACCACTGCAAAACAGCTGCACACTGGTTATTTTTGCTCTCAGCTCTCCCCTGCAGCAGCACTACAAGCACTCCTGCTGCGTTCTGCACCTCTCTGTTATAGGAGAGGGGCTGGATGCAGGATTCCACAGCTGCATTGCTGTTAACTATTGCCTGCAAAATGCCATACACGCATTCCTGGGAGGACCAGACTGCCCTGGAGACCACATCTCCTGGAGGATCAGAAATCAGAGACCAGCAGCCACCAGGGCAAGCTGTCTTTCAGGAGCTTGTCACAAAGGAATTGTGCGTCACTCTGAACCACTGCAGCATCATTGCAGAGGAAGCAGCAGCTGAGCATCAGTTACAAAAATTTTGCACTGCTACCAGCCAGGGCAGAAAGCAAGGAGTACTCAATCAAGTAGGGATGTCAGGGAGTTCAGGAGGATGCAGCATGGTTAGGAGGCATTCCTGTTTCTACGATAACTATCACAGGATTTTTATTGCTAGACATTTATTTGAAATGGAGCTTTGCACCTCATTTCTCAGTTTCCTTTCTTCTGTTTGAATCTGTTGTAAAGTCATAAATATTATGACCTCAATCTCTTTTCAAGGGAATAAATGACAACAGAAACTCAACACAGCTTTGATGCAAGAGCAAGGCAGGGTGTGAATTGTTTGTGTGTATTAAGGCTGCGGGAGAAAATCCAATCCAAATAACGTAAGATTTTCGTATACATGAAATCACAAGAGTACAGTGTAGCACTCACTGAGCAAGATTTGAGCTCGAAGCAAAAATTCACAGGCTATTTCTAGCCAGCCTTTCACTGTGCCATTCTGAGCCAAACAAACGGAGGTGATGCCTCAAGTGCAGTTAAGCTAGACTGTGTAACACAGTTGAGCAGTGTATCTTGTGTTAATTGTTAAATTGCAGCTCATGCAGCCATCAGAAGACTTCCAGCTAGGAATCCCCAGCTGGTTTATTTCTCCTTTGCAATACATTTGCCATATCATTTCAGAACTCAGCATTTCACTTCCTCCTTTCAAGGACAAGTCGTCCCTAGAAATAAGCAGCAGCAGCCCCTTGATCACACCTGTTGGAGTGGTTGAATTTGACACGTGAGACTGGCAGCAATGCCAAAATTGCTGTGGGCCTGGGCTGGAGGTGACAGTGCTGGTCTGTACACCTCCACTGAACATGCTTCTCCCAGTCTGCCCAGGTCCCATGCCACTGCTTTGAAGAGCAGCCCAGGTGGCATCATGTTATCTGTCACAGGGAGCTGCCACACAGCTTAGGGCTGGAAAATGCTGCTGACCAGCTCCCTAGGGGATGGAAACATCAGCATCTATTCCAGCAAGTTGTATCAAAACCTGCCAGGTCTTGTAGAAAAGGAGGAGGATCTCAGTTGACCAGTCTGCCCTTAGCAGCACACCTCCTGGAGCAAAGTTCTGCTGATGCCCTCCACAGAGTAGGATCCACTTGGAGGTCACAGATGGGTCTGTGATGGACCACCAGCCACTGCAGAAGGTTCCTGAGTGTCAGATCAGGATTGTATTTTGATACAGGTACAGGCATTTATTTTGAAAAAGATTCTCCTACATCTCACCTCTGTTACTTAATAACGACCTAGCTGAAGTTGTATTGTGATGAATATGGCAAAGGAGAGAAGATTGCTATGCAGATCAGATACCCATCATTAACTTGGAGAGCGATAATGAATAAGGTTAATAGCACTGCTGTGCAGAGGGAGTTCAACACGCTGAATTTAGATGAGATCTGCATGCAGACTTCCTGAAGATTTCACTTGGGGATGCAGCTTTCATTCACACATGGGAGATGGAAACCTGCACCACAGCTTCAGCCTGCATCCTTATTTCCATTGTCAGCCTGCCACCAGGACTAGAGTTTTTTGGTTCAGACCCTCCCCCTGCTCTCCCCACAGAGATTCTCACTTTGCAGTCCCTAGGTTTTCTACAGTCACTGACAGTTTTATAACACACACACTTTCTTTAAACATTTCCTATTGCTTCAGTGCATAGCAGAATAGATTAATCTCCCGAAGATATGGCCTATAATGAAGCTAGTAGACCGTGGTAATGTAAATGCTAGAGCGATCAGGAATAGGAGAAGGTGAATGTCACAGCCTGCTGATTTATCATTATGCTGGGTGACCTTGATCAAATTTTCTAGAAATATATGTTGGTTTGGGCAAATCTTAACTTATCTTCTGTCCAAAATGTCCCTTACAGTATAGCAGGTTTAAACAGACATTATTTACTACTGTTCTGTCCAAGTGAATCATTCAGCATGATTTCCAAAAGCTCTTTAAAATTGTGTAGGAGCGAAGTAATAACTCCCCATGGATACTAGGGAAATAAAGTGCTTTATAGTCCTACCTCACCTTCCAGCCAGGGAGCACCCAGCACTTTATGAACTCATGAATTTACTTTCAAAAAGATGGGGGGGGAGGGCTGGGAAGAATATTGACATAGTTGAAATCCAATTTTATTTTTTCCATGAGGTTTTCTATTACTATTTCTCTCTTCACTAATTTTAACATATTACAGGTTGACAAGCTAAGTTTTAGTACTGAAGAGGATTAGTAAAATGAATCCTAGCAGAGCCTTTAGTCACCTGGATCCTTATCCAAAGATATGGCATACCAGCACTAGAACAATAATGTGCTTTCCACAACATGTTTCAAGTTATTCATTGCAAAGCCATTTATAACATTTGTATATGGCCTAACGTGACATGAAATAGTAATTCTCCAGTGGTTCCGATGCACACAGCTTCTTTTTTCAAGGAGAAAGCATTGCGAATGTCCTGAATATCTTGGTATCCAACTGATAAGCACTATAGTTCAACAACAAAAAAGCCATATCAGATTAAAAAAACATTTGCCTTCCAGTAGATGCCTGGGGGAAATTTAAATTATTTCTACTGAAGTGATCAGTATTCCACATGACACTTTACAAAGGAATTAAAGAAAATCAATTTCCTTCAGACCTTCCCATTTTTGAGCTTTTTTATGAGTCAATGACAGCTGAAGTGTTTGCATCATTAATGAGGTCTTTCAGCACATAATACCTCAAACGCCATGCAAGGCTCTCTTGGGATGGATAAAACAAACTCACTAGTTCTGATCTCCGGACTTCAGAGCAGGCACCAGGAAGTGAGGCTTCATTACACCTCTTGTACGTGCACACACATATACCCTTTTTAAACTAGCTCACATTATGCAGGATAGCTTTTTATTTTTATTTAATTTTATTTTTCTTTTTTTGCTGGCTCTTTTAGTCCAGCTGCATACATATGAAATAGTCCAGACGCCATAGGAATCAAGAAATGCAAAGGCATGAATATGTGCTAGACATTTTAAATCTTAGAGGCAGAGCCTGAAGAAAAAAAGGTAGCTCTTCCATGTTTTTGTGGAACACTGTGTGAGTTGCAAGGCATGCTATGGCTTTTCTTTTTCTCTCTGGTAGACAGAAAAAGCCAAAATTGGAAGGCTTGGCCTGAGAGATCTCCAGACTAAAACTGTGATTTTAGCATAGCAATTGTTAGGATACTTCACAGCAGATATGTGCAGAATAAAGGGATATTTGGTGAGACTGTTACTCGTGCTCCCTCTTGAAATATCTGAAAAAATAACCTTACTAACAGTTTTCCCTAACTATGGTATACTGCCCCTTAGAAAATAAAGTGTGATGGGACCAGTGCCTGATGCCCAGCCCTGCCGTGCATTTTCCATAAGCTGGATGAGCCTCCTTCTTTTGAGGAGCATCCTGGAGAGTTCCCAGGTCCCTGTTTCTTACTGAGAGGAACATGTAGTTGTACTCACAACCTACCATGGCCTCCACTTCACAGAATCACAGAATTACAGAATCACAGGGGTTGGAAGGGACCTCAAGTGATCATTGAGTGCAGCCACCCTGCAGGAATCCTACAATAGGTTGCACAGCTAGGCATCCAGGTGGGTGTTGAATATTGTCATTGAAAGAGACTCCACAGCCTCTCTGGGCAGCCTTTTTTTCAGAGCTCCACCACCCTTACCATAAAGAAGTTCTTTCACATGTTAGTATGGAACTTCCTGTGTTCAAGTTTTAGGCCATTACTCTACACACCACCAAGAAGAGCCTGGCCTCATCCATTTGCCTCCCACCTCCCTGAGGGTCAGGAGCCACCATTCTTCTCCTGTTTCTCATGCCTTTCATGTGACTCTTCCCCTGCACCGTGACTGGTCTCTTCAGATTCTGAAGGCGGATTACATCATCTTGGATTGCTATGCCAGTCAAAAATTCACTCTTGGGGAGAATGTGTTCTTAGAGCAGCACATGTCCCCTGTATGGCCAGGGCTGCCCTACTCTGTAACGGCCACCCAGTTTGCTCTGTTGACGATGTTTCTTCTCACTTTGATGGTAGACTGACCAATGCCATATACCCTCTTCCTTAGGTTCAGGGAGTACACAGTCAGAGCACAGAAAACAGAGTGAAGAGCAACATGCAGGTAGTTCAAACACACCAGTGTGAAAAATTAGTGCACACAAAACTCCCTCCAGAGACAACCACCATCAAATCAGTGTGCAGGGGTATCACCTCTGCCTCAGTGTTTGGTGTTTGCTTTGCTGTTTATGCAAACCAAATTTTTTCAGACACTTTCAGTGATATAGAGTGTTTATATAAATGGCATCATACTGAAGAAAAAGCTGTAATCAATGATCACAGGAACAACTAGCATCTAACCATTCAGTAGGAGCTTTACAACACAAACACTTTTTAGATAACAGCTCTTCTTTAGGAAAAAGCACTGGCTTGCTGATGCTTGAGCTACTGAACTTCATTATGAGAGCTTGACCATCCCGTTAATTGGCTAGATTATGCAGTCATTAAAATAAATGAGCTATGCTTTTGCAGGACTAGCAATTCAGGAATCCATGATACCCTATTATCTTACAGCAAATAACAGACTGTAAATAATGCAAACATGTAATTAAGCTGACTAAACATTAAAAAAAAAAAAAAAGAAGAAGAAGAAAAAGAAAGAAAGAAAAAAGAAAATTCCAAGAATTCTCTTGTTTTTTGTCTTCTGCCAAAATGCATGAGCTATTAGATATCCCACAGGTTTCCCCCAAACCACCCTCAAGAATGATTCCCATGTTTCTTAAACATTATAATTAGTTAGGCTAAAGGTTTTAACGCTGTTTCTTCATGAAACAACTAAATTAAAGGCACATCTAAGGGAAGACAAATATTAATATGTGAAAGCCTCCTACCATTTTATGATTTGATTATCATTTGGCAGCTGTGAGGAGGAGATGAAGCAGGCTGGATGCTTATGAGGCAATCTATGCAATGTAAGTGACACTTACAACATCTATTGGAAGATGCAAACCTGACATTGATCTGTAATAAAATCAAAATGCAAAAATTAATCTAGGATCAAATCTCAACCTTGCATGGGAAATGAACCAGAATACATAGTACAATTCAGTGTAATGTGTGCATCATGTAGGCAGCCTGCAGGTCTCTGCAGACTGATCCAACTGCAATCACACAGTTTCCCAGCCACTTTGCCCTGAAAAAAAAAAAAAAAAGGATTTAGACAATTTTTATAGGTCAGATGCCAGCACCATTGGACCAAAGGCCAAGTACTGTCTTCTAGGGATGTATCTGCCTGGCAGTTAGTCATGGGTTCAAATTACCCACTTCAGCCTGAGTGCCTACCACCCCAGCTCATGGACCTAAGTAGCAATTACTATGTAAGACTCTTCTACCAAAGAAGAAGCTATTTGGACTAGAGTTATTTCTGAAGTATTTTATCATGAAATTTTCATACAGTGAGCCTGACTGCAGCATAATATAAACAATTAAGTTCAGGGAGTATGGGTCCAGGGAGAGGACTGGCTATATGCAGGATTACCAAATACTTTGATGAAAGTATGAACTATCCTATGCAGCCACTGATTGTGACTTCAAAATATGTTGTTTTCTGTTTGGAGCTACTATCACTGCTTCAATGTCTACTTCAGTTTCCCCCTTGCTTTGTTTATCAGGCTCAGTAATTAACTCCCACAGTGATTTATATGAATGAGGAGTAGGGATTTAGCATCACCTGTACGAAATAGCATGTAGAAATTCTTTTGTGCCACTTTTCCTGAACCTGGCTCTGACCTTCTAATCCTGAGCGATCCTTTTCCATCTTCTTAACCAGATGAACTACAGTTCTAAAAGACGTCTGCTGTCTGAGCAGATCCAAGATGTGAGTGCTCTTTGGTTAATAAAAATTATCCAGATGAAGTACTTCAGGCAACATGTGCATGACTCGGAAACAATGGGCAGGCATATAAATATTCATGAATGTATATTCAGGCTTCATTTCTCATATCCTGTGAGATATGCGTGAGCATTACCAGCCATGGGGCAGGAGGAGGAGGTGAAGGGGAGGGAATGAAAACAAAGACTATCAGGAGGCTGAGGATACTTTTTGCTGCCCTGCACTTCAGTATCCCTTCCATCCAGAAGAAGACATATCCACTCTGTTTTTTAGAAACTGTATGCTACAAGGCTAGAAATAATGTATATTTTTGAGAGCAATAACCCACCTTGAAGAGTATTGCATCACTTAATAAATAGTGATTATCCTTAAACTATTCATTGCAAATGAAAAAAAAGCCTAGACAATGAGGCATGAAATGTTCTGACTGGCTTGCTGAAAAAATGTCTTCTAGGAAGTAACAGAAACACACATCATATCCCTGAATTCTGGGAAGAAAAAAAAAGGTTCAACTGATTCAGCTGATATTTGTATAGCAATACAAAGAGGCGAGTACCTACAATTGGAAGCACATAGGAAAGATCACAGGGGGGTTGTTTATTCCAGCAGAGGTCAGGAAAAAATCATACTCCAAAACACGTGTTCCCTACCTGCTTGATTCATAGCTTAAGGGTAGATGACATGCAGAGCTAAAACCTCTCACACTGAGTCAAAAGAAGCCTCATTTGCAGAGCAAACCTCATTTTTAGATCTTTAAGTACAAACAAGTTGGACAAGCATGTCTCTGCCAATTTACTTCTGGAATGGCAACGATGTCCTGGAGGCTGTACAAGATTTTATGTAGCAAGTGCTGATCAAGCCCTCAGACACATACATTATACCATTTTGATAGCATTTGCTGAAAGATCCTAATAGCTGCCAGGAGGGAAATTTCAAAACCAAGGACAACAGCCCTCATTAAAACTCTGGTTTTGCCACACTCATTTTAGGTTCAGTTGAAGGAGCAGTGAAACCAGATTCCCTATAATAAAAAACATCTTTAGAGCTGCCTCACGAGGCATTAAATTGCAAAAGCGGTCAGTTCTAAACCATTTCACCTGAGAGATTCCACTCTTGGTGAAAGAAGAGGCGGAAATATTTGTTCTGCAGGATTTGGACTATGGAGATAGAAAGTCAGGTGAAGGAGTTTGAAGACGAAAATGGAGAGAGATGGGACATTCTGAACACATAATTCCATGAAGTTACAGTTTGTGAAAACTGTATCTGTTATGCATTTGTTTGTTTTGCTTAAGAAACAAGCACATTTTCATTAGCTGAGAACAAACTCGAGAATGAACAAATTTCTGAAGACGAAATTCTGAAGACATTGACTGGACTCTCCAGCTCTGCATAAAACAAAATGTCATCACACTTTGGAATTTACTGAAAAACATGACAGAGTTACACTACAAAGATACATCAGCAACGAGCCTGCAGGACTCTTGAGACTCCGCTCTTTCAATCCTGGTCCCAGTTCTGAAAATGGGCATATGCAGTGTACAGCTGAAAAGAAAACAAAAAATAAGTCTCTAAGTAACTGGTAGGTAAACTATGAGGATGAGAAGGAATGAAAAAGCTTTGTTGAGATAGGGGAAAAGGCTATTTACAAACAAAATGCACACAAATAAATATATACATACTTGATCTGGTAGGGCATACAAGTAATGCCAGTGAAAGGTAGAACAGTCTTTTAAATAAAATCTTTGCTAATTTGACAAAGGATAAAGACTTCCTTTGTGTGACACTTGGGAACTGACAAAAAGGATGTGAACAGATGAATAACCATCACCTTTTGATTGCTCGCCACCAAAGCAGTGTGGGGACATTGCTTCAGTACAAATATTTTTTACGAAAAAAGATTGAGAAAGTAAAAAAAAAAATATTAGCAAGATATTAAAAGATTCCTCCTTTTGATCTTTAGAAACTTCTTCTCTTCTCTGTTCCCCTGCTCACCTATTCCCTGTTCCTCAAGCCTCAGAAGAAGCAGTGTAAAGGACCATGCTCTCTTCTCTCTCTTTGAATCAATATTTTTCAAGAATTTATATAGATTATATATGAAGTGTGGTCTCCTTAGTTATTTACATTTGCACTAAATCCTTCACTATTTGCCTCTGAGATCACAGGAAAAGCATTTGTCCCCCACTTTTCTATTTATGAATTATTTTGCAGAAGTTCTGGAAATTTTATTTGCAGTTTTCATTTCAAAACTTGGAGGATGGAGCGAGATTCTTCTGGAATGATTATCCTCTTGTTCTCAAGCCCGCATAACAGTTTATAGGCAAGTAACTTGTTTTTGTCTTATGTTCTTAAATTCTTTTTAACTGAGTGTTATGTTACCTGTTTGAGAGGCTGCACTGCTCTGCTGCTGAACTGGAACATGCTATCACATTCCTTTCAAGAACTTGTAAGAGCTTCTCAGGGTATTTTTAATATATCCTAATCATGATAAGATGCAGTTTGAACAGGTCTACTATGAGCATTTGCCCCCACATCTGTGCACCTACTTCTTGAGTTCTATGCCCATTGCACCTGTTCAATGATAATAATGAAGTAGATATTATTTTATATCATAGTGGTGTTATTTACAGTTACATCATTAGACCATGGCTAGTGCAATCCAGAGCCCCCACACAGCTGGCTGTGTAGAGCAGGAAGGACAGGAAATGCATGGTCCAAAATAATCGTCTTCAGTCTGACTTTTTTGTAGACTAAATAAGTGATATTTTTGCCAATGATATCCAGTTAAAGAGCAAAAAGCTGCACTGATAATGAAATACCATAGATTATGTAATTTTTTTTCATAATACATAACAGTGTCATAACAATAATGAATAATATGGAATCATGATCCATCAACTGAAATCCTTCAGTCAGCAGTACTCATTCCACTTTCAGTGGCCCTAGCTATTCACGAAAGAGAAGGACATAATACCACAAATCCTAGCTGACCATGGTGCATATAGCTAAGATGAACTGTGCCTGGAAAGTCCATCTTGTGAAAAAGAAGTAACCCACATTACTCACTGAGTCTCAGCAGAGGAACTTTGTGCAGTCCCTGCATTAAACGGTTAGTGGCCATTAAAGGCAAAAAGTGCAGAGTGTATTTGAGTATGCTTTGCTCTCCCCTGACATTAATGTCTTCTCTCATCCTGCTAATTCAAAACCTTCTTATGACTTCCAGCTGCTGAATACTCAAAGGTCCCATATCTGATATCTTGTCTTGTTACCTGGAAAATCAGGTGTCTGTGGAGCAGCATGGGATGTGGCAAGCAGCATTAAGTCTTCTGTAGCGTTTATGCAGCATCATATATAACACCTGAAAGTTCTGCGTTTGAAATCAGACTTCCATTTATAAATTGAACATGTCATACTTCATCCATAAATTAGTTGTATTCTCCCATTTTTATGCCATCTCCATGTTCAGTCTAAGAACACAGCCAGCTGTGGGGTATCAAAGCCACTGGAGAAGTCATAAAGCAGACAAATCTACACCCAAGAGTGATCGAAGAGAAAGGATTATAATAGTTTCACTGAGAATGTCAGAATGGCCTGGGGCAGCTCAGAATGTGAGAACTGAGCCCTCAGAGAGCAATAATGCATGCCTAAGAAACTGGAGAAAGAAGACAGAAGTATCTTAAGGTGCCCTTGAGGTAGAAGATCAAAGGATGACTTCTGATTGAAAAAAAAGTCAGATCCAAAACAAGTTGATAAGAAGGAAGAGCTGGCAGATATAAAAACTGAAGCAAGTCTGTTTTTCTTTCTATCTGCTGTTAAATCTGTACCGCACTGAAAAGTTACCATGACCATCTCAGGGATGTTACAAGTCAGGAACTCAGGAAGATGGTGGCATTAATACACAGTACATAATAGGTACTATTTATTAGACTAAGCTATCTCCCCTGCAATTGAAATGGCTCTACTGTTACTAGTCTGTCTTCTTCCTCTGAGCACATAACACTTAGTCGTGGATTACAGGAGCAGAAGCACAGTACATTTTAACCTGAGATGTTTTCTTTTGTTCTGTAGGTATGAAGTCAGAGGGCACAGACTGGGTGCCTTCAAAGAAAGGTATTTCACAGGACACTGCACTGGAAAGAGTCCAAGGAGACTTCCAGAGGCTTCACAACATAAAATTGTCTCTAAGATTTAAAACTCAAAGGGGTAGGTCTCTGTAAAAACAGAGCTCTTTCATCCAGATCTTTTCAGTTTTGACACACAATTACATAAATCAGGTCAAGAGATGAAGCATCAGCCAATAACAGAGCCTCTTTTTAACTCTGTCCATTATACTCCAGGAAGAAGGGAGGAGAAAGGAACTTAAGATATCTTACTTTAGTTCCTAAAAACTATTTTCCTCAATATTCTGTTCAGGGTACTCACCTTTTTTCTACCATCTGTAATTGTTGTATAGAAATATTTTGTCCTTAAAACCCATCTTAAGAGGAAGCCCCTAGACAGCCAGCTGCCAGACTTGATGGCTGGGGTTTTGCAGATATCTTTACACATGCTTAGTGCATAGCATAAGCATATGGAATACCGATAAAACCAGGACAATTCTCAGAGTGGCCATCCTTACAAAATAATGAGTTGTTTCAGTGCCTATGTCACTCAGGCAGACTCATTGCAGACACCGTAGCAATGGGTGAACATCACTGCTTTGCCTGCTCCAGAACTTTGCTTCTCCTGAAACAGATAGATGGATTAGATTAACAAATGACATATTTTCTTTCATCTGGCTCTGTCTTTCCATCTCCCTTACCCAGCTCCTCTGTATCCACTACCTACAGACATCCCCCATCTGACATTTCCATCCATAATAGCCCTGTGAATTGACTGATAGGCTTTTGGATATCATACACACTGTCCCAGCTCATCATTGCACGAGAACAGAAATAGGTATGTAAGTGTGGCTGCATCACCATCTCATCAATCATCTCAGCAGCGATGATAGGCCAGATGAAGTCTTTCTACTCGTTAGATTCCTGTGGTCTACAATTTGCCAAGAGTTTGACCACAACTCCCTGTTGTCTGTAGATGGCTTCTGTGATTCCCAGGTGGTCCCTCTTCGAAATACATCCCAAACCTGGGCCTGGTTATCTTCCCAGAACAAATGAGACTGACACCACCATGGGCTCCAAAGATAACTATTTATTGAAGAATACACTGGTTTGGTGTAGGAATGCGAACAACCAATGAAGTCTTAGTGAACCTGAAGAAACAACTACTCATTTTTGTTCAGGGACAGCAAAAAAAGGAAGGCTTTTATTCTACTTTTTCTTAGCCAAAGCATTACTTAAAAAGTAAAAACTTTAAAAAAATGGTAGTTTTCCTTATTTGAAAATTAGAGCTGCTATCACATAATTATCACATAACCTAATACCCACCAGCTCTGCTCTCTCCCTTACCTCTTCTGGCCAGCTCTGCTCTGGCATTCCACAAGCCCAGGTGCCTTGAGAATTAAGACAGTAAATCTTACTGTGACAGTAAGATAAATATCAGCTTTTTTTTTTTTCAGAAGCCCCTTTTCAGTGAAATTTGATACCATTTTATGATTTGATTCTGCTAGAAGAGCACCCAGCTGAGCCCTGAATCAATACAGTATTCATTAAAGGACCTGGGCACTTGCTAGCTGTCTAAGCAGAAAAAAGTGTCTCTCTGTATTTTCCTCTTTCTACCGTACTGCCAGCACAGCTAGGTGTGAAACACGCAGGAAATAATTAATAAATCACTGCTTGAGTCTTTTCCTAATGTTTTGTATAGAAAGATGAAATACAGGAAAATAACCACAATAAGCAGGGAGGAAGAAATGGGGAAAGGCAGCAGATGTTGAAAAAGATCTACTTTTGTGTTCCCTGTGCACCAGAAATGTGCAGACGTATGTTGGCAGAGCTACAGTCAGAGTCCACAGCAAGGATATATCTCACACATCTGGAAGCTATTTGGCAGAGAGTAGAGTTCAAATGTTTTCTGCTTCAGCTGGTCTCAGACATACCTTCAAGTGCTGGGCCAGGCGTGGGACAGCTCAGTGTACACACTCATTGAGGAAGGCGTTCACCACCACTGCAGTGCGCTCCCTGCAGCTGCTGTCAGAGGCAGGCCTGGGCAGGGGCTTGCTCTCCCTGGTTTGGCTGCATGGTGCCAGTAACACTCAGTAATGAGGATGATAATAAAGAAACTGGGAGGAGAGCAGGGAGAAGAAAACGGCACCACAACCCAGCAAAGCCTGGCTTCATGTCAAGAAACAAAATGTACTTGGACAAAATCCATCGTGTTGAGTTAACTTGAGAGCAGAGCAATCCATTCAGGAAATAAGGAGGTTTGTGCTGCAAGGGAACATGCAAGGGTCACATCAGAGCTGATGTCCTTTTTGCAGAAATGACCCTGTTTTAAAAATAATAGAAAAATACACTGAGAAAGGAAAGGCTGGGACCCCTGCCTTAGAGGGGCAGCTATCCGAAGCCTGCAGAGAAGCTGGGTATGTGGCTGGGTACAGGCCCACTGGCAGTGCACTGACCTGGTGTAGGAGCTCCCAACAGCCACCAGAGTTTGCCACTACTTTGGGAAGAAACCTTTCCTAGCAAGGATGAGCTTCTGGAAGTAACCATTGTCCAGCTAACACAGTTTGTCCACATGCTATGCCTAGTGAGGAAAGCAAGACAGCAGTGAGGTGTGAGGTTTGCTCCACAAGGCTGAGGCCCCTAGCATGGCACAGCCTGCAGGGACCTGAGCACCAATACAGCATCTCTGTGTGGGCACTGCAGTTACCAATCTCCCTCCTGGCCCAGGTGGCCAGGCACATAACCTGGTTAGGAGATATTGGAATGTGGGTTCTGTCTGCTGGGCTTGTGCTCCAAAGAGGGAGGATGCTTCTCACCCACCACCCTGGTCATTGAGCCCTGCACTGATGTTTTCCCTGGATAAGCATTTTTACATGCTTTGATAGCTTCTCCATAACTAGGACCCATCCCAACCTGTCTCTTGGCTACCTGAGCTGCAGCCTGGCACTGATGTGGGACTGCACTATTTCTTCAGCTGACACAACAAGGTCAGTCAAGGATGAAAAAAGCCCAGGAGAAACACTGAGATGTTTTATATCAACCTCAAATTTACAGCCAGATGGGACTTTCATACCACTAATCAAAATGCAGCCAAATCAGAGGAAGAGCCTGCACTTGTGGCATAACAGAAATTGAACCCTGAAGCAAATGTAAAATATATGTTTGGGGTGGCTGGAAAATCCCAGCAGTCCATGACCTAGATAATTAATCTTTGTCTTACAAACAGCTTCGCTACATAGTACACATAATCGTAAGTATCAAATTCACTTTTGTTCAACCTGGTGTGGTTTGTGTGGCAATACCCAATGTGGCATGGTGCCACAGAGCTGCAGTGGAAAAAATGGGCTTAGTTATAACATATGAATGTTCTGTTTCACACAGCAGCTCATGTCCACAATCTTGGTTTGGTGGAATAAAGGAAAATTTTTTTTAAATGGTAAAGTGCCCACTTGCAGCACTTGCAGTACCTCTACTTTGCCTCATCTGAATGCTCTGCATTACAGAGGGAGGTACAAGTCGTCACTTGTTGATTTTCCATCCAAGAGAAGAGTGCCTGCAGAACAGGGCCAAAGCTCTGCAGGTCAGGATCCCTTAGTCCTCAAAGCTGGCGAACAGGAACACTGGGAAAATGTCACAGCATGGCCAAAGGAACAAGCCAGTTTTGTCAAGGCCTGTAAAGGGGAAAGGGCTGAGGCACTTTCAGCCATTTGTCTCAAGACAACTTCAGAAAGAAACTGCCTCAGGCAGTACAAACAGCTGGGCCACTTGCTGCAGCTTGGCACTGGAGATGCTGGTGGCTGCAGGGTGCAAAGTCCTAAGAATAAGCAACAACAACAACACCTGTGGACAGAGGGCAAAATCTTTTATTAAGCCTACTAAGCAGTTGGAGAAACACAAGCCAGTTTTCAGCATTCAAGAATTTTCTCAGGTCTGTACTGAAAGTGTGATATCCCAGGGGAGAGCCACAACTCATGGGAAAAGGAAATATCTGAGAAAATAACTGGATGTGGAGAGCTGCTGGATTATCCATGCATATTTGAAATAATAAGTAGTAAGTTCACTGTTTACTGCTGCAGCACTTGGCCAGGGGAAGTAGACAGCCAGTGCTCTCTGAAGCCAGCAAGAAGCCACCACACTGCGCTGGGCAAGGCAGACCCTGCTGGTGTGGCCAGGCTGGGGGTGGAAGTGTGCACGTGCTGGGTACACCAATCACCAATCAAGAGCTGGCACCAGAGATGGAGCTCAAACTCTGGAGCAGGGGGGTGAGGTCTATGACTGGAGCCTTGAGGGACTGACCATCAAAGCAGTGCTTGCAGTGCTTGCAGTGCCAGCTGGTCTCAGCACTCCAGTGAATGGCCCTGCAAGTCCATCAGGCACCAATGCACCTCAGCAGTACTGATAGGAAAGTGAAGGAAAAGATGAGATTTTTTACAGACATTTTGACTTCAGGCTGTGTTTCCAAGCTCCAAGTGATTTCCAAAGAGTAAAGTCAGCACCTAGTGCTGTTCCTGGCCCTGGTGGAAGCATTTGCAAAGCTAACATACCTGGAGAGTCCCTAGAGCTCCAAGAAGCAGTCTGGGAGCCCATAGTGAGTTCCTGCTGCAAAGTGCACAATGATGGGTCCTCTGGTGGGTTTTAGAATTATGAACAAAGAGAGATAAAAGATGTAATGTTATTTTTTCCAGCTGCCTGAAAAACTTGCTACATCTTAAAGGGCAACTTCTTTGAAAGACTGAGGAAGTCCTGTAGCCAACCTCAGGTACACTGAGGTTGTTTTCTTCCTGCTGTGGCATATGAAGAAAGCTGACTATCCCTCTGAGTTCCAGACTAACTGAAATTTTTGCTATTGGTATTGAGCATGTCCAGAATCAAGTCTGCCGTATTTACAACGACATATCTGATTTTATTCAAATTGAAAATGAAACCACCACTGACTTTAAAGTGAATCACAGGGCTTTCTTGGAAAAGCGAGACACCAAATAATCTCACAAGGTGTTTTGTATCTTTCATCTTTCCAAGGATGTTATCGACCACAATGCTCAGCAGCACATCCTCCTTCAAAGGAGAGAACTGCTTCAGATTCAGCTCAGGAGGAAATGTCTGAAGCGCTGCTACAGACACAACCATGCTCCTGTTTCGTGGGAAATCAAAAGGAGGTTGTAGGGCAAGCTTGGATACCTTTCCGCTCTGGTTCTGGCTCTCTGCCTTCCTCGGGCCCCTGAAACAGGAGCAGTTCAGCAGGACCTCTCACTGAAGGCAATGCTCTCCTTATGTGTTCACTGCATGTAACAGGCAGGAGTCCTGATCTGCAGATATGTTTCAGTGTTTCTGCTGACATTGAAGTCTGAGGGATACCTGTAATTTTGCCCCTTTTCCTTTCCATTTACAGCACCTGACTTCAGTCTCTGTTGCAGAGGAGACATTATATCTGATCTCTAGCTGCTGTGTTTACTCACACCCAGTGCCAGTCTGTGTTTGCCACACAACTCTACTGCTTTACTGGTTTAAACTAAACATATACTACTTCTTCCACACCATTTTCCTTGTAGTGTCATGCGGTTTGTTTCCTTTTAAAACACAGCTTGTTTTGCAATTGTTTAACCCGGTTCTCTGTACTGTTAGATATTTCCATGTTGAATTATAATGGGCCATCCTTACTGAAGCTAATGTACTTCTGAACCCTACTGTTTTCCCTCAGTTGCTGATGACCACCTTGCCGAAAGCTGATTAACTTTGCAAATGCTGCCACTGCAGCCAAAACATTAGCTGTGGAAGTACATGAGCTATTCCAAGTCAGGGCCACTGACCCTAGCATGATGAAGCAGAATGACAGCAACGAGGCCTTGTCTCACTCAGAGAAAAATCTGTCTTGCTTCATATCATTTCTACAACAGAATCTCAACAGTATTATAAATAATTGCAACAACTCTTGCAGCCAGCAGTCCCAGTGCTTTTTTGCTTATGGATTTTATTTTTTTCAGACACCACAGAAATACTGATGATGATTGTGAGGGGTGGTTACAGAGCTGCCACAAAGCATGCAGTTGCATAGGTTATGAAGAGTCAACTGTTAGCAATTAAGATCAAATAGTGTTAGGCCAACAAAGGTGAGAAAGAAGAATTTTTAAGCAGCTGACTCAGTGTTTTCAAAATGTAAAAAATAGAATACTTAATTTGAGACAATTCTAACACACTTCATAGCTCCAAGGTAAAATTTTCTTTCCTATTACATTTCACCTGGATTTTTTTTTTTGTATTGTTTGAAATTTTTTGTTTGTTGGTTGGTATTTAACTTGGTAATTGAAACGCAGTTCAGTTAAAGCTTTCATTTCTGAGGCCTCCACATTCCCTTCTCACTATTTCTAGCATCCACATGAGTACTTTTTCAGTGGCTCTCAGTTCTAACAAAGTCATAGGTTCCTCATTATGTGAGCCTCAACAGATAAATAAGAATACAAAAAATAGGAACCTTTTTTCCCTAATCAAGTTTATCAAACAGTGGGAAGAAGTGAAATCAAGAGAGGTAGCACTGGCAGAGTTTTATTTATATATTATGACTTGATCACTTCAGCTTTTCTATGTAGGCAAATATTATCCAGGACTCCATTTGCATCTTTTATTATTATCTAATGATTGCATTCTGACCAACACATAAGAGACAACTTTCAAGGGGAACTGCAAGACCCATGGGTCCATTCCAGAAGTGCACTTCATGCCTATATCTTCTGTATATTCTGGGTTTGCCCAGCCGACTCAGAATTGTAGAATCATAGAGTTGTTGAATCCATAGAGTTGGAAGGGATCCCTGAAGGCCACTGTCAATGGTTTGTGTGCTGGTTTGGCTATAAGCTAATAAATCAAATAATATGAGAGAAAGAGTATCCAAAGCCAAAGGCCTTACTCTAAAGCTGAAGGCAAGACAGCTAGGGAACCTCCACTGCTGAGATGAACAACAAAAGACGAAGTCTCCAGGACTTGAGTGCAGTCTTATCTTTCCATCTGGGTGGAAAACAGGAACACAAAGTCCTCTGGGGTATTTAGGTCTTTTCTTCTGAGAGCCAGATATCTGGAAATTCAGCAGTCCATGGACTTAGAGCATTAACTCTTTAACTCACAGTGCACTCACAGTGCATTCCACATCATAACATGATGTTATGATGTGGAATACCAATAACAAAAAATCATAAAATCATGACAGCCATCTAGTTCAACTCCCCTGCAATGAACAGGGACACCACAGCTAGACTGGGTTGCCCAGGGCCCAATCCAAACTCACCTTTAAAGTATACAGGGATGGGGCATCAACCACATCACTGGGCAGCCTGTTCCAGTGCCTCACCACCTTCACTGTAAAAGATTTCTTCCTTATATCCAATCTAAATCTACCCTTTTTGAGCTTGAAACCATTGATAGAACCTTGTTCTATCATCACAGATACTGCTAAAGACTTCTTCTTTCTTGTAGATCCCCTTTAGATACTGAAAGACCACCTTCAGGTCACCCCAGAGCCTTCTCTTCTCCAGGCTAAACAGCTCTCAGCCTGTCCTCTAGGAGAGGTGTTTCATTCCATTCCATGAGTGATTTTTGTTGCCCTCCTCTGGCCATGCTCCAACAGGTCCATGTCTTACCTGTACTGAGGACCCTACTTTTGGATGCAATACTCCAGGTGACACCTTGAGGGGCAGGATCACCTTGCTTGCCCTGCTGGCCATGCTTCTTTGATGCAGCCCAGGATCTGGTTGGCTTTCTGGGATGCAAGGTCACATTTCTGGCCCATGTCCAGATTCCCATCCACCAGTACTCCCACATGTTTTTTGGCAGGGCCGTGCTCTATCCTTTCATCCCCAGCTTGTATTGGTAATGGGGGTTGCCTCAAAACAGGTGCAGTGTCTTGCACCTGGGCCCACTTCTCAAGCCTGTCTAGGTCCCTCTGGATGGCACCCCATCCTTCAGGTGTGTTGACTGCATCACTCAGCATGGTGTCATCATCATACTTGCTGAGGGTATACTTGATCCCACTGTCACTGTCACTGATGAAGGTATTAGAGTACCAGCCTCAGCATCAACCCCTATGGGACACCACTCATCACTGATCTCCAATGAGTTGAGCTGCTGACCACCACTTTCTGGACTCAATTCTGCAGCCAGTTCTTCTTCCATTGAACAGCCCACCCATTTTTTTCCAGTTTGGAGAGAAGGATGTTGCAGGGTACTCTGTCAGAAGCCTCACTGAATTTGAGATAGAAGACATCAGTAGCTCTTTCCTCATCCACTGATGGTGACAGGTCTTTAGGAGATACAGAGGAAGGAAAAAAGAAAACCAAGGAGAAAGAAAAGAAAAAAAGAAGTCTATTTTAGGAAGCAGAAGTCATACAGAAGTACTCTGCCCACTTTTGTCTGATTACATCTTTTTCTATTTGTAGAGAAGACACAAATGCTCACTAACAAACATCAAGGATTTCTCTTTATCTGCGGTGTTAATTCCTGACATGGATCACCATGGGGCTCTGGTAGCTTGCTCTCGCCACAGTGCTGATAAGAAATGCTATGAACCCTCTCTCTTGGGTGGTCAGGTAGAAATCCTATTCCACTAAAACATCAAATATTTTCATCCCACATTAGAATTAAAGCTAGTCCTACAATATTTCTGACAGAAAAAAAAAGAAGTAGTCTTGTCCCTAGTTTAAAACAATAAACAGAAAGTGAACAGATTCAGGATTAAGTCTTGTCTCTACCTCGTTCAGAAATTCAGATCTCCCATTCCTCAACTCATCTTTAGTTTGCACATTCTGAGCCAGCTCTGATCATGTGCCTGGTGGGACACAGCTGCACCCAAGCTCTGGGCTTTTCAAGAAAACACTGATGTGCAGACAGGATGCCCTGCTTGTTCAGCAGAATCATAAGCTCAGTTGAATATAGCAGACATAACGTGATGGCAGATCCTGAATTTAGCCTCAGTGCTTGGAGGCAAATATGGCAGCTGCTTTGCCTTTTTAATGTATTCAGTAATCTTTTGCCAGCAAATGGAAGATGCGTGAAGATTCCTGAGCTGAAGAAAGGGAGCAGTGCAGGATAATTAAATGATTGTCTTCTAGGATTCAACCACACTCCCTTTAAATGGCTGATGTGATTAAAGGGTGACTCCATCAGATCTGCAGACTCTCTTCTATGATATTCTATGGGCTGAAGCCAATTCAGTGTAAGCCGTCAATCAACTGAACAGTGAAACTTTTTTTTGCCATTGTTGCTATAATTTATTCTAAGGGAGGAGTCTGTGGTGGCAAATGAACAGTTTAGTTAGTAAAGATGAGGAAGAAGTGGAAATGACATGGCACAACTGTCAACTAATCCTGTACAATTGTGCCTGTTTTTCTCATGTCTGACAGTTTGGTCTAATCCCATCACTTTTGTGGGGAAGTGCTCTTTGAGCAGAGCAACATCCGCAGTAAAAACTGTGCACAGCTTTTCTGTGTTATGTACACATCAGAGAAAAGTCACTGTGCAGACTCTATCACTTCAGAAACAAGAGAGAGCAGATGTTTGTGCATTGTCCCGTGAAATATTTTTGAACTCTGTGTTGAAATGTTCTGTGGACCTCTCTAGGTGAGCAAATACAGGCAGTAGGGATGGCTCAGGAGAGTGCTAGAGAAGCAGGTAGACAGAGTAGTTGTAGGCGGAACCTCTTCTTCAGATGGAGTTAGTTCTCAGAGGCTTTGGGAGTTTTTTTGTGTCAAAACCTGCTTACTAGGACATCTTTGGTTCTTTTAATTGATCTTCGCTGCATGGGGGAAAAAAAGAAAAAAAACACATGAAATGAGGAAGAATTCAAGCAGAGCTATGCAAGATCTGCCTGTCCCCTAGCAGTCAGGAGTCCACCCCACAAGTTACCACTTCTTGAGGAAGGCAGTTTCTGCAACATTACATTTCCAATCATCCAATCATTTTGGAATCAGCAAAAGCATCCCACTATTATTCTGATTTATATTTACTTTGCTGCAGCATTCAGCTTTCAGTCTGGGGGGAAATCTTTTTTAAATGCTTACAAATAATTACAATGTCTCACCACTCCTCTGGTAAATTCCTCTATTACTCTCCCTTCTTTGTGAAACTGAATTTCCAGGAAAATCTACATGATTTCATAGAACTCTTCAATTTTAATGGAAATGGTTGAATCTTCTCCGTCCTGTTGGAGCTTCTGTGTCTCTCCAAAAAATGTCTTCAAAATAATTCTACATGAAACTCCAGAATAACTGCACTAAGTATGGAAGCATCATATTTCAAATCAGAGTGTTTATTCAATGCATTTAGTTTAGCCCTAGATAACTGCTCACAATTTCATTATAGCGCTTATATAAGAGAAATAAATTAAAAAATATATTATCTGAGAAAGTAATTCCTGTTTCAGCTAGAGTATGAAGTTCTCCTTGGTGGTTAAGTGCTAGCAAATCCAGTCTACCTTTCAACATGCCCAAACCTCTAGATCCCACCTGGAATTTTAAAAACTCATTATCTACTCCTTTCTCTTCCACACCCACCCCCCTTTTCTTTCCTTTTGCAGGCTATGTCTTGTTCATCTATCTTTTACTAAGAAAAACCACCAAAGCCACATTCCTACTAACACTATTCTTAGCTTTCTGTTTCCCCTCTAGAAGTCACAGTTCATGTTACAACGAAACAGACTTACAGAAAATTAAATGCCAAACCAAGCTGTAGCTTGAATCAGGTTCCCAACAAGTTGCATTTTACAGTTTCCTTTGTTTAGGCAGACTGCAAAGTCTAATATCATGTTGGAATCAGATGCAAAAATGGGAGCTGACAGGGAGCAGAGATGTTCTAAGCTCAAGATAAAGCCGTGTTAAAAGTGGTAGGATTCCAAACATTCACCCCAGGTCAGACTCCAACCACAATTAACTGCAGAAGAAACTCCTCCCTGTTATGAAACTTTTTTTTTTTCCCCTTTCATTTCACCCAAAAGCGGTTGGTGTGTAGTTAAACAAAAGGCGTATTTCTGTGAAAAACAAAGATACGCCAAGCAAGACAAAACTGAAGCCAGATTATCTTCCTTTTCAGTTTGCACAGTGACAAGATGCTCTGAAATGCTTATTTTGTAGAATCATATAAGTATATAGCTCAAAGAGATTTGAAAACCTATGTAGTTCTTTACACTGTCCCAGTGCACAGTCATCTCTTCTGGTGTCATTAATGAGAGATGTTTTCTCTCAACTGTTCTTGAAGACTCACATGCAATTCTTACACTTCATCATCATTATTATTATTAGAAAAACAATACCAGTTCCAAATTATACTCTTCTTCAATCCCATTTGTAAACAGTCTTTTCCTTACTTTACAACAGTGCTGCACTACGAAAAAGGGTTTTTTTCCCCTCCTTATTACCCCACTTTCTGGACTGATTATTCCACTTTTTCACCATTAGAAGTCATTATTTGATGCATCCTTGAGGACTGTTACTGCATTTCCATGGGTATTCTATGGTTGATGCCAGACTTTCCTGCTCTATCAACAGTTCCTGAGATGGCCTGTCTATTCACAAGGCTCAGCACACCTTGTACTGCTGTTCCTAATAGCACACTTATTTTTTTCTCTCCCAATAGCTGTAGGATAATATTCGCTTATGTTCACTTTGTAACTAACTAAAACCTGCAGATCTCTTTCTGCAAAATTCTTGACCATTAAGTCCTTTCCTACCTGTGATTAGTCATCTCATTACTTCTGAGAAAGCACAGTCTTGAACTTGTTTTTCTCAAGTTACGCTGTCCATTTTCAGCCAAAATAATTGAGATGCTTTGAGAGTTCAAACCTGAGCAAGTCCTGAGATGTACTTCCAGCCCTCCTTCCTACTGTCATCTCCAGGTTTAATAATCCGTCTTTCAGATACTTCATGAAAGTGCTCAGGGGTAGTGGATGTTTATGTGTCAGCCAAACTTATCACACTGATCTTCCATTTTGATTCTACTATTTTCCAGCCTCTCTGAAGAGTAAGGTAGGTTTATCATCAGTGAGCTAATCTCTCTGATTTTAAGCACTGGTCCTCTCTTTTTCATCTACTGAGAGTGATAGAATTACGGATATCACTAATGAGGGATGAGATTTTCTCAAACATAAGCCATCATGCAGAATTAGAGACGCTCGTGTTTCAGGAACATACCAACCCCCTAAAAAAAAAAAACCAAAAAAAACATATTAAAGAGAATCAGTAACCACTACATCAACTTTCATAAAGAGGTTCATCACATTTCATTTTTAATACTTTTAAGAAGTCAAACACTAAGATCTCTCTTACAACATCTGACAGAGACAAAAATGAAGCTACAGGAAGTCAAAAGGTCAAGAAAATGAAAGATATCCCCCAAACAGTGTAATTAAGTTGAAAGATTATTCTTTAGGGAAAACAAGGCTGGTAGTGCTCCATTAGTTGATATTTGCATGTATGTAGCATTTTTGGTTCACCCTGGGCTTTTGCATTGTGCCAGGTGTTTAAGGCCTGGCTCTCCTGCAACTGTTCCTTCCTAATTTAGCATTACAACAGCTCTTCATGCAGTATTCCCTCAAGCATTAAACACAATTAAAAGCATTAGAAAGATCGATGTACATTTCCAGGCTAATCTTCTGATATTTCCCCATGGACTGTCTTATCTCTGGCTTTTCTTCATCCTATTCTTTTTTTTTCTGTGTAAAATCTGATGAAAACTTCAGTACTCAAGTGAGTACTGAAGATCTATGTCTCCACAGAAACACTGGAAACATCTGCAAACTTCCTGTTGGAGTAAAAACAATACAAAAACTGAAGCTAAGAATATCCAGCGTTTCTGTGATTTTGTTGTTGTTGTTCACAATAGCAGACTCTTTCACATCAGTAACCCATCACAGTGAAGGCCAGGCTGGCTTCTGGATGCTGCACTGGTGGCAGAAGTGGACTCCCTCCCCTGTCGTCAAGAAATCCAGATAAGATGGTTGGCCTCTACCCATGCTGTGACCATGAGTGAACCTCCTCAGTCCAGCAGTGAATTAGCTTATCCTTACTGTTGGCAGTTCAGTTCAGTTTAGTTACCCACTTCCCACAGTCAAGACTGGGCAAACAGATGAGGGAGTCCGTCTGTCCTTTGCATTTACCACCACACTACTGGTCTTTGCCCCAAAAGCTTTGAAGTGAAGCATGAAAGAGTATAAACAAATGGAAAAGGACAAATGGAGATCAAAGGCAATGGGAGCAAGAAGATAAGATCACGTAATGATGCATGTCTGCCTTTGTGCAATTTAATGGTTACAAATCATCTCCAGAATCAGCTGACCTTCCAACAGGCTCAGGGTTAATTATGCTGTGTGTGGTGTGGCTTGGTTTTCCTATTTTTAATCAGATCTTTCTCTTTCCTCAGAGGCCCCAGCAGAAGTAATTCTGAGTGGGTGCTACTTGTGACAGAACAAATCTTTTCACCTAGCTCAGAATGGAAACTCTGAATATGGCACAGGAGAATTTGAGGGAGGAGGGAAGGACTTGGTCATCTAGGGTGCACCAGTGCCAGCCCTAAAGAAAGTCACATAGGGGAGCAGATTTGGAACTGGTTGTCTGAGATGCTCAGAGATCTGGTCATTTTGAATCTATTGCCATTTTGCTGGGCAAGCAACATATTCTTGTGCTAGGGTTGCTTGGTTGCAAAATGGGGTCAGAATCACCTTTTTCTACTGCAGGTACATATAAATTTTGTGCACAGATGAAAGGTAGAGTCAACTTCAGTTATGGCAATTGACCATGCAGTACAAAAGCAAGAGCAGGAGCCTGGGGAAGGAGGCTGGCATCAAGAGTTTGCAAGCCTAGTGCTGCAGGGAGCCCACAAAGCTGTGAGAGAAAGAGCTTCTTACAAATAACAAGCTGGAGACAGGGAAATCTAAGAATTTAGAGAAGCTGTAAGGTGACCCTATACGCTGTGACTAACCATTTAATGAAATTAATGTTTAACCTTTTCTCTAGTTTCATGTGGATAAGTCACAACCATCTGATACAGAGATTCAGCACATCTCTGCTGTCATTTCTTGCTGTGAAATCATATTATTCCAGGCGCTTGACTTCATTACTATGGCAGACAGATCGCTGCTGTTGCATTACCTTTTTATGAATGATATGCACACTGGTGCTTCTCTGCTCTGTTTACTATCCTTTTTCATTGTCTCTACTGAGCACAAAGTAACAAGAAACCCTACCAGTGTAATTTACTCTGCACAGTATGCTATTTTGCTGAAACATTTTTCTTTCATATGGCATCCCCAAAATAAATAAATACAACAATATTACTATGGTTGAAAATCAAACTTGTTAGGTAACGTCAAACTGGCAGACATTCAGCATCCCTCAATTACCCCCCTTGTACATATGCATTCTGGCATAGCCTTTAATTAACACGATCATACCATTCTTTTTTTCCAGTGAAAACATGTCATTAAGTACCCAGGGTGAGTGAGGACCCGGTACAGAGCATTCTGTTTTCTCCTTCATGTTTAACAGGCTTATTTTCTATAATCCCCAAAACCCTGCTCTGAAGACAGACTAATTAATTAACTTCTGCCTGGGTTTCTCCCATGCCACCACAGCACGCAAGTGCCTTAGAAACAAGACATTATTTTTCACAGCTGCCCAGGGAGGCGGGAACGGGATGGGGAGGTATGGGAAGTGATAAGCTCCACCTTACAAAAGGCCAACCTTACCATCCTCAATGGGGACTAGACTCCTCTTCCCATTCCACCCTAGATCACAGGACTACAGCCACCAGGTTCTCATGAGTTCCTACTCACCACAAGTCAACTTCATTTTAAAAAGCATGCAAACTAGCAAAGCTTTGGGAAATATCCTTAAAGCAATAGAAGGCACGTTCCAGTAAAAAGGCTAAGCCCATGCAGCTTTCTCATGATGGCTTTTACCTGGGCAAATCACCCTCTGTGCTCTCCAGGGTTTGTTCTCCAATGTGGGCCAGCCTCTTTGGATGGCGTTTTCCAGCAGAATCAGCTTGACCTAGAGATCTTGTGTGGAAGTGTTGATCTCAAAAGCAGATGCTCTATCACAAGCTACACAGGGGCTGGGAACAGAATTTTACAATCAGAAGTACCAGACAAGTGTAATGATAGACCTTAATCTCACAAAGAGAAAAAAAAAAGCAAGTCTGGTCACATCCAAAATGGAGATTGATTTTCACAGTCTGACAGCACAGTTTTAAGTGCCATTTAGTGCACAGCTTTGCATATTCACATAATCAATTAGCAGTGCTGGTAACAGCTAAACAAAGCTGTGCTTTGTGCATCAGATCGGGGAGACAAACATGGACGCAAAGGGGTCAGCACTGCTCTGGCTACCACCACCTCACAGGTTCAAGGGCACAGTACTGGGGCTGCACTGACATATATATCTTGTGGCATGAAGGAGATCCAGTGTGTACTGGTCAACCTTGGCACTAGTGTGCATACTGAGACCACCTCCAGCACTAAGGCCCCTCAGATGATGACATCAACCCCTGTGAATTTGGAGGTCTCCATTTTCATTCTGACAGGCAAATGAAGCAGTGCACATTTGCCATCTCTGCTCAGTGGTGATGAGAATGAAGGGTGTTGGACAAGGGGAATTTCCAGCTGTCATGTTTTAAAGTACCATGGGCTCCATGTTCAGACCTTCTTAGTATAGTGTGAATATTAAACAGCAGTAACAGAGACTTCAGAGCTCACATCATTTTCTGAAGTACTGAGATGAGTTTTTATCCAGCCATTGTGAATGAAACAGTCAGATATCATCGTGTTGCACCACTAAAGCAGCTTTTTACTCCAAGAACCGAAGACTGATGAGTCTCTGCAACAAATTTTCATGTGCCTGCCTCCCAGAAGTCTTTGTGATTGCCTTCATTTCCCTTGGTGGCAAAGTCACCCCTCTTCTACAGCCCCTCACCTCAGGCAGAGAAGATGTCTGGAAGCCATGCCACACATTCTTACTCTCCAGGAGTCAAGTAGGCTTCCAACTGCATCTCTTCCTTTCCTTCTCCAGCAGCTGTGAACCAGGGGAACATGCTTCTCAAAATCAATGGAAAACTGGACAGTCCCCAAAGTTAAGAATGTGTTTACATGATTTCCTGATTAGAACTGGGACTGCTTTTCTCAGTCAGAGCCAAAAGCAGTTCCCCAGTCCACCCTTTTTCCTTGAGAATCATCTTAGCAGAAGGCAGACAGAAGTTTTGGTTGATGCTTGGTATCAGTGTGAGAGTTGAGAAGGCATTCACACAGCACAGTGTGAGGCACAGGTGAGACAAACCGTTCCACATCACAGCAAACACCAGAATATTTTAATCTTGCTTTAAAACCTGCCAAATGGGAGACATTCATCTGAAGGAATTAATGTAATTAATTACATTCAAACACCACAGCAATCTGTCTGCAATTCTTACCCCAATTTACCAACTAACAGGTGACTGCTTGCATTCTGAGCAAGCACAGGCTCTTACTGAGGATAAAAATATGCAATTTTATGATATTCACATGGTAAACAATCATTTTAAAACCAAAGATGAAGAAAGCTGAGTCTTTGCTGAGAAAGATATGTCTGCTAAACATTCTGAACGTGTGTGTTTTTTGAGCAGCCTTCGACTAAACATGTTACCTACACTGATCAATCAATACCAACAGGGCCAGTAAAGACTTTCACATCTGTTTTTATGAGCTATGGATGCAGAAAGTGTGGCTACATCCTGGAGGGAAAAGAGTTGCAAGCTGAGGCTTTCAATATTCAAATGACAAATTCTTGCGGGTGAGTTCCAGATGTCAGCCATGTGTTACGGCTTAATAGTTGAGCTCTGACTCACCAGACAGCAACCTGTTACGAAACACACGCCTGCCTGTGTGCGTGTGCACATGCCCGTGTGAACTGCTTGGAAAGGAAAAGTCACATGTGGCATGAGTAGTGCTTGAGGAAAGTGGTTAATCTGAGCTGAGGTGGGAGAAAATGAGCACAGGTTGTCCTGTGCCACAGACCAAAAGCATGATAATTTGTAGCTTTAACGTTTACAAAGAATGAGTTAAAACTGAAGAGAAATTAAACACCCACTTCACAAGCAGTGTAATGCTTTCAAATCCTAAAAATTCGATCACACCCTGTGTCTTGAATAATCACTAGCCTAAATCACCCACACCCCAGCCATGTGAAACTCATGGAAATCAAGTAATTCCTAGCCCAGGTATTTCAAACAGAAATATTTATGTTGTGGCTTATAAGCTCCTCTTAATATTTCTTTCTTCTCACACAGAAAGAATAAATACCCATGACACTGATGTTTGGCAATAGCCACCAGATGCCTCACTGCTGTTCTGGCCTGTAGATGTACATGAAGATCACACTGGTGGGCTTTGCTAGGGAGAAGGGTGAGAGAACATCAGTGCCCACAGCTCAGAGCTCCTCAGCCATGACTTTGCTGATTCCTGTTCAGGCCTCCAAGCCTTAGTTCTGTGTTCTTCAGCCTCCAGGATGGCCTTAACATCAAGGACACTCAAATCACAGGAGTGTTGCCCCTTAAAACAAGAGCCATCAGCAGTTGCTATGCACTTGCGCATCTGCAATGTGCCAGAGATCTTGCTTTCCCCCAGGAGTACCTGGAAGGGGGATGACCCTCTGCTGGGCAGCTCTTAGGAGGTTTTGGACATCTCCTCCAGAATCCTCTCCACTGTAAAATTTGGGCTGGGGGAGGGTATGCTAGCAATCACTAGGGGGGAGTGGGGGGGGATAAAAAAAAGCACATCCATACTCCAGTCTTTGCAAATAACAATTTGATAAGGGAGTGTGGACAGGTGAAGAATTAGCAGAGCAGAGCCAGCTGCAGCAGCCTCACACTGACCCACACTTGTATCATCACAGCAGCACCAGAACCCAGCAGGAGACAGGGAACCCTGCTGCAGCCCTGAGCACTCAATGTGGCAGTGAAGGGCTGGTAGATATGGCCAATGATATCTTGTCATGGAGCTACAGCCTATCTCCCCTCTGCAGAGGGACGCGCTGCTACCGTCACAAAACAGCTTGCAACGTAAGCAGAACATTTTCAGGATACCCTCCTTCAAAGCACTGCAAATATCACATATACCCCTAGGCCTAATTGTGGCAATTCCTGTAGAAACTCCCCAGAAGGCAGAATCTCTCCCTGAGCTGCAGAAAGACTGGATGCAGAGAGCTGGGCTTTGTGAGCCTAACCTGATCAAAGCTCAGCTCTTGTCTTGAGGGGCAGGGAACATCACGGGACAGCAGTGTCTATGTGACTGCTTCAGCAGTGATGCTCAGCTGGCAACAGGGCCAAAGCAGAGAGGGAGCAGGAAGAAGGGACATGGAGAGATCCCTGCAGACTGAAAGGGGAAAAATGTCACATGAGAGAGCCACCATAGCACGGTTCAGGCTGGCTCGAGTGCCCCAGCGTGGGGTGAAGATGCTCTGCACACTCCTACACTCTCTGCCAGCAATGCGCATGGGGTAATTTCCAGAGAGCCTCTTGATGATTCAGCCTGGCAAAATGAACATCGAGCACACTGAGCTCCAGCAGCATATAAATGTATACTTTTTTAATGATAATTTTTTCGTAAAAGCCTAGCCGGTTCAGAAATATTGTCATGGAAATGAAACGCGGCAGCGCGCAGCCCTCCCCCGCCGCCCACTCGCTCCAGGAGCTCATAACCCGTGTTAGAATAGCTCCATCTCGTGGAAGTCAGCAGCGGAGTGGGAGCAAATGGCTGCGAACTAGGAGAAAAGCTGTAAAAAAAGTGTTGGCAGTACGCTTCCCGGCTGCGTGTGCCAACTGCGGGTTTGGTTCCCATCAGCAGGAGTTTGTTAGTCCCTTCTCTCCCAGCGTTTGACTCCAAGTTGCAGGTTTAAATAAAACGAACAAACGAAAAAAATGCTTTGCACAAAGCCCACGGGAAAAAAAAAAAAATGCTTTCTGTCAAATTTCTGACAATTAAGACATTTATGTGGTTACTGCTTGAACCAGCTCGGAGCTCACAGAAGGGTTTGAGGCAGGGTGGTGGCTTCGTGCTTTACCCCACAGAGCTCCACTTCAGACGTCGTCCCAGAGAGCCTCTTCAGAGTTGGCAGCCCTCTGCCTTTGCCATTAATTTGCAGCTGCAGCCTGTGCCTTACTGAGCACTGTTGGGTTTTTCCTCATTTACATCCCCTCGTTCTCTCTTATTTGGCAGCTAGTTTCAGGCGTGTCTGTACCCCTTTGTGACTGGCTGCAAACCAGACAGAACATCTGTACCACACAGCTCAGACATGTTCCTATTTCCCAGAGTTTCCAGTTTAGATAAGCAGTGCTCTCAATCACAAATATGAAGCAATAAACCTATGAGTTATGTTTTAAAATAATAATCACTACCTGTTTCCTAATGGATAGAGGGATTTATTCTCCTGTTTATCCAGGCTCCACTTTTTACCCTTTGCCTTTCATAACAGAGTTTATCTTGAAAGTCTTTTTAATCCATATCCTGGGGAAAGGGGAGATAAGTGGATTTCAGCATTAAGGATACGTCCTTTGGCTTTGTGCTGTTACTGCTGCTTAAAGCATCTAGGAAAACGCTACATCCTTCATGCTGGAGTTCTGACAAAAAAAAAAAAAAAAAAAAAAGCCCGTGAGCTGCATAGGACATTTACAAGCCAGCAGTGCAGGCTACTTGACCACTGGCACAACAATCTCCTTGTTGAAACCATGCTGAGATGCAGGTGCAAAGCGAGCAATAGGCAGCTCCCCTGGGTACTCATCTGGTCTCTCTTGCAGTGGGCAACCTGCCCTATCTGCTGACAACTCCAGTTCTTCCCTCCCCCACCAGGCAGCTTTATACTGCCCTCTGGGCATCAGGCTCCACTCTGGGCAGCATAGGGCTGGGACCAGCAGGAAGTAACTTGCTGCTGTACATGCTGCCCAAGCAGCTGAAATCCAGTGGGGACAACCTGGGATGCGGGTTTCGGAAATCTGGTCTGAAACATGGGCATTTCCTTTCCTGACATTGTTCACACCACCTTCCTCCTCCAATGAGTTACTTCCACCTCTGTACAAAAGACCATCTGCGCAGTGTTACTGCCTGCACCACTTACTGTCTGGGCAAACCTTAGCTGAAGCAAGGTTACTGCTCTAGGAAAACAGCACAGGGTAAGGTTCTGCCCTCCCTCTCACAGACACAGCAGTGTGTAGGGACATCAGGAACCACCTGAAGCATAGGGCTGGTCCCGAGGCCCTGGCATGTCTTCAAAGAGCCCTCCGCTCTGATGGAGGGACAAAACACAACCCATGTAGCAGGTAGATTGGCAGAGACGCATGCTTGCCCAGGTTGTGCAGTCCCAGGTCCCCCGATGACAGTAAAGTGGCCTAGCTGCATTGGGCTGTGTGTGCCCAATTCATCAGGATGGGCTGCAGTGCCAAAACCTGCTAGGAATGCTCCTTCAGGTGGGGTTTTGTTTCTGATTGGAAAAGTGACTTGACCAACATGTAGTCAAGATGCTGCCTGTTGGACAGGGCTGCAGTGCTAGCAGCCCATGTCAGCCACAAAGGATTCACACCAAAGGACTGCAATACTCTCCCATCTCTGGTCCTCCCTCACCATGGGCAGTAACAGCATCCCCCATTTTCAAAACCACAATCACATTTGGCAATAAAGGCAAATATGTCTGTGAGGGATTGAAAGGTTAACAGAAGGTGCCAAACCAATATTAGGGTATAAATGTGTTCCCAGCTGGAACAGACAGTCAAGACCACAGCAGTGTGTTACTCAGCATGGACACAGATGCTAATCAAAGACCATTAATGCAAAATGGGCAGATGGGAATGGGGCAGAAAAAGGAGAGAAACTCAAGAAGTGGATTGAGGCAGGCAAATGCACTGAGGGGTACAACCTCAGACTGCGTGACACATGGACAAATGTAGCCAAAGTGGCTGTCACTACACAGAAGCTTTCTCTCCTCATTGCAGTGGTTTTGGGTTTCTTGCAGTTCTAGGAGCTGCAGCTGGCCATGTCTCAGATCCTCCTGCCCATACAGCCACACCGAGGCCACCCATTTGCCAGAAGGACGCAGCAGGATGGTGCATCTCCAAGCATACATGCTCCTAACCAGTTCCTCTGGCTTGAGGGCCCTCAGGAGGTGCCTTTCCTCTCTTACCGGAGCTCTATAAATGGCAATTTGCATTATCTGCCAACGGAACTTCCTTTTGTAATGCTCTGTTGTCATTTGAAAGAGCCTGTGCCAAAAGTTCTGCAATTCACCTCACGCATTATGTCCCACTGCCACCACATGAGGAAAAGAGATGTCTGGAAGGTGGGCAGAATGACTCGTTACAAATCACTGAAACCTGCATTTTATGTTGGCCGTATATCACTAATGCAGCGCTTGGGAATGAGCACACTAAGCTTAGCAAGGAACGGACATTCTGTCCTAGGGTCGGGAGTAATCTAACAGCTGTTTCAAAGAGTAACAGAGGCTCCAGAGGATCTCAGATCTCACTTCCTGAATGATTTTTTTTGAAAAATCACAAGATGCTTAACACAACAGCAAATATTAAACAGGAACAGTATCTGCAGGGAGAGTATAGGAGGCATCCCCCTTTGCATGTCTGTATGTGCATGTCTGTAATTAATCAATCTCCAACTCCCATCAGCAGTTTTCTAGCACTTTGTCCCGGCTATTTTTGGTTTGCATTTGTCTGCAGGACTTCATGCAGCATTGCATGTCCCTGCCACGGCCAGCACTGATTTCCTGGCTGATATGCAGTGAGCACAGGATACAGGCTCAGGGCCAGGAAGCCCGGTCCCCAGGGTCCCTAACAAGCTTCAAACATCAGCAGGGGCTTTGTTCACTCTGCACAATAACAAAATGTCACTGATCTCCCCCAAAAGCATGCTAGTCTCAGGGCCCTGCAGGAGCAGCACACAGCTGAGCACATCTGTAGGCATGCAGTGCCATGACTCCTTTTGAAAGCTGCCTCAGATAAATCCCTTGTGAGAACAAACTGTCCACTGAGATGGCAGGAAAGGCACTGTCTTTTTACTCATTTGGGACATTTTTATACAGAATGCTGAAGTTGAAGCACTGGTCCAATTCTCTCCCTCTGCCATAGGATGCCAAACAACATAGTTGTCTATAGTTGTTCCTCTAGTCATGGAAACCTCAGGCTGAAGGTGTGGTGTGCTTTCAGCACCAACATCAGTGTCAGTATATGAACAGGCATGCTCTGAGGAGGAGGGGTGGCAGAGCTCAGCTCAGAGGGGTTACTGGGGTGGGGGTGCTGCAGCCACAGGAACACACACTGGCCAGATGCAATCCACTGCCTGCACGCAGAATATGAAGAAATCATTTAAGTGTCTATATCACTGCAATAGGAAACTACAAACAAGAAAAGTCTTGAAGTCCGTTCTTGAAGGAAACAAATGAAAATTGTTCTGATCCATTGATCCTGCACAGATAGATTTTGGATGCCCCACTGCTTTGTTCTGCAAATCCCTTTTTATTCACACCTGTGGAAGACCCAGAGGTTGACAAAGTTCACCTCCTATTAACAGCTGGTGGGGTAGCTGAATGAATTTGACACCACACCAAGTACCCCCCGGCCTGCCTGACACAGCATCTCGGAGAGGCTCAGAGATGGCAAACAGACACGGGCCCTTTGCCCACAGCAGGACCTAGGCTGCTCCCCCAGCACTCCCACACCCCAATAACGGCCTGCACTGATGCAATGCCCATGGTCACGGCTCACTGGCCAGGCTGACAGCACCAGGAGGGGACAGGCCAGTGCCACAACGTGAAGCAGGGATGTGGGTGCACACTGGGGTGAGTCACCTGCCTACTGGTGAGCCTCGTGAGCTGTCTGGTGCAGAAATCAGATTAGAATAGTTTGGGGCTGCAGGAGGGCTGGTGCAGGGCAGGCAGCTGGCTTGGAGTCATAGTGCTCAGCATCCAGCACCAGCTATCAGCTCCTGAGTTTGCACCCCATCAAATCCCCCATCATTGGAGGGGACTACACACAGAAAATGTACAATAACAATGAGGAGGATTCAGGGGAGGGGACAGCAGCCTCTTAGTCTGTCTTAGTAAGAGAGCAAAACTAACCTGACAGGTGCTCAGGGAACACCTTGAGCACCTCTGGTGGCTACTGTGGTCCCCAGCTCCTGGATGAGCATTGAACACAGTGGTGAAGCCCTCATTGCCCATAACTGAGGCAGACCCTGGGACTATCTGCAACAAAACCCTTCCTGTTTCCTCATAAAAAATAAATCACTGCAGTTATTTCTATGCTAATCATATGTCAATTACACAACACATAAGAACAAATTTGCACAGCAGGGAGAGGCAGGATTCATTCTGACTGCTCTCTCCTCCTAATTTAGGGGACTTTTCTTCCAGAACAACCAATTCTTCTTCAAGTTTCTGGTGTGGGCGATTTATAGAGGCACACATGTCAGCAGGGCTCGTGGCCTCCCAAAAGCTAGGTAGGGTGTGAGCTGTAGTTGCTGCCAGCCAGGAAAAGCCTTGGAGTGTTACATGGAGCACAGGAAGCTGCAAACATTCCGAACAAGTTCCTCTGAACTTTCTGCTGCCGGCTGGCAGGGGGAGCAGGATTTCCAGCAAACATGGAGCTGGCTGGGAGAGAGGCAGGGAGGCGATACTAGTGAGCTTTCCAGATCATCAGAGAATGTTTGCTTTTGAAGTTCATAAATTAAGCACAACTGCAGAAACAGCAACAAAAAACACAGCTCTATCAAATGTGTACAGATTATCCTACCAGGAAAGAAATACAGCTGCAGGGCTGTGCAAGGTGTGCTTGTGCTCGACATGGTTATACCAAGACCATGCAAAGACTTTAAGCAAAGATACAATATGAACTTTGTCTACACTAGATTCTAAGCACTGTTCCTACATGTTGATGGCCTTCCTGCCATTGCCCTGTTCAAGGGACAAGCACGGCTGTGTTTTGGGCAACACCTGATGGACACACCAGCTCTTGCTCCTGCTGCTGTCCAGGCTGTGGCTGCTTTGCTCTCACTTGGGATCGATCACTCTCCTCTCATGCCATTGTATGCTGAAGCAGCTGGCAGCTGGGAGGCTCTGCCCAGCACATGGATGCTCCCAGCAGCCCAGCTCAGCCTGTTTGTTTACAGAAATACTCCTCTGCATGCAGGCTCCTGGGCTTGGCCTGCTGAGACCAAGTTATCAAACAAATGACAGCCAGTGGAAAGAAAGAAAAATAAATGTTTTGCTGGCCAGAGTGAGCGCACAGCCATGCTGTGCTGGGTGGCAGAGACCAAGGACTCCCAGACCTGGATCTCCTTTCACTAGCAGGAGCTATGCACATGCCCATCCTAGGATGGTTCAAAGTACTGTCCTGCTCCCAAAAACCAGTCTAAAAACCTAACCTAACATAACCTAATTCTTAACCTAAATACAAGCAGTAAGACATTACTTCCAGGCTCAGCTTTTGATTTTCAGCTTTATTCCTAACAAGAGAAGCCTTTCTCAGCAGTAACTCTCTTTGCAATAGGCTTGTGCCTGTATTTTAGTTGCTTAACAGGTTCTGTCATTTCACAAGCTACACACCAACTTTCATGTGACTCTGGCTTACTCTAGCATTGAACTCTTCATGTGTGAGCACTGCATTCTTGTCTCCCTTCATTGCTCGTCCCCCTCCCTCATGTGCAAATAACTGTTCCACTGTACTTGATGAAGATGTTTTGTTCTGCATAATCATAAAAAAAAGCCTTTTCCCCGCTTTCTGTTTTTAAAATATGTTCTGCCCCAGAACATCAGTGCACAGTCATTTGACTAGAAGTGAGGAAGTTCCTCTTTCTGCCCCAAATTACTGCCACACTCACGCTGAGAACAGGAGGTTTACCAAGCACAGTTTTTCCTTAGAACTTGCTTTCAGCAGACTTGTCTGACCTCCATTGCCCTGTACCACTTTCTCCAAGGGAAGAGCCCGGCAGCCTCCTGCCCACCCCGCTCAGCCATGGTGCGCAGCTTCTGCCTTCTGATTGCTGCTGTGCTTGCCTGTGCCAGCTGCAGAGCTACCCACATGATGGATGCAACCTGCACTGAGGTGAGTGCCGGTCACTGGTCTCTGCCAGCACAGAGACTATGTGTTGTTGACAGGATCTGGCCTAAGCTCGCCTGCTGGCACCCAAGAGCTTCAAGTCACCAAGAGTTTTCCTTGGGGCTGGAGGCTTCTGTCAGAGCCATAGGTGGGAGCTGGAACATGTGCCTGGTGGCACCTGCCTCCTTTCCTCCTCCTCCTCCTCCTCCTCCTCCTCCTTGCAGCCATGCTGCAACACCACTCTGGGTCTCCCGAGGGGTGAAGGATGACAAAATGCTCAAGGGGACCTTCAGCAGACAGCAGAGCCAGAAAGAGGGTGGGTTCACAACTGTGTCTCCTGTGCTGTGCTCTCCAGCCAGCCAGAATCTGGTACACAGGGTGAGAGAGGTGTCTGTGTACTGCTTGGCAGAAGTGCTGCGTTCCAAGAGGACAGTGAGAAAGCACCAGGGTTTTCCCAGGGCCAAGGCAAAGGCTGATCTTCATAGCTTTTGTCTTGTATTTTTAAAGTGGGAGATGGGAAGGGTGGGGAAGGCAAAGATTTTGGTTCAGGTAGACAGTGCCATGGACAACAGCCCTTCTCCCTGCACAGACAGGGCTGGAAGGGAATTCCTTACTGAAGTCTTTAGTCAGGTTCCAGAGCGGCACAGTGGGATGCACCAGGGACAGCTGCTCTCTGGCTCCCCTGGCCCTGCTCTCTGCCCTGTGGCATGGGCAGGGAGCAAGTTCACTGTGCTATGGTGGAACGCAGGCACTGCTCTGCTCTGTGGTGACAGCTATGTGTTCTTTATCTCTCTAAACAGCATCTTAACAGTGGGCAGCTCCATGCTGCTATGCAGCACCTGCTGCTATGGAAAGTGTCGGGTTTTCCATGTTTGCATTGTGCTGTTTCCATAGATACCATTGCCACTTGGGTGCCTCTCACTGCCATCTCTCGCACACAGCAGGCCCCAGGCAGGCAGGGGTGCTCTGATATGGGGCAGAGGCATGACCAGCATTGCGCTGCTGCCAGAACCCCCCTCCCACCAGCATCCCCCCGTTCTCCCTGGCTCTGCTCAGTAATAGGTGCTATGACAATCACAGAATCATAGGATTTGGAAGGGACCTCTGGAGATAATCTAGTGCAAACCCCTGCTAACGCAGTTCCCTACAGTAGGTTACACAGGAAGTCATCCAGGTGGGTCTTCTCCACAGAAGAAGATTCCACAGCCTCTCTGGGCAGCTTGTTCCAGTGCTCCATCAGTCTGACAGTGACGAAGAGGTTCCTTGTCTTGGGTGCACCAAGGAGGGAGGGAGAAAACATTATCCCTGCACATCCTGTGACTGCCATGAACATCATTCTCCCTGCTCTAGCCTTCACTGCCTCCTCACCTTCCAGTCCACAGAGACAAGGCTTGACCACCACACACTCTCCCCAGCAGAGCTCCATGGTGCTGCCATGCCCACGGGGCACACAGCTGTCGTTTCCTCTTCCTCCCTTGCAGGCTCTATGCACAGCACTGCAGGTTCCTGTAGGGCTCCCTGCATGCAGCTGAGGGTGGCCTGACAGCCTGTGGGGAGAATGTGGTGACACGAGGCTGCCCTTAGCTAGGAGATGTGGGCACAAATGGCCCTCTAACCCTGCCCCTGTCCTGCAGCCCCGCTGGATGTGTCCAGCACCAGCAGGGCCCCTTGGAGGCTTCCCCCTGGCCCAGCCTTGGGCAAGAGGATGGGCTCCTGCAGCAGTCCCAGCTCCAGCCTCTTGCTCTCGGGTGAAGGCAGGCTGGCCCTGTTTAATGAGCTTCCCTGGTGTTCACAGGGCAGCCTTCTCCACACACAGACAGACGCAGGTTAAAGGCTTGGCCTATCAGATATGATCTCCAGCTCTTCCCTCGCTGCAGAGCATAACCACAGCTGGAATTGAGTTAATTTGGACCCGTTCCTTCTGGAAACACTCCTGGGGCCTACTCTTTTTTCACTTCCTTCCTTCAAGATTTCCTGTAAGACTTCTCCAAGAGTGATCTTTGTTACAAGACTCGTGAAACTCAGAATTTTAAACTGCCTTGTGGGAATCCTTTCTTAGGGATTAACAATTTTTCCAGAACAGTAAACATTTCTCAAATGTGTTGATTTTGATAAGAAAGTGCTACAGATGAGACACTTCAAATTAGCACAAGATATGAGGTGCTCCTTTCGAAAGCACACTCCACAGAACCCTAGGGTTGTGCATTTCTAGCCATGCTGGTGCTTTACAGGGTTCTGGCTGCTACATTTTTAAATTATTCGTATTTGTTTATTTTTTTTAAAGGTGGATAGTTTCCTATTTACATTCACAGTATGTACCTCTTGGATTTCCACTGTAATGTTTTCATCAGATTACAACGAATAAAAGCTACAGCTGTGAGGGTTTAGGACTGAGGGAGATTCCTGGAAGCCTACCTGTCACAACAGAAATCCTTGACTTCAGCTTCAATGTACTCCCATCCCTCCAGAAATCAACCTTCTCTGGGCTGGAGTCTCTTCTCCACTTGGACCTGACAAGGTAAGGGAGAGCATTCTTACTTCTACACATCACCTTGGTCAGCACCCCCTGATCTTCCCCTTAGCTGGCAGCTTCTGGAGCAAGCCTGGTCAACAGCTCACCTGCCTTCACAGGGAAGCTGCCAGCAGCACTTGCAGATGACTGCTGGGCTATTTTGCTAAGCAGAGATTGGTCCCCTTGAGCAACATCCAGGCTTCTCCTCCAGTATCAGTCATTTGCTGGGCCGTGTGTGAAATGTGCATTTTCCGTGTATACTGTTGCCAAGACCAGTAAAATCATGAGAACAGTTTTTGTGTACTTTTTCTAAAGATATTTTTTCCTAAAGCCTAGGGAAAGACAAGTGTGGTCTTTGTAAGTGCCCAACATTTTCTATGAAAAAGAGATTTTCATTTTATTAAGCTCACATCTCCCTGACTTCTATGAGCACCTCCTCACACATGTTTCAGGGCAGGGTGTTCTGCTGCAGTGCAGATTCCTACTTAGGTTCCTACATTTAAATGTGAGCTTACAAATACCAGGCAAATGTCACGGAACAGGAATGACACTTGCATCCCATTGAAGACAACGGGTCTTCATATACATACATGATATGCAGCCTGGGATATCACTTATTATGTGAAGACTTTACAGTACAGCCACTGATGCTGGTTTCTACTGCTCTCTTGAGGTGTCAGATCAACTGGGTGTATGAAGATGCCTTCCACAACAACAGGCGGCTGCAGACCATTGTGCTGACTGGAAACCTGCTCATGTTCCTGTCCGACACAGCGTTTGCTGGCCCTCTGTCTCTAAGGGAACTTGTCTTAACACAGACAGGAATAAGTACAATATCCTTTATTCCGATGACAAATCTGGACAGCTTGGACACCCTCATCTTGGGCAGCAACCACATCTCTTCACTGCAGCTTCCTCCCAACTTTCCAACTAAAAACCTCAAACATCTTGACTTTCAAATGAATCACATAAGAGTAATCACAGCCCAAGATGTCAGCATTTTGCAGAAGACCAGTAATATGACTCTTATATTTAAAGGCAACAACGTTCTACATATTGAACCTGGAGCTTTCCGATCCCACTTCTACAGCTTGGACTTTGGCGGCTGTGCTGACATCCCTGGGGTTCTTGCAGGGATACAGAACTCCACCACACAGACCCTTTGGCTGGGAACATTCAGCGATGTGGAGAAGGTGCCTGACATAACTCCAGGTGTTTTAGAAGGCCTCTGCAAAGTCTCTGTCAAGGATCTCTATCTGCAACTGCGGCATTTCAAAAACCTAAATGCTGCCATGTTTCACTGTCTGACCAAGCTCCGAAAGTTAGACCTAACCCACACCCACATCAGTGCTTTACCACCTGGAATCAGTGGGATGGGTTCACTCAGGGAGTTAGTTCTCAGCTTCAACTCCTTCCAGCACCTCTGCAACATCAGCTCCTCCGCCTTCCCATCTCTGACCCATCTTCACATCAAAGGGAACCTGCAGGCACTGCAGCTGGGCTCTGGCTGCTTGGAAGGTCTGACAGAGCTCCAGCATCTTGATTTAAGTCACAGTCATATTGAAAGCCTCAACTGCTGCAGCAAAGCACTAAATGGCTTGAGCAGCCTTAAGTTCCTAAATTTGAGCCACAACACAAAGCTCCAAATCCAAGATGTGTTTTTCAGGGAGGGTGCAAGCCTGGAGCTGCTGGACGTAGCTTTCACTCATCTTCACATTGCAAGGGACCCTTTACAGGGTCCCTTCCGGAATCTTCATCTTTTGCAAGTCCTGAACCTTTCCTCCTCCTACATCAATGCCAGCACTCAGCATCTCTTTCAAGGCCTGGAAAACCTCGTGCTCTTGGACCTTAGTCAAAACATTTTTGAGTCAGGGATTGTGCCAAAGGACAAACTGTTTCAACAGCTATCCAATTTAGAGGTCCTAATTTTATCATCCTGTGAACTGACAGCAGTGGATAACCAAGTCTTTCACGGCCTAGCGAAGTTACGGCACGTCGATCTGAGCCACAACAAGTTTACTGCACTCAGTACTGGTGTATTTTCAAAACTCAAGAGCATATACCTCAATTTTGCCTACAACAGGATACGTATTGTACCACAGGACCAGATAGAGTCCCTGCCTGGCCACAGCATAATCAATTTAAGTTACAACCCTCTGGCATGCACCTGCTCCAATATTGGTTTCATCACCTGGTATGGGCAGAGTCTGGATAAAGTTGAAGACCCTGAAGGGACAACATGTTCTGAACCCAAATCATTAGCTGGGGCTCCGCTGGCCACAGTCACAGTCTCATGTGGGATCAGCACTGCAGGAATTGTTGCAGTTGTCCTAGTTCTTCTGTCCTGTGTTGCGATCTCTATTTGGGGTGCTCACTATTTCAAGCAAAATTATCAGCAAATCTGAGTTTACCATGGGTGCACAGTGTAAAAAGTTGTGCAGCAAGAGAATTAGGATGTTAGACAACTTTCTGCTTTTGCTTGTGGCCTGTATTTCATATAACCATTGTAACACTGTATTTTAACTATAATCTTCAGAAAAATAAAAAAAATATATCTTTTATGGGACCTATAAAAATATACCGTGACCTGAGCTTTTAACGTGAATTAACTTCTCTAAAGGATATGCCTCAGTTCATCTCCATGCTCACGCTGCTGTCACAGCCACTAGGGCCAAGGCACCCATAGAAGGAAGATCCAAGACCTGAACCACAAAACTTGGTTCTCTTAAAAAAATACAACAGTAACAAAAAAATATTAAAAATCCACACCACCCCCAACAAAACAACGATGGACTCTCACCCTTCTCACCCTCAATCAAATGCAGCTGAGGAACAAAGTTGCTTCCTGGCAGTACTGTTTGTTGTTCAGTTAAAACAAAAAAACCCACAAATTTGTGTGGTGTAATGGAGCATCCTACATGTAATCTCAAGACCCACTCTGGCAGGGCAGACCAAATGTCCTGTATCATACTTCTCTTTAAATTCTGACTGAAAGAGTATGGGCGTTGGCCAAGTGGTAGCAGCTGCCATGGCCGCTCACTTGGCCTTTCTCATAACATTACCTTCAGCACTGCAACTTTACTGGCTGGCTCATAGCAGCCACAGGCACAGCCTGGTGCCTGTCACCAGGCAGAGCCACGTGGGGCTTTGCTCTGACCACAGTAAGGCTCCAGACTGCTTTTGTCCAGATGCTGCAGTCACCCAGAGAGGAGGAAGCTGAGCTCTCTTTGAACGCCTACAGTGGGAACAACAAACCCAGTATCAGCTCCAGCCCCAAAGGCATTCCCCTGCAATCTTCTTAAACCTGTCTTCCCACTGATGCTTCCATCATCTGGGCACCAGCAGACTTCTCCTCACAGCTCTGTGTTGTTTATGGGCACTCCCTGCTGCCGTTGATCTGCTGACAGTCCCGCAGGCAGCCACTTCCTTAAAGTCTGATCCAAGCCAGGCTGCTGCCAGAGGACAACCCAGCCTCTACAGAGAGCCAGGCAGCCCAGGATTCAAGGCATCTTTTCTCATCTGTAAATTGGACCGGTTAAACAAGTCAGTGCCAATAACTGCTCTGACAACGCAGCATGAATGGCAGCCTGGGCTCTCTTCAAGGAGCGGCCTACTGCTTCAGTAATTTCCCTCGTCAGTTCTGGGTTCAGGAAAGTAATAGACAAATAGTGGAGTGGATAGAGCATGGCTCATAGACTGGAACTGGTGCTAAAAAAGCACTGCAACCATCAGGAATGGACTGCAGATCTGCAAATATCAGTGACTTAAAGGGTAAACTGCATGCTGAGTTGGTATTCACTTTCTGATTATGTAGTTTAGTTGAAGAGAGGAAGAGGGGAGTCAAGCTTTGCCAGTTTCTGGAATACTACAGAGCTTACTGTCTTGGAAGAAGAAGCAGACAACCTGGGAAGAGTACAGGGATGTTGCTAGGTTATGCAAAGAGAAAATTAGGTGAAAGCCCACTGTCTGGCCACCACTGTAAAAGATTGCAAAACATGTTTTTACAAACATATTAACAGCAAAGAGAATCTCCAACCTTTATTGGATGCATAGGGGAATGTTGCCATAAAGGAAGAGAAAAAGGCTGAGGTACTCAGTGTCTTCTTTGTTTCTGTCTTTAAATCAGATGGGTTATCCCCAGAGTACTGAGCCCCCTCAGCCAGAAGATGGATAGGCAGCACAATAAATCGCCCACTAAGTAGTCAGCCTACTTTCCCTCATTTATCAGCATTCCTGGTCAACCAGGGAGGTCTCAAGATGACTGGAGACTTGCCAGCATGATGCCTTAGGTGGTCCAGAGGAAGGTCACAAAAATGTTCAGATGGCTGAAGCACTTCTGCTATGAAGACCGGCAGAGGGAACTGAGCTTGTTCAGCCTAGAGAAGAGAAGGCTCTGGGGGGACCTCAATGCAGCCTTCCAATATTTAAAGGAATCTATGGGCTGAGGTCAGTTTTATGAAGTTCAGCAAGACCAGGGGCTGTATCCTGTACTTCAGTCGTAACAATCCCTTGTATAGCTAGAAGCTTGTGGCAGAATGGCTGGAAAGCTGTGTTGTGGAAAAGGATCTGCAAGTGTTAGTTTGAAAACTGATTCAGCATCAGCCGGCTGTGTGCCCAGGTGGCCAAGGCCAATGGCATCGTGGCTTGTACCAGAAATAGTGTAGTTGTCACGGCTGAAGAAGCGTTTGTCTCCCTGTACTTGGGAACAGTGATTGTTCAGTCTGCAGAAGTCTCAGGGGAGACCTTACTGCTCTGACAGGAGGTTGTGGAAGGTAGGGGACAGTCTCTTCTCCCAGGTAACAGTGACAGGACGAGAGATAATGGCCTTAAGTTGCAACAGGGGAGGTTCATGCTGGATGTCAGGAAAAATTTCTTTTCTGAAAGAGTGGTCAAACAATTGGTACAAGCTGCCCAGAAAGTGCTGGAGCCACCATCCATGGAGGTGTTCACGACTGCATGTGGTACTCTGGGACATGGTTCAGTAGGCATGGCTGTGATGGGTTAGCAGTTGGACTAGATGATCCCTGAAGTCTTTTCCAAACTTAATGGTTCTGTGAATAATAGGGTCCCTTGCTGCGCCATAAGGACTTTTTCTCTCTTATTTTTAAAATACAGCTGGAGATCCAGCCCATGAAGAGAACAATGGGCAGAATTAAATTCATGACTGTCCTGGTTCCTGGGCTACGGACGTCACTGAAATTACAGTACAACAAGAAGCTGCAAAACAGAACTCATTATCAGTATTTATTAAGAGGATACATTTGAGCAGATCTTCACTAGCAAGACTGGTAAGCACTCATCTTTGTTTCAGCTGGATGTACCAATACTCAGAGCTGATTTCTAACTGTGCTTAGACAAGACACTATTAACTAGATGCGAGACAACTTTTAAATGGGATTCTTGCCACAAACAGGACTGTTGAAAGGTTATCAACTTCTGAATCTTGTCCTGTGATTTATTCTCTCTGAGCTGCAAAGTATGCCCGCAACATCCCTGTTAATTCTTGACCACTACAGGAGTGGAAAAGAGGAAGCCTAAAGGAAACTTTGCAAACTGGGAGTTCAGTTCTGGAGGGGAGCTCACAACATTCAAACCATGAAAGAAGTCCCATTCCGGGTGAGATGGAGTTCACAAGTATAGAGGACCAGAGGCCATACCAGTTCTGATACTGAAGATTTATCTCCTGGCTTCTCAACACAAAGCCCTTACACTGCCACTTTCCCCTATGTCTAATCACTGCAGGGAATTGCAGGCACTCAGTTTTCTGTGCTTCCCCAAGGAGGAACAGTTACTTCTGTCAACAGCCACAGACAGCACAGCAAGTATGGCAGTTCAGATCCAGAGTCCGTTTTTGGTTTGGGTCATTGCCCTTCTCTGACTGGGATCCGGCTCTCCCCTTCCACCTTCGTGCACTGCCAGGGCACCCACGTTGCACAGCATATCTTTGGTGGGTATCAGAACGTAGGCAAAGTTGCAGGTGACCTGTTGCTTCACCTTGCTCACTGTTTTCAGCCAGAAAACACAGCAGAAATGATTCTCTGACACCACTGCACTTTTTTTTTTTTTTTTTTTTTTTTTTTTAAGATCTGTGCACAGATGAAAAGCACAAAGAAAATAATTGTTGCCGTTTGAAGAGTTAATCAGGTAATAAATTGTGAACAAAAATATTGTGGCATATGCCAACAAGCTGTGCAAAGCCTTTACTAGTGGAACATAAGAATGGATGGATAGTAATCCTCCACAAGAGATGGAGAAAAATCAAGTGAGAAACGGTCCTGCCCTGTTGCTCCTCCTGCCAAAAGGAGGCCATCAGACACTAAAGGGTTCTGCTCCATCCCCCTCCTCTTTCTGGTTCACTGTATTTTTTTATTAAGAGAAAAATAATGAAGGGAAATTTGATTAGATTTCAGGATAGATTTCAAAGGCGAAGAAAAAGCTTCACTAAACACACATGCTTCAGGAATTTGTTAAGAATTTAGCGTAAATAAAAACATAAAGATTCAGTACATTGAAAAAGTACTCAAAAACATACTGAACTGTTGTAATAAATGACAGTACATGCTTTCACAGACAGGCTGAGATGTCACATTTCAGCTTAATGCAGTTGTCAGCAAACAGGATACGTAATCCAGCCATGCACAGCCACTCCTGCATCTACCTACTGCACAGCAGTGCTCTGCCACAGCCTCAGACAAGAAACTCTGATCTCCAGACCTCCTACTCCAGACTGGTCAACGGTTCTCGTTGAAGTCCCTGGCCAGCATGGAGTGCAGAGTTGGCCCCAGGGAAGAAAATGACTATCCACCCACAAGAACAACAGGGAAGTGCCTGAAGTCACAGCAATGAAAACGGTTCAAGGGAAAATACTAACAAAACAGTGTTTCATGCTGAATTTTTATTTCAATGTTATGCAACTGCATAAGTATAAATAACTGTGTTCAATATACAACAATTATGACATCCATAAGGAGTTTCTTAGAGAAAATAAGACTGCAAACACTTTATTGCACAGACCCTAACTTTTTTTTTCTTTTCTTTTTTTTTTTTTAATCTTTTCTTTTTTTTTTTTCTCTCTTCTTTTTCTCTAAGCTGAGCAATTTACAGCAGGAAGTCTACAAAGGAGCACATCAGAACTACAATCACAAAAAGACTGACCCAGGCAGCACACAGGTAGGAGGATCTCTAACAGCTCACTGATAAGTAAACACCAACAAACAAACAGTACTACATAAACACAAGCTTATGCACTGTTACACTTCCAAAATGCAAACTTATTTGTCAGAAGTGATAATGAGCTATACAAAATATACATAAAGGTATACTGTAAACAAATAGCTAGATGTGCTTTAAAGAAAACAGAAGGATAGTTTAAAAAATGCAGAAGACTGTAAACTACGAAATACCTCCCAGACAGAAATGTTGTATCGAAGTGCATTAGCTTTTGTCTGTATTAATTGCCAAAGCACAGGTGAACTGTAAATGTTGAGACCATTTTCTCTTCAGAACTGCTCCAAATTACTACCCATTGCTAACGAGCTCCTCTGTGAATGCATAACAGGCGGTATGAATGTTCTAGTGCCCTGTAAAAAATCAGAAGTTGTAGTCTGTGATTTTATCTTTCCATGGCAAGTCTGCTGTAATCCAACTGAACCAGTGTAGTAAAGCGTTTCCCAGGGGAAAATTAATTCTGCACACTGTCAGCTCTGTCACACAAACCTCTATGTCAAGTTTATACTGTGCTTTTAAGAATAAGTTTCCATCTTTTAAGACAGAAAGATAATCCGTCAGCCTCAATGAAACAGCTAGGGGCCTAGCTTTAGTTTAGCTACATGAAATAGAAAAAAGCAGACCCCCATTCTGTTGATCCCAAACACTTAAAAACACATATCAACAAGCACGTTCTGTAGTGCTCTTGTACATGTTCCAGATTCTTTCATCCTTCAAAACAAACTGAATACCTCCACACTAAAATGATCAAAATCTACATGTTCCACAGTATACAAAATTTAAATAAGGCTTAGCAGAAGTAAAAGGACAGTCACATTCTAGCACCAAATAGCTCCAACAGGTTCCTTTGTTACAAAATGTTTCTTTTTATAATTACATTTACTTTTTTGCATATAAATAAAAAGAATATGTTATGAAATGTATGGAGCTACTCAATGCATTTAGAAATGAATGTGAAACCAAGAATTACTTGCTAAAAAAAGCAAGTTAAAGTCTACAACATAAGGCCCCAGCTATGTATTAAAATGTATCGGATGTCCTAAACTTTTTTGATGACACTGGAACTGCTTTTTTTCTTTTCTCCTTTTTCACCTTAACAGCCATAAAAAAGAAACAAGAAAACCCTACAGCTAATTATGCAGACCTATATGCTATGATAAAACATATTCTCTAAATTAATCAGAAAAAACAGGGATGAACATAACAGTACTGGAAGTCATGTGCTTATCACTTGTGCCTCAAACGGTAAGGGCCTGAATTTAAAACTAGCTCAAGGAAACCAAGAGAGGGTTGCAGCAGAAACCAAGGACACAGCATGTGCTTCAGAGTCTCATCCTTGTCTGAAGGTTGCAGAATAAACTCTGAACAGATGAAACCAGAACTACCATTCCAACAGAGAACATAACTCATCCAGAGACTCTGCGACAGCCAAGCAGTCCTCCCTTAGCTCTAATCACACCCACTGTACAAGATAGGCTTTGTGCCATAGGCAGATGCAGTTACATCTTCTGTTAAATCCGGTGAAGCAGTTAGCCAGATACACTACTATCAAAATCTGATTACTAAAAATACATGTAAAAACTCACAATAAGTCACCATACTTGTTTCTTACTTGTACTTTTAACTCTAGCTAGGACTTTTTTTTTTTAAAGTAAAAATGTAGCATATTTTTACTCTCCAGTCAGAACAACGCTTGTGCATGTCTGTGCCACGTCTGAGTTTCAGTAACTTACTTTCATATTCGAGTATGGCAAATAAATGGCAAAGCAACTATTTTTTAAAAAGGGGAGAGTAAAACAATGCAATCAGCAGCAACGTATATATGCTACATTCAATCCCCAAACACAATGCTAGGTATTTACAGAGGAAATTATTTCTTCTACAGCTTCCAGGTGTAAATGTATATTTGTACAAATACTATATGGTAACAGTTTTACCGGTTACAATCGAGAAGGCATTTTGTAAAAAGTCCTTTCTCTATATATCCCCATCCTCTTCAGTGACATGAAAGCTTTGCCACATAAAGACACTACACAGTGCTGGTTTAAAGACAGTCAAAATGTATTGTTTTTGTTTCTGTTAGTCTTGAATTTATATCTGCCATGTATTACAGTCAACAGGATTTTTTGTGAGGACTGCTTCGTAAAGCTTCCTTCCCTCGACGCTGCCGAACTGAGTCTTTGTCATTAGAAAGTGCGTTGGAGCGATCAGGTGTGGTTACCGACCTGGTTACATCTTTACCTACGTTTTGTTTTCTCAAAGCAGACTGCTGAGCCTGAGCAGCATCTTTTCCCTTTGCATCCACAGTGTTAACACAAGACTTCTCTTGATTTCCAGGTTTCCCCCCAAGGTTTGAAGAAGAGTGGTGGGTTTCTGCAACAGCCGCACTGTGCAAGGTTATCATTGACACACTTTTAGTCATTTCTGTCTTACTATTTCCTGTGGAAGAGGTGCTTTTCTTACTTTGTTCCTTGTAGCTGGCTGAAGGAAGCTCAGGTGAGACTGTCTTAACTTTTGCTGAAGATGCATCACTCTTTGCCAAAGACAAAACAGACACTTCTTGTCTACATTCAGAAAAATTGGCTGAACAAGCCAGTGGCTTTCCTGGCACTGCAGCCACACGGTAAGAACTCTGTCCGCTGGCAGCCAGCGTATGTTTTATTGCAATTTGTTTGCTTGCATCCTCCGGCTGCTTCTGATTAACTTGTCCTTTCCCTTTTGAATCTTGAGAGTATTTGCTACTTGTGGTTGATTTTTCTGATCCTTTTGCTTTGACGTCCCAGTTTGTCAGGCAAAGGGTAGGCTCCATTTTCCCATGGTCATGTTGAACATAAAGTGCATCGGTGCATATCTTTCCTTCGGGTCTTCTATCTGGAGAGGTCGTCTGATTATTAGGACTTTTCTCTGCCTGTTTGCTCAGCAAGAGACAGTCTTTCACAGCGGAAAACTTTGGAGACACAGTTTGTTTCTCACTGAGATGAAACAGCTTTTGATCAGCAGAATCCGCAGAGCCTGGTGGTTCTTGCTTTTGTATTTTCTTAGAAATCTCAGAGCCTGTTTGTCCTGAGTCAACAGCAGTGGATTTGGGTTTTGTATCGGGAGTGATACTGCTCACCTGAAGAGTGGATACAAGTCCGTGCTCCAAAATCAGAGGCCTTTCAACTTTAACATGTTCACTGTTCGTTTTTCTTAAAGAAGCGGGTACAAAAGAAGGGGGATCTGGCACGTTTTTACCAGCATGTTTACTATCCTTCCGGGAGCTGGCAGACACCTGAACTACTGTTTCTTTTTCTTTTGTGTTTGCAGTACACGTCTTTTGTGAAAATGCCTGTTTATCCAAGTGCTTAGACTTAGAGGAACTCACATCAGAGACAGGCCTCAGCTTATTAGTGCTGCTTTCCACACCAGTGGTAGAAGACTTCACGTGTTCTTGAATACCTGTGTGAACATCCACAGCACAGTTTCTGCTTACAGCATCTCTCACAGCGGGGGACACTGGAGCTGAAGGTTGCTGCTGAGGAACTTGGCTGGACTGCTCTCTCTCAGTAGCTGGAAGCCTTATGTCAGGGACCTGTTTGTGATCTTTCTTTCCTAAATCTTTGGTTTTATCCTTCTGCACAGAGGAAACCAGTGCAGACTTCTCATTTTTAGGTTCACCATCTATTGAAGGCTTGGATAGAAGAGTTTCACTCTTTGACTCTACAATAGTTTTCTTAGGCTCGCTGGGAACTTTCTGCTTGGTTATGTCCCTTTCCACAAAACTGCTGGCAACAATAGCATCTTCCTTGCTAAGCTGTTTCACTGAATCTCTGCCATCCTTAGGCTGTGCCTTTGGACCAGCTGCCTGCAATTTCCCTTGCATCTGAGGTGGAATGGCAAGAGCAGCAGAATTTTTTTCACTACTTTTGGAGTAGCTTGTTGTCAGGACATCTGAGACAGACACCTTCAGAGCTGACTCCCTGATCACCTCCACCTTTGCAGAGATAGGCTCACAATTTCTCTGGGCTGCTGGCTGTCTGCCAGGCAACTCCTTCTGTACTTGCTTCTCTTTGCCCAGGGGTTTTTCAGGAATGCTCTGGACAGTACAAAGCTTCGAGTATGTTTGAGTAGTTTTAACACTCTGACTTTGAATAACGAAGGACTTTGCCTCCACTTTACTGTCCTGCTTTGAAGGAGTGTTATCCTTCTTTTGAACAGCTTCGATAACAGAAATGCTGACTTTAGCAGATGGACTAGAAGCTTTTTCAGATGCACTGGAAGCTTTTTTCTCTGTCACCACTTCTGCAGCCACAGGGATGACTGGTGGATTTGGAGAACTCTTGCTCGTTTGCAGAACCTGAGGCTCTGGTACATTAACTTTGCTAGATTTTGAATGGTTTAACAGCTGCTCTTTCTGACAGGCCAGTTCTGCCTTTCCACCACTCCCCTGTGTTGCTGAAGGCTTAGAAGATCCCACATCAATGCTGGTGCTCTGTCCTTCCGGCAGCATACACAAAGGTAACTCAGTCTTTGAGGCCTGTGGTCCAGAAAGCAAAGCAATGTCTAGAGTGCCTTCTATTGGTTTCAAACAGGAAACAGACCTCCCATCAAGCTTATATTCTGATGGACTTTTTCTGACAGGCGACTCTGTAGAAATCACAGCTGATTTTTCCATACCCGTTTCTGCTCGACCATTCAAGGTTTTGAGGGGAACAAAAGAAACTGAGTTCATCTGAGAAGCATGTGCACTACTGATGAATGCTCTACCCTCAGCAACTGTAGTGGAATCCTGCTGAATGCTTATGGGCCGCACTGCATTAAGCTGAAGGCTTTCATGAACATTCGATGTCAGTTTGGGTTTCAGCACTGGACAAACACTCTCATCTTTTTCTTCAAAAGACATTTTCTTTCTAAGATAATCAATATTTGCAAGTTTACCATCTAATCTTTCATATTTGACAAATTCTTTTGTTGGTGTGTTTTTATCTGTGTTTTCTCCCTTTCCATTTAGCATCCTCTCAGAGGGCTGAGGAGGCGTGTCTTGCAGTGTACATGGAGGGGAAATTCTTTTGAAGTCGTAAGAAATATGACTGACTTCATTAAGTGGAGACCCATGACACAACATCTGGGCATCTAAAGCACTGCAGTCATTTGATCTCAAGTTTGCATTCTTTTGAAGAGTGTCTTTGAGTATGCCTCCAGCTGGTTGGGTCTCCAAAGCAACAATTTTTGTTTCAAAGGGATTTGATCTTTCTAATACCTTCTGGAATGCTTTTTTGTCTCTTTCTTCCAATCTTATGGTATTGGAATTTTCTGGTTCGCTGCTAGGTTCATGTATAGCAGCATTCGCTTTTTCAGCAAAATCTTGCTTTTTCATAACTATCTTGACCTTGAGCTTTTCTCTGTCTAGTTCATCGATGGATTCCTGCCTACCTAATTTTCGGGAGATGGGCCGTTTCAAGCAGCCCTGCTCTGCAGGTCGGACTCGTGTGAGTGACGGCACATCACATACATTCTCTTCCAAGCTCTGCAGAGTTACTTCCCTTTGGGACAATTCTCTATTCACTTCTTCCTGAGTCACTTCCAGACTGTGTTTTCGTGAACATAAGTGTTTCTTATCACTAGCATAAGAGGGTGCAAGTTTCTCTTCGGACTGGACTCTCTTTAAGAGCGGAGATCGTGGTGGCTCTGCACTTTTCGGCCTAACTATATGTCTAACAATAGTTGGAGGGGAGTGCATCTTGCTAGGAAAAGACTGAGCTATTTTTGTATTCCCAATTGAATGTCCTAGCAATGGTGATGGAGATCGCTGAGGCGACGTGGGCTGTGGTGTTGGTGAAGGTGTTCGTGCCAAAGGAGAGAGAGGAATACTGCCAGCTGATTTGCGTCTTCCGGATCTGTATCTCTGCCCGCTAAGCTTTGGGCCCAAGCCATGAAGAGTGCTGGGCCTTATGTGTCCTGAACCAGCTGGAGAATTGGGAGCACTTGAACTAGGGGAGCTACTCTGAGAAGAATTAGTACCTACAAAAGAACAAGCAAACAGAATAAACATAAGATTGGCAAGATTAACTGAACACTGGCCAAGAGCAAAGCGGTAGGCACTGCATGCATTGACTCTAAAAGAGCATGTGATGTCTGTTTCTACGATCTCCCAACATTTGGAAGACTTTGAATGACTGAATTTCAAAAACCTCATCATTTCAGAACGTTGTTGTTTCTCCCTTCTGTTTCCTTTAACTCCTTTAAGATCTTGCCTCCATCTATTTAAGAACAGATCAATGGTTTCTGGCATTTTAAAGCAATGATTAAGACGTTCCAAATAATTTATTCTCTGCAAGAGACTGTACAACAGTGTTTCAGTTTTTAGTAGGCACTGAAATCATAGTATGAGGAAGAAGCAGACAAGGCCCTTTTCTGTATTTCAGCACCTGACTCATCTTTTCAACAATCAAGCTGCATTCATAAGAGTCTATACTAGTTCCAACATGTAGCATTCTTTTATCAGCCTCTTTTAGGCAAGAAAACTTTTTAATCAAAGTTGGATTGCTTATTACAGGACTTGAAGCCACTGGACTTGGATTTTTGCAGACATTTCCATTTTAGGTACTTACGTACGATAAGAACACCTCTGGTTTTGCAGTGGGAATCTTTTTCCCTTTTTTAGATAGAAACCAGATGTTCAATGATTATGTTTGTCTGAGCTGACTGCTCTCAGCAGAATACAACAGATTTAGGGGCCTCCCAAGAAGCAGAATACACTATAATTTCAAGTAATTTTTCTCAGCCCTCAATTCCTTCACACTCACCAGATGGAAAATCAGGAGTGGAACGGTAGCTTGGCGTAGGTGATCTTGGAGACAAGCTGTGAGTTGGAGATCCAGGCAAGCTCTCCCCTGATGAAAGTGATCGGTTCAGGCAGGAGAAACTTCTGCTGGTGTGAAGAAGAGGAGAGGGCTGCTTGGCCAACTTCTTAAAGAGAGATCTCCTCCTAGTGTGGGAAGAGCACAGCATTAATAAAAACATAAGATGAACAAGGATACTAATTGCAGGGGCAAAGCTCTTGTGGCTGACACTACTTCAATCTACCACTATCCTTAGAAAAGGAAACATTAAATCCTCATTTGCATGATTACAAACTACACTACAAAGCATGAAGTTTTGAAAGTTTCATATGACTGCTAATAACTAAGATAGATATTCTTAGTTAGATATACTTGTACTAAAATTTATTCTGTGCATTCCAGATGAACAATTAGTTCTTTATGAGTTTAGATTTTCATTTTGTTAATTTAAGAGCCCACCAAAACTGAAGGACTATTTATACAGTACTAGCAATGTATCTGAAGAATACACATAAAATTAGCATAAAACAAAAAATACATATAAACTCAGTGCTATGAAGTTATGAGTACAGAATATCAGAGAAGAAGGTAAAAAGAGGTGTAGACGGCATAAGAGAGAACTTCATTTTTAACACATTTTTATGTATACACACACAAAAGAACACACACTTGTAATGAACCAAAAGGTTTGCTCACCTCTCTAAGCTCTCTTTCTTCTTGGTTTTCTTACTGCGCCTGACCATTCGGCTCCTGTAGCTGTTTCTCCTGGCAGGTCCTGTCTTGATGGAAGTGTTTTCAAAAGGTGTTGTCATAATTGACACTTTGTTGCCACTCTGCCAAAATACAGAGAACTTTTCGATTGACTAAGACCACTTAGCTTTAAATTGAAGTCACACTTAAAACCAAGACGCTTCAAAACAGCGAGTGGGAGCCAGCAGTGAAGGGAACTCTACGCAGAAGTTGCAAAGCTAATTTATATCACATAAACAATGACTGGAAACTTCTCAAACTACTGTCAAATTTTCTAAACTTCCTCCATTACAAGAACGAGCTCCAGGACAATGGGAAAATTCCAGTAATTGTAGTTAGACAGACCAGGATACAACTGCAATCTTCAAGAAGTAAATTTCTACAGAAACATCTTGTTCCCCACAGGGATCAGCTGTCACTGCACAGTGCTCCCTTCACTAGCCAGTCACATCTCAGGATGCTAACCATTACAATGACAAAACAGAGGACAGAACCAACTCTCACTACTGGTCCTGATCAGTACTTTTACTTTGTTCAAAAAATTGAGTGTATAATGAAGTTATGTACAGTTTTTTACACGAACGGACAGATGAGAGCTGTTCAATACAAGTGGAAGTAAGTATCTATGTTTTAAAAATCCAAGCCTCCCTTCTAGTTTGACACAGTACCACAGAAAACTTCTACTTCTCAGGAGCATTTTCATAACTCAGATTAGTTTATGATATCACAATTGGATGGCAACAATTTCATATTTTAAGTATACTTTTGTACACTGTGTGCAGCTTTCCTGTGTTTCTGGTATTTTTTTTTATTGCAGTTTTTATGCAGTTTTACCCAACTACCTAACATTGCAAAATTGTATCTTATAGTTTCTTGCAAAACTGTAAAATGTGGAAGTTCTTCTTCATTTAAAGACATTAAAAAAGAACAAACCAGGAAAACACAATGATTTAAGCTTAAGTGTAATTTGCATCTTTCCCCAGCTCTTTTTGTTCTTATACTTCACTGCTTTCCAGTCTTCTTTTGTAACTGACTACTCACTTATACAGGCAAAACTGTACAGAGCACCATTAAATTTGTTACTATAGGAAGTAAATATACAGCAATGTAAAATAATTCTGAACTATTTTAGACTGTGCAACAAAGATTACAGGAAATCTGCAGCTTGATGAACTACGGTGAATAGCTAAGACATTACTTATGTCTTTTCTTTATAAGAAAAAATGTTTTTCTAATGGAACATTTAAAAATGTGAGAGGCTATTTGTGAAAACAGAACTGCAGCATCAGAACTTTGTTCTCCATTCAATAGAAGCTTAGAGGTTGTACTTAAACAACCATAAAACCTGATACTTAATCTCTGAAGAAAGCAAATGCAACCCCATGATCCTTAGTGAAAAACAGGAATGGATTTTGTAGCCCAGACGTCTAAGAGTTACCTTTAACAACAACTCAATGACTTCTGTATGAACGAGACCATGCACAGGCTCTCCATTGATATGAGTAATTAGGTCCCCAGCTTTCAAACCAGCTTCGTACGCTGCGCCTCCTTCTTCCACGTTCTAGAAATCACAGGTGAAGAAAAACACACAAACTCTTGTTAACTAGTTCCCATACTTTCAACAGTAGGGCTTTTTTTTTTAATTGCTCTTGTTCTATAAAAGCACTCGGCTTTTTAACTCAACATAGAAAACTTACAGATACCTAGTTCTATGAAAAGGAAAAGTACAAACTACAAAATTCTCACTTCATCTCTGTACATGGGGCCTAGGACTGTTTCAAAGCTCACTGAAGTGCTGTGTCACCACTAAGTAAATTCTCTTTAGCTGGGCACCATAAAGGGGTGGTTCACTTCCCAAGACAAAATTTCAGATCCAAATGAAAACCTTTAACATTTGACACTTTAATTGAAACAGTGATCACATACAGCGTCCTAACCATGATGCAATTTTTTTTTTGAGTCCACCACGTAGCTGTGAACTGTCTGTAATTGGGTGGAATTCATCAGCCTAACCCACTGGAGGTAACAATGCAGCACAAAGCTGGCCAAGCACCAAAATAAACTGAATTGCAAATAATTTTCAAGGTGGCTTAAATAATTTATTACACTTTTAAATGAGCTTTTCAAGAATTCTATGACATGCAGGCAATACTGAGGCTACAGAGCCTCAGCAGTGTCTGAATACCTAAACATGAATGAATAAATAAATAAATAAAATATCTGTAGTGTTCTGAAAAATGTCAAGGCTTCACTTTTACTGTGATGCAAAATTATTTTTTTCCCACTTCCTTTCACTGATTTGACACCCTACCAGTCACAAGAATTCCAATTTTTGGATTTATTATCAAGTCACGTGTTCACACTCTCTACATTCAATGTTCCCCATTAACTAGTCGGTCTGAGAGGCAAACAACATGAATCAAACAAGAATGATACTCTACTTCATCAGTAGCAGGAATTTTTCAAAATTATTTTAAGGTAGTTGGAATATGTTATTTTAACGTTTTCATACATATGTTTAATGAAGAAGTCAGAACTTGAAATTATCCTATTCGTGAGTAGTATAATATGTAACAAATCTGGCTTTCATCAATCTCCCAAGTGAAGCAGTTTAAAAAATTCCACGTATATTTCAACAGTTTCTGTTCATAATAGTTCAGTTTTGCAGATTCTGACCCCAGTCAAAGAAAGGCTGCATTAACCCTTCAGTCTTTTATAAGCCACTGAAGCCTGTTTACAAATGCCAAATTTGCTAGAAGTGACATTGACCAATGTAGGTCAACATCAGGTATGGGAGCTCCAGCACAAGAGAAACGTGGACCTGTTGGAATGGGTCCAGAGTAGAAAATGAGGCTGATCAGAGGGCTGAAGCACATCTCCTCTGAAGAAAGGCTGAGGGATTTGGGCTTATTCAGTCTGATGAAGACTCCAGGGAGACCTCATTGCTGACTTCCAGTACTTAAAGCGAGCTTATAAACAGGAGGGAGATAAACTTTTTACATGGTCTGATAGCAACAGGACAAGAGGGAACATTTTTAAAGAAAAAGAAGAGAGATTTAGGTTAAATGTTAGGTGGACATTCTTCACTCAAGAGGGTGGTGAGGTACTGGAACAGGTTTCCCAAAACTGAGGATGTCCCATTCCTGGAGGTGCTTAAGGGCAGGCTGGATGGGGCCCTGGGCAACCCGCTCTAGTGGGAGGTGTCCCTGTCCACCGAGTGGGAGTTGGAACTGGGTGCTATTTGATGTCCCTTCCAACACAAACCATTCTGTATTTCTGTGAAGAAGGTATTACTTCTGTCAAAGATGCGTATTATATTGGCTTGCATCGTCACCACAGCCAGCACTGGCATTGTTCAGTCACAGATTTTCTTCTCAAACTAATACTCAGCACATCATTACCATTTACACAGTAGCTGCCAACAGACACCATGTGTACAAAAGATCAAAGGCAAATGTATCACTGGTTTCCTCTGGCTTTACGGAAATAAAACTATTATCTTACCCAAACAATATGGTGCACAGTGTAAATATCACTGTCTCCCACATAAACCCTGATTGCTCGGATGGTGAAGCCATACTTTTTTCCTGAACTGTGAATTACTATAGGCTGATGAGGACTTGCAGCAGCAATTGAAGAATCACGACTAGGAGAAGAATCCCGAGAGGATGAAGGATCAGATGACAGGGAATGAGGAGACATTGGACTTCCCAAAGGAGAAACACCAAACACATCTGGAAGAAAAAAACCCATCTGTTATAGTACATTCTGATCACACAGAAACACAGACACAAATCTGATGATCTGCATAATAGTGTTTTTGTGCCAAAATATTTCACTGTGTTTGCTTAAAATCCCTCTCCTTTGCACTAACCATGAATCTTAGTGAATCAGAAGCCTAACCTAACACGAGAAATAAATCTCACTTCCCACAGCAAAACCCCTATTAGGAAAACTTGTTAGATATAAGCTTTTTCTAAGTTCTTTTGACTAAAAAATACACAGATGCTACTATGAATACACTCAAAACTAGGCACTAAATCAACAACCAGCAGTGGTAAAGAAAGCATTCATTTGTCTTTTGGATTCAGTCACATGTCTAAAAGCACAGTATCTAGTTGTACATGGACAGTAACTCAGAATGCCTGTACCAAACCTCAATTTCTACAAAATGTTTGTCTTTACTGTTTTGAAAACACCCTTTGCTCACACTTGCACAAATGTAAACACAACTCTAGGAGAATAAAAAAAAATACTTTGATGACTACAGCAGTGTGACAGCTGTTGAAAGGAATGCAACCCAGAAATATTCCAGCTGGTTGCTGTGCCAAATAATGTCATGTGAAAGCAGATACACTTTTTCAACAGACTACTGCAGTCCGACTCTGTGGATGTGAGCCCCCAGGGGGTTCCTACGGATATCTATCACTGGGTTAACACTGGAATCCCACATAGCAGTCAAATCCAGTAACAGCTTTCAGTGTTACCCTCTGGCTCTGAAGCATTCTCAGATTACCCCGCCTTTTTCCGTCTGAACTGCAGGGCAAGTCCTCTGACTTCCAGGCACATGATTTGCAGTTCAGTAACACCAGGCGTCTCTTGCTGTATTTTGTTATTACTAACGTACATGAATAAGTTGGGATTTTTGTTAGTAATAAGCAGAGCTAATGTATACGATTTAGGTTGACAGAAATGTAATGACAACATTCCTATGTGTAGACAAAGCTAAGTTAAGATTTCATAGAATGCTGGGATAAAACTCAAAGAATCCCCCATTTTAATACGCAGGGTAACTCAGACTGTATCATCTCGAACTTAGCAATTCTTAACCTACAGCTGCAAAATGAATCGCTACAATACAGAACTGGTAAATAACTTGCCTGGCCATGTGTATTACCTGCATGTGTATCATGGTCTTCTGATGACTAATCTGAAGAATTAGTGTGCCTTGAAGGCCTTTTACTAGCAGAAAAATGAATAAATAAATAAATAGAACTGAGTGGTAGAGGTGTACATCAAATAACACCTCTGACTTATGGACAGAGTGATTACTTGGAAGAAACAGTCTATGCAAAGAACAAGCTCAGACTGTTTCCCTCTTCTTTTTTCATTTTTTAATAAAAAATAAAAAAGTCCAAGTTTTGTTTCTTACATATGTTAACTATATTAGATATAGTGGATTAGATAAAATATACTTTTATATGTGGCCCAAGAGAATTCCTCTTCACTCTATGTGGCCCAGACAAGCCAAAGAGTTAGACACTCATGGAAGACAGAAAAGTTAAGATGCAGTCCCTTTTCTGCTCAGTTGGGGCAATCTGGACTTCTATTCAGAATCACTATGGCATGAAATGCCAATGCTCCATCTAGAAACACTCAATTCTGTACTTCCACCAATTTAAAGCAGTATTTCTGGCTTCACATTTTGGTTTACTACATATAAGCCTATCTAATACAGAAAAGAGTTAAACTTTCAGGCTATTCTCACTTCAGAGACTTCACTCTGGCTTATCATTTTTCTGTACAAGAGACAGGAGAGAAATAGTTAGGCCAAACAAACAGCTGTAACAGAACAGCAAATATTCATGAAGCTGTATGCAGTGAGCTGCTTAGGACTTAAGCTACAATCATGCTATAGGATGATCTACAGTGTAGCCTGTATCCTGTCTGTGCAGCATTGTAGCTACCACTAAAGCACAGTCTGCGCGTCAGAGGAGATCCCTCAGCTGTGATTTGAGCGCTGTAAAATGAAGACCAGACTGAGTTTTTACTCAAATGTAAATGACGGAAATAAAAATCTCTGACAAAAAGCCATTCCGTATTCTCCACTATTTTGCATTAACATCAGAAGCCATGCACCATGCACAAATCATACTGAACGACAGATTTAGCTGTACCTCCTGGGATCATGAGGGACAAAGCACTTGCGGAAAGAGACTTGGTAACTTTTCCAGAGATCTTCTTTTTCTCCGTACTTTCTAATCGCTGACGAGCCATCTGAGATGTAACTTCAGTGGGAGGCTTTGAGGAGTTATCTGTGCTGTCCACACTTTCACTTCTCCCATTCATCTGATCTAAGTGCTCTGAAAAACTGCCAACTGTACAAATAAAAAGGGATAAACACACTGAAGGAAAACTGGAGGTCAGGGAAAGGAAACAGTTTTGAGATAGGAGCTTCTTCCTTCTGTCTACGAATTCACAAAAAGACAATCTGGAAATCTTAGCAATTCTCTCAAACATGCATAAATTTAACAGAATGAAGTGAAGCAACACTGTGCAACATCTTGTGTTCACTGATGGATCCAAAAAGTAAACAAAAGCAGAAGCAAGTTCAGTAGCTCAACATGCAACATTAATCTTGAAGAACTTAAACATACATCTATTTTTCACATGAACTTCTAAAGTAAACAACAGGTTCAAGTTCAGCTGTGCAAGTTGCTAACAGCTTAACGACTTTTCCAAAATATCAAAACACTACCTGGAGTTCTACTTTTCATTATCATCTTTCATTTCTATTTGTTGAGTGATTTTCTTTTATCACTTTCAGGAAAGGAAATATGCCTGGCACTAAAGAACTCAGTGTTAACCCCACTGGTATTACTCAATTATATTCCGTAACGAAGGAAAATAGAATTTCATAGAAAATGATGATGATAATGATAGCAATAACGGCCCATGCCATTAAAGTTGTATGAAACAAGCATCAAGAGTTTGTCTCCTAACCCTGATTAAAACTAATTCCTAGTTTTATTTTAAGATCACAGAATATCCTGTTGCTAATGGGTTACAGGAATAAATGAAATGATGCTTAAGTGTAATTAGTAAGTGACAAAAGAGATGTTTTGAGTCAGTATCTACGGCTAGGAGCTAGATTCATCAATATGACACCGAGGAGGGCGCATGCACACAGTGTTCTGGACAAGAAAAAGAGATGGAAATGGTTATACAATTCCATAGTTTTGAGGATATACTCCCAGAATTAGTAGTTGAGGGGAGGAAAATGCAGAATACAAAGGAAATTCAGGGTATGAGAATAGAAAGAAGACAGAATACAACGGTTATCTTTAGGCAACTCATTGAATTACAAAAGAGAAATCATCTGGAAACAAGGAAATGTGGAGATGAGGTAATTCAAACCTACACAGGAACAAATGTGAGACTGATACAGGCCTAGATCTGTGTTAAGAACCAGGTTACTCAACAGTTACATAAAACACTCTGAAGGTACAAAACTAGCAAGATACTACATCTCTGGATCACTCAGCAGTGCATTCAAATGCTTGTGCTGGGAAATGGAGGCATGAAGGAGATGTATTATTGAAGTAGAGAACAGATTACTACATTTCTTCCAAGATTTTAAATGACACAAGTGACTTCCAAAAGTCAAAGGCAATACTGCCAATTCTGAAACAAATATATTTCACAGCAAAGTCTTAAAAACGCACTGAAACGTAGCACAGTGCTGGAAAACAACAAAACAGATCAGTTGGAAAGAGTTTAGCACTATCAACCAAAAACTACCAAAAAGACAAGAGAAGGAATAAAAACAGTGCTTTAAGTAAGTAACAGCACTCATAGGATCTAAGACTCATTTTCTCAAGAAAAGGATTTTGCAAAGGATCTGTGGCCAAATTACCACTTTATTAACTTGTCTAGCAGTCCTGGAGAGTTACTGAAACAATACCAACTGCTGGCATTTCTAAAAATGCTGATGCTATTCCATGTTTTATGAAATTTTATTAATATGAAACTCAGACCAAAACAGAGCCATTGTAGGATCTTTTTTTTTACGTGGTACAGAAATGAAGGATTTCTAAATCCATGAATGCTAACCAAAGAAGATCCACATCTGTTTCTAACATCATCAGTTAAGACGCACAGTGTGAATTACCTGACAATGTGGAGCTGCTGATTGTACTTGCTGGAGTTGTTACTTCAGGTTCATCTTGCACTATTTCTTCACTCACTAATGCAGGCTTTTCCTGTTCCTCCTGCGCTCCCACTAAGCAGGCAGAATCATCCTGCTCTCCTTCGGCAGATATGGCCAGCTTTGGCAACAAACCAGAACTGTGTCGCTGTCTGCTGCCCTCAGTGTCAGAGGAGATGGATGTAGATACCTGTTGTCTGCATTAAAAATAAGCAAACTCTGATGCAGTTACCAAGATGAGGCAGCCTGCTACCCGATAAGCAGGACACAGACCACTTCCTTCTACTTACATTTCAGAATATTCTGAGCTCCAGCTTAAAGATTCCACTGAGGGCAATGTTACACTTTTTGTTTTGTCTCCTGCATCTTCCTTTTCATCACCTTGTGTATGAGAAACTCGGTCTATGCTACTAAACACCTATTACAGACAACAACAACAGAAAAAGCACAAAAAAGCAGCTTGTCATTGACATAACTGAAACAAAAAGATATTCAAGTGGTGCTCTGCATGCTCCAAATTCATACACAGTAGACAGCGTAAACTAAAGAATTCTCAACCCTTCTAAAATTTTTATAGTTTCTATTCTTAAAATGTTTTCCTGTTTGGAAATGTTTTCCCGTTTGGCCCCTTACACAGTGGGTCACGATTAGCAACTCTTCTCATTATAAATTAAACAGACTTCTCCTCATTTCATTGTCTCCACAAGACAACAGAAAAAATCCAGAAACTTGGGGTCTCCAGGTTATCAATGCAAATACTAAACTCACTACTAATCATGAATTTAAAAATGAAGAAAATCCTACCCCTTGGGTACTGACTTATTGTTTACCAGGTAGGTACAAAAAGCACAAAAATGAATCTCAATTGACTCAGAAGTTAAAAATAAATTACTTGGCTAAAGGACTTAGAAAAAAATCTGACCACCAGAATTCTGTTTACTTATCTGACAAACAGCATACAAAAACTGCTGGCTGTATATTCTACAGATTGTGAGTCACAGCTAGAGATGTCATGATGTAATGACATTAACATAACAAATCATCACTGTGATACAGAGCTTTGAACAGGACAGAAGTTCACAGAATGCTAGAATGGCTGAGGTTGAAAAAGGCCTCTGGAGGTCGCCTGGTCCAGCCCCGCCTCTACTACAGGCACCCAGAGCTGGCTGCCATTTCCAGAAAGCTCTCCAAGGAGGAGACTCTACAATCTCTCTAGGTAACCTGTGCCAGTGCCCTGTCATACAAACAGTAAAGTAACGTTCATACTAAACTTCTGGTATTTGTTTGTGCCCACTGCCTCTTGTTGAAACTGCCCCCAAAGAAGTAAGCCTTCTTGTTCAAGTTATCTTCACAGCAACTGCAACATCTGCTAGTACCTGAATTTGAAATATGCCACCAAGTGAAAATAAGAAGCTCATATGGAGTAAGGATAACTATATCGACAACTCCTCCCTCTGCTCCTCCATGCTATCACAGATATAATAGATATTTGATACTTCAAATCCAGAATAAAATACACCAGTTAGTTAAAGCGTAAGTCTGAACACAAAAGATATCAACATCCACTTTCAAAATACCTTTAAACAGTATCTAAACAGGTGAAAGAAACTGCTCATTAATAGAAAGCTTTTAAAAATCACTGCTGACTGCTAATAAGACTAATAGCATGCTGATTAGGCATTCTGCTTCTTAATCCATTATACTTTCTGCCAAAAGTTCCTGAGCATGTTCATTCTTCTGCTTATTTTCCCTGCCAGCAGTAATTAGCTCTCTCCCTTTAGACAGTCAGTTTGTCTTCACAGCATTCAAATCACTTGCACAAATCCACATCTTTCCTTAACTAAATCACATGCTGAATACTACCCTGCTCTTCACTGCAGTTTACTGTCACTTAAACTCACCACTACTGTAGGCTACCACTATAGTCTTTGTTACACCATCACCTGCAAGATACTCATTTCATACTTGTTTCCTGGAATTTTAACTGAAAATGAGCAGTGCTATATGCACCTCTTCCATTTCTAATATTTCCAAACTCTAGAATAGCAGCTAAAAAAATACGCATACAATATGCAATAACATTACAACAATTCTTACTTACCTTTGAAAATCTGTGTGAACATGAGGAAAACTGTCTTATCTCCAAATTAAAATCCTCATCATTTGTATCATCTTCTTCCTCAGTTTCCATGTGGTGGTATTTCTCAGAACGAGCTACAGATAAAAAAAAAAGAAAAAAAAGAAAAAACAACTGAATTTATTGGGAGGACTGGATAACAAATGTTATCATTAGTCAAAAGCACAATTATATTCTTATTTCTCCTGAAATGTCATATCACCACTGAAACTGCACAGCTGTCAACGGCTCCTACAAAGCAGATTTTCAAAGCTGTAAACAAATACAAAATTCCAAGACACAGTGATTATTCTAGCAAGAGTTCATTGCATTTTTTTTTTAATGCAAGCAAATACCTACTGTCAAAATAACTTGTGTCATCTTCAGACTCCAACTGTGGAATAAACTCTGCTTTCTGTCTCAGCAAACTGTTCCAGTCAAGGCTCCTGAAGAATTTATGTTGCTTTACTTCATATGCACCACCTGGGGGAGCCAGAGAAAAACAGTGAGCAAACAACACTAAATCCTCTGACATTATTTCAACTAAATCCCCGGGGAAGAGAATGCAAATTAGCATGGAAAGGCATAGTCATCACTTCCTGCAGGCAGGAACCTCTACGACCCCTCTTCACTGGTATCACCTAAACCTGTCAGAGTAGCACCCTTGTCATCTCTGTTTAGCAGTGGTGGCACTGCCTTTTATTCTTCCTCCTTTTAACACTTCTGTTTCTCTTGATAAACTAATAACAATGCAACAAGACACATCAGTCTGAAAGTAAAATGTAGATAGATGAGTTAGATGAGTCACTGGAAGTTAGAAAGTATGGAAGAATTATTCTTAATAGCTGCTCAGTGTAAATACCACTGCTGATTAGGAACTCCTTTCGGTGTTTTATGGTAGTAACACACAAGTTCTGCTGAAAATACTTCATAATTTAGTTTATTATGCATTACTGCCTTGACTTTATGATGTGTTGAACAACTGCAATAGTTTCAAATTAGAAACAGAATCTGTAAAACGCAATACAATACTGAAAATAACAGTAAATAATAACAATAAAATTCTGAAAATACCTGGGGAGGAAAATGGGGATCTTAATAAGCACAGACGTTATTTTGTAAGCTGGACATTCCTGCTGGGAAAAATTCATACAAGCCAAATCTTCCAGAAGGAAATCAAAATCACACCTAATCATTAGTAACTAGCCACAGAGTAATCAACTTTCTGAAAGCAACAATGGGATATTACAGCAAACTGTGTAATTCTTGACTAGTTTTCAGACAATTCAAATCAATCCATCATTTTCCTTCTTCAGAGGAGTATACTATGTCTTTCAACTTGACTATACCAAAAAGGGCTCCTGAGAAAATACATGACTACCATTTTCATGGAATGTATACAGCTCGCTAATATGTATTAAAAAGATAGGATCATCATTTGAAATGCATGGCGGAGCCTGGGATAAGCTATGCTGTTTTGCACTGCCCATGTGGGACTCATAGCGCTGCAGGCTCTGTTTCTGTGAGTAGTTTCTCACAAATACAAAACTTTGCAGTGGCTTCTAAAAACTCCTCTGTGCTTCAAAGAAATGGCTGCAGGATTTTTTTCTTCAAACTGTCAGCTCTTGAGATCACAAACAGTCCAACAAAATCAGTCCCTGAGTAAAGTGAACAGATGCTACATGTGGCAACACTGACCACTGCAACTCTTAAGCCTGTCTAATTCTTGCCAATTCACTTTCTCATCCAGCTGTTAGAAAACAGAGGCAGAATTTGCCATCTACTTGTCATACAGCCTCTCACAGAATGAGTCTTGCATAAACACTAGAAATGACTAGGAAAAGGCAATCTGGCAATGAATCAAAAAACCCTGAAAGGTTATCTTGTGTTATATGTTTATACGCGTGTTTGAAACAAGGAAACAGAATTATCCCTTGCTTTTTATTTTAACTTTGGCGGTGGCGCCCTTTGCAGAAGGGCGAAGCAGGAACCAAGTGGAAAAATCATTCTGGGCATATGACAACTCCCTCACTTTTACTTTATTCCACCATTGGAGAAAGAGTGAAAAACAAATCTACTGGATGAAATTTACCCCAGACCGTAAGACAGGGAAGTCTAAGGACTGTTCACATAAATCCCATGCATTCAGCGAGAAAGACACATGCAGTCATTTCTTTCATTTGGCCATTTGCCTGAAGAAGACCTGTAGTTTGACACATTGTCAATAGTACCTGGAGTCTGGGTTAAAATCAAGTTCCCATTAATGGACCAGGTATTAACCGATTCCCAGAACAACTTCTTACTTTAGCTCTAAAAATACGCATCACCCTTTGAATGCTGGACTTAGTTTTGACAGTAGTTTTCTGAGTAGTCGTGCTGACTCAATCTGCCAGTATGTTTCCTTAGAGTCCACTCTGCATGTGTATACATGACATACATTATTCACTCTAAGCAGGACTATATATTTAGGTCTTTCTAAAAAGAAAGCTTTTTCTGCTCTGTTTACCCAGTCTTCTGCCAGTGGGATGGTGGTCAGTGACCAGGGCTCCTTCACACACTAACACTTTGACAATAATATTCTTCATCACTATCTCTCATCCAAATTTTCCCCCAAATCTGGCTGCACAAACTCTATTACATAAATGTACAGTTTTTTAATTAGCCAGAGCAGGCTAACCGTACCAAATACAGAACATCAAATTCTTCATCTGACAAAGAACAAGCATGGCACTGAATGACCACAGCAGAATGAGCCGACTATTTGTGTTCTCCCTGATATCCATTTACTTCCCTAATGTGCACGCTTTTAATTTCATTATTTTTCCCGCAAGGCTGTAGTACTGAATGGGAATGGTAGGACTTTTCAGTCATTTCTGGATAATTAATTCAAGTACTCATTTCCCATCCCAAAGCCTGAAGGAACTAATTTACCAGGTGAAAATACTTCTGGAGAAAGAAGCGTCAGTTGTGTATGAATTCCTCTCCTCTACTTCTGTTTAGTTATTAAATACTGCATTCATGAAGGAACCCCACTCAATGGCTAACTGCATAACTGACACACTCCTGCTTTACTTATTCAAGCACAAGAAGAGTAAAAGATTGATCACATGTAAACATCACAAAACAAACAGTTATCAGCCTGCTAAAGTCTTATTATTTTTTTGAATCCATTAATGTCCCCTTGTCATAGCAGTATGACATATATATCACATACACTGCTCATCCTGAAAGATATTTCTCAGACAAAAAGAAAGGAAAAAAAAACATAAAAAGTAGCCACAAACAACAGTGTATTGACCTCTGCAGAATGTAAAAGCTATTTCTAGCACACAAACAGTATTTGGAGTAGTTAGTCCTAACCTGTTCCCAATCTTTCCAAGGGATTTTGCCTGAGCAGCAGGGTAATGAGATCCTGAGCATCTGGAGGCGGTGCTTCGTCCTTTTCAGGCCAGTTAATTTCATCTAACAAAAAAGATAGCTTGTTATTATTTAAGTCTGATCCCAACATTCAGAAAAAGATTCTGTAAAGCTGGCATTATAAGCTAGCAGTGAAGACAGAGTGAAGGGAACTTTTCCAAGTTGCTCTGTTACTCATGGTTTATTTCTGATTTTAATACTCTTTACACAGATTCAATACACTTTTTTTTTATAAGCAGTGCTTAACAGCAGCATGCATCCACGCATGGTTCATGGAAAACTATTGCAGAACACTATCATGCTGGTATGTCATCCTTCTCCAGGCCATCCCTGTAAATGCCCTATCACCATAATTTAAATTTTAGTTCTGTTCCATGGAAACTGCTGATGAGATGGACACAGCTGACCCGATCCAGTAATCTCTGCTCACATCTGTAGTTATGCTCTAACACTATTAGATACACTGAAGTCATTACTCCCATGACTAAGGTTGAGGTACTGCTGTAGAGAGATCCATGTCAATGTGGCCTTTTTCCAAGCCTCCCACACTTCACAAATCTGACTTTCATACTATTGAGGCTTTACATAGCAAGCTGCACCTGAATCCTTCAGTTACAATGTTAAACTCTGCAGCATTTGAGTAAAACTGAATAAAAAATTCTGCCAAACACATTTAAATTAAACAATGGAAAACAGTGCCAGTTTCAAGACCAACACAAACTTTACGACAGCTTACATAATCATTTTCATCTGGTATTTGCTTCCATAAACGTAACATATTGCAGGTTTATACAAAATCTTGCAGTAGTTTCTTAGGAGGTACAAAGATTTCAGCATCAGAGAAACTGAGTATTAGCACCTCAGAAAACAGAGAAGAATGTAATGGATTCTGTTGTGATTATGAGACTTAGATTTTTCCTTTGAAATTGATATCATTTGAGAAACAATTATCAGAAAGGGTTTAAAATCACAGGAGTTTAAACTTTGCACTCTGAAGTACGAAGAAAGGTACTGAAATAAACAAGCATGAAATGTAAGAATAAGTTTACTGTTAAACCCTATCATACTAGGCATCTACTTTACATCAAAGCCTCCCACAATTTACTCATAAAACCTGGAAGAGATGCAAACTACGACCAAAAAGGAAGAAGCTAAAATGAGGGGGCTTAACTCAGCAGACTGACAAGTGAAATGCAGATTTCATGAACAGAAACTAGAATAAAATTCTGTGCTATAGTTTAGACTCTGTAACATGGCTTTTTCAGTTGAATTCAAAGGGGCCATATATTTTAGCAAAGGAAACTTATTCGCAGAAAGAATTCACCTGCATATACTGACAGTAGGAATGATTTCAGGAGAGCATTTAAAACTGTAGGGAAAAAAAATTAAAAGAAAAATATCAAATAATGAAGTATATTGACCAACAGTGCTGGAGAGTATCAAGAACAGATCATGTTTGTACAAATGCACATCTACAGATAATTTCTGGACAAATTCAGATGGATGAAATTATCTGCCTATGTATCACTCAAGTTTGTAACACATGACATTTTACTTTACAAAAAGTAAAATCCATGGAACGTGCGAAATACAGTCTGAAGATTAAATACAGACATTAAATTTGGACTATTCCCTCACCTCCCTTTAGACAGAGCTCTTAAAAATAAAAACACATGCACATGTGTCTGGAAATGCAGTAAAAATATTGATTATTTCCATGTTCACCTGCCTACAGCTTCCACAGCAGTATAAACCTGATTTGGAAAACAAAGCATTACTACATACTGCAGCCAAGACACATCTAGAACAAAGCCAGCATTTGTTGCTTGTGTTAATTAAGCAGCTGATTCTCTTTGCCACTCAGGCCTCAGTGCATCACATAAGAAAACATCACAGTTCTATATCCATAAACAGCTAGAATATGGTAATATATCAAAGGTAAATCCTTTCCACTAAAGTTTGCAAACATGCTTGGCTTTCAGCATCATCGATGGAAAAAAGACAAGTGGTCTCTTTATGAACAAATGGGAATCTGCTGTGCTCTCAGAGAACAAGGAGACAGCAGTTCAGTTAGTTTTGTTTTTGTTTGGTTTTTTTTTTTGGTCTTAGTGGACTTTTTAAGAAGACCATAATACAGACTGGGAAATATTCAGTAACAGAGGTGCTGTTCTGTTAAACTTCTGGCATAAATAGAGGCCTTCTACATCAATACATCTGGGAAATTTATGGAAACAGCAGGTAGGATAGTAAATGATTCTGTTTAATTATCATTCAGTTTTGCCACAAGCCTCGTAACAATACTTAGGGTCAGCTTGCAGGTTAAAATCTAAAAGGTTATTGAATTTTAAATGAAAGAAGAACAGCTGTTACAAGAATAACATTACACTAAAACAGTCACAAACGAAATCATTAACAATCTGTGAAGTGAATTTGTTTCCTTCTCTTTCTCATTATTTATTATTTGGGAGACATTTGTTCTAAGGTTTTATCACATCTCTGCTAATTTCTTCATCATGCCATGAGGCATTTTCCTATTTACTCAAATTTATTTTAACCATTTATTCTCTGGGATAATTTTGTTACTGAAGACTGAAAACACTGTGCTGTGATGCCAATACTTTCCTCTTTCAAACAGCATAGCTTAGCTATTTTACCCTATATTACTGCATTTCAGTACTCAGCAAGAATATTAGGTAAGGGTCAGCTTTTAGAACAAATTTATTCTTACTATTTTGACAGCAAATGGCATGTTACAATAAGAGTGTTGTCTCTTATGAGCAAAACTAGCTTAAAACTTAGTGTGTATCAGTGAAGTTGTAAATATCTTTACTACTGACATAAACTGAAACGTTTATCAGCAAACCAATGTGGTTCTATGTGATGATACTCACCACTAATTACTTGTCCAAACAGCTCTTCTGGTGTATCTCCAAAGAATGGCACACACCCAACAAGAAATTCATATAGAATAATTCCCATTGCCCACCAGTCCACCGGTTTTCCATAGCCCTGTCTCAGGATTACTTCAGGAGCTATGTATTCAGGTGTACCACAAACCTGAAAGAAAGAAAATAAGTACAACGGTAAATTAAGTCTAACTGTACTTGCTATATCACGTTATAACACAGAAACAAAAGAATGGCAATCAGTACATTTTAGGCTATTCAGCTGGCATGAATTTTTTATGTGATCTACACATACAGCCATCAATCACATTTGCATGTCTCTAAAGCAAAAGACAGTTCATTTCTGATATATAGTATAAAAGTCAATCACAGCAAATATTTTATTTAATTTAAACGTATCTTTAGGTTTACACGAAAGTTGTGGTAGCTTTATCTTAAGTAACTTTTACTGTGAACAGATTGTGAGCAGTGGTAATGAGGCACGCTTAAAGGGAAATGGGCCATAGCAAAGATTTTAGAACCCCTGGTTGTACCATGCATCATCAGTTCCACAAGCACACTGCTGAGACTTCTGAATTCCTTATAAAAACAGTATTCTATTTATCTTTCTCACAGGCTCACTTGCACACAATCAGGTTGTTCATCTTACTAATAGATCCTAATGTAGAAAGAAAAAAGCCTACCATAATCTGTTGGGCATTAGTCAAAGTAACTGACAAACACAATCAGAACACATATGCAGAAACAACTTCATATTTTGAAGTATTACAGTATATTCTACTGGCAAAACATCACTGCGTTAAATACTCGATGTAAAAAAGAGAAAAGTTCTATCTTACTTGTTTATCAAGGAATTCTCTGGCATCCTTCTCAATGTGACCCTCATACAGATTGGTAGTCAAACTCATTAGCCCCACCTTTGACAGACCAAAGTCTGTAAGCTTTATATGGCCCATGGAAGTTACCAATAAACTGAAAATTAAAATGATGAGAAGTTATTGTGATGTAATTCAAGATTATATGCTTATTACTATTATACTCAAGAGAAATGTTTCATCAGCATTGGAAGAATTTAAAGACAGCTTAAAAAGCAATTTAGCCAGGTACAAAACAGGTTAGAAATGTGACACAGTCACAAATTTATTACTGTTATTACTAAATGTAAACAAAGTTTTCATATACAATTGAATATAATCAGATAGAATAATGGAGTGTTAATAGTTAAATGGTAGATGTCTGAAGAAAACAAAATAGTCATTATCCTGAAAGAATGAGAACAGAATAAATTCAGCTTTTAAAATGAGGTAGGCATTTTCTACCAGTAGCAGGTTGGGTCATTCATTTGAAAAAAACTCAAATATTAAGATAGCTGGTAACTAATACTACACTGGCCTCAGGTATCCGGATAAGTAGACATTTTCACACAAGAGATGCAACTCCATAATTTTTTTTAATCATTATTATCTAATCTTTTTAATATAAAACAAAGAGAAGACTGAACATGAGGCAGAGATGCACACCGGCAGCCCAGAGGGCCAGCCATACCCTGAGTACTCCAGGTCCAGCACTGACAGTGGGCGAGGGAAAGACGGGCTGTCCCCTCTGCTCTGTGCTGTGTGGCCTCACACAGTTCTACGATTCTACGTATGAGGAACGGCTGAGGCCCCTGGGTGTGCTCAGCACAGAGCAGAGGAGCTGAGGGGAGGCCTGACGGCGGCTGCAGCTCTCACAGGGAGCGGAGGGCAGCGCCGAGCTCTGCTCTGTGTGACAGCGACAGGGCCCGAGGGAACGGCATGGAGCTGTGTCAGGGGAGGGCAGCTGAGGGTCAGGGACAGGGTCTGCACCTGAGTGGAGTGGGCATGGAATGGGCTGCCCAGGGCCGTGTCACAGCACCATTCTGCCAGAGTTCAAAAAGTGTCTGGTCAATGGCCTCAGTTATACAGTCTGATTTTTGGGTCATGCTGTGTGAAGCCAGGAGTCAGACTTCAATAGGAATTGGATCCTTACAGGTTCCTTTCAACTTGGGATATTCTATAATTCTGTGATAAATGGAGATATAACAACCATATATTCACTATAATTACTTGCTGTAATATTATTACATATAGAGGAGAAATTCTGTATTTCTAGAAAATGGAAAAAAAAATAATAATAACCAGGAACAATTATCCCTACTGATCAAACTAAGTCCTCTTTCAGTTATATTCTATATACATACTTGTCTGGCTTCAAATCCCTATGTACAATTCCATAATTATGAAGGTATTCCAAGGCCAGAACAGTCTCTGCAAAATACATCCTTGCCATGTCTACAGGTAAGGGACCCATATTTTTCATCAAAGTAGCACAGTCTCCACCTGTGAAAACACAACAAATGTTGAAGACGACGCTACAAATTTTGAGATGTATATGCTGCAGAAGGAAACATAAATTGTAGTCATAAATGTTTCTTTCCCAGTCAGATGATCTAACAGAATAGGCAATCATAATACCTACTGTACTGAAAAAAACAACCAGCATGATGCTGGGAGACAGTGGTGCAACAGTTCATCAGGAAACCAATAATGCCTATGCTGTTACTTAAAAGAAGCCCACACAGTCACAGCAACTCATCCTGATCACTAGGAGATAATGAGTAGGAGAAAAGTCACCTTATCCTTGAGTTTAGATCCTAGATCTGTATTGCCAGAATACACAGGAAATCAAGAGGTTCCTTTAAATAAAAGCACCATCAAGGTTCTATTTCTTTTCTGGTATGATTAAAAAAACCTCATTCCCTCTAAAAAAGAATACGTTACCTTCTACATATTCCATGACCATACATAAATGACGTCTTGTTTCAAAAGAACAATACATGCTGACAACAAAAGGGTTTTCTGCAAATGTCAGGATATCACGCTCGACGAAGGCTTGTTGGATCTGGTTTCGAAGGATGAGATTCTGCTTATTAATTTTCTTCATGGCAAATCTTTGTCTGGTTTCTTTATGTCTCACAAAATAAACCGCACTGAAAAAGTCCAATTGGGTTAGAAAAAGAAAAAGCACAAAATGTATTAAAAAGATATTTTAAAATACATTTTTGAGAAGTAAATATATCCAAAATATTGTATTTGTATTTCATAAAAGACCTATTTCTGAACTAATACAGTTGATGAACCTTTCTCATAACAGAATGGGTGGAGACCTCACTGTGTTTCAACGCAAACTAGTACGCAAATTGATAACAAAAAACCTAACAGTCTACCTACAACAGATGCAAAGCTCAGATTTTGGAAGTTTCCATGAGCAATAGATGAAAACCAACCACGACAGAATATTATAAATCATTTTGACAAATGTTTATTCTGTAAAATGTGAGTCATAATTATCTGACTGAAGACTCTGTTCAGGGGATTTTAAAATATGTCATAGGTTTCTCATTAAGGTTGCTCAGAAGTTTACCCAATGATGTGGCTCTCCCCAATTGGTAGATGCAAAATGTATCATCTGTACTTGTTCAGTACAGTACCCTGACATCAGCACTGATGCATATCATGTGTAGGTCACCAGTAGGTAACACAAATTAAAAAAAAAATCACATACACCACTTGGTAATGTGGTATTATGATGCATCTCAACAGCCAAAATCTCACTAGGCTACCAGGCACAGAGTTTCCACTAAACTTGATTAGTTTCCAATAAACTTAGATCAAAGTGATGAGGGCAGCAAAGTGAAAGAAAATCTCAGATGGACAACATCCTTACTTCCGAGGCTCAGAAAAATACATAATCGTGCCATAAAACACACAGGACAAAACCACTGCATTTGTCAAAATGATAACAGCTTTGCTTTAAAACTACCTCTTAGTATTCAATGCACACTGTATTTCCAGTGTATGAATGCCACAATTTTGTTGTTGTTGTTTTTATTAATACCATGGGATTTTTTTTTTTTGTAAACTGACCAAAAAAAAAAAAAAGAAAAAAAGGATAAAATGGAACTCAGCAATGTGGTTTTTAAACTCATTTCCTTGTCCCCACAACATGCAATTACCAGCACACAAGCACCTGAATACAAAAAGCAATTCTTGCTTTATTATTTTTATGACTACATTTTCACACAGCTACCAAAGTTACAGAAAAAAGTGTTATTTTCTACTTTGCTTTGTGGAGTCTTTTTTCTAGACAGGAGAATTTCTCTTAATGATTCTGAAAGTTTTCCTTCATCCCTTGCTACAGTCTGAGCACGGGGCAGGTAGAAAACATTACATCATCATGAAACTAGGGGAAAAACACCTTGGGCAAAATCCAAGACAAACCTCACCCTTAGTTCCTGCCTCCTACTGAGTCTTGCTTTCTCTTGCCCCTCCCAAGCTCAAATAAAGATCAAGTTATTCAACTCCACTATGCCTTCCGGCTGGCTTCACACACCTATTCCTTCCACTCTCAGCACATTTGTTTCTTTCTTCACACCTCGTGTACAACTCTTTCCTTTACATTTTGCTTTTTATCTTTCTTTTGGTGCTATTTATTTGTCTTAAGTTTCTTAATCTCCTGTAATACTGTGTATTTTTTTTCCTTTTTCAGGTCCTTCATGAATTTTTGGCTCGTAAAAGAGGGAGTTCTTCAGGTGCCTTACGTATACTTTCCAAGCATCTGTAGAGTAATTACTACCATATTTAAAGACAAAGAATCAGTAAGTTTGAACTATTCAAGACAGTAAATATCTGGGACACGCTGGTTACAATTCCCACAGTTCTCTAAATTAGATTCTCTTGAGTTCTAGTTGCAGGGAGGTAGTTATATATTTCCACTAGAATTCCTTTACCCACAACCCCTTGGAAAAAATATATACCACTGATTCTCAAGATACTAGATTCACAAAAAAAAGTGAAACACAGTTCTCTCTCTTGTGCTTCTACATGCATACACTGTTTGTACTGATTAAAGTGGTTTTAAATCATCTTCCACATACAAAAATTCACATCACTGTGCACATTTTTTGTATAACACAGTAACCTGAACAGTTACAAATAAAACTGTGCTCTGAATGGAAGCAAAGAATTACTCATGAAGACTACCTATCTTCCCTTGGGATGCTCTCATTTCACAGCTATGCATTTCCCTTGCTTAATAGTATAACCAGCAAGGCACATCACTGGAACTGCAATCAGTACTAACTGAGATATCTGTGATTCTCAGCTCCTATGCTTTGACAGAATTTGCTGAGATGTCACTAATAAATAGAACACAAAAGTTTCCCAAGGACAAGCAGTTACATGGAGGGAAAAAAACTTATGTGGACATTAAAAAGAAACAAAACAAAACAAAACAAAACAAAAAAAAACACCAAAAAATAACATAAAAGAAAAGCCCCACCTTCCCAGGACTTCAACTTAACCTAAATAATGGAAAGCTCAGAGTAAAGCACATAGCTGCCAAGACAATGAAGACACTGACATTCCAGATGAAAGTTTAAGTTCAACCACAGTGAGTTCTGGTATGCCATATTTGTTTATTTTGATCTCCAATTTGCAACTTTTGAAGTATTCTTCTGTCTTAAATCATGAAGCAGATTGGGATGGCCTTTCTGATTCCCTTTGCTTCCCCTCAAGCTGCTTCTTGCTACATTCTCCTAATTCCTGCACTGAACTCACCTTTTCTTTGTTACAGCATTATGGCAGTTTACAGATAGTTAAGTTCAGCAGCAGAAGCAGAAACAAAAATAGCACTGCACCACCACCCACCTAGATGACGTCCATCACCAAATCAGATTTATTTGAGGGCAAGAGGCAATGTTGCCTACAGCATACCTAAGACAAGCATCCAGTGCTGTGTGAACTAAGTGTTTAGGATATATCTTAGCCTGCCCTGCAGCATATGAGAAGAGAACAGCATGGCTACAATTCTTCTCTTGGCACAAGAGACCTCCTCGCTTCACGATGTTACATACTTCCACCAGTAATATCACCTGTCCACATCAAACTGTAACAACTTCTACCCTGAGGGAAGCCAGTAAACACAGGTGCACATCAACGAAACTACTACTAGATCCCCTGTGAATAAACTTTGTAAGAACTGTTCTGTATTCCCACAAGAAACACTTGAGAAGTAGTCCCTCACCCATTTGTAGTATGCTGCTATTCAGGAAGGATAAAATTTGATACCGTCAATAAGCTGTCACCTCTCAGTAGTTGAAATACAGAAAAATAAATAAATAAATAGATGTTGCTGTGACTGCAGTAAAAGTTTGAAAAATTGTAAGTCTGATAAGTTTTGCCTGGCTGAAAAAGAATCTGACAGCTTGTGAAACAATTAGTGACTTGGACAGTGTCCGACTTCTTTACTGATTCAGAGCTTGTTTAACTTCTTGTATATTCCCAGCCCAATACACCTAATCTACTACACAGTCCTTTAATTGCACTACAAATCAGTTTACTCAACCAATACTTGAAATTTAAACTCATCAAGTTTAGCATGTCTGACAAATGTCCACTACAGTATGCCAAAACCAAAAAATTACCCTATCAAGCAAAGCATTCTGTTTCACTAATGAAGGCAAAAACAACACAGTAAAATAAAAGACATCAGAACATACATTTCGTTTTTCTTCCCTTAAATTGATTCTGAACGTAACCTTCCATTACATCCTTGACATAAAAGAAGTATTACAATAGAATACTGAATAAGTCAGAGCACAAAATATGCCTACTGATGTATTTTGGAGAGTAAATCAATGAAGTTCAGTCAGAATTCATAAACATTCAGGTTATTTCAAAAAGTTAATGGCCTGGAAAAACATGGAAGTGGGAGAAAAGCCCTGTAGCACAATAACACTAACTTTTATTTTGGCTGCTTATACTCGTAATAAACTGCAATAAATGCTCATGGGGCAATTCACTGCTTTGTATTCACAGATGGAACAGATACTACTGCTTAATTACACTCCATTTTGTAGAGTTAAAAAGTATGCAGGTAATAGTTGTTATGTCCCTCTTTAAATGTACCATAAGTTTAGAGTACATTAATCACTAGCTGTAAGATGTCAACATAAACATGATACTCACTAGAAATCTGCTAATAGTAAGTCCCTCTTATCTGACTTACCACAATGGAAAACTTCAAGCACACATAAATTCTTGAAACAGCTTCTAAGTTCAAGCCTACTCAACTTCCAGCATCACTATGGAATCAGGTGCTAATATCACTTCTTAAAGCGCTGAGTATACACCTTTAAAGTCTATTCTCAAGCAGATCACTGAATGTATTCCTATTGCTCTAAACTATTTTTCAGTTTTACCTTCACTGTCTTTCTTGCTCGCATTTTCTTTCTTTGTTTTTCTTTTAAGAATTGTTTAAACAAAAAATCCTGACCAACAAAATCCACTTCGACACTGTTTGCTTAAGCACAGAAATAACAGCACATCACTAAAGTTGATGGGATTTTCAGTTTCCACTTTTAACTTCACTGTTAAATTACAACAAACATACTTCTGTTTTAACATTTGATAAAGGCAATAACAGTTCCTACAGAATCCAGATCCAAGTTGTTCACCCTCACTCAGTTTTCCCTTTCCTCAAATATTTTCTGTCTCATCAAATATTATGCATGCTATGATGATTTTTCCTGTTACATTTATTAAAAAGGTGTTTAATGCAGTCAAGTAATGATTTTCCCTGCCACAAACAATATAAGACATATTCTACATGCTTACATTCTAAGCGCCATAGAAAGCCTGGGCTTTTTAATCCTTTCTTTTCCACCTTATAAATCTTTACCTGTCTTCAGCCTGTATTTCTTAGTAGCCCATTGAGATTTTGTAGCCATAAGGCCTATGGAGCAAGAGGACTGAACATCTGACTTCTGGCAGCCGACCTCACACTGCCAATTGCAGCAGGCCTGCCTACCACCATTCCCTCCTTTCCCCACTGCATATCAACATAAAACTACTGGAAGTTTTACAGGTCCACTGACTCAGACACTCACTTCTCTGAAATGAACATACCCCACACAATTCTTTCCTACTCCACTAAGACAAAGAGAAAACTGGATAGGAGATGAAAGGGAGAAAGGAGGGAATCAGGCATCTGCCAAGGGAAGAAAGAAAGGATGCAGCCAGGGATGAGAGCAGAGACTACTGCTAACTGCAAGGCTTTTAAAATTTTGGGGGTAATCTGAAGTAAATGGAATAGAGTAATGAGTTTGTCTAGACAGAAATTCTGAGAAAATTAAATTGTGAAGAGGTTGAACTGTGAAAAGTTTATTTGGATATTTATATAACTTTAATTGAAGTTACGCCATCTTATGCAGGCTTTTTGCCGAATTATGTGAATTGGTCTGGATACAAGCAAATATCCTCTACTTATGCTGTCACGATCAGAAGTAGTAGACATCAACTGCCCCATCAGACCTCAGGACTATCTTTAAATAAACATGAGAGGCATTACTGCACTCATAATCCTGAGGCTATTAAAACAGCATGTGACATTCCACTGTGCAGATCACCACTAGGCTTTCTCTTCCCGAGTCCTATCAGGTAGCTGCATTTTCCCACCTCAAGCAGATGTAGGATAGGACAGAGCCAGTGTGATGTGACTTGTGCTGGGGAGCAGCACAGCCCTTTCCTTCAACGCTGTTCTGCAACACTGCCTCTCTTATGACGAGATCCTCACTACCAGACAAAAATCTTTCTTTTTTGAACCAGTACAAACTCTCCCATTCTTGTATGTTAAATCAGAGTTCCTGTCCCGACAGATCTTAGTACTGAGAAGTAGAATCAAATTAGGATCTCATAGAGGGCACCTGAACACAGAAGGAAATGGCAGTTCTGTCTGTCGGCATACTTAATACCTGGACTGTAATTACAGAATTTTTTCATTTCGTTATCTCTTGGCCTTCCAAGTTATCTACAAACAACTTATATATCACTGGGCAGTAAGTTCTGTATTTTCACAAGTACCCAGAAAATCCAACCAAGAAACAGTAATTCATCAAAAGCTCTCTGGGATAGAAGAGAGACCACAGAGAAGGAAAGGAAAAACAAAAACAACAAAAAAAAAGGTTCAGATCTACTTAAGGATTTTTTTTTCTACTTCTTAATAGTTTCAGATCAAATTAGCATTCATTAATAACAACCTGCCTCCATTAAAGACAAAGTTCCATACTGTTGCAGATCTGCATAAGCTGTTTTCAGAATTAAAAAGGTGGTTTAAAACCTGCCTTTTTCTTTATTCAGATTTGATCTTTGGCATTATATTATATCTACTTCTTAAAAATGCCTGTGGAGTAGCACTTAGTATTTTAACTTACTGCAGTAAGTTCATTATTTCATTATTGCCTACAAGACCTTACATGAAGCTTTTCTTGTGAACCTCAAGCATAAGCAACAAAGTAGGAAAGCAGAATTAAGAACAGAGCAGTGCAAAAAAGTCCCCCTCATAGTCAACCCTGCAGTAAGAAATAATGGGAATACAAAAATGTGAAAAAGCTGTTATAGTCGCATGAACTACTCACCCGTAAGCTCCATTACTAATCAGTTTAATTGTTTCAAAATCACTTTCTCGAGGTTTTCTCCTGAGCTGTAGTGAGGTATTAGAGCTCTTCAAAGTAAAAAAAAAAAAAAAAAAAAAAGGAGAAAGAGAAAGAACACAGTCAGTACAGCATTTTTTCCCCCCAAATTGGGAAACTAGCAAACACATCAGAACATCAAGTATTATCTGTCTAATGAACCAGCTGAAAGATCTGACCACACTTCTGGCTAAAGTGAACTTCAACAACTTAAGGGGTTCCCAAAGCAAAGCTGCTTCTTCACCAGACAGGTATCTGTTAGACTGGAGCTGTCTGTCCCCTCATCTACATGCCAGGGATACAACAGACAGGTATGACGACTTCTGGTAAAGGGAAGTACTGGCAATTCCTATCTGGAGTTACAAACTTCTGGGCATCTCACTAGCTACTCACTGGCTATTGCCTTGGTTTTTGAGTAAAAGTGACAGTACGCAAACAGAATCAGCCTGGAAGTAACTGTAGTAGATGAGCTCTTGTAACTTCACATAAAATTTTGTACATTTCTGACTAATGTTAGGGCTGTGATATAACTTAGCACAGACTGTGGAAGGAAACACACAAAGAATTAAAAACTGGAAAACAAAAATGCAGTAATTCTATCATGATAGTGGTCACTTTCACCAACTTTTATGTAAGAACATTTTAAAAATGGAGTTATCTTGAATACAGTAAAACTTTCTTTCTAGCTGTATTCTTAATGAATCTTGAAGACAAGTGTAAATTTGAAATATGAGATGCAGGGCATGTGTACATGCATAAGTGCAGATTCCTAAATGTCTTATGCCAAATCTACAAAATACAGAACTCTTTTCGAATCCCCAAAAAGTTCTGTGATTGCTATAATGGCAGTTCAATAACATTAAAAATTGAATGTAGACCAGGCTGGAACATTTTCAATGAAATGCATACTGGAGAAACAGTTTAGTGTTAAGAAAAAGTGAATGTGGTAATAGAAAAAACTATGCAAAAGCAGAAAGAGACAATTTATTGAACTGTTTAGGCTATTTGCCTGCCAATTCAGGATTCTTCTTAACTGTATATTTATCAGTATTTTAAATTACTCCGTACTTTAAGTCACGCTTCTTTACACCTTCCATGAGTTATTTTTATATTATCTATTATATATTTAATATGTTATATATTATTTTATGTATTTTATGTTTATTCCATATTGATACAATATTTCAAGAAACTCACCTTGTATTTTTCATTCCTTGTACAATTTTATCACAGCCCCAGTTATATTCCCTTACTACAGTGCATTATCCTTCATTATATTTCATTTCCTCAGATTTGCAAAATTTGTATTTGTGTAACACAGAGCTTTCAGAATTACAGTTTCACAGCTATTGCTAAGCCAGTCATACATCTATACATTCTCTTAGCTAAATTAGAACATTCCTTCTGCATTTTAGTTACTCTTTCTGATTGTTCTCCAATTTGTTAGTATCCTTCCAAAACATAATGCTCAAGCCTATGAACACCAGACACCTTTCAAGATAATAAGACACTTCAGCAGAGGATAATGCCTTCCCTGTAGTATGTTGGAACTACCTTAACGATACCCTACACTACTCAACTAATAGTTTCAAATGCCATTAAAGTATCTATGCAACCTTGCAAAATTGCATTGGATTTTTCTACTCATTTGGACTAAAAATTGACCATAAACTGTCAGAACTGCATTTACTGTTGTGTTGCACTAATGTGCAAGGTGTAAGAACAAACTTTAAAAATTGTAAGTTAAATAGACAGAACACAAATCCACCACAATATTCTGTTCAGTCAACTCCAGCAACTCATTTTTCCTTTGCTAACCTGAGCAAGCATTTGATAAATTACCGCAAGATATTCATGACTGTAGCCAAATATTTCCAAACACAGATTCAAAAGAATAATGCACAATCTTCCATACTGCAGGATAGCTTTCTGAAACATGTTTTTGGCAACATGCTTATTACTTTTTCATGTCTTGGATCTGTTTAGACTGTTAATTTGATCACTAGTTGCCTCTGTAAGCAGACTGTCTTGAAACAGTTTTAAAATGCTTTATTTTTATGGAAAAATTATTTAAGTTCTTAGAGAAGAAAAATAATACATTAAACAGAAATAAAACAGTCATCGGTGGAAGGTGCAGTAAAACAGCCTTCATGCGTTGATTGCTGTAGCTCCATGAAAGCCAAATACTGCAGCATCAGGGAAAACAGAAAGCTATGTAGAAGTACTTTTCATGAGTCTCCTATCTGCTGAGTGGCATGGTGCTCAACCGCACAACAGTCTAAGAAGCTACTGCTCCGTTCTATTAATTTATCCATGCCAGAAGAAAAATAGAAGACAGACATTTCTTTTTCTTCATTCAGCAAAAGCAGCATTGTAAGAAGAAAACTTACAGTTATTGATTCATCCATTTCCAGAGTTTCTGCTGTCCCACTGTCGCAGTTAGCTAGCTGAGCTATTTCTAGAAACAAATATTAGAATTTTTATTTTAAACCTCATTATGTACAAAATTAAGTACCAAACTAAAATCTAAGAAGTGACAATTTTCTTGAATCATTAGTAAACAAGCTGTCCTATCTGTAGTTCCTGCCAAATAACTTTAGGATGCCTCTAAGCGTTTAGAAAATTAATGCCATCTGAAAAATGAATGCTTGCTATTTGTCACCTATGTAATCTTGAACAGCCAAGTACCAATAAATAACAATAAGTATCATGACTGCTGAGATGCAAGAGTTCTGTGGTTGGTGCGTGATCCTAGTATTAATTTTCTAAAACTCAGGAGGATCTTAGACCACCAGGGGGTTAACTGTGCACCATATCCTTGATGTACTACCTAAAACTTCACAGTTTGAATAATAAGGTTCAGACTGATACGGATTACAATGTTTGCATCTTACACACAGAAGTGGCAATAATCCCAACAGAACTAGCTAAAAGCCTTTTTTAAATTTTTTGTCTCAAAGTTTTTCATTTCTGGAGTTACTAATACAGACTACTTCTCCATTAGATTCTTAGATTTTGGCAGATCTAGCAAGTTTACCAGGTTGTCCCAATCTGTCTAGAGCAGAGTTCTTAACTCTACTACATCCTCCAGGGAACTAAGAATTGCTCTGGGTAATAAAAGCTAAACAGGAAAGCTAATAGCTAAATGACCTAGGAAAACTTAGCGTTACTTTAATATTCATCGTTAATTATACACTCTTCAGAGCCAAAGACCTACACACTTGATAGTAATAATGCAATACGGATCAAAGACTAGACTACCTGAAACTTCTAAGATTCATTTTTACCGTCAATACGGTATTATTGACGAATATGAAAAGTAACTTAACATTCACATAGAATATCTAAGCTGGATTTTTCTATATAATAATCAACTGCTAAAAGCAAAATTCTAGGTAACTACTTGCACAACACTTACTGTAATCACTAACAGTAAATTAATCATGTAGATAACTTTCTGGCCGAACAGATTTAGAGTAACTCTCATATCTAATCACTACAAAAACCACAACACTTGTGAAGTGTTAAGAATCAGAAGTACTTAAAATTTAATTTCAAAAACAAAACAGATCTTCAAAGTTTAACAGAAGCTAGAAAGATTCAAAGAAGAATATAAATAGGAAGTCAATAAACAGTGAAGAATCATCTCCAATAAGAACAAACATTTTAAAAAGAGAGTCTACGCTTAATACAGGCCAAATTCTAACTACGGAGTGGATTTTTCTGTCAAAACTCAAGTTTCATGAACACGAAGGCTTTATAATAGAAGTGCTCATGAAATCATTATAGTATGAGTGAGAACCATGCAAGACAGAAAAATATGCTTTGACAGCCTTCTCAACTGAGATTGTTTTCATAAATAGCAAATTAAAATGGTCCATTTTTAAACAGAACTTTTGCAAAGTATCCATTATCCAAGAAATTCATATTATTTACAAACAGTAGGTATTAATGGAATGGAACCAAGAGTCAGCTTTCAAAACACAGAGCCATGGAACAATTTTGCAATGCCTGAAGAGATTTTCAAAACTCATCTAAATACCATTAAACATCTGCCCTTTTTCTTTCATTGATTTAAACCATTTCTGAAGATTCATGATTCAAAAAAGGTAAAGATGGAATTTTAAAAACCAGGGGGAGAAATGTCTCCCCAGGGAACTCTTCAGAAATGCAGTCACCAGTGTCTGATAAGTGATGAATCTGTTGTGGTATTGCTTTCAGTACAGTATAAATTTATCTGGCATTATCTACAAGTAATGCATGCATCATTTCACTCAAAGAAAGGATACTACAGCTATAGCAGAAAACAAAGGATGCAAATAGGGAAGGAGCTAAAGCATTTGGTTCTTTTTCTCTTTATAGAAGTGAAATCCTTTCCATGAACACTTACAAACACTAACTACATAACAGAAATACAATTCTGTATGGAGTTACTGTATGGAGTTACTATTCTAACTGAAGTTACTGACACATTACTATTTGAAAGATTTCTAGTTATTCTGCCATCTAAATGATTTTCAATACTTTCCCCATTTTTGGACACAGAAACTCAAATGCTCTCTCCTCTTTATGTTTTATACTTTACACTAATGTATACAAACCTAGCAAATAATTCTCTGTACATGATTAATTCAAGTGCATAAATCCCACAGTGCTATTCTTATTATTTTTTTGCTATGATACATCCTGTTATGCAATAGTACCAATTTAAAACCAAAAGCAGTTTTCCTTTCTGAGAAGACAGGAAGAGAACTAGTAAGCTCAGCTTCCATTTGTCTTTTAACATAATATTAATTTAATTAGATCTAACCAAACTCATGAGAATATCTCACAGCATTGAAGTAGAAGAAAAAAAATGTCTTTTAATACGCAGTATAGTACTTCTAAATGAAACAGGATCTTGCATCATGAGGACCGATTTAAAAAAAAAACAACAGCCAATCCCATCTTACCACACTTCTTTTCATAGAATCATACAATGTCTTGGGTTGGAAGGTATCTTAAAGATAACCTAATTTCAACCCCCTGCCACAAGTAGGGTTGCCATTCACCAGGTCAGGCTGCCCAGGATCCCACCCAACCTGTCTATGAATGCCTTCAGGGCTGGGGCATTCACAGGTTCTCTGGGCAGTCTGTGCCAGAGTCTCACTGCCCTCTGAGTAAGGAATGTCCTTCTAATGTCGCACCTAAATCTCCCTGCTTTCAGTTTAAACCCATTCCTCCTTGTCCTGTCATCACTACACCACCTAAGAAGTTGGCTGCTGCCCTACTCATAAGCTCCCTTTAAATATCAGAAATAAAGCTTTGTGCTATCAAGTCCCCTCCTAGAGATTTCCCTCGCTCGTAATGCAAAAGACAAGGAAAATGGCACTAGTTAGATCCACTTTCCAAGACAGCACTTCTGCTGAACTCCAAATTGTGCAACTAGCACAGAATGCAACGAACCCAGTTTCCACTTTCCACTACTAACAGAATCTGATTTCAGTACAAAAGAAAAGATGGTCTGCTGAGGAGACAAGTAATTTTAGTTTCACCAACACTGGCCTTAAAACAAGAAATCAGGCAACAAAAAATGTTCTGCATTGACAATAATTTTACAGGAACCCAGCCAACTTTCCCCTCCATAAGTCCTAATTAAGGACACATGGGTTGCTCAGAAAAAGCTATCTTCAGTTTCCTTAGGAAAGGGAGACATCCTTTCCAGGGAGGTAGTAAGCTGGAAGCAGTGATAGGCAAATTACAGATCAGTCCAGTTTCATCTATACCTATAGTTTGATAATAAAGGATATCAAATTACAGCCGTAAATTTCAGCTAGAGTTAAAATAAGGAAGTTATATTGCCTGAGTGGAAAAAGAAGATGAGTATCATTGATACAATGCCATCTGAGAATGCTATTCATAGCAGAAAATCTTAGATGGCCTTTATAATGCCTTTAAGATTGTGACAGAACCTATGGGTTAGTGAATGCTTTTTGTTCTGCTCTCATTTTTACTTTTGATTCCTTGAGGCACAATCAGACCATCGCAACAATACACTGGGAAGGATGCATCCAGATGTTTTATAGCTAGACCAGGAGATGCACTTACCTTCCAGAGGATCTTTATTTAAGCCCAGCTGACTAATAATATAGCGAGGAATGTCAGTTTTAATGCCTTGACCCTCTTTAGCATGGCCTTCAGCTGCTTCCAAAAGATAGTAAAATTCTTCTGGATCAAATTCCTGTAAGAAAAGAGTAACTATCACTCTCCCTGCAGAAACTGAAGTATTAGAACCTAATATAACAATTCCGAAGCTGATCCTATCACAAATATTTCTCTTATTAAGAAACAATTCCTTATTACTCTATTATTAGTAGCCAATCACTGTGATCCCTATACAAAGTAATATGCTGTAAGCCACTAAATTTTGTATCACGTACTTTTATAACAGGAAGTTACTTTTCCCCCACACTCCCCACAGTATTCTGTGAAATGACATAACCAGCAATACATTATTCAGTAACATACAATTTTTACTACTAAAATAAACTATGTAAATATATTGCTCTCCACTTCTAAATGAAGTTTTGAACTATTTTATACCAGTGTACCTGTACTGTGTTTTAAGGAAAGTATCACCAAATAAATCTCCGACTTCCGAATGAAGTCATAGTAAGCTGTCAAAAATAATATTTGAACTTCATTGATTCAACTGTTCCAAAACTAAAAAATGAAACATTATCCTTTGGGAACCAACTATATTACTACTATAATTTATTCCACATGTAAAAGGCATGCCCTCGAAGAAGAAAAAAAATCCCTTCCTATCCCGTAAATCCCTTAGAAACATATTTATTTCAATACTTTAACAGAAGATAAAAACAGGAAAACATTTAAAAACTACTGATAGGGAATTTTCATTTTTTTTAATAACTTCTGTTGTCTTTATGTACGTATTCTGTCTGTATCCACGTATATCAAAACTTCACTTACATAAGACACTACACACTTCCAGATGTTCCTATCAGCCATGGACCACAACAGGTACAATGCTTAATAAACTGAGAGACACTAAGAATTCTTCCAGCCCTTGCGGTGGAATAACCTTAGCTAGCCACCAGCTGCCCGCTAAGCTGCTCCCTCAGGAGGATGAGAAGAAAGTATAATTAAAAATACTTGCGGGTTGAGATAGGACAGGGAGATCACAAACTACCATCATGGGCAAAAAAGGTTTGTCTTGGGAAAGATTAACTGAATTTACTGTGAACGGAAAAAAGTAAAAGAGAACTAAAGACAGAAAGGACAGCCTCTCCTAGGATGCAGTGACCTTCTACTCGGCACATGGAGCACCTGCCCACTTTCTGCGCACACCTTGGTGGCTGCAGGGCTGTTTCTCTCACACTTCCACACACCTCTCTCCCAGTTGCTGTAGCACAGCAGTTTTCCCCTTCTTAAATCTGCTCTGTCAGAGAACAACCAGCATCTCTCATGTCTCTGGACCCTGGATCAGCTGATCCAGCTCTGCTCGGGGGCAGTGCTGGGCTCTGCTCACAGAGGCCATTATAGTTACCAATAATACTGCATGTAAACCAAATGTACTGTTACAAAACACTGATGAAATTAACCAAAGTTTCTGATACAGCAATCAAAAATTTCAGCAGAAGCCAGGGAGACTGCTGAGATGGTTTATTTCCCTGAAGGTAATTTCTTGCTGTGCCACCCCAGAGATTTTTGTCTGTCTGTTAGGTCACAAGGCTTTTGTCCTAGCTCCTTAAGCCACCCAGGACTTAGGAACTCAACATGTCTATCTGGAAGGGAAACCAGCTTGAAAGATTATGTATTAGGCTTTATTTTGGAATCATCCAAACCTCTGCAGCTAGCAGGGGGACTTCAGTTATTTCCCAAAAATTTTTGCAATTTCAAGCCTCGTAAGAAACAATTTAACTTTTTATTTTTCCTGAAGAAATACTCATTAGCTCCTCAAAATCTTTGGAGATTGCTGACCTGCTTAGAAATCTGGATTGTGTAAGGACATGTTACGTGCAGTGTCAGCCTTATTCTTCCCGTCTCATACTGTCTCAGGCTGAATCTGTTCTTCTTCAATACTCCGTGGTACTGAAGAACCGTGTTGAGCGTACCTGCCAAGAACTATCTTCTCAACAGCAGCAGTATGTGCATTCACTAAACTTCTCCATTTGATAATATGTCACAATAATTTCAAAATAGATACATTCAGTTCATACATATACGTAGATACATGTAAGTGTGTGTTTATGCATGTATATAATGCATGCAAACACGTATACATGCTAATAATAGAAGTAAAAAATTTATTTCCTCATCTACCTTGACTTCTAAATTTTTGTCCTTCACTCTTCATGTACTAAAGCAACTGCAAATGGAGAAAATCTTTCACCATTTGGCAATAGTTCCTGGCACATGAAACTAAAAAAAGCTATACTTATATGATTAACATGTAAATACAAACAGGAACACACATACCACCAATACCTGAGCTAAAACTGAACTAAAAAGCTGGAAGAAAACTGATTATTTCACTGTATAGTATACAGTACTTCTCCTGATGAAAGTGTTGATTTATTTTCAGTAGTTCTATGAAAGTTCTCACACAGGCTGAAATTGCCTTATCAAGTATTTATTACAGACAGACTTTTCAAAATATCAGCCAATATTATTTAAAAGTTTCCAGAGAGAAGCTATGGAAAAGCAAAAATACTGTTTTTGCAAGACTAAATGATTCCAGTGACTTTTAAGAGGTAGTCTTAACACTTTCTGTAGGAAATGTGGGTCTTGTGACAGCCTGCCTGGATTTTTCCAAGCCACCTGCCTCTGAAGAAACATACTGTTTAGAGAGTTGTTATGTTTCAGCTTAAATCTTCTACAGACTCCAAATAAGAATACTCCGAAGAAGCTGTACCAGCTTTCACTGCCATTGCTGCTCTGAAATTTTATACAGCTGGAAGCAACTAAGCACTAAAACTGAGAGCACAATTTCATTTCCTGAGAGAAATGACAAATACTGTCCACCCACTCACATCAACAGGCTCAGCAAAGGGAAAAATACAGGATGTATTGAACTGTAATCCAGTTCAAGTGCGATAGGCTGGAACAAAATCCCAACGTTATAAGCCAAAGGAATGTGCATTTGGACTAGTCAGCTATGAAATTTAGCATTTTCAGAGAATGAACTAGGAGCCAAATGGGTCACCAGAAAAGAACCCAAGTTAAAATTTAAGACTAGGAACAGGACCAGATGGGAGAAAGAGAGCATATGAGGAAAGGATAAAGTACTACAAAGAAGCCTTGGTCTATCAGCCCACAGCATGTGTTGAAGAGAAGTTCTGAACATGTAATAAAGAAGTTATGGACCAGAGAGAAGCAAGACATTCTATCAGAAATTGTGTCAAGGCCTGGAGAAGGATTATGTGAACTGTGAGAAAGGAGTAAGGAAGATCACTCCAGATATAGCTCAATTAACATTTCACAGGGGACAGTAAAGACAGCGCAAGCTTGGATTCAATGTCAGAGGCAGTACATACTAACACATCCTCTTCTGTAGAACTCGTCATTATTTTTACATCATTTATGCTGCTTCAGAGCATGTAGCATATTTTAGATTTCTGATGAACTTCATGTCATGAACAAATCGCAGCTGGGAACACTGACACATGGTGTTTCCAAAACAAAACAGTCAGCTCTCAAAATGCCCACAGCAGAACAATCCAGGTTGTGGATTAACTGTCCCACGGATGAAGAAACACAGCACAGAGCCAAGATTAGGTTGGAAAGATTGACTAGCTCAGATCCAGTGGCATGCAAACCCAGTTATGACACTTTCAGGCATAACTTGAGTCTAGCAGCAGGTTTGCAGCTCCCACATACACAGAGCCTTGCCAGCCTCAAATAGCTGCCTGCAGTGTCAACACTGCAATCCTGGTATTGGCAAGCACAGCAGCTCAACAAAGTCAGCTCAGGCTCTCTGCCAGGCCTGTTCGATTCAGACTGGCTCTTACATGGTATTTGGGTGTCTACACCATCCTCTCGAGCACACTGTGTTCTGTGAGCATTTACTTTGAGCACTGAACAACTGAAGCACACTGGCTCTGTCTGTAGGAACAACCTCCCGTACCTGAGCTTCCCCAGTTCTCACAGCAGGGGCAAGTGAAGCAGAAACACACTTAGGTAGCCTGGCACAAGCCAGTACAGTCTGGCTACACCCACACTATGCTCATGCATGAGTTAACTCCACTGTTTCTTCAGAGAATAACTCAGGCTACCTTCATACCCAGATACCCTAACCCTTCCCCCTCAGAGATGATACTAGGGAGTGAACTGCAAGTTGCTTATAGCCCTGGCAACTGTTCAGTGCAACAAAATTATAAAACTTGTAAGAAGAACAAAGGGAAAATCACCAAGCAATTACGATTCCAGAAAAGTCTTCCCAAGAGAGTAATGAAATCAAACAAAACAGAAGAATTGAACTCATTTTAAACTGGAGCTTCCTAAATTTATGAAAGAGATTTAATAACAAAGTATTTTCTATACGAGGGAACCAATCTCAACTGCAGGAGGTCTCCACTAGAATCTTGTCTCTGAAATAAAAGTAAAAAGGATCCCACAAACAATGAAGCCTTGACCAATTGTTTGATACTACAGAAAATGACTGTAAAGGGAATTGAATGCTAATCCACAAAAGTTCCCACAGTAGCAAGTAAGAATTCTTACTTATAGTAGCAGCATCTTACCAAGCATTCCAGTAAGCGAGCAGGACGAGCAATAACTATGAGGATTTTTCTGACTAGTTGCTTGATATATGCCAGTTCTTCACTCTCCGATCGCTCTTGAGCCTAGCACATGAACACAAAGGAATAATAAAACAAACTTCATTCAATGCACAACTCATGAATGCTTATTTTAGACATCCTTGCAGGCTTTGAAACATGAACTCGAGGCAACAATATGTCATTTCCAAGATAACAGTAGAAAGAGCAAGAACATCAACATTATAATATTGCATTGAAGTAATACATTTGTACAATTCTAACACTGCAACAACGAAGTTAAATTGTCCAAAATGGACTTGATTTCTGCAGGTTTTTTTTTAATCAAATAATATTATGATTGTCAGTTTCACAAATATGACTACAATTCAATACAATATATATATGTATACTTGCCTCCCAGTTTTACAAAGATGAAAAATGAAACAAGTAATATTCATGAACACAAGCAACATTCACATTGGTGATAAACAATATACCATATCCAAAGAGCCTATAATAATTCCTACAGTGGGAGGCCAAATTCAGGTACACGCAGAAACAAAGACAATGACAAATGGACTTCTACAAAGATGATGACAAAGAGCATAAACTGTTACGAAAGAATACAGAGAAAGATCTGGAAGGTTAAAAAATATTTGCACAATGGGCTAAACTACATTTTAAACTTCTTCAAAATTTTCTCCTTTAAGAACAAAAGGCATAATTCAAGGATGTTAATGAATGCAAAGAGGCCATACAGTTTTCCTCCTCACTAAAATATAATGTTAGCCCTTAAATACACAAAGCATTTCTTTGTTTTGAATGTTCTAAACTGAAGATTTTCTTCATCTTTTCCTTATTCAGAATCACCAAGAGAACTGAAACAAACTAAGAAACTATCACTTTAAAAGAGATTAATATGGACAACTAAGTACTTCCATATAAAATGTTCTTTTTTTTTTTTTGTAGTTAAAAATTCTTCAAAAATGTGATGCTACATGCTGCTCTCAACATTGTAAGTAAAAATATACTAAATAGTTGAAAAATAAATAAATCTGTGAGTTTTAAAGAAGGCAATTAAAAAAAAAAAAGCACAAACACCATCTAGCATTCTGCAGTGGGTTTCAGAAGGACCTTAATTGGACACAGGCATTTGTATTCTGCACACTATCAACCAAGTCCAAAGAAAACTCTCTTGTAAACAAAATGCCTGCCTGTTTTGATCACCAGCTAAATTCAAAGCAACTTTCTATAGTTTTGTGAACACATAGTTGTATACTTGAAAAAAAGGTTCAGTAAATATTAAGTTAAAGAAGGATAAAGCAGCAAAGGACACAGAACCACTTAGCCTCGACCTTAGGTTTAAAAAGGTGTCAGCTGCACCAAACTACCCAGGCACTGGAGGAGTCTTCCTCTGGTTATCCACAGTAATCATTAGGTGCCAAGTAGCAGTAGGAGATGCAGCTTTCTACTCAACATCACAGCTGGTAATTGACAACAAATGTGATGCATGAATCCAAAGTACAACAGAACAGAATGCCCACAGCTGAGCTGAGGGAAGGAGCAGGCATTCCTACTGCTGAATTGCATTGTTGAGAAGTTCTTATATTCCTTGCTTAAAGAACAGAGGCTTGAGTAATCCAGACATACTTCACTGATAGTCTTAACTTTTACACTGCTTTACAAAAAGTCAGAATACAATAGCGGAGATTAATTAAATTTACTGAACAGAAGTTAATAAAAAAATCAGCTCAGGAAAAAACAAAGGTAACAACAAAAACAATCAAGACCTTTAGCAATTGCTCCTGCATTTAAAAGAAAACAGAAGAAACTATTCAAATTAACATGGCACAGTACTTATAACATCTCACTGGGAAAATTTCAAGTCTATCAAATCTGCTGGCCTGTCACATTAATTTTGATTCACAATAAAGTGTCACATGAACAGTTGTAGCATTTAGCGTTCCCATTTGTTTTAAAACTGATGTATCTATAAACTGTACTGACTTAAAACGTAGCACATTTCTATGAAGTTTCATACTTTTGTTAATTAATTTACCAGACTATTCTATAGAACCTACGGAAGTTTCAATGCCTTTAGAACTGATTTCTGCTAATAAACACTTTAGTTGTGAAGGATGGAAATATTTAAATAATTTAACTAAACAACTTCCAACTAATGGAAACTTAAGGGCTGTTGTCTCCTTTGTCAACACAGCAGACAATTAGTAATGTTGATTAAGTTGAAAAGTGGGAACAGTATACATTTCCTCATTTATTCACAGCAAATGGAATAGCAAGCTTCCTCATTTAGGGCTTACGCGTGCAGACGTCTGTAAGCACTTTATAATTTGCACCACATGACAAAATACTGTTGTTTCTGAATCTTTACAACCTACTATCACAGACTACATTAGGAATACCTTTTGGTCCTTGTAGTGATCATTACATAGACTAAAACTGCCATGAACACCACTTTGACAAAGTATTTGAATCCAACGGTCATAATTATTTGAAGACTGCAAACATATTTAAAGCATTTTACTACTGAAGATAACAGCTCATACCTCCTGTAGCAATTTGTCTAATTTCTGTTGTAATTCAAGGAAGTATCGAGATGTGATGAGGCCCTGGTGGGATTTATCCAAACAATCTCGAGCCAGTTCTGTGACCTGATGGTGGGTAAAACTGAGTACTCCATCTGCCAGTGGAAGGACATTTTCTGGAGAATGATTTGTTATAATGTCCTGAAGCCTTTCTTCCATCTGGGCTGTGGCCTACATATAAACATATACACGATATATTAAATCAGTCTTATAACTTCAACACTTACTTTTGGTTTTACAACATTTCTGTAGTACTTAAGAAGTTACCTACGTTTAACGCGACATATCCCAAACTACCAGCGCAGAAAAGTGAAAGCCTTACTGTTCTATTATGCAGATCCTACCTTCTGTCTCCCACCAGTAATAAACAGTGACCCAACAGAATTAACGTACACTCATGACTGTAAAACTAAGTCCAAGGCAAAATAAAAACGAAGAGAACTTATGGAGGTCTTTTTATGTTTTGCTAAAACTGGAGATCTACACACATATTACCTTTTCTTTTGTACAGGTTACACCACAAACACATTTCAATTGACTTTAGTTTGAAATAAGGTGATTGCTGAGCCCCTCAGCCATCTATGAGCGCTCCTGGTTAACTGGAGAGGTCCTGGAGGATTGGAGGCTTGCTGATGTGACTCCCATCTTCAAGAGGGGTCATAAGGAGGATCCGGGGAACTACAGGCCTGTTAGCCTGACCTCGATACCGGGGAAAGTCATGGAGCAAACCACCTTGGGTGAGATTGCATGGCACATGCATGATGTCCAGGGGATCAGGCCCAGCCAGCACAGGTTCACGAAGGGCATGTCGTGCTTGACCAAACTCATCTACTTCTATGACTGGGCGACCAGTCTGGTGGATGAGGGAAGGGCTGTAGACTACGTCTACATAGTTTACCTAGACTTCAACAAAGCCTTTGACACGGTCTCTCACAGGCTTCTTCTGGGAAAACTGGCTGCCTGTGGTCTGGACAGGTATACACTTCTTTGGATAAGGAACTGGCTAGAGGGCCGTGCCCAATGGGTAGTGGTTAATGGAGTTAAATCCAGCTGGCAGCCTGTTACAAATGGTGTCCCCCAGGTGTCGGTACAGGGACCCATCTTGTTTAATATCTTCACTGATGACCTGGGTGAGGGGATTGTGTGTATCCTCAGTAAGTTTGCAGGTGACACCAAGCTGGGAGGTGGTGTGGATCTGCCTGAGGGTAGGCAGGCCCTACAGAAGGATCTAGATAAGTTGGATCACTGGGCTGAGATGGATGGGATGAGGTTCAACAAGGCCAAGTGTCGGGTCCTGCACTTTGGCTGCGATAACCCCAAGCAGTATTATAAGCTTGGGGATGAGTGGCTAGATGACTGTGAAGAAGAAAGAGACCTGGGGGTTTTGGTTGATGCTCACCTGAACATGAGCCCACGGTGTGCCTGGGGGACCAAGAGGGACAATGGCATCCTAGCCTGCATTAGAAACAGTGTGGCCAGCAGGAGCAGGGAGGTGATCATCCACCTGTACTCAGCTCTGGTGAGTCCGCACCCTGAGTACTGTGTTCAGTTTTGAGCCCCTCACAACAGGAAAGATGTTGAGGCCCTGGAACGTGTCCAGAGAAGGGCAGCAAAACTGGTGAGGGGTCTGGAGCCCAAGTCTCATGAGGAGTGGCTGAGAGAGTTGGGATTGTTTAGTCTGGAGAAGAGGAGGCTCAGGGGAGACCCCATTGCAGTCTACAACCTCCTGAAGGGAGGTTGGGGTGAAGAGGGATTCAGCCTCTTCTCCCAGGCAACAGACAGGACCTGGGGAAATGGCCACAAGTTGTATCAGGAGGTTTAGGTTGGACATGAGGAAATACTTTTTCTCTCAGAGAGTGGTCAGGTACTGGAATGGCCTGCACAGGGAGGTGATGGAGTCACCATCCCCGGAAGTGTTCAAGAGGCATCTGGATGAGGAGCTGCAAGATATGGTTTAGTAGCCTGTGGTAGCAGTGGTAGTGAGAAGATGGTTGGACTGGATGATCTTATAGGTCGTTTCCAACCTTGTGATTCTATGATTCTATGAAAGCACTTACATGACTGAAAAAAATAAGGGATCATAGTTCCTGAAGATGTGTTTGCTTTATACACGATATGCCTGCTTTATAGAGTCAACTGTCTTGTTTCTCACAGAATAGAAGACTCAAAAAAACACTAACAATACTGAAATAGTGTCCTTAATAAAAATAATCTTACTTCTTTTGAATTCATAAGTCATCCACTGAAATGAGTGGTTCATTTCTGACTACCAATTGCTGCTCAATCTCTCTACAATTATCTTCCTACTTTCACAAAAATAAATTTCTATAAAGAAATATGAATATTTCCTTTAATTACTACTTTTAGGCACTTCTGGGAACTGTATCAGTTTAACTTGTATTTTATATTCTAGGAATCATGTAAATTCTAGGATTGACTGAGAGCACAGTGCTCCTAGCAACATGTAGCACTGACATTTTTGTCTGGATTTGGTATCTAAGAATCAAACTCTTGACAACTTCACACCAATCTTCACCACTGAATAAGCACATAAGACAACTATCTGAGAAAAGAAAGCGTACAGCAATTGGCAGGTTTTATCAACAGATTCTGCACAAGAATGAGCACGAGAAATTGGTTTTTGTTCACTAATTCAGTATATACTAAGTCCAAGTATACACCACCTACTGAAAGTGAATGCTATTATTGCTTTCCAATCAGCAGAATATATTACCAACATGATTCATTTCAAAACCAGTTCAGCAGCTTTGTCAAATGATTGTCCAGTTCTCAGCAGGGATTTTTTTTATTGTGATTTTATCTTTATAATAAGAGCTTGGCGGTGCTTCAGGAAAGCCATTACAGACTTGGATCATTAGTTTCCATAACAAAAATATAATTTACTTAAAACCTATGTTGCCTATCAATTTAGATACTGTGTATATTAAATATAATTCATTACCTTTGGGAACCTTTCTTTGTAGACATGGTTCATCATAATTATCTCATTGTCACAGCAGGCAGGAGAACGTCCAGGACTGCAGACAAAGCACATTATCTCTTTATACTTATACTTTTCAGCATGAGCCAGAATTAGTAGTTATTTTTTTGTATGGCTTATTTTCACCAAGAAGTCAGCTAACACTTCATCAGGTACGCACAATCTCTAATCAGCAACACACTTGGTTCTTTTCTGTTATTTCTGACCAGGCCTTAAAAGTTACACTATATGCTTGACATCTGCCTATCAAGCATGCTATTCTCTTAGTTTATAACTGCAGTTCAGAATACAGGAACTTTTGCAACACTCGTGACATTACATTTTTTTCTCAAAAGGATAAGAACATGTATTTAACAGATGATAATATGTATGACCACATCTGCCCTTCTGAAGGTCATATACAACTAAAATAGCAAGACCTGACCAAGAACTCTACTGGCTGCAGGTGAAGACATCCAGTAGTTTGTGCGAGTTCATATACATACATACAAGCCACATCTAAGTATATATTTTTAAACAAATTTGAAAACAAAAAATTCCAAACAATTATTTCCAGTCTAACTGTCTGGTAAAGGCAGTCACTTCTACAAATAACACCATAACATGCACAGGTTCCATGCCACACTGTGCCTGGAAAGAAAAAAACAAGAACAAAAAAACAACCTTGCAACGCGCAGAAAATTATCCATAGAAGGTACTTATGGCCTTGGCAAACACATCAAACTCCTTTACACTGTCATAAGCCTCACTCTTAGTTATTTTTAAAAATTCTCCAACTGACTATCCAGACAGTGTCTGGAAAGTCCACCCAAGTACGGTGTAAAGGATGTAGAAAAAGATCCCATTCAGACAATGCCCTCCTCTAGGACCATCTTTATCTTAGCACGTACATAAGAGTTTCTTGAAACGTATATCTTGCATGAGCAAAAAAACCCAGCTTTCAGCTCTCTGTAAGCGCAAACAAGAACAATAAAGAATAAGATCGTCAATGAAATGCACCTCACAAAAATGGCACTGCAAAAGAAACCCTAGAGGTCAACTCTTAGGGGAATGAGAAATTGTAATTTATTTTTATTAAAGAGAACTAATGAATTAATGAATGTTTCCATCCCAACTCCCTGTCCATTTATTCTTCATAGTTTTCAGACACTTCTAGAATATAAATGCATTTCAAATCACTTTTGCAAACAACAACAACAACAACAACAACATTATTAAAACAGTTTGAACTCTAAAATTCAGACACTGCTGAATCCAGGAATAAAAATTAAAGATTAAAAAAGGATTATTAACAGTTCAGGCACAGATTCTTACCTCTTGTATTACGCTTCAGCAATCAGGAAAACAAAGAATGCTTCTTATACACAAAACCACAATGTTCTGGAGTACATACCTTAAGATTCAACCCCTTCAACCAACAGGCAAACTCACCTGAGACTTCTGGAGCGAGGGCGCATTGCCGTTGTCCTGCATCTGTTATCACTTGCAATGCTTTCAGTGGTACAGAAATGTTTAGATAAAAAATGTAGTTCATCAGGTGTTGGTTGGTATGGTAACTGGTGTAGTTTCTCTTGTGATGAACAAGATGACTAGAAGAGAAAAGCAGAACACAAACTTCTATCAGTGAAAAAGCATCTCCTCTTGAAAACAACCATCTCTTTGAAAAAAGATCATACTCACTGTTCATGAGTAAGATCATTTGATATAAAAATTACAGTTACTGTTTCCTATGCTTAACTATCAAATTAATGAGGAACAAAAATAATTAGTCCAAACTTATTGAGCTAAATACTATTTAAATGTAGAAACTACTTCTGTCTCAGAAGAACGAATCATCACATTTCAGAAGCTCACATTTTGTCTTTCTAAGGCACAGACATCTGGTGTCAGTAATACACAACAGCATTCAGAGAATATTTTAAATGGCAACTGCTGCAAATTAATTATTTGAGTAAGGCGGAATAAATGTTTTAGCTGTAGAGTACAACTTTTTGCCACAATTCAAATTTCCATTCTGTAAATTATTTCATTATCTACAACTAAGATATTACCAATATTTTTGGAAAAACAATCTGAATTCTTTCTGAAAAAATTAACACGCCATTTCCTTATAAAAACCTACACTTTTAAGACAACATAAAAGAATTAGCAGTTACCAAGATCGCTTTTACAGATGATAGAAATGGAATGGATTACATTCAAATTATCCCCTTCATTTAAAAATGGAAGATACAGACCAGCCATGAGATTGGTGCTATTACCACAGTAACTACCCTTGCAAAATTGGTTGTAAATCCATATATCATAATGTACTGTAGACGACAATACTCTACCATATATTCCTGTGTTTTATACAGCACGCTTAACTACCTGATATATATATATATATATAGATAGACAGATAGATATAGATATACCTAAATATAAACTAAACATTCAGTGGCAGAATTTTGGAACTAATTCAACTCAGCTTGGATTTGATGTCTTTGTGAAAATACGTACATTTTTCAATATATTAACAACCAGTGTGTATAACTGGACTGACTGCTACAGATGCTCTGCTATTTCTGGTACCAAAGATGGTTCCTAAGACTCATCAGCTCATGGGTATCTTCACATCATCACAGAACTGTCTAGGTAGGAAAGGACCCTTAAAGGTCATCTAGTCCAAATCCCCTGCAATGAACAGAGACACCTACGGCTAGATCAGGATGCTCAAAGCCCCATTCACTCTGATCCTGAATGCCTCCAGGGATAGGGCATCCACCACCTTTCTGGGCAATCTGCTCCACTGCCTCACCACTGTAAAAACTTTTTCCTTACATCCAGTCTATAATCGTTTTTTGCCTTTTTTTTTTTTTTTTTGTATGCAACCACTTCCCCTTGTCCTATCACCACAGACTCTGCTATAGAGTCTGTCCCCTTATCACTCCCCTTTAGATACTGAAAGGTTGCTGTCAGATCTCCCTACAGCCCTCTCTTCTCCAGGCTGAAGCCACAGAGAAGGTGTTTTAAATTACTTTTGTGGCTCTCCTCTGGACACACTCCACCAGGTCCGCTTTCCTCTTGTACTGAGGACTCCATATGTGGATGCAGTACTCCAGATGAGGTCTCACCAGCGCAGAGCAGAGGGGCAGGACCACCTCCCTCACCCTGCTGACCATACTTCTTTTGATGCAGACCAGGATTGTGATGGCTTTCTGGGCTGTGAGGGAGCACTGCTGGCTCATGTCCAACTCACCACCCACCAATACCCCCAAGTCCTTCTTGGCAGGGCTGTGCTCCATCCTTTCATCCTCCAGCTTGTATCAATAGTGGGGGCTGCCATGACCCAGATGTAAAACCTTGAACTTGTCCTTATTGAACCTCATGATGTTCACTGGGGCCCACGACAGGTTTAACCTGTCTAGGTCTCTCGATGGCACCCTACCTCTCAGGTGTGCTGAATGCACCACTCAGCATGTTGTCATCTGCAAACTTGCCAAGAGTGCACTCTATATCCCTGTTGTGATAGTGTGACACTAGAAAGTTGCCTGGTACCATGTAGACAGGATTTTTATTTTAACTGTGGAAGGAATATATTCCAAAAACTTCTATTTCTTTCTGGAACTCATCAGTCCACAGATGGCTTTTTCAGCATAAGATTCTTCCCCATGTCCATCTTCTCACACAAACTCTTGTATCGTTACTCTTTTACTAAAGGTCTACACAGGGGCTTTTGCATGTATAACAAAGAGCATCTTTGCCATTCCATTCAAAGTCAGAAAAGTCAGTTAACTTCCACACTGTACTGACATTCCCATGCATTACTGAAGTCAGCAGGTAATATCCAGGCTGTAAAGCACAGGAACAAGACAGTCCTCATAACTACGTGGTAATTTGAGTGGCAAAAGCTGAACAAATCCTAATTCTGAGAACTAAAGAGAAGATTACTTATCACAGTAGAGCTCATGAAGTTATCGCTTGAAAGAAAGAAAAAAACTGATGGGAAAAGTTAAATCTCGTAAGACTGGCGTGTATTGGAAGGTTTCATCACGAGAACAAGTTAAAGATAGCAAGAGTCCATTATCTTGCTTTGCTGCAGGCTAAAAAGCATGTAAACCAAGAATTTACCACAGTTTACTTAATAGGGAGTAACCTGTCAAGTCACAGTAACTCAATTATGAATTTCAGCTGTAGCATATTACTATGCATAATTTAGTACACAGTACAGACTACCCTCCTTCTTACACTGTGGCAGCTAGCTGCAATTAACCTCATGATTAATTCTAGAGCCAGCCTCATTAAGTTAAAAGAGCAGTGACATTTCCCAATACCGACTGTCACATATACGTATTTCTAAAAAATAAATACCCTTTGCATTTCAGGGGACTGTGGGCACATCAGAAAAGCAATAATCTACTTCATGATTTTCCACATGTAAGTTGGAGATGTAAGCAGAAGATCTTTATTTTCCTAAGGACTTCCAGCTACAATGGAACCATCACAACTCCAGAGTACATTTTCTTGGAAGTCTGAATTCTGAACTCTGTACAGATAAGAACTCTCACAGCAGAAATTCTACAAAGAAAAAAAAAAAAAAAGCCCTCCCACGGTTCTAGAATGGTTGCTTCAGACATTACACAGAATTTAACATGTTTATTATAAACAGGTGCATCACTGCAAGTAAAATGACTCTTCAAATACAGAAATATAAACCTGCAGCCAATCTCAACTAATGTAACTGCAAAATATCTCCATCCCAATCTCCATAATCTATCTTCCCATTCAAATAATTTACGAAGAATAGGGCACCAAAAAAAAAAAAAAAAAAAAAAAAAAAGCGCAACCAAACATTTTTTAGTTCTTATAAACCTCTTCTCCCAAAAGATACACATTCATCTTAACAGCACATTTTAACTGGAAAGATCTGATTCTACTTTGTTTCCTAGATTATGACACAACAATTCAACAATCTGAGCAGGACACATTTTCATTTACTTTCTGCTTTGCTTGAAGCCCCTGAAATACCCTAACACTGAAATTCCACATCCAATACACACAACCGAGAAACAACAACCACACCACCAAACCATAAAAACAGGCTAACAGGAGGTGGTGTGCTGCATTCACCTGAGCATACTCGTGGGAAGATATTATGGGCCCTTCTGTCTGTACTTCAACTTTCATTTTGAAGTGTAAAGATCCAAGTTGTACTCTACTGTGCTATGCAAGAACTACTTCTAGTTTCCAGTTAACAGATCTCTGGATTAATTAAGGTGTATCTTATTTATCCTGCACTGAAAACTAAGCATTCTGTATGTATTCTTAAGACTTCTGTTTCTGAGGCGTTCTCTCATTGCCTTTATGAATGTGGAAAAATAAAAGAGAGGGAGTTTGCAGTGCTAGCTGCTTCAGATCCTGAAAATATACATATCAATTAAACAGGGAGTTTTAATTTTCTGTTTTAAGTACCTTATCCAATGGGTAAAAAACATGAAAAGCATCTCCACTAAGAAGCAAAGAAATAGTGACTAGATTTAAAATTGAGAGTATGTCCCAATGCTTTTGCAGGGTTCATCAAAACCAGGAGACTCTTGAAAGAAAATAAACAACAAAACTCCACGAAGGAAAAAGAAATATACATCATCAATTCTATACTGCTTCTTTCGTCAACATAATTCAATCTTATTACTTCCACAAGTTAGAAACTATTTGTTCAATGCCATAGATCTATTTTAGTATTTAAGATGTCATCGCATCAAAGAATATCACAAAGGTGAAGATACATAACTTCATAAATGACTGTGCTGTTGTTATTTTTTTCCAGAAAGAAATGAAAAGATGATGCTAAAGTTGTTTTGTGTTTCAGCACATTCATAGAGTAAACTTAAAATGGAGTAAAGAAAGCTGCAAAACACTAAAAACTACAATTCTAAAATGGCACCTATCAAGGAAACAAAGCTATGCCTATGGGTGGGAAATTAGAACTGTGGTTTAAAACATTCCTGTTACACCTTTTCATTTCTTCTCTAGCACAAGCCTCTTATTTTTCTAACTGATGAGGTTGCTATATCAATTACTTATTATCTGACAACCTCATTTACATCAATATATTTTAAGTGAAAACCATAGCATATTTGCTGTAGTGTCAGGAAGAGGTGAATGAGTGCACACAATGGAAAGTGGTTAAAGACAATGTGAAATAAAGCAATTCACTTGGCAAAGATTTGATCTAGATAAGAGGTCAAAACGTATCGCTGAGCAGTTCAAAATATATAAAGGCTGCTCTGAAAGTAATGCCTCTCATTTTCTTACGTTAGCTCACAACACTGGTGGCAGCTGATGACAGTGATATGGCAGTAGAGATTGAACCTTCCCTCCAATACTCCATTTTATTTCATAGTTGTGTGACAAATGCCAGCACAGAGGCAGTCTGACAGAACAGCATCTGACATGGAAGTATGTATCTAGCAAGAGCGTGTGGTTGTATGAGGAAATAATTGTACCTATTGTCATTCACTGACACTGAACATTTATGGAGACCAACCAGTGATGTAAGCACTGTGAGATAGTGGGTGGTCCATTTCAGCAGTGAAGACAGTGACAGTGGGTCACCTCTGCTGTAGGTACTTGCTAAGCTTTCCTCCCTTTTTCCAGAAGGAAGAAAATCGATCCTGTCAAATTTCATTAGTGACACATAGGTTCTAGTTCATTGCTGGAAAATACATAGTTGTAGATATGAATTTGCTCCGATAGTGCTATTGTGCTCTTAGTATTTGTTGTAGTTTCCATGCAAAAATAAATAAGGAAGCATTACTTTCAGAATGACCTACATACATAAAATCCTTCAACTATTTTTTTTTAAGTTAGTAAGAAATATAATTGATTTCACTTTCCAAAAGCTTTTGTCGACAAAAACAAAATGTTGACCATGCTGTAAAATGGTCAAGTTTTACCATGCTAAAGGATATGGAATTCCACTACTTCACAAATGTCATAGTTTTATGATTTTTGGCATTGGTATTCTACATCATAACATCATGTAGTGCATTAAGAGTTAAAGAGTTAATGCTCTAGCTCCATGGATCATTGATAATTCCAGGTATACCTGTCTCAGAAGAGAAGACCTACATTCCCCAGAGGACTCTGTGATGTTTTGCCTTTTTACATTACTTCTGCTCAGAGGGAAAAGATAAAAACTGTCTGCAGTCACAGGACTCTCTCTTTCCTTCGGGATCGACTCAGCAGTGGGTGCTCGCTGCCATCTCGCCTTCAGAATTAGCGTAAGGCCTTCGGTTTATCGGACACTCTCTCTTGGTCATTTTATTTGATTTACTAGCTTCAATTCCAATTATATTGTATTATACTGTGTTATTTTGCTTTCTGATATCTTATTTAGTAAATTAGCTTTCCTCCTCAGATTGTTGCCGCTGCTTTGTTTCTAGGCCCATCTCCCTTTTCCCTTTCCCCCTTCCCCTTTCCTGGGGTGTGGGTCTGCGGTTCCCCCGCAACAATCGTCATGGAACCGGGCCAATCCAGCCCGGTAAACCATTGACAACAAGAAAAATAAAATAAAACCACAGGGTAGAGGTTTACTTTAATTCTAAAAGAAACGTTACAAAAATCAGACACAAGGTCTCCAGTAGTATGTACCACACATAAAGCAGGACTTTCCTTAATGTTGCACTGCTATGGATCAAAACAAGGCTAAGGATCCAAAACTACCAACTTTTGATTAGTTCTGGGTTTAGACCGTCATGAGACAGGTTAGTTTTACCCTACTGATGATGTGTTGTTGCGCTAGTAATTCTGTAAGGACTAAGCCCCTTTAGTACAAAATACACAGCTGTCAAAATGTCTGCTATTTGCTATTTCCAAAGCAGGCTTTTCCCCCCAAGCTGTATCTTACCAGTTTCTTAAGTCTGGCTATCACAACAGATCCAGGTTGTAACAGTACTTAGTGCTCCCACGTGAGTACAGAGGTGCATGTGATGTGGGAAAGTAGTCGTACTTCAGACATTTACCAGCTCCTAACCTCAGTATTAGAGCAGAACTGCATGCACTGCCGTGGTACACTTCAAAGGTCACATGGCACATGCTCAGCAGATGGTGTGTGATACATTAGTTCAAAAAAAAACTTATCTAACATGCAAAAACTAACAATTTACACTCTCCTATTTATCCTATTATGTATCCTATTCTGTTTTAATTGCAGTCATCTAAAAAGCTAAACATCTCATTTAATATCGTGCACTAGAATCTCACTATAGTCAAAGAAAAAGACAGGCAAACCTGTGATTCATTCTCACCTCATCTCAATACAACAGACTAGCCTAGGATGAGTCAATCGTGTAGCAGTGTTTCTTCTTCTGCCAGCAAGGGAGCCACCCCACAAACTCAACACCTAACTTTGTATGATTAAGTCTCCCAATCTACTGCATTACAGATCAAAAGGACACAGATAAACACAACATCCTTTACACAACAGGAAGATCTGTAAAAGCAAAGCGCAAGTAGGCTGAAGTTTTCTTCTGTTTCAGTGCAACAGTTTAGTACCACAAACCAATTCAAAGTCTATCAGCAGAAAAATATGTAAAAAACCCACATTCACTAAAAAACAGAGAGACAGCAACAAACAGAAAAAGAAGCAACACACAAAGTCCTATAGCGCCTTACCTAAAACAAGTAACCTCTGCTTAATTTAAGAATACAGAGCATGCAATAGAAATCTATCCGCATAGCAAAGTGGATACTCACAGAAACAGTTGAGCTGGGTGTATTTGTACCATAGCCAGAAGAAGGGAGGGAAGCCAAAGACCAGCGGCGACCATCAGTCCTGTTGTGAAAACTGAGTTTAGTCAAATGAACACTGCAGTAGATAGACACATCTACAAAAGTGTTATTGTGAAAAACTGCATTCCAAAAGCATGATGCAAACAAGTTTTCTAAATTGCATGTAAACATTCACAATAAACAAGCTTTCTGCAAAGATGATTAAGGCTTACAGACTTCTTAAAGCATTTTTCTAGTCTAAACCTATGAGATGAAACAACCAGAAAGTGAAATGATCTCTCACTAATATGTATAAGCACTGAACATGAAGTCTTCATAACCATCAGGTTCATTAAATGGAAATTAATGAGAAGCAAATTAAAAACCTGTGAACAAATGCAAGCCATGATGATCTGAAACACAAAATAACCACAACACTGACTGAAGTGTAAGGGTAACACTTTCTTATGTGACATCAGTGGAGGACAAGGGCAAACCTGCAAGCTAGTTTAAAGTAACTAGGAAATAATGGTTTGGTAAACACTTGAGTTTGTGCAAAGTTACATGTAGATCAATTAAAAAAAAAAAAAAGGCTCAGGACAATCATGCTTCACCAGATTAAATAAAAATCATAACTAAAGCCAGATCTATTCTTCAGGTAGAGCTACACATAGACAAGATGGGGCTTAAACATTCAAAGAGCCAAACCAAATAGCAACACAGAATTTGGTGTTTTGATTTCTAAGGAGGTATCATTTACCTGTCATTTCGGTGCCCATGACTGGAGTATATTTGTTATCAAATATGTTTAAAAAAAAAAAAAAAAAAAAAAAGGAAAATAATACATACATAAATAGCAAAACAGATTTATTTTTATTAATATACAAGATGATGGCAGAGGAGAGTTGAGAGGAAAATCAAATTTCTGTTTTACAGACAGTACAAAGATCACTTCTCAAGCTCAATCCGCACAAAAAACAGAACTCCATAAATGAAAACTTAAGTCATAGCAGATCTGGAACCCCAAATCTCTTGGTACAACTTCCCTACCCTCTGAGGTAACTGTCAGCCTTCTGTCTCTCAATTCTAGCCGTTTGTTTCCCACTCCCATTTATTTAAAAGCTACAACAGAGCATGTAAAAGCAAGTCAAGAACTGCACCTGAAATGTTGTCCATTACAAATATTTTTACAATGTTCATTATGTAAAGAGAAAATGTAGTAGAGGGACAAGCCTCAACTTTGAACAAAACTTATAACAGAATCACAGAGGTTGGAAAAGACCTCAAAGATGATCTAGTCCCGTTTTCTTCTTATTTCATTAACTCTTCATGGGAATGTTGCCCAGGGACTGAGCAAGTCCAGAGGCTGGTAAAAACATCAGGCTTCTAGTCATGAAACCCTGGGTGAGCTAACCAAGAGAAGACGAAACAAGGGATGTGGGGAAAGGATCTCTGTGGTCAAGTACTGCTTTGCTATGGGAATAGTGATAAGAATTCTCAAAACACTTACTGCTGTTTACTTGGATAGTTAACCAACGAACTGTTAGTGGAGAAGTACTGTCTGTAGGCAGAAAGGTATAAGAAGAGATCCTGTTCACAATTAAAAAAAAATTCTCTCTCTCTGACTCTTTGACTGAACCCTAGTGTCCATGTGGTCTCCCTGATGGGCGGAAATTTTTCACCCTTTCCCCAGTATGAATCAGCAATATCCACCTCAATGAGCAATTACAAAAGAGCTTTCTCTTCATTTTGGCTTGACTGCACAAGTTAGGTACGTTTACAGTTGAAAGAGGAAGAAAAAGTGATATAAAATGGCTCAGACTCATATACTCCACAGCAGTGAGACAGAAAATACATCCTCACTGAATAATTTATATTGAACAGGATCCCTGCACCACACCAGAATTCCCACTCAAAAAAGCCTTTGAAGATGGGCACTGGTTATCACAGAAAATATCCAAGAAGCAAAGGAGAGAGAATAGGAGGTACCAACCAGGAAGAAGGGAAAAAAGCTTAGAAACACCTGCTTAGAAATACCTACAGAACTCTCCCTGGACCTGATACACTACTTGTAACTGGACTAGAGTACAGATCTACCTACTTTTCTGAAGCTCTAGAAAGCAATATGTGCCAGATGCCCATGGGCTCAAAGATGCTGGACTTGCATGTAGTGGCAGCTAGAAGAAGCACAGGCTATTCCTTTTTTCATCATACCATCAAATCTGGGCAGAGGAAGTTGTCACTTTTGTTTATTGCAAAGGGGCCTTGGGAGTTCTGCCTCTATGTCCCCACACTCAGATTATATGAAAATAACCATAATACATACACCAACTTGCTAATCTTCTATACACACTAAAGAAAATAAGTTTCCATGGAAAGTGCTAAAAGAAATTTCTTTGAATTCTACCATAAGGGAAAAGTATTTTAAAATATTTAAAAAAAATACTCGTGTTAATCCTATAGGAGAAAAATTTACAACTTTTCATCTGCAAATTAACATACTTTCAGTGCTCTAAAAATGGTCAAAATCAACTGAAACACCTACAGACAAATTCATTTTTTTCTTCCTGAATTTTAAGGTTCAGAGAAAAGAGGATGATCTGAATTTTTTTTTTTTTATTATGGGTGGGAAAGGAAAAGTACTTCCTGCCTGCTGTTTTTCTAAATAATGCTGTCTTTCACATCTGCTTTTTCTATTATGAGCTATTTCACAATTAAACAAATCTTCCTGAAAATATATTCACAAGCAAAAACCTATGAAGATGTACCTTTCCTTTTACAAGGAAGATATTATCAAGAGGAAGAAAATTCAAAAGAAACGCTTTTTTAAGGCCTTGATTTAAAAAATGACATCATATAGTATCAGAAATACAATCTACTACTGTAGATGAGTTTGTTTCAGACAAGACTACGTGCAAAGCTTTCTCCCCTATGCAGCATTTAAGAAGAGATTATCCATTCCTTCACGTGTATTTCTAACAGCTGACAAAGAATGCCGCAGCACTCCCCCAGTTTTATTTTCTTGTGTTTATACTCTTGGGTCAACATACAGACTCTACTTACTCTCCTAGGCTTAGAGTTAATGAATATATTATTTGAGGTAGGCTGACAAGGTATTAAGTGATACAGAACCACAGTGGCACAAATAGGCAGTCTCCCATGACACTCGATCAATTTAGTTTACGGTTCATTTAGTAGTAATTTACTTCATAGATTACTTCAAATACACCTTATATGTTCAAAAATTCTAACATTAATTAACTCTCAAAATACTCCTATGACAGAGCTGTCTGTCTCAGCTGTCCAGACAGTGAAATAGATCAAGGTCAGATATAACGTATGGTGACAATCTAGCTGCCACCTGCAAAACCCGGCTCCAAACGCAGGCATTTGTACTCCATCTTCTCTTTAACAGGATTATTAAATGCCATGCAGTTCTTATACTGTTAAAAAAATAGATGTATGCTACAATTCCTCCAAACTCTAATGAATGCAGAGATAACATCTGTATTTTCATACAGTCTGAATCAGATTCATTTAAGACCCGTTAACAAAACATCCTTTTCTAAATTAAAAAAGGTATAAAGGCACTGTATCAATCATCCAACTGAGCTTTGTTGTAACTGTGTTTTTAAAGGAGTTTATGTAACAGAGAAAGGTATCATTCTATGTGACAGATTTGGCAGATATAACAGTGTATTTGCAATCACCTTTTAATATCTGGGTCCAACAACATTTCCTTTCTGCAAAACGAATGCTGCATACTACAAGTGCTTACCTTCTTGCAAAAGAAAAGTGGGCTGAGGCACTGGGAGAGAAATTCCTGGGACTGTCTTGAGGACTGTTTCCTGTTGGAAGGACAAATAAAGAAATTAAGCATGTATTAGGAAAACGAAAATACAATTCAGACACACTACTTAAAGCACTTGTAGTCAAGTTGGAAGCTAACTTTTGAATTTCTCCTTTCACGGTCTCTGAGAAAACAAAATGAAAGAGATTCATAATTTAAGTAAGATTTCAATTGTATTTTCAGCTCTTATTTACGAGATCACTATAAATCATGGAAAAGCCTCTATTTCATTTTAAAAAGTTTATGAAAATGCTTTTTCAGCTTGAAAAAATTATTTCAATCTCAGAAACAAAGCACTCCTAATCATAAACTTGAAAGATAGAAAAAAATCTAGATCAGCATGATTTAGCACTTAGACAAAGTTTTCACAGCTTTATTTTGCATTTTGCATTGTTGAGGCTTTTTCCTAGCTTCTGTCTCCAAGTAAGTAGGTAGAACACACCTAATGATTTTTTTCCATTATTTTTGTTAAATCAAAACATGGTAAGTTGACCACCCTGTGTAATTTAAAGTGACTGCACGATGCAAACAAATTACAATTTAGGGATTGTTATCTCTCCCCCTACATGAATACTTAATCTCCTGTCCAAAGGCAGCTGATGAGAAGCGCTTGGACCTTCAATACATACAACCAGAGGAAACACAGCATAGAGGAAAAAGTAATACAGGTGATATCTGAAAACAAACAAACATTAACCTTAAAAAGTGAAGATTTGTTTTAAAGTAGCACCTACATACATCTAAAGTCCACCCTTCCTTAAATATTAAACATATTGCAACATCAATACGTTAAAATAATGAATTTTATTTTTACATAAATGGGATGGCAACATTAAGCAGAAGATAAAGAAGCTTCTACGTACCTCACAAAAAACACAAAATTTTTTAGAAGAAATTACCTACATGTGAAAAACCTAGTACAACAGAGGCAGTTCCTAAAATACTTCAAGTAGCATTGATTTCTACTCCAATTTCTGAACAACCGCTGCATTTTTCAGAGTGATATCCTTAGACACTCTATGACAAAGAATCACTAGGTAGTAAAGAGTCCCTCTCCCTCTTCCATCAGAAGAAGATGGAGGAGTCATTTTTTAGCTTCGCTTAAAATCACGTCTTTCCATCTGTTCTTTCCACAGCCCCAAGAGACAAGGATTCCACTTCTGTTGGCCAGTATCCCAGACTGCTGTCTGTCCACTTATTTATCACAGATGAGCTACGCCCTTCAACTTTGCCTTCTCCCCCTCAAGACCCTGGCCTCTTCATTACTCTTCAAACACTTCCGAGGGCCTAGATAATTTTGAGGTGCCAAGGATTTTTGTTCCCTTAATGGATGGAAGGGGAGAATGGAAGGAATCTGAAGCTATACATGTGGCACTGATTTCAATCTTTACTTGGGGTCCTCCGCAATTCATTCTCGTCCCACATGAAATGCAAACACCAAATTACTGACAACAGCAGCTCACTGAATTTAAACAGATAATTGGATTTCTTTTGCTGCGTAACACAGATAAGATAAAATAATAATAATACTGTACAGACATAATATTGTCACAAACTTCAGCTACTGCACTGGAAATAATTAACTGTAATTGGGAGTTCTTTGTGAGCTTAGATATGAGGGAAAAAAAAAGACAAAAAAAGCTATCAAATTCTTGCAAAGAAGAATCAAATATGCAGTGAGACAGATACAGCTTCTGACCGAAAATAATCTGACCAATCAGCAGATGGAAAAGTTTTCAGACTCATTTCTGCTGATAGCTATTTTTAAGTTTTAGAGGGATATGCTTCCTTATCACACATCAAAAATTTGCCTAACAGCTAGTTAGGTGAACATTTACTTTGAGCACAGCCTTCACAATGAAGCAAAAAACACTGAAGATACAGAAATATAGCAACTACAATGTAGGGCTCAAGGACACACATTCTGGTGACTACCTCACTAAAAGCAATAAATATGTTTCCTCTCAGAGAAAATGCAACAACAATGCCTTATTCATGAAGGAAAACCTGTCTGCAAGCACATTTTCCAAATGCAAATCAGCTTTTAAAGCAACAAAATTGGCAAAGCTATATACATAGTTCTTTGATACTAAACCTTGTGTTTTTGTTCAGATGTCTGAGAACCCAGACAAGACTGGAAATAGAATGAAAAATCCAAACTCCAAACAACGGAAGCAACAACTGGTGCTATTAAAGGGTTTAAGGTGTGGTGTTCCAGAAAAACAAGAAAGGTTAGAAGCCAAGTCCTATACATGACCTTCATCCATCATGGCATTCATCCACCCCCAAGTCCATCTGCATGTCAGCACCTGGGAGACTTTCAAATAAAAGCCAGTGCCAGTTAATTCTCTGCCCATATGTGCAGTGCTTGCTTATTAGTTAAATCCCATTGTTCTCTGGGATCTGCTGGCTACTGTATGTTTTAGCCAGGGTACTTCTCTGCTGCTGAGATTTCTGTTGATGTTCCTGACATGATGAAGTAAGCCTGACTGGTGGTCAGGTGCTAGATAAGTAATTAACTCCAGCATCCTCTGGGATAAGTAACACAATGAACAGGCAATCAACATACCAAAACAATACGTTAACTCATGACAATAAACAGGGTGCCCCACTTTGCAATCAGCTATTGTTAAGAACACTACACAAAAATAAATAAAATTGTGTGATCGTTTTGTCATTAGCATCAATAAATCCTGTACCTCTAGCACAGAGGGAAGATGCAGAAGATGAAGAAGATGTAGATGTAGAAGACGGATGAGGCTGAGGGGAGACCTTATTGCTCTCTATTACTACCTGAAGGGAGGTTGCAGTAAGCTGGGGGATTACCTCTTCTCTCGTTTAACTGGTGATAGGATGAGAGGAAATGGCTTCAAGTTGTGCCAGGGGAACTCAGATTGGATATTCAGATATACTTCTCCAAGAGAGTGGTCAGGCACCAGAATGTGCTGCCCGGGGGGGGGGGGGGGGGGGGTGGAGACACCGACCCTGGAGGTATTCAAGGAATGTTTAGACATGGTGTTAAGGGACACAATTTAGAGAGAACTGTTGGTGGACAGTTGGACCGAATGATCTTGTAGGTCTTTTCCAACCTTGATGATTCAGCGATTCTATGTTTTAAATCTTTTACAAAGGCTCATTACAGTGACGTATTTTTAATAGCAACCTACTTACAAAACAAAGAAATTCTGACGTAAATACTTTGTTAGTACTGAAGGAATAACTGATTAACGGTAACTGGAATCACACATTCCCAAGGGACCAAAGACAGCTCAAGTTTGAAGTTTCAGTGTCATTATCTGATAGCCTTTTCAAATGAATTGCAATACAGCAGCACAATGTAAAGAAGGTCATATGTTCCTCTGTCTGTTTACTTGGTGGCGAATGCACGCTGTGATGTAAACAGTACACAAGAAAACATCAATAGTCACAGGTCTGTATTTCATACCCCAAGAAGTCACATCAGCCACCAGCATACAGAGCTGGGCATCAGAAACACTGTGAGTGGTGTTTCCACTGAGATCTGCACAAAGGAAAGAATCAGGTGCTATTTCAAAAATGATTAATAATTCTTCACACCTCAGCTATAGAAAGGAAGGTTAGCAAGCTATTTAAATCCATTTGCCAGGTCAAAACTTCTCTACACAGCCTTTCTGCTGAATTGCTTTGTTACGGTTTGCAGCTGGTTTGTTTTATCCTGGTCGTCACTGAAGTCTCCTGGCTTGCTCGGTAGCATTCACTTCTTCCAGAGGAAACTTGCATTAGGCAGACATGAAAGAGTAGGAGAGCTATGCCTGTTATTTTATTTCCTCCAAGCTGGAATTAACACTGAAACATAGGCCCAGAAAATAATCCTAAGTTTACACTGATGAGACAGCATAATTCCTGCTTTCAGTGTAGTGGGAAACAGTACGGACAATAAGAAGAAACCACAAATTATACCTACAGTGTGCACAAGAAGAACAGTGAGATCTTTTCACTATCAGACCACAGCTTACCTCCTTGAAATACCAGCAGTGCTATGTTTTAACAGCACTTAATTTGAAGGTTAGTTGAATCTACATATTAACGTCCCGTTTGCTCTTTCCTTCTAGTCCCTGAACTGGGAGAAGGTGCTCTCAGACTGACAGTTTGCCCCCAAAACAAGACTAAATAATACTAACCTGAGTTTTAGCAGAACAGTTTCTATAGTTCAACATATGAAAGCACTCAGAGTAATTGAAATACTGTATTAGTTTCCACCCCCCCCCCCCCAAAAAAAAAGAAGATTCAAAACTTTATACCTTTCACCACAAAAACAAAGGCTTCACTTACTTACATTCATTTACAAATCTAATCATCCTTTCCCTGAAACACAACCTACACAGACCGTTGCTAAAGTAGAACAGCACAGAACTGCTTAAGATTCTCCTTAGCTTCAAACACATCGCAGTAAAGCCAGTACTTGTTATCATCTACTACAACAAAAATACACATTTGAAGTTAAAAATCCAGGAAAATCTACTCTAAATCAATACACACAAATGGCTTGATCGTGATTCAAAGATTCAAACACCTAAAATAAACAGTACAAATGGTTTTCCCTCTTTACTAAACTTACTGTACTCAATCTACTTTCACCAAATAAAGTTAGGTGATGCAAGACACAAGAACTGATGTAAAAACAAAATATTAGCAGTCAGCATGGAACTGTATCGTCCTAGAGGTCTGGCCAGATCTTGACAATACTAAAAAAAGGACATGTGCAAGTAAGAGCTCTTGGACCTTGAAATTTTGCTCTAGGCATAATTTACTGAATCCCATAGGAAAGGCAGAGATCGTCACTGACATACTTAGTGGAAGACTCTTCAGGAATCTCACGTTCTGGGATATACCAGCAACACACATCTCTCTTCCCATACCCTGCAAAACATCTCTGAACACCCTCTCTCCCTTCACAGTCCCACCTGAACATGTGCAACTGTGAGAAAATCAAGTGTTCCACGTAAAATCTAACTACGATGTTGTACAGTGGCATGAAATCCTACCACATTCAACTGAAAATTACTTGCTTTGCATATCTTCTAAGATTTAGTTTCCTAAGATGCATTAGTTTTGTCCTTGCAAATACCATCTGATTCCATTTCTTCTCAAAATTCCTTAGAAGCAGATATTTCTGTTACTGGTCTTCCAGAATAAAAAGGCTGCATTTGTTATTTCACCCTTCTTAGTAAAGATCTCAAGATAATTCAGTCACCACAATATAGTTTCCCAAACCTTTTCCTTACTGGATGTCTTCCAGCTTTACATCAACAAAGTGATGTTTTTTTCCCAATGCCCATTAGGAAAAGATTGATGTTTGGCCACAAAACCAAAACCATTAAGTCTCTACTGATAACCTTTGCAACCTTTCTGTAACTCCTGCCAAAAAGGACTTTTGGGGTACTGGTGGAAAGTGAGTTGGACATGAACCAGCAACACGTCCTTGTAGCCCAGAAAGCCAACTGGAAGTAAACGGGGCTAAAAGAAGTAAGGGTTTGGTGGGGTCTCTTGTGACAGAACAATGAGAAATAGTTTCAAACTAAAAGAGGGCAGATTTAGACTGGTTATAAAGATGTATTTATTAATCAATTTATTTTTACAATATCAGTGGTGAGTGAGGCATTGGAACAGACTGCCCAGAGAAGTGGTGGATGCCCCATCCTTGGAGGCATTCAAGGTCAGGCTGGGCCTGGCCCTGAGAAATCTGATCTAGCTGTGTACGTCCCTGCTCACTGCAGGGGAGTTGGACTGGATGACCTCTAATTGTAACTTCTAACTCGTAAGATTCTGTAATTTCATGATTTCTCTTTTTTGTACAACACTCACCTCTTCTCTTTTAAGCAATTTCCTACCTGCAATTCTTTGTTCTAATACTTGTTTTCTTAGTGGCACCACATGAAACATTGTACTAAGAAACACAAGATTTACAGCATTACTCCTACCAGTTAAAACCCATTCCTGCAGTAGATAAAATTAAACAGCACTACACATGATTATTAATCATCAGGGGTTAGCATCACCCACAAGAACAAGCTTGTGTGACTGCTGAGGTGGGGACATCTGAATGCCCTGACTTGCTGTGATGATAATCACTCACTCATAGGCTGGGTGGTGCAGATGACCTGCCTACGCAGCAGCAGGCATTCATCTGGAAAAGCCCATTAGCATCCAGGGCACCAGATGCTGTCCTAGCTGATACTGCAACCCTTTGCCTCTCACAATTCTGAATACATTCACAGTTAATGCAAAAATTAAAAGGACCTTTCAGCAGGTTTAATAGCTTTCAGCCCAGATACTAAACATGAAGGATGTCCAGACAACTAAGATTAGCTAGTGTAATGACCGAAGTTTGAACCCAAAGAAGCGCCATTAGTATATATTTGTTTTCCATTTTAGTAAGAAAGATTTCACATAATGGTAGTTGAAATTACTCTAGAAATCTTACTGTCTTTGCACATATGCATAAGGCAGTGACAAACTTCAGCAGCAAACTGTTCCTTCTTTGATTGGTGCTGAGTATTTACTGTTCATTGTTGTGGTGTCATCTCATTCATCCTCCTCTATCCATCTGAATAGGAGAAATATTGAGAAGGCAAGACAAGCACCTAAAAATCTTTATGCAAGTATTCAGGTTTACCCAATTCAGCTTGCACGGATGAAGATTAGTCACAAACTGCTTTGTAGTCCTCCATTATCCCCATAGCAAACAATTATAAACAGGAGAACAGGAAGAGGTACAACACTCACTGAGATTTAAATGTGACTTTCTCATGTGGGACAATTTGTATAAATCTAAACTTAGTCCACCAGTCCTTCTCAAAGGGTGTCTATTTACGTTAGAGAATGGCCTGTACCCTCAGTTTAGTCTGGACTTGTAAAAAAAAGAGGGGACAGTGAGGAAGCGTGCAGGTATAAAAGCCCCTGAAAAAAGTCCGGAAAGATTTATCATGCTCAAAAACCTCTTCTTTAGAATAGAGCAAGACTGCATGCAATGTTGGTTTTGGATAGGTCTAACTCAAATTGTCATAACTACTCACCAGCAACCTGAGCTCTCCCCTAAGTCTGAAATAATGACACATTGTTACTGAACAAGTAGCCAGACCTCTAAAATGACTGCTGTGCAGATTACTGAAGATGAAAACACTCTTCAGCAAAGCCAGCAGTATTGAGATGAGTATTAATTCAGTGCACTCTGACTAATAGAGCACCTCCTTCAGACTCGTAATATACCTTTATACACCTTGCTTTCACTGATACTGCACTCCTCCCTTTCAAGATGTGAAGTTATGGGCTAAAAAAAAGCAACATTAGCTTAAACTAGCTGCCCCAAAAGAATGTAACACAGGTATAGAATGCAAGCAGAGGTAACTCATTACGTGCCTTTATCTTGCCTGTCCTCCCAACAAGAGCAATAAACTGATGTAGAATGGACAGGACACAGGTCATTGCAGTGATCTGTCTCCCTCTAAGATTGTCAGGGCAGCAGCAAACCTCTTCCAAATATTTTCCTAGTTTCTCAGGATTCTGCAGTTATTTAGGGGTGAAGCTCCAAAACACTGACAGTGACCACTATTCTAGATGCCTGCCCATACCATCCCACACCTCAGCCTCAGGGCAGATCACTGGGAGATACTCCTGAACAGTTGTTTAACCTTAAACAACAAAACCTGAAACACTACCGGAATGCATAGAAATTGTAACATGCTCGTTTGATCATTTTCACTTGTCTCCTCCATCGCCTGACTTCCCCAGGTGACAAAATAAAGAGTGAAATTATAAATAGTTTCCAAGATAATGCTTCCTGAAGTAAAAATATGACCACAATAACAAATATAAATACCTGCTAAGTTACTCAACCAGTGTTATACAAAATATTAAAATGGTAACGTAAACTCAGCCCGCAGAAATGGTAAATAGCACAGCAGGGATTATATATCTCAAGTATTCAATATGTTTCTGTGCAAATACTCAGAAAGAGCTCCAAAAGTAGAAAAAATAATATTCTGAACAGCAACTGTTAAACTACTATAACACCTACAACAGTTTTAACATGCTTTTGTCAGACCTGTCATCATCATTACCATGTGAGCTCCACTTTGAGCACCAAGAGGACTGTTGTGGCTGGCTCTTCCCTGACAAGCAGCCCAGCCTGGCCCTGCACATGCTCCAATCACTCAGCAATGACCAAACGTCACTGCTATAAACGCTGTCTCAGCTGAAACCAGGACAATGAGGCATCATAAGAAACAATGAACTAAGTTTCAGGGATGGGTAGAAAATTCACAAGGAAATGGAGAACTGGAAGAGTATTCAGTGGCTCCAGGTTTCAACTCTATTATCAGCTACATTCAGCCTCTTGAATGGCTTTTCCTTTGATGGCCAGTGGAATACAACAGTGCAGTATCACATGACCACAAGCTACCTGCTGCTTGTGGCCCAGTCTTTTGAACCTGTAGCAAAGTGACATTTCTTGCACAAAACTGAATTCTGACAGCATGCACCAAAACCATATCTGGAGCAAGATCCCCTTCCAACATCCTCCACACTCCGCATAATCTTACCAGGACTTTTGCCTCACGTACATGCTTCAGGCAAGGACAGTCTAATTTAAAAAAAAAAAAAAGAACTGTTTCTGTTGAATGCAAGAACAGATCTTAAGTTACACTTTTCTGCTGGACTTAACAAAAAACTACAGGTTTCCACCAAGAGCAAGGAGGTCATTCAAGCAGGTAAGACCTGGTTGCTCTCACAACACAGGAATGCAGCAATGGTGGAAATCCAGAGTTTCTTAAGACCTAAGTTATTGAGGATTTATGATACATTGAACTCCTAAAATACATACAGAAAAAATATTCATACAGCTTCAGCATGTTTTTAAGTAACATTTTTGTGTATCTGTATGCATGAATTAGAATTATATCCACATTCATTATCCAAACGTTAAGAAATCATTTTGCCTACTAAGTCAACTCTACAAAGTATCTAATCCATCAGCACCCTAAGAAGTAAACTACTCAAGGCTGTATCTGAGAATGCTGTAATTTAAGTTACTCCTGTGAGGGACTAGTCCAGACACAGTAGTCAGCTGAGTCAGAAGCCAATGATTATGCGACTGATAACTGTAAACTACCACACATAGAAGGAGAACTAAGAAGACAACCATAATCATGCAAATTCCTAGCACAGAACAGACATCCCAGAGCTACTAAAGTGTTTGGCATGCACTCCTTGGGAAAACATGCAAGTATAAAAGAACTGCATCCAGTGCTGAGAAGTATTCCTCCGGAGTCATTACTGGGAACAGCTCTATTTAACTCCTTTGTTGGTGATGTGGACAGTGGGAGTGAATGCACTCTCAGAAAGTTTTCCCAAACTTGTTGACTGTGGTGCAGTCAACATGCTGGAGGAAAAGGATTCATCCAGAGAGGTCTTGACAGGCCTGAGAGGTGTGCCCATCCAAACCTCATGAAGGCCAAGCACAAAGTCCTGCACCTCGGTCAGGGGAATCCCTAACATGAATATAAGTTGGGCGACGGGTGCATGGAGAGTAGCCCTATGGATAACAACTTAGGGATAGAGATGGACAAGAAAATGAGTATCAGCCAGCAATTTGCACTCGCAGCCCAGAAAACCAACCGCATCCTGGTACTGCCCTACGGTCAGTAGGGCAAGAGAGATCACTGTCTTCATTCCACTCAAGAGGTTCCACTTGCAGTACTGTATTCAGCTCTGGGGTCCCCAGCACAAGAGGCATATGGGGATGTTGGAACAGATCCAGAGGGGACCATGAAGATGCTCAGAAGGATGGAATACCCCTCCAAAGAAGAAAGCTGAGAGAGGTGGGCTTGTTTAGCCTGGAAAAGAGAACGCACTGGGAAGACTCAAAGGGACCTTCCAGAATTTCAGGGGGCCTAAAGGAAAGATGGAGAGGGAATCCTTTGTCAGGGAGTGTAGTGGACAAGAACTGGGAAATGGCTTTAAACTTTAAAAGAAGAAGACGGATTATATACAAGGAAGAAACTGCTCACTGTTGAGTGTAGTGAGGCACTGGAAAAGGTTGCCCAGCAAAAGGTGTAGATGCCCCGATCCCTGGAATTATTCAGAGCTCCATCAGATGGGGCTTTGGGTATCCCCATGTAGTAAAAGATGTCCTGGCTCATGCCAAGTGGGGTGGAACCAGACGGTCCTGAAGATCATTTCCAACACAAACTATTATATGACTCTGTGATCCTGGGTAACTGCAGAAGTTGCCAAGCTTCCACAGCAAGTTTTTTGAAAACGTGGCACATACTGCTCAGTTAGTGGAAAAGAACCGCTCACACTTAACTTACTTTAATTTTTATACTATCATTTTTCTACTTCTAGAGCAGTTTGCCCAAAGCTTTGAAATCCACAGTTTTATTCAGACTGGACAACAGTAAAACAGTCTTTTATTGTGAGAGTGGTAGAACACTGAACTATATTTCCCAGTAAGGTGCTTGATGCCCCATGTCTGTTAGTGCTCAAGATGCATTTTGGATAACACGTTTTAAATTTTTATTAGCCCTGAAGTAATCAGGTAGCTGGACTAAAGGATCGTTAAGTTCTTTCCAAACAAAATAATTTTTTTTCTATTCACGTTTTATGGTTTGAAAAACAACATGCAGCATGTCACCTTGAACTTTTCACAAATCTTCATGATCTTATCTATATTCCTGTATCTGATAGCTTGCTGCTCAGTTTGAGGAGAACCACTCAATTTTCTCTAATAATGTTGCTTCCGCTAGAAAACTGAAGTATCATACTAAACATCTTCTTGAAAAACTCAAACTAAACTCTGCATCTAGGATCTTCTATCATCCAAGAACAGTACTACAAAGTAGTTGGTGTCACTGCCAACAAAAGATTTCTTGTAGGACTTTAAGCATATTGTTATTACCAATGCTACAAAAAAATGACAGAATAAATCTTCGAAGAAATGTGTTTTGGTATGCTAAAAACACTTTTTTTAAAAAGTGAGGACAACTGTTTCAAGAATATCTCCACTCTAAAGACTTTTTATTCTCTCTTAAAATACTTCAGATGCATTAGAAACAAAATAAAATGGGACAAACAAAGCTCTGAAATTTCTCGCAATGTGCACAACGTCAACAACCCTAGGGAGCAAGCTTACTCCGAGTAGAATTTAACAGTCTACTCACCAACTCCACTAACTTTACCAAGCTGTTCTATATTCTTTCTATATTGTAATGCACACTGATAAGGAGAAAATGCTTAAGAACACAGAAAACAAAAAAGGCTGCATGACTCATGTTAGATATTTCTGGAGTGCTTTGCACCACAGCCTAAGACGCATGGACTCCTGAATTTAAAGTTAACAGGAATCTGGATGGAAAGATACGCAGTTTTCCACTAGTACCAACAAAGGAAAGAAGGGTAGCAGTGTAGGGAACTAGCCCATTTTCCTTTTCTTATAGAGGATTTTTAAGAATTTAATAACACCAGCAGTAGCATAGATATAAAAATCACCTGTGTGTGCTGACAGAGGTGAATGAGGTCGAGGCAGAGCCGGAGACTGGCCATTGCCCATCAAACTCTTCCGATTGCTTGTTCTACAGCTGTTGGGAAAAAGAGGGAAAAAAGACATTAGCATTAGAAATACATTACATAACCTCATGTGAACACTTCAGACTTTTTGCTTCTTTGTTCTTTCACTTCCCAGCTTCCTATTAAAAATCAGTGCTATTGCTGTTTTTGTAGTACTTGTATGAGTTCAGGAAGTCTATGAACATACTCGATAATAGCAAGGACAGCAGTTTCTAAAGAAAAAGCACAGTAGAAACTTTTCAAGCCTGCATGTCTGCCATTCAGTGCAAAGAAAAGCACGTCCCTGTAGAGTGATTAACAAAATCTTCTTCCCTGTCTGCAGTTTTCTTCTCTGCCTTACGTTTTAAATAATGTATAAAAGCATACAAGCACAATCTCAGAAAAGTCTCAGCTTATAATCACGATTAAATCTATTTCTGTCACATAAAGTGCAGAGCTCCAACTTACAAGCCAGGAAGAGCAACAATTTATCAATCTATGATACAATAATTATAAATTTAATTATTGAGATAAATTTCACATCTGTGCCTTTTGTCAGTGAAACAGATGACGCCTACAAAGATGAATGCATTTTTTACTCATGCATTTTTCATCTGCAAAGCCACTAATTTCCCATATCACAGGATCATTAAGCAAGATAAATAGTAAATTAACACATCTATTAAAATTGAGAGGACACACTTTTCTTAAATAAACCATACCATTTTTAAGTGTTTTTGGTAGAGATGATTTATTTTCCCTCATTCTGCTGTAACAATTATTATCATAAATACTAATCTTCGACACTTCAAACACTCGTGCACAAATAAAATGGCATCGTCAAGTCAAAAAGAGTAACTATAAAAACTTAAAATGCACATGCAAATGTTCATAGACTTTCAACCAGAAAATCTGTCTGTTAAGGTTTAGAAAACTCAAAACCACGAAAAGGTTAATGATTCTTACATAAGAACCACTTCATTAATGTAAGATGGACATATTCAGATCTTATTTCTAAATGTCTCTAAGGATGAGCTTTCTAACATAATGATCTCTATGTAATAGCCACAAAGCGACACTGATTCAAGTTGAATAGCATTAAGTAGTATTCACAATGCAAAAGTGGGGATAAAGTAAAATAGCATAAGCAAGTAAATAAAAAGATTCAAAATTAATCCAAACTGTTTCCCAAACAGGGAGAAGGAAAAACAAGAAACAAACAAACAAAAAGGCAGTGAAAATATAGACTAATTATGTAAAAATGCCTAACACTAGGACCAACATCCTCTTGAATAATGTTTTGTGAAGCAGAGTGCCATAACCAACAGTTTTACAAGTTAATGCAAAATTAATTTCCATAAATTACACAATTAACTACCATATCACTTAATTACTGTAACAAATTATACAATGCATTAACTCATACATATATACTTATAATTACCACTGATCTGTGTAATGAAAGAAAGCAAACAACAAGTGATTCACATTTGAAGCACAGGAAGAATCATCTCATCTCTAGTTTTGTCCAGATGAAGAGTTACTTTTGATTGTTCTCTTATCTAAGAATGATCCAAATTCTTCCTTTTGACTTCACATAACATCGCTTTCCTTATTACACTAAGATAAGCCTCAGTTTAGCTGTTTTTTCTTTTTTTTTAATCAAGTAACTGCCCAATTTTAATTCTGCAATTCAAAACTAAATCCAACAGAAAATGTCAGGATTTGCTAAATGTTTGTTAAAGAACACAGAGGTTACCATCTGTCCGTATGTGATGACACCAATACAGATTCTGTGTTGTAGAGTAGGGCTATGAAACCCCACTGCAAGACATTCAGCAGCTCTGCAAATACAAACTTGAGATCCTCACCTTTCACAAAAGAAGATACATTTCAATCATCTACGCTATTAATATATAGTCAGTTAAGAGATTCCACGGGAAGCAAGTGATGCTCCTTAACTCACCAAACATTACTTTGAAATTCTAGACCCCATGCACACTTGGTTGATTTTGTTGCACAGATAATTCCAGACACATATACATCTGTATCACTTGCACTCAACTGCAGAAATCGAGTTTTATCACCTATACCAGAATTTCATATGCAAATGACTCTATCATTTTTACAACAAAAAACTTCAGATTCTACAGCTAAAATTAGCACAATCCTTTTAACACATTATCTAAGACATATAACTCACAGAATCGTAAAATCTTCAATGTTGGAAAAGATCTCTAAGATCACCTCGTCCAACTGCCCACTTACCACCAATACTGCCCACTAAACCATGTCCCTGAGTACTACAACTACCCTTTCCTTAAACACCTTCCAGGACGGTGACCCTACCAGCTGCCTGGACAGCCCATGCCAATGTCCCACCACTCTTTCTGAGAATAAATTTTTCTACAACCTGAGCCTCCCCTGGCACAACTTAAGACCGTCACCTCTTGTCCTGTCACTTATGCATGGGAGAAGAGGCCAACCCCTACCTTTCCACAAGCTCCTTTCAGGTAGTTGTGGAGAGAGAAGGCCTTCCCTGAGCCTCCTCCAGACTTAACAATCCCAGTTCCTTCAGCCGCTACTCATTAGCACTGTGCTCCCGACCCCCTCACCAGCTTCGTTGCCCTTCTTTGGTCTAGCTCCTCCATGTCCTTGTGGCGAGGGACCCAAAACTAAACACAGTGCTCAAGGTGTGGATACACTAATCTTGATACAAGGCAGGATGCTTGTATTGGACTTCTTTGTCACCTGGGCACACTGCTGGCTTATGTTCAGCCAGCTGTCAACTAACACCCCGGATCCTTCTCCTCCACGCAGCTTATGAGCCACTCTTCCCCCGGCCACTAGTGTTGTCTGGAGTCGTTCAAGCGCAGGACCAGCACTTGGTCTTCTTGCACCTCATCCCATTGGCCTAAGCACAGCAATCCAGCCTGTCCAGACCCCCTAAAAAGGCCTTCTTAGTCCCAGGTAGATTAGCACTTTCCTCCAATTTGAGGTCATCAGCAAAATTCTGAGGGTGCATTAAATGCCCTCACCCAAAACATCAATAAAGGTATACACATTATCTTGACTTTCTTGTTATTTTTAAAAAATTGTGAGGACCATATAAAGATCTTACAGAATTAGAGCTGTACTATTTGCTCAGACATGCTTCAGCTGTATGAAGAATTTCATTTATCACCTTCCAGTGAAGTGTTTTCTCAAGAGATATGAAGTAACAGAAACATGATGTCTACTCAGTCCAACTATTAAGGTTAAATGAGAATCACGTCATAAAAACACAAATCCACGCTAAAGTTCAACCTGTAGCTTTATTATTTTGTTCCACAGGTTCTGGAATTGAATGCAGTCACCATGTATAACCCATGAAACACAACTCCTTTCTCAGAGCAATGCTAGAATAGGAGAGGCTCTTTGTGAGTGAAAAAGCTATCTCTGAGGAGTTCTGAAAAATGACCTAAGTTACTAGAACACTGCAAACAAAAAGCAGAGTCCCACTAAGGAGGTAGCAAAGCATTACTGACAAACTTATTTAGTCTTGCAGTCTTCAGTAAAGAAACTCAAAAGTTAGAGCCATTCTGAAGACAAAATCATTTATCCTGGATTTCTGTAGTCATCGAACAACTTTTTCCCTTTATTGCCTTAATAAATTCTCCATTTAAATCTGACAAGTTAAACCAACTGTTAAGAGGCAACTCTGAAAAAAATCCTCTCTGCCTTCACTGAAGTTATACAACACAGGAACATCTACAGGGATAGCAAGCTAGGGAAACATAAATCTTGACAAGCCATGGAAAGTTACACTCTCAAAATGATTCTCTAAGCCTTAGATTTCACACTGCCATCTGGTTGTACAGCACAAAGAGACCAGCAAGCTAGGCGGCAGATACAACACAGGGCTTAAAGCACTGAGGAGAAAAGAACTTCTCCAAAAAGATCCAGTCATGTTAAACAATATTAACTAAGTATGAGGTGTACACAAAGTCACAATAGAAACTGATTTTTTTCCCCTTTTATTCTTTTCTTTCCCAGGAGGACCTTCCCTGGACTGTTCTTCATAACCTGAAGAAAGAGCCTTGAACCACAATGTGTCCGGCAGTAGTTTACATCCTACCAGCTGTGCCCTGGATTACTGGCACTGTTCCTTATAATGGAAACCAATTTATAATTTCCTATTTGGTTTCCAAATCCCATTGCATTAACTCCTGCTCCCCTACACCAACACTCCTGCCCACTCACAGCACTTCTCACTGCAGGGGAATTCTTCCCTCACCCTTGCTTTGCTACCAGGAGCCGTAAGCACTCTGACCTCTGAGTCAGCCCAAGAGCAATAGATGATCAACACTTCCCATGAGAATCACCCCCTGATAAAGCAAATAGAGGACACTATGTAAAAAGTATCCTGTGCCAAACTCTGTTAATCTCAGAAAGCAAGGGTTAATTACAGCTGCTGAAGGTTAGGATCCAGCTGCATGAAACTGGATTACTTTGCTCCTTAAATAGCTACAATTTTTCCTCTATCAGGCAGAAGTCCTTCTGGCAGAAACAATGGGAACAGCTATGCCCCCACCAGTAATGCATGAAATACTATTATGGCCTTTAAAATACAGCTACACTAAGCTCTTGGAAACACTAAGTACACCAGAAGGTTGAAAGGGAAACACAGTCCTTCCAGTCATGCACTCGGGACAAGTGCCTCATCCATAACTGAAATATTAAATTCTGAATTCCTGATCATCAAAAAATGGCAGTAACAGTGAGGTGTGCACATAAAAAATGGAAGATTCTTCTTCAGAAAGAGGGTTAATACGTGAGCAAATTACTGCCACTAAAGGTTAATAGCTTCCACTTCCCACCCCTGCAAAAAAGTACATAAAAAAGGACGTATTTATAGAGATTGCCTCTTCACATGCTTTTCATACCTTCAATCATTTATAGAGATTTCACTTCAACATCCTTAATTATTAATATTTACACTTGTAATGAAGATGGATTTGGACTATAAGCTATTATGACAGTTCACCACCTCTCATAGTATATGCTGAGCACAGCACTTCACAACACAGCTTCCTAATTTTGTTATCAGTATAACACATTTATTTAGGTGAAAGTAAAGATTAAAAAGGGGCACATCCTATTTTAAGAAAGACTACAAATGTTTAATTTGCTAATATAAGTCCAGATAAAATAAGCTACTGCCGAACCTAGAATGTGAAGCCTGACTGCATAGATGATACAAGACAGGCTCACAGTGCAGATCAGCGCTAGCATAAAGGATGTAGGCATAAGAAAAGTGGTTACATTTTTTTAGGTGTTAAAACAGTGTGGCTGAAAACTACCTCAGGAGGAATGTGATGTCCTCAGCTAGACTTCCGATGATGCCACTTTGCTTATACAACAAGTTGTACTTCAGTTACATTTAACTTATTTTGAAGCTAACTCCATAGTTAGGTTCACGAACAGCAATACTGAAGAGTCAACAGGACACACTGCCATGAGTTAAGAAAACAACAACAACAACAACAAAAAACACTTTTAAGATGACGAATTCACTGCTTTTGATTTGTATTCTGCTCTTGCAGAAATAATGTTTTTCTGCATTAAAGGGCAGTCAGGTGAGAATTTCTGTGCTCTCCATCATCCATCGAAGTTCAGTATGGCATTAACTCAAAAGAATGCAACAGCTGCAATGAAGAGATGACCTGTGCTGATAATCTAGTTTCTTCCTTGCCAAAAGGAACATTTAAGGCTGATGATGCATCTTCTGATTCAGAAAATCAGAATGAAGCATGGCTTGCAGTTAATGGCAGTCTCATACCTAAATCATTTTTTAAAAGAAAGCGAACGACCAACCAAGACTGTTCTTCGTGAATACTGAGAATTTGGGGTTACGTGAGCAAAATGCACAAACTCTACTCAGTGATATCTGTTATCTTGTTCTGCCCTACAGCTAAATGAAAGTCAAGCTTAATGAAGCACTACTTTCCAATTTTCAGAGATCTTTATTAATGTAGAGGCTGAATTAATAACTGTTAGGAGCTTCTATCCAAAGAAATGTGGAAAACATGTAAGGTGAGCAAAATACAAGATCAGTAACACTGAATTAACTTCTTTAATGGATGCAATGTTCCAAACTTACGTATATTTAGCATAACATAGTATTATTTTCCAAAATATTTTATTAGACTGCTTGCAAATGTACTTCCCGTATTTCATGTGTGTATATATATATATATGTTTACACATGGACACGGAGATAAACATAAGACACATGAAGTTACATATTAAAATCTACATACACATGCAGCCACACATCGAGCAACACTACATACTAAATATTCTGCACTCTGGAAGGAATTATTCCATATCAATCTTTGACGAGTTGGAGAGATACTCACAGTATTTGCTGGAAAATTTAACCACTGTGACGGAAATGTTGTATTTAAACTTTAGTCATCTCAAATGAAGCTAGTTATAGCTTGAAGAGCGCTTTCAAAACATAACAGAAGAAAACAAAGTTAAGTACACAGCTGCTAGCAGTACTAGCTTAGCAGAGCACGTCTTGATTTTTTCCAATTCAGCTGTGAATGTTTCAGCTTTAACTACTATCTGGGTGAAACTGGACACCCAGACTATATAGTTAACAACTGCTTTTCTGTAACCACTGATTTCCACCAGCTTCCCGCACATCGTCGAAACTTTTCCTCAAGTAAACAAAGAAGGAAATCAGAAATGCTTCCTCATTTTTTCCAGAAAGAAAATACGGTGAAAATTAAACTCGAAGAAACAGCTGGACACACGATTACCTTCTGCACACACAGTCAGTGAGTTCAAATTCACGTCAGTCAGCACTGGTGGAAAAATATCTGCCAAGACAAATCATGAAACTCCAAAAATATCTCCCAAGTCTCTGCTGTTCAGACCTGAGGAAGATTGTCACACGCTGTCACAAAGCCAGATCTCTGATGCTGTGAGAGAAATCTCCATTTCTAGTCTCCATTATTGTAACACAAATTAACATAATTAAGCCTTTGCCTAATGTAGTTACATCTGTGTTCAATGTATTTTGCATTAGTGACTGCTTTTCTTTTTACTTCTAGCAATTTTGATCATACCTTTTTTCTCTTCATACAGAAGAAAAAATATTAGAACATTTCAAGCAATCCGAATCTCCCCTATAGACCTAAAATCTTGTCTGATCAGACACTTCTTTAAAAAAACAACAAAACCTGATCCAGTTCAACTGATCAGAGATAGGTATTAGATAGATATTTTATTATTCGACAAAAGACCAAGCATTTAAGCTAAATTTGATTCCCCATAGTTATAGAACATTCATAAAACAGCCGCACACAAGATAAAATCTGTGACATATGCTAAGTGGGAAAACAGTGGAGAGAAGACCACAACACCCATGATTACAAACCAGACTCCTGCAAAATTCTGCTTCCTTATCCTCAATATGCAGTTTGTGAAACTTTGTATGACACAAGCTATTGAGAACACATCCATGGGAACAATTAATACTGCTGCTGCTTCATATTTTTTTAATCTTCTTTGAGTTTTGGGAAGAGATACAAACTATGCTATTAGCTGAAAAGCACATTTGCTATCGTGCTGTGACAAACTAATTCCTCAACATGTACATATTTCCCTTTCAAAACAAGAAGACAAATCAGAGGAAAAATACACAGGGATCACCTGACTCACCACTAAGTACGACTGCCATAACATAAATGTAATTAAGAAAGGCAGAAATACCTACATGAAAAGAAGAATAACAGAGAGATACGGAAAAAGGTTTCTAACACTTAACAGTCCCTTAGAATCAACAAAGTGTCATATATGACACCTATGAAGATCAAAGCATCAATAAGTTTGAGATGCTAACCAAATGAGGTAGTGCCTTGACTTGCCTGCAGACAGCTTTGCCAGAAATCATTTGCATCAGACAGGAAATAACTTGCTAGAGTGCATGCCTGTCACAGCCACAGCAGGGTCAGGGGTTTTAAGGACACAGATCTCACCATGCTTTTGGTCATCCAAGATGCTTCGCATTAACAAAGGTTACTCTAGATTTTGGATGTTAACTACAAGCTCTTGGTACATGTCTTTGGATAAGATGACGTGGCCAGATATTTCTCACCACACTGTGGTGCTCACCTTAAACCTCCCTCTGGGGCAGGATGTTGCTTGTGCTTCCTCCCTGCCCACTATTAACATCTTGGGAGAATTAAGGCAAGGTCAGTTGACAGAGAAGTGTACTGTGCATTACTCTGGACTGCTGTCTCCTGCATTTTTTCAGAGAGCCCATGGCTGATGGTGCTTGCTATTCGATCTGTGCTCAGCCTGGGAGCTGGCTGGTGCCTCTGCCTGCTGCTGCTCCCAACATGCACAGTCCAGACTCAGGAGGGAGCAGCTATGTGATCTCCAAAGTTTCACCTCTAGCTAGTGTAAAGGTATCAAGTAAGGTCTTTTCCACACCTGCAACAAACAGCCTAGCTGACTAGACCAACTACTCACAACTTTCACCCAATTTGGCTTTTCCAAAAACACAAGAACAAAATCCAAAGACAAAGCGGGTCATGTTCCAGACATTTTTTTCCTTTGTATAGCATTCATCCAGACTCAAGTCTAACCACAGCCAAGTCCCCAGGCTGTTGCAGTACCACAAGGGAGCTAAGTTCAAACCCTGAGCTTTCTATAACTGGTTGAAAATGAGGCCAGCAGAGCTCAGAATCAAGATAAAAAGTGGATGTGCCTCCAAACTGCTGACAGAAGACCTACTTATCCAGGTACCTACTGAAGTGCCCACAGCTTTCTTGTTCCATTTTCCGCTTAGAACTGCCACCTCTTGGCTTTCTCAGCTTTCTCCTTGCTGATGGCTGTTTCCAGCAGCAGTCCTAGGGGCACCACTGCTCTTAATTCACTGTATTTCATGGGGTTAAAATGGTAAGACAGCCCACCTCATAACACTGAAAGCATTCCCCAAATAGCACAGAGTAGCTTCACTGAGGATTTCTTGCGGCTGAAAGAGCACCTGTGTGGTAGTCTCTAAGGGTTAAGTCTACCACTGCCTGAAATTATCACACATTTACACATAAAAACAGCTTAACAGCTCTGGTGCCAGAACAGAAAAAACAGATGTCTAGGAAGTACCTCAGAAACAATCAATCTACTTTCATTTGGGGGTAGGAAAGAGAAAGAGGAAGAAATGACTTAGTCTGCTCTGTTTCCTGCTACATAAGCTTTGTTTTACCTTTCTTTCAACCTCCTCACAATTCCTACACATGTCAAAACAATTTACCTTGCAAATGCTACCTTGGTTAGAAAAAGAAAGAAAGAAAGAAAGAAAAAGGCATCAGAGGCTTATTAAACCAAAGTCTACACAGCAGAGCTCAGCATGTTTACCATGTGACACTGTGCCTGCTCTGCACCCCAGCCAGAAACTCCTCTCATGAGAAAACCCTCCAAAAAACAAGCCCTAGAAACATTTTTCCCATATTACAATTACTAGGACAGTTGCTTTTGTGATTTTCTTTTAAATCATTTTATACAATGGCAATAGAATTAATTGTATCCTAAAATTCAAGGGTAGGAAATTGGACAATTTTGTATAGTTTCACTTGTAAATCCAGATTACAGTCTTTGTTTTAATCCCTAACCTGTACCTGTGTTCTTTCTCCTATTACTAAATAATACTTCATTTTTCACTCAAAACAATAATTGCTTCAGATAGGACTCAAGTATTCTCCACTGCTAGATTTCGTAGCACATATCATATCAAAACTACAGAAGAGTGTATGTTGAATAAATGCTTTTTCTTTAAGTCTTTAGCAAATACTACCGTAGGTGTAAATGGATAAGCAATATCAGAGAAAAAAATGAAAAACTATGCTCAATGATCAAGTAGTAGGAACGAAAGAGCCTGACATTTTCTAATTCCTAACTAGCAGGGTACCAGAAAAGCTGTAAGCCACTGTCATTATATGAAGTGTTCCATTATCCACTACTATGAAAAATGTAGCTAAATAACTGCTAAATAACTTCTCTTCCCTTGCTGTAAAGAATTAAGAGATTAAAAAGTCACCAAAATTTCTGGCAAACTAGATCTTCATTTTTCTGTTTTAAAACCAGAATTGCACAAATTGTAACTTACAACAATTTAACTACCACTAGCTCGCTCTTTATGTTTATCACTGTAAGACTTCTGCCTTTTCTGGAGTCATGATTCTTCTGAAATCTGTAGATTTAACTTTAGTTAATCATCACGATTCTTCTGAAACTGGTATGTTTAACTTTAGCTCATTCACACTAAAAAAGATAAAAAATATAGCTCATCTGTAAACAACTGCCCCCAACAGGTAAGCCAAATACGTGTGCACATATACACAGTTTTAACCCTTAGGCAGAAGGTCAATGCAAAGAAAGTGGCAGAGCAGCTGAAAAATTAAAAGAAAAATGAATCCATTAGAAAAACCAAACAAACAAACAAAAAAAAACATATATGTTGTATTAACTTCATTCAATTATTCAGTGCCTCTGTGGAACTGTACAACCAACATTAAACAGACACAGTTTTTAAGGACCAAAAACTGGAAGAAATTAGATGATGTTAAAACACAAGTCTGTAAATAAATTAAGGAAAAAAAATTCCTTTGTCTTTTCTTACAAGGATCCTGACCTTACTTTTTTGTCTTACATACAAGCATAGACAAATTATTTAACTACTGCTTGCTTCAAACTGTGTTTCTCAGAGGAGGATCCCTGCCTTACACCTAAAAGATGACGAAGTAATTTTTAGCACTAAACACAGCAGCAGATTCTGCAAGTTTGACAGGTCTGAACAGCAACCAGACTTCCTATTGTCACAACATACCGGGGGCAAGGGGAAATCTTTCTCTGGGCTCAGCACACCCCAGGGGCCTCAGGTGCCCCTCATACATCCTGCCCACCAAACCATTCACCATCTTTGTGGCCCTCCATGGACGCTCTCTAATAGTTTTACGTTCTTATACTGTGGCACCCAACCCACACCCAGTGCTGGAGGTGAGGCCACACACAGCACAGAGCAGAGTGGGACAGCCCCTCCATGCGCCCGCTGGCAGTGCTGGGCCTGGTGCAGCTCAGATACAAAATCAAAAGACAATTATATAACTAAAGACCAACAACTTTCATATAACAAAAAACAGATATTTTATAATTAATATTCTGTACAGTCTTTTGCTTGGAATTAGGAATTCAACAGTGCTTCATGCAAACAGTTAATACACTGGAATTAAGGAATTAAGAGAACAGTTTTCAAAGAAATAATTATTTAGGGCAAAATGTGGGCTCTTCACTCATTAGGGGCATGAATATGAACGTTTACTGTGAGGTGTTCAACCTGACATCTGCAGCTGCTCCCAGGAGAGCTCTAGCCACACCGACAGTGCCCCATTTGAGTGTGCACACAGATGGAGCACACTGCCAAAATGCAGTCTGCAGACAAAAGACCCTCTCTCTTCATCAGGAGCAGCATTTTCCTTTCCTCACACCATCAGCTGAGACGAAGTTTTGTACTTAAATCATAATTAAGCAATGAGAAGCATTATTTTCATAGGAAAACAAAATAAAAAATAAAAAATAAAAAACCCACATCCTTTCATTGTGCCCATTCAGCTGCTGGTGTCTGTTCAGCCTGCCAAAGAGGACATCAATTAACGCCAGCTACGGCGGCTTTCATGAAGAGGCTGTTTGTTCAGTAGGAACTGGTTGTCTGCAAACTCATGCCGAAATGCTAAGTGACCAAATAATCCATGTTCATCACCGTAAACATACGTGCAGCCAGCAACGTGGCACTGCCCATCAGTAGCTGGCATGAGCTACTTTTTTCCCCTCCAGAGTTTTCCTATTCAGTCAAGCCCTTTTAATCGCAGAACAGGAAATAACTAATTTGTAGAACTGTATGTATGGGCTTTCTTTTTTTCCAGATGAAAATCGACATTATGTAACCAACACAACTGTTAATAATGATTTTTTGTTTAAGAACGCTTCGTGAGAAACTTGACAGAAACACATCAAAATACCCTCTAGGATATTAACACAGCTGACACTATTTACAAAATTAGGGAAACGACATCAATCACTTCTTTCAACCACATTTTTTATTAGACATACAGTATCTAGTATCAGGAGTCAGCTATGTATTTGTACTGATATATCTACGTAAACTTACTCTCCAATTCCACCAATGTAGTGAGATCAGAATGGAAGTCTTCTACTGGTTTAGATTTTCTCAGATGGAAAACAGAACAATATATGTGAATACATGAGAGTATAAACTCTCTTTTTCAACTGTAATTCATACTAACATAGCTATGCCAGCATAATTAACTGGGCAGATATAACTTAAATAATTACCCTCACATAAAAGCCCAGTGTGTATAGCAAGTCTGAGAGCAATGACAGCCTCATGCAACAGCACACCTCCTCCAGGAAGGCAGACTATTAAACACACAGATGACACTGCTTTGCTGCAAAGTCACTGTGACGTAACTGGGAACGTCTGAATAATCTCCAGTGAAGCAATTCAAACATCTCCAGGCATACTCATCATCAGGGATGACAGCAACGGGTTTTAAAACATACAACCATTTTTTTTATTTTTTTTTGCAACACTTAATCATCAAGCACCATACAAGCCAAGACCGACTGGATGATTTACATGTTTTCAGTTTGCTGCCACAGACCTGGCACTTAAAAATAGTATAGTGCAGTATTAAAAAAAGTTCCAATGGCGTAAGTTTCAAGTGACTGCATTACTCAAACAGTGACGTCAAAAACAATTTATCTGGGACATTCCAAATAAGTACTGATAAAGTGTTCACATTATGCCACCGAATGCTTGCTCCCCCTGAGAAGTTATGCCTCTTTAATGATCCATGTACACAAAAAGGAAATATTTTAAGTAATAATATTTTATAATCTTCTAAGAGTATGTAAAATAGGATTTCTGGAGATGGAAACAGAAGTGATGGATTATACTCTCTCAGACAAGCTCTTCTAAACTCTGAAAACAGATTACGCATAATCCAGGGAGAGGAAACATTTTTCTTTCTCTGCAACAGTACATACTTCCCATGGCTGCTGATCCAACATAAGCATAACATTAATGGACTTCAAGTTTCTCTGTATGGTTATATTTGTGAAAATCTACCAACTGAAACTGGAAAATGAGTATCATTTTTATAGAAAATAAATAAATAAACAGACAAACAAACATATAAAAAAAAAAGCAATATGCACTGCTTTTAAACAAATGTTCACTGAATAATACAGTCTTCAGATAGCGTTCTAGTGAACTGAAGTATACCTCTGAGAATAAGCGTGGCCTATAAAATCCATCTGTACTTTGCCTTTACCAGTATTTAGTTTTATAAATATTTTACCAATAATGTTTAACAGAAAAGTGTCTTGTCTTGTTTACAGTTCTCTCTATTCCTTCAGTGGCTAAAGTAGCACTCTATTTTCCCATGAAAATCCAGGAACACAGAAGCAAGGCAAAGGGAAAAGTGAAACTCAATTTTTATCCTCAGTATACTTTTCACTAGAGGACTCGGCAGATACAGAGTCCCACAAGGATACAGAGAGAAGGTTAAATTCCTCTTAAATGCAGGGTGTACAAGAAATTTATGAGAAAAAAAAATATGCATATGCTTTGCCCTGGATAAAAACATCCATAGTAGGAAAGGTACATTTCACTACCGAAGTAACACACTGATTGTCAGTAAATAGAAGAAGTAGGTCACAGGATTCAGGAATAATGAAAGCAAATGCCAATGATTCAATGTGCCAAAAAGGGAAGGAAAAAAAAAAAAAAAAAAAAGAAAGAGTGCAAGGGTATGATTTATAGTATGCAAATAACTATGAGCAAGTATCTGAGGAAGAACCATTTCACAATGCAGATTTGTTTAATTCATCCTGGTTTGTCAGGAATGAAGTATCACATAAAAGAACTGGAAAAGCAGCATCCAAAAGCACAGAGGAAAAAACAAGCAGTAGCAATTATAGTTAACATTTTAATTTTGAATACATTTGTTAACTTACTGGCTCTGGCTATGAAAGCTTACCTACATGACATAACAAAAGCAATAGCTTTAGGTGCTAGATCTAGCAGTGCTGCGGGCAATATCAAGAATAACTTGAACTGATACAGAAAACTTTGCCTGTCATGAGAACAAGGACGACATGTCCATACTAAAACTTAACTTTTATCTAATCTATTCCAATACAAACAGAAATGTAGGTAATTTAAAGAAGAAAACTGAGTACACTGTCATTTCCAACTGTCTGATGCTGAACTACAGCTACTCTCAAAGTCCTAACTTCTAGATTCATTCAGTGACTTGAAAACTCCCAAATTTTTGACACTTCAGGGTAGAAACTGTTTGCTAGATTCCTTTTACCTTGGGGTTGGTTGAGGATTTTCTTGGAATTTCACGTGTAAATCCCTATTTTGGCAGAAAAAAAAAGATCTAGTATGAACTCTAAACATCTAACCACAGTCAAAATCTAACTACAAGCCATAAAAATTTTCACATTAGAAAACCAAGCACTAAAATCTATGCAGTAGTCAATAAAATCCAAACAAAAATGAATGCTGGTTTGAACTAACAAGGTTGTTAATGGCACAGTTCAACACACGGTCCTTTTTCTTCACATACCCATCCTTCCAAGAACTCTACAGTACAGATCTGAAAGCTCTGTTACACTACCAGACAACTATGTCTAACTATTGACTTCAGTTAAAATTCTGCCTAACAGCAGCAGTGTACAGGACAGAAGAAAAATGATGATGGAAAAAAAAAAAAAGCTGAGAAGGAATCTGTGTCAAAGATGAGCAATGAGAAGAGCTGGAATTCTCTTACAAACACCATTTGCTGCTTATGAACTGTGAATTACAAACATATCCACAAGAGTTCAACTGTTATCTCAGAATGAGATGGAATGTACTTCAAAGAAAAATTAGGGAGAAGGCAATTTTTGCTTCCATTGACCCAGTTCTGAGCTACAATTTATGTCTATGACAAGTACTGGATTTGGAGCCAAGAAATACTCAATTCGCCATTAAAGCACAATGCTGGCATCTATGGCAGGAACACATTTCTCCCTTTCCACAACTATGAGTTCACGTCAGCCACATCACATTATGCTTTTTCAATTTGTTATTAAGACATACTACAATATTAGCAACTAACTCTTAAGTGAACAGGTTAGACACATTACAGAAATATGTGAATGAATATGTGCCATGTGGTTCCAACATCATCATTACTAGTCTGAGATTCACATTTGTGATTCCACCATAGAAAGACATCTTGCACATTAGAAGTCATCTCAGGCAACCTGGATGAAGGAAACTGAAAGATGAAGGTAGAGTTCAAAGTGAATTCAGTAGCTTTAAGACATAATTGTTCTGTTCTGTCAAAATCTTGCTTTGGCACAATTTCTGCGTGTGTCCTTTTGACTGCTGACTGAGGCATGCTCAAGTGGAACTACTCTAAGAGTCTGAACATTTCTCCTTCATTTCCTGGATTTTGGAAAACAGATGCCCCAAACTTCTAACTCAGTCCAGTGATTTAATCTGTTGAACATTAGACTTTCTACTAATACAAGTTCTTGCTCAGCTTTCCAAATAATCTTTATAATCACCTCCAAAAGACAGCGAGCTCAAAAGCCAAACCCAAGCACATAAATCTGAACGACAAAAGAATGTCAGTGCACACCACTTTCTCAAATGTACTGAATATAAAAGAGAACAGAAATTCATTAGAATCTTCCTTTCCTTAAATGACAACTGCAAAAATTACCACTATTCAAAGAAACAGATCTTGCTTTTGTAGGTGTACGTTAAGTGATAAATCATTCACATAAATCATCGTTAACATGATCACACTTTTTAATCAATTCCAGTCTATAAAAGGGTAACTAAACATTAAATCAGAATGGTTTTCTGGCTTTCAAAATCTACAGAAAATTTGGGTTAGCGTTAGGGTAAAACACTGGGATTAACTAATCTGATGTACATATGAGCGTGTGACCAATCAAAAAGTGACTGACTGCTTTCTCAAATTAGCCTAAACTGACTAAATAGCTCTGGCTAGCTTTTACTTTTCGGTGTGCATCACCTTTTGTTTCCCTGGGACTAGCACCGATTTAGGTGATAGGAAATCATCAACAACAAAATTTTTAGAAGGGATCAGTTAAAACAAACAAAAGCTATCAGAATACCCTTGTTGGTGAACTGGCATTCAACAACACGTATTTCCTCCTGCTATTTAGTACAATAACAGTGTAATCTGATAAATCTCTTGCTTCCAAAGCATTCCATTAGATTTCAGACCATTGCAGGAACAGCTGACAGCTTACAAATCAATATAGATTCTTTATTTCATATTCTTCTTAGAAGAAAAACTGCATAATTTCCTTTAATATTATATTATTTATTTATTTACTACCATAAACAAACTAAAACAATAGCAATCGTCACATACCTATTTAACACAAGGAATCAGACAAAGTATCATCTTGCAAAAATCTGCTAGGTTCCCATCAATTTCTCTAAGACCAAAGATGGCCTGAAGACTAACTTACTGATACTCACAGGCCTGATGGTGCAGTACACCAGAGATCTAAAAACAATCCTGGGTAATGACTTCAGAACATAACATTCCGCTTTTAGACTCCGACTGTGCAATTAGTTGTATCTATAAAAGTTAATCTGATTACTCTATCCAAAAAGACAATTTCTGGTCTTCATATTCACTAATGTCTCACAGCATACTTTATCATTGTAAAAAAGTAGTAATGTCATTCATCAGTGGTAATGAGAATAATCTGCAATGTGATAGAAAACAACACGTCATATCCTTCACTACTTCAAATGCCTGTAGACATATCACCTCGTGCTGTGATTCTGCCACATCTCAGGCTACGCAGCATTAGGTTAACTAGCTGCTGCAGGAAATGATGATCTCTTCTGAGTCAGTGCTAAACACACATCCCACTATGGTGCTGCAGGGCACAGTGCTGTTTTTCAGATGAGTCTGGGCTGCCAGCCACGTGAGATCATTAGAGATCACTGCATTTTTTAAGAGTAAGGTTAGTTAGATGCACACTTTTGAAAATAACAATCCCGTACCCAGAACCCTAGGTCAACTGAACGTGTTTTCTGCAGTCCTGGGCTGCTTCTCAAGATATCAACAAGCTAACTGAAGGAAAACATCAATTGTTTTAACAGAATATTGCTATTAAGTTCAGCTGGTTACTCTCCTCTGTATCGGCGTTTAATTTGAAACCAACATAGCTTGTGATAGAATCGAGCACCTGAAAACTGCCCACACAAACAAAAATAGGCCTGTAATTACTACTACTACGTACGTACATGATTTTATAATTAAAGATGACTTAGGACCAATGACAAATTCTAAAAAATAAATAAAAATAAATTTACCCCTATATTTTGAAGTAAACTGGATAAATACATATCAATACTTTTAACAAATCAAATTCTTTCCAAATCACTGGTCAAGTATAAAAAGTAGGTAAATTATACTGATAGTCTCTTCAGAAGGTTAACATCATCGCATATGCAAATAGAAACATAGCTGTTCACTGATTTTGTTGAGGCAAACAGGTAGCAAGTAGGCACAGTGCAGAGTAAAAGTTTCAGATTCTAAGTATTAAAACATATACTGAAAGCAGTACATGTGTAGTTAGAATAACTAGCTATTTCCAAACGGAAGGCTTGATACCTGGCACAATAAATTCAGAGCTTTCAGCAATGAATTCCAAATCTTCAGCAAACTGACATTCTGTCTAGGGAAGGTTGTTTTTTCCCAAGATAAACATGTCATGTGGAGCCTAAAAGCAGAGTCACAACATTCCACAACCCTTGAGGAGGTACACTGTACACTGCACACTGCTAGGGTTCATAACACAGGCTGAAGCGCTAATTAGAAACTTATTCAACAGCAGTGTTTTCTGTAACTAAGTTCCTGACCGTATATGAGACCTGGCCTACGTAACACAGATGACATTTTCCCTGGATAACACTTCCCCACAGAACCTTACGACCAACAAAGATCTTGCAAGAATCCCACATTAACACAGCACACACACAGTACTAGGTTTCAATACCTATGGCAATTCTAGGAATAGGTGACACTTTGTGAAAATTGTATTAATATTCACCATGTTAAAGCACACAGAATTTGTGTTCTTTAGATGCTGGGTTTGTATGCTGTGAGGAGCAATCGCCTGTGCACTCAGCTGCAGTGAAGTAATGTCAGCTCTACAACCCGCCATTCAGGCTAGAGAGTTTCATTCCTGGAGTTCCATGACAGTACAGTTCAATACGATCATTTTACAAACTCTGTTGGGAGAAGGGTAGGAAAAGATCGAATAAACCCTAAGCAAAACTACTGTCTTTCAGTGTAACAGCAAAGCGTATTCTATCCTATTTTAAAGAAATCGATTGAAATTAAGCATAAATTACACACTTGCTTGAAATCTCAGTAACCACTAAGTACATTAACAGTGAAATGCATTTAATATTTCAATATTAAAACATACCAAGTACATGAAAAAAAAAGAAACCTGCAGTTTATTTTCCACACATATATCTTTTTTTTTAATAGAAACCAGAAACTAACAGGCACTCATACCTACATCTGGACAGAAATGTATTCCTATCCCTACACCAAACAACAAAAAAAGGACAAACATGTCACTACAGATGTATACAACAGTGCTTTCTGTAAGAAAAAGACTTTGGAATAAGTGAGAAATGCATTTACTTTGGATGTCATTTCTCTAGATCTAACCTAGAACTATATTTTGTTATTCAGAGAATAGGCCTTCTGTCTAACAGATGCAAAGGAGACAGAAGCAAGACAAAACTGGAATGGTTTTTGTTCCAAAATTTCTAGAGGGAAAACAGTTTTGTAAGAAGATGTGTTCATAAGTGTGGGAACGTTACATCTTCTACTCTCAATTAAAAAAACAAACAAACAAAAAAAACCCTTAGTGCAGTGTGCAAAAGAACATAACTCTGAGAAGCACTAATACTCTTCATATATGGAATAGCACTGCAAGTCCTCACTGTTCTAGCACACAGTCTGCAAGAAAGAAGCTCACACAGTCTGAAAAACCTAGGCATAACATGCAGAGGAGACAAACAAGAGGGTGTGGATGAAGTAAGGTGACTGAAAGAGGGTGTGCTACAATTCTTGGCCATCAGGAAGAGTAATCACCTCACTACTCATCCAGCCCATTAGCCCATTACCTAATTTAAGGTTTCTATGCATCACAGCCTAAGTCTGCCATAAGTGATGAAGAGAAAAGACAAAAATCACCATTCCCCCAGTCTTTGCCTTTCTTGGGAAAACAAGGTCTCATGCCTTGTGAATACCATTACAAGCAGGTTCAAGAAAATAAATGTATTTCAATCATCTCTAGTCATAGGCTAGGCATAAAGCCAAGAGAAAATTTGTACTGTGCATAAACTGCTCTTGTTCTGCAAGATTTTTGAGGGAACAGTAACACTCGTTTCTGACACAGAAAGGAATACATAATCTAATAAATGCAAAAGTCAATAGATCAATTTACATATTTTTCTTAGAGCAATAAACATTAAAAAAACAAATGGCTAAAAAATACCAAACACACAATACTGTGCACTTATCACAAAAAAAAAAAAACAAACATCACATTCCTCCCAAGTCGTTACAAAAATTATGTTTTATAATTTATTATCTATGTTCTACTTCTCCTGCCTTTGAAGAGGAAGTCCTACATTTGTCTTTACTTATCCTGGACAGTTATGTTGATATTTGTGGCCTTTGAGTACAGCTTGCCTATAGTTGAGAGGCAAGTGAAATCACCCACTTGTGGTTTATGAGTATCTTGGCATCCTTCTGAAAAATGGTTTTGTAAGAATACAAGTCAGCAGAGAAAGAAAATTATTTTAGAACACATAAATTGTTCAGATGAAACGTCTGAATCTCAGAATGGTTTTGACGGCAAGGGACATTTAAGGTCATCTAGTTCCACCCCCCCACTATAGGCAGGGACACCTTCTAGAACAGGTTGCTCACAGTCCCATCCAGCCTGGCCTTGAATGCCTCCAGGGAGGGGGCCATCCACAATCCCTCAACCTCTCTGGGCAACCTGTTCCCATGTCTCACCATCCTCATAGCAAGTAATTTCTTCCTAATATCTAGTCTAAAACTACCCTCTTCCACTTTAAAACCACTTCCCCTCATCTAATTGCTAGATGCCTTTATAAAAAGAGCTTCAGCAGCTTTCCTGTTTGCCCCCAGTTTGCGTGTACGATAAACAGAATGAAAAAGATGCCTCAAAACATCCTACTGATTTTTTGTATGAGCTCTTCCATAAAGTGGAGCAATTATATTGACTGTCATTTTTTTTATCTTATTACATACAGATGTTTGAGCAGTTCTGACAGTAACACTTCAAACAATAAACCTTAAAATCCAGACCATCTAAAACCTTACCAATGTTTTAATATTTTATATGCAGACATTACCATTACACTGAAACTACTTTCAGCAATGCCTCATTTCATTAGGTTACTGCACTTCCACCATGCACTGCATACACCTACCACTGCTATAGTTCTAGCTCCAGGATCCTGTCCACTCTCAAATTTGTCAATGATTAAATAAACACATTACTTTGATGTGTAGGACCAAATTACTAAACCTTTAATACTATTACACCCATGCTGTTTCCTGTAGAATGCCAGAGTAGGTTAGGTGATCCTACTGGTTTCTCCTTGGCTTATGATTTGTGAATCACAAGGAAACACATGATGGCTATAAGGTATTAATTTATAGATAATATTGAATGCTTAAGTCTGACCCACACAGACAATTTGCATATTTAATAAAATAACCTTGTATATTCATATACTCTAGTATGTTCTGAATTTCTTTTAAAGCACTTCCTTACAGAAGAAGAAAAAAGTAATTCACTATTGTAAAGTTTAGAGAATGCAAGTAAGAAAAAAAGTAAAGAAAAATCTTTTTGTTGGGAAAAAAAAAAATCAGGAAGAAGCTTTGGTTTTGGTTTTGAAGTTTTTATTCCATCAATAGCCATCAGTCCTCAAAAACTTGCAAAAGACAGTAATATCTTGACACTTGGCAAGACAAAACAGAACATGTGAGACAATCAAGCACGAAGGAAAGGAAAAAAAAACACAGAGACCAACTGTATTTCTCAAGAGAACTCATGTTCTTTCATTACTCATAGGCCACAGGTGGGGAACAGATGCCTCCAAAGAGGACAGTTCAGTCATCAAAACACAGCAGAAAGGTAAGGGAAGAAGCCAGATCATCAACCCTCAGGTTAAAAAAAGAAAAGAAAAAGAAGGGGGAGGGGAGGGGAAGAAAAACAAACCAACAAGCTTACTTACAAAATGAGTTACATATTTTCTTTGTCCATCTTGGAGGGGAAGTAAAAGGAAGATAATCTGGTAAAACTTGATTGTACAGTGAAACAGCATAATCATCCTTTTGCGTGGGGTGTTTGTAGACAAAGTGAATACAGCGTATTGGACTTGTCTGACTGCCTTCCCTTCTACTCTTACAGCACTTAAGGAAATTCCCTTGACATACCCATGTGTAAGAAGAAGCTAGGCAAGCCCAGACTCACTGGAAAAGCTGATCTGTATAACAAATGCACACAATCTACTTATTATCAGTTCACTTTGAGAAGGTTAACAGTACTATCACAAAGGACATTAGCTAATTATGATTTATCAGTAAACAGCATTGTCAGATGAATGAGTTAACATTCAAGCCTCCTTATTCTTGTTCCATAAAAGGGAACATGAAAGCTATGTGTTGATTTACATTATGAAAACTGACTTGACAACAAATTATGTTAAATACCAAGGCAGCTGTTGATAGAAATATAAAACAACAGGAAATGCCCATGTCTGAAGCATCTGAGACTTCCAGCCTCATCAACATTATGATATCATTACAAATTACACATATTGCGGCAAATAATTCTTTTAACAGAAGAACCAAGGAAGCTCCGCTTTCCATGATTTTGCATTTCCTAACTGAATGACAGCACTGCAACTTCCACAGCCCTCCTCCAAAATGTTCAGTTCTCCTTCATTCCCATTCCTTCTCCAAGAAAATCTCTTTAGGGTCATCTTCCCTCACTGCACAGAGAGGGAAAGACACTGCTTGTGTCTACTGCAGTACCAACTCTAGAACATTTCCCAAGAGCTTCGCCATTTCTTGGCTGGAAGAAGAACTTGCCATTCAGTTACAGAAACCCCTGCACGTCCCACCCATCAGAGCCAGCCAATGTGCACATATGATCCAGCAGAGTCTGGGTTGGCAAGGGGGGGCAAGTGGGAGAGATGCTGGAGTTTTAGGTGGTGAATTATAAAATAAATTGTTCTTAAAGCCACCTTCTCCACACCCCCTGTAATGTTTCCATACTTTTTTTTATGTAGGAACACCTTTCCAGAAAATTTCAGCAGCTCATCTAAGAAGTGATAATAACAGCTTCCCAAAGAGAAACTAAAAAGCTTCTTAAAACTTTAAAATTATAAGCTGATTTGTTGCACTCATGTTTTTTCAAAAAGAAGGTCAGCTCACCTCACTGTCTCCATCTTCCCTATAGCAAGCTTAGGAGTTAAATCTGATATATTAAAACATCACATTTAAATGTATTTCAGAAACAAAGGAAAGACTTATTATAGAACTCATCTCTGACATAGAGCCTTAATATAAATTTTATTATATAACTCCACTTTCCCAGATGCGCAAGACAAGCAAAGGGTCCAACACTTCAACATGTCCCACACATGCAAGTCTCCTGAGGAGTATGATTCTGTTTGTGAGCTCATGCCAGATCCCATAAAGGTTGACGGGGGCCCAGCACTCCAGGAAGGGAAGACTTACTCTACATTCTTACAAAACACATTAAGGGAAGCAGCTGGAGAAAAATAAAAGTTCCTCTTCCATTACTGTTTCAATTATAAACTCTTTCAATTTATCAGTCCTCTCAATTTAAGTTCAAGATAAAATCTGTATCACTTCCCTGGAAATTGAAGTAAAAATCCTTTTCCTATTTCTTATGGGTAATGCAGGCATATTTCATGATATTTCACAACGTAAATACTAGTTTAAATTAGTCATGCTATAAAAAAAAAAAAAAAGAAAAAAAAAAGAAAATCAAATAAACAGGCTGCTTTTTCAAATGGTGGAACAGAGCCCAGAATCCTACTCAATTTTAGAAGACAAGTCACATTTTCCAGAAACAAGACCAGAAACGGCTGTACTTGAGGTACTTTCAAAATCCATACTACTAATTAGTGGCTGCTACAAACAGCATGAACCCCCCCTGCAGATGAAACAGCTTTTTTCCTGTTCGTCATGATGCGCCTTTAAACAAAGCACAAGGAGAGTTACGTTTTTTCCAGTTGTGGAACTGACCTTATAATATTAATAATCAACTTCTGAACAGCCATTATTTCAAAGCTACTGCTTGAATATTTATGTACACAACCATCTATACACCCATGACTTTACTTAGTCTCGCCAAATGTATATAAAAAAGTACACAAAACAAATCCACTGATACTATTAGTATTTGCCCTCCTATGCTACAACAGGTTAAGTCCACAGTCAAGCAAGTTCTCCAAAAGAAAAAAAAAAAAAATATATATATATATATATGTATATATATATATATATATATATATATACAAGTTCCGTCAGACCGAGAAGAAGTTTTCAGACTGATGCACTCACTTCCATGCTGTCACACAGGAAACCAAACTTACGGCCATGAAGGAAATAATATTTTTTAAACTCTGCAATGCACTAAACATTATAACCAAGTACGAGGAGGTGCACACATTTTTAGAAGAAGATTTTAACATGCAACACTTTACATTAGTATGTTTCAACAAATTAAACACCACTAGGAGAATTTCTTCAGTAATCAAATAAACACATTGAGACATACCAAAGACTACCTAAGTCTACCATCAATATAGATTCCCCTACGCACAAACTACTAAGGCGTTTCTAAGATGCTGCATGTATCCTTGATTTATTCGGATGTTGGTAATTGTGCCATAAACCTATTGTTAAGACAGGCCTTAGGCTGATAGATAGAATAAGCTTTGTCCTGCCAGCAACCAGTGCCCTTCAACGTTTTTGTAAGAAAAAAAAATATCTCTGGTGGGTAACCTTTTAACAGTTTTTCATTAAGTGTGATTTTAAACCTCGGCTAATGTCAAACTGATAGGGATCAAAAGCAGGCTATTACATGCTGCAGCATCTACATAATTACTGCATATGCAGAAAAAAAAAAGAACGGGTGGGAGAAGGAAACTGCAGCAGTTTTTACTTTCTAATCACCAAACTGAACATGCCAGCATTTCATGGGAATAACAGATTCTACTTACAATAATAATTATAATCTTTCAGGAACCATAGAGCATGACGGTTTTCCTTATTCCTAAATAAATTATTTAGTGAAGAGCACTGCTAACCAAAAGAAAGGGAGAAAAAGTTGATATATTTATTCTGGCATGACCTCAATATTTTTGTACTTATCTGTGAGTGGCAGGAACACCAGTAATGTACAGCTGGTAATTCCAAAGTCTCTCTATTGGGTAGATCAATCTGGGAATTGTTCCAGTTCACAATATTTCTAAGGTATGTTTATATTTACTGGGAAGCATGCCAAGGAGTTTTCTAGTTTGCTACTATTTAATTTAAGCATTTCAAATAAAATCACAGAACTAACCTGCCATGAGATTTAAGGTTGCACTGTAGTATCTTTATTCTTGCTTTATTCAGATGGAAGATTATACTGCAGCAGGTCTAGCTAATACATCAATAACACATGGAAATACATGTAACAACAATACATAGAACATGTATTCGTACAAAGCAAGAACTGAAACACCAGTTTTGAGAAGAATGTGGTTTTAGAATGTGTAAAAAACAACAAGAATGTAAAGTGTGAAGGATCTCTTCCCATGCCTTTACCAGAGGAAACTTTATTAATCCCATTAAATTTTAACTGAGGCAACCATGCACAGTATTACACAACAGACATATCAGATGAAATTAAAGAGCCTGATACAAGACGCATATTATGCCTACACACAGTTATTTAACACTGTATATTGCTGGGAGGCTTTAAAATTTCATAGCTACAGCAGTTAGTGAATTTGCAAAGATTCAAAGGCAAAATCACCTGAAATCTTCCCAAAGGAAAATCCACAAGCTGTCACCAACTGTGATATACCGGAATCAAGGTTAACACTGTTTTTCTCTGAGGCACACATATACATCTTCCCTGGAGCTGTAACAGCGTTCCCTCCAACAAATCTACCTCTACAACCTATCAGTTTGACAACACAAACAAAAGAACTCTTCATCATTCTTGGAACACTTTCACACCATTCATAAGTTAGCATGCCACTTAGTAAGCATCTTTAGAAATGCTCAACCTACATCAGCTAGCAGAACCTTTATACTCAGAACACAACAGCTCCAGCTGCTGACTGTGTTCATGTCCAGTAACTAATCACATCAATGCCACTGTAGTTTCCTACTTTCTAAGTCACACATACTGAAACATATAACTAATTCATGGGGAACTCGCCTTGGAGTCCACTTAACTGACCACCTCTTACGAAAGTTTTGCCAAAGAAATATCAGAGGTAAGTTCACCAAAGAGCAAGCCTGTGCAGCTCTGCAGCAAGATATACTTAATAACAGCTTTCTGCTACCAGGAACCTGAATGACAGAAAGTGCAGTAGAAAAGACAACTATTAACAACTGCGTGAGGGAGCACCTGTATGTTTAAAAATTACATTTCAGAAGGATCAGTAAACTTCTAAAAGAACAAGAACTTCAACAGCTCTGCAGGACACCAATAGCGGATTTAAGCCAAATTCGAACCGAGTGGGAGGACTGAATCTCTCTGCTCAATGTGTCCATATTGTGTGATGTGTCCCAACAACCACAGCTATTGAGCAGATGCCTGGACTAATGTCTTTTTGATTCTCTGTATAAGGATAAAGACTGTCTCCTACTCTGTAACAACAGACACTAACCACAGTGGCTAAAAAAAAAAGAAACAGGTTCTTGAAGTTCCAGAACTTTCCAAGCTTTTTTTTCTTATAACTGTCTTACTGTTGCTTTCCCCAGGTTTTCTGCAAGAAGACTCTTTCATTCTCACTTACAATATAAGTAAAGGTCTTGACTTAATTCCAAACAAACAGGAATGTCTCAGTGTAAAGGCTAAGCAAATAAATAAATAAATAAATTCTAAACAGGAATGTGACCAGATGAATCCTCACCAGACTCGCTGAAGCTAAGGAACAATGATGGCTCACTGGAAAAAACTGAACACTGCCAACATCCAATTGTATGCAGGACTTGAAATACATTAATTGCTCAAACAAGAAGATTGAGCAAGCCAAACTGAATAAAAAGAACAGCGCATCCACTTCGATACTGAGACTGTAAGGCCATTTCCTTAACACACGACTTCTGCTGCGAATGAAAGGAAATAAAACTCCCGAGACACATTAACACTTCACTATCTCGAACAGGTAGCCCAGCAGATTACCTGCTAATTCCCCCTACTTGATGACAAGGTGTTTTAAAGCCCAGACAGCCTGCTCATGCCTACTTCTCATCCCCCCTCAGATTTAGGATAGTTATCTTCTTCCTAAACATATTCCACATCTGTTAGGGTAATAAATATCTGACTCCCAGTCTAGCATGTAGGAGTTAAGGTGAATACAGAGGGCTGAAAGCAGGAAAGAGATAAAGCTCTCCTAATCACCACACTCTGAAACACAGTCAAATAACACAAATACAATCCCTTGTGAGCTCTGACCAAAGGTGCTCCTACTTAACAAAAGTAACAAAATTCAGGTTGGAGCACTGAGATATGCAGCTGGCAGCAGCACAATGATATTTAATTCCTGTGGCTGCTTTTACGTTAATAAATACATTCAGGTTTTTTGCTTGTTGTTATGTCTCTAAGAGCACTCCTTTTAACACGTGCTGCTGCATAAATATTGAAGAGGTTCATAATACTAGAACACAACGTTATACTGAAAAAGAAAGATCTATACAAGAACCTAAAGCAGGAGTTGCATGGTAGTTTTATCATCCCATCTACTCAAACTGCCAAACCCGATAAGTTCAAGCAGCCTGCTCCACATTTTCCAGGAAACACGTTGTCCCAAAACTAACAGAACTGCAGCAAGAGTCTGACAACTCTGTTCTCCATAGGAGTTTCCAAAAAGAGTTTAATTTATATATATACATAATAATTTATGTTTCCAATATGGTTATAAATTCTTTGAATGCTTGAAGGATTACTTGATGGTTGATGAGTATTTCAAGCACCTAACAAGAAAGTCTTTTCGACACCACTTCAATGATTATACATAAAAAAGAACACAAAGATTTCAACAAAAATCATCCGAAATCTATTCTGGCTGAAAAGCAATGCAACCTCTATGACCCAAATCAAGACAGACTGTAATAACACTGTTTCAGGGCAGCTACCACAAAGAAGCAAGGGGAAAAAAGAAAGAATCAGCGGGCTTGCTGGTCATGTAATAAATACAGAGGTCAGAGACAGAAGAGGGAAGCCACACAAGAGACAGTGAACTACAAAATGTAGCATGCTGCAGAGATATTTTATTCATACTCAAAATGAAAAAGTTATGTGTCTTCTGCTCATACATCTTCATGTAGTTGTACGTAGCTGTACACATCCATCTCAACAATGAATACCAGAAAGTCTTTCTCTCATGTTCTCTCTGTCATTCTACAACCCACTCTAGATGCCGTTTCCGTCTGGAACACCAAATCTGTACTGTGAAAGTCTCACACACTTATAGCATCAGAAAAGTAAGTTAATGTGGTGTCGTGCATACTACTTTTCTATAAAAGGGAATGGTGTAATCCATGCCATTTATAGACCTGATGATTTGAATGCCAAATGCCTCCGATTCATAATTGAATTTTTCTACCTGCTTGTCCTGAAAGCCCACTTCCTGACTTGAAAGTCGGGCTGGGATATTTCTTTTTCAGGTATCACTTTCCAGCAAGACTTGCTGCAACTGAGTTCAGTCAGGTCTACTACAGGAGAGAAAAACCTTAATTAAAGACTTCAGTGAGCAAGTAAGACCATACGGTTTTATGCCTTTGTTGTAATTCAGTTGATAGGCTCAACAATAATCCCTGAAGGAAAATAGCTTATCTTTTCCTTCTTTTCTACATAGAATCTCAAAAACAGAAATGAAATCCTTCATCAAAGAAGGATGTATAAAAAAGCACCAAAATTCTTAGCATTTGCATACTAAGAATATAAAGAAAGAGCACACAGGAAGGGTCTACTGGCCCACAATCATCTCAGTAACATAGGCCACAGTAACTGAACATGCTAGAGTAAAACAGCTGAAGTTAATAAATAAATAAATAAATAAATAAATAAAGTTAAAGCTCTCACACTAGTAAGGAATCCCAAGGCCTTGCACCAGTAGACCCAAGACTTAAACACAACCAGCAGATTCATGTCACAGGAACAAGACCCCTTCAGGCCTACTCATAGTCTTTATACCTCTAAAATGACCGAAAGCTGAAAGCCACACACGACATACTGACTACCACTAACCAGCCCTTCTCTAGGAGGAGGTAGAATCCTGTCGTATGTAACCAGCTATCTATATACCCCTCCACTTGATTCATGCAGCAGTTGGGCTTCTGAGCCTTTGAAGACATGAGATGAAGCTCTGAAATACAGATCCAGCTGGTATCTCTATTAACCAGAGCAGAACTAGGGGAAAGGCCTGTATTATTTTTATTTCTCCTGATGGTTTCATTACTCTGCGATGTACCACATACATTAGCAGGTATGAGTGACAGACAGAGAAGACGCATCTATCTTCACGAAGAGAATTGGAACAGTGGGGCAGTTAGCATGAGAGATGCCAGGCTACCCACCAAGTAAGGGAACCAACCTAAGATGAACTCTGAACCCCTCCCCTTCTGGCTTTTAGCTTCACCGTGCTATGACATACTGATACTGAACAGAGGGTGTTTGACTTGGAACATTCCGGTAACCGAATCACAGAATGACTAAGGTTGGAAGGGACCTGTAGGATAATCTATTTCCAACTCCCTGATGCTAGCACCAGTGGGGCTAGCTAGCATCTGACCCAGCAGTTCAGGCTGCCCAGTGTCCCATCCAACCTGGCTCCTCCAGAGACGGGGCACCCACAGTTTCCCTGGGAAGCCTATGCCACGGCCTCACCACCTTTTGAGTGAAGAAATCTTTCCGAACACCTAATGTAAATCTCCTCTCCTTTAGTTTAAAGCCACTGTCTTATCACTATCAGACTGTGTAAAAAATTGTGTCTCCCTTCTGTAAGCTCCCTTCAAGCACTGGAAGGCTGTAATGAGGTCTCCCTGCAGCCTTCTCTTCTCCAAGCTAAACATGCCCAGCTACCTCAATCTCTCTTCACAGGAGAGGTACTTCAGTCCTTTGTGGATCTGGATCTGCTCCAACAGCTCTGCATCTTGTGCTGAGGGCTACAGGCCTACAGGCCATACTGCAGGTGGGGCTTCCCAAAGGGAGGGTAAAGCAGAAGGGGGAGAACTCCCTCCCTCTCCCTGCTGCTCACCCTGCTGTTGATGCAGCGCAGGGTTGGCCTTCTTGGCTGCAAGGGCACACTGCTGGCTCATGTTCAGCTTTCTGTCCACCAGGACCCCCACCGCCATCTCTGCAGGGCTGCTCTCAGTGACTTCTCCCAGACTGGACTTACATTTGGGACTGCTATGGCCCAAGTGCAGTCCTCTGCACTTGGCCTTGTTGAACCTCATTCAGTTCACTCGGGCCCAATCTTCAAGACTGTGTAGGGCCTTGCAGATAGCATCCCTCCCTTCTATTGGGTCAACTGTAATGCACATAACAGAGCTGTATATGCGGCATACTCTATTCACTGATGCACCATACTTACAAAGTGTCGAAACAGCAGTTAGTGCTGCTTTATACGTGTTTTTTTTCCAAAAAGCTTGATAAAGCCAAACCACTCTATCATTCTACTATATGACTCCATAGTATTAAGTGTGTTCGAGGAAAAGGAGAACATTCAAATAGCAATAAAGCATACACCCGTGGCAGTCGTGCATTTCGTGATCCTGAGACTCTGAAAGGTCTCCCATACACTTTCAGAAAACGCATTTCTGCATCTTCCCATAGGTGCAAACCCTCTCGAGTAGAAAGAATTAAGTCAAAAAGAAGACCCACCACTTGTCCCTTTTAAACACAGGCGTGCTTGAAGCAGAAAAAAAAAAAAAAAAAAAAAAAAAAAAAGGCACGAAGGCGTAACCGGACACTCAGCTGAGGAGGACTGTAAGAGTACAATAACTAAATACCAAACAACCCGGCGCCGGTAGCCGGCTGAAGCTGCAGAAGCGCTGCGAGGCGGAGCGGCGTGCCCTTGGTTTGTTATTCGAACTTTCCGCCGCTCCGCAGACGCTGCCCGGCCGGGACGCGCCGCCGCACGGACCCTCGGGCCCCGCAGCCCCCGCCCCGCCCCGCCCGGCCGCGTCACAGCCCCGCACGGCCCCGCGGCCACCGACGGCAGCCTCGCGCAGAAGCGCGTCGAGCCGCACGCGGCGGGGGGAAGCGTCACCGCGACGGATGGGTGGCGAGCGGAGCGGCCAAAAAATAAAACAAACACGAAGCAGATAAAAATGAAATAATAATAATAAAAAAGCCGTCCCTGTGTATAGCAACGTCACCCAGCCCGCCTCACACGGCGCAGCTGCACGGAGCGGTCTCTTTAAGAGCAGCGAGCGAAGTAGGCTCCCGGAGTTGCCCATATAAAGTACAGGCGCTGCGGACAAAAGGTCAGCTACCGGAGCGCCGAGCGAAAGCTGCGGCCGCGGGCAGCCCTACGGACGGAGGGCAGCGTAGCGCCGGGCCCGCCGGGCACCCCTTACCTCTGGGTCCGGCGCAGGCGGCTGCCGCTCCTCAGGTGGGGCAGCGTGAAGTTGGAGAGGACTGTCCAGTAATTGGGGTCCGACATATCCATGTCCCGGCGCTCAGAGCGCGCCGCCGCTCACGGCCATAACACGCGCGGAAGGAAGGGAGAGCCGCCGCTTTCCGCACCGCTCCCGGCTGCCGGGGACGAGGAGAGCCGGGGCCCGCCCGCCCCGAGGAGCCCGGCCCGCCCAGAAGAGCCCGGCCCGCCGGCAACTTTCCGCGCGGCCGCCCCCGCCCCGCCCCCCCGCCAGCGGAGGCGCCAGGTGAGGGCGCCGGGCGGCCCCGGGCGCGGCGCTGGGGCGGGCGGGACGAGCGGGACGGAGGGCGGCGCAGCGCCGCGCCGCGGCGGCACGAGCCGGCGGGCTCCGGCCCGGGGGAGGCGAACGGCGGCCGCACGGAGCTCAGTCCGCGCCCGCGAACGGGGCCGCTCAGGGAACCTCGGGCCTAGCCCGGCGCTACGGCGCGCCGGCTGGAAGAGCCCACGCTACCACACAGGCTGCCGAAAGACGGGCAGAGAGAGCCCGTCTTCCACTCCAAACGGTGACCTAAGCGCTCAGGTGCCCTGAGTCACTTCCTCCTCCTCCCAACTTTCTTCCTTTGCCTCCTCCTCCTCGCCCCCGTTCCAGCCCGGCCCCTCCTCCGCTTCCACTTCAGCTCTGCTGCAGGCCCGGCCGCTGCCACCTCCGCGCGGCCTGGGCAAGCGTGCTCGCTCACTCACATCTGCACAGTGGACATGAGGTTCTGGAATTACTGCTATACCTCACTGCCACAGAACCGTAGCGCTTAAAAGGGACCTCTGGATATCAGCTAGCGCAACCCCCTGCTAAAAGCAGTTCCCTACTGTAGGTCGCACAGGAAGGCATTCAGGTGGGTCTTGAAGATCCCCAGAGAAGGAGATGCCGCAACCTCCCCCGACAGCCTGTTCCGCTGCTCTGCCACTCTCGGAAAAGTTCTTCCTCGTGTTCATAAGGATTATTTTATGTTCCAGTTTGTGCCCATTGCCTCCTGTCCTGTCACTGGGCATCATGCAAAACAGCACGGCCCCCATTCATCTGGCTTCCACCCTTCAGGTATTTGTCAGCACAGATGCAATCCCCGACCTGCTCTCAGTCTTCCCCAGGCTAAACACTCCCAAGTCTCTCAGCCTTTCACAGAAGGGAGATGTTTTAGGCCCCTCATCATTTTTATGGCTCTCCATTGGACTCTCTCCAGTAGTTCCCTGTCTTGAACTGGGGAGCCCCGAACTCCAGATGTGGCCTCACCAGGGAAGAGTAGAGGGAAAGGATCACCCTCCTCAACCTGCTGGCCACGCTCTTTTCACTGTACTCCAGGACACCACTGGCGGCCTTCTTGGCCACATGTACAGCTGTACTGGCCTTACATGGCATGGCTTTGGTAGTAGGGAAGCTGCAGTGGTTGGCCTCTGTGAGCACAGCCCAGCACCACATGGCAGATCAGAGCCAGCTCCAGCTGCTCCAAAAGGGACTTTCAGTGTCTGGAGACTGTTAGCAGTAGGCAGTACATTACGATTAATCTCCTTTATGCTGAGCGTGCTTTGCCCATGGCAGCAATCTCAACCTATGTGTCTTTTTTTTTTTTTTTCCCCCACTGTATTTTCTCCCTTTTGAGAAGAATTAGTAGATGGCCTGGCACGGCTGTGAAACCACCACACAACTGCACAGAGGAGCTGGAGGACTGACAAGGCACCACGGAAGATTTCAGCTCTGTGAGCCACAGAGCATCCAAATACTAGCCATTGTTTTGAAAAGCTCCCAGAAATGCACATTGCAAAGAAGGCACCAGTCCTCTAATCAACCAACTACAACATGCTTATTTGGGGGATGCAGAGAACATCCTCTTGGGATATAGTTTTATAAGTCACACATAAAAACGTAATCATACTCAGAAAAATGCACCAAGAAAAAAAAAAAAAAAACTTCAATTAATAAATTGGAAGATAAGCACAAGTCAAAGGCAAGAGAGAAAAATAATGAACATGTTCAAAGTGAGTTTACATTGGCACCCAACAGCGCCTTACCAGGATAAATGCTCTGCAGACACATCATTGCCAGCAAAGGCTAGCATGGACCAAACACAACACAACCATCTAACAACCCTCCATAAATGTCTTAGTTGTAACAGAGATCAGCTACAAATGAGAGGAAGTGAAAACAGCCCAATGGAGGTCCCCAGTTAGATCTTCTTGTTTAAACCGCCTGATACAAACCACCACAGAAGCTGGTGCAGAGGGCAGTCCCCACCACATTCCCTGAGGGGCTCAGAAGAAGTGCCTCCCTTCTGGTGACCACGCTTTTCACACCACCCACTGACACAGAGGAGGTATTCACACCAGTGATAGGAAAACTCTCACCCAGTTCTGTTCCCTGTATTTATCCATGTACCACGTGAAGTTTTAAAGGTTTGTGTGAAGGCATGTGTGTTTGAGAACCCTCCTTTCTGCTAAAACTGCTAAGTTCTGCTAACCTGCTGCTGCTTCAGAAGGGGATTCTCAAATGTCTGCATAAGCACGGAGTAACATCTCCTCCTCTGTGTACTCAATTTGTTCATCATCTCTCACCCAAGCTTTTGTCTGTAATTTGCAACTGCATTTAATCATAAGAAGGTTGGGAATTTCACCTATTTGATGTTGTGAAAAGCACTGGGTGAAGACTAACAACAAAGCCTTCCATCGCACAGGGAAGTTTCAGCACCCTCACCTCCCTGCAAGCTCTTTCCCCTCTTCAGTCTTCCTAACAAGCAGTTAAGGGAATTGTTCAGCTTCTTTATCTCAAGTCACATTCAGCCAAATGCAGGATCTGTAGGGCAATCCTGGAACAGGGAGCTCAGAACCCATTTTATATTAGGCCACGTAGTACAAGTCTTCTCTAGCAGGGCCCAAGTAATTCAGCTTATGATTTCTTTCTGCAGCTCTACTATTTTTACAGTAATGATCAGAAGGATCCAAATATGAAATATCAACTATAAATTTTAAAAAACGAAGCAAGATCCATCTGTCACACAGTGTGCACACTGCTGAGTCACGGCTTGAACCACTGATTGAGAGCCAGAGGGAAAGACACAGTCAGCCCTGGGAGCACAGGTGAAGGCAGTTCACGTGTGTGAACCGATGGGCTGACTGCCACTGAGGAAGGAACTCTCGTTGGAGATCCCTCCTTCAGAGTTCTTTCCCTGTGAGCCTAGATCCTCAAAGGCAGGTGAGCATTCGATTTCCTTCCTTTTGTAACATCTCCTTGTTAGCGCTGGTCCCTTTGCCTTTACGCACACACTGTGCACAGACCCACTTGAAAAAGGATGATTACTGCCTGCAAGCGGATGGCAGAAGTCCACTCCTTCTAGGTAAAACCAAAAAGATGATTATATCTGAAGCCATTACATGGACCCAGCTATTACAGTACACATTTCATGATCTAACAAGCTGTATTTTTCCAGACGCAGAAAGGAAAGGGTATCACATCAGAATGTTGTTCTACATTCAGTGTTGAATATGGCTCATTGAGTTCTGTGGCTTCTGATTGTTAAAGCCTGTACAGTTCCACCTATACACCCTGACATAGGCTTTCCAACAAGCAGCAGTTCCCAGAATTACATGACCTGCTACCCCAACCTTTCCACACACGATTAGACACAAGCAGTCCTGCTAAATGGTTAGGCTATTTCTAACATGAGCTCAAAAGCAAGGAAACAGTTTTTTTCTGAAGCAGACATGCACAGATTAAGGGAGGAGTTGTGAAAGTCCAGTATAATCTCTCCACAACCTTACATGAAAGAAAAAGCTTCATGAGGGGCAACAGAGGCCTTATCATAGAGAATGCAACATGTAAATACCTGTCAATAAACAACACTGCTTCCATAGTGGTGCCTGTGGCCTAAGACTTTCAATGTCACAGAAACACCAGATTTCAAAGCAGACAGCTCACAAGAAGGCAAGGTTTAGCAAGCTAATGAAACTGGTCCCACACAGCTGCTGTCTGAAGGGCCACCCTCTCTCCACAATTTACAAGCTGAACTGGCTCAGAGAGGGACAGCCAGCACCAGGCCAGGAGAAAACAGCTGGGGAGTCAGTCAGTAGCAGCAGGACTAGTCCTCTGGCAGCATCTATGCACCATGCTGGAGCTTTCTCTCACTCTGTCATCTGGCAGGGCTGCTCATCCCTGCAACAATCCAACAGACACAGACTTAACAGCTAGTATGGCAGCACAATGCAGTTACTCACCTCTGCCATGTAGAAACAGACAAAAAAAAATTGCATAATGTAGATTACACCATATTCCAGAACAGGTTAAAACAGAGTTGCTAGGAATAGATCAACGGCACCCTAAATACATATTTGACAATTAGATATATTTCTCTGTATCAGAACGTTACTGGAAAGTTTGGCAACTACAAATAACTTAGCGTGAAATTTAGAACAAGGAGTTCTGAAGTTATAAAAGTAAGAACCCGCATACATCATGAGAACCTGAAGACACATTCTGAATATCATCACTTGATTTTCAGCTTCACAACCACTCCCACAGCAGCCCAAATTTTATTTATCACGAAGCATTACATAGGGTATCACATAGTAATGCTAGCGATAAGTATTGTTAAACTTTCTGAAATATATTCACATGAAGATGAAAACATCACCCAAGCCAGAATAGGTGTCTAATTAACCCCTGCTTTGAAGAAAATTCATTTCCAAAAAGCAAGCTTATAAAAGGATTCTTTTCTCTGTGAAAGATGCCCATAAGCAAAAAAAATGAAATAAAATTTCACATTTAGTTGAATGTCAACATTTCGTTTCAGTGATAAATAGCAATAAAATATTCTCCAGAAACTTTTCAGTTACACAGTACTGGCTCACTGCCATGAAGCACTCAAGATAAGTAGCGTATCTTTAAAACCAAAGTGCAATACCAATACAAAATCAATATACTGTATGTAATATTCCAGTGAAGAAGTTATCTAACCTAGTTTCTTAACTCTCATTATTAAGTCAGTACACGTTGAAATTTTTCAAAACATGAAAGCTGCTCTGGAATAATTTCCCAGAGGCATTACAAACTGCCCAAATCTTATCGGTTTTACATGATATACACTAAATGAAGTTTACCAGTAACAGCACAGATAATAGAGTGCCTTCAGTACTCCAAAACTAGCAAAATCCTAACAGGCTTCATACTGGATTAGAAGAGTAAATTCATAAAACATGAATGAGAAAAGATGGAGGTAATTTTTGTCTTAACGCATCTTTTCTATATTAGTCAAAATGTTTTCACATCTTGGAAGTAACAAAGAAATGCTTTTCATTCTTTCTATCAGAAATTTGGAAGAACGTCAGATTACAGTGAGGGCTGCAGACATGCTGGAAGAGTCTGTTTTCTTTTAGCCGCTGTTTTTGTCAGTTAACTGAACTCCGAAGAGAAACAAAGGAACTGGCTGAGCTGCTCACTCAGTTATTGCTGTTTTCAAAGCATCTTGGAATATATGTTAAGTTCTACAATACTAAAACTAAGCCGCCTCATAGTAACATTCCTTTAAAAGAACAAACAGGATACTAGCTGCCATTAGTAACGCATTCAGGTACGGCAGCATGCCTGGCATCACTAAACACAGTCTCAAGCATAGGTCAGTTGGACCAAACAGTTCTGTTTTAAAACAAGATTACAAGTCTGATTAATAAACATTCAAGTTAAAAATTCACTAAGACATCTGTGAAACATTCAACCCACTTCCACATCATGTTTTAATAAATTAATTTATTTATTTAAGGTACAGGAAATACTAAAATTCACCAAAAGATTGGTTTTAAAAACAACTACACTATAAATGTTTTTTGTATTTCCTTCTGGAGTTCCACATTCTTCATGGAATGCAATTCAATACTGCTATCAGTGATTTGAAAAAGAAAAAAAAAAAAAAAGGAAATGTAATACCCTTTCTAACAAATGAAAACAAACAGATAAACAGTGACAGGAGCGAGGCAGTTTATCACTGAATAGAGCAACCTTGTTTGAACAACAGACATTCAGTTATTAGCAGACACAAGGCCACACAAAAACCACACAAAATACTCACAGACAGTGTAAGGCAGAAATGTTGAGGGCATGGACAACACAAAGTATTTAGGTCCTCTCACAGGTACGCAGTTAAACAGGAGTTCCTAATGTGACAGCATTATCTTCACATACACATCCCTCAGATGTGCAAGCAGGAAAATCCCTCGCAGGAGTAAGGAGATGAGACCTATGAGGCTAGAGCATGGTCAAAAATAATCTGCTATATGCAGTCTGAAGAGCTTGATTTATTCAACTTATCCAAGGCTAAAGGAGTACCTTGGTCATACAGTACGGGAATCCACAAGAGGAAGAGATGTGGGGGAAGACACAGATTTCAGGCATCATGAACTCCATCCTGCCCAGTGCCTCAAGTATAGTAGTGGTAAGGTTTCAAGATGCAGGAATTGGATGAAAAAAACAGTTCTGATTTACTTTGTCCTACCCACTCGATTTCCCATCACTAAACTGTAAGAAGGACACTTTTTTACCTAAAAAAATAATCACACTTCAAACAAGAGTAAAAAGATAGGTACAGACACTCGCAGACACAGTTCTACACCACAGTCTGCATAGAAAACTGAATCTCAGGATCTTAATAGTACATTCAGTCCTTAAAATGCACTAACAATTAAATATTTTTATAGTATTCTTAGCTGCAATATTTGAAATCTTGCTCCCTCTAGTGGTTGATTTTGACGTTCTATTACCCTTCACTGCTGACTCCGCATGATTGTCACTGTGGGATGTGAAGTGTAAAAATACGCTGAAGAACTCACTGCAAAGAAGTGCTTTGTGGGTGTACAATGTACATGTGCCAGATTTCCGAGTTTACTTAAAATTGTTTATAAACATGAGTAGACATTATTTCTAACCAGTTGTAAAGTAACATACAAATTCTAATCAACCTCCTACTGTTCTAGTGTATTATAGCTTGTTTAGCACAAACACATTTAGGAAAAGCAACACACATCTCTTCCCATTTCTGAAAGTTTCTAGATAGATACACACTACTAACTGGAAGTTAGATAGATTGTGCAGTTATTCACATGAAACACGGGAATTCGTATCAGGAAGCACTGTTTTTAATCCAACATTTTGCTACCTGCAGTGGAATGAGCCACTCACGCTCTATCAACAAGGCTACCTATCTGCTCTTGTCCCAGACATTAGCTTTTGAGCTAACTCAGCATCCAAGGAAACTAGCTGAGAAAGTATGGAAGAGCTATTTCCAACTGTTATCACTAAGTTTGCATTTATCTTCACAGAGTGAACTGCAGTAATGCATTCTCTAAGTGCTACTTTTTGTGGTGAGCAACTACAGCAAGGAAGAGAAAACAAAAGACATCAGATAAAAATACCACCTTTTTCCAGGTAGGTACTGCAGCACTTAAAAGTTTGACTTCATTATCACAAACACCAGAGTAAAAAATAAAAATGCTATATTACAGACAATGTTAAGACATACTGCTTTGCTTTGAGAGCCTTATTTGCTAGCACTCAGCAGCATCCTGAAAGGGTCACGCTGTATCTTCAGATCAGTTGGTAACCATTTCTGTGTCTGCAGTACCACTAGTACCTATCTGCACACTAATGTATTCTCTGCTCAGGAGTGGTAATGATGTTTTCAGTGTTCTAAGCCACTCGTTTGAAGAAGTCAAAGATTTAGGACACACAATTCATTGCACTAGCTTAGCTCACTTCACACATTTATACCCTCTCCAGTCCTAGCATATCTTGCCATATTTTACCACATATTCTATAAAATCAACAGCAGTAGAGTATGTTTGCAGGCAAAATTCTGAATTAAATCCTTAACAAATGGTGAACACAATCATTTTTCTAAAGCAACATGTATTCATCCATTACTAAACATTTCTATTACATCTCCATTTCTATACATTCCGCATTAACAGTCAACTAAGACACATTTTGAGAAAAAAAATCAGTTGTAGAAAATATAATTTTAATGTTGTGGGTTTTTTTTAAATTTTATTTTAAACTTAAAATTATGTTATCTGAAAGCTTTTAAAATATAAAAATGGGTAATTCCAGTAAACTGCAAACATTCCAACACAATCTTTCTCTTTTAAAAACAGAGAAAATATTGTTTAAAAACAAAGTTTCAAAGGTATCAATTAAAAAAACCAAACCATTCAGTACTGATAATTTTGCATTGTTTTTGTTTTCACAGCTTCTAACGATACACAAATTAAAACTCAAAGCCCACTGTCTTCAGAGGGAAGAACAGTTAAATAAATTGAGGACTCTGCTATGCCACTCCAGCACTTTAGTTTGGAGAATCCCAAACAACGTACCCCTACAAGGGTAACGCTGATATTTATTCAGAGCCGTTTTGGGGTGTTCAGCTCGACCACTGGCCACCCCACCACCCTGCTCACCGCTCCCAACAACAGACTGAAGGAACTCTCTGTGTAAAACTTAAACAAACTAGGGAAAGAAATCCAGCACAGTTCATGTTTGATAGCATTCAACTCTGATATGTTTTGAAACAGTTGCTGTCATGAGCTGTAACTTTTCTCATTTTTAAAATATCTTTTGGGTCGGGGTTAATGGCAGTCAGCACAGTGAAGCATTCACGCCTGTCAGTCAAAGTCTAAGTAGTCTGATGCCCGTAATACTGAAACTGAAAGCAGCTATTCAGTGCATATGCCACTCATCTCCCATCCATGCCTGTATCCAGCATCGTTACACCTCAGGTACCCCATTTTTCTTTTTTGCTGCTCAGAGCTCCAACCTATCCAGATTCCTCTGCAAGGTCTCTCATCCCTCCAAGGAGTCAAAAGCATCTCCTCATTCAGCAGCATCACCTTGCTGAGGGTGCACTCCAGTTGCAGAGCAGAACAGACCCTAGAAATTAAGCCTAGGGAACACCAGAGGTGACCTGCTGCCAGGCAGATGTAATCCTATTCATTTGCAACAACCAATTGAGCTCTACCACTTAATTTCCACACAATCCTGACTACATCCAGATGAGAAAGACTCAGATCTTCCCAGCTCCCTGACTCAAAGAGTCTGACCAGCTGAAATGATTGCTGGCATATCTCAGCAGCCTGTACTCTTATTTCTGATTTGTTTCCTAAGCAGCTAACCAGCCTGTTTCCCAGATGGTACTGCAGCTGGATAAATCCAACTGCATTAGTTGGACTACTGCTGACAAAAAAAGAGCATCACAAAAAAGAAGCAGAATTAACTACTTACAAAGAAGGTGCAACATGTGAGCCAAGCATCTAAAACTACAACAGGATAATGTGATTTTAGTTATTCATGCTTGTCAAGTGAGAGAAAGCCCTCAACTGAAGGACAAAATACAAGAACAATCTTATGGCTGAATTGCCTCAGGGTCTATGATCCAGTGTTATCTAGTCATTTAATCTCTGTGCTTCAGTTCTCCACCTGTAAAGCAGAGATAATAATGCCTTCCTACTTCTTTGTACTGCAGTGAAGACACTTCCAGAAATATTTGCACAAAATGCACAGGTACTGAAAAAAAGGAGAGCAAAGGATTAGACATTAGCAGGGAGGTGGGCTCACCACAGCACAGACTGAGAGGTATTGAATTATTTCTACATCTCCTTGCTACAGGCAAAGACTGTACAAACATTAGCTGAGTGGAACTCAGATGAGTTAAGAAACAGTCTTAAATATCTGCTCTCTGCATATCAGGGAGAATTAAAATCATACATGGTAGATCACAAAATTCCACCTTCTTGGTCCAAAGACAGGCATACATTTTGTTTTAGCTTTGTAGGACTGAGATGGCACATCACCGCTGCATACCATGCAAACTGTAGTCAGCACTTCGATCACTACCAAGAATCTGCCAAAAACATGTAAAACAAGGACTGCGGGATCAGCACGATCTGTGCTAGCTTTTTATACCTCCAGTATCCTAGAAAATTCTATCATTTATAGTGAAAGTGAGGGAATTAACTCCTCAGCATGCAAATAAGAGTTCAAATCAATAAAATCCTGTTTTAACTGAAAGCAGACAATCTGATTATTCCATCCATTTTAACTGCAGAGAATGTTCATGGGAAAAATCAATATCCTGATACAAAAGAGACTTAAAATATTCATCATTACAAATATGCATTCCTCATATGCTATCCATGAAAAACAAACAAACAAACAAACAAACAAACAAGAAAAGGCAAACCTCAAAATCAATTCACCATAACTTACCATTCAGGCAGCCCCTCCTCTGATTGTCTCCAGACACGCCTGGACACAAATTACCATTAATTTAAATGAGCTTGAATCTCACAGGTAAAATTATGTTCCTCTTAAATGAGTATACGCTTTCAACTGCAGCACAGAGGTAAAGGAGGAACAGTAAACCTGACTGCTCGTAATAAAAGACACTGGCTGTGGCTCATATGCATCTACACCAGCACAACAACATCCCTTTATCTCAGGCACTACAGCAATTTTTCAGAGATACTTCCAGGTTTAATCAGCCTGGTATCAGTCACATAGCATTAACCACCTTCCCAAACCTAACCACATCCTTTCCCATTTACCTCTCAACAGAAGTACAGCAGTCTGACAGCATGAACTCCTAAAATACGGCAAAACTGTTGTTGTGGTACTTTGCAGTCCCACAGACATTTTTCAGTTGTGTTAAAGTTTTACGCCCAGTTCTGGTCACTGTTCACTTTTCTATCAGATTGCAGATTTGTGTCCCTGGCCAAGAAACATCATGTTGTTTCCCATCCAAGAATCCCCTCATGGAGGAGTCACTCTCACAACTCCTCAGGGTATGCACAATGCAGCTGTAAGCCACGTTAACTTTTTCTATGTAGCTCCATGACTCCAAACTCCTATTAGCTTTGTTCTTTTGAAATGTCACTGTGCTAGAACTCCCAAATGCAAACCACCTTGTCTCCTCCAGCCCAAGGAGAACTTCAACCTCCGAGCAGCATGTCCTGGAGAACAGAAAAAGCAGATTCCATTACTCCATGCTTTTGCTCTACAACAGCAGGTTTCGTACTGCTAGAAAAGAATTCTGCGAGCCCAGATCATATCCTCCCACAGACTCTAAAGCTAACAGACAGTCTGCTTCAGAGTACACTGTGGGTATGAGCACCTGACTGCTGCTGCATGAGCCCAGAGACTCACGCTGCTCTAAGGCAGACATCACAACATACACCCGATATAACACTGTATGACGTTAACAGTGACAGTGTTGCCACTCAGAAAGAACAGTTACCACATTAATGACACAGAGCTGTGTGAAAGCTAGGTTCAGTAGACAAACACATTCAAAGCTGGTGTCATTTCAACTCAATACACTATGCCTGAGCCCAGAATCAGCTCCCAGGAGCCTTTAAGAAAACCAGTGTCCCAGCAGCCGGTGTAATCACACCCTTAGAGTGCTCAGGCTCTGGGACCATGCTGCACTTTTAGTACAGACTAGCTGCAACTCCTCTAAGCAGAGAACAAGAGCCCCTGGGAGGGCTCACCAGCTTGCGCCCAGTCATGCCATAGCTGTCCCTGGACTCCAACACACACAGGAACTGATGCCCTCTTCAAAGACAAATGATTACTTTGCTGAATAGCATTTTAGATCAGGAGCACAGGAAATCTCTGCCCAAACCACCAGTATCTCGTAGATGAAGATGACAAACCTGTCAAAACTGGCACCAGAGAAAGGACTGCTGAGTACAGAATACAGCACTTCAGTGATGTTCTTCAGTGTTCTGTAGGTGCAAGGCACTACCTCTATGAACCTGTGTGTTTACTTCTTTTCTGAAATGGTAACAAAGGGAACAACAAGATGCTTGAAGAACAAGGGGAGTGAGAAGCTTTGTACTTAAGAGGAGGATTGCCTGGGTTATTTCATATTTTTTTCCAGTATTCTTCTGTAAATCTCTCATACTTCTTGCATTCCTGTATTCCAAAATGTTCTGTTCATTTGTGAAGTCTGACTAGAATTCATGCTTGTGAAACCACCACTTTAACAGTATTCAAGAATAAGCTAAAACCAAAGAAAAATACTTTCCCTAAGGGGTCATCAGTATTTATTTCAGCACACAAAGAAGTGAGAAGAAGTTATGTTGCACAGGGCAGAAATAAGAAAGCCTCCCAAAAAGGGTTCTGCAGGGATAGCAGTCTTTCTGATACACACCTCCTTCTGCATTACTCCAATTATAGCCTTAAGTTTGAAAGTATTTGTTAAGCTTCAAGGCAGCTAAGCAACGCCTTGTAGTGCTGTGGTCTGCTGGAATTGTGTAATAAGGAAGGCTGATGCCTGCAGTGTTGGTTTCTGTTCTGAGACTATTTTTATCAAGGTGAGATAAAATGATGCAGATGCAACACAATGCTGCAGTGTTGGCACAGAGCATGGATGAGAATTTCCAACTCAAGAATGTAGCTGCAGGATTGTTTCTCTAGCAACTTGTACAGGAACTAACTGAAATCAGTCACTGGACCGCAGAGTCTGCAAGATTTCTGAAATGGAGTAACAGAAGTGGAAATATCTAAAGAAAGGACTCTCCTGGAAGAAGCGAACTGCTGATATCCCTACCAGTTCAAACTTTAAAAAAAGGGATGACTAGCAAGCTTACCTAGTATTTTTCTCTGTATTTCCAAAAGCAGGAAATAAGGGTAATAGCTTCTCTTTGGACAATAAAAAGACCCTGAATTAAGAATCAAATACTTTCCCATTAACTCAGGTGAAGCCTATTATAAAATCATATTATTGAAGTCTGACTATACGTAGGTTGCGGCAACTGAGCATCAGGAGATTTATAATCGTTACAAATATGTATGTCACCCTCTAATAAGCAAAGTCATTATGTCAGCAGGTACACACTCCACAGTGACTAATGACTGCAGTCTGACAAGCCACTTTCCACCAGCCCTGGTCACCTGGGGACATCCCAGATGACTGAAGACTTGTCAGTGTGATATCCATATGTAAGCAGAGTCAGAAGGAAGATTCAGGGATCCACACGTGTGTCAGCCTGTCCTTGGTATATTGAGGAAGATTATGAAGCAAATTTTGAGCATGATCATGAAGCATGTGCAGGACACCCAGGTGATCAGGCCTGTTCAGCACAGGTTCATCAAAGGCAAGTCCTGTTTGACCAACACGACCACCTTCTATAACTAGGTGATCCACCTGGTGAATGAGGGAAAGGCTGTGGATGTAGTCTACCTAGATTTCAGCAAAGCCTTTGACACCTTTGACAGACTCACACAGCATTATCCGGGGGAAGCTGGCAGCCCATGGCTTGGACAGGTGTACTCTTCCGCAGGTAAAAAACTGGATGACTGTGCCCAGAGAGTGGTGGTAAACGGATTTAAATCCAGCTGGTTACTTTTCACTAGTGATGTTTTCCAGGGGTAAGTACTGGGGTCATCCCTGTTTAAAATCTTTACTGATGATGTGTGTGAGAGGATTGAATGCACCCTCGCTAAGTTTGTAGATGACATCAAGCTGGAAATGCTGACAGGTATGTAGACAGAGGGATCTGAGTAGGCTGCACTGATGGTCTGAGATCAACTGTATGTTCAACAAGACCAAGGGTCACGTCCTGCACTTTGGTCACGACAGTCCTAAGCAATGCTACAGGCTTAGGGCGGAATGGCTAGAAAGCCGTATGGTAGAAAAAGATCTGGGGGTTCTAGCCAACAGACAGCCACGTGTGAGCCAGCCGTGTGCCTAGGTCACCAAGAAGGCCACTCTTTCTGATACAAGCCAGAATCCTGTTGTAGGCAGCAGGACTATGGAAGTGATTGTCTCCACTGTTCTCAGCCCTGGTAAGACTGCACCTTGTGTACTGCATGCACTGAGGCCAGACAGCATGTCCAAAGAATGGTAATGAAGCTGTGAAGGGTCTGGAGCACAAGTCTTACAAGGAGCAGCTGAGGGAACTGAGATTGCTCAGCCTGGAGGAGGCTCAAGAAAGAACATGGTGTTCTCTACAGCTGCCTGGAAGAAAGTTGCAGCAATGTGGGGGTCAGTTTCTTCCCTCAGGTAACTAGGAAAAGGATGAGAGGCAATTGTGTCAAGTTGCATGTGCGGGCATCTGGCTGGATATTACGAAAAATTTATTCTCTGGAACAGTGGTCAAATATGGGAACATGCTGCTCAGGGAAGTGGTGGAGTCACTGCCCATGGAGATGTGCAAGAAATGCGCAGCTGTAGCACTTAGGGACACAGTACAGTCAGCTTGGTGGTCTGACTGACCCAAAAGGTCTTTTCCAACATTTACAATGATTCTAACAGGTAACTTGCACGTACTTGAAAAGTTGAGGTATGACAGGGAGATATATATCCAAGTATATTTCAAGAGTTTCTCCTGTTACACAGTGTGGATTTTTTTATTCAAATTTTAATCATTTTGAGGTCTTAGATGTTTTAACACCATGGGTTGGGTACTCAGCTAATTTTCACGCAGCCCCCAAACAGAGTTCAATTCCCTCCCTTCCCCTAATTTTGATTTATGTGTGCCGTATTTTTTTTTTCTAAGTACTGCAAACTTTCAATGCATTTTGCTTAACTCGAAAACCTTAAAAAAACCATTTTCTACAGAACACCATTCTCCATTTCTTATTTTCATTTCACTGCTTTAAACAAGACCCAGGGAATGTGATTAAATGCTCAGTCGGAGTAGTTCTTTATTGTATTATCTTTCAGTTAAGAGAAAGCTGAACCTGGCTCAAAGGCTAACAAAATTAATGGTTATAAACATGTTAAGCTTTAAAAATACTTTCATTCTCTGCTTTAGAAAGAAATAAAGTTGATCAAGAAATTTTCAGTCAGGTTATTACCATGACTATGCAATCCCAGAAAATTTTAGAAAGTTTTCAAGAAGTATTTGGAATAAAATCTAAAAACCTCTTACTGTCTGCAGTCCCAATACTGTGGTGTTACAGCACTACTCTATAATAGCTGTAATTTTCAAACTGGAGTTCATAGCAGCCTTTTACCTCCTCAAAAGTTTTAGAAAGCCTAAATATTAATTTCAAAATGTAACATTCAACAGTACGTACAAGATACAACACAAAAGGCCACAAGATTTAATAAAAACAGCATTCAACTGCTTTGAGAGGATCTTTATGAGACTTCAGGGAAAGGAGACTGACAAAATGGCACTTAAAATGATTCAGACAAGTCCTCTCCCACAGATGAAAAGTAGCAGTTCACAAGAACTTCTCATCTCTTAACAGCCATCTTACACGTTCCAAAGGAAAAAAAAAAAAAAGACAAAAAAAGAAAACTACAGCAAATTATCGGTTCCTGTAAAATTCTCTCATCTATTCTTCCTAGACAGTTTGTACTATAAAACTTTGAAGTTGAGGAGAAGGGGGCTACTTTTATTTGGTTACATGATTTAGAAAAAAAGTTCTTTCTTCTGAACATCATCATCAAGTAACAAAAACCACAGGTTAAACTGCCATACTCCTCATAGAGGTTTGAAACACATATACAAGATCCCAGTTTGTGTTTTTTTTTTTTTTTTCTGGGAGCATTTCAAAATATGCTTCACTCCGAATCTTCATGGTATCAGTCGAAGCTTACTCTTATCCTAACATTACTGAGACAACTAAGGTTTAGCCCTTCTGATTTGAATCACTGTGTGGCAAGCAAAAACTGCACTCTCATTAGTGCCAGCCCAAAAAATTGCAAGATCAGGAATTACCCTGCCACATCACTCCAGTGTGACAAAACAACTGTAAAGGTATTCCGGAAGAGTCCCAGTCACAAATGACAACTCCACAATTACACCATCATTTACACCAGTGCAACCCCATTAAGATGGTAACAGGTTTGTGCAGGTATAACTGATTGCCACAAGCAAAAATAGAAACACAATCCTCTCCTCTGCTTTGTCTCCATAGGACTCAAATAAGTTAAAAGCTTTAGAAGAATTAAGTAGAAAAGAAATGAGATAACTGGCTGCTTCTACTTATTCACTCCTCAAAACCCAGTACTACACCAGAAAAATTTCATGTCAACTTCATACATGCAATTATGCTGTTTCTTGTTCTCCAAGAATCGTTGTAAACCCTGAGCCCCAACTGAAACAGCTCTCCCTTTGAAACACCACAAGGTTTAATATGAGAGCATACGTGTGTTTTGATGGTTTAAATAAATGCTCACAGAGATTTAAAAGAACAGCAAGGCTATAACAAGAACTTGGGAGCAGAGACTCTACCTTTGGAGGCAAGAGCCAACTACTAATTTATTATACCTTGAGGAACTCATGCTTTGTGCTAGGCGTTCATGAATTCTAATGAGATTATTCTAAGAGATGAAACAGCAGGTTTTTCTCATTTTAGATAAAAATGAATAAATTGGGCAAGAACTAGAGCCAAGTGATTCCTTACCTCATAGACATCAGACCTTCTCATGACCTTGCTGTTTCAGAGTAATAAATCAACAACTGCATCTTTCAGCATAACCTCAAGGTCAGTCTACTTCTTACTGTTCTCTGGAACCAAAGATGGAAATAAATTTTAAAGAAAAATGTTTGCTTGAGCTTCCTTAGATGTGGCAGCTAACACAGTAAGAGGGAAAGGAGACATCATACGGCATACATCATTCTTTCAAATTCATAAAATAAACTACTCTGTGACAAGAAAAGACTGAATTACATTGCTATCTTCTACAAAATCATGCTTCGCCTTGAGCTGAGCCTTGAACGACACCGGCTGTGTCTCTGGGAGAGCACAGTTAAGAAAAGGGAAAGCACTGTGTAGGATGAAGCTGGGAGAGAAAAGTGACAAAATGTGAAATATCCCTGCAGGCACCAAGGTCAGAGCTGGAGGTGCTCCGGGCATGGAGCAGAGCTCCCTGCAGCCCAGGAGAGGCCCACGCAGCAGCAGGCTGCCCTCCTGCAGCCCACGGCTACCACATGGAGCAGATCCCCCGTGCAGCCACAGCAGAGCCCACCATGCAGCAGTGGCTGAGGCCTGCAGGAGGCACAGCCCACGGATACCCCCGCAAGACCCATGGGGACGGTGCCGGAGTAGCTCCTGACGGAGGGCCCCGTGGTACAGAGCTGTGCGGAGCAGTGCCTGCAGAGCTGAGGCCAGTGGGGACCTGTGCCAGAGTACCCCTGAAAACTCTCAGCAGCTGTGGTTGGATGTCTACATTATTTCCACTTTTTTCCTTTCCTTGCAAACCTGCTGCTGTTCCTTGTATTAATTTGTGCTTGAATGGTAACATACTACTTTTCTCCCCTACAGAAGTTGAAAATGTTCAGAAGGCAAAAATAGCGGCTACTGAACTAATGGGAAATATACGCCTCACATGTGAAAAACTCTTCCTTTCCCCATCCTCTTCAAGGCTCTGCTATCACAGGTACATTCACTAGATGCTACAGTTTATTTAAAAAAATAAATAAATAAAAATAAAAAAACATTCATCATCTGACTGGCCAAAGGCTCCCTTTGCACTGCTACTGCATATGACAACTGCTCTAAGCAGAACTTGAACAAAAGTGGTCCAAGGAGTTGGGCAAGTCAGAAGACGTGACAGAGATGAGCAGAATGTTGGACAGATACTATGCCATAGGAAAATCCTATATATTTACTCTAGTGAGAATGCCATACTGCTAACACTGCTGAACACAAGCAAGAGTAGTAAAACTAAAATAATTCCTCTCCTCCCACTTACTAGAGTACTCTGAGCCAAAGGAACAGGAAATACTAATTATGTATATACCACAAAAAACATACACACTTTTTCCTGTTAACCTAAGTCAAGCCTGAACAATAAATAATTACTATTTGCTGTTCTGAACACAGTTAAGTCCTCTGTAGCTATGGCATAATGATTCAGAATCATAGTGCTTCTCTTTAATTTCCATTCCACGGTAAATTCAAATATTCTTAAGGGATTTCTATACAGCAGTAGGATTTTTTTTTTCCCCAGGAAAATATGAGGCTTAGATACTACATTGAACACTAACAATAAATTCCATTTCATTCCATTTTGTCAAAAAGAACCTAAGAAGTCTGCTCCCTGCACCATCATTCGTCATAGGAATGGAAAGCTCAAACCTGACGTAGTTACTAGCCTCTACTACCCAGCATGGGGAAACTGCAGCGCTGAGGGTCCATTCTCGCTGCTTCATTATAAGACCATAGAGCCCGTGAGGGCTGTGTATACAGCACAACCTGCATGAAAGGATGTCCACAAGGCCAGAGACGCCGCTTACACAAATTAAAAACTTTTTTATGCAGCTTTTTGCATCCATAATATTGCCATTCTAAAAAGAACACTTCCTCTCTGCATTGTCATCCTTCCTCCACACCTCACCCCCCCCCCACACCCCCCCCCCCCATACCTCCTATCTGGCTGCACAGAAACTGAAGACTAATTCAGAATTATTGGGTTTTACCAGTTTTTTCCTACCATCAAGAAAAAAATCACAGAACACACTGATTTTGCACAAAACATTTTCACTGAGAAGAAAACATATGGTTAAATAATAAAAAAAACCCACACAAAAAAGATGATTTTCATTCCATCTCTTCCCTCACAGAATAATACATATTAAAAATCACAGTATTTCCTCAGAGACACAGAGTGAACTGCAAAATTATTGCTTTATTTTTCACTGTCAAATTAAGCCACAATATACAAATTCCAAGAATGAGCTCCTTTTTGAAGCATTCCGAAGGAGAATGACCCATGCAAGCATTGTCTCTGCCATGCAGCACTGAAGAGGTTGTACTGTGTAGGTACAAATCTATTTCATTGTACAATTCAGTGAAGCAGTAGTTTTTATCCTCACAGCACCAAACGAAACTTCCAATTATTACAAATACTGGGTATTTTGTTGTTGTTTGGTTTTGCTGTTCCTGTGGGTTTTTTTTTAATTCAGGAGGCACTGAAAAATAATTTTTACAACTACATTCCCTACAGGGCAGAATCTCACTAATTTATGCTCTTGAATATAGAGACCTGGCTTGAAAGTCTGTGTATTGGAATGAGGAAAACAGGAAATAAAAGCTTTTCTGTATCAGAAAAACCATTTGATTACTGTCTACTGTGATTATTTTACCATAATATTAAGAGGCACGTAGTATTTTTTTATCAATTATTTTCTGATGTAAAAGTAAAATCAAACAAACAATCAGTTTCTCTGAAAATGAGAAAGACATGCATGTGACAGCATAGGACGTACGTACAACATAATGGTACTAGAAATAAGGCTTAAAATTATTCCAGTCCAGAGGACGAGAGGGCACTACAAACAGGAAAAAAATATTTTCTTCTTAAGTGACACACTGCTTGAATACCCAATTCTTCTATCACCTGGCATCACAGATCACACTGCTGTCTCTCAGGTAAGCATGACACAGCAATGTGCTTTGCTGATCACCTCCACTTCTGAGTTCACCTTAAAGTTTTGACACAACAGAACACAGTTTGCAGTATCGTCACAGGAAGCAAACGACAGAACTTCAATAGCAGATACATTTCTGATCAAAAGTCATTGCAACTCACAACTACAAATTTGCAACTCAAAGCCCCTTACAAGGTTTCAAAAAACACATCTCTTTTTTTCTCAACTTCAAAATCTCAACTTCAGAACAACTGCTTGCTAAGTACAGCATTATTCTGACTGTACAGACACATCTGATTTTCTGCAATTTTCCCCCTGAAATACATTTTGATTGTCAGGTTTTGGATGCAGAAGAAAACATCAACAATGGAAGTTTACTTGCTTACCTCCAAAAATGAAAAGCGAACAGAGGACTGCATGGACTGCAAGGGCTTGTTGGGGTTGGGCTCAGGCTCCTTGGGGTGAGACTGAAAGTTAAAATAATGTCATCTCTAGTGAACAGAAGGTTTAGCAAGAGTTGCATGTTTTAGTGCAGGAGTTACAAAAGGAGTTCCAGCTAGAACCGAAACATTACTGTCCTTCTGAATGAAGTGAGTGACAGCAGCCACACAGTTTTTGACTTAAGATGAAATTGATTTAAATAAAAACAAACATGAAATCTGTTGCTGGTGCATAAGCTTGACTATGCGAGGCTGTCTCCAATACTTGTTTGTGTACCCAAAAGTTGTGCAGCTCAAAGGGGGAAAAAATGGTAACTGCTTTCAGACCGCATAGCAGAATTAAATAAAAGAGACAGGATGGTGGGGTTTTTGTTTTTAATATTACGAATTTTCAAAGTTTCTCTTGATATGCAGATCAGGTGTGTTGGAAAACATGGGTTATGAGCCTTCATCAGCAACAAGAGATCACAGAAAAAAATCCACTTTGAAAGCCTATAAAAAAAGCCTATATTCGAGGTCCTACAAAAGACTAGAAGTGACCCACATGTAATTTCCATCAATATCACTATGAAATGTCCTACTCCATACATCAAGCCTTTTACTTATGTAATCAAATATGGATACAAGCAACTAGCATCTCCAAAAGCATACTTGTGCTCTTGGCTCCAAAGGTGTCTTCAAGAAACTGCCTCAAGTGTAGCTCTATTGCAAAGACTTTCAAGAAATCAGGATGTCACTGAAGTATTTCACAGAGACACTTTTATGATACATCCGCGTAGCCACATGCACGTGTCCTTAACAACACTTGCAATGCAGATATTTTTTTTTTATGTTAATTACATGCTTCCTATTGTGATTAGCTGAAATTATCTTTCCTCAACCAAATGTGGCACCATCGGATTAAGCTAAGCAAAAGTAGATGCTGATGTGTAGATTTTTCCAGATGACCTTCACAAAGACCTGTCCTGCTGCATAACAGACCCCTGCAGCCAGCCAGCACTGGTGTCCTGACCTGTCCTCAGGGACCCAGTGACAATCAGAATGTTGCAACCAGCTCCACCCCTTGTTTTCAGTTGCACGATAATGCCACATTTTATAACATTCCCACTAAAACCTGGCAAGGTGGAGACCTGACTGAAAAAAATCAGCAGAAATAGTACTACTGCTTCCAAAGCAGATGGGTAGGAGGGCGTCAGTGCTGCTCACACTAGGAGTGGGCTGGAAAACCACTGCGCTCAGTGCTGCTCCAGGAGTGGAAATGCAGGTGATGTAGATGGTAAAGCACAAGAACAGGAAGAGAGCAGACACTCATCTGAAGGAAATCCAGGCAGAAGAAGGAAACAAGTGGTGCTGCTCCCCAAAAGGCATGGGTTGACAGCAGAAAGAGAGCATGGGGGACTGCTGTGAAGTAAAGACCAGGGGCAAGGAACCAACAAAAGCAAGAGCAGTGGAAAAGAGGGAAATAACGGGGCTGGCACTAAATGAGAAGAATATGTTAAATCAGGATAAGATGAAGTCACTATTCTTCCCCTTGCTGTGAACAAATCTTGGGGACAACCAGTGTCAAAACATGTCCCCCTGCCTCTAGTGGCTGGCATACACACAGCAGGTGGAAATCCTGCACCTGCTAGTAGTTAATCCATTGTTATTCTTCATTTTCATTTCTGAAATGTAAGAGTCTCAGTCATGGAGCAGACTCTCAGGGCGCTCAATATCAGACATGCTCACACTGTGCATCTATAAATTCCCACCAAGTGTTGACAGAGTAGTGTCAATCCAGTTCTACGGAGCTTGCTTTTCAGCTTTGCTTTTTTAAGAGCTAGAAATCACAGGCAGAAACCTGTTAAAACAAATTATCATGGTGCATATGCACAAGGCTGACAGGCAGGCAGCGTTAATTCCTACATTTACTAAATTTGGAATGTTGCATTCAGGATCCTTAATACTCTTTGAAAGAAGCTCTCTGCAAGTAGTGAATAGAAAGCAGACAGACTGTTGAAATTCTTGAGGTAAAGAGTAATTCTAGTCCCAACATTTAAACCTGACTGAAAGAAAATTTCAGAGAATCCAACTGCAAAGATTGTTTCAAAGAAACAAGTGAGGGGTTGTTGTTTTTTTTGGTCTGCTTTTTGTTGCTGTTTTTTTCTCTTTTTTTCCTCAGTGCCTTTGAAGATACTTGAAAATAAAAATTGAGGGGGGGGGGGGGGGGGGGGGTACAACTTAAAGCTGTGTTGACCCAACTTTGACGAATCAGAAAACAACTTTATGGTAACCACTAAGTGACAGCAACCAAAACATGGTATCCTCTTTTCTCTACAAACAAATGAAGTTCAAAAAGTTTGAGCGTGATGACCAATGAAAATGTTATTATAAAAATAAGAACAAAATTGAACATACAAGTGGTTTATATCTGGACAATGTTTTAACAGAACAACAATAACACAACAACAACACCAAGCAATGCTGAAATTAAAACAGAATTATTTTTACCAGTATTTAAATATTGCAGAAGTAACATAAAGCAAGCGTGATTTTGTCGGGGTACCACGAGAACAGGAAACAATAAATGACCACCCTTGTATTAGAGAAACACACACAGACGAGTAATGAACATGGATCACTTTCCATCTTTTGCAGTTAGTGATGCTATTTGCCTACAATGATTACATAATTCAGTGAGGACCGATTTAAAAAATATTTAAATTTCCACATCTCCAAAGGAGCACCGTTATCAATTATTCATGGCAACCATTTTAATGAGCTTCCTGATAAGACCCCTCCCTCAAAACTCATGAGAAATTACCAACTCCGATTTTTTTTTTTCCCAGACAATTATCTAGAGCTCAGTGTGCTCACAGCTAACACACACTGCTCTGAGGAAAAGACACCAGATTGAAACCCGTAATTCCTCTCTGACATTTCACAAGCCCAGTTCTGAGAAGCCCAATGTAACATCTACTCTTGTTCCTCAGAATAAAGTGCTCTGTCACCTTCACGTGATTATCAGAATAAATTATTTGCTAGACTGCACACTCACCTATCGCCTTTTCTTTAAAACATGGCAGATGTCAGAGATGATACCTTTCAGTGCTAAGTAACTTTACCGCAGGCATTTGCAGCATTCAGGTTTTTTCTCCAGCAAGAATGGGGAAGTCCCAGGGAATACCAAAGGATCTCACCTAACCATGTCTATTTACCTAGATAAAATCAGCAAGTTCTCATGGTGTCTGCAACATGCATACATACATGCCTGACATGTACTGAACACAGAACGTAGGTATGCATGTATAGAAATCAATACTTAATGTTGCCTAACAAACCTTGGGTAGATTATGTGCTGGCATTTATGAATAAAAGACTATCGTTACTATCACTGTGCACTTAAATTTACATATTTTGATGTGCCTACCGCATCAATAGCTGAAAACATGCAAATGAGTTAATCGGTTTTAAGCAAGCACCAAGTAAACACGCTGCTAAATCAGGTAAACATACTTACTGCAGAGGAATCTCCAGTATGTAAATGCCATTCGTTAATGCAGTTACGTATGTAAAATCTGGGCTGCTCCTGGCAGATTCTCACAAATGGCATTTCTGTAACGCTTTAATCTCTCGCTGTGCTCTCTGTTATGCAGCAGAGATAGAGGCCTCTCTAAAAGGCAGCACTGGGATAAACAAACAGTAACAGGGAGCAGGAGAGAAAGGCAGACACCATGGCCTACAGAAAGATGCTCTATGCGAGCTGACAGGATGCTCCACGCAGGAGATTCAGTAACTTTAAATACGCAGAAATGCTTCCTTTCCCAATGCACTGCAGTGCCCCAGCTCCCGGCTCACACATCTGCTTCAACCAACTGCAATGCATTTAAAACACGTTCCTTCAACCCAGAGCTGCAGTGCTGCGAGACTGCCAGCACAACGCACACTAAACAGCTCCTGTGTGCACCAAAGCCAGCTATCATGCAGAAACCATTAAAATATTAATGACAGACAATACTTACTCCAAGGTCAGCCCTGGAATCTGTAGTCTCTCCCGCTGGGCTTTCATTGCTCTGATGCGCTACCAGACCCTATTGTAACCACGACACGCGCTCCCTGGCAGCATCCTGACGATGGGAGAGCCAAAATGAGCCACTACGAAGGAACGAACTAAGGACCTCTCGGGGGCGGGGGAGCACCGCAACTTCGGTCCTTCTAGCCCACGCCGTCACGACACACTGCCCGTGGCCTTGCTCAGCTCGGCGGCCGCACGCACCGCGCTCCGCTGCCGGCGCAGGACCCGCACGCTGAGCAGCTCACCCCGACCTCTGCAAAGGCAGCCCCTCGCTGACACTCGCTCTGCACCTCCGAGGAAGAGAAGTCCCCCTCGCTGCACCAAGCGGCAGCGCAGAAGCACCCTGCGTGTTACAGACAGTTTCTCTCCGCAAATGTCAAACATTAGCCACCCCCTCTGATCCTGCCGAATAGGATTTAGCCATCTTGTTTAAGTCACATTATCCCCTTCCTCGGTAAACAGACAGGCAGTTCCTGCCTTTCATTACCCTGAATAAAAAACGTGTTTTTTTCCCTTTAATGTGGGAAATCGTTACTGTGCATCTCAAGGAACGAATACCTTACTGTCACTGCAGGGGTAAGACAAAGGGAAAAGTTAAAATTCTCATCTGTCATGTCTGTACTTGGGTTTTTGAGATAAATAACCCACCATTTTTATTAAGAGTGAGAGCAGACAAGGAAACTGCAGAAAAAATGTGTTACCAATTTCAGGTCCTTTTTTTGTTTGTTTGTTTGTTTTTCTTTGGTTTGTTTTTTTGGAATAAAGGTACCCCAACTTAAAGGTAAAGCAGTATACAACATTGTACTAAAGACAGTGCCATTGTACAGGCTGCTGACTTTAATCTACTTTTGCTACATTTTTGTTCTTAGTCTTTGGCTATCCTTGTCATGAATACCAAGAACCGTTCCACAAGGACTCCATAGAACATCAAGAAAAGCATGGCACTGGGCAATTATTCGTTTTTTTGGCATTTAAGAGCCAGAATGTTTTATGTGACCTGCAGAGTTTTCCCCTGCAGCTTTACTCTGTACCTCTTGCACATTACGATGATCATTCTTAGGGCTTCCTTCCTTCCAGGCCCTGTTCCTTGCTCTGAGCACGGATGTACTCTGCAGACTACCCACACAGCAGGGCCAAGTAAAGCTGAGTCTCTGGCTCATTAATTAGAAAAAAAAATCAGCTAACTCATAAGAATAGAATCATAGCATTCAGAAACTGACACATCTCTGCTAGCTACGGAAACTGGTGAACTGGATCACTCTTTCAAGTACCCAAAAGAAAATCATTAAATTCTTTCTTTCTCTTCATTTTCCATTAGGAAGCACTGAGCATTACCCTGAGCCTTCACTTATAGGACACTGAAATCAAAACTGCACATCTGAATTTATAAAACGTTTAGATTCTGATGCACCAAACTCAGGCCCTCGCAAGCATTACTAAGCCAAGCATCCTACAGATTATCTTTCTAAAGAAGTTCTAAATTCCTCAACCCTCCAAAAAGGGAAAAAAAAAAAAAAAAAAAAAAAAAAAAAGATGGGATTTAAGGGATTATTTCAAGACCACAGATGATGATGATTCATTTCACAGATTCAAGGGCATGTAGATCACTTAGGCGCTCAACTCTGACTTCCAGAACATGTTCTTCAAATTCTCCTCGGAACACAGCAAAATGGCCGTTTGTTGAAGATACTGTCAAATCTGATGGAGTATTAAACAAGGACAGAAAATTTCAACAGCAAAACTGAAACCACACACGCATGTATACACATTCATATAGACCTTACATAACATTATGAGAACATACTGCCCTGTAGGTAACTTAAGCCCACACCTGTGTACGTATACACACAGACATAACACAAACCACTTAACTTTTCTTGTATATGTGTTTTGCTGAAAACATATAAAGTAGAACACTGACAGGATAAGTATCTCAGCTGAATCTGGACAGTTATTATTTCTACATAGAAAGCAGCAAGAGGATCAGATCAGGAAGACGTACAGCTTCCTTCAAACACATATTACAACTTGAAAAGTTACTGCTGTAAGGCCAGCCCTTATTGGTGGGGTGAGCTGAGAGAGGCCCAGCTCTTTCCCACTGTTCTTAAAGCATTACCAAGAAGAAAATAAGCAAAAAACAATGGTCACAAAACACTGCTGTAGAATGATACAATTAGGCAATAGATGCATTTTACTGGCAGGAGGACAAGAGTGCCAGCAAACCAGTCCACACAAGAACAAGTTGAAGCAGCGATTCAACACAGCACATTAAACATAAGCAACTGCATGTAAGAGCTGTTTTGAGACCACAATAAATCAAACCCCTTGGTGAGCTAATTCATGCATGCATTTCACACTATATTAATGGTGAAGTTATTCTAAGCTGAGACTGAGCTATAGCTTGACTTTGAAAACTCTTCTATGCATTCTGCCTTATACAGACAGAAGTTGGGATAATTATGATTTACTGGAAAACAGAGCAACATACACATATAGGGAGAACAAATCCTGCCCACAGTTACATTCTTCCAGCTTCTGCAAGAGTAACTGGGAACCACCTCACATATTTGTGGGTAAAAAATTAGCAATTTAATTAGATGATGCCTACCCAATGAAAGTTGGCCTCAATTTAATCAAAAATACTATTTACTCTTAATATCAGATTGCTTAGATATAAGTAATTCCCACTGATATGTAGCTGACAAAGCAAGTCAGAGTTAAAAAGGGGGCTCTTTTTTTCTTTTTTTTTTGGTGGTACAATCTCATACATTTATTTGAAGTAACTAGTTTATGCTTAGGATAATAATACTCATACTTGCAAAGGCTACAGTAAAGTCAGTCTCAAAAGTACTGATATAAGCTTCTTCTTCATCTTTGGCATCATCCATGAAATAGATATTTCAAGGATTATTTTAACACAGTATTACTTACTATGATGATTAAATTCTCATGAATACTGAGTCCCTGTGCTAATTTAAAAAAGTCTAATTTCTCATTTATGACAAACTTGAAATCTGCAGCATCCACAAGCTTAAATGCTTGAATGTCCACTTCAGTGCTCCTCTCTATTTTGGCTACTGGAAAGAAAAGCCACTTTCTTCTGTTAAGAAAGGAGCTTTGCTTCACCAGGCCAGCTTTACTAGCAACACGATGAAGACCATAAACACTAAGTCTGAATACCAGATGCAACCAGATGCAACGGGAGTTTGTTTGGCTTTTTTTTTTTTTTTTGCTTAAGAGGGGCAAAAAATTTCAGTGAAAAATCTGTGACTATTTCAAATTTGTACATCACATTCTTCTAACACTACCAGGTGTGAAGGTATCACACAGATCACAGAATCATTATGGTTAGAACAGCTCTCTGCAATCATCTAGCCCAACCATCCACCTACCACCAACACTGCCCCATAACCCACAACCCTTAGTACCACCACATCTACCCTTTGCTGAAACACATCCAGGGATGCTGACTCCACCAGCTGCCTGGGCAGCCCATGCCAATGCACCACCACTCCTTCTGAGAAGAAATTCTTCCTAATATCCAACCTGAACCTCCCCTGCCACAGCCTAAGGTTATTCCTTCTCATCCTGTTGCTGTTAGCTGGGAGAAGAAGCTGACCCCTAGCTCTCCACAACCTCCTTTCAGTTGTAGAGAGCAAGAAGGTCTCCCTCAAGCCACCTCTGAGCTAAATAATTCCAGATCCCTCAGTCTCTCCTCCTAAGATTTCTGCTCCAGACCTCTCACCTGCTTCAAAAGGGTAAGTAATGCTTCAGGCAGCAGAAGATGGGGTAAAACATTATTTCTTGAGAAAGACTAGTTAGGTAACTAGGACCTTAGTTTCCTGAGGAATATACTTAAAAATATTCTGATAATGGTGTCAAGTATCCTCTGTTCTGTTCATGCTTTTTATCTAGTTAAACCTGCAAGTACTGATTTTTTTTGCCTACGTTGACAACTTTCACAGAGGAATATTTCTCATCTGGAAAGACTAATCTCAAAACAAAGGTCAAGAACAGTAAGGGGAATTTAAGAATTACATTCCTTTGCAAACGTAAACCCTCGTGTCCTATAAGATTACAGATGAAATCCAAATTCAGAAAGTAAAATACAAGAACGCAGGGCACAAGTTAGGTGCCCTGAGGTCTTGCTAGTTCAGTAAATCATCTCTAGTATCCGGCTACAAGTAAAGAGAAAGAGGAAAGCACAATGAAATGTTTGATTTGACTGAAAACACAAGCCTGAGAGACTCTTCTTCCATTTCGCTGTTCAGATTAAAATTCTACACTTTCAAGCTGCTTCTCTAGCTGCTGTATGCATGTCTTTTTTTCCTTAAATGATGGTAATACACAGTAATACCACTAAAAGCATAGGTGCCTCTGGTTTTCATTAGTCTTTAACATTCAACAGCAATTGAATGTCTAAACTAATAAGCAAGTCAGTGTGTCATTTGGTTTTGTATGCACAGTTCACAAGTACCTTTCGAATTAGCGATTTGTAGTTAACTTCAAAGACCAACAACAACAGATAACTTATTTCTGTGACAGTTGTTAAATCAAAGATAATTTCATCTTCGTTTGTATCACCTGAAGTGCTTAGCACATCAGGTTCAGACATCTACACACTTCTAGCATAATCTGTTCAGTTACGTTCAGGTAGGCAGAGAACTTCCACTTTTTCCACTTCACATTAGAATACTGTTCTGAAATCATGACCAGAAAATGTATACTGTTTAAAAAAAAAAAATTATCATAATCCAGCGTATATAGGACTAAGGAAAATAGAAACTATAAAACTAACATAAAGTGAATTGCAATTTATTCCCTGCACAAACATTTCTGTCAATATTTTCCGAGTCAAGTTGCTATTTTCTTATGCATAAAAAGAAAAGCTGAAATTTATTTGTCAGTTTTCAGGAATGAGCTGATGCTCATCCCCTCAGTGGTCCATGCTTCTACAGTATTATTGTGAATCCCCACAGAGAGGTCCTGTCAGACTAATCAGTCCTATTAGAGTGATCTGTAAGTGGAATGCACCCATTTCAAGTTGCATTTATTAGACAGCATTCATCCATGAAAATCAGCTGCACACACTCACTGTATAATCCAGCCATTGCATGACAGTTACAGATTTGTAACTGAGAACAATTTTTTTCTCAATTTAATGTTGTACCACACAACTTGTGAAGATGAGAAAACATCCAAGCATTAGCAATGTGTATGTATACAGGTATATACACACTATATAAGCACACATACAGCATGCAGACAAATACACACACAAGCACACAGGCAGCTCTGAAAGCTACGCTTCCTATGTTTTTATGTCAGTTCACAATATCAGATGTGGATGTTGGTGGTAGAATGGTAGTTGCAGTTGTTGGTGGTGGTATGCACTCTGCTGGTGCAGATTTTTACAAGTGCAGCATGCAGGCTCTTGTTAATCACTGGCAAAGTGCATAGCTAATGGCAGTGACTGTGTTGAAAGAATGTTTTGTAGCTGAGAACTTGCACAATCAAATAATGTTATTGTACTCCTATCTGTTGCAGTTTCCATGGAAACAAATAGGAGGCATTACTTTTGGAGAAACCTACATATATGCAAGTGTCACTTTGCATTCTCTCGCATCAGTCAGAAAAATTATTTCAGGATCCACCGTTACATAAACAGCAGGAGCTTATAGTGATACCAAAGCAGGGCATTCTATTACTTGCATATTCAGGTGCTTTGCCTTACTTCCCTAATACATTCAAAACTTACGAAAGTTTTTCAGGTGAGCAGGTAGAAACAAACAATTTTAAAATCAGATTCAGTATTTAAATCTGAAATACTGCAGATCTACCAAGAGGAAAGCAGAGCTACTCAGAGACATTCAGGATTCTCACAGCTGTTTCACTGGCAACTCTGAACTACTAAACATGTTCTATCAAGAACAATACAGAAGCCCTCCAGTACAATCCCATTTCTTGATAATGAGAGGCAAAACACGCCACTCAAGAAATTTTTCTGTGTTCTTGCCAGTATAGTGTGTCTGGATATTTATTAAGACAATCACAGAAGAATTGCACATCTACCAGTCCGTTACCTCTGGCTGAAGTCAACAGACTGATCAACCCAATGCACATGGAACAGATCTCATGATTTAGTTAACTGCTGGAGAGGGTAAAGAAATATTTTTCCTATCAGTGTGTAACTGGACGGTTTATTCCAGGCACTTTTGTTGTTTACCACCTAGTTTCTTCAGAAGCATTTAAGATCGGCCACAACTAAGGAAGTAATACCAGATGGTATAAGAAACCTTTCCCTTATAATCTAGTCTGGCACATCTTGCTCATATGCTGTGGCTCAAAATAATCTCCCATTTTACAATGTCAAGGAATTTTTCATCTTGGTCAGATTGTATGAGGAACAGAAGAAGGGATGCCTCATGTTTTGTTCTGTGGTATTTTTTTTCCTGGGGAAGGAAGAAACAGGTGAGGATGATAGAAGATGCTCACCAGTACCAATGCCTAGACACCCAGTTTGCATGTCTTTTATCAAAACGTTCTCTTCTGGAAAACTCCTAAAGGGGCTAGGGAGATTTACACAACCTCCTACCACATTTCACATACTATACCAATTAATACTGAATAAATCTTAAGCTGATTTTAGAAAGTAATAAAAATAGCTCAACTAATGAAGTCTCTTGTCAACAGACATCAAGTTGAAATCAAAACTGTAAAAAGCCTGAGAAATCAAGCTTTAATAATAATTATGGTCTCAATCTGCACTTCCAATATCAAAGAAATAATACTTAAAAAAGAAAAGGCAAAAATAGATCCACTTGAAGAATTCTGTTTCATAGGGTTTAAACACTTATTAAAATATATGTATGTGTGTTCACAATCCTTGTACTCCAGTGATAAGCCAAAAGTCAAGGCTCTTAATGACCGTTTGGTTACTGGCTTTGTAATGATACGAAGTAAAGAGAGCAATAAGTAAATCAAGATATAATGGACCTCACTTGGTGGAAGCCATGATATGTGTATTTCCCACATCACATAAGCCAGCTGTTTGTCTCATTGTTCTTAAAATCTGATAGCACTTCCACAGTACCCTCAGTTACTCTGCTTTACCATTCAGAGGGATAGAAAATATCTCAGCAGTGTCTCGATTAAAGCCATTATGACTTGTTTTACAGCCTAAAAACATACAAAGCACTGTTTCCTATGCAAAACAAATATTCTATACTCATAAAGATTCTTACAATTTCCCTTTGTCTTTTCCACAATCTTGTTCTGGAAATTATTTTTCTATAGGTTATGTCAAGCCAACACAGAACACTCAAAATTATATGCAGTATTCAAATATAAGACCTAAAAAGTTTTGCTTGGCATAGAATAATGCTGCATGCGTTACAGCTCCGAGTATCAGCTTTCTGATATGATGTACTGAGACGTATCTGCTTCTCTTGTATTTTCCCCACACAGCACTGCAGACCTCTCTCAGACCTCCTTCTGTAAGCTGCTTCCCAGCCAGCTATCTTCCATCCAGAAAGCTGAGTGTTTTCTATTGAACAATGAAATCTCCAACTTCTATTTCACACATATATTTTATTCACGATGCCAGAATGATTTTGAATTCTCAAACTGTTCTTTAACATATTCACAGCTTGTCCTCTCCAAACTTAATAAATACCTTTTACTCTATCATTTACATCACTAATAAAAAGATAACTGTAACTAGTTATCCAGTTTTCTCAACATCTGCAGACAACTGTAATTTCTTGCTTAGTGTTTTTACCAAATATATAGTGTATCAAAAGGTTCTCAGAAGTGACAGTATAAAAAAGAAGAGATTTGCTGGTATGGCTTATCAGTAAAACTTGTCTAAAAAAATCAGAGTTACAGAGCAGTAACCTAAAAGCTATCTGAACTAAAATATATATATTCTGTGTATTTCTCACTGATTCACTTCAACCATAAAATCAGATATATTTTCAAGGTCAGTGAAAGTATTTCAGGTTTATCCTAGAATAATCTACGAGAAAAGCATCCACAAAGCACAACAAGAGTATGTAAATCTGATCTTCAGCAGAATCTTGGTGGTAATCAAAAAGAATCACAAAATTTTTCAGGCTGGAAGGGATCTGTGGAGAGCATCTAGTCCAACCCCCTCTTTTGGGTAGGGTTACCTTATGCACGTGTGAAGTTGTGCAGTTGGGTTTTGAGCTTCAAGTACAATGACTCTATAGCCTGTATCCAAGACCATGCTATCTTTAATGAAAGGCTCACAAAAGTGAATCTTCTGTTATCCAGTGGTCTTTTTGTTAAGATTTTATCCACTAGATTGCACATCTTTCAAAACCATCATCACATTTAGCAACTGTGATAGTACACCTAATACACACAAAAATCTGCTTTTGAGTTAAGCTTAGAAAAAGTTATTCAGGTACTCTCTACCTTGTAAACAGAGGTAGGTACAAGAAAAGGGTTATTGTCAAGGAGTATTTTTATACCTACTGTTTTACAGCTACAAAATCCTCAGAGGACTGTCTTAAGCAGGTCTAACAAAGCATTCTGAATTAATTAGTCATATATAATAGAAGAAAGAAAAATATTTGAAGTACATTTTTATTATCTCCTTTATCCGTTCTAAATACATTTAGAGGCCTGAGTTACTAAATAGGTTTCAAAAGCACTAACTTCAGATTAAAAAGTACAGTATTTCCTACTTTCACATCCATTGTTACAGAAGTGACATATTCTATATGCATTTTGTTAACCCAAGGGCTTACACACAGTCATTGAAGAGTCATAGAGTGTCAACAGCTATCTCTTTGAAAAGGTCATCATACCAACGCACCTTAAAGCAGCACTAGCTCATATGGACAGATTCAGAGATTTCTTTGATGCTCTTATGCACCTGTTCAATAAATCTGACAAAAGGTACCACATAAAGTCAAGTTAGATTAACTCTACAGTTTAGCTCCAACAAGAAAAGCCTTTTCTAAGGCCTGGCGTATTCTTCTGGAAGGTAGTTTCATATAACAAAAAGCAGAAAGGAAGGATAGCAGTAGCTAGAAGTTCACATCTTATGAAGTGAAGAGGTCTAGAGAAAATCTCAAAGAGTATCATTAGTTTAGTTAGCTAATTTCCATTCAGGAGAATTAACCACCAGAAAACTGTGACTAAAACTACAGTCATTCTACACTTCCCACTTCTCCTATTTAAACGGATATTTACTGAAGCTACAGAATCTTTCATTGATCCACAATTTAAATATTTATGGCTTTACAGTTATAAATTATTACAGTTGGGCAGGAGCCAGAATGTTAGTTATTTATGAGACAGGGAAGCCCCAGAAGGTACAGAATCTGAAATCTGAAGATGTTGAGGTGTAATAAATCAAGAACAAAATGTGCAAGGCTGGAGAGCCCAAAAAAGTTAACATTTTTGTTTTGTTAACTGTGGAGAGTTGGTCTAATAGAAGACTACCGCACCTTACAAAGTTCATGTCTCAAGTGAAAGAAATGGTAAGTGCTAAAAATTGTAATGTTTCAGCATGGGCAAAAAAACAAACAAACAAAAAAACCCACAAGTCCCTGTGACAGTGTTGTTTAGCTACAGGTAAATTAAGCTAACTTCTTTTTCTCATAAGGAATCAGTAAACTTCACAGTGAACAGAAAAAGGTTGAAGTAAAAGCTGTAAAGCATGAGCCACGTTTGGAAAATAAATCATTTGAAGATTTTCTTTCTACATTTTACATTGCCAATATTTTTAAATGATGGGCATCGGACCTCCTACTCTAACGAAGAAACAAAACAGAAAATATGCAAACAGGAAAAAAAGTAAGTCAGCATCTTTCTCATACTGTGGAACACTAAACCAGACACAGACAGCTCCAAACAGTTCTGGTTTCAGCTGAGACAGCATTTATAGCACACTGACATTCTGGCTGTTACTTAAGTGTTGGGAGTACACCCGGGGCCAAGACCAGGCCACAGTAGCCAGGACAGCTTACCTCAATTAGGCAAGGGATGCTATAAAGAGTTGGCTAAGGAAGCAGTGGCTGCTCAGGGGTTGCTGAACATCAGTAGACAGGTGGTTAAGACTGGTAGCGGGCCACAGGTCAGCAGGCAGTTGTACTGAGTGCTTGGGCATGAGTTGGCAAGTCATTACATTGCAGACATAAACATACCATTATCATTGCATTTTTGTTTCCATTTTCCTCTTCTGTCCTATTAGAATGGTTTTTACCTCAACCTGTTTCCTGTTCTCTCCCTCGTCCCACTGTTGGCAAGTGAGTGAAAGCTGTGGTGCTAAGCTGCTGCAGGGTTAAACCACAATGCAACCCACTGCTCATGCTGCACTGTCAATGGTTTACCGGGCTGGATCAGCCCAGTTCCGTGACGATTGGTGCAGGGGACCCACAGACCCACGCCCCAGGAAAGGGGAAGGGGAAAAGGCAGATGGGCCTAGGAACAAAACAGTGGCAATGATCTGAGGAGGAAAGTTAATTTACTAAATAAGATATTGGAAAGCAAAATAACACAATATAATAAAATATAATTGGAATTGAAGCTAATAAATCAAATAAAATGAGCAAGAGAGAGTGTCCGATAAACCGAAGGCCTTACGCTAACGCTGAAGGTGAGACAGCAGCGAGCACCCACTGCTGAGTTGATCCCAAAGCAAAGAGAGTGTCCCGTGACCACAGACAGTTTTTATCTTTTCCCTCTGAGCGGAAAACACGTAAAAAGGCAAAACATTGCAAAGTCCTCTGGGGAACGTAGTTCTCCTTCTCTTCTGAGACAGGTATACCCAGAATTATCAATGATCCATGGAGCTGGAGCGTTAACTCTTTAACTCTTAATGCACTACATGATGTTATGATGTGGAATACCACTGCCAAAAATCATAAAACCATGACATGCACAATGTACAAAACTACTTGCCACTCAGCTGACCTGAAAACACTGCCTGTCTATCAGAGCAGATTTAAGAACTGCCTTAATTCTGACATCAGGTTTGAAGGCATCACTGAGATCTTCTTTAGATGCAGGATGGTTTGAAGCGTATGCTTTCCTGTCACCTCAGATCCCTTCCCACTCCACCTCAAGAACATAGTCACAGGTGGATGTAGAATATGCCTGGCTTAATCACATCTTCATCACTTGGCATGAAGTGACATAATACGTCTACATACCTCACTGCAAACTAGTGCCATGTAACAAAGCAAAAAAGCATTCCCAATGCCTACATACCCTGCACAACCTTTTCAAAAGTGGACATGAGCTAGAACAGTCAGGCTAAAACAGCAAGAACTTGTTTCTTTGGCAGCTTGATACCTACCCCCACCTGGAAGCATCTGGGATAGCATGTTTGTCTCAAATGCTATGCTTACCTTCACTGCCTAGGGGCATCACTGTGCTAAATATTCATGAATGAATCAACTGGGACTTGAAGAAATGTGATTATATGCAATTACACTGTCTTGCGGATCATGGCAACCAACACACAATGAATACAAAGCAAGAGACTCCCAAAAACTGTGCCAGCCTTTTAGACCTCCGTTTTCTTCCCCCATGGCACTTGATCGCTTTTCATCCAAGCACTGCAGTGTTACACATCTACTTTCCCCAGTGCTCTTTCTGACCTTTTCACTTGGCTATGAGAGCTGTCACAACATAATTCAGTAAACCTAAGCTTGAATGGCTTGCTATAAAAAGGAAAAAAAAAAAAGAAAAAAAATCAGAAGAAAAAAAGAAAAAGCACTACAACATTCAGGAGAAAGGACAGAAACTATCTGTTTGCTCCTATCTTTGTTAGTAAATGGCAGAGAAGAAAAGTGCATGATAGCAGGAAAGCATGCTAATAACAGGATAGCTGCTGCCAGAACAAGGAAATAAAGTCTTGTTAAAGCTTAAAGAGGCAGAATTAGCTGACTGGGACTCGCAGAGCAGAAAGGTATCTTGCCAAAGAAACATTTTCCTTCCCCAAACCTGCAAGATAACCTCCTTTACACAGGAGTTATCCATGTGCCCACTGCCCAGGCCTCTGGGCACACCCTATTCAGTTTGTGCTGCCTCAAGTCTTGTAGAGAGCCACTGCCCAGTCCTCAAACTTTCATGCTCCTTTCTGTTCCTTTAATACCAAGAGTTACTACCCGTTCTCCCATAAAGAAAATGCTCTGCAACCATGCTCTTGGCATGTGTTTCTCCCATGTTGAAATCTACATTCCCTGAGCAAATTCTATAAGCTTAAAATCTGGCTCGGTATCCCTGCCCCAGATTGCTGCTGACTTCTCCCAGAGAACACACCTATAAGACAACACACAGCTTTAGGAAAAGGTTGCAATACAAATGGAAGGAATACCTCCATAAAAATACAAGTATGACAAATTTTACTTCCTCAGAGGGCAAATATGACGTATATCACTTCTGGAGAGGTATATTAGGATGGAAAAAAATGAACAGGAGACAGAAGTTTTAGGTAGATGGAGACAGTGGTAGAGGCCAAAATGGCCAGGTACTCAAATGTTATGCAGCATTTTCCCAAAGAGCTTGCCAACAAGAAACAGCCAGTGTGAAAGAGTAGGTACCAGTCCCAGCCATGGGCAAAGAAGCCCTGACAGTCACCATAATGTGACTTCTCTCCTACTGTCACATCATACATTAACTGCTTTCAGTCTTAAAATTCTGTCTGTGGATCATGGGCACATATCCTTTCCCAAGACTAACCCAACATTCCACTTCTTACAGCTCCTCCTGGAGCAGGCTCACCTGCTGCTGCCTGGGACTACAGCATACAGCCTCCAGAAGTTAACTGGAATTGTTAACACCTCCCACCCCAGTCAAGATCTCTGCCAATAAGGACATATCTGTTCTGCTGCACCATCCAGTTGTTGTCCCTGGTCTACCAAAAGGAAAAGCTCGTCTTCTGGAATTCTGACTGCTGGACCTTCTCATACCCAGGAGAAAACTCTCAGTGCTGACACTGAAGTAGCAATTACACTTCTTAGAGAAGTTAATAAGCAAAACCCAGTCATGAGGGCCCCAACCCAGTATTTTTAGGAGACAGACTGACATATAAGTTAGAGATGATAAAAAAAAAAAAAAAAAAGTGGTTATCAGAGATTATGGAAATACAAAGATAAGAGCCAAGAGTAACTGGGGGCTTAGAAACAAGACAATATGAAGGCACAGGTGACATCCAGCTCTAAGTAACAAAGAAAGCATCTGAGAATACCACATGAACTCAGAGTCCCAAGAGCATTCATGAGCTCTATGCATAAATATTATTATATCCCTTACTTCCCCACTAGCAATAGGACTACCCTGCACAGAGCCTTCCAACTTGTCTGCATTGAAATTGAATCTCTAGCGTGTATGTAACAGAACTGTACACTATGTCAGAATCATTGGGTTTTGCATCAGAAGTGCACTACATCAAACTAAGAGGCTAAAACTAGATAGCATCTAGACAACTGAATTTTCAGGTGAGCTTTCCAGTATCCCAAGCTACGCAGTAACTATAATGGAGGTCTTGACTTGACTTCTGGGGAAAGCCAGCACCTGATACCAGATTTCATATGTTCCTTAGAAGATACTGAAATATTCTGCATAAACAGGAGTTCTCCTAATGTTTTATGCCAAGGTACATAACATCAGGACAGTCCAGCAGAATGACAGAACCTCCAGGTAACAGACACAAATGTGTGAATATCTTTTATGGTAAGCAACATCACTAGTTTGGAATACTGGCAGTAACAAAAGTGTTCAACTTCACATTTTATAGGAATGAGGAAGGGGGGAAAAAAAGCTTACCTGTCCTTCTATCAGACTAAACAGAAATGGCTTATTGCAATACCATGATCCTAACACCTCTAGGAAGTCAGCCTGTACTTTTGTCATGGTTTTATGATTTTTTGGTACTGGTATTCCACATCATAACATCATGTATTGCATTAAGAGTTAAAGAGCTAATACTCCAGCTCCATAGATCATTGATAATTCCAGGTATACCTGTCTCAGAAGAGAAGAAGCACTACATTCCCCAGAGGACTTTGCGATGCTTTGTATTTTTACGTGTTTTCCGCTCAGAGGGAACAGATAAAAACCCTCAGCGGTCACGGGACACTCTCTTTCCTTTGGGATCGACTCAGCAGTGGGTGCTCGCTGCCGTATTGCCTTCAGCGTTATCGTAAGGCCTTCGGTTTATTGGACACTCTCTCTCTTGCTCATTTTATTTGATTCATTAGCCTCAATTCCAATTATATTGTATTATATTCTGTTATTTTGCTTTCTGATATCTTATTTAGTAAATTAGCTTTCCTCCTCAGATCGTTGCCGCTGTTTTGTTTCTGGGCCCATCTCCTTTTTCCCTTTTCCTTTTTCCCTTCCCCTTTCCTGGGGCGTGGGTCCCCCGCACCAATCGTCACGGAACCGGGCCGATCCAGCCCGGTAAACCGTTGACAACTTTACATAGTGGAACTGAAATACTAACAATTTCAAGAGGAAAATCTGTAATGCCAGAGAAAGCAGACCTTTTCTTCAGCAACTGCCTCTTTTACCTAAGAGCTGTTATTTAGAATACAGGTGATTTCATTGTTACTAGAGGAACAAACATATTGCACAAAAACTTGAATGCTTCTTTCCTAAAAATCAAACCAAGCATCTATTCATAGGCTGTTCCTCATCTCTGACTGCCACACACACAGCACAATCATTAGAATTCTTTAAGCAGAACACAGGTTCATCAAATAATCATGTAAGCTTTCCAGAGCCCTACCGTGACCCCAATCCAACAGAGGCTAAAAGAGTGTGAGCTTGAAATTGCAAGCCTCAGAAAGCTCTCTCTGCAGATTAAGAGATTATTCAAATGTTTCTAGCATCAATGCCAAAAAAATCAATTCATCAATGCAGGACAGGGCAGACAGGTTCATGCAATTCATAAGGGCAATTCCTTTGGGACAGAATTATTCTTGACAAACTTTGAATTTTCCTTAACTGAAATAAACTGGGATTTCCAAAATAAATACCACTGTGAAAAAGCAAGTAGTGAAGGAAACACTTTTTAGTATGACTGATATTTCTGAGGTTTGCTACTTGAAATTCTAGCTGCACTGATTGGTGGTGATTACTAGCATGATGTTTTCTCACTGGGTAAGTACTCTCTCAGGAAGCAGAACAAGCAGGTTGTTACGTGGCCGTTTCTTTTTTTTGTGTAGTTCTACTAGAACAAATACTGAAAGGAAATAATTTTATTTATGATGCACGTTTTGCTCAAGACCAAATGAGAAGACACAATGCTCATTTAAAAATACCTGAAGCAATTATTATTAAATATTTGTTATTCATGTTATAGCACGTTTGCCACTGGAAGCCCAGATACAACCCTATAACAGTTTTCACAAACCAAGCCATCCCTAAACCTCAACCTGCTCTCAGAGCTTATTACTTCCTCCCCTGCCTCAGCAGCTCACATTTTTACTGCACAATTCCCTCAGCATTTTCTTTATTTGCTACACACTTTGCTGCTTGTATGTGAACATCAAAAAGTGCTTGTTCAACAGGTGGTAGAGAGTGCAAGAGAAGAAACAGTGGAAGGCAGAGCAGTTCAGGAACAAACTGTCAAGATGAAAAGGCTGCCCAGGGGAGAGGACTTGTGTGAGAAGAGCAAGAACAGTAGGGTAGGCAGTCTGTTTTCATCAGATCTCTATCCTATTACTCTTTTTTTGCCTCATTTCATCAGATTCACTATCCAAGTTTTAGCAGAGAACTGAGATTCTTTCTACTTCTCTGCATGCATCTAATTGTTTTAGAACCTCAGTACCCACCTTCGCAACACCACTACTTCATGAGCTATGAGATCTGGCCATCAAACATATAAATTCAACATCATGCTCTTTTAAAGATATATTTGCATGCATTGAAATATTTAAACCCTCAAGTAAACTATTCTACTGCAAAAAACATTTCTGAATTTAGATAACATATGGATGGATACGGGTATTTGACCTCTGCTCTCTGGAGGACATATGCAATTCTACCCTAAAATTCTACAACATTTCACTGCTAGACCCTAGATGCTGATTTTGAATGAACGAATAAAGAATGCTGACTTGATAATTATTCAAGATTACATTTCATTCTTGACTGGTCATCACAAAAGTGTCATCACTTTCTTTTTGCAGGTGTTCATACAGCATGCACACAAACAGATGAGCATGAGTTCACCAGTAAGAAGGTTTCACAAAATGTTCTCAAGTTGCATAAAGTTCTTCCATTGGAAAGGAAGATAACGACCCATTCCCATACACATCACAGGAGAAGTGTCAAAGAGTACACACAGCAGTAAAGTAAGAACCAAAAGACAACATGCAAAGATTCTTAACCGTGTATAAATGAACAAAGGATGCAAATGTGGACATGAGAGAACTAAAAGAAATAGGTGAAAGGCTATATCAAAATGGCCTCTGCTGTAAACTGAGGATGAAACTAACAGCAATAAAATGCCAAGGGATGTATTGTTTTCACCAAAACTAGGCCCATGCTCTCCACAGCACAAAACACTTCTTTGCATAAGGTCCTGTGCAGACAAAAAGAAAATGGCAACAAGGCTATAGCAGATGTCATTACTCTTCCCCCGAGCCCAACATAACTTTTAAACGAGGAAATGAAAACAATGGGCAACAGACTTGTGTAAAAGTAAGTAAAATGGAGGCTGAAGCATAAAGGACTGCGAGGGAAAAGAACTGTGCTACAGTAACTGCTGGCTCAAAGCATAAAAAATACATATACAAAAGACAGTTTTTCACTGTCAGTCTCAAGAACTGATAAGGACTCAGCAGCTCATGACCTCTGTCCTCCACATCATACACAAGTGATCTTGGTCAGACAGATCTAAATTAGTTGTTCATAATTTTCATTAAAAAAAATCACTGTGTTAGTAGTAATGTGTATGTTAAGTGGATTTAGAGTTCACTAACATATCACAAAAGAAAAAAAAAAAGTCAGTGGAGGAATTCCATTTGTATAAAAGAAATTCCTTTATGAGTTCACAGAATCTTATGGTCTGCTTGATGCTATTCAACATTTTCATCAGTGACCCAGAAATGATATTTAGAAGTCACTGCTGAAAGTTCAAAGGAGAAACACTGCAGAAATGTTAAAAACTGAGGATGAAAACACTGTCACATACAAAATGAACTGGATCTCTCTGTAATTTGCACTTCTTTAAACAAACAAAAAAAAAATGTATTTTATTGGCATATACAATATTAAGTACCTGCAAACCGAGGAGTTTGCACTACACTTAGGAAGACACCATTACAAACAGTAACTCAGAGGTGCTCAGGAGACAATATTCGCTGGGTGTTGCTCTCACAAGAGGTGTTAATGGAAGCAGTAACAACAGAGAGGAAGATAGAAATCTGCCCACACATGATCCTATATCAAAAAATAAGGCTTGTAGGAAAAAAAAATAAAAATCCCATGAATAACTACCAACTTTGTCATGGTTAGAAACCTTAAGCCCTTTTTACTTTTTTTCACCCATCACATTCCCCTGCAAGGAGGGGGAGTGGGAGACAGGTGTGGTGGGGTTCAATTGGCCATTGGTGAGAAACCATCACAGAGGTCCATCAGCTGGAAACGAGTAACACATCTGACTTCCAAACTAATATTATAGCAATCTCCTAAATAACTTCAGAGGAAAAGTGACAAATTTTCTTATTAACACTGATGTTTATTATGAAGGTACAAAATAAATACTTATGACGCTCTCACCTGAAAGCCCAAAGCAGCACCTCAGCTCACTTTAACCTCAGATGAAACTGAACAAAATGAGTGGATAAAATGGAAATGAAACAGAAATGAAAGAAGAAGAATAAAAAGCTGGTTCTAAATTCAGGACTCTATAAAGCATAAGAACTAAACAAATGCAAGCACAGTACTCTTTTGTGAATGTAATTCAGATAAGCAAAATAACTCTAAATAATACACAGGCAAAGAGTAATATAATCAGCTGACACGTGCTTCAGGAGCTCAAGGATTCATAGAGAAGTGTAAGCTGTGACCTAGCATAGACAGCACAACTGAAGCTATCCAATTCCAGAGTCTAAAAGGCTTGGCTGCTGGCCCTCCTGCTTACTCCATTTGCCCCTTCCGCTTCCTACTGAAGGTCAATACACCGCTTCACAGTCACAGAGGAAATCCCAGGGGGCAGCACATTGTTCAGATACATTAGATTCCTTAACTGGCCATCAGATGGAGTCTTTTATCAGCGTACAGTAATTTGCAGCAGAAATCCCTGCTTACAGGAGGATAGACAAACTACAGCTATAGAGGCAAACACTCTAAGGAACAAACACATGTAAATCTCTCTGCTTGCTGTGAATCACGCTGTTTACCAAAACACTCACCCTCAAGCCAACTTGTTGGTTTCATTTATATACAAGTATAAACTATCTAAACTAGAGAACTGCAGCAGTACAGATTTCCAGTTCTGCATTATTTTGCAGGATGAAGTCATTGTGCAGACCTAGGCACAACTGTGTTATAAACCTGTAATAATTTTCATGAAATACTGCAAATTAATTTAAGACACAGAGTTTTTCCCAATAAGCACCAGATGGCAGAGGCTCTCTGCACTTCCAGAGAAAAGCACCAGGAAAAAACAACAAGAAAAAATACTAAGAAGCAAGCACCAAAACATTCAGAAACAGAGAAAATTTTTATTTTAATTAGGAGTACAGATTTTCACTATCTATTTATCTATTTATATCTACATCTCAAGATTGCATTTTGACTAGCTGTCATAATTAACATGGAAAATACTTCGTTTCTCCCAAATGAAGTACCCTTTATAAAGATCTGCCTAAAATTGCTTAGATAATGTCCAATGTTAATCATCAAACATTTACAAAACCTTAAATGAAATCTCTGTTCTCAGTTACAATGGATCATGTTTGCACTTCTGCACTTCACAACCAAGGTACCCTGACACCAGCACCTTCAGCACATCAAAAACATTTAATGAAAAATACAGCAAAGCTGCTTACATCAAAAAACCCACACAGGTTCTGAGATGCATACAGTAACACAAAGGAAGTAACAATCTTTCTGAAATGTTTTCGAGTGTGACTTTGCAATTCTTCACAATCAGGATTAGTCTCCTTGACTGACTTTGCCAGTCGTGTCCTTCAAGCTGCAAAGCATCCTATGCAATCAGGGAGATAAAAACAAAGAGGCAACTTTTGGGGAAAAAAAATGGGGTTCTACAATCAGTAGATTCAACTTGTGCGCTTTCCAACTTTCCAAAAAGTCCAAAGTTTTTGTTAACAAAGGTCAAGCATATACTCACAGGTTGCTGGTTTTGTTTTGCTGGTTTTTTGTTTGTTTGTTTGTTTAGTGTATGGTGACATTACTTGTATTATGCCATTCTACTTCACTCAATCATTCATCCCTCCTTTCTCCCTGAGGTTAACTGTTTGTCATTAGAACTGCCTTATTAACTTTCCCAGAAGTTGTTTAAGCCCAATAAGCATGCAATGCTTTTGACTAGTGCTTTTCTTGAATTCGTTGTTGTTGTTGCTATGCAAGGATATCTGCTGCTTCACTGGAACGCATTAATGAGTTTTATGAGCATTCTGTGAATAACTTTGACATTTCTACAGGTGAAAGTAGATTACACAATTGCTGCAATTGTCCATGTTACACAGTTACTTATTTTCAGACTTTCAGGACATACACAGCAAAAATATATTAAAATTACCTAGCTCTCAATCAAGGTGAAGTATCTCTGATAGATTAAACAGAACAAAAAAGTAACAAGAACCCATTCAGACTGGAAAAGCCACTTGTTTTATTTCTACAGTGGGTGAACCCCTGAGGCTCAAGAGATACCGAACCTTCTCTATATTGCACACTTACCCCTACTTAAGTCTGACTTTTTCTGAAGCACATAGTCAATTCAATTTTAGTAGAAAGGCACTTTAGACCAGAAAATACCTAATTCTCAGGAGTGGCTACTGTGCTACAATCTTTGAGTTCATGACATGCTTCTCTCCATAGCTCTTATTTTACAGTACTATATGGATAAGGAAAGGAAACAAAACAAAAGCACATGCTGATGCCTTCAATTGTGCGATGAAAATTTACTTTCTAACATAAAATATAACGGTCTTCTCTGCCTACCCACTGTAACAATATATTCTCTGAATGTGTAACAGATTTTGATCTTTAGGTTCAAACATTCTACGGTTCCATCAGAAGAACCCTAAGTTTCACACACTGATATTAGCAACACTTAAACTTGAATTCTGTGTTTGGCTTAACATTAAGCACAAATACTTGCCTTGATATTTGAAAATATTCTGTGTAAACACACAATAAAACTGTCACAGCAGCACATAAATGAACTACCTTTGTAAAGCAGTGCAGAGGAAGTATTTTAAATATCTTTCTGAGTTGCAAAGTGGGATAGTTTTGCTGCTAGTGAGAGGACTACCAGAAGACCCCTGACATTAATTCCACCTTCATGCCACCATATCCTGCTGTTAGAAAGCTACTCAATCACATCGAAGAACCCGCATGAAGCTAACTGCAACTTGGATCAGTTCTGCCTGTGTTTATACAGACAGTGAATGATCGGAGCACAGAGCTTACCACTTCTTTCTGAAGCAGCATCACTTACAACGTTTATGTCAACTCTGCTACATTAACTAACCTTTTAACAAGCCTTTCTTCTCCAATTCCTTCCCAAGGAGTTGCCGTGCATGTATACATCAAAGTTGGGTTGACCCGCAGGAAGCCTGCAAAGTTCAACTTCTTTCATGAGATCCAAAATGAGGCCTCACAACTGCAGCCTAGTATTGAATTGTTCCACAACAATGTAACCGAAAGAGCAACAATGTCAGGAGAAGTGAAGATGTTAAGTCCTCTCCTTCTCCAAGCTTTCTCCACTTTCTGCCATCAATCCTCTCCCAGAGTTCACCTAAGACACACTGCATGCTTCACCATCAAGCCTCTCTAGATCCTTAATTTCTAGCACCAACAAGCCATTAGCATGCAGCCTTAGATTTCAAAATCTGGCAGAAGCAGTTACCATGCCCTTATACCAGCTCAACAAAAAGTGAGGAAGTTGCTGGGCTACACACAATGCCTGTGTACTGGGCTGAGCAATGGTTACCTAGATAGGTCAACAAAAGCATATGGCTTTTATTTTTTTTTTTTTTAAGTGAAGCCAATTGGGTTTATAGATCAACTTCCACAGAGCTCAAAAGGCCAACATCAAAGTGGGATAGCTCCACACACGGCAAGAACACGTGTGCCCAGAAGCACAACCAGGTTACTCTAGCTGATGAATGCCAGGTGAGCTTCAACAAGCGAACAAGAATTGCCAACTGGCAGCAGGTTCCACATTGTGTCAGAACAAATGCTGCTAATGAACTCAGAGCTAATAACTACTGCACAAATAGACTCCTCTGCTTATTGTTTTGCTGGCAAGAAGTCAGCACTGCCCTTTTTTTTCACTGCATATTTGATCAACTTAAAGGCAACCTGAGTACCTCTCCTGGCATCAAGTTGCATGCGTAGTTATAGAAGCCAAAGAGGTCTGCTTGGTTCAGCTGTACAGCTAAGAAAAGGCTGGTGTATTGTGCAAGTCATATATCATATTTTCAACCTGTGCTTCCTCACAAATATCTACTTTTCCATATTATTACATTGTACTGCACTTTGCTCTCTACACCTGAAATTAGCAATCTTTTTTATATTTGACATAGAAATTACACTCAAAATTATCCACATACAGACAGAAGCAATTTTGTATGATCCAGACAGAAGCCTCTCTAAAATAAGCATAAAAGTAATTCAACCCATCTAAAAGTATTTTGTGCACTAGTCCTTTGAGAAATACATATGGCGAACCATAAGCAAAAGCCTTTTCCCCATACACCATCCCTCCATACTTTTCTATCAGACTGTATCATAAACAGTAAGACAAAGCGTAAATAAAGAAGAGCAAAATTGTTCATTAATCAGAATCTTGTTTTCCACATTTCTTGATCATGCCTCAGCCAGCTGTCTCTGCCTTGCCTAAAGCCCTTGCAGGGCATCAGCTCTTAGGCTGCAGAAGATAAAGCAACGCATCCATACAGAACCACTGAGATGCTCTAGATTACAGCAATTGAAACACAGGACCTTTCACGTTTAGAAATTCAGTCTTCATATTAACATGCATATGATATACAAATAGAGGAGTCAAAGTGACCAAAATACCATATGCAGAATCTTAACCACTTTAACAGCCAGATACAATTATGCTGACAATCAGCTATTCCTTTACTACACTTTATTAAAATCTCAGCAACATTACAGAATCTGCACTTCTATCTCAATGATCAGCTATAAAAAATATGTAGATGAATGCAACCATTTTTCAAACCTGGAGAAAAGTATCTAATAATATCCAGTGTCAAACATAGCAAGAGTAAGCAAGATCCAGGCTATATATTAGAAAAAAAGAAACTGTAAAGCCACTTTCTGCTCTGGCTGAAATCAACAGGAGTTAAGTCATGAACTTTGCAGCCAGTCATCTTTTACTCACAGAACAGTGCTGGGTTTATATAAAGCCTCTAAAAGGCAGCAGTAATTGCCTTTCTGAACTGCTTTTCTCTGTATTTCTGCAATATCAAATACTTCATACAGAATCTGTTTCAAAACTTTGTGGTATTTCTTAATAATGGCTTTAGTATTTTGTTTATTTAGTATAAGATTTGTGACAAAACCTAAAATAAGAAAACATTCTGCAGGTCAGCAAATGCCTGCAACCTGTACCTTCCCAGCAATTAGCATTCCAGTTCTTCAAGCACACGGCACCATCAGGTTGAAAACAAATATTTAAAAATAAAGCCAAATATCTAGCCTTTGTACAAGGGTTTAGGGGTTTATCCAAAACATGTCATCACTGAGTACAGTGATAACACTTACAGTCCTATGCTATTTTTTAAATAAACAAGTAACCAAACACAGAATAAGATATTTTGATATATTGTGATCCCTATACCTTCTTAATTAATTAGTACCATACAACATGAAATTAAGCAAGCTTTAAAACCAAACAACTCAAAAAGGGAAAAACAGACAAGGTACTGAAACCTATATAAAGAACAATCAAAAACAGTATCTGAGTTCATCCTACTCTAATTCAGTAACAGTAATTCAATAACAATTTACACAAGAACAAACAGTCTTTACATTCACTAATCAGAGAGTAGCTTTACAATCCCATACACTTCATTTCATTTAAATAATAATAAAATTAATCATAATAATAAAATTTACTTTATTTTATCCACAGGTTTCATCATGAAATTTCATATGACAACAATTCCACTTACCTGTCAAGTTTCATTTGTAACATTCACAAACAAACTAAATTACTTCCTTAACTAGAGTAATCTTCAATACAAAATAAAAGCTTCAACACAAGGTCTTTTTGTAGATTTGGAAATATCTTACAACAGCTCCTCAAAGAGAGGAGGACAGGCATAAAAAAGGTTACTGCACAATCCAGTCTTCACTTACAATCTCAGTTTCTCTGTATACATCTCAAAGCAAATCGCACATCACACCTAGACTTCATTTTAATTCCCCAGAGAGAGAAACAGCCTAATCAAGAATTGTTAAAACACATAATATCCCATGCTCATAAGAGAAGAAATTTCAGAAACTTACAGACTCCCTCTTCTTGGAAGGCTCAACTCCTTCTGCAAAAAAAAAAAAAAAAAAAAAGTCATCACATTAGAAATAAAATCTGTTTTAACTGGATACAGCCTTTTTATTAAAAAAAATCTACACAGGATGCTCCCATCCTACCAGCAGCAGCGATGTTCAACTGCAGTAAAAGAAAGATTTGACATGCAAGACTTTCATGTATTCCTTTCTAATTTGAAGTAGAAATTTGTAGCAGAAATCTTAAATTATTTCAACCAGAAGAACATCACAGATAAAACTTACAATCAGAGCTATGATGCACTGGTGACAGTATTAAAACTTGTCAGTGACAGAAAACTTCTAAGCTCGTTCTAGAACCACTGGTCACAAGAGATGTTAGCAAGGGATTGAGACCTATGTAACTGATGGATTCTACAGTGATTTTTTATTTTTCATTTTTTTTCCCTGAGAAAGGATGAAATCCACAGCAGTTTAATCTTCAGTACGGAGGAAAGCCACAAGATCCATGCAGTTTTGCCTATCAGAAATAATCATGAGATGTGTATACCACAATTACAGTGGCAGTATGTATGGTAGATATCACAGAACACTTGAGCCTGGAAGGAATCTCTAAAGATCCCCTGGTCCAGCTTTACCCGAAGCAGGGCAGGTAAAGCTGGTTACCCAGGAACACGTCCTGCTGGGTTCAGAAGTCTAAAAAGATCCAAACCTACCTGGGCAAGCTGTTATAATATTCAACTACCCTAATTTTTTCCATATTTCTCACATTAATTTATATTCTAAATGCTATATGAGGTAGGTTTTCTTCGCAATCCCTTCCCACAAAGAGAACAGCCTATTTTGAAATAAAGGGAAAAGCTGACTAACCTCCAGGATACAAGCAACACTGAAGATCATCAAAAAGGACAGTTGGATATAAGAAGGACTCAAATTATGTTAACTGATACCTTCAGTTACTCATTTAGTTTATGTTTACCTACAACATTATCACAAAAGACTATTTTAAAGCATGTCATACATACTTCACTTCCACTCCAAAGTACCATTCCAAAAGAGAATTATATCAAAATTCAAAAAGTGCGTACACAAATTTTTTATTTCATAGAGCACATAAATGAAATTATAAGCACTAACCAGAAAAAGCACATGAAATACAATGAATGGATAAAAATAGTTTAGTCAGGCACCTTAGGAAAGGCTGTAAGGGAATGAATAATTATGTATTCTTTGGAGACTTAAATGGTGTGCAGTAAATAAGGCAGGGGCTGCTAACTGAGTGATAAGGATTAAAATATCAAGCAGCTACTCAATTCCTGAGCACCGCCCATCCTGTTAACTGAATGAGGCAGGAAAAAATAGTGTGAAACAATGTAATTAGAGATCATAAGGCACAGGCACAAGAGAGGAGAACTTGAGGCCTTGGTAACAAAATCTGGTACTTCCTAGGAAGTTCCAACAACCGTTCAGAACCTGCCATTTAAATCAACACGTTTTAGCGCAATGTCAAAAGAACAAAAGAACAGTTACACCTGCACAGAATATTACATTATGAAGCTGTGTAATTCCCCTGAACTGAGAATGTCACATTCATCACGAACAAAATGTAACTGCAATTTACAACCTGTGTACTTCCTCGCATGTTTTTTTTTTTTTTTTTTTTTCTGTAATATTTACAATGCCATTGTGTTCCACTTCTTACACAAAATTCCACTTGTAATTCTAGGCATTGTCATGCTGTAATAGACCTTGACCACAGAAAACTGCCAAAACGTAATGAGCAAGGATTGCATGTGGCTTAATACCTAACCTAAAAGTTTCAACAGGTACTTAAACTTTGATTCTTATAATTCAGGTTTTTGGCTTGTTGTTGTTGTTTTGTATGTTTTGGTGTTTGCGTGTTATCGAGCTGAAAACTTGGTCAATTTGGTTACAGTTTACTGTTACAACAGAAAATGGCAAATAACTGCCTTCAACAGGAGCCTTGATTACCAAATAGGGTTCTAACAATTCACTGCAACTATGTGCAAGTAAAAATGTTGAGAACTGACAAGATCTCTCAGTATCAAGCAAAAAAATATAATAATAAAATAAAATCTCAGGTATGTAAATCATGCAGGAGGACTTAGAAAAAACTGCAGATTTTAAAGTACCATGAGAGTGAATGCGTAGATGAAAAAACATGTTTTGTTCTGGATGACCTCTACATACTCATTTTCTCCTATATATCACAGCACTGGTGTTAGAATGCTAGGACATTCCTGTCTCTCATGACTATCTCCATATGGAGAAAGAAAAAAAAAAATCAAAACAAGAAGTACAAAGTAGATGGAAGCCTCGCTTTCTGTCTCAGATCAAGTTTAATTTTCACAACTTTTTTTTTTTTTTTTTTTTGTACATGACTTAATAGCTAAGATTCTTCCATAGAATGAGAATTTGGCGGATTATCAGCTGTGCTGGCACAGACCTTCTGTCTGACAGCAGACCAGATTGACAAGTCAAGTTACATTAGCCTTCACATAGTATAGCAAAGCTCCCCAACACACAAGGTGGAAAAACGTTAAACATGCTCTGCATGGGGCTCAGCAATAGATTAGGTGTGAGAATTCATTAATGTGCTAAGTTTGTTAAGAAAAAAAAAAAAATCTATACCTTTTATTAGCTTAAGTTACAATTTTACTCAAGTTCTCCCAGATGCTTTGCTCACAGACTCTGAAAACAAGAAAGAGTAACACCAGTCCAAAAACCATCAGCCCTTTGGATTGCAGCTCTCAGAATCCAATCTCAAGCTACAAATGTAGCCACTTGCAGTTTTCCCGCATCACACTGTTTTGTTTCAGAAAGGCTCAGTCATCCAGACCCACACCAGCTGTCCTGGTCCTGCTGCGCAGCATCCAACACCAGTCTGGAGAATGCTGTAGGCAAAAACCTAGTGGTGTCAAGAGCTTCAGGTCAAGTACTTAATCAGATAAACCCCAGAGCATTAAAAAAAGCTTCAGCACCACTCAGTATGGTTGTCAGGGACCAGAATGACAACATGCTCTTCCACACTTGCCCTACACGGAATCCTCCTTCGGGGAGTTCCATTTCTGCCTTTTTCAGGGCTGTTTCACAGAATCACAGAACTGCAGGGGTTGGAAGGGACATCGAGAGATCACTGAGTCCAGCCCCCCTGCCAAAGCAGCTCCCTAGCCCAGGTTGCACAGGTAGGCATCCAGGTGGGTCTGGAACATCTCCAGAGAAGGGAGAAGGAGACTCCACCACCTCTCTGTGCAGCCTGTGCCAGTGCTCCATCACTGCACTGTGAAGAAGTTTCCACACACATTTCCTGTGCTTCACTTTGTGGCCATTTCCCCTTGTCCTATCACCACACACTGCTGAGAAGAGTCCAGCTTCGTCCCTTTGCCTCTCACTTCTTAGATATTTATAGACATGGATCAGATCCCCTCTGAGCCTCCTTTTTTCAAGGCTGAACAGACCCAGTTCTCTCAGCCTTTCCTCATAAGAGAGGTGCTCAAGACCCTTTATCATCTTTGTGGCTCTCTGCTAAACTCTTTCCAGGAGATCTGTCTTTTTTGTACTGGGAAGCCCAAAACTGGACACAGTACTCTAGATGAGGCCTCACCAGTGCAGAGTAGAGGGGGAGGATCACCTCCCTCAACGTGCTGGCCATGCTCTTTTTAATGCATCCTTAATGTTGTTGGTCTTCTTGGCCATCAGGGCACACTGCTGGCTCATGGCCATCCTGTCATCCACCAGGACACCCAGGTCCCTCTCCTCAGAGCTCCTCTCCAGAAGGTCACCCCCAACCCTAGATGCAAGACTCTACACTTGTTCTTGTTAAACTTCATCTGGTTCCTTTCTGCCCAACTGTCCACCCTGTCCTGGTCTCACCGAACAACAACACAGCCTTCCAGCATGTCAGCCTTTCATTCCACACCAATCACACAAAGCACTCTAATCCACCACACGTTCCTGCCCTTGAGGTCCTTCAGGTCTCAAAACATGTGCTTTGAAAATATAACAGGGCTCGTCACTGGTTTAAGAGATCTGTGCAATTCTGTGCCAAATTGCTGTGATGATGCAGAAGGACTTGTGTACCAAACTTAATTGCAGCTGTCATTAGCTAGTTCAAATTCCATAAACTGAGCATTTTATCATCAATAACATGGTTCCACAACAACAGATGCACTTTTGATCATTTCAGTAATTATGGTTCTACACATCTATTTGACATTTCAGTCTGGACAAGTTCACTCAATGCACCAGAGGGCAGATAATCAGCTTTACTTAACAAACAAACAGGCAAACTGCTCACCAAGTAAAGCACAGTAAACTTTATTCTGGGTCAAAGTCCTCATGCTACTAACTAGAAAGTGTTCAAATAACAGAATTAAATAAAGATTTAAATGATATTAGACTTAGAAAACCCAAAAACCGATGCTTCAAGTAGTTTCTTGCAAATATGACAGTAAATCACAGAAAATTAAAATATTCAACGTCCTCTACTATAAGGGAGGAAGTAAAGATGTCATTAACTTATTGCTGGATTCACCTGTTAACAAAAAAGACTAAAAAGCCAACGCATTCATAAGCTGCAAATGGTGCCTGAAGTTGTTGCTAGCTGTTGATACAGGTAAGTTTTAGAGCTACAGTTCAGTTCATTACACTTCAAGAAACAACTGCACATCTCTGAAAAAACCCAGAGGGTTTACTTTAGAGAGTTTTCACTTGTCAGTGAAGTAGGCTGAAAAGCAAACTTTTTCAGGAAAAGAAAAATCATCAGTAGTGCACTCTCCAGCAGGGGAGGTATTAAATGTAATAAGAGTTATAGAAGGCTTATACCCTGTTGATCAACTCATTTGTCACAGACCACAAGCACTGCAGGGTTTTCCAGTAATGCGTTATTTAATATAAAATTAATGCAGGGCATTAATACCACGTTAACATTTACACAGCATTTATAATAGCATGACATGACAAAACTGTCCTGGCACACAATTCACCTTCTTATCATAACTACTGACAAAAAGAGAGACTCTTGAGGGAGTCAGGAAAGTTCATGTTCGAAGCACCTCACTCGTAGCAGGTGTGGTCTGACCCAGTCCGCCCAAGATATAATTCTGTAGTCACTTTCTCTTACAAGTACTGAGTTCACATCACTTTCTGTCCCTTTGTGCACTAGCTGCCAACGAGACAGGCACTACTGATGTCTTACAATGAACTTTCATCTTCTACTTGATGATTAAGGTTTTCTTATTCTTTTTAGTCACCCAGATGCAGCCAACAGTTTAACACAGTGGGATTTATTGTTTCTTTGTTTTGCTGAGCCATACCCACACCAATCAACCCTTAGCAAGTATTCTGATGAACGAAAATTGCTGCTTCTGCATTTGCCTGCTCTTGAAGACTGTGACTCACAAAACAACCCATTCACAGTTTTTCCTCATCACCTACAGAACACTCTGTGAGCAAGAACACAAGGCTAATTTTAAATGTTTTACATGTGCATTTTCAGTGTACATGTTCTGCATGTTAACTTTCACCCCTCTGCCACACAATCACTTGAAAACAAAAAGTGTAAATAATGAACTTCAAGTCACAAGTCATCAGTAACTGCTGTATATTTTAACAGGATATAAGCTATAAAAGAAAGGAGCCACTTAAGTTCAGATTTAACCAGAAGAGTCTACATCTTGCTTACTTCAGTATTCTGCGTCCTATTTAACTCATCTATTAACTCCTGCACACTTATGTTGCAGGCACTGCTGACTTTCAAAGCATATCTGTGCAGCAGCTCCATGGCTACTTACACGTGACAGAAAAGGAATATCCAGACACCCACTTAAAGATAAGCATTATCAACTTAAATGCAATTAACCAGATTAAAAAGAATACCTAACAGGCTATGTATATAAAAATATAAAATAAAAAGGAAAATGAATATACACACCATATGGAAACAATTCGATTCATTTCTATATGTTTTCCTACAGACAAACTGGAAATGATGGCAATGTTAAGATTTCTGAGTGACTGAACTAAGTTAACAGCAGCTAGATATGTTTCACCTTGTCTAATATTATTCTTTTAAACTTTTAAAATTAGGAAGCCCTGAATCCTATCGAAACGAGGTGGAAGGTTTCAGAATGATTATTAACAATACTGCAATTTATTAACAATACAGAATTTCCTAAGAACAGCACTATACACTGTCTGAAGTCCTCCCAGTGATGGGATGAGCTGTAACAAAAAGAACTTCCTTCATAAGAATTCCATTGGGTAAGAGGTACTATATAAACGGCAACTGTTAAATATTTCTTTTTTAAATTAACATAAATCAGAGAACAACTCCAGGTCAAATAACACAGTCTTTAGTGAGCACTGCAATGCACTGTTTACATAAAAGCAATAGTAGATTCAGTGACGACAGGAAGAATATAATTTAATGATTAGCAGACAAATGCATTCTCAGAAATTACAGGATCCTACAGGAGTCAGACACTGGAAGACAGATTTGGAAAGCAGGAAAAAAAATTACTTGGACAGAAAACAGAATGTATTAAAGCACTATGAATATTCACAGGGTAAGCTGTCATAAAAACTATATCCCCTATGCAAACAGAATTTATGAATACAGAACCATAGGGGAAGAAGACTTTTTTTTTTTTTAATTTTAGAAGTGATTATTGGCCTATCTAATTTACACCAACTGATTCCAACAGCATTTAATGAGAATATATCCAAAGTGACATACCGTAACAATTAAAAAAAAAGTCCAAGGACTGAATCAGTAGTCTACCTGACAAATGAAAAACAGTAATTCAGATAAGAATTAATGTTTACAAGCACAGTTTTAATATCCTCGAATGCCCCATCCCTGGAGATATTTCAAGGCAAGGCTGGACGTGGCTCTGGGCAGCCTACTCTAGTGGTTGATGACACTTGCCAGGGCAGGGTGGTTGAAAGGAGATGATCTTTGAGATCCTTTTCAACCCAGGCCTTCCTATGATTCTATGATCTGCACTCTCTATCTCAAATCTTCAGCTGAAAGCAGTGGTGGCAAAATACACTAACTCCAATTCCTTAGAAAGAAAAAAGGAAAAAGGCAACATGGCTTACTAGGAAAGCAGATACTGCAATTAGCAGAGGAAAAAAGAAAACCCTTAATGAGAAGCAGAAATCCTTTCCCCAGAGAGCAAAACTAACGACAGCTGCCAAAATTAATGTAGTAAAACTGTGTTCATTTCAGAGTGATCTGTTTTTCACTCCTTTCAATATTTGCTTGTAGAAAAATTCTACTTCAGGTTTTTATTTGTTGCCATGATGTCTTTCACGCTTTCTTGGCCCAATCTTTCAAAATCAATGAATAACCATGTTTCTTTAGTAAAGAAGTGTAAAAATTCTGAATTAATTTTCCATTTCTAAGTACACAAAATCATTCCAATCAGCCCAACACTGAAAAATCCATGCTCCCTGCTGGCTATTGTACAGTCTACTTCACCCACTGGTAAAGAACCATATTATCACATGACAGGTGGAGAAAACGCATTGACAGTAAAGAGTTCAGAACATTAGACAGATTCCAGCTACCAAGTTTACACACATTTCCATCATTATCACTGAAGTGCTACCATATATTAAGGAAGAAGAAGAAAGAACAAAAAAAAAAAAAAAGCAAAACTAAAGGCATCAACTTTAGTTGGTAAAATCATCCAGCTGAACAAATGCAAACAATTACACGGTTTACCAGATACAGAATCATAGAATCATATAATCACTCAGGTTGGAAAAGACCTTAAAGATCATCAAATCCAACCACAACCTAACTAATACTACCCTAATTCTAACAACCCTCCACTAAAATCAAGTTGCTGAAAACCCTGTATGTTTTGAATAAAGTCATAGGTTATTTCATTAGCAGAAAGCAATGACTTTTACACGGACATAGCTCCACAAGATTTCACTCATCACTAAAATGCAACAACAGCATATAGCAGCTACCAGCTTTGGCACTTCTCACCTCATTTCATCAGTGAGGTGAATCAAAAACCAGCTGAGTGGCCAGAACCAGAGGAAAGCGGTCAGCGGTGTAAAGTCCAGTGAGCTGTAGGCCAGTCATGAGTGAGTACCTCGTGGGTCAATACCAGGTCCAGCCCTGCTTCTTCATTAACAATCTAGATGATGATGCAGAGTGCACCTTCATTAAATCCATGGAGGACAAAAAAGTGGGGACAGTGGCTGACCCACCAGAGGGCCATGTAGCCATTCAGAAGGACCCCAGCAGGATGGAGCAGAGGGATGACAGGAACGGCATGCAGTTCAACAAGGAGAAATGCAGAGTCTTTACAGCTGGGGAGGAACAAACCCAGGTGGGGGCCTCACGACTAGAAAGCAGAAAAGGGCCTGGGAATTCTGGTAGGCATCAAGTTAAACATAAGTCAATGAGCCCTTGCTGCTAAGGCTAACGGTAAACTGGACTTCATTAGGAGGAGTGTTGCCATCCGGTCAAGAAATGACTCCATCCCTCTTCTCAGCACTAAGGAGGCCAAACCTAGAGTGCTGTGTCCAGTTCTGGGGCTGCCAGCACAAGAAAGACATGGACAGACTAGAAAGAGCTACTAGAATGAAGAAGGGGCTGGAGCAGCACTTATGTGAGAGGATGAGAGGAGGATGGGAGAGCTGGGACTGTTCATGCCTGGAGAAGAAAATACTCAGGAGGATGTCACCAATGTCCACAAATACTAGAAGGGAGGATGCAAAGAAACAGAGCCAGACTCTTCGCAGTGGTGCTCAGTACTTCTGTGCTGTGCAGGTGATGGACTTCTGGCACAGGTGGCCCACAGAGGCTATGAAGTCTCCTCCTGAGAGATCTTGAGAAGCCTGGGCACACTGCTCAGGGTGACCCTGCTGGAGCAGGGGTTGCAGTAAATGGACTCAGCAGTACCTGACAACCTCAACCATTCTGGGACTTTCTGGTGACTAAAAATACAGCTGCTAGAGACCGTTATGTTCACAGAAATCTAGCTGTCTTCTTTCACCAGTGAGATCATGGTAGCTGACAACTCTGTTTGAATTATATGAGTATGTTCAGCAGCTGCTGCTAAACTGCTGTCAAAATTGTAACTACAAGATAAACTGATTAAGCCTGTCTTCAGCATGAAAGACTTCCCTACATTTAGGCTTTAGCAGCAGTAATTTTTGTTAAGACATTCTGCACAGGATGGAAGGGGCAAAAAAAAAAAAAAACCCAAACACAATTATTCTTTTTCCCAGGAACAATTGCCACTAGCAAGACATTATCCTTGCTCAGTACCTCAAAACGCTCACAAACATCAGCTGCAACTGATTGTGAACAGTGAAAGCGAAGAAGTACACTAAACCCAAGTTTCAGCTTCACTGATGAGAAGATTTGAGGCACAAGTTTTGCCAAGGCACTGCTCACTTCTAGTCATCACGGAGCTGAGATTAGCAGCTGCTCTTCACACATAAAAGCAAGGAGATGACTGTGGTCAGGTCAGAGCAAAGGACAAGAATAGCTCACTTTTCCACAAAACCTTACAAACAGTACAGGCAAAACGTCACTTGTCTGTTTTAAAACAAACAAAACCATCCACAACCTGATGCAGACAATAGAAATATTTCTTCTAGAAATAGACAGCTTTGTACTTGCTCTTTTATTCACTTGAGATGTGCCATCCCTTATGCAATTAAAAGGTCTCAAAACGAAAGATTTTATTTAATACTGACATTTCAATCAGTATATATATGCCCTTTTTTTTTTTTTTTTTTTTTAGTTCAGGTGAACTTATGGCTTACTGGTAATATACTCTGCTGATGTGGAAGAAAGGATCAAGTTCGAGGGCAAGGATCACACCAGAAAAAATGAGACTTGCTTTAGAACTGTAAGATAAATATTAACCTGCTTGTCAAAACATAAGTTTCTATTTTTTCCACTTCAAAAGTGTAGTCTTATGCTCATATCAACAACATGAAAATTAATTGGCTCCTACACAGCTTTAAATGCCCTGCTAGAGCCATACTGATTTGTGCCACTCCCAAGAAAGAGCACTGGGGAGCAACGTTCTCATATCTTTTGTCTTTTCAACTATTATAAACTCCAAAATTGCTCTTCATGGGCCTTCTCATCATGAACCCATTTTCTACTACATTTCCTGACTGTTTGCCACATTTGCTGCTTAATTGCAAAGTTCTTGTGTCATAAGAACAGATAAGCTGGAAGAGACCTTCAAAGATCCACCTACTCCAACTGCCTGATCACATCAGGGCTAACCAAAAGCTAACATATATTACTGAGGGCACTGACCAAACCTCTTGAACACTGACACAGAGGGCATCAACCACCTCTCTAGCAAGTCTGTTTCAACGTCTGACCACCCTCACAGTACAGAAGAGTCTCCTAATGCCCAGCCTGACCCTTCTCTGGCACTTCCCATGCAGTCATTCCCACCCTGCCATCAGTTCCCAGGAGCAGAGCCGCTCCCTCTGCCTCCCCTCCTTAGGGAGCTGCAGGGGGCACTGAAGTCACCTCTTGGCCCCTGCTTCTCTGGGCTGGGCAATCCAAGTGCTCTCAGTCCCTTTTCATTGCACATGCCTTCCTGCCCTGTTGTACCAGCTGTGCTGTCCTCCTCTGGATACTTTCAAGAACCATAATACTCTCAAATCTGCACACACTATTCAAGGTGAAGCCAAAGCAAAGGTAAGTGTGCAAACAAAAACCCTTCTTGGATGCTCAAACCTCCTATGTACCTCTCTGCAACAGGTATGAGGCTCTGGATGTGGAAGGCCCAACTGTGGGTCAACAGCCCGCTCAGTCTAGACAAACTAACAAAATCAAAGCAGGAAAAGTCTTTCCCCAACATCAAGACTTCATTATTGAAAAAGAAGAGACAAGCAGTATTAGTTGTAGGTGATTCCTCCCTGCAAAGACAGAACATCAAATGCACTGAGCAGACCCTCTTCTTAGAGAAGTCTGCTGTCTTCCTGGGGCTCAGATGAGAGGTGTCACCAGGAAACTACCTAGCCTAGTACAGCCAAACTACAACCCCTTAATGCTATTCCACACAGGGAGAGGTGAAGCAGCTACATACGGGTCAAGGGCTATCAGAAGGAACCTTCAGGGCCTTAGGATAACAGCTGAAGGAAGTGAATGCACAGACCATATTTTCTTCTCTGATTCCTGTATTGGGTAAGGACATGGAAGCAAATCAAAGGATCTGGTGATGGCACTAGCCAGAAAGCTGGATATTTAAGCTTTGAGGCTAGTGCCGTCACCAGCACTTTGGTTTTTTTTGACAACATACGGCTTATATGGCACCAAGTTTGTGGGCACCAGATGGGGCTTGCCTTTCTTAAAGGGAAAGGATCCTTAAGGAAAAGCTAGCAGGGCTCACTGGGAAGGCTTTAAACTAAGTATGAACAGAGATGGGGGGAATGTAAGCCTTCCCATGATAAGGCATGGGATGGCATAGCTAGATTGGAGGGACAGGGTGCTAGCAGAGGCCTTGAAGGACCTACTGCCTTGAAAGGTGCTGGCAACACTGAAATGAAATCCTACGACAATGAGGCAAGTGACAAGACCAGCTGTCCAGCTGAAGTGCCTCTACACCAATGCACTCAGACTGGGAAACAAACAGGAGGAGATGGAAACTACTGTGCTACAAGAAATCCACGATATCACTGCCATCACTGAAACCTGGTGGAATGATTCCTATGACCAGAATGCAGCTATTGACAGCTACAAGCTGTTCAGAAGGGATCAGCTACGAAGGACAAGAGAGGGTGTTGCTATCTACATTAAGAAAGGATTAGAATGAGAAGAGCTGTCCTTGAAGAATAGTCACAAGCAAGTCAAAAGCTTGTGAGTGACAGTTAGAGAATGAGGTTACAAAGGGAGTGTTATGGTTGGTGTCTACAGCAGGCCACCCGATCAAACAAAGCCTGTTGATGAGGCCTCCCATCTCCAGCTACAGTCACTTGCATTGCAACTACAAACACATGTCCTGCTGGGGGATTTCAACCACCCAGACATCTGTGCTGGAAAAGTAGCACAGCGAGATGCAGGCAATCCAAGAGGCTCCTGGAATGCATTGAAGAAAACTTCCTGAGTCAAGTAACAGAAGGCCCCAGCTGGAGGGATGCAGTATTGAACCTGCTGCTCACCAATGCAAATGAACTGATAGATAACATCAGGATTGGAAGCTGGCTGGGCTGCAGTGACCATGCTATGGCTGAGTTCATGCTCTGGAAGGATACAAAATAGGAAAAGAGTAAAATTAGGACACTAAATTTTAGGAAAGCTAAATTCCAGTTCTTCAGGGAGTTTGTCAACAAAACGCCCTGGCAAAATGTCCTTATAAATAAGGGTGCAAATCAGAACTGGCAGATCTTTAAGGAAGCCTTCCTCAGCATGCTTGAGATCTCCATTCTGAGGTGTAGCAAGTCAGGAAAGGAAGACAAGCAATCATGTGGCTGAAACGGGACCTGCTGGTCACTGAAGAGCAAGAAGAAAATGCACACAGTGGAAACAGGGGCAGGTACTGTGGGGACACTATAAGGAAACTGCTGGCTGTGTAGGGGCCAGGAAAGCCAAGGCCCAGAGTGAACTAACATGGCAAGGGATGCCAAGAAGAACAAGAAAATTTTCTACAGGTACCCCAAAGAAAAAAGGAACATCCAGGAGGGTGTACTGCCCCCTAGTGAGTGACACAGGCAAGCTGCTAACAACAGACAGGAGAAGGCTGAGGTACTCAACACTTTTTTGCTTTGGTCTTCTTTGTGACGGAGCAGTCAAATGTTTGTTTTGGTAGGAGGAGACTGGGGAAGCAACACCCCTCACACTGTATGCAAAGATAAGGTTCATGACCACCTGAGGAACCTAAGCATCTACAAGTCTATGAGTCCTGACGAGATACATCCCAGAGTCCTGAGAAAATTAGTTGATACAGTCATCAAGCCACTTCCAATATCTGAAAAGTCATGGCAAGCAGCTGAAGTGAAGAAAAAAGGCAACATCACGCCCCCTTCTAAGAAGGGTAAAAAAGGATGACCCTGGGAACTACTGACCTGTCAGTCTCATCTATGCAATAGGAAAGACCCCTTAGTGGGGTCTGTGGTGATAGGACAAGGGGAAATGGTTTTAAGCTCAAATAGAGGAGATTTAGACTGCATATAAGAAAAAAATATTTTACACCGAAGGAGGTGAGGCAATGGAGGAGGTTGCCCAGAGATATGTTGGATGCCCTGTCCCTAGAGACTTTCAAGGAGAGGCTGAATCAGGCCCTGGGTAACCTAATGTAACTGTAGTGTCCCTGTTCACTGCAGGGGAGTTGGACTAGATGTCCTTTACAGGTACCCTACAACTCTAAGGATTCTACAATTCTATAAATACAATGAGAGAATCACCTCTTGAGCACGTGGCTGTGCTGTGCTAATACACTCTAAGACGAAGGTTGCCCCTTGGCTGCCAGGCCACTGCTGGCACCAGCACCCCCAGGTTCCCTCTGGCTGAGCTGCTCCCCAGCCACTCATCTCCCACCCATGCCTGTGTCTGGCACTGCTCTATCGCAGAGGCAGCACCACACATTTTCCTCTGATGGAACTCATGCTCCTGCTGACTGTGCAGTGCTCTATCTAATCCTTCTGTAAGGTCCTTTATCTTTCCAAAGAGTCAACAGCACTTCCCAGTTCAACATTATGAGCAAATATGCTCAATTCCCATCAGAACTGACCCTATGAAAAATTGTGCCTAGAACTGCTTTCCCTATATGGTGGGCATCTTCAATTACTAATCAGTGCTCCATAGTTAAAAAAAAAAAAACAAAAAAAAATGATTTTCACCCCTCCTGAGACAACATCAGAAATCTCATGATTCTCACTGATATTAAACTGCTCTTCCTGTTGATGTTACCTTCTTTAATTAGCTGCAATCTCAGTTTTGTGTAACCACAGCATAGAAGAAAAAATGGTGAAAGGTGATTTCAAATATAGAGATCTGAAATAAGGGGATCTGAACGTTCTTTTTAAATACTCCTTATCAGAAAGGGATCATAACACTAACATCAGTAGCCTGCTATTTGCTGTTTCATCTGAAACTCTCAAAATATATGGAACAAATGTACCTGCCGGAATAAAGGACTAGTCTAAAAACTTTGACGCAGGCAGCAAGCTCATGTCTACTGAGCACCAGCTTCTTAATGCTGACAGCTTCAATGAAGAAGGAAAGAAAAAAAGAACAGCAGACATAACATGACACAGAACTTGACAAAGCAGCGTAAGTTGCTACTGCTGGAACACTGTTAAAGAATTTGTAGGCTCCTGAGTCTTGAAGTAAATCACAGCCTAGGCAAGGATTTCAGCTAAAAGCCTAGAGAAAGCAAGAACACAACAGCGATAAATCCTTTTCTACAATTTATATCATTACTAGGTCTCTCTGTATCTTCTAGCAATAAAGTCAAGTGTATTTTATAGGGTTGTGGGTTGCTTGTTTTGGGTTGTTGTTTTTTTTTTTGGTTTTTTTTTTTTGGACTACTAACATTCTAGCCAAGCTGAGATTAGGATCCAGATAATCATTTGGTTTATTACCATTTTATGGTCAATTTCATCCCACTCCTTGTCCAATATGGCAGATGGATTGTTCCATGTGAAACTATAGTAAATCACATCAGGAACTGTATTAAGTTTGTGCAAGCGTTACATTTTTTAAATTCCCTTTTACCTTTGACTGATCATCCTGTTTACACTGTTAATAAGGTCTAACAGGGTAAATGAAGGTTATTCGAATTTGTATCTCTATCTAGTATGTTTGTTTGAAAGGCTCTGTCATGAAATATCTAATAATATACAGAAATAGCTTTTCAAAAGCACAGAGATTTCTTATGTGACATGTAAAACTGTCTTCTCAGAGATCTCCCCACTGCCCAAAAAGATAAAAAAGGAAACTTCAATTACATCTTTTCAGCATTAAATTAAAAATTAAAGAGTAGACAGCTACAGTTTCGCCTTTACAGTCTCTGCTGTTAAGCCAGCAGGAGGCAACCCAAACTCAGTCTACACTACGGAATGGCATAAAAAATTCATCCCAGTTCCTGTATTGATTTATATGAGTCATCTGACAGGCTAGGTCCAGCTGCTCTCACCTTTCCTGCAGTCAATGCCAGCAAGACCAAAATACGCAAGTGAAAAAAAAAAAAAAAAAAAAAAAAGCACTAGTGTATTTTGGAAGTTATTTTTCATTTGTGAATATATGTACATGGAGAATAAACAATACTTTGGAGAGAAAATAAAACTGACTTTTAGATGACACAAAACTTACCTCAGTACACTCGTATCTCTGTCTACTACTACTGTCCATATTATCCCCTCAGTTCCACAATTCTATCCTACTCCAAACTTTCTGTGTCCACACTGTGTAGACTTCCCACACTACACTGAAAAGTGAATGCAATTTAACTGTACCTTAAGACTTTAACTTCTTAGTTCTGCATTTCTGAAGGATGTGGGTTTGGATTTTTTGCTGTTGGCTTTTTTGTTTGTTTTTGCAGGGTTTTTGTGTGTGTGTGTGTATGTGTGCGCGCGCTTTGTTTTTTGTTTTTGTTTTTTAACTTATGCTGCCATTTACATTGCTCAAACAATTTCTAGTACTATATCTACAACAGCTATTTCTATTTTTAATCAACCAGGAGACATGCAAGCACACGAATGGAGGCCAAACATTTGAAGTAACAGCTGCAAACCTCTAATTATAACTTGGTATTACTTTCTACAAAACTAGTGTTTTAGTAAGGAAAAAGAGGCATACTGCAGATTTATTTTGCCTCCTTTGGGGGGAAGAAAATTACAAAATCAATCTAATATAATTAATAATATACTAGCAGAATACTTCTTCAAGAATTATAATGATGTCAACTTTTAACTTTCCAAAGACAGCAGCCACTTCTACCATCTGACTGCAAACTACTGCTTCTATTTATATGTCTGCCAGACTCTCTAACCTTTGGTAAGTAACCTTCTAGCAATCAATTGGCCATCAAATCAAATACTTTTCACCTGTTGCACAGAGACCAGTGTTAAGGAACGGTACTTCTTAGCAGTTCTCTTCCTTATGGATTACTAATTCTTCAAATAAGATCAAGCAGTGCATAAGTTACAGCCATACCTTACACTCAAAGTTGACTATTTCAATTTGAGTACGATTTACTCCACAAAGCACTGAAATTCTAAGAATGTATGTGGATTTAAGAAATACTTAAACTCCAGTCTTATCAGGTGGAAACATGGTTCTAAACAGCATTCTAAAAAAATCATCAGTCTTTAAATCTGTCATAGAAGTAAAGATTGCATAAGCACACGGTCCACATCTTTAACACAACTGAACTACTGAAACCTTCTGTTGAGGTTTCCCCAAAAGGAAAGCGGGGACTGAGGGACAAAACAGGATACACTTCCCAGGGACCTCCTCATTTAAAGGAACCAGAGGATTACTGTAATTCTGCCATTTCTGAGGGAGTTGCTGGATATCACAAGCAACACTCAGATGCTGCAGCTGGATGCTATGAACTCAGTTAACACAACCACGCCTTCATTACTGTCTTTTGCCAGAACAGGCCAAGATTCTCCCCTTTAGGGAAACACTGGTCTCAAAACATTAGCCTCTGAATCAACAGCCAACACATCCCATGCTACTTTGGGTCCTCCCTATCCCTGCTCCACAAATGCATTTCATACAGGACCAGAATGATCAGCAGAAGACCTGCAGAGATCTAGGTCATCATCCGTATTCCACAGGTGGAGGACCTCCTGGGCAGGTTGTAGACCATTACCTTCTGAATCACTACAAATTGTTGAGCCATATACTAACTGCAGTCTACTGATCAGTGACTATACACAGATTAGATGTGGCTAGGCTCCTTAGGTCACCTACAATCAGCCTGATACAGCCATCAACAGTAAGCTTGGCTAATTGTCTTCTATGCACACCGCTGAGCACCACAAGAGCAGAACAGCAACATCTGCATGTTGTCAGTGCCCTCAAACATTCAAAGGCACCCTTGCCACCAGTAATATACTAGAAGCTATTGTTCACCATAAAAAGCACTAGATATAGAGCAATTCTTCCCACAAGCACATGCCACTGCTGCTTCCAGGAGAGACAATGACTTGCTTCCAAATCCCCCAAATACAAGTTCTCCTATGATTATGAACCCGATACAAGAAAACCTGGAGATCAGGCACGCAAACCAAAACATCCTTACAAACTCACCAGCATGCTTCCCTAGGCATAAAACCAGCATTCATGTGAAGGTCTTTGATGGTCTTCCCCCACCCCCAGCCAGCATCTCTGAAACAGGCAACAGTTTCTGCAAGCTGTGCAGCCTGGGCTTCCATAACATCCTGCCACCTGGGCAAACAGCTGATGCACAGGAAAGCAAAAGGAATAAAAGGCATCCTATCAGTCTTTACAGAGCCAAGAGACATTACATTTCAAAGTAAGAAGCTTGTTTGCTTTTTTAAAAATTATAAAAAGCAAACAAGTTTAAAGAAAGGCATGCCACTAGAAGTAGCAAGTAAGATTGTTTTTGCTTTAGGAGTACAGACCAGCAGACTGCTGGCTTCTGCCCACTTGCACAACAACTAAAGAACAACTGGCAACTCCTCCTGAGGCAACAAAACCTAGATCTCAGTGTGGTGAAAGAAGCTGCTGGGAAAGCTGGCAGCACTGTTGTCTTTCCACAGCTTCCTACATCTGGATCAACCTGCAGTGTTGACCCTCACTCTTTTCCTCCTAAGTCCTGATCAGGAGAGCTTCTCTGGTCCTCACAGTAATGAGAATGTATCAAAGCCTTGTGGGTCTGAGCATGGAAAGTGGCTGCAGAGAGCGTACTGCAGCTGGTACATCTGCACAGGAATACTGTTAGCTGGTTACATTTTCAGCAGGGTTAGCAGATGAGCTGCTGTTACCTTTTGAGTTGAGAAGAGTCCAGTTTTATCAGCTGGATTCCCATTTTAGGAAAACACTCTGCACTTTCTTTACTGTACTGTGAACACATTCCTTCAACAGGTCACGGTGTCACAGTATCTGATACTAACAACCCTTAAATACAACATGACAGGAAAGAGAAAGGGTGACAGGAACCTGATGTAATCCCTGCTGCACTGCAGCAGTCTGAAGGTGAGACCACAAGAGAAGAGCAGCTCAGAAAGTGCAAGCAGGAATATACAAGAAAAGACCATTTGTCTCCCAGTGCTGGGCACCAATAATACTTTATCACCCTTCCTCCACACTGTGATCTAAATGGCAAGCAGAGAGAACCTCAGGCTGCTTCTAGTACCTACTGAAGCACAAATGGGCCTTTAAAAGACACAGAGTATCAACTCTCCTTGCTGCACAGGTACTACAAGTCACCCTGCTTCCCAGCAAGTGAAGCACTGCAATGCACAACTAGGAATACTCAGGTTACCTTGGGCTAATCCTCTCATTGTCACACCACTACCTGGAGCACCAGCTTCAGAAGCAGGCCAGGTTTGCCTTCATCTCCTGAGTTGTCTCAGGGTCAATGGAACAGTAGCCTAAACTAGCCCCACAGTTCTGAGCAAAGGTGCACACAACCCTCCCATGACTGCTTCCAGGGCCCGTTCTACGCACAGCAGCAACTCGTGCTCCTCACTGCTTCATCCCAGAAACACGGGCCAACATCCCTGCTCCAAAGCTTCTTGCTGAAGGACAGATGTTGAGTTGCCAAGTTCTGTTCCAGGTCCTACTTTCCATCAGCTGGTGCACTCTGAGTTTAGCCTGATCATTAAGAAAATCTTATCTTTTAGCCTTCAGACCTCAAGGAAAAAGCACAGAATGCACATCTCTGTTTGATTCAGGCACAAAAGAAGGGAAAGGCAGACAGGAAGGAGCGGGAAACATGCAACAATTGTTATCTCAGTCAAAACACAAAAGTACAGTCTTCTCACTGTAGCAGTTGATTTCAAGAAAACAGCAAGACTGGTGGGAGAAAAAAAACACACATCTGGTATAAAAAGCACTGCAGCTATTCTTCACTGAGAAGGGTGTATGGGAAAGGAAGAAGGGAAGAGGAGGCTGTCAGGAAAGACAAGCACAGTTGCCTCTCAGAATCAGTCTTACTAGGCTGCCAATTCGAAATACTACTCACCTAGTGAAGGGGCATCAAAAGACAAGACTCAGAAGCCTCCTTCTCCGAGAGTTCACCAGGTGGATGTGCAAAATGAGATAAGGTAGCTGATCTGCAGCCTTGTCCATGACTCTGGTAGCTATGACCTTGCAGCTTTTCTCTTCTGATACACAGTATGGGCAGTGAAGCAGCACTAGTTTGCCTCCGTTCTCTTTTCTACAAAGGCATTTTAATCAAAACAAAGTATTCACTAAAGCTGTGCTCCTACTGCGTGCTAAAGAGTCTCTTCCAAGCAGACAGTCATTCAGAAGCTGATGACAATGGCTACAGGTAGAGAGGTAAAGGATGCAGTGCTTTGTGCTAGAAGTCACCCCCATATGCTAGGCTGTGTCCAACAGCAGTGAGCTGCTTACGCATTTGCTCCTAGAGCACGAAGAAATCCTCCCAGCAGCAAAGACACAAACTGAAGAGCAGTGGCTAAGGGTTGCTCATCATCATCAAGACCCTTCCTGTTCCTTCTGTCCCAAGGGAAATAAAGAGCAAATACTGAGAAATTAGCTTTGTAGCTACACAAGACAGGTGCACACAGCGTATGGCAGAATACTGCTGGAAAACTAGATAAAGAAGGGACAAAAGCTAGCAAGGCTTATATCCACACAGCAGCACCCTGGTATGCATTTTTCCTCTGGCCTTGCACACTGAAGGCATTATCTTAAATGATCTGAGGGTGCATTAGAAGGAGAGCTTAGAACAGACAGCACTATGGTCTAAAATGAATAAAAAATACTTACTATGTTGGCATCAGTAAAAGTCGGCACAAGTAATACTGAGTCAATAAATTTAGAAGTGGAAAGATTCAGTCTGACAGCAGTGATTGGAGTCAGTTCTGAAAGCAAGCTCAGACAAACTCCGTCCATTTATGGAACACATTTTTTTTCCCTTATTTAAAACAGGGGCTTTTCCTTCAAGAACAAGATTACAAACACTGATTTACTTCAACCTGTATCAACGGTTATGCAAAATCAATGACAATGTTTATGTATTTATTAGAACCAAAAGGAAGTGGAGAACAAGATTTCTGGGAAAAGGTAGTAACGGATACACAGCTCCACTTTTGCTCAAATCTAACAAAAATAGATACAGATGACCCATTACAGATGCTCTAAAATAAGCACTATAATACACTTTTTTAGTTTAGACAGTAAAAGCTCCATAATAACAGTCACTATGTGTGGTATCTCAAACTGTTAAAAAAAAAAAAAAAGCCTTTCAAAAGGTGGATCAATCTTATGAACTTAACTCATACTGCCACTGTATCTGCTAGTATCAGCGTTTGATGCCAGCCATTTTTTATTCTCTGAAAGTTCACATCAGAAGTTAGCAATGGAACGCTCAATTGTTTTCCTCACCCGGCCAATTTTTTTAAATAATGAAAGCCTTTAATTTAAGACAAAAGAACTGCACATGTTAAAAAAAACAGATATAAAGGAAAATAATAAAAGTAGAATACTTAATACAGTTTCTATTTCTATTTGCAGTCAGATCTAAAAAAGCCCTAGCTCAACTTTCCCAAGTACAGCAGATGCATGTGAATGCAAATTTTTCCAGTGCCGAAATTCAGCACTGGAGACAGAGCGATTATATCACTTGCAGACAAGTAATAATTAAATTTACCACCAAGCACACAGAAGAGCTTTTCCTTAGTAACAAACATTCTTCTGACACAATATTCCACTTTTAGAAAATGGTCCTTCAATTGAAAACACTCACTTTTGAAGCCGCTGGTTCCACTAGTCTCTGACGGTGACGTGTTGAGCTGAAATGACTCTTCTGAGGTGCCCCTTCCTGACAGCGAACGGAGAAAGGAGAGGGACGAGGACAGAGAAAAAGGAGGGAAATGGATCGTGGAGGGGATGGAATGGACGATGTCGGAGAGGGGAGAAGGAGAGTATTTAACTGAACTGTACTTTCACTAGCTTTTAAAAGCTTTATGAAATCAAATTTCATTACTTTTATCATGCAAATATCAAAGAAAATGAGTCTTCAGCTAGCAGCCTCATTAGGCTTTCACGCGGTATTCACAAGCATTTAATGACACTGTGTAGTAAAAATTCACACATGTGCAAGCCTACTTCATTTCTAGATACCCACATTAGAATTAAAAAAGATTAATTTTGTCACCTCGCTTACATTACCTCACATTTCCATATCAATGTATGAAGTTGCACACAAAATACATTACAGATTTCTATCTCTTCTGCTGCTCTTCCTACCCTTCTCAGACATTGTATGCGTTAGGTTATTGGAAAGACTTTGTTTCTCTTTCACACTTCCACATCCCCCTTGACTGACATTATCATCTTGGCATTTCTGAGACCATATAATACAAACCGTACCAAAGAGGAGTTCCAGTAACACACCTAAGAAGTACTCTACATTAAGGTATTAGGCTGAGCAGCTTTTCTGGAAACTGATTCCATTTATCCACTACTTCTTGACAGACAAAATACACACCATCGACTGAACATCTCTGCAATGTTTTAATCACCTAGAACAACAGTACTTCCTCTGCTTGCTTCCAGAAGTAAGCAAATTTAAGTTCATTTTCTATATAAAGTCTACAGAATATGATAGCTGAATTTTTAACAAGTCGTTTAACATAGACAGCACTGAAGATAAAACAGTTACTCGTTTCCAAAAAATTTAAGGCAACTTCAAGATTTAACACACTCTCCACAATCTTTACTATTATCAAAAATAAACACATTTTAAAATGATCTTGTTCTCCACTGTGTTTCAAATTTCATTCCAAACACAAACCACTATTTGACCTTACCAGATTCCTGCATTGTAAAATGCATTTTTAATATGCCACAAAAAAAAAAAAGAATAAAAATCCCTGTAACTTCTATAATCTGCTTCTTTATGATCAACACGTTGCTGAAATTTGATTGGTGGTCTCATTTCTTTCCAGCAAGAGGAACAAAAGTCCATCACCCACCACTTAAAGGCTTTGTAAAGAATAGTGGGCTCCTGGAAAATTCTACAGGACGCAAAGAACTATGAATACAATAAACTGCCTCCAGAAAATACATTTTCTGTATGAATAAATGGCTATATCAAGGAGCAAAGAAAACTGCAAGCCACTAAGCAGAAGAGCAAGAACAGCGTAGCAAATCAGAGCCCCTGTGCCTCTGTCAGAATGCTGGGCAGGAGGGCTGCTAGTCAGGATATGCTCTGGTTTCTCTGACATTACTCTCTTCAAATTCATTCCCATGAACTCAGGAAACCATTAGCATGAGAACACGAGAGCATTACTGGTTTTGTTGAGCAAAAGTAAAGAAGTCAAAGCCAAGTAAAGTAAGACAGATACTAAAGGAGCAGCATCTAGGTCTGACTGAATCACACCTGTGTGATTAGTCTTTGTTCCTGAAATTAATGCTACAGACCTGTAGCAGACAAACTGTTCTGAGGCAGTCCCTTGAGGAAGGGTCAATTCAAAAAATAAACATCATTAACTTTTCTGGTGAATAAGAGTACCCAGAAGAAGATCCATAGAGCACAGCCACAGCTGCACAACCTAACTAAACACATGCAAAACTACACATACAACTGTTCTCCTTTTATTTCTCACTATCAGAATCAACAGACAATTCCTGTCAGGATTCTATTAAAAAAAATAAAAAATTAAAAAAACACTTTCACAAATGCAAGATGGATTTACTCTTATCTCTGAAAAGATGGCATCTGCAGGGTTAACTGAAAATATGTTCATACTCAGCTTCATATTTCTGAACATCTCAAAACTCTGCTTTCCACAAAGTAATTTCTACCCTTTCTTAAAAACAAAACAAAAAGTTAAAAACTTCCACTCAAAGTAAGACCCCAATCAGAGCCAGCTGGCTCTGTAACTCAAAAAGATCCAGTGAAATCAAAAGTTGCACACACACCTCAGGAAGATTATGCCACATTAACCCAATAAAAGACAACATAAATAGCACAAACTAACCCCCATTACCAAACTTCTTCATTTTCTGAAGATCTGCAAACAAATGCAGTACTAAGTCAGAGGAAATCAGTACCCTTTCCACATACATATTTATAACAAACCTCAATGTGAACAGGATCCAGTGACACAAAGGGAAAGCTTTCCCATCACCTTTGAAGCATTATTTGTCCTTCCATTACTGGTGCCAACCTGTATCACTAGATATTCTAAATTTAGGAGGAAAAAAGTGTTCAAAATAATGAACTGTCGAAAAGAAATCACAACAAATAATACTGTTCTCAAAATATCTCGTCCTATTAAGAGAGAAATTAAACATTGAAATAATTTTCTCATTACCTTTTCTGAGATATGAATCAATCTTATGTAAAAGAACAAGCACAGCATCCATGTATTATGCACCCAAAAAATTGATTTGCAGCATTTTTGCATTTTTTACCCTTTCCTGAAGATCTGGTAAGAGGTTAGGAAAAACTATCCAACGCAGAACACAAAGTATTCATGAACTTAACAAACTGACCTAGATATTTAGGTAAAATTGAAAATTAAAATCAAATGTTAAAATGCATTTAATTAAAAGTTTGAAGAGGATCACTCAATCTTTCAAATGGAGAAGCGATATGGTAACATAGCCTTTGTACATCCTGCTAATTTTAGTCCTTTAATTCTATTATTGTCACAGCATTAACAAAGACCAACACTCTTGTAATGCCTCAATGCCCATGGAAGGAAAAAAACAACAAAACAAACAGAATCCCACACAGTCAGGTCCTTCCCTTTATCATTAATACGAACTTCAATACAGCTGAAAAACAGATTCTTGAAAAGGGTCTAACTCCTTCCTCTCACAGACTGGAACCATCATAGGTCAACTTAATTACTTCTTTACACTAGATAGCAGGAGTGCCTAACTTCACGGACCCTACCCATCTAATACGAGATGCTGCAGTTTTTTTTTTCCTTCCTACCTCCCTGTTATAATATATTTCAGGAGCAGATCAGAGCTTTGAAAAAGACACAGTTTACACCAGGAAAAATACCAGTACAAAACAGGATGCCATTTCACAAGCATAAAAGTAGAACAAAACCGATGCAATTATTCGTATGACAAAGGAACTTTACTAATATGCATATATGGGCTGTGTCTCCAGTGACATCAGCAATGTTAAAACCACCAAAGACTATAAATCCGAATATATTAATAGCACATTTTATTAGTGCAAAATAATCTGATGGGTAGACTGTCACCATTAGCAACAAGGGACATATGATGAACAGGTTGTAAACAAGATGAACAGATTTTTTATTTCCCACAAATCATAAATACATTCTACTCACTTTTGTACTGCTGCTCACATGGCACCAGGGGCTTCATCTCTTCTCTAGGATGAGAAACGAGTTGTGGTGCAAGTCGTGCCATGGGTCCCCACCACTAAGACCAGCAGTAACCAGATTCTGGAGCCTCTCTCTACAGCTCTCCTACTAGACCCTGCCCTAAAGACAGAGTTCACAGTTCCCCCCACCAAGCCTTTGTAATTGTTCCACTCTTTAAAACAAAATACTAAAGTGGTCTACACTAAACACAGCTTTTACTGGTACAGAAGGGTCGCAGCTCATCCCAGTCAGCTCTTTCGACAAGCCCATAGCTGCTGTGAAATGGACTACTGATGAGAACAGCAGGACCAATGACTTCTTATGACACACTGCTGCTAAAGGTCTCTACACTAATCTCTGCTCTCAGCGAATTCAAGTAGGGAAGAATGTTTACCATTAGGACTTGTTAACATACAAACAGAACTACCTTGAGGGTGCAACTGAGATCAGCAGCTGTTAACAGAAACTGCTGAGTGTGCATACAGAAGAGAAAAAAAGGCAACTGGAGTTAAGAGATAATAAAGGTGAGAGTAAAGAGCAAAGAGAATGCAGTTCTTTCACCCCAGAATAATTCAAAATTTGAAGCATGCAGAGACATTAGACTGAATGCATATGTGTTTCCCATTATATCATAACCTTATGCCCTCTAGTATTACACTCTAGCTGATAAAAAATTTCTATATGCACATCAGCTGTATGTACTGCTCCAGACAAGGCTGCCTAATAAAGGATAAACCACAGAAAGAATCAAGATCAGGGTCAGTGTCTCAGAGGTAGAGCTACTGCTCATTTAATAAGGTACAGGGGGAAAAAAAAATCTACACACTGAAAAGTCTTCAGCTACTAACAGTAAATAACATGCTACAGATCCATGATACCCTGTGAATACCTGTTCCAGAGTAACAGGCCAGCTGCAATTGTACATCTGACAAAACAGTGAGAAAACTAGCTTCCTGCAAAGGACAGCATGACTCAAATCACCAAAGTCAGCTAGAGGAAAGAAGGCATGCTCTAAATACTTCCTGGCCAAGGGAAGGCAATTTAGGTAGATGGCATGGAGAACACTGGCCAGGAAGCAGAGCCAGAAAATTATTTCATGATCCATGTGTGTAATCCAATACCAGAGTCAGGTACTGAACACATTATATAGAGTTTTGAAGGCACAGAAAACCTGAAAGCAATTATGAGGAGGAAAGATGATTTAGGCTGCGTAGGTTGGCATGCCACTACCTACAGCCTTCACACTTGTTTACATGCAAGTTCCATACAAGACTAGTTACCATTAACATCTGCCATTTGTGTGGAAACAGCAATATCAAGAGCATCTGAGTTGTATGTCACAAGCATGCGCTCCTTTCTGAAGATATTTCTGCCTTCAGATTTCAATGACAACTATTCCCTTTTTCACTCCATTTTTCTTAGCTGCAGGACCAAGCTCAGCAGCAATAGCAGCAGTATCCCAAAGGCAGGAATATCCAGCCAACACCACAGTTGGTACCTGACAGCTCCACTTGCAGTTAGCACTGAAGAAAAATGTACAGTAACAACACCATTCATGTGAGACTAGACAAACCTTGATGCTAGTAAGTCCATTTCAACATTTGTATGTTATCACTATATTCAACCCCATTCCTCAAGAGCACCTCCTCCCATATTCCCTAACCATGATCTATAAGTACACTTCATCCTCCGATACCAACCCACTGCTATGTCCTCAATACACAGCTGCACCCAGGATTATAGTTCTTAACACCCAAGATTCCACGCCCTGCTGTGTCACTGCACTCCAGCCTAAGCATCTCTGCATTCACAGCTAGCAAAAGCTACAGCAGTCATAGCCAAGGCCCTCTGCCAACCACTCAGACCATACCTTGAATGTTTTTGTATGCATCGCGACCTACCTCCTGCCCTACAGTCACTCTTACTAGATGCACTCGTTACCCAACCACTTGTGCTCAGGGTGTAATACCAGAGTCAGTGTGAGGCCACAGCACTTCACTGCACTGAGTACAATACAGCATCACACAGTGCTGTATGCCTGCCTCCCAAGCCTTCATCTCAAAGCACAAGACAAGACACAGGCTCCTTCCCTGCATGTGTTAATGGTACCTATGACAAGAAGAGACTGGGAAACAAGCTGAATTAGTTCAGCCCAGCCTGTGTTTTCCTTCCTTGCATCAAAGTAGAACTGGCAGGTCTGTTGAACATAATGGCTAGGACAGATCAAGGTGATTAACAACTTTTATTCTTATATAAACACAGAATAAATATATTAAGATATAAAACTCTTCAGTCCCACTGAACTGGGCTGTAAGGCAGAGAGCTGTAAAACAAGCAGCTTCCTCTTACAGCTCTTCTATGTACGCAAGAAGTCACAGCACACACAGAGCACACTGTTTCTTGACTCAAGTTTCAGCTCACTCCTTATCTGTAATTCATACTTCTCCAAAATTACAAAAGCAGCAAAAATAAATAAATAAATAGCAATAAAAAACAATCAAATAAGGAACAACAAAAACAAAACAGAAGACCACACTATGCTTCAGGATGAAGCCAAGTTCTGCATCAGTATATCCAGCTGCTTCCTAGAAATAGTTAGGATAAGCTACATAATATACAGAAGGCAAGATTTACACTCAGATGCTCAATGCTTGCAAGTAACAATGCAAGCTAACCAAGTGAAGTGTTAAGACACCTTCTATGAGGAGACCAAGCAGACCAGCTGGGAGATGAAAGGTTCAGTAACCAAGTTCTTGGAATTACGCTGTACTTACAAATGGATGTCAGGCTGTAGCCAGTAACACCAGCAGTTAATGATGCTTTATATAAATATGAGTACAATGTATTTTCCACCTATAAAAAAAATGATGCTGAAAGGTACCAGTAGGAAACTACAGTGTTACAAAACTATCCTGATACTTTTTGTATCATACAGGTTGTATTTCTAATCAAGCAAATGATTGTGAATTAGGAGTTTGTTTCAAGCACGTAAGAACTTTCACTACATAATTACCACTTTAATTTCTACCAAATTAACCAGCAATTTCATTAAATCAGCAAGACAAGTGTGTACTGTTAATGCGTACTTAATTAATGATAAATATCAAAGAGGGTAATTCTATCCAATAAAAAAACAGAGAGAGAGGCTATTAAACAGATTTTGGTTTGGTTTAGTTTGTTGAGGTTTTTGTTTTGTTTTGTTTTTCCCTTTTTCCCCTTTCTTAATTTACATTATGGAAAGCTTCAAAAAGCTATACCAAGAGATATTATCAAAGATGGCTAACTTAGCAGTAAATTGGAAAATCCGTCTCCAGTACACTGCAAGGTCAACTTCTCTTGTTATTAGCAGGAAACATTCCAAACTCTGGAAAGTTTTACTCCAGGCACCAACGCAAACTTAAGAAAACAAGAACTTCCAAACTTCCGAATTTCTGCCTCCGCCATTTCTTCTGTAAGAGCAACTCTTACATTTCAGTTCTAGACTACTAGTCGGAAAATTGTACCTGAGCTAACTGTAGTATTGTTTCTACAATGACTGCAGAGTTAATGCAGCTAAAAGCAAAGCCGTACTTCACCCACACACCAGAAACTGCCAGCTGGAGAACAAGACTGGAGGCACGTGCATGGCCACAGAGCCCCTCCAGAAAGGCACATCAGGCTTAAAAGAAAGGTAAGCCCCACTGGAGGTCAGCAACATACCACCTGGACACACAACCCGCTGAGCAGCGCAGCTGACATAAAGCATTAGCCCCATGCACAGGACCCCAAGCTTGCTACTGGCAGTAGCTTCCTAAACAGTGCCTAAGAACTGGTAGCAGATTTCACTTCCAGCTTCAGACAAAATTATGACAATACAAGTAAGACACACTGATATTCCACGCAGCTACAGTGTACTCTGGAGACTGAGAACTTCTAAAAGAAATCAAAGAAGGATGTGGAATCTTAACAAAACTTCAAAAAGGTACAAGGCTCCACGTTCCTTAGCGACATAACATTTTCCACATTTTCCTTTAAAAAAAAGAACCAAGTTTAGGAGAAATTCATCCCATTTGGTATTATATGAACAACAATGTTTGTCATATTACCAATAAACACAAAGACTTTCCTCATTCTCCCTCTCTAATTAATTATTAATGGCAAACATAACTGGCCAGAAAAGTTTTGAAATGGAATTCTGACCGAACTTATCAGCCTAGCAAACCAAAAACGGGTTCTGACATCAGTCAGTTTTACCAGATTTTATCTTGAAAGAACTAAAACAAGATGTAATGCAGATCGCCATTCACTATTTTCCAAGTAAAACCCAAGACTGCGCTGTCACACAAATCAGAAGACTGGAGCACCTCTCCTATGAAGAAAAGTTGAAGGAGTTTGACTTGCTCAGCCTGGAAGAGGGATGGCTGCAGACAGATCTCACTGCAGCCTTCCAGTACCTAACTGGGCCTACAGGAAAGATAGGCAAGGACTCTTTGCCAGGGGGTGTAGTAATAGGACAAGAGGAAGTAGTTTTAAACAGTAAGAGAGGGGAGGTTAAGATTAGATATTAGGAAGGAATTCTTCACGCAAAGGGTGGTAAGGCCCTGGGCACAGGCTGCCCACAGAAGCTGTGTGAGCCTCATCCCTGGAGGTACTCAAGGTCACATAGGATGTGCCCTGGGCAGCCTGAACTGATGGAGGACAGCCAAGGGCTGGAACTGGATGAGCTTTAAAGGTCCCTTCATACTTAAACCATTCTATAATTCTATGACCCTACTGTTTTAGGAGACATCTGTAATGACTCAATACATAAATACATAAAATTTTGAATTACAACACTGTGTATTTTGAAATGCACCAAAGATCCATTTTCGTTCTGTCATCACTCCTAGTTTTGGTAAAGTTGTATTAACAGAACTGTGAGTACAGAGAAAACACAAGAACAAAGGGACAAAGGAAATATATAAGCTAGAATTAAAAAAAAAAAAAATCTTGGTTCAGGCTATGTTTGTTTTTTTCCCTAATCCTTAGTCAAAAGACACAACCCAGACTCTGATGATTTTAGAAGGTAGCAAAGGAAGAAGCAAATACTGCAGGACTGACACACAACTGAGTCACTCCACACTACCAGAAATTTAAGTAACACCACAAGATTACTTCACTTTGTAGCATTATCTACTTATAGCGCTGTTAGATATACGCCAATTCATAATGTCAACACACTGCAAAAGTAATAACATTTCTTCATACAGACAGCTTCCTTATATTGGTTACCTACTGATCTCCGAATACTGTCAAGACTTCCTCTGTCAGAGAAGCGTTTGATAAAAAAAGATTGGTAATTAGATACGGTCTGTTCAAACATTACAGTTATTTCATAGCCACCACCTTTCTCCCTGCCATTCCAGGGATGCTATAGCTGATAGCAAACAAAATGGCCTGTTCTAAGGTTGTACAATGCAATCAGAGTAACAAGAGACAACTAGGAAATTCAAGGTCACTGGGTGTTGCAGTCTTGGATAGATCACTTAATTCCCTGTACCTCAACCTACCAAAGAAACAGTGAAATGTTGTGCCTGTTTCAATGACAACAAGACACTGGGAAGGAGTTCAACGCGGATGCAGGTACATGCAAAAAGTTAATTAGCTTCCAGTGTTACAGCTGCAGACTGGTTAATCAGTTTTCCTGAATGTTTTTCCCCATAATTCAAGGCATTAAAACAACTCAGTCCTAAATATGAAGAAAGAGGTACCTGGAATATGCAAGGAAAAGGAGAATGGGAAGCAGCATGCAATTCTGAAGCCAAGAGTTTAAAAAAAAATTCATGAAACTCTGAGAAAGAAAACAACAGAAATTTAAAAGGAAAAGCTAAAAAAATTAAAAAAAAAAAAAGACACCAGTTAGCCTGCTTGAATGAAGTGACACTGATAACACACCAGTGGTGAAAGACATAGAGTAGAAAATCAAGTTACTGAAGGAAGCATAAAGAATGTGAAAGACTGGTGACAACTAAAAAGATGAATTTAGGTAGAGTCCAACCACTCTACAAGAGGTTCAAAAGCTCTGAATTTAATCTTTCTGTCGGCACAGTTTAACATAATATATTAGTATTTAAGTCCCTCACTCATGACACTGCAGTATCTTCTCTCAGTCTCCAGGACTTCACCAACATGTTGTCAATTACAAAATAAGTAATTTTGAAATAAAATGCGATTTTCAGACAGAAGGCCAGGCAGTGTCCCAAGTGCGCAGGTAGGGCCGAGTTACACATTCTGTAACAGTTCCTCCTTTTTAGATTTTGATTCAGGCAACTGTGAAATGATCTAATAATTACTATTATTCTTTAACTAATAAGATGTCCATCTCTTGCTGATCTCCACTGCCTTCAATTTAGATCTTCAGTGTAATGCTTAGGCTCTGCACCAATCTCTAAAGGCTCATGAAAACCGCTTCTGTTAGAGAGCTGTCTCACAGCACAACCAATACATAATGAATACAAATATTCTATCGAGTCATAGAATTTAAAGCAGAAGCAATGTGTCAACAGTTATATGAAAAAGATCTTGCACTGCATTAAGCAAGGCAGTCTTTACAGCCAAGGTCAGAAATCAAATCAGTAAAAAGTATTCCAAAACTGCAGCCTCCATTTTAAGCAGTAAAACAAAAATAAATAAATAAATAAAACAAAGAAAAGAGAAGGAAAAAAAAAAAGGAAAAAGAAAACAAAAACAGCCAACCTTTGAAAGCTATCTTCCAAGGAGAAGAGAACTCTGAGGCCACGACCAATTAATCTGTCCAGCAATAGAAATTACAGGCAAACCAAGCAAAAATCTCATCTGAGGCAACTCGCTGTATGCCATTCTTGCAGGATGGCCACAGAAGTTGTATTTTGTGTAGCAAAAACATGTAGCTAACAGGTCTGCTCTAATTGCCTGGCAGTCTAACCCATTAGTCAGCCGAACGCCCTCCCATTAGCACTGCTTGCTATGGCACTGTCTTCATCCCCTGGACCACATCCTGTTGAACACAGACATTATAGCATTTGTATGAACAAAGAACATTCAGGCATTTTGAAGGAAAGGAAAGAATGAATATCTGACAGGATTTTCATTGATTGCTGCATTTTCTCATCGATGCTAGACAAAACACGCATGAAAAAATTGCTGCTTTAAATACTATATTTTTGTAGAACAGCCCTTTGGCAGAAACATATCAATTTAGAAGTGCATGAATTTTCTTCCTGAACCTTGTTAGAGCACACACTTCACATACCTATAAGCCTAACTAGCCTCACTGAGCTTGGCACAAGAAGAGCTTAGAATTGATCCGTCAGACAGACTCCACATCAGAGAGAAACTACGCTGGAATAATTGAGGGCGTCTTCAGAGGGAAACAGACAATCAAAAAAAAAAAAAAAATACACTACCGTGGTTTGCAGCAGTGCTAAGAAACTACTTGAGACAAACTACCTGAGATGCTCCTCTCTTACAGCTGAAACATAGCAAGGGGCATAAGGTGCTAAAGAAACAGCTAAGAAGACATCAGTCCTAAACACTCATATGAAAACTTGGAAATTGAAAGGGAGAAAATGAAATAAATGCATGTAAAAAACAGGTTGCTGTTTTGTCACAATTCTACTCTAAAACTCCAAAATACTTTGTAAACAACAACAACAACAAAAAAAAGGGACACCAAGATCCATCGTTCCACAATTATGTCACAGGTGCTGAAAAATGAGCAAGACCTGAGATGCAGTGTCATTCAGAGCTCAAAGAGAATGGGTATAAATGAAAATCAAAACGCAACGAGCACAGCAATGAATAAACAACAAAAAAAAAAATCAGAGCACTATAAAATACACCTTTTATGCTTGGCATAAACATTTTGCCACTCCTATTTTTTTTCATTTCTTCTTCCTTTCTTAGATTTCTCTGCATTTTTTAAAATCTCAAAAAGAAACTGAAGTAACCTAAAGATAACAAACTATGTTCACAAGAGGCACTGGATACCTAAAAATCAATTTTCCACTCACAACCCAAATGGTCCAGCTGTGCTGCGCCTGTGAGCTCTGTTCTGAGAAAACAGAAGAGAATAGGAATTATTTTCAGGGTCTTCCTCACACAAGTTCTGGCAACTAGATTCCCTAATGTAAGGGTAGAAGTTCCGCACAGCTAATTTTTTAGAGCAACTCAAATGACATCTTCTTTATTTTAGCATAATTACAAACAAAGGGATAAAAAGATTTTTAATGCTATTACATCAGAAAAACCTCAAAACCTCAAAACAGAAGTTAACACAGTCATACTATACATCCTGTTTTACCATGTCTCCCTTTTCAAAAAGGAAAAAGGGAAAAGGTGGGCCAGCAGGAGTACCCTCATCAGTTGAAAAGCTTCCTCACATGTATTTCTGTATTTATATACATGTATTTCTGACATAGCATCCTTTACTTGTAGGTAATACATAGTATAACTAGTTTGTATGAAGGAGTCACCTGGTTTCAGACACCGTAAAATAAAATTTGGGAAAATACCGGGTAACAGGACCTACTAGTTACCAGTAATCCCATGAGCAACATCATTTAACTAAGGCCACCTACTGCCTCCTATAATACAGTGATTCTGAACGCCTCAGTGTCTTCTGAAACTTGATTACTTGATATTTTGTGTGCACACACACAAAAACTGTGTTTTGGTATACAGCTACTGAAGTGGATCTCATTCTCATAGGAACACCTAAAAATGCTTTCAGAATCTTCAGCGCACCTGCTCCCTTGCATTGCCACAACATCCTGAAATCTGGTGGTGAAGGATATCCAGGTTCCATCCAAGTGTTATCTGGTGTCCTTACAAAACTAAGTCAAATATACACACAAAAATACAGTATTTCAAACAAGACAATACTACTCCAAACATAACATGCTCTGTAGATGCTATGAGTTTAGTATCTAATGCCCATGGAGAGCATGCTTGTTTTCCAAGGAATGCACACAAACACTAAACCCAGCTACTGCATGCCATGGTGGAGTCCTACATTTGAGAAATTAAATCCAGGAGGGATTCAAGGAAATGGTGGGGTGGATGTAACTGGAACACAAGAGTAGAAGCTGAAAACAAGCAACTGAGCAAGACTAGAGAGGATGTGAGTTGCTAACGGGAAGAACGATTTTCTGATTTACCTGTCCTGCAGAAGGTAGAGTTGAAATCGCAGAAAAAGTCAGTGCTACTTTAACGGAGATAAAGGTAAGTCAAGCAAAGAAAATTTAAAGAAACTATCAAATTGCAGTTTTGCTTTGTGATCTTCACAACTGTTTATGTGTTTTTATGTGATTTTAACATTCAGGTGGGCAACTGGCACTAACATAAGCAAAAACATTTATTGCTTTAATCTCTTCAAAAGGAATTAATAGCGTGTCAAAGCCTGCAAGCAATTTTGATAAAACCCCTAATTCAAGAAATGGAAAACTTCAGACTTAAAGTGGGAGGAAACAAATATGAGGAACCATCCTGTCAAACATGACACATGAAGCAGCACTGGAGGGAAAGGGAAACACAACAAACTCAAATGAAGCATCTTACAAAGAATTTCAGAAAGACAGCATGGAGAATTGCAGGTTTTAGTATCTGTGACATTGCGAGTAAAGAAAAACTGTTATCTGACTAACTAAGAACTACCCATGGGACTGGGAAAAGAAATGGTCTTCATCAGTTCATTTCCTTTATGCAGATATTATTCCTATTATTACTAAATCAGTAGGCAAAAAATACTACATATTTCAAGCCAAGTGACTCAAACAGGAGATAACTAGTGCACAAAAGACTCTGAAAAACTGGTTTTCCTTTTGAACTGTGGTACGCAACCAAGCTTAGTTCAAAACATTACATATTCCATCTCTGAACTCACTGTAGTAGTATTTGAAATAAAGGAGCATTAAGTTTACACTTTGCATTCCACACCTAATACAAAACAGTCAGTCAGCTTGGTGACATACTGCAGACATTATCAAGAAACGTTACTGCAATAATCAAAGGGCATTAGAGAGAAGTGTGATATGAGACACAGACACCAGATCTGGCCTCATGCCAAATATTTTAGCTCTGTATGCAGCAAGCAGGATTGTTTATTTATTTATTTGTGCCCCTGAAATAAAGTGATCACAATGCCAAGAGAAGCAAAGACGGAAGAAATGGTTAACCCTTTCAGAAAAGCTTTCACAGCTCAAACAGCAAGATGCCTGACACACAAGGTCTTTTCCTGACAAACACGTAACAATGCATGAATGCCTGGAGAACAGAGGGGAATTAGCTGATCAAGAGATTGTACACTTTGTTAGGTCCACAGACGTGACAGATAATGAGAAAAGGAAAAGGGTTCTTTACATCAGTGTTTCCTCTCTCCAATGGCTTTTGCTTGCAAAACACAGCTATCACCATCTATCACTACTTACACATGCAAAACGTCTATTCTATCCTGCACACATCACAACAGATCCAAGATGCCCTGCCTTCTACCTCTGTCCCTACCATGACTTAAAAATAAAGACAGCTCTATCAGGAAATATATGTATATATTCTCGGTAAATTTTACTTTTTTACTTTATCCAAACAATCACTGAACAGTTTGTCTATACCACATAAATCAAAAATGCCAGAGTCACAATTTAAGTTGTTATGAGCACTACCTCACAGATGCAGGCCCTCGAAGTAACAGTGTGTTAGACAAGACTGGATCCAAGCACCAAGGATGTATGCACAGTACAGTCACAAAACTACTCCTGCACTACGCCAGAAGACCTCCATCCTGCCTTCCCCTCGATCCATCTGAACCTACTAGAAAATGATAATTTTAAAGTTTGGTCGGTTTTGTTTCTAGCTCTGATCTTTCACCGCTTCTGCATAAGGTTCCACTCCCTTCCACAGATTTATTTTTCCCCTTTCTCACGTTCAGTAAGAGGCAGAGACACCTATGAAGTCCAGTTTGCAACTATAGAACTTCTCTCACCTAGTGCTACAGAGAGCTGTTATATACAGCATTCAAATCAGTGAAAAACGTGTGCTTCCAGAACCTCACATGTAAGCTTTATTTTTCCATCTTCAGTCTGCAACAGACGCCACAGTCCAATTTTTACCATCATTCCTCCCAGCACACTACATGAACAGCATTCAAGAGACACTTACAGCCTCACTAATACATTCCTTCTTCTATGGAAGAAAGATCAGCTGAGAAGCTATATATTTCACGTGTTAATTCTTTCAGAAAGAAATATTTTTGTGAAGAATCCTACTCCCAGAAGGACATGTCCACGAAGGAGCCATACATAAGGTCATTCTTATGAAATCCTTCCCCTTCTGTTTTAGTTTCTCAGAAATTTTTCCTAATTTTTAGGAAAGCCAATAAGTAAGGACCAGGAAAACAAAATTTCCAACATTTTACATTCTGCAAAGGACTAGATACTTTATGTACAACATTTCAATGAGTGCCTATAAAAGCCAACTATTTTCCTGTATTCGAGGTAGGAATCGCCAAAGCCACAGTCACCATGCCCCTCGTGATCTCTGCTAGCAAGACATGGAATTTGCACAAACTGACTCACCAGCTCACAAAGAAACACAACCCTGCATCTGCACTGCACTTTCGTTCACACAGTTTCCATTTCTACCGCAGTGACTCTGATTTAAGGATGAAATTCTTTTCAACTCACCCTCCAAAAATTTATGTGTGAAGTACAACACTAAAAGACTTTCAATTGGATTTTTTTAGTGTAATATATAATATTAACTACGCAAATTTAATGCAATTCAGGCACTGCAAATTTACAGAAGACACCTGTGAAAAATTTCCAGCATTTACACAGAAAATACATACTTGTGGACAAGAAAGCACATCAGTGCAGCCCTTTCCATGACATTTGGGAGTTTTCACATATAGCTGATTTATTTACTGTTGGTCAATTTGTCTAAAAGTCTAATTAAAAAAAAAAAAAAACCCTCATGTAATTACCTCAGGATTTACAAGACACTGCTTACTAACCACTTAAGAGGCAGAAATGAAATTAGCAAAAAGGAAAGGGAAGGCCTGAAGCATCCAGCACATCTGTTCACAAACGAGAAAGCTTCATCAGCTCTAGAAACACAACTGAAGTCATTTGCATCTGGCAGCAGGATTTCTTCCACATTCCCATATCCTTCTGAGAGACCGTAGGAACAGCACATTACCTGCACATGCCATCACTGGATTTTGGGGCTTTTGTTTAAGGCCATATAAAACATACCGCCTCAGGACAACACCTACCAGACAAAGTCATGGAATAAAGCTGATATGTAATGCCTTAGCAGGATGTAGTCAAGATCTGTGAGACAGGACATGTAAATAATCAGCTGCTTTCACTTTTATTATTTACTTGAAAGAAATTCCTATTTCAAGCCATGATAAGTTCTATTTAGAATTTCAGAAGCTGAAAAAATGTTCAATTTTCTCCTTACTTTTCCTTCAAATAAAAACTGTTCTTTGTAATTACAGGCGACATTTCATAGAAACTTGGTTGCTGAGAACGAGTACATGCGACAGACCTCTGTATTCAAGAGATCTTATTTTTCTATGAATATAACCAAAACAATTAATGACCTGAAGAAAGAACTAGCAAACTGAACTAGGTGTATGTACTCAGGTTGCAACAAATGAAGGGCACAGTTTCTCTCCAAAGCCTAAGCATTTGGAAAGCTTTCACAGATCAACCCAAAACAAGATTTACCCACGTCTGCATATTTACTTACGGCTTATATTTTGAGATTCAAGCTGCTTCCTGGCTTTTTTTAAACGCAGCATGATGGTACGTGGCATCAAACACAACTACATCGGTTTCCCATCTAAAAGGAAATGGACTGTGTGTCCTGTAAACCAAGCTTTGAAGCAAACTGCGTACAAATAGAAAAAAGAGCAATTGCAGAAGTGTGACTTTTAAGTAGGTACCGTTTCACACTGCATTACTGGTTTACCAAAAAAACCCCACTCTGGAGGACTCCGTGCTTCAACAAAGGAAACACACCGCTTTTCATCAGATTTATCTTCTTAGAGCATTTCTATTTCTAACCCAAAGAAGTTACGAAGTCCTATGAAGTAAAGTTAGCCAACCTGTCACCGACTATAGCTTCTTCAGAATAGTCTTAACCCGAAAGGCTCTTTATTTAAATAAAAAATAAATCCTACTTTGAGAATTCTCTGCAGCCTTTAAAGGAAAGGCTCAGTAACATATGAAAAAGAAGAACAGACAAAAGATGCATAGGTTAATCCCACGGAACAATATAATGATAGAAGATTTATTTAACAACAAAAAAGAAAAAAAGAAAAAAAAAGAACACTTAAGAATCCATGCTACTACTACTACAAAGTAACCAATTCATTACTTCGGACTGAGAAGGTCAAATGTCAATCAAAGAGCCAACTCAGGGACTTCATCTAATCAGTATTTACTAAGGCGAATTAAACAGGGACTGCATTCCGTATCAGGTCATATGATCTGCCCTCCAGCTTGCAAATTCATCATACCAGTCTCTAGGCTAACCACACGAACAGATGGAAGGTGAAAAAAACACAGGAACAGAAGACAGGGAGTGAGAGGACAATGGGAAAACCGCTTCACTTAAAGGACTAATAAATGAAATTTCAGGCTAAATTGGATCTCAGCCTCTCCATCTTCTTCTAGATGACACTATATACAGCGTCCTGCATACTTCTGAGCACTGGCTGTTCTTTCCTGCCCCAGATTTGGAATATACTGAAATATACTGAAAGACTGAAATATACTGAAATATACTGAAAGATGTGAGGCACTTATCTCTAAAAAATTACTACTGCACTCACTGTATGTGTGAATACGATCTTTCTGATACTGGAATTGCTCATGATATGGCTTCCAACACTATGAAATGTTGATTCAAGCATATGTAGGAACAAACAAGCATTTTCGGTATCCACTCAAGAATACTTAATTAAGGTTACAGAAGACAGAAACAAAAAAAAAAACTCCCCCAAAAGGGAGCGGCTGCAGAACTCTGCGATAGGTTTTGCATCAAGTTTTACATTATCCCCTAATCAGAACAGGCTGCCGCCGTTCGATTCTTGTCAAAAGGCAGAAATCCGGTTTACGCGACTCAATGGATTAAAGAAGGTTCAGGAAAAGGAAATCCGGTCTCTCTGCGAAGATCTACCTCTCGAAACTTTTAAATCCCCTTTTTAAAAGCCGGCACCGGCAGTCCCGAACCCGCAGCCGAGGTTCCCCTTCCCGCTGTTACCATCAACTAACGGAACGGATTTAAGACTTAAGGGATGAACGTGGCAGGGTCCGTTTGGACGAAAGAAGTTCCCCGCTCTCCGCGACCAAACGAAGGCCGCCGCGCCCGGCTCCGGGAGCCCGCCGCGTTCCCACGGCCGCGCCGCGGGCTGCAGCTCCTCGCCCGGCCGACAGAAAGCGCCACGTGACCGGCACCAAGTTGGAAGCGCGGCTCCGGAGCCCGCAACTTCGCAAGTTCAGCACGTTTCACGCGTCGTTCTGCACCGCCTATGAATAACGATCCCAGACACGGAGGGAGGGGGGAGGAGGGCTTTCCTTTCCTCCCCGCTCCCACCGAAACCCTGCGGATGTGAAGGAAAACAAAAGAAAGGAAGCACATTCATCGCCGGAGCGGAGCAGCTCTCCGAACAATGGGCGCGAGCGGAGCCGGGGCGGTGCTGCGCGCGGAGCGGGGCCGGGGGACGAGCGTCCCGCCCGCACCGCTGCTCCGGCACCGCGGCGCGCCCTGCCCGATGCGGGGACGGCTCCCCGACCGAGCCGCCCCTACAGCCGAGCGTGCCCGGAGAGCCCGACGGCGGACAAAACTTTCTCCCCCGTAACGGCCGCGCTTTCCCGTAGCTCCGCCGCACTCGGGCGGCGACGGAGCGGCCACCGCCCCCCCGCCCCCCCCGGCCCCGGCGCCGCAGCCCCGACAGCCGCGCCGCGCGGAGCCCAACTCCGCCGCGCCTCCCGCCCACAGGTGTCCGCGGCCCCGCGGCACGCCCCCGCGCCGCGCTGCACGCGAGGGCGGCTCCCGAGCGGCGGCCCTACCTGCAGCCCCCGCCTGCGCAGGATGCCCGGTGCGTCCATGGCGCCGCTCCGCCGGCCGGCCGCGCCGGACTGCCCCGAGCCCGCGCGCCGCTCCGCATCCCTGCAGCTGCCGAGCGCTGACATCACGGCGGCGCCCATTGGCGGCGCGCGATCACGTGGCCCGGCGAGTTGTGCACCTCGGCAACTTAGAGCGGCGCCGGCGGGGCAGCCCCGAGGAGCGCGCCGGGCATCGCCCGCTCCTGCCCACCGACACGAGGTGCCCGCACACCGCGTCCCGCCTGCACCAAACGCACGCTGACCAGCACTGATGGACACGAGCTGAGCAAACCGAGCCTGAGTCCAGCGAGGACTTCGACGCTCTCCTACTACCGTCTCTGGTAAATGGCACCAACTCCGCTTCTGAAGCCAACCAACTTCTGCATATGTATATATATGGGTATAACTGAACCCACCAACTTCAACAACAGGACTGCTTTTCTCACAGCCTCGTTACTCACACAGCTCAAGGAATTTCTCACTTTCCAAAGTCTGATCCTCTGGAGGACTCCGTAACACAACACAGAATCCATCTCTAGCAACAGCCATCTTTTTACCTGAACCACACAGGTACAGCAGCTGCAGAGCCTTAAGACATGCTCTCTTCCCACTGAGAACAACACACCCCAGTGCACTTCTGGAGAGCAGAAAGCGGGGACACGGTCAAAGGTACATTTCTTACTAAAGGATATAAATGGAGATAGAAATCAAGGTTGCATTCACCTATTAACAGCCTAAGATGAGGATTATGACAATCACACCCTTAAATCTGGTACGAAAAAAAAGTATTGATTTCCTGTCAGGCGGCATCATTTTGAGGAGCAGCCCATGTACATTTCACAGTAGTGAAACCTGCTAGAGGCAAAAACATTCCAAACGAAAATGAAGGCTTGCTGAAAGGATAATACTAAGCAGTAACAGCTTACGTGAAGAACCACAAAGACGAGGCTCCTATATTTGCCCACCTCTACTTTTCTTCATGCAACTGAAATGCATTAATATTCTTGTTTTACACCTTTAAAACAAGTGAGAGAGTATCAGCTTTTTCACTAGGCTGCATTTCTCTGAGATCTGCAACTACATTATCCAGAAAAAAAAAAAATAAGCCATTTTTGATCAGTTACAGCGATACAACCTAGGGGCGTTTCCTCCTCCCTGTCTGCAGCCCAACATGCAACCACAGCATCAGGTCAGCGCCTCAAAACTTACCAGCACCCATCTCAGTTCCAGGATCAGAGCTGCACTTTCATGGAGAAAGAAGTCACTCAGAACTAATTCCACAAGAGGAAGATGAGGCAATGAAAAGCACTGATCGGGGGCCAGGAGAGAGAATTCTGACCACAGGGCTTGACCTTCTCTGTAGCAAAGGATATTCAATTTTCCCCAATTCATTTTGTTTTGGAACACAACCTGTCTTTAAATAGCATGCCACAGCTAGTGGAAAACTTTCAGGTTCAGTGAATCAAAATCCCTCACCTTCTCTCATGAAGAAAGGAGAACTGAAGTTACATCAAGGAGACAGTGCTTCTCCTCTCAGCTCCTTTTAATACCAGAAACTTTCAAAATAAGCCATCGTCTCTTTTCTAGCTGAGAGGTCTGCAGGGCATAAAAAATTCTATAGATTTATTACTCAAACAACAACACAACAAAATCACCAGCACCAAGTAACACACATCTGATCAGAATACATGCAAATGGCCCACAATCTGAATAGAAACTTTAAGCATCACAAATTATCCAGTTGTGGACACAGGTGACTTACAGTAAGAATTATAATCAAGCAAAATTAAGAACTCTCCTCCACAAAGCAGACCTGAGTACAAGTACTACTTTGTTTTGCAAGAAACTAGAAATCATTTTTGAACTGATCTAGGGAGGAAGGAAGGAAAGAAGGAAAATGAAACAAAGAGAAGACTGCCTTCCAGTAGAAGATGAAACTAATCCCAACTGGAAACGTATAGAAACTGACTCTCACTGAAAATGTATTTGCTGTCAATTCCAACAGTGACATGTTCCTAAGCTTACCCTGCACCACATACTGAAATGCACAGCTTTGCATCCAGCTCAAGGTGAGCACCAACTGAATATTCTCAGACTCTATGAACCTTCTCATATACTACCAGAAGTATACCGATCTGTTTGAAATAGCATTAGGCTTGCTATTTCTGCCTGGAATCTTTTACTACTTTCCAGATAATTATTTCAGTAAAACGAATGGAAGATGAAAATGTGACAGTGAGCATCAGGTATTAAAAAGTTGTGGTTTCAAAAGAAAACCATTAATTACATTCTTAGAAACATTTTAACAACACCACTTACAAACTCCTACAAGGTCAATTGCTGCAGAAAGGCACACCTGTTGTATGCGTACCACAGAACCGTACATGTACACAGTATTTGAAGAAGGAAACTTTTCTTCCCAGTATTTCAAGAAAATATTTTCAGAAGGCTTTCCTCCCTATAAAAGCAGCCTTTTTCCTGATAATTGCAAAGAATATTTCAGTTAGCTTAAGTACGTACCCACAAGTACACATTTATTTGAAACTGAAAACAAACATGGTAACCATTTTCAGTACAATTGCACAGAATTAGCTTCTTTCCTCATTCAGTTGTTGTTTTTAGAAATTGTCATCTTATTTCACTTAGTTCTGTCAGTCAATATTATTTTCTGAGAGAATACAGATATTACCATGACTACTGAAACAATGTAATTTAAAATTAAAACTGGGCATGTGAAAATAGGAATATTAATTCAAGTTTCACAGTGGAGATTCAATTTTATGAATACACATATCCTGTGTGGGGCTGCCACTTTCATACTACACATGGTGGCAGCATATGATAAATTGTGTTTATTATGCATCATGGAACAACTCACTTGTGCTCTGCCCTCTGAATCAGCCCACGCCAGGGCTGTTCTTTATACCTTAAGTACTCTATAACATCTAATCACCATCACTGATTTTTTTCAGTTATTTTCCTCCCATATGAGAAAAATCTCAAGTTCGGAACAGATAACAAGCAATCCAGTAATTGCTTTGCTTTTTGGAAACCTGCAACCCACAAGAAAAGAAACTTGCAACCCCCAAGAATGTGTGAATGTGTTTCCTTGGTGCTGGTTAGAAAAAAAAAGTTTAAAATTCTGACTGTGTTGTAATTTTTTGGTAAGCTATTCACGTAATTGTTAGTAACAAAATTAAAATATTGTGCCATGTTTTCAAAAGTCCAGACTGCGTTCTACTGCAGGCTACAGTTACGCTTTTGAAACCAGCTCATACCAACACTACTTCTGTGCGCAAGGGCACAAAAGCAGCTAGAGCCAACCTGTCAGCCACGTGTATATGCTTGCACTGTGCGCACGCACACACACACACACACACACACACACACACACAAACCCACTCATCACATCAGACCTAATACATGTAGCAGAGCTGATGATCCATGAATAGTCTTCCTCACATCACAGCAAATCAGTACACAAATATTAAAATTTTATCGTTGTAATAATGAAAGTTCAGGCTTTAAAGTCTTATTTAAGACTTAAGGTCTTCTTTATAGGTCTTCTGCCAAAGGAACTGCAGCAGTGCATGATGCTGGATAAGGCTAATACACAGCTAACACAAAAAGACAACGTAGGAAATAATTTTTTAAACATAGATACATGCATATTACTGAGGTATGGCACCGAAAAGAGGTAGGAGAGAAATGCGCTTTACTCTCTATTTCCAGCCCTCCCCTTCAAGATCCTTGCCCTCTCCAGAAGAAAAAAAAACAAACAAACCCAGTGCACTGAAATGGAAACAAAGTTAGAGGAAGGAAATAAATATTCCTTGCAGCTGGTATTACACCAGGTCCCAGGCAGCAACGATCCTCTTACATCAGCAAAACAGGAAAACACACACCTTTCTGTTGGTTTATTTTTGCACATCAGCTGGGCAGCTTTACTGGGCGCTAAGAATTACTGCCCTAGAAGGCTCAAATGCTTTTTCTTTTTAAACATTTACTTTACTTGCATTTCCATACCTCACTTTTTCATGTTTCCCAGTGCAACAAACTTAGTATGAATAATGAATGAATCTAAAAAATAAAAATAAAAGAAGGGGTTGCAAAGAAAAAACACTATAAAGCTACCCACAGAATTAAACAAATTGAAAACTGGAACACTGATAAGAGTACAAATGGTATTGGTATACGGCAAAAGATTTCATTTTAAAACTGGAAGCCCAAGTATGCATCAAGCTAAAATCTACCTCCAGCTTTCGAGTATAATGAGCTTGTCTCCCAAACTAAAGGCTTTCAGCCTGACCTCAGTGCGAAGCACAATCATAGCAGCTTTGCAGCAGATTCTCGGTACAGTTTATACAATGCATAACAATGATGGCACACTGAAAATAGCATTCGTGTTCTCAAGAGACAAAGAAAGGTTCACTTAAAGGTGCAAGCGATCACTGATATTCAAGCTTCAGTAAACCAGTAGCTCTTCATCTTCCTCTCAGCATAAAACCACAGATACTTGTGTACTCAAGAAAGCAAGAGGTTTTCCAAGAATCTTTCTGAGCTGACTCTACAATTCTTTCTGCACCTGTGGCAGTGCAGCTTCCTATCCACTACAAACTAAGTGTGAATCAAATTCCGGCAACATCTCTGACCATCTCCCTGAAGTGGATTCTACTTTGATTATTTCTTCTGAAGACACACTGTAGGTCTCAAAGTTTTCAAACACACAAAAACTGTATTTTGAAACATTTTGAAGTTACTTTCAAAGACAGATTAAAGCACAAACTGTCAACGGAAGATGACATTACACGTCCACAAAGAACCCCAAGGTTATCTTTCTGAATGGTCATAACAGAAGCGGAATCACTTTAAATCCCACACCAGAATATTTCTCCTACTTTGCATGTCAGTAAGAAAACCATAATACAAAGATCACATTTCTGTTCTGTAGTATTCTGAAAATAGCTTTCAGTTCTTACAGGAATTCACCTACTATGAAGCACTACATTTGTCTATATCACCCAAAAATTAGAAAAATTATACTGAAAAAAAAATAACAAAACAAAGCTCTCCAAGCAAGCAGTATACACTCTAACTCAGAGAAGAAATGTTCTAAGTTTCTTTCCCCTAAACTTTGATACGTTTTGGTTTTCTTCATCATTTATTAATATAAATACACAGAGTAATCTTATTAAAAGGTAGCATTTAAATTAGAATGCTACTGAAGAGCTTAGGCTTAACATTCAATCGAGCAAACAGGAAGCATGGAAGCCAAAGCCAGGTATGCTACTGGGAGCTGGAAGATGTGCACTTGAAGAGGGGTGAAAACTGTTATGCAGTTGAATCAGAAAGGTAACCTTTTAACAACGTTAAAAAGACCAACACCCATCCACCTAACATACATCAGAAATTTACTGCACATTCCCAAGGAGTTTTCCTCAGTGCAATGCTGCAGACTTCCAGTAGGGAAAAAAAAGCCTGTGACAACACACTATCCATCTGCCTCTTGTTCCTTCAACTTCTGAAAGCTCTGCTGCTCTGTGAAGTGTCAGTGAAATTGGCTACAGCACTGGAAATGAGACACCCCATCAAAACTGGCAGACAAGACTGACAGACCACCCTTCAGCTGTCACTCAGATAAGGGCAACTGCAATGAACCTTAAGGAGCACATCTCCTCCAAGGCAGTGAGAACAGAACCGCTGACCACCATGCAACTCGGCATTATGCACAGCAAGGACTTCCCCTTGCATTGCCATAGGAAGGCTTGCTCATTTTGCTGTTAACGGGAAAGAGTATTTCAACTAAGATATTCAATCAGCAAGAAAACATAGGACAGCTTTATCCCAAATGATCTCAGCATGGCAATAAAAATCCAGCACTTGGCTTTCATGATTTATTTTCCAAGATCTCATTTACCATAAGAGCTGTGAAATGGTATCATACAAACATGAAGAGGACAGGGAAAGCAACTCTCCCACTGTAGAGAGTTAGGAGCTTAAGGTGCTTTGTTTAAAATTAAGATATTAATTATAAATTAATGAATTGTCAGAATATCATTGAAATGCACTGCATTCCAGAAAAGCTAATTAATTCTAATAGAATCAGCTAATACCCATAATGATGTAATTTACTACTAGTAAGGCATAATAATTCAAACAGAATTCCATACATTCTAAACAATATACATTTTAATATTACATGTTGAAGTTACAGTACTTCATTCACATAGCTTTACTGCTACAAATCTGTGCATATCATACCAGAATTAAGTGCAAATTCAAAAAAGTCTCACGTCTGCTCCATGTTGCTCTAACTCTGGTATTCTTCATGTCATGCAGTGACACTTTTCATAAGAATCAAAACTAAGTATCTCTTCATAAATTAACTGTACGCTACTCACCTCTCTTGTCATTATATACTCAATTCTAGCACAGAAAATACATAATACATAGTAATGCATTCAATATATTCAAGAAGTTTTAGCTACTAAATTAGTTCAATTTTCTCAGGTTCATCTTAGATCACAAGATTTAATCCTTTAGAAGTCATTAAACACAATGTGACCTTTCACTACTAAATCAAAATTTTTCTCCAGCATCAAATACATCAGCTAGAAAGCTGAGAAGCATTCCAATAATCTACTGTGTAATTCACTAGGACACCCTTTTCAATATGCAGGCTGTTAATAAAAAACTCAATGTATCATTAAAAGCTAAAAAAATCATTGTAGAACTAGATCACCCAGAGAGAGTTTGTTTTTCCTATTTTAAGCTGTGAACATTCCCTGCAAGTGCAGCATCGCACAAAGTGTAGAGGTAAGTCATCTCCAGCTCTCCTTTTTTTCCCTGCAGTCCCTCTCATACCACTTACATCTCTATATATCTGCCTTGAGTCCCTTCAATGGACTTAAAAATGATGCAATCAAACAAAATCAAAATCACTTTGTATTTTACTACGCCCTCTTCTAGTAAGGTAACCCCATTCACACACAGCAACGCAACTTTTGCATTTCAGAAGTAAAGGTTTTCAGCCAATATGAGCTGAATGGATCAGCAGTGCCCTTCAGTTTGTGACTCTCACCATCACAGACCATGCTGTTACACTGCAAAGAAACACATTCAGTCATATGGGTTGGCTTGCTGTGAACCCATGAGAGCACTCCAGCTTCACAGCCTGCAATGCACTAAGAGAGATCTTACTGCTCACCTGAGCAATTGTTCATTACTCAGAAATGAACCGGGAGACCTTCAGGACACCTAGAGCTGATGAATTTAAAGTTGAAAGCCACAGTTCAGTGTAGGGGGACACAAAGCTGTTACACAAAGTAGTGCAGTTTCTTAAAAAATACTACTGCTTTTCTGACTGTATTTTAAGGTTAATAAGAGTCTCAACTATACGCCTAACAGCAGCTATGAGAAAAGGATGTGCCGTACACAAGTACACTGGGTTTTTCATGCCACCTGCTGGACAAAATCCTATCTGCACCAACCCACTTCTACAGACATCCAGTGGGTTCAGAAAACATGGCAGTCATAAAAATCCCAGAAGAAAAATAATCGTTACAGAAGCAAACTTATTTCTTAAAGCAATAACTGTTGTAAGTAATCAACCTTCCTTTCGGTGGCAGAACACACAAGAGAACACAGGTTACAACTGACATTTCAACTTCAATGATTTTGCCTTTTGCATCAAATACTGTGTTCCTTAATATGGCAAAATGCAATGAGCCATTCTACAGTCATTCTAAGAGTTCTACCAAGTCACCAAACCCGACGATCTTCCAAACCAGAATTTATTTCTGAAAGCACAGACACATCCGAATTCAGTCTTATTTCTCTCACAGACCTCTTTTCAATGAGAACTGAAGAATTACATACATACAAGAGCACTATTCCTTTTTAAAAAAAGAACTACTTGCCTCAGTATTCCCCTATGAAATGTCAAACAGGAAAGACACAGGAGTTACATCATTTTAGGTCATACGGTCTACAGTTTCAGCTATCTGGCCATACTTTAGTTTTCAAAGACAAAATAAAAAGAAGCCTCTAAGTTGACTTTACAATACTGGCATTTTCTAACAATCAGCTCAACACAACATTTTAGATTAAGCACCCTATAAAGGAAGCAAAGTCTTAAAAAAAATTCACGTGGCGAGACAATAACAATAGCAATTACACTCTGAATAATCCCTCCTAGATATATGGAAGTTTGTTTTTTATGTGAAAACAGTAACAATAGACAACCTGCTTTTCAAACACAATTAATAACCTTGGGCATGATTTAACTTATTATTCATTTTTAAATTACTCTGAACAATGATGCATCTAGTCATACTTTTTTTTTTAAACACCTCATTTTGCTTCTTAACTCTTCCAATAATTCAGTGTTTCATCAAAGAGATAACGGTAGTAATGTGCTTTCCCTTACAGATTTATAATTCTCCTTAATGAATTTTGCCTTTCCTTACCCTCTAAGATTCAACACTTCCCACCCAGGGCACAGTCATTCTTCTTCACAAAAGCAACCTCCTTCATGAGAGAATAGTAGTTAAATGTTTTAACATTCAACTTAACTCAAAAGGCAGGCACTTTGCCAAAGTCTGACTCCCACAGGCCTAAGATCCATTACAAACCAAACAAGCCAATGAAGTTTTCAGCTATAAGGAACGGGCTCTAGTTTTACCGTATCACTAGATCTACTGCATTACTAGTTCTAATTTGTACCATATATAGAAGAGCGTGTATGAACAGTGTACCAAAACACATGTATTCACAGCTGTAAGTTTATGGGAAAGCAATATCACACTAGGGATGTTTGTCTTGTATCTGCCTTTACTGGCAAAATAATTATAGCTACACTCAAATTCATCTCCACTTCAGTTGTAAATCATCTCTGTTAACTTCAGCTGTCTCTCCTTCTTTCCTTATTTACAGCAAGGAATCTTTCAGTTCAATTTTGTTTCTTACTACCAACTCTCACCCATTTTTTGAAAAGATAACCTAGCATAAAAATTAGGAAATCGAGATCAGCCTTTTCCTTACACTCTCAGCTGCACGTTGCTGTGAAGTTTTTCTATCTACTACAAAGCCAGTCATCATTTCTGAACTTAACTGAGCACATCCTATCTTCCACTGCACCACATAATTGCAGATATTCAGCAATGATCAAGAGGTTAAATGTATTCATGAAAGAGTATCAGTTAACCAATCCCCTGTTGATTATTACATTGTTTACCCAAATGACACTAAGTCAAAATACTTTCTTAAGTTTCCCGATTTCCACAACACAATAGAACAAAAATCTTAACAGACGCAATAATGTTACTACTGCTATACTAAAAAAAAATATGATGTATCTGAATACGGGCACACACATTACCATAGGGTGTACTGTGCTCAGAGAAGGAAAAAAAAAGCAAACAGCAGAACATTAGCTAGTATTACTGAGATGAAAACAGTTGTTGCTGAAATTAGCATCCACTGTGACTGTATAAAGAGTGGAACAAACACAGTCTTGCCATAGAACAATTTAAGTGGTTACTGCATCAAACTGGTGGGAGGTCTTGCAGGAACATCAACAGGTAATACAACATAAAAAAGATCCAAGTCCACATTCCTTGGTCTGACTTCACAAGAACATTTTAAAAAGTCCAACTAAAACAGAAATACAAATATCTAGCAGCATGCACAAAGCCCAGACAGTGGCAGTCAGACCACTTACAGCTTCCAACTCAGTAAAGCTGTATCTTGCCTAGAAACTTAAGACATGAGAAGTTGGAGTTCTTTTTCGCCCACCACGCTACACGCAACAGAATTCTGCAGAACATTCTCAAATTGAAAAATGCTTGCAGAAAAATCCTGGCTATACACCTCTGTATGCAAAACCAGAGTAGGAATTTCCATTCCAACCAGAAAGGATAAGCTGTATTTTCCCTCCCACTCCAGTATCTGTAAGTCAGCTATGTCCCTCAGTACAAGCCTCTTTGTTTTGAGAGTTACTGCCATCATCAGAACCATGGGAGTACTTCAGTCTGATAGATGAGAGTTAATGTTCCCACGCTGTCTGCTTATATCTGCTGCTACAGTACAATCACTCTGCAAGTACCACAGGCATGAAAACACACTGACTGTCTGAGAAGAAAACACAAATGTTGCTTCGCCAGTTAAAAACTTTGCCACACTTAGTCATCCCTCAATCTAAGGATACTGCCACACAGCAAAAAATGAGCATGACACACACAATCATGGAGTTGTAAGGATTGGAAGGGAGCTCTAGAGATCACTGTGTCCGACCCCAATTCAAGAGAAAGCTCAGAAAGAGTTTTAGTATTTCCGTTTCTGTTAACTGGAAATGCCACAGCAGAAATCTAGTTTCCTTCAGGGATAATTACTCTCGAGTAGCAGCAACAAGACAATCCTATAACACTCAAGTTTCTTGACAATATATGCCTCAATTAAAACTGAGATCTGCAGAGCAGTACCTTATCGTTTTCAGGAATTTAATTAGCTTTCTTAACAACACATAGGTACCAAATAGCTATGACTACTCAGAACAGTAGAAGAGAGGTTGCGAGTTCTCTGTAACAACTCCAGCTAACCTGCTGCTGCTCACAGTCATCACAGGGAGCACCCACATCTGAGGTTATCAGTATCTTTTCACTTTACCTTGAGATCCTGAGTGCCAATGGAAGAACTGTATCCAGTACCCAACACACCAAGATTTTCCTAAGTTTTTATTTCCCTGTGCCTACTATATGTCATTTATTATACAGTTAGAGCTATAATTAGATTTAAATTTTATCAAGTGCTTGGAGAACAGAAATCAAAACATCAACAGCAAATCTGTATACCAGCACATACTTCCCAGGCAAAGGAGAACGTGTACGGGAATCAGTGTTTTAACTATCACAGCGTACTAGACAATCAGTTATATCAGACAGTTTCCTGCTAGTTTTGGTGATGGGGATCAGGACATAGTGTAGTAACTGAATTTATTTAAATCCATCCCAGTTCCAGTTACTATTCGAGTCTCCACTCCCCACATTGTTTTTATCCTGTTTACCAGCTCTGCTTTAAAACCCTTTACCATCTCCGCCACTCCAGAAAAAAAAACAAAACAAAAAAAAAAAAACCTTTAAGGGCTACAGAAGCTTTAGATCTGAGGACAAAAAGTACCAACATTATATTTCCAGTTATCCTCTAAAAACATGCTGAAAAACACTTTATTTCTGAAAAGGCATCTGAACATCAAACATTAATTGACTACACACCAATTTCTTCTGTCTGGATAGTTTATTGGCAAACCATCCTTACTCTCATTTCTCAAGTGGATAATTTTACCAGCATGTCAGTTCATGACCTGACTTTTGAAATACTTTCCACTGGATTTTTTGGGGGTTGTTTTTTGTTGGTTTTTTTTTTTTCCTGTTTTGTTTTTGTGTTTTTTGGAAGAGATAATTATAACTCAACTGTCACAGCAAACAAGGAGTGTATAAGCCTGTATCGAGAGCATTACGCTAAGATACAGTAACAAGCTCCACTGCTAGGGGTGAGGCACTACGGTTAGCTTAATGATTTCCATTGTGGCAGTCCCACGTACCAAACAAAAGTCCAGAAGCATAAGGCATGCTCAGCTGACACTGTAGGCTAAGGAAGATAATTTTAACAGACCAAGGTTTTTCATTATCTGGAATAAAAGGTAGTCCCAGTGAGCCTTCCCACAGTTTGGGAAAAGTCTCATGGAGGAGGAAGATCATTATAAGGGATGACTGCAGAATAGAAGCATGGTGCTCCTGTGCAAAATAGAGATGTATTGCTTGCTCCTACACAGATTTAATCTCTACTGGATATCTACATTCTAATATGATACAGAAAAGGACTATACCTACATTCACTGCTAATAAAATGCGCAGACTACTTGAAGTAACATCTTTCAGCTCCAGCCCAAGCTCAAATACGTTCTTTTAATTGGAAGCTCAGAAAAGACCCATTCCTACACAAAGATGGCATGCTTGTAACTTAATGCTGCCTATTGCTTAAAGGACATTGTAAACTAGGTCAGGCTTCCATAAGACATTATCATTTACTTACTTTTTTCTCTTTTTTTTTAACTAACGAAATTATGTAGCTTAAGAGGTGTTCTCATTTCCAAGAGACCTAAAACTGTTTATAGAAGGTAGTTAACTCCAGCTGTCACTGCCTCCGTTTTTGAGAATGAGCAAGAAAAGCACCAGAATGAATTGTGCCTAGACTTTTAGTAGGAGAATCTATGAAAGGAATCCATTATTTAGAGCACTGCCTAGCAGCTGAATCTACAATTACGTTTTACACTGAAATGAGCAGTGAATATTTCAAATCCTAAACAAAATAGACAAATAAGAAACGTCTGTATGGAACAGACAAAAATACCAAATTCAAGCATTTGTTTGTAAGCAGTCTTAATGGCTCTGGACCAGTTCTACTCCAGCCTTTCTCAGTGTAACCAATACTCAATATAGAGAAGTGTTTATGAAGATGGATGTTCAGTTTCCTCTCTCTGCTACCAAATTAAGACTAACTACTGAATTAGAACTGCAAGTAAGAATTTGTTAGAAGGCAAATACTGATAAAGAAATTCATATTCATGTGCAAACCGTAGCTGAAATGAAATACACAAGGGAGAACAACTCTCTAGTCTTAAATGCTAGAAGCAACTGAAGTAAAGAAATCTGGTTATGATAACTTACCAGTTTTAGCGTTTCACAGGAATAAATACCTTCCATTCTAAAAAGATTCTCAGTGATTATACTCCGATGTCAAGTTGTTTTTTAAGTCAAACAAGAACATGGTATTCAGATCCATACAACAGGCTTAGCATTCAAATGACTTCCTCAATTCAACTCAGTACTTCTGAAAACTACTTAACAGTGTTGGGGAGATTTCAGATAAGAAGCAGACCTGAGATTATGACTTCAGAGATTTCCATTATATCTTACTCAAGTTTCTTCCAAGTGCAGTCCTTGCACTTGATTATTAACTTGTGGAATATTACATAGTCACTCACAGACATAACCAAGCACTGATGACCTTAATTCCTGGGCAGAAATAGCTAAAATATAAAGTAACCTAAACTTCAGACACATGTTCTTGTTGCTCATTAATAACTTTGTTTTGAAACAAATTCACCTACTCTTGTAGTTCAGTAGATAAAACTAAGCACTCAATACCTAGGCAATTAATGATTTGAAGAATTCACTACAATTCTAAAATGAAATGAAAACCCTTTTTTAAATTATATCGTTCGCTCAAACACAACCGATATTGTCATTCACTTAGCTAACCAATTAGTGTTTCTAAAGAATGCATTTAATTTGTTTTCAATCATTTATTACCTAAGCCATAATTTTGCAGCTTCTCAAGCAACAAATGGCTGCCTTGCATCTGGGGAATAAACCACACAAAAGGGTGTTGGTGTGCCATTTGAATAAATGCAATTACTGGTAGTTACATTCTAATTAGCATAATTAGTTTTGAAACATTTCTCATAATAACTGTCAACATTATGTCAATTTAGCTGAAGTTAATGGCATATTTAACAAAGACACACATTTTCAGTATTACACTATTTAAAAGAAAGTAGGAGGCAAGGCCCTTTTGGATGAAGTAAAACTGCCTTTAACAGACACTGAACATTTTTTATTTTGTTTCCCTTCAGCAACCGATCTCACAAAAAAGTTCTTTATATAATTAGCACCCTCCAGCTTCCATCTTACAAATTAATGCTGATAAAGTAACAATAAAAATCAAATTTACCAAAGTACAGATGCTTGTAAATTCACACTTACATTGCTCTGTATGAGTCAGCAATGATTTGGGTGTTGTTTTTCTCTGACTGCCTCTTTCAGAAAAACTAAAGAGCTAAATAGCATGCTGAAAAGCTGCAAATGCTTGTACTCATACATAGGCAAAGCATAACTCCACTGCTTATTAGGGAGGAGTATAAGCCATTTATAAGGTTTTATTCTTTTCCTATCTTTCACAATACAGTAAGTCACATCTGCTCCAAAGAAACATAGATAATAAGCAGCATCACCAAGCAGGAATCACAATTATAAGTGCATAAATAAAATATTCTTGAAATGAAATATTATTTCAGATAGACTCGTGGAGAAACCAGCCATCTATGTATCAGTATAGTCCTAAAAGCCAGCACAGGGCTCTCTGCATAGCAGTGTCTGCTCACAGTCATCTCTGACCCAGAAGTTTTCCTTAAGAAAAAAATAAAACTAAAAAACAAAAGTTTCCCCTCCAAAGTAGATATGGATGAGCAAGGTTTTCATAATCAGCTAAAGGGCAGATGAGAGCAATTCATTAATAACATTTTTGCTTTTTTATACAACATTAAATATATTCACTAGAGTAATTCTTCAAAAAACACAGGTTAGTATGTGGTGCTTTGCACTGAATTTTAACACTTCTTAAGATCTTAAAATACAGAAGCACAAAGAAGGATAACTGATACTTGAAAACAAAATGCTTAAAGTTCAAGGCATATCTTCCCCTTTCTCCCCCCTAATCATTTTATCCAAAAGGCTTAATTATGTTCATGCTTCATATTATCACATTCTCCTGAGGACAGAGTCCTGCAGAAAGTGGAAACAAAGAAAGTGATGAAAAAGAATGCCCAGGAGAAAGGACAGTTACTGGTTACTGTCATATAAAAAAAGAACGGTTTCACTCTATTTTTTAGGGAAGAAACCATTTAAATGCAAATGGCTATATTAATGCAACATTCTGCTAAGATCTTATGCTAAATCCAGCAAAGCAATTCAGTTACCACTACTATAAACATCATTTAGCCATACTCAACGTATTAAGCAATGCTGTATGCAGGAACGCATTAGTTAATGGAAAGATTCAGTTTAAGGGAAAGAGGTTAACCTGGACATCTCTCTGGTTGTATCACCATTCCCACACAGATTCTGACATTATGGAGACACAAGATATGTATGAAATATATATATATATAAAATATATTAAAAACATTTTAAATATATATTTATTTCTTTTTAATACTCATAGCTTCAGAAAGAATTACTCACCGAACTAACAGTAAGTGAAGGTGCTGACTGCCCAAGTGCTTGGCAGCGCATGCGAACGAGATTTGAAGTTTCTGCAGGTTGCCACAGTTGCTGTCCATTTCCATTGGGAAGCAGATACTTCCCTGTCAAGTTAAGAGAGAGAGTATGTTAAAACATTAAATGTTCCAAGTGAGGCAATGTAATAGGCAGTTTACTGCAAGATAAAGCTCTTACACATATCTCCACTTTTTCTGACAGGCATTCACTTCTCTCAAACATTTGTTCTATCACTACAGCCGTGACCCATAGGCAATTCCATCAAAGCAGAACTTTCAGTATTCACCTACCACCCCTCAATGCTGCTCTTCCACATCCTAAGCTCTTCTTATGCACATACTTTTGTTTTACCACACTTTCATAACCGTAAGTTTTTCTTACCTTGAAACCTGATTAATGGAACAACAGATGCAAACATTCAGAATGGTGGGACTGAACCAATGAAAACTTATTTCTAAATGCTAGTCAGAATTCAAAGAAAATAACAATATATATATATATATATATATATATAAATGTTCCGTTTTTTTAATTATTATTATTTATCCAAAGCTTGTATTGAATGCATTTCATATTTTGTTTCAGAGAGCTATGATAAGCCACTATCCTCAAATGCAAACATGAGCACAATTAAAATTTTATCTCTTCCGATCAACTATGGTAACGATAAGGCCGCATCAAAATTCTACACAGATGAACTCCTCTTTCTTTGAAGACTGCTCTCAATGCTTAAAAAGGCCGAATTATTACAGGCATTTTGTTGTCTGAATCATGTATTTTCAGAAGATGGGATCATTAACTGGAAAGAAGGGGAATGTCAATTGAGATACAACAATCACTGCTGCCTCTTCCAGAATAAGGCAAGAGAAGGAAGCTGGGAATCTGTTCCAAAAAAAGAATATTATTTCGTGCAGAAATGACTAAACTGCAAAACTCTGCCAAACGACATCAAAACTTCTGCATTTATGAGGAAAAACTGAAGAAGCTCACAGAAAAGAGAACTCTTGGAGGCAGAAACTATTTCTGGAAGCCTCTGAGTAGCAAACAAGAAGCAGGGAGAATATTCTGGTAAGAACATTAAGAGGTCAAGCATGTAATAACACTGTTCATTTCTGCTTATTTTCAGACACTGCCACAAAAGAGAGTAACAGACTACAGAGGACGGTCTCAGCAAATACATTCACGTTTAAATTCTTAGTCTCAGAACTGCAGGGATTGGAAGGGACCTCTAGAGAACATGGAGTCCAGTCATCTCTGAAAACCATGTAAAAGTTTGACAATCAATCACACTCAAGCGACTGACTTAAAAAAAAACCTATAAGATGATGTAAAGAGACAATTCAGAACACTTCTTTTTCAGTCAAGCCTACATTCAAAAATAAGATGCAAGATTTTGATTGAACACGTGAAATGAAAATCTTATTCACAAATTACACATACTTAACACCTGCTTCCTGAAATGGTACTGCCACCTTAGCAACTGCACCTTCAAAAAACTACTGAGATCAGAGAACTACCTTTGACACAGAATTTCTGCTCTGGTAAGTGGCCTCTGTTTTGCCTGGAAATCAAAGTCTCTAGCTTTGTAACATTATTCTTAAACAGCAGATCCACAGAGATGTTGAGGCCTCTGGAAATTGATAGAGAGTTCCCAAGCAAAGACACAAGATAGTCTGTCTACACTGGTAAAATGGAACCTGTGAATACTTTTCACCCAACTTGCTAACAGCTTGCCTAGTACAGGAAGAAAAACGGGACGATAAAGATGCAGTGTTATGTCCAACTATGCAAGAAAATTGTCCAGAATTCTGGTTTCTTTTTCACGTCCTCACATCATTCTCAACTAAAGAGCTGCCACAAAAGGCTTAAGCCAACAACTGATTCAACATCCTGTCTTTCCCATTCCATTGATGACACTACTGGAACGCGCCAGAGGCATGCACAGTCAGCTATAACTTATATCCATCACTTCAAATGGTTAATTCCTTCTCTTTCAGAAGGGGGTGGAGTTGAGGAATGTGGGAACAAAAGAGTGGGAAAAAAACCTAAGTTACACATATCCTGCATTAAAATAGGTGTGCTTTATTTCTTTAAGCTTTCCACAATGAAAGAGGTCTGTGTAATTTTCTTACTTGCTTTCTGACACCTCTTCCCCAAAGTCAGTGTTAAGATGAGGTTCTCATGGCAAAATTAGACACTCCTATTGCTGAGTCCCAGATTACCATTATCTCTCAAACAAAAAGGAAAGAAACTGCAAGAATGCTTCAAAAATCTCACTGAAGTCAACACAGTCACAAACAACGTATCATACCATTGATGGTAACATCAGTAAAATGCTTCAGCAATATATGTTTAGTCAAGTAGACATATATTACACAGACTTCTTAGAAACTACACATTAACTGTTTGAAGCAAAGAGGAAAATTATGTTAATTTGCAAACTGATCACTGGTAGCATACTCCTGGTGTACTGTATCATCACAGGAATCGGCACTTAAAAGCTACAGGCTTCTCCTCTGATCTGAAGAACAAAGAAGAATGCAAGCACGAAATCTGCTTTAATGACAAAGTTTGTTCTAAAACTAGGAAACTGTATCACTCTTTGGCTAGCCATGCTGCTTTAAAGTATGAGTTTTAAACTACTTGTGAAATCCACTGTCAGACGCTAGACCTTTCCCAGACTGCGCTTATTTTCATTTCAGATGAATCCCACTGGGTTTCCCAAACAAAAATTGAAGGCAATTAGATTTTGCCCACAGAGTAATCCAGCTTTGTTTCAGCTTGGATCCCTAGGCAAAAGGGTTTAACAAGTCAGCGAAGTCTGGAAGCAGAAGGGTGTATAAGAAATAAAGGCATTATTACTGTTTGCACTCCCTGTTTTAAACAGGAGCCGGACCCAAAATGCAGAGAGCAAGTAGCACGACTCCCATTCGCATCAGACACTCAGCAAAGTGAAACAGACAGCACCCCAATAGTCACCTTTATCCTCTGTCCCCTAAAAATCTGTACTTTATCCAGTGTTTAACCTCTCTGAAATATGTGAAAGAAAATCTATGATATTTCAACATACAAAATGGAGAAGAGCCAAGCCTTATGTTCACAGCAACAAAACATTGTATAAGAAAGCTGACAAGAAAGCAAAGCAGTGTAAGCATTCATTTTCCTTCACTGAATTCACATGGGTGACCACTGGAAATATCTCAAATAACAGTGAAGTGCCCATGGAAGTTTGACACTCAAAATGATCAGAATCGCCAATGAAAACACAAGCATGTGTGATGAAGGAGTGACCTCCCATTCTCATCCCCAGACAGAAGCCTAGAGGGCACAGCACATCTCCAAAAGTACTGAAATTAGAGCAAGTGTAGCAGAGTGCCTAGAACTCTAGTTCATCTTTACACTGCACATCCACAGATGCTTTTAAACAAAGAAATGGCTCATAGTAAACGCATCCTCTATATAACTCAGAAGAAAAAAAAAATAAGAAAGAAAAGTTAAGTAATGTCTTATCTGAGAATAGCTTTTAACTTTTTGCAGAGAGACTTAATCAGAATAACAGCAGTTACCAATAGGAAAGCCAACTGCATATTCTGAACATGACAACTCTAATTTTAATGTTATGCTTCTCAAGAAAATTTGGAAATATTTTAAATAAATGTAACGAGGTTTTTTTTCCATTTTCAAAAATAAACGGAACCCCACTATTTCTCATAGAAAATTATTTCTTCCAAAACTCAGTCCACTCTTCATGGGATTAGAACTCCACCCCATTAACGCACGATACAGTAAAACAGTCCCTGCAGTGAATTAGACAGAAACTCTCCCTGGATTCCTCTACATAAACAAAACTTCAACAATCACCTTATTTTTGAACTATTCAATACTGCTTTCTCCTGTCCACATATTACTTCTACAATTTTTCCTAATACAGTTTCATCAATGATTGTATGCCTTTTTCTCATTTTACATTTCAGCTGTGTTAATAACCCCTTGAATTTACACATAGCCACACTTTCCTCATCATTAAGTGATTTAAGTATCAGTATTACACATAAAACTTGAGCCGAAATGCATTATCGATTTTCACACTGCATTCATTTCTGCCTCAAGTACAAAGCTCCAAGCAGCTTTCCTTTGTGAAAGAACTGACTTGCGGATGACCTCAAGTCCAGCTCATCTCTTCCATTGTAATTCAGCATTTTGACATACACACAGCTAAGAAACTGTGCCAGAGGCCAGTGTAATCTCCATCTAACAGCAGACTATTGCCACACAGGTTGTAATTTTATCATTACTTTCTTCAGTTATTGATACAGATGAGTCATCTACTAATATAGGTTCACATACTGCTGTCTAATTTAATCTCAAAATGGCCTCTGACTTCCTGCCATGCCTTCTGCAATGGTTTTGCTGGCTTCTCTACTACCGTTTCCTCACCTGAAGCCATTAAGATAGTCTGAAGTTGTAGTGTTTTGTTTCCAATGTCATTTCTTCCCATGTCTGAATTCAATGCTCGTTAGTCTGGCACATTTATGTGAAAGGGTTTTACAATGAAAGGTGACTTCACTTGATTACGTAATGGCAGCAATTTAGGATTATTTAATGGTATTACATAATGCCTGTAAGACCCAGGGAATACATCACTGCAGTTCAAAGTGTCATCTTCCCCTTGAACTTGCCTATCGAGCATTTATTTTAGATGTAATCAATGCTGGAAGATAGAAAAGAAATCACTGTGAATTTTCTGTTTGTCTGATATGAGTATGCTTGTTGTATGTTTTTCTTTTCAAGATCAAAACAAACAAAAAAACACAATGATAAAGTATTATTCTCCTTTCTCTTTTCCTCCTCTGAAATCCATTTCCTAATAGGATAACTGAAAACTGCTGAAAAATCTTAAATTTTCATTTTTACACTAAAAATTACTTATGTCAAGTTTCCAGCAGTTAGGTATTTTAGTAATTGCTTATGAAGAAAATCTTCAGACAATTGAATACATTTTTGCATTAACAAAAGCACTCAGAGCAGTATATAACACACTGATGGCAGTGGTGAGATAAGTAATCAGTATGTAAGTATAGACACAAAAGAACCATCTTGACAGCCTTTAATGGAAAAAAATTCAGGTGAAAATACAAAAAGCCATTACACAGTTTTAAATGAAAAACAGGTGCACACCTTGATAAAATTCAGATATCTGGACACGGGCTGACAGCAACTATTGACACAATTAGCCCAAAGAGAAAGCTCCATACCTGATTACAGTGTCACACAATTTAAGCCAGTAACAATGTGTTTCTGCAAGCTAGCCTGTAGACATCCTGTCACCTCCTTGTGGCAAAAGCCAGGAAATAATTATCTTGCTTGCTTCAATAAATCAATTCCAGAAATTTATGGCAGATGCATGCCATTTAAAGACATTTCAGATGAGATTCTTCTTCCTCACTATGTTGAGATCAAAAAGCAGCTGATCCCAACTCAAGAACTGATCGCTGTAGTACAGAGGCTCACCAAGCATGACACCACTGCACAGCGCTCCTCAGGGAACTAAGTGCAAGCTGAGAAACAGAACACACCATGTGGGAGTCAAAACTGGATCTTATGGCAGACAGCTCTAGATGATAGAAAAGCGCTGAAAAGAAACAGTTGAGTACTTCTGCTTCTTCCTGTGTCTTTCCCTTTTCTCCCTTCCAAAAAGGAAAGAGGTGAAAACACCAAAGAAAGACTTGGCCACATCAGCTTACGGCAGCCCAGAACATACTACAGAGCAGCCAAATCCACATGCACACAGTCTGTGTACAGCTTCCAAAACCCATCCCAGCGGAAAGGGAAGAGCCTCCTAACTTAGCAGTTTAACCATAAAACATATCCTTAGGGCACTCTGCTTTAGTATGTCAAATGTGACTGCTCCAGGCAGCCCAGCTATAGGAAATGATGCAGAGGCATCAAAAAGAGGCTAAACTTTAGAATCTACGCTCCCATCATTGCACAGAGAATCAAAGTACATAACTCCTACTAGTAGTAACTGGAAAGTAAAAACAGTGGATAGATTCAAAACTGTAAGTAGAAAACTTCTCACTACTATGCCTTTTTTTACTGGAGTTTTGTCAGAAAAAAAAAAAAAAAAAAAAAAAAAACTTTATTTAAATATAATTTCAGATGCCTACCAGCAAGCAAAAGAGTTTGTTTTATTCACGCCTCATTTACTGCCTACTACTTCAGAAAATTCGCATGTTAAGCATATTACTCAGCCGCACATGGTTAAAGTTAATAGACAATGCCAATTTCCCAGCTTGATGTAAGAGGTGAACCTTTTCTTCTAAGCAATCTGTCCACTAAGCACAATATCACTCAGTTAAGCCTAGAATTTCAACTGACTCCATTATCATTTCTTTTGTTACTGTACAAGGAGACCTTGTAAGAAATCCTATTAAAAAGTGATTATGAATTTTTAACTTTTACTACACCACAGAATCCTCTTAAAACACTATCTTGGTTTCACTTTCTAAAATCAGCTGAAGAAGTGGTATCTGGTTGTGTAGGAAATAAATGTGGCCCATCAAAGGCAAAATTAAGACATAACAGCAACTTTAAAAAGAGACACAGTTTGGCAGCAGAAACCAACAGGATGCAGATTTAGATCTGTTTCCCAACTAACAGAAAAATCAGGACTGTATATGAGTAAGTTACCAAAAAATAAAAATGAATACTTTTGAAAGCACCCACAAATGTTTCACGCTTGTAACTTCTTTCACCCCATTTCAACAGCAGTAAGGCACTTAAGATATAAAACAGAATCTTGCCCATATGGAAATTAATGCAAGTTCTTCTGCTAACAGATATTCTGCAAAATTACATTTTTGACTAATTATTCACAATCCATTATCACCCCCACTAGACCAGGGACTGAGCATTCACAGCCTCCCAATGTACCTGTTCCAGTGTCTCACCACCTTCATAGTAAAGAGTTTCTTCATAATATCTAATCCAATTGACACTTTTTCACTTAAGCTTAAACCCCTTATCACCACAAACATAAAGTGACATGTGGACACATGGCCCCTCCCCACATCCTGTATTTCTTAAGTATTACCCCTCTTTCTGTTTCAGGAGCCACAAAACACAAGAGTTGATCTCTAACTACAAGAAATGCCCCTCTCTGTCTTCATTAGGAAACATTTTTAAGCTGCCTGATTTGAACATTCAACAAGGATTACACGTAAAAACTGCCTTTCGATCTTCTTAAACATCCTTCAGCTGTACATTCATCTAATGTTAAAGCACCTGTCTTGGAGCAAGCAAGTACAACTTCCCTTCACAGTTAGTCAGGTCACTGGTGACAGCAAGAAGCCAATACAGGACAGATCACAGAGGTGAAATGAGAAGACTTAAACCTAAGTATGAGTAATGCTGTTTTGGTGCAGAATTACCATTTATTTATAAACATACTGCAAATAGAGTTCTGCACTAATAAGCTCAGGTACCAGCAACAGTAAAGACTATGTCATCACAATGCTCAGCTTTTACTTAATCAGCTGGTCAAACCCAAGCAATTAACTAAGTCCAGGCAAGTTCTTTCCCATGTGCCTCTACAGCTTCACTGCTACAGAGACTTAAGCCAGCTAATTCAACAGATATTAGGGTATTTCTTAAGAAGCCACAGCTGAAACCTCAGAAATTTACTATGCATATTCTCTTTTTTTTTTCCCCATTTTTATTTTTCCGCTATGAAAAGTGACTTTTAAACAAATTTCCAGCTGCTTTTATGGTGAATCCTGAGAAGGTCTAAACTCTACTTCTCTACCTTTCAAAACTGGCAACTTGCAAATTTATCTGCTAATTAGGCACTCTACTGCTGTGGTTTGCTTTGATCTCAGCAACAATCAACTTCTCATGTTCTGAAGATACAAGCCCGATTAAGCAGCAATCGAGGAGTTAAAGGCAAAATAATGAGACAGGAATACAATATCTCCTGTTCTCATCTCAGACTATTACACGATACAGAATCCAGACATGTCAAAGAATATGGAAATTATCTTGCTCAGCACACAGGGAAGCAAAAATCAAGTGAACTACAAAAGTTGACTGAAGCCTTAAATGACAAAGGTAGCTGGCAATAATAAATACAATCTAATGTCATCCCAAGTGTTAGTGTAATGAGAATGACTTAAAAACGTATATTTAATCAGCAGAAGACAGTCTTATAGTACTTGCTCGAAAAGATAATTTTCTCATGTATGTAATTACGAAAAGCTTGCTTCTCTCTACCAATTCTGGAGGAAGTTTAACATGTGATACTGCATGCTACAGAAGTGTACGAGGGAGGTACGCTGAGAGGACTCTGAGACAAGGCCAGGGCAGGCAGTGACCTGGGATGAAGCACACTGTGCCCCCACCCTACATGGCATGCCACTCAGCCGCACACAGAGACCTATCTTCAGCCCCCACCGAGGCCTAACGGTGCGGCCTGGCACCACGGCCCCACTGCTGCTAGGGAGACATGACTGTGCAAGCAGCAGCTGAGAGGTCCTCCCAAACCAACCACACCCAGTCCCACTACCCACCACGATGGAGAACACCATTCTGAAACCTCCTTCTGTCCTGATGTGTGAAGGGAAGCAAGTTCAGGAAGTAAAATTTCCTAACAAACGGGATGCCTGAGAGAGCACCAGTACAAGCAGCCATCTTTGCCCTTCAACCGTGGCAACTGAGTTCTGCAACAAGAGACCGTTTAACGGAACTCCTGCTTCAAAATGACAGGCATGAAGCTACTGAGCTTTTTACACAGTGACAAGCTTACCATGAATTAGGCTCCCAACTAGAAGTCAGAAAACAATTTTGAGACAGTAAAGACAAAATAAGGAGCACTTCCTCTCATCTACTCCAGCTGGTCATCTCTGATAAAGATAAACCCCTAAAAATGCTGTCAGTAATGTAATCATATCCCAGTTATGATAAAATACTGTAGAGAACGGGAAGGTAGCACTGACAGTGAGGCCTCAGAGTACCCACTATGATTTTATGCTGAACTCGCCCCAGCCATCTAGTTGTACCTCCCACATTAAGGTTTAATGAGCTAATCTTCATTATCAGCAATATTTATGAGAAATGTTCCACAGCATAAGATTAGCGAGACCTCCAAATTTCTGTTGCTGTCAGCTGCTCCCCCTACATGCAGAAGGACAACCTACAAGTCCTGCCAGCAGATGCCAAACCCCAGATAACAAAGAACAGCTTGTTCTCCATGGCCCATAACGCTGATTTTTCTGCTAATTAGCGTAAGTAGAGTGATGAAACTCTAATGCAAAAAAATCAGACAGAGACTCCCAGATTGATTTCAAATCAATCACAGATTAGTTATATGGGAATAGCAATCACTGCTGGCAACATTTAGATGACTGATGGCTTAGAGGTGGGAAGCTGATCAAAGTAGAAACGTTAAACGAAAAAAAAATACACGCATCAGAAGATTTCTCATTTTTTAGTTCTTCACTAGATCAGTTAAGTTCATTAATGAAAAGTGCTGTAGGATGTTCAGATTAAAGACACTGTAAAATGAAAACTGTATGCATTATCTCACTAGTATTTGTGCAAGATCAATTTATGGTTAGCAAGATAACAGCTCTACCACAATTAGAGACAATTAGCCCAGCGGGAAGTCAGTTTCCAGGCAGTTATTGATGAGATAACAGGAGGCAAGATAAAAGGTTCAAATTATAAATAACAAATTTTAGTGGTTGGTTGTTCTTTTTTTATGTATTAACCACGAAGCATAGGAAACAACTGAACTAGCTGCAGCATTCTGCAAAAAGCAAACCCCTGCCAGCAACGTGCATTCATGCAGTTCAAAAGTAGAAAGAGATAGCAATCTGCAATTGTTATATCAGAGCAGCTGAGGAGACTTAACAGAGCTGCACCACACACTGCAGTGCAAGTTGAGCAGGAATGGGATACGAAAGCAAGGCAAATTCAATTTGCTTGTCTGAGTGATTTCCCAGGTTAACCTCCTCCATAGTAAAAGCTCATCTAATTTTTCAGCCTTCCACATTACTTTCTGAATTCTATTTAATCCTCTCTGAACACAGCAAACTAAAATCTGCAGACAATTTAAGCCAAAACCCCTCTGCCTGTAGACAGCCCTTTGAAGTTTGCAGAGATCAAGAAAACCAGCCACTGCAGAAAAGCAGCTTTTTAATTAAACATCTTTTCTCCTGATCAGAAACAAGTTTTAAAGCACAAGACTGTGCTTTGTTTGGAATCCTAAAAAGATAACCTAAAAGCAAGGGGGATAGGTATTTACATTCACACAGGAGCCAACGATCTTGAGAAGAGCAGAGCTGACCCCATCTGACCAGGCTTTGCTTGCATCATCTCCATAGCATGCGAAGGGCAGCATCACTGCTCAGAATCACAGACCTCTTCCCTCTATCTTTAAGAAAGAACTATTAGACGAGCAGCTACTGCTCAGATTTGTGATAAGGCCTAAATGGCAGTTGCATGGACTGCACAGATCACATTTCACACAATCTATGGAATTAGCAGAAATCCGAGTTTACAGTTTACCTCCAGGTAGAGTGCAGCCAATGCCTTACAGGAGCACATGCACGAAGGGAAGGCAGAAAGGGAATGGGGCAGGAGTAAGGATGCAGAAGCAGCAGAGAGGGAGGAAGGTAACCGCTGAAGGCATAGCAAGCCCCTCAGTAACTGTGTGCAGGTGTACTACAACAGACCAGGAGTCCATAGATTGCACAGTTTCGTTCCTAAAATTTATAACTATTTGGAAACACATGATATTTTAAATCAGAAGAGGAGCTGGTCACAAATTGCTTCCAAGTTAGCCAGTACAAAATACTTTTACCCCAAAGTTGATGAACTTTTAAGAGCTTCTGTTTAGCAGCATCCACTGCAAAATACTGTTTTCCATTCCTTTCTTTCTATTAAGCAGTACTGCTAGTATTTCACAGTGAGATCAATTAAAGTACGTTTGCTAGGCTAATATCAGGCCTCGTTCAATAGAGTGTTTTTATTCCAAATTCTGCCATTCTCTCTCCAAAAGTCTTCCTCCTTCCCTTCCATGGGGATGCAGATTAAGGAAAGCAATAATGTCACCACTATTAGACTGAAGAGACTTCTCCACAGTGTAATAGCCTGGCATTTCCAGGAAGTAGTATTCATTTCTTTTATTGGCCAAACTTTACTTAATATCAGTGGTTCCCAAGCAATTTTCAACAGGAAATAAAAGCAGGTTTAGCCTCAAAAACATGGGTTTAATTTTCTTTAACTCTGAAAATGTGTTGTGGTTAGATTGCTTAAACCAGTACAGTTCAGGGAAAAAAATGCTGGGTTCCAGCTTCCCCAGAACAATGCTGAACGTAAGCTCAGTCTCCATCCTAACTCTCCTCCTAACATACATACCTTATATCCTTTGTGCTGATATCCCATTCAAATGCCCTTGTACATCATTCTCAGTTTTTCTCACTGCCCCATATGAAATGTTTTGTCAATTACTTTACCCTATTCAGAGCAATAGACTCTCAGTAACTGAAATCCTTCATGTTCTGTAAATTTCATTCAACATATTACAACAACACAGATTTTATTTCTTATCACATGTCACATGTAGCATTATCCCCCCTCAGAAAGCCTAATAAATCCATTTATTTGGTATCTATTCCCAGAGATGAAAAAACATCTATTTGCCTCCATTATTATTCAGCCCTGCAGGACTCAAAATATCGTGTTTTATATAAATTAATCTTTTATTTTTGTTTTTATCATTAATACTACTAACACTTTATGGCACAATAACTCTGTATTGTTAATGGAAAAAGGAAAGATGAAGTAACAAAGCAAAATTAACAGCTTTCCTAAGATTTGGAGTGAACAACAAGCACAAGCATAAGCACATCCTGCAAAGTTTTAACTAGGAATCCTCTCTTGCTTTATTTACTCCTACTCTTTACATTTCTTGAAGCTAACATTTTTTAACAATACAGAGACTATATGTTACAGTATTTGAAAAATATCACTCCAAAGCATTTTCCAGGATTTATCATTAGATTTTTTCCCTTATGGACAATCTGTATCTTTTTAGAAATGGAAATTCTCAAAGAGGGAAAGCGCAAGTGCAGAAACTAACACAAAGCAAGGACAAGGATAAGTCATTAAAGTTACTCACTTCAATGTCAGGGCTTGTGGGTCCACCTTGGGGTATTCTATAACTCAACAACACCACTCCATTATTATTTTTTTTAACTGATGTTGTAATACATGTGATTTCAAATTGTAACAGTAAGCTATACTTCAACATGAAAGAAAGTACAAAGATCTCAGAAATTTTACTATCCCAGAAGAGGTGGGTAAACAGCAATCCAAGGTAACTTTAAAATGATTAACTTCAGTTTATTGAGCATTTGAAGCGATTTATGAAGTGGTTCTTTGTACATGCAGCAGCAGTTTCTTTTAAATCTTTTTTTTTCCTTTTTTTTTCCCCTTTTTTGTAGATCTTGATAGAATAGTAAGAACCTTTAGCCACCAGAATGACTTTGATTAGTTTAATCAGTATTGTGAAGCTGTTAAGATATTTCAACTATTTTATGAACCTAATGCCTTAGGGTATTTAGGTTCATTGAAAGTGCATTAGTAATAAAGCAGTTTAACATCACTGCACACCATATTCCCAAATCCTGATAGAAAACTCTGCACAACATATTGCAAGCAGACAAAAAGTACATCCATTTCCTTTCATAAAGACCTCAAGCAATAATTCAGGCACAGAGATAAAGACCAGGGACTACAGCAGCAGAGCACACTTGCTTCATTTGTTTTTGATTAGGCTGCCTTCTCCTCATTAGCTGGAGGGTTTATGCAGGAAAGTTCAATTTTTGAATTCACTAGCCTAATTTAATGTTGAACAAAAATAAAATGAAAAACCCACACCAACTCCTGCTGAAATAATAAGGAGCGTGCTGGAAATATTCACTGTCAATGCCAGGTTGGTCCTCACATCAAGTTTTTAGAAAAGTAGCAGAGACACTGGAGACTTCACTTATACAGTTAACAAAAATGAACATGTCAGACTGTTCTAAGACTGTTGTGGTCTTATTAAAGACCACATGGATCAGAAATACTATTGGATTGTTTTGGAAATCCTGATAAAACAACTCCTGATTAAGCAATTTTTTTTCAAGACATTTCTCACTCCTTTGCAGCTTTGCAGATGATGACACCAAGCTACTAACCACATAAAAGAAGTACTGCATTAGCTTACTGGGGCTTATTCCAACACAAGGACAAGGAGAGGGGTGAGAAGTCAGTTAGAAAAGCAAATAATTTAAAAGAACTTCACAGAAGATCACCGAGGAAGGTCAGGTCAGCTGTATCTGCCATTTTTCATTCCAAGAAAAAGTTCCTTTGAATATCATATATAATTGAGATGGGACAACCTCATCTCACATAAATGCCAACCCAGCTTTCTCTTCTTTGAATTTCATCAGATTTTGGTATCAGTTGACATAACTTGTACAAAACAAGAGGCTGTGCCCCAAATTAATCAATTCCAGTAAATTCGCTAAAAGATCATCGTCCCTCCTACTTTGCATTTCAGGATTATATATTATTTGCCAAGTTCCAGTGACTGAAAAATTCTTTTTTTCTAGAATATGCAATTTATCCTCATGTTTTCACGTTCATTTCACTCACACACTCAACAGCAAGCACTCTTCAGTGAGCATCACAGCCACTCACTCCCAGGTCACAGACACAGCTTCAGCACTGGGCATCTTCTACTGCAGCTCACAGGGACATCTGAGCAAGGGGGACCTGCCTATTTGCTACCATGCATGGTTTCACAGAACAGAAGGCACGATCCACACCAAGGGCTAAAGCTGGTTATGCCTTTGGGAGGGAAGGATCCACCAGATAAATGAGACCAAATTGCTTTCTCTTTATTGAATCAAGTCTAAAGGGACCATCTGTATACTTCAGCTCCTTGAGGAAACGAGATGTATGCAAATCCTATGGATGAATGCATGCAAGCACATCTCAAAACAACCCTTAAACTGTTAGTCTTGACAAATTTTTGTGGTCCCTGAAAATTTCAAGAAACAGATCATTTTCAGGCTATGCTGTCAGCACCACACAGAGGGAGAGTCTGAGGTACGAGCTCAACTCACTGATTCCTGGGGACAACTCATAAAACAGACTTAACGGAAGCTCTGAGAAGGGATATAGCCCCCAACAAAGAGTCTGGCTACGAGGCCAGCTCAAGGTGCCAGCAGCGCTACAGCTGCCATACCTCCAGGTGGCAGTACCTACACCCCAAACTCACCAGTCAGAGCTCCTCCCAGGCTTCCTCTTCTGAGCTGCCTCCCATCTTCACTCAGTTGCCTCTTATACTTGAAAGACTTTCCAGGGCCGGAAAAGACCTCAGGATTGCTGGATTTTCGAAAAGGCATAGGTGGTGGGGACAATATGTGATCGAGCTGCAGAGAAACACAGAGGGAGAAAGAAAATACTGATTATTTATTTGCCTTAAGACGGGGGTGGGGAGGGGGGAAGTAGTAGAGGTGTAAAAAAATTAAAAACAACAAAAGATTTTTTTTAAAGGCAAAGTTTCATTCACGTAACAGTTATTACAGAACTGGGTAACAAAAAGTGTTGAAAAAGATCTTATGGCAATTAAAAACTGGGAACTTTGCAAGCGCCACATTTGCAGCTGGCTGCGTACAAAGCCATCCTCCTCTCATATACCTCATGGCACATCCCACTGCACTTCCGCACAAGGAGAATTTTTTCCCATAGTCTGAACTCAACGCATGAAGGAACTGAGCTTAAGCTCACACTACCTTACACAGATCACCTCTTTATAACTGTGAACCATCTGATCTTGAAGCCTTGGCAATGTTTTCCCAAGGCAACCTCTTCATAGCTTTGTCTGAGCAGTCGCTAGATGGCATTGTACCATCAACAAATTGTAAACCATCCCCAGACTAAGGAAAATACTGAAAAATAGATTTTTCAGTGTCACTGGGGAAAAAAAAATCTGTTTAAATTATTCTGTTTACAGAGCTAGCATTCATTCACATTGACTTCAAATTACTGTAAATACAAATCCTCATCCTTCAAATTCTGTTCCTCTCATCATTCCTATACAACATTCTAGCCATCTAGTTTTGAGAGCACTTTTGATGTATTAACACTTGGCTAAATTTGCAAAAACAAAGCAAAAGAAGCAAGTAAATACTTGACTGCTTCATCCTCACTGTCTACAGAAAAGCAGGATTCAAAATCACCACAGTCACCCTGAAAGACAAAGAGTGAAGTCCATTTTTGTTTAAAGTAAATTGCACAGCAAAGTACTACGTACACTACAAAGCATTTTAATTCCCTATATTTAGAATTTATTTTGCACTTGTTATTTCAGACATTGTAGGGTGGGCGGAGGGAGAGCTGCTTTCTTTTCAAATCAAATCTGAAGCTCGTTGAAAGTGTCTGCAGGCACAAACACAGATCCAAAACATCAAGCAACATAGTGGTTTCTGAATCTGCTCCTTCAGCATATTAAAATTCATTCATGTCCTGGACAAACACCGAAGCGACTGATTAACTCAAAGCACATGTCTACAGCAATTTCCTAAATCAGACAGGGCTTGGGGGTCACACAGAATATTTTAGTAACCTTTCCTATCATTTATCATTCATGAATGCAAGTATTTCACAAATACTCCCAAGTGTTAAGGTAGTCACAACGTGAATTTACAAATCTGTTGCACTCAAAAGGAAATGACTGACAACAGCTGGCCAAAGGACAAAGCATTTGTCTAAGAAATGTAATTTTGAGACTTAGAAGGAATATACAAAGCAAATACACAAAGGGTCTGCAGATATTTAAACTACTCACTGACAGATGGACATCAAGGACTGCTCAATGCTGAACTACATGCCTTTGACAATGACACAATCCAATCAAGCTCTTAGATGTTACTAGCAAATACTCATTCATGCATTTAAAGTAGGACCACTTTTCAAGGCAACCAGCCATACTTTACATCTTCTTTCTTGGGTTAAGGCTTTACATACAAAAACAAAGGCACTCAGCTCTCTCCATGAAGTCTATGCAACAGTTAACGTTTCTCTCCCACAGTAAAGCCTCTGCTTATGTGTCGTACAATATGTAGTTTTGATTACAGAATTTGTTATTTCCAATTAAGCTATACTCTTTTCTTCACAGCTTTCGTTAAAAAGCACACATGGTTCTGGAGGAAGCTTTAAAATGAGACTAAAGTTCAGAGCAGTACAGTACTGTCTGGGCCTTCAAATCACTTTTCCATTGCCCAAATTGGCAGCCTCAGAACAGCACTATTTTTGAAAGCTGTTTTAAGTATCAACCCACTATCATTTCAACAGCAGGAACCAACTATCACTCTCTTGAGAAACCACCTCCGTGTTGTTAAATGCCTCTGTCAACTAAAATTTGTCTGATAGGCAGTAAATACAGGCACAGAAATTTCTTTTTATCACTTTCATAGAAAGGGAGAAGACAAAACCATGCAGCTGGGGACTAGGTCTTGGCTGCTGGGACAGAAGTAACCAACCTCAGGGCACTAATCGTAACCCAATGCAACGTGACCATGACTGAGGTCCTTCACGTGAGGCTGCTGGGAACCCAGTTCAGGAGGAAAATAAAGTATGAGAAACTGGGAGACACCATGCTACAAATACTTTTCCTGATGTCGTGCACTTGGAAGTTCCTAGGCAATTTTCAGACATGGAAAACATGGGAATTAAATGCAGTTTCTGAAGTTTACCATTTCTTAAACACAACAGGATGAAATTCAGATTTGGTTGAAGGAAAACAAGATTCTATTACAAGGAGACAACAAAACAAAAGTAACTACTCTTGAATCCAATACATTCATGACCAAAGTATCACAGCAATATTAGGTTTCTCTGATAAACACTCTCTGGTGCAGAATTTCTTTTTAATATAGGAGCAGTAACATAGACTACACTTACACAGATCTGTCTGCTGTGTTTCAGCTGCATGTAGAGAGCCCTATCCCACCTGAAGCAACTACACCAAAAGACATTATACGGTGTAGTATTCCGAAGAAATAATATAGGCACATGGTATTTGACCTTTTCATACTGGTGACCAACTCATTCTTTAAGAAAAGTAACCACACACAGATTTAAAAAAAAAAAAACATTCCCAAACACTATCCAGAGGCTCAGATTTTTGCTTTCGAAGAACAAAGTACGATCTGTAACATGTACAGCATGTATCTCAAATGAGTCAGTACCTCACAAGTGATGTCCCAGCAGTCACAGAAGAGAGACAGTCTTTAACAACCTTGATATAGTTAAAGTCTGGTGCTAGGGAAGCATAAGGGAAATGGACTGCAGCCAGCAGCCAAGCTTACAAGTTCACTCTAAATGAGACCTCTCAAAATCAAATGGGCAGCTGATGAGCCAGTTTGACCAAGATGGCCTTTCTAGACTGAATTCAGACTCCAAGACATACTGATACTATGATCGTTCAGTGCTCAGGTTATGACAAGTTCAAATTATTAAAAGACCTATCCAAACTTGTTAATACTTATTTGAAAGACCTCCTGAAAAACTGAACACTTTGAAAATTAACACTGTGCTTCTTATCAGATTCTATGTTACAGCTCTTAAGACTTGAAAGCAGTTTTCTTAGGGAAGGAAAGTGCTGGAATTATACCAGAGTCATTTTAAATAATTTTACTCAAGCAGCCTCTGCTCAGTATGTCAAACACTATTGCCCAACTGCAATCACCACTCCACGGGTATTTCACATTTACTAAATATCCAGACATCTGTCAATTTTGGATGGCACACAAGTACAGTAAGAGAACTCTAGTTTGGTTGGTTGCCCTTTTTTATTTTTGTGAAGCTTACTTGACTGCCAGTTGCAATAAATGAAATAGCTGCTCCCCACAGGCAGTTTCCAATAGACATCAATGTTACACTTTGAGACTTTGGCTATCATATATTCTGCACACAGCCTTGTTATTGCAGACAGGCTGCAAGAGTCCATGCACTTTTAAGTTACTACTTACGCAGTGACAGAAATACACTAAGTATTTTTCCCACCTATCTGTGGAATTGCAGGGCAGAGAAAAAGCAAACAAAAAAAAAAACTTGAAAAATACAGTTTAAAACCAGTAACAGCTACAGCAGTGTGAACAGAAGCATACCTGATTGCGCTGCATCTTTCATGCAAAGGGAGTTAGCTGTTGAGTTTATACAGGTTGGTTAGAGATGCATTTTCAATCAGTACACATCTCTTCACCAGTGTTTACTGTGAATATTCACAAATGCACAATTAACTTCTGCAAAAAACATTCCTTCCCCCATTGTTAAACACTGAGTAATTCCTTTCTGACAAAGGCATATTGTGAAAGGCAGAAAACAAACAGCAAACTCCAAGGCAAGCAGAACATTCTTTAAATGTGTTTCCATACACTTCCTGAAAAAAAAACGTGCTTGATTTTGTTGTAGATGTGGTGGATTTCTTACAGAAGCTCTATAAAATATAGCAAGTAAAAGCTCTCACAAAACACTATTCTTCCCAGACCATGAACCATACAAAAAGGAACAGAACGTATCATTAGAGGAGAAAGGCTTAAAAAGCGCATACAAAAGAATCATCAAAATATCCTTATGAGAAACTTTCACATGTACATTCAGAGATCCTATATAAACAGGAACAGAAATTGAGTGACAGTCTCCTCCAGTTTCACAAGCACCTCCTCCAGGGAATCAGGATAGAATAAATTTGTCCTCAGACCATGTTTGTTTTTCCCTCTGTATTTTGAAACTATTCATTTTTCTGTATGAATAAAATCAGCTACATTCCTCTAAAGAAAATTATTCTCATACTATACTAGCCATGGACTATTAACGACTTACCTATTCAGAAAGGATTATCTTCATATTTTTATAAACCTCAGTAGTATTAAATCCAGCTATTTACCACAGTGTATTTATTCCACAGCTAGAATTAATTCACTGCTTGATAATTATATCATTACATCAAGTATGTCAACCCACGTGTCCTTAGAAAAATTAAGGACATGACAACCAGTACAAAATAAGACTTAGCAACAGTGTTTAGAAGTATAATTTGAATGGAGTACATAATCAGATGTGAAACAGACAGAAAGAAAACAATGGATTTTAAGAGAGGAAATCCATGCTATAAGAAGGTGAATGAGGCTAAGGTAATACAGTTACACTGATAACACCAAGATAAGAAAAATAAGCTGCTCAAAGTTGCTGAGATTTGTTTCAGTGGTTTTGTTTGTTTCAATAAAATAACATTAATGAGAATTGATGTTATCTGCTCAGCTACGCTTGTCATTTTGTTTTCTTCTGTTGTTTTTGTTTTGCTTTGTTTTTTAAACACCCACTATGGTGTTACTGTCTAAAATACTTCACCCTCAGTCTCCCCTAATTGTTCCATAGACAATTTTCTTCTCACAGAAACAGGGAAACACGGGTATTCCAGCCAAAAACACAAAAGTGTTCCAGTAAAGATTTTAATTTCTTCCTCTTAAATAGTGAAAAACTCTGCTACGCCTCAGGTCATGCCTTATGTGCACATTAAGTTAATGTTGCATAAAGTGTCTGTGCACTATCTCCCATGTTAAGCTTCTACCAGGTGTGCACCAAACCACATGAGATCCATCACCTGAAATCTTTTACACACAACGATTATCAATCAGAATTGACAAAATAAAATTCTACTAATGAGCAGATCCACAGTGTCTGACTCTTTGTAACAGCCAGACTGCTGGGAACATAAATCAGTCAGCCATTGGGTTCCTCGCAGTACACCATGGCTCTCTCTGGCTTCTTTGTGAGCATTTTAAGCACAGATTCGGAAACAAAACAGCTTTTTTCGTTTTTTTTTTTTTTTTTTTTTTTTTTTGAAGGAAACTACAATTTATTTTAAGTATAGGGGAGAAGCGCGTTCTTAATACTTAACTATTCCCTTTCTCTCAATGTAATTAAAGTTGGCGCAGACATATGAGTTCTGATGAGCTGCACTAACAGACAAGGAACACTATTAATCTATTATTAATGGATAAGATACAGATATGTTCCAAAAACCAAATGCATCTTAGAATTTTTTATAAAAAAACATTCCAGCCTAGTAAGAACATAATATACTTTACTTACTCCAGCTGCCTGGTGGCCTTGAAGTAGAACCAAATCAGACTTGAACAAGCAACACACAGCACTGTAGATACCAATGGGTCTGACTTAGATGGCTGTTACAAGCACACAGGTCCAAATCAATTTCCAACAAACAAGATGCAGTAATTCACATCTGTGATAAGCAGATCTACTCCATCTAGTCACAATTTCATCACCTTTTGATGGACTCTGTTTCTGGATGTAATGCCAGCAGGAATCATATGGGAAAACAGAGGAGTATCCACAAAACCATGTCAAACTGTATCGCAGAACAAGACCATGAGCAGTTCCCATTAATTCAGTTGATAGCTAGAACATTCTACATTCCCTTTGGAACAAGAGATGTTAATCTCAGTCTTGAGTAGAATTTAGAGAACTGTGCAACTGTTTTGAATATTCACAGCTCTTAAAGCAGTCTCTGCTTTTCAACACAGAGAACTGACAATAGCTTAATTCTATATACAGTAAAAAGGAAAAACTACTCCAAAAATTAGCACTGCTTCCAGAAGCCAAGGATTGTGACAGAAGGAGACAAAATACTGAGGAGGTCTTATCAGCTCATATGTATTTCTAAGGACAAGGAAAGATCCTATTTCCTGCCCCTTTTCTTACCATATTTCTCCAAAAACAAACAGATCTTCTTACCCACTTTCTGTAGATCAGTAGGAAAATGGGTGCTCATCCCACAGTTCTCAACTCTGGGACTGCCTTCCCACCCTCCTCCAAGGGAGTGATCTGTGGAGAGGGCTTGGTCCTAGAACCTTTCAAGCTCCTCAGCTGAAGGGCACCTGTTAACTGTTTAAGACTTGGCCCTGTGACCTACAGTTTCCTTGTTAGGACAGGGACACCAGCTACCACACAGATAGAAAATAAGCCAGGTCCTCAGCTCACAGAAGACAGGTGAGAGGCAGAAAAAGTATTGTTTACAGCCATACTGCATGCTAATAATTCATTAAAAAACTCAGTTTCTGTAAGAACACAACCTGCAGCTGACCCTGCAAACATGTCCTTATTACCAAAGTAAGGAGACATGCATTTTAAATTTGCTAACCACAAAGATTCACTTCAAGTCATTTTATTTATCGCTTTCATATACTGGAGGCACAAAGAGAGAAATCAGAAGTTGCTGTTTGAAGTAGTCTAATTTATTATGCTTAATAGATGATGATGTGTAAACAGAATCAGCCAATCATACTTATGATGTTTTTCTATAGCACCTTCTTATCTAGAATATCTTAAGTAATAAGGAAATACTTTAAATACTCTGCCAAGGATCAATACAGATGCACTGATGTTATACTGCCCATCTAAAAAATGCAAATTCACCTTTAAAACTCTTGCATTCCTCTTGAAAACATACCTGACCTCTGAGCAATTAAAAAAAAAAAAAACATGGAACATGAAGAATCAGCTATAGATATGATTAAGGGGAAAAAAAATCCAGTTCACATTCACAATGTGTTTTCACATGGCTGCACTGAAAGCAAAGCGCAGCCTCCACAGCATTCTTCAAGGCCAAGAATTGGCCTATAAATATGCATCGCAACTGTTATCTGAGCCAATTATTAGTTTACAACAGTTAAGAGGGAACAGCTCTGTTTCAGTGTGATTGAGTCTTCCAGTTACTGAAAGCCTACTGTTAACATATACAGGCGGATGGACTGTTCTCTGACCAGTGAACAGAGGAAGCAAGAGTATTTGTACTACAAACGCTGCTGCTTCACAGAACTCAGCCTGCCCCAAGTCTCCTTGGACAAGTCCACACAGCTCTAATACAAGTTTGAAATAAATTAATAGCACGTCCTATTTTAAGTCCGTACAACAAGAGCTGAGAAAGAGAACGCAGTTTGAAATAAACATAGATAAATGCAGCTCTGCTCCTGGTTAAAAAGCCTCACATAGCACATTCTACAGGCTAATTGCACCGTTGACTGTTTTTAACGCAATACTCATAAAGGCATTTTTTTCTCAGGAAGGTACATGCTGTTTGAAGGCCTTCATATTTGACAAAAACATGATCCCTTCCAATGTAAGGAAGACTTGAAGGGTGAGAAACATCACCACGCAGAACAGGGGCTGGCATGGAGCTGCAGCAGAGCACCAGGCTGTAGCAGGCTGAGCGGAGAGGGACCAGAACTGACATTTCAGACTCTAAGGAAACTGGAATGATAGCGTGATCTCAGGAACACAACAGCAGAGAGCACTATCAGAGACATCCATCTAGTTTGTTCAGGTCTGCTGTACAAGTAATAGACAGAAGAATTCTCCTTTCTGTCAGGGATATGGATCCTCTGTGCTGAAATTTCACCTACACTTCTATAGCTTTGAGAGATCTGATAGAAGACTACAATATCCCTTTGCCACCCCAGTGACGAGCAGGGCGTGCCACTGCCTTTCAGCAGGAAGGATACTCCCTTCCTGTCCCATCCCACCGGACACCTAGGCAGGAAAAAGCGTTCAGTGGTGATGAGAAGCACTGCCAGAGACCACTGCCACATTGGCCTCCTGCAAAGGCCCAGCAAGCAGCCACAACACTTGCAAATGGAAGCATTAAAGAAAACCCCATTTGCACAGCAGCATCTGAAGAACGACAAGATGCTGAGGATTTGAGGCTTCATTGTCAGCATGGGCGCTTCAGTAACCCTTCCACTCCTGCCAGCGAAGCACAGAGGCCAAGGACAGCAGCGAGCATCTCAGCAGGCCTGGCACAGCAGAATCACATATTCACAACACAAGCACTTATCTCAGGAGAGCTGCTCTCTTTTCACTGATTTTCCACTCCTAGGAAGTAGAAGAGGATACAAAACCCAGCTTGCAGAAGCACAGGAAATCAACTCTCAACAAGTGATCAATACTGTGCATCCTTTGCACATATGTATGATCAACGGTATTATTTTCTCACTTTCTCTTGAATAAAACCTCCCCCCTTTATTTTTTTTGAGAATTTTTGTTCTTTAATATTCTGTGGTTGTACTCATTCTCTGACTTCACATACACAGATATTACTAGTATAAGCAATGCTGTGCACTATGCTTTGCTGTACGGAAAATTATCCAACTAGCCACATTTTTTTAATTTCTCAATGAAAGGAAATATTAGCTACGTGGAAAGTAGGAAAGGGCTTTGATATCTTGAGACACCACTGGCAAAATTTTCACCCTTAATTATTTTAATGATCCTTTTCATAGCACAAGAAAACCGTAACAAATGTAAGGAAATGCATATTTATAGCGTGTGTGTGTGTGTGTGTGTGTGTGTGTGTGTGTGTGTGTGTGTGTGTGTGTGTGTGTGCAAGCCATCCACAGGCACATCTTATATCAAACATTTTCAATCCTGCCGCTCATACAGACTTTTTAGAAATATATTTCCCAGACATTTAACAAGGAGGATGAAAATTTAGTCAAACTAACCTTCAAAGACACTTTCAATTGCAAATGAAAAAAAATTCAAATACATAAGAAAAAGGCCTATTCATCTTCATCAGCTGTTGACACCACCATCATTCGTCTCATGAAAAAAATAATTCAGAGGAGACTCTAACTCTGGAGAGAATGTTTCTTCTTTTCTTTTCTTTTTTTAATACCATGAATACTAATAAAGTGAAAGCAGATTAGTTCTTAATAAAATCTATTTCCATTCACACCCACCAATGAGATCCTGGACTACCTATAAAGGTTTCATTTACTCTATCACATTGGAGGCTTCAGAAAACTAATTGTTTATTCAAGTCTATCTGCTCTATCCATGCTCAATTAGGTCTCACTTCTCGCCGTTATACTGAAATTAGAAACAAAAATGCAAGGTGAAACATTCCTCGTTCCACTGACTGGCTCTGCTTGATCGGCCATTCTGAACTGCAGCCGCAAGTGTAGCAAGAGCTTCTCCACCCTAATGCAGCGCCTGAGGGACCCACTCAGTGACTTACAAATTTTCTATTCATTAACTTACACCTCTGACTAATGGAAAACACATTCCTATTGCACCTTTCTAATAGGCACTACCAAGCACAATGTGCAGGTAACCGGGTTTTCTGGCTACTGCAATTCAGACATAACCCAGTTTTTAAAAACAGGAGCCACAGCTGTTACACACCATAAGAAAAAATAGTCTAAATTTATAAATCCTTATTTAGACCAGTAAAATAATAAATAATCAATTTGGCCCTATAAAGCTTCAAATTCAGAATCACTTCTATGAAGAAAAACATATCAAAAGGAATAATAATAAACACATTTATGCGAGGCAGGTACAAAACAACAGAGAGAAACTCATGATGAAATGAGCTTGGAGTAAAAGGTTCGCAGCATGTAATGGAGCTGAAGCTGATCCATAAATCAATGCAAGATGAAAGCAAGATTATTTATGTGAAAGGACTGCATTGTTAATTTACAGTCAGATTTTGAAAGAAATGCTTTACTTGATCAATGTATAAATGATGCGTGTGTGTGCACTGAGCACAAATTAGTAATTACAAGCAGGTGCATCTGCTCATATTTTTAATTAACCTTAGAAAGCAGCACACACATTTCCAGAAAATGCACATTTTTCCCTGAGTTTGCCTTTAACACGTTCCTAAGTTTTTAAATAATGCAGCCTCACCACAAGAGACCTTGGAGACAAGGGCTTTTTGATCTCTTTTTTCCCACTCAGCACTAAGATACCATGCACAGTTATTGAACAATAGCGTCCACTATAAAAATCCTTTTCCCAAACTATTTTGAAAGTGAACTAGAATAAGGCATCTGATAGCTTTATAGTTGTACCCTAGACGTACAGTACAGAATTCAAATGCTCCTCTTCTAGCCTCACCAATACAATTAGCAAAAAAATACCAGAAGGGGAAACATACACAGGGGCAGGAGGAGGACAACACAGTTTGCATTCAACAGAGATCTGTAGCTGAGGACAATAGTCAAGAACTGTGTTTGTAATTGTACCTGTGTCCACTGCATTTCACATCTACTGCCATCTGCCATTTGTCAGTTTCAGACAATTTACCCACATCTATCATTACCAGAAGTGTTTATTAACACTACATGGCTCAACTGAGGTTGTTTTGTTTTGTTTTTAAACTTAAGGAACTCAAGAAATATTACAATTAGGGGAAGGAAAAAAAAAAAAAAGACAAAATGAGAATGTAATCAAAAATGTGATACAGGATCATTTGAAATATTCCAGCCTTCCATTTCATCTTTTCTGTAACTCAAGCAAGTAACTGCCCACACGTCCTAAATATTCTCTTTGTAAAACTTACAGTAGATTTCACTCATCCTGGCCTCTTTATGCAGGCTTTTCCAACTACGCATGTAGTTATTTAATATGATAACACCGATGAGTGGAAGAATGAAAGATCACTACAAAAATAAAAAAAACATTCTGAGTCCCCTTTAGACAGGAGAGTGATGCAGCATGCATCACACATTGTAACTGAAAGAATACACACATCAGTACGTATGTGCTGAAAAGCGCAAACAACACAGGTGCAAAACATGTTCAGACGAAAACAACTGCCCTTATGTTTACAAACAGCACAGTCTAGAACGAATTTGTATTTTTCAGCCCCATATAAAAAAGATTAACAGCAAAAGATTTACTTGCATGGGTTTCAGAATTTTATTTATAGATCATATCAACACAGATGCTTATATACTCTTTCTTAAAAGTTTGGTACGGCTTAGTGCCCTCTAAATTACAAGGATTGCTTGCCTAGTAGCAGTTGATGATTTTAGTATCACAGTGGAACTCACTGAAATATCTAGAAAATATCTACACAAGCTCTATACTGCCTGAAACGTAAGTTTTTTCTAATCATATGATCATGCATTACTAATGCAAGCCAGCATCATTTAATATATGTGTGTGTGTGTGTGTGTGTGTGTATCTATAAAATTCTACCCACAGCGTTTCACAGAGTCTGAGCCTTAGTTCTATTTTGGGTTTTTTCTACTTTCCAAACAGGAGTGCACAAAAAATGAAGACAACCAAAATACATTCCCCTTGGTTTCCAGAGTCTACAGTGATTCATACAAATCCATACTGTTGTAGACATGGCACTTCTTAAACGACTTGAAAATCAGCTTCTCACATCAAGTAAGCAGCAAGCCACATCCTCAGGGTTTATTCAAAACAACACAACACAGCATCTTTCACAAAACACATACTGTCTCACTTAATGCTAAGAACTTCAAATGACATTCAGCCCTTTAATCTGCCCAATCTCAGAGACTGGGCAGAGACTGGATCTTGGTCAACACTGGTCACTTCAAACTACAGAAGTAATTTTACCATTTTAAAACCTCACCTTTAGGATGCAAAGGTAGTGCCGTTTCTACTGCTCGCAGTTTGTCAGATTTTAGAGAATTTAGACTTCTCAAATAACAGCATGTCAACGGTTTACCGGGCTGGATCGGCCCGGTTCCGTGACGATTGGTGCGAGGGACCCACGGACCCACGCCCCAGGAAAGGGCAAGGGAAAAAATCTGTTCCCTCTGAGCGGAAAACATGTAAAAATACAAAGCATCGCAAAGTCCTCTGGGGAATGTAGTGCTTCTTCTCTTCTGAGACAGGTATACCTGGAATTATCAATGATCTATGGAGCTGGAGTATTAGCTCTCTAACTCTTAATGCAATACATGATGTTATGATGTGGAATACCAGTACCAAAAATCATAAAACCATGACACAGCAGAAATTTGAAAATGAATGTTTTATTCTAAAGCACTCCAAAAACCAGTGTAACAGACGAGAAATCTAATACACCATAAGCGTCAGAATCAAACTTGTTTGGAAACCGATCATTCCTATTCAAGTAGCTGACATGGTAGTATCAGCCATACATAGTATCAAGCAGAGAAACACAGACTGCATTTTAAAGGATACTGGGATTTTAAAAGACATCAACAAAGTATAACAGACAGGTCACAATCATTTTCCAAACAGGAAATCAGCTTGCTCTCTTAGATACTGTTAAAATGCACAAGTTTCCCTAGCAAGCCAAGTGTAGCCTTCAGTCCATCTCTTCTGAGAATGGGACGCTTGAGTTTATTTTCCTCACATATAAAAACTGAAAAATAATATAAAGAATGAAGAATGAGATTAGAACATGCAGGTACTGTGGCCCAGCACATCTTCTTTCAAGCTATACAGTCTGATTTTTTAGGCTTTCTCAAGCATTGGGAGAAATACTCTCCAAGTATTTAATACAAAATACAGGACATTTCATTACCTTCAATCCATGTATACAAAAAGTCTCTTGTTTAGAAACATATGTATTGCCTATAGTACTATTATTGTGACAGGTAGCACTCTTCAATCCAGGAAATCATAGCCTATATTGCAAATAAAACATTCTTGTCAAGCCGTACAAACAAGGGTCCACATGTAAAGAGTTCAGCACTAAAATCTTTGACATTTATGATTTGTATGACACTGTGGGAGTTCACCTGCTCCATTAACTAGGTATTTTTAACACCGAAGGGAAAAGTTATTCAATACAACTACACCCTAAAAAAAGTATAATGCTGAGTCATCTTAAGACCAGGTTCTGTCTCTGAGAACAACTCTGCAGTCAGTGCATCCAGCATTCAAACAAAACTACCCTTTACTTTTACAAAAAGACAACGTCAACTCTCAGTGTCCTGGTTCCAGCTGGGGCAGAGATGATGTTCTTCATGGTACCTGATATGATGCTATGCTTAGGCTTTAAGAGAAAAACAATGTTGATAACACACCAATGTTTTAGTTGTTTCTGAGCACAGCTGCACAAGGATATTTCAGCTCCTCAGCTTCCTGGACAGTCCTGTCAGCAAGGGTCTTGGCAGGGGGACAGAACCAGGACAGCTGACCCAAAATGGCCAAAAAACTATAAACTAAAAAAAATGCTAAACTAAACTAAACGCTGCTGTAAAACTATAAAACTTAGGGAAATTTGGCCAGGGGGCAGCTACTGCTCAGGAACTGGCTGGGCATCAGTTGGAAGGTGTGTACATCACTCACTTTGTAAATAGAGACAGACAGACAAACAGGCAAAGGGATATATTATCTTCGCTATTAATGTAAATAGTTTTTAATCTCTACTCACAAGTTTTACTTCAGTTTTGTTCTGTTTCTTCCCCAGCTGTCTTCTTAAAGGGAACAGCTATGCAGTGCTGACCTGCCTGCCGGGTTAAACCACACTACAAAGTAAAAGAGGCGAGACCAGTAACAAGGAAAATCAAGCTCCAGTTTAATTACTTGGCTACTGAAGCAGTATGTAAAAATAATATAAATATTTTTTTAATCATTTTGTCTATTAGACAATCCACTTCAACACAACAGTTATTCCTTCACCGCTGCTCAAGATGGCACTTTCCCAAAAATATGATCCAAAACAGGACAATATGCTTCACTGTTAAACTTCCAAGTGGGGAAAAACAGCCAGCAGGGTCCTCTCCCCTAATATATACAGAATGAGTAGTTGCACCAGTTCTTCAGAATTACTTGTTTTTACTGAGATACATGCTCACATCTTGCAGTTTAAAATGAAGAACAAACAAAAGTCATAACAGAAAACTCACTGCAACTGAAAGAATCAAATGTGGTTTTCCCAGTGACCTCATCATTATTTCCATAGCAGCTTCAGAAAACAAATGGCAATGGCCAACGTGAATGAGTAGCACACAGAAGGAAGAGCAAATGACTTTGTTTGCTACTACCCTACAATTCACTAAACTTCCTTTGTATAAGTATGAAATGTTTCCTTACTTACATATAGTAGTTAGTGGTTTCCAAGACAAGGCACTTTTGGAAAAGAGAGACTGTATTTTTAATGTTAAAAAAATAACGATGTTTGAGTATGCAATTTCAATAGAACAAAGGCCAAGCTTAGCTTTAATATTTGGTTTTCCTAAAAAACAGATCAGCATGTGTTATCAAAGCTACTCAGTAGAGAGCTCTATGAAAAATTCCTGCAGCATACTCTTCCCTTGGAAGGCAATGGCCCCTAACATGTGAAGGTCCTTCTCTTTTTTGAGAAATGTCTTGAACTAAGGAGCCTTTTTTGGGATCTAGATAATATGACATTCACTTCACACAATGCCTAGAGCTCCAAACTATCTAGAAAATACAGGAGCCAGGAATCTTTCTCACCAGAACACAGTGTTGCCAAAGACAATCAACAGAGAAATCAGTTTTATCAAACCTTGCTACCATGAGAAAAACAGCTTGCATGTATATTCTTATTTTAAAACTACAGTGAAACTAGTGCAATTAGTGCATTTATTCAGTCACAAACAAAACCACAAAAAAAAACTGTCCATCTATCTAGGCAGGCAGCCTGGATTCCCCTAAGGAATTCTCTCCCCAGTGATACTGCTGCTGTGTCTTTTGCCAGTGCAAAGGTACAGAACCATGGACAGTCAAGCACGACCCAGAGTGCGACAGTCTCATCTGTTCATGCCTCATATAAAGGCTGTCAAATTCAAAGCCTTAGCTACAGTTTCATGTCTCATGTAACTTGCATATCAGGAGATTAAGAAAGAACATGAAAAAATATACTCCATGGAAATGCAGTAGGTTGGGAACTTGCTTTAGCAGCAAAGTTGGACAAGATTATCTGTAGAGGTCCCTCCAAACCCTACAATTCTGTTGATTGTCTCTCTCTTTAGTGACAAGAGACAGACACAAAGCAACAACCTCACATTGTAACAGGTGATTTAAACTGGATTAATTTATTCACAGAAACTGAAGTTAGGCAGTGAATGGGCTGGCCAGAGATGTGGTGGAGCTATCATGCCAGCACATTTAAGACGTGTTGATGTGGTACTTAGGGACATGGGTTAGTGATGGACTTGGCAGTATCAGGTGATGGTTGAACTTGATTACTGTTTTATAATAAAAAACAAAAATAATGTAATCCCAGACTTCTCTTCCATTGTGCTCATTTAACCAAAGTTCTAGAAATTTTCAGAAACAGACTGCTGAAAGATATCCCAAGACATTCAATAAGAACCACCGAGCAGGTGCAGTTTCTGCCAGCCAGAAAGACAGAAAGCATGTGTCTTCACAGAGAAAAAAGTGGAACTTCACAGAGAAAAAAGTGGACTTAATATCGTTATGGCAAGAACAGTTCACTAAATCAGCAGATTGCCTGGTCAGAAAAACAATTACTTGTTGAGATGAAATGCTGAAAGAATCTCACACAATCCCTGACCATCTGACTGTTTGCATTAAACTCAGCAATGCAGCTTTTCCAGAGTCACTAGGTTGAGGATAAAATGCTCACTCAGCTTCTTGTCGTTTCCCATTTCAAGCTAACATTTAACCGTAGAGGTAGTCTGTACTGTAAGATGTGTGTAAAAAATCTGGATCAAGAGAGGCACAGTCTTATCCTCAGAAGAACTGGTTCAGCCAGCTCTTGTAGGGATCCATCTACATCCCTACCAGAGAAAAGATATTTAATGCACACAGTAAGAGGTCATTCAAGGTGCTTTCAGGTCCTCCATTAGCATTAGTGATCTCCTGAACAGTCTTCAGAAGATTGTGTCAGGGAAAGCTGAAATTCACAGTAGGAGGAAGATAATACATATATCAAAGGAAGTGAAATTTTTTTTTTGTACTCTGGAATATGAAAAGAAGATCCCTGAAATCTGACGATACTCCTTTCCATTACCTTTAAGGTATTCTTTTCCTTTTGTTGTCAAAGTCCTAAACCCAACTCGAAATCTCAGGGAAAAGTTTGCAAGGGGGCAGCACAAACAGTAGCTTCTTAAACTTTATTCTTGCCCCATTTTTTCCTCCTGCTGTCCATCCAAAACCTACTTTTGTGAGGGCTTCCCTGAAATTTCTCTACAGAAGAGGAACCACTGTCTGGAAAGCGAATTCATCACCTCAGTGCGAAATAAGACAATAACACCATGCTCATAAAAGACTATTTCAGGTCTGTGGAAACCTAGATGCTCAGTGGCTTCCCACAAATCAAGCACATCAAACAGAACTATATGCACTATATTTATACACAAATATTACAAACTTAATAATTTTCCAGTCCATTCACCTCAGGATGACTGGTTACTAATTCACATATATTTATAATATTGCTGATTCTGTCCTTCCATATTACACAGCTCATGGGAGGGATCTTCATTTGGGCAGCAGTGCTTCTGACCTACAGGTGTGATTTTTATGTTATAGAAGGTAATTCACCTAAGACCATCTATGAACTTTAGAGTTTTCTGGCTAAACTGGCAACGTCCTCAAAGCATTCTGATTAATGCCCTCTTCAAGGCCTACTGGCTCCAGGATGTCCTTGGTTAAAGCATACTAAGTATTAACTCTTTCAATACCCAATATAATGTTAGCTCCATTTTTACAACTGGTTTTCAACAACCAGTGAGCTCTTCACTTTAACTACAATATATTCTGGGGTCAGCCTACTTCCTAGGCCCAGATCAGTTCTGAAACCACAAGTCTCAAGGCTTCATTCATTAAGAAATGGCACAGGTAGCAATTTTAAGGTTTGCTGTTAGGCACACAAAGTACAGCTTTCCAAACAGAACAAACTTTACTGTTAGGAATGCCACTAACCAAAAAGCAGTACTGTAGGGTTTAAGAATTTTTTACACCTTCACGTTACCATCATTAATATACTGATGAGGTTTGTCAGCCAAGGAAGAAGACCCTGCACCAGTTCCACCATCATACAAGTCTGAATTGTGTCAGTGGTTCATAGCTACAGGTTCAGAAGTCAGAAACACGAGCATGAAACAAGTACCGAATGAGGACTGGCATGCTATCTTATATCTGTAACATGCAAGTAAAAATCCTTTTTTTTCTTCCCTTAGATTAGATGTACATACTAACACTTAACTTAGGGTTGCTATTTGATCTCTTGTTTACAATCTGAGATACTGAATTCAAGCATGAGAGCGAAACCTTTCTGTGGAAGGTTTCCATGGTTCCCTCCTTTGCATTACCTAAAAAGAATTTCATAATAGCTTCTATCCCACCCTTAATAGAAGCTTGTTTAAAAAGCATAGCACAGGAGCTTCAGTTTCCTTTTTGCAAATAACTGTCAAGATCTTTCGTGAGTCAGGCCGAACCTTACTTTCCAGCTGAATCAAAGTCATCTGTTCACATCAACTCAAGCTCAAAACCTTACAGGGGAAAGAAAGCCCACAATGCTTGGATGACACAGAGCTACTGCAATTTGTGCATAAAAGCACACACTGAGTACACTGTTCTCAACTAATGTTCTCAGAAGAGAACAGTGTATCAAAACACCACTACACATTTATTAGGACCTTCACTGTCAGAACAAGGGAAGTTCTTCCCATTTTTTCCCATTTGGCTCCAGTCTAATGCAGCGAAGAATCAGACAAATATCTGGGAATCTTATGACATAGGATAGTATACCTTGTATTGGTTTTGCCTGGCAAAGTTTCGACAGCAGGGGAGGTGGAGAAGCAGCTTCACTAAGCAAAGCCCAGTAGCTACACCATAGCAGGTCAGAGCCAGCTCCAGCACTGTCTGTGTCTCTGTGAAATAAGATCTAAGACAGTGGAAAAGCTCTATGACATAGCAGCTGGGAGAGAGGAGTGAGAAATGTGAGAGAAGCAGCCCTGAAGACACCAAGGTCAGTGCAGGAGGTTCTGTGGTAGCCTCCACTCCCAGCTCTCCTGCTTGGCTCAGGGCGATGAATGGGTAGTAGAAAAGGAGGTCTTAATTTGCTTTTACTTCTCACTGCTCTAGTCTGCTAGCAATAGACAATACATTACATTTATCTCCTTTATGCTGAGTCTGTTTTGCCCTTAATAGTAACTGGTGAAAGATCTCCATCCTTACTTTGCTCACGGGTTGAGGTCTCTCATCATATTTTTTAGCTGCCCATTGGCATTTAACTGTAAGAGCCAGTGCTCATGAGCAACAGCACTGCCTTTAAATTACTGGAGCTGAGGGCAAGAGTCACTGGGTCAGACAATACTGCTGGGGTTGCAGAGGTAATTTACGATTTATGCTGTTCCTATTTTTGAAGGGTTCAGTGTTAACAGCAAATATACTGAAATGTGCAGACACTTGGGGAGGGCAAAGACCTGCACAGGTATAAAGCATCAAAGAGGAAAACAAAAGATGTTCTTTGCAAGATAGGCTGGAGTACTTCAGTGAGGATAAAGTGCTTTGTCTCAGTAAAAAAAGATCAGACTAACCTGCACACAATTTTATTCCAGCCTTCAAAAACCTCTCTTTTCATTCTGCAAAAATCTGTCATTCTTTGACCAACTCTCAAAATTTCAGTACAGTCTTTCAAAGCTTTAAGAGCTACTGCACAAAATACATAATGCCCAAGGCCAAATTATTGTGGGACTTATTTAAGCAGTTGCAAGCATATGATACCAAACTCAAAATGCAGATGTTGGTAAAGCCTCACACAAGCAAAACAACAGAAGAAAAGCCACTATCAAAATTCACGAGACAATCTTTCTACTTAAGAAACTGCATTCTGTGCTCTTACAGAGAGACAAAAATGAGATTAGCAAATAAGTGATTATATTAAAAAAAAAATTAAAAGAATCAGCACTACTTGTTATTGTACAGCATAAAACTGAATAATACTAAACAGAGGAGTTTCATAAAATAGTTTCCATGTATTTTAATCAAAATTCACTTATTTCAGATCTAACATTCACTGGGTTCCAACCTAAGCCACAAAGTCCCTGGAAGCAGCAAAGCTTCAAGCACACTAAAGAAAATTAAGACAGTTTACATCACGAACCTCCTAATGACCCAGACTTCCGCCTGAGGTTCAAGCACATTAGCAAATCTTCTCTGTTACATCAAGATTTTTTTACTTTTAATCACAGAAGCAGTCTATTAATAATCTGAAAACATGGCCACACTATTAGCTAACTCAGTTGTATTTAATCACCCATTACCTACTCCCTCATACACGCACACTGTGTAAAAACAGCCATTTGTCAAGCATGAAAAAAAAAAAACCCACGAAGGTTTGGATTTCAAAGTTCATATCTTTCCTGATTTTCGTTAGAATAGATTTATATTTTTTAATTATTTTGTTAGTATAGGGGGATTTTAATTATATACGTACACAATCAAATACACAGCTACACATACCAAGCAAAAATGAATTAAGAGCGAAAGAAAATCACACCTTTACAGGCAATGAATCACACACAGACAGCGAGTTTCAAATCCCTGTTACTAGCACAATTGAAACTAATGTGCATCTAGGGGATACATTTTGCTTTGCATTTGCCATTCCACAACATTATGGATTTAAAAAAGCAAGAGTGTTAGAAAGAAAGATCAATGTATGACAGTTCTCTTTGATCTCTTCTCTTGGTTTACTTACTTCTGCAAGTGCAATCTGATTTTAAAAGCCACAGGAATTTACTACTTTGAAGTATTTTAACTTTTCATTAACTGAACAGTGGTAGTAGATTACAAGACAAATTCAGAAGGCAGAGCTTATTTCACTTTTGCAGATTTAAGCTCATTGCACAACTAATAGGAAATCCGGTGCTTAATTCAATTTTCAGGTACATGATTTGTTAGTGGAAGCTGTGGGAAAGAAAAAAGATAGTCCAAATCAAGAGAGATGACCTACTTTGCTCTGGAATAAGCAGTGCAGCAGCCCCCCCAGATTCCGAGAAAAGCCAGCAGGAGATTAAATATATTTTGCTTTCCATGTTTATTCAGCTGACAAGCATGACCCTGAGCACCAACCAAATTAGTGAGGGTCATTCTGCCCATTTTCAAACAAATGTGGACTAGCTAATGAAGACAAGAAAGGAAGAATCAACCATGTGCAACTGTTTGAATAAAACTGGTGACTCCTGATACTGGCATTCTTTAATGTGCTTAAAACAGCAACTAAGCACAAATACAGTGGAAGCGCCTGAAGCTAACAAATGTTTAGCTTTCTTTAACAGTAACTTAGAAGATCTACTGCTTGGCAGATAACACTCTATGAACTCAGTTATGTGAATGGGAAATATAAATGCGTATCACGTAAACTGAATTTTTTAGTATTTAGTTTGAAAGGTTTAAACTGTGACTCTGAGCTAAATATGGAGAGGAACTTTATTATAAAGTGGCTTTCTCCACCCTCCCCCTTTTCCCCAACCCCCTGTTTTCAAATTTCAGGGCAATCTATAAATAATTCACTAATTCTCTTTATGATTTTATCATTGTAACTAGAAGGCAAAACTTCAGCAAAAGCCAGAGAGAAAATTAACAAATATACTCTCAGTAAAGAGATTCTCTAATAAGTAAGCTATAAAAATTCCATAAGATGATCACAAGTCTGGACAAGAAGCTATTTTTCATTTCTCCTTTATCTGAAATACCATCGAAATAAGAATAAAAAGTTGTTATATTATTCTCAGACTGTAGAGACTGTCTTCACTGTCAAACTATTTTGTCATGTGTGTATAAACAGAGGAGACAAAAATTTACTCATATTCTAGCTCTATTTTTGCCCTTGTAATGAATTCACATACACATCCAAGTACACCATACACAATCTGAGGTTTCCATTCCATTATCTAGACACGCAAACTCATGCTGAGTAAAGGACCAGAATTCACTGGGTCATTTATCCGCTACACAAAACAAACACCCTTTTTATCCCCAGGCAAGTTTACTGTTTGCGGCAGTCTCGCCTCTGCGCTGGGAAAGACCATGGAGCAAATCCTGGAATCTATGGTAAGGCACACAGAACAGTGATACGGGAGAACCAGCACGACTTCACCAAGGGCAGGTCCTGCTTGACCAACCTAGTAGCCTTTTGTGGTGGTGTCAATGCATCAATGGACAAGGGAGGAGCCACTGATGTCATCTATCTGCACTTCAGTAAGGCCTCTGACACAGTACCCCACAACACCCTTCTCTCAAAATTAGAAAGATACGGTGTTGATGAGTGGACTGTTCAATGGACAAAGAACTGGACTGAGTTCTCAGGGTGGTAGTTAATGGCATAATGTCTGACTGGAGATCAGTGATGACTGCTGTCCCCCAAGGGTCAGTGCTGGGACCGGTATGCTTCAATATCTGCATAATTTCATCAACAGCGGGGTTAAGTGCGCCCTTGGCAAGTTTGCAGATGACTCCATCTGTGTGGTGCAGTCAACATGGAATGAGATGCCATAGCAAGACCTATACAGGATTGAGCAGTGGGCCCAGGAATCCAAATGCTTGGGCTGACACAACCCCCACTACAAATACAAGCTGGGAGATGAAAGGACTGAGCACAGACCTGCTGAAAAGGAACGGGGGTACTGGTAAATGAGAAGCTGGACATGAACCAGCAATGCACCCTCACAGCTTAGAGAGTCAACAATATCCTGGGCTGCATCAAAAGAAGTGTGGCCAGCAGGGCAAGGAAGGTGATCCTCCCTCTCTGCTCTGCACTGGTGAGGTCTCAACTGGAGCACTGCGTCCAGATGTAGAATCTTCAATACAGGAGAGACACTCGGTGGAGCAAGTCCAGAGGAGGGCCACAGAAATGAAACAAGGGATTGTCTCCTACAAGGACAGGCTGAGAGAGCTGGGGCTGTTCAGACTGGAGAAGAGAAGGCTCCACACAGACCTGAGAGCAGCCTTTCAGTTCTAAAAACTGCAGAAAAGAAGGGAACAGACTCTTCAGCAGGACCCGTTGTGATAGGACAAGGGGAAATGGTTTCAAAATTAAAGAGGGAAAAAATCTTTTACAGTGAGGGTGGTAAGGCACTTGAACAGGTTGCCCAGTGATATGGTCAGTGCCCCATCCCTGGATATTCATGGCTAGGCTGGACTAGACTCTGAGCAACCTGATCAAGCTGTGGATCAGGTTCATTTGCAGAGTAGTTGGACTAATGGCCTTCAGAGGTCCCTTCCAACCCTACAGATTCTACTCTGTGATAAAATGTATCTATTAATTAATGGAAATAACTAGGAGGTTAAGCACTAGAACATGTTCCATAAAACATGCTTTTGACCCTCACAAGGGCAACTCAAAACCAAATCACTGGCTCATTCAAGAATTAGCCCTCTTCATCAAAAGACAGGTTCTTTTGTCCGAAAACATGGGCAAAATGCAAGGCTCGACAGGGAAGATACCACTCTGCAGAGCAGCAGTGAGGAATCACGTAAGAAGCCTTCTGCTGAGCCTCAGTCACTCATCACCCAGTAGAGGAGGGAGCACATCCCGTGGCAGGACAGCCATACAAAGGACAACCATACATCACACCCAGGGACATGGCTCAGGCCCTGGCGCCAGCACAGGGAAGCATGCAGGTCTGGGGTGGAGATGCAGTCACAGCAACCCTCTCACTTCCCAGAGATGCTGTTGACAAGGCACGCAGTAATCCCCAGTCACAGCAGACTTTTTCCCAGCACAGGGTCACAAGTCACAAACCATGTAATGTAACAGGAAGGGAGATTTTTTTTTGTTTGTTTAGACAGCCAACAGTTACTTAGGAAAAAAACACAAGAAAACAACACCAATCACAGCTCCTCATCTCCTCTCAGTCTCCAGAATAGCAGTACAGAGCAGCAGAATAAAGCCTGTCTTCTCCAGCATCTAATATGTATCTAATACACCCGGGTTACCTTTAACATCCTTAGAAGTGTTCCAATTTTATAAAATTTGTGTATACCACAGACCCACACATGCATTTTGGACAAAGTAAATTATCTTAACTCAGTTTCAAGAGAGCAACATTTACTGTTCATCTTTAAAATGAACTGATTTAATACTATCCACAGTATTTCATCTCAAAACACTCTGTTACACACAAAGGCTGCATTACAACACAATTGATTTCCATGTTCTGAATGGTGACCACAGGCATGTCATGCCCTCAGGCAGCACAAGGGCCACAATACTGGTTATTATGAAGCCTTTCAGAATCATCTCTCCCTGCCCCGCTCTCAGGACCGGAAAGGGAGGTGTGGGGGAACAACTGAAACCGTCTGTACACATCACATCTTTGTCCCAGCTCTGCCCTTTTCCTATTGCTCAGCCTCATGACAAAATGTGCGCTTCCTGCTCATGTCAGGGAACATGAGAACAGCAGCACAGCTGATGCAGCATGAAGAGAGATGAGCCATGGGAGCAGCAGGAAAACAAAATTATAAAGTAAAATACACAGGTCAGACAGTACCTTCTCAAGTCACACTGCCCCCATCCTGCCCCTTGATCACTTTCATCATTCAGACAAGGCTTAGCACAGACAGCTCTCGAGAACTTTGCTGAAGAGTGATCCATAACTAAAACAACACATTCCAATTCCCAGCCTACAGAATTGTTGTTCACATAAACAAATGAGGAATTCAGAAAATGAAAGTAAGGGCCAGAGTGCTGGAAGGAAAAAAACACCTGGGTTGATCTAAGAAAACACTGAAAGCTAGCCTTTCCAGCTAAAGGCTCTTCAAGTTCTTTGGTTACATAAAATTTATTCAAATATCAACAACTTTTCAATGAGCTCTTTCAAGCTAATAGCATTTTATTTTACGGTAGCTGCATACTCTTGGGTAATTGACTTGCATTACAGTACTGAGATGAAGAACATAAGCAATGAGAAAACTCTTAGATGAGGCCACAATCCAAAAGTAAGGCTGGGGAAAGACTCTGAAAGATCTCCTTTTCTATCTAATGTACCAACAATGAACCATATGAATAAAACCAGTACAAAGAAGACGTATACTGTATTCAGTCATTTCATTTTCCTCCTCTCAGGTAATGTTTAAAAGTTTTTCTCGCTATTTATGTGTCACATAAATGGTGCACGATCATTAGATGCAGCTTCATGGTCCCTTAAGCCCCTATCACCCTTCAACTTTTTAAATGCTGCCAAAATGTATGTGACAAGATCCTAAATCAATGCTGTTTAGTCTGACTGATATTTGTTGATCAAGTACAGAATCTGGTAATTACTGTGGGGACACGAACACATGGTTATGATTCTGCAGTATTCCAAAGCACATGGAGCACCTCAGCATGAAACACTGTCTTCACTCCTGATCTAGAAGTGATTCATTAGACAGCTGGATTGAAGAAACATTTTCAATGGAATAGCGTAACAGACTTATGCAGTGAGGACTGCCTTTTTAAATGCATTCAGGTAAGAATGACATTTAGCTCATTTTCAGGGAAAACAGCTATAAATTTGTTTTCACACTCAGAGTTATCCATGAAAGCATAACACTTGGTGGAGACAGTATTATAGGGAAATCTATTCTACCTGCAATGACCTAAGGAAATCTCGTTTTTGTTTTTGTTTTTTTAAAAAAGAAGGGAAAAAAAAAACACCCTAATTTATATTTACAATTTAGTGCTGTAGAAAACAATTTAATTATATAGGAATCCGCATGGCAATTCAGGTATCAAAACACAGAAAACATATTTGCACTCAATTTACATTTGGAAAATGAAACCGTTTTCAGGCACTATTCTTCTGCCAAGCATCCCTGGAAAAGGCTGTCTTGCTTTTTTGTTTTGTTTTCCTTTTTTTTTTTTTTTCCTTTAAAACGAAAAGTCTTCTACAACACTTTAAGCAAAAACCCTCCTAAAGCTTCTGTCAGCCCTGTAACAAACGCCAACTTTTTTAAATTAAATATTTTTAAATAAATGAAAATAAAAAGAAAGTAAGTAAAAATTACTAACATTTAAGCAACATGTAATGTTACTTCCCACTGATGCAGTAAAATTCAAATATTCGAAGTATTTACATCCCCTGAAATTACTTTTTTGTGGAGGATTATGAATAGCACATCTCTAAAATTTCACTAACACAGCTCTAACAAATTAATCAGTGTTTAAAAAAAAATCACAGAAAAACAATCGATCTCCAAAAAACAGACAATTTCTTCTCCATTCAGATGTTAAACTCTTCTGCCCATGAACTTCAGGCCCCCAAATCCTTTAAGACCAAGCACTGAGATACTAACCTTGCTTTAGGGACTGCTCCAGAGCTGAGTGCTCAAGAAAGCCAAACAGCACTGTGTTAAGCTGATGTCATTCACAAGCTCAGCAGAAGGGAGCAGGAGGCTACTTAATGGTGCAGCTGAGACCTAAACGTCTTCCAGATAGCCATATATTCAGTACTGGAGTCAAAAATTCTAACTGTAAACCAGAAGAGTCCAAGCATAGCAAAGGTGGGCATGTCAGACACATACCAGCCTATTCAAGCCATCTGGATAATTGCACCGTCTTTTGGATGCAGTTAGAAAACATTCAATTGGATGTCCTGAAGGCTATTACATGTATCAAGGAAGCCACACTGAGCGACCAGACTTCTATTATCATGCAGCCAAGCTCTGCATGCTTTGGTACAAGCAGCAATACACCAAGGCCTCACACTTGCTACAAAAGGCGGCCCGAGGTGAGGCAGGCATCAAGCTGTGCTCGTGGAAGAAGTCAAAGGTCCTCAAGAGTAGGAAAGACACTAAAGAAAAAAAAAGCTGACTTTAACGATGTCAACCGTGCTACAGGCAGCTAAGAATCCATACCGTTTAAACTTCGGTATTTCCTAAGTTTTAACACAGCCAAGCTTCTGTACTATATTACCTTAGGTGAGAAGCTCATTTCTTTTTAAAAGGAAACTGTGTTTTGAAAATCATTCATCCCCTGCTTAATGCAGCTTTTCTGTAAGAAGTGATTGCCACGTAAGAAGTCTGTCAGGTCAGTGGTGCATGTTAACTTCATGTCTACTCACCAAAACAGGAAAACTCCTATAGTCTGAGGCAAATAGCCAGAACATGACTAATATAGTATGTTACCGAGGCCAATCAGGGTACACAAGTTGGTTGAAAAAGAAAAAAAAATAAGACCAACCCAGTAATAGGCATACCGTGTACCATGTAACAGAGATCTTTTTTGGTCCTTACTCACACAACTGGGTAAGGATAGCTGGTGGTGGAGGGAAATCAAGACTCTGTAAGGAACAGATTCACTTTCCACTCTCTGTAACTGAGCAAGAATTCCATTCCATTTGTGTCTAATGATTTCAGCTGCCAATGCACACATTCTTACAAGCTATTCTACACTATATATTCAAGTTAAATGTTTTATTTCTGACAAAACTTGACTGACTTTCTATGAAGACTGTTGCCATCTTTAAGCATGCACTCCAACTACGTAACATTCATTTCATCTTGAATTGGTTCGCTTTTTCTGTTTCCTAGTCTCAAGTTTTAGAGCATGAAAATGTTTAATTCTTCAGGAATGGTAATTAGTTATTGGTATTTTCTGCTCATGTAAAGAAAAATGCATAAAGAAGTGACTTTTTAAATAATTTAACTCCCTTTCTGAGCAATGGAAGAAATAACTGATTCCCAAATATATTTAATTGAACCTACTGCTGTTTCAAATTCAATTTTTCCTTAATTGGTAACTGCAGAACATGTGAATTATTAACCAGAAATCCCCGAGAACAGGATATAAAATAAAAAGAGAAAAGGCTTCCAATGTAGCTGGAAGATAAACTAGCATTTTTCAAGACGCTCTGCAGAATTCTCCCCCTGTGCTGTGGGTTTTTTTTATTACCATCTACCTCAAGTTCTCCTGGAAGGTTTCCTCTACGGAGCTACAGAAATCCAGCTTGAGGACGACAGTATTACAAGATTTGTCTCTTCTGAAATGTTAAGATTTTCAGAAGGGCTACAGGCACAAGAACCTGTACTGTAGCATCTAAAGAAGTCAAGCAGTAAGCAAGAACTTTTTAAAGGGTCCTCTGCTCAGGCACGAAATTCTGCACCCAAGAGTCACTTCCTCACTTGCCCACAGACCAGCAAGAACCAGAGACACACAGCAGCAAGCCCGGACGCATATGCTGACAGCACAGCTAGTGGCAACTATTTTCTTACATTTTTACTACATTCTTAACACATTCTAACAGCTATTTCAGCTTCTCTCTGTTTGAACAAGGCATTAACCAGGTTCACCAGTACAGCTGCACTATCTGTACCCAGTGCTGTAACATCTTGATTTTATTCCAAACATTAAACCACTCGGCATTTTTTGGAAAATGAAAAGACATCCTACTTTGGCAGCCAGCAGGCTTCACTTCAGAAGAGGAAATACCCCAGCGTTCTTTGCAGAGCTGAGCTCTAAAACAGCAAGTGAACAAAGTACCATTTGATCTGTTTGCTTACAAGGTGCTACCAGGTGACAGCAGCCCATCCTCTGTGTGAGGATCCCTTCAGCTGAGGTATCACAAGTCAGTTCAAAGCATACAAAAAGGACATCTGCGCAGAGGGATGACTCCATAGCTAGAACAACATCCCAACATGTAACTCAGTATTTTCCTCCTGCTGCTAACAGGGTGTACATTTCTCCAATCCTCTGAGCAGCCTACTTTTCCACAGAAGCTGGGCAGCTGTGCTGGTTAAGGCGAAGCATTATGACAAAGCCAGTGGATGAGGAAGCCAGAGGCAGGGCTGGGGTGCACAGGCACAGCAAGGCAGGCGAGTAGCCACCCATGGTCCCAGCCTGCCACAGAAGAGAACAGGAGAACCAGACAGGAGGCAGGGCAGGGAGCCATGCTCTACCACCACCTGCCCAGACACAGAAGTTATCTTTCATGCTTAGATTTCATAAAGAGACTTCCCCTGACTAAGGGGACAAAGGGAAGCACAGCCTTCCTGGCTATGAAGTAAAAACATCTTTAATTAAATAAAAAGTGGAAATATCTTAAGTTCAAGACTTTAAATTGGCTTCCTGTCTCGAGGAGCAAGTATCCTGAGAGGAGACTCCTCTTCCCCTCCTACATCCTCTGCAAAATGTTCATCTACTTACAGCAACAGGAAATAATTGTATGCTTAATTTGATCTTTCTTTTCTAGTTCAGCTCTGACACAATTTTTAGGCGTACAGCCGCTGCTGATGACCCACCAGTCAGCTCTGCCATTGGGAGGCTGTGCTGAGAAAGCAATGCAGCAAATCATTTCATCAAGAATCACATTTGATTAAGGAACATATTACTCCACAATTCAGATAGGATTTTTTGTTTTCTACAAATCGTCACCCTATAACTTGGGGTCTATTTCAAAACATAAATAAAACCAGCATTTCACAGAAAAATCAGCATGAGCATTCAAGATTTTAATTCTTCACAGAACAAAGTCAAAACAACTAAGCCTACCTTTTTACCCAGTTTACTGTCACCCAAAAGGAAAACCTTTCAAGAAGGCCCTGTACTCTCTCCTGTGCAGCAGGTCAGGTTGTATTATTTTCTTATATTTCAATCTGGAACCATACCAAAAAAAGTTGACAACCAAACTGCTTGGTAAAACTTTCATACACATTCATCAAACAAAACACATTAAAGTGAAATATTTCTTTAACGGAAACAGTAATTTTGCATGTGGTATTAAAATAACAGTAAACTCTACAACATCCACTTGCTCACTGTTGCAAAGTTTGCCTAACTCTTTCTGTTTTGTTTGGGGTGTGACTCGTATCAGCACACAAGGGAGCACTGGGACAAGGTGTATGCGCAGCCTTCCAATGTGTGCACAGAGCAACGCTTGCAGCTATCAGCCACGTACAGATGAGCCAGCCAAAGCCAAGGAAGCAGCTGGCAGGACCCTGTGCAGCAGAACTCAGGAGATACCTTCATGAACCAGGTAGGACTGGAAAATATAAAACATGCCTATGAGTCAGCTTCAGTGAAATTATTGGTAGATATCCTTGAAGGTGACATCAGCCCTGCCTTGGCGACAAAGAGGCTGGCAGGCTCTTCTTCTACAAAAGGACATTCTCTTCTCAAAAAGATGCATGCAAAACACCCATCTGACACTTGCTAGACAGAACAAAAATCAATTTTCCTTGTTATTTATAAATGGTTCGTTTCAGTTACATATAGTTAAAACAACAGCATGAACAAGCAGAACACATCAAGGGGTTTACCCACCAGATTATTCTCAGCTTACGTGTCACAAGAAGAAAAAAATATGTATTTATAATCCTTCTTATAGCTCTACGCAGAACAGAAGTGCAGTGAACGTTGAAGGGGATGGAAAGGGGCAGGACAAAGTAGTACTCTCAGGAATTGAGCCATGACATAAAACAGTATTTACTTCAAAACGAACCTTGGTACCTCTGTTAGAGAAGCGTCACTCTGCTTTCAGACCAGGTGCATTCCACAACACAGAACAAGAACTGTTATCTCTGCGTTATAGTCCAAGGGAGAAAGAGAACACAGTGAGTTTCGGTGCAGGAGGGGAATCCAATACTGCTGCAGATTTTTTTAAGTGAAGGGAATGATAATGAAGGGACACATGGCAACAGACTGCTTGTACTTCTATTTGGAAATCCAGGATGCAATGTCCCATTTAAAGAATGGGAAAAAAAACAGTGTCTTCTGAGGGTAAATTCTTCAAACTCTCAAGCTTGTGGAGTGACTGTATTCAGCTGTAATTAGCACTAATATTTTAGTGAGTGTGGAATTTATGCACACTAATCTCTACCATCATTCACATTCCAGATTTAGAAGAGATAGGAAGAGGAATTATGATTTTCACTTTTTTACAGCACTCATGTAGGATAATATTTCTGAAGCAGTCTTTGCAATTTTCCCTTTAACTGCAAAACCCCAGGAAACCTCATAACCATCTTTTAAAGTATGCACATAAATATACTTTAAAGCCAAAAACTGGCGTCTACATGGATGAATCAGTGTATCATTTTCTGCCACGAATCACTATTTCACAAAATTGCAACCAAATGTTTTCCTGGTCCCCAGTAATTTAAAGTCAGTCATCATACATGGATTATATATTGGTCATTAAAGGACCCTCTGTCTTAATTTTATAAGTCTTGAGGGCTACATGGAGAAAATCCTAAAGACATTCAGCACTTTTTTTTTCTTCCAATTAAGTAACGTAACAACCATTTGCTCTTTCAGGTATAAAAACAGATGAGTATTTTCAGAGAGTGCAGTAATCATAGAGAGATTTAGTTTTCCTACAGAAAGATTCTTTCTGAGTTACTTAGCTCTGCTGAAAATTCGAAAGGTTAAATTTAAACTACTGCTCAGTATATACTAAACAATATTTTGGCATGTGGTCACCTATTGCGCCCAACAAAGCATCAGAGAAAGCCTGGCTAAGTTCTATGTGAAACTGTAACATGAACCCATTTCTTAGTTAGCTTTATTAAATAAATAAATAAACAAACAAACAAACTTAGATTTAGAAATACATCCAGCCATCAACCAAAGCAGGCAAAAAGTATAGGTACGGTAGGAACAAAAGGCTACAGTGAAAGAAATTCATCAACTACCAGTAGGAGCCCATAAAATACAAGTTGTTAAAAGACACCTGACCATGCTGTATTGGTCTTACTCAACAAAGTCTTGAGAGCAGGAGGGCTGCAAGGGTGGCAGCAGCAGTGGGAGAGAAGAGTAAGAAAATGAGAGAGAAGCAGCCCTGCAGGCACCAAGGTCAGAGCTGGAGGTGCTCCGGGCATGGAGCAGAGCTCCCTGCAGCCCAGGAGAGGCCCACGCAGCAGCAGGCTGCCCTCCTGCAGCCCACGGCCACCACACGGAGCAGATCCCCCGTGCACCCACGGCAGAGCCCGCGGTGCAGCAGTGGCTGAGGCCTGCAGGAGGCACAGCCCACGGATCCCCCACGCAGGAGCAGCCCCGCTCCGCAGCCGCAGCCCATGGGGAGCAGTCCACGCTGGGGCAGCTGCCGCCTGTGGGGACGGAGCCGGAGCTGCTCCTGAGGGTGGGCCCCGTGGGACGGAGCCGTGTGGAGCAGTGCCTGCAGAGCTGTGGCTGATGGGGAACCCACACGGGATCAGCTGGGGCAGGACGGCATCCCGTGGGACAGACACACACGGAGCAGGGCACAGAGCGGCCATGAGGAGACTGAAGCGTTGTGGACTGGCTGCAGCTGCAGTCTCTGCTCAGACAGAGGAGGTAGAAGAGGGTGATCGGGGGCAATGCATCTGCAGTTGGCTTTTAGCTCTCACTGCTCTACTCTTTAGCAACAGGCAACAAATTACATTAAACTCCCTTACGCTGAGACTGTTTTGCTTGTGAGCAATTAGTGAGAGACGTCCCTGTCCCTATAAGCCATTAGCGTTTCTTTCATCCTGTTTTCTCCCTTTGTCCTCATAGGGGGAGTAAGAGAGCAGCTGGTGGGGGCTGAGCTAGCCACCGCCGTAAAACCCCCACATATGTTCAGAGCCATTCCAAAAAAACAAATATTCCAAAATTGCTCAGTGAAGCACTAGCAACCCAAAGTATCCCTCTGGGGAGAGGAGAATAGTCATCAGTCTTTTTTTTTTTTTTTTTTTAAAGCCACATCCCTTCAACAACTCTCATTGCTAAAACACACTCGTGGCACTGTCTTAGTTACAGGAAATAAATTCTTATCATCAAGCTACTATTAAACTTCTGAAAATCTCTGAAATTTCCGTGCTTCCTCCTCATTTTGCATATGTGAAGTTTAGCAGTCTGCTGCTACCAGCTTTGTGCCTTACAAATGCAGGAATTAATCTTAAAAATAAAGAAAAAGGTAGATGACAGGTGAGTTTCCACTAAACAGAGCACACAAATTAAGCCCCCTCCACGAGACAGTAGCATTGAAGTCCTATGTTAGAAGCTTTCCCAATCACTTCACTTTTGTGTTCATCCTCCCATGTGAGAACAGTTTTAGAAAAACTGTGCTCAGCTCTTCTTCTTTTATACAAGATCAATCCAATTATTCTGTAGATAATCCTTGTTCAGCCCAGAGATCTTTCACGCTAGAAAAATGGCAAAGGGACATGGTCAAGTCTTCACATATTCTACATCACGTAAGTACTCAGACTACTGATGTTAACATTCTACTAATATTCCTTCCAAGGGAGAAGTGAATCCTCCCCCCCACCCCCAGTTTTATTTGTTAGAATAGCAGAGCACATCAAATGTTTTATTTGGTACACTTGAAGAAAATCATAGCAACAAGTCAAGCGTTACCTAGCTGGTAACCAACTAAAACATAAAGTTAACCTGCAGTTCTGTCACCAGCGGCATTGTAACACTGGAAAAAACTGGAAGATAACTCCTAAAACCAACATCCCAAATTGACCTGAAAGAAGACTGTTAATTCAGAGGAAAATGCATAAATAAAAGACTTCAGTCGAATTCACAGAAGCCCCAGAAAGCATTTAAAACTTCATAAAGAACAAATTGCTTCATCTTACAAATTTATCCACAAACAGAACTCATTGCTTAAAAAACTTCAAATTTCCTAGATTTAATATCGGCCATACCATTGCAGTGCTTTCCTTTCAGCTCTGTACACTTTCCGAACACCCAAACTAACAAGAGACAGTACTGCAGGGAAGGTCAAGTCATTTCCAATTCTTCCATGTCCTAAACACTCAGATTCAGTAACTTCAGTTCCACCTCCATGGAGCTACAAGTGCTAAAGCAAACAGGGTCATTTAAGGCCTGGAACATAGTGACACGTGTCTCATGGCTCCTTCACATAGCTCTATCTCACATAAATATGGTCTTTTGTAACAGACAGAGCCATAAAAGATGATTTTTTGTACCAGCGTACATATTTCCACTGGTGGCATTTGAAGCACCCTCTTCTTTCTTTGTCACCAGGCATACGTGAAGTTCACTTCTTGTCTTTTTATACATTTATGGAATTAAGACATTCTCTTTATTACTATGGTAACCACCATATTATCCTACAGATAAAGACGGCAATATACTTTGACCAGAATTTCTGTGCACTTGAGTTTCCATCAGCTAATCTGAATGACAAAACTGCTATAAAATCTATAATAAAAAATTAAGAATCAAAGCAGGACTTTCTCCAGTTCCAGAGAAATGCTTAATCATAAGTATCTGTTTAAAGAATCATTAAGCAATAAATAGATTAAAGGAACTTAATACAAGCTTAATTCTTTACGCTTTCTTTAACAAGTCTATCCAAAAGATAGAAGGAAAATCTTTTTCATTTCATTAGCAGTCAGACAGAATTCATTTGAAAAAGAAAAAGAGCTAACATTTTTTTGGGACCTACTTTCTCTTTAATGCGAGAAAATAATTTGCATTGATAATGTGAATCACTATCTCCAGTCTTAATCCACTTCACACATGATGGGAGAACATCACATTACAGTAAAATGTTCTTTCCTCCATTTTCCAGTTCCTGTGCACAGGCAAACACTGTCTAGCAAGAAAGCACTTAAATTAAAATTCATTTTACACAGGCAACTTCTTTTACACTCTGTGGAGAGGTGTTTTTTCTGGTCCTGGACATCAGAATCACTCTGAAAACGCTTGTAATACAAAAATGCTCACTGAGGCAGCTTTCATTACTTGCCTAAAAACTGATTCACAGCATCTCTACATTTAAGATTTAGGTTTCATATAGAAGTCTACTTCATTAAAAATTTAATTCACAAAACTTACTCAGCTCCAATCATGACGATGGTCAAGGAAAGTTCATTTGGAGACCATTCACACAGGCTGTTTGCAGCAATGGATGCAGAGAATGGAGACCCATTTTCTCACAGGCTCTATCACACATGTTTATACAGATTTTCACAGAAGGAAAGAGAATGACACAACTGAACTGAATGTTTGGTTTTCTGCCACTTTAATTTGTCTAAATCAAGAAAGTCACAGCACCAGAAGCCTCGTGATGACAGTAACAATTTACTGTCCTCTGAAGCCTTAGCTTTATTCTTGGAATTAAGTAAAACATATTACTTCTTTTCCTAAGGGTTTTATTAAATGTACAACACAATCCATTCACGGATGCCTTCCTTGAAATTATTAAAAAGTTAAAGCCAAAAAGTCAGACAGTATGAAAAGGACCCCAGAAGTTCAGTTTCACTCACAGTGCAGATGAGGTTTTATCACTAGATTACACTTCTATTCTGGTACAATCCCTTGATCTCATCCCCTTAGAATGAAAGCAAAACGTTTGATTAAAAAGGAAGATCACAGAATCACAGAACTGTAGGGGTTGGAAGGGACCTCTAAAGATAATCCAATCCAAACCCCCTGCCAAAGCAGCTCCCTAGCCCAGGTTGCACAGGTAGGCGTCCAGGTGGGTCTTGAATATCTCCAGGGGAGACTCCACCACCTCTCTGTGCAGCCTGTGCCAGTGCTCCGTCACTGCGCTGTGAAGAAGTTCCCACGCACCACAGCTTTTCAAATGAATTTAAAACCAGAAGCTTCTATGGCCTTTCCCAGGTTATTGAGTACCTAGGTAAGAGCTATAGCATGTGATTAAAGCATCATTGTGATAATAAGTTCAGCTCTGTGCTGTAATTATTATCAGAAAAAATAATTACCCCTGAGGTGAAACAATTCTGCCTGTTAATTTTATATATAATCTTGTAGGCTGCATGTGCAATTCAACTGTGCACAAGCTAAGGCACATGCACAGATCAATTCAGCTTCCTAGAAGGAAAATATTTATGAATGTTACTCAGGGTTATTCTATTGCATATATATATATACATGATATTTTATAAAATACCAATTACCTGCAAAACAAGGTACTAGCAGTTTATGCAGATAAAGCCTTTTCAGAAAACTAATTATTTAGCACCATATTCCAATGTGAAAGAGTCTTGCTGCAGTGGTCGTGCTGCCCTGTGCTCTGATGTGGTAGCATTCCCTCATTACAAAGAATTATACTAGTTCTTCGCAATAGGGATTTCTTTGCCTTCTGCATTAACAGAAAATGCCCCCATGGCATTTCTCAACAGTAGCTTGATCAAAGACTGCTCCCCCTTCAGCAGCAGAGAAACTCATCTCACAAACTACAGCCCTGCCAGTCCGTTCAATCTTTTCAACCAAATTCCAACCACTGAATAATTTGATAGCTTTCGTGCTAAAAAATAAGCTAAGGCTGGATTCTGTTTTTAATGGACTCCAAAGCTTGCACAAATGCTTCAGCATACCAGGCAGTGCAAAGTCGCTCTGTCTGGCTTAACTGCATGTTGTAAATGGCTACGACAGTACACTTACTGCTGTGTACGGAAGCAGCTCTGAGCCCTTCCCCAGCCCAAGGAAAGGACCTTGCTGAACAGGCAGGAGATCTATAACATGAGCCTCCTGTCTGAATTATGCAGAGTGAGGAGGTGCAGAGGGAGATCTATCATGCCCCTACTGCACATCTGAGCACGCGGCTGCTGCGCAGACAATAGTGCACTGGCCACTTGGTTGAGATTCTCTTCTGAATCAGAAAAAAAAAGATAGTCAGGCGCAACATTATTAAAAGAGTATACTGCTGCTGCAAATTGTTCAGCTTCATTTCTCAACATTAGATCAACTTGGGAAATGACTTCAGGACAAAGCACAGAGGTTTTGTTAGTGCAAAAAGGGGCTATGCAAAACAAGAGCTAGAATTTAGCATCATTTCTTTTTCATTTATTCCTTTCCAGGATGGTAATTACTACAGCATTCCTTTCATTTAGGATGTTCAAAATTTATTATCAGTGTTCTTAATTGAAGTCCACAGTATGCTTTCTTTACAGCAAGCATCAGCCAAGCAAAAATTTGTCTTTCTCTATTTCCAAGGTTGTGTGGTTTTTTGTATGTGTACATCTACTTTCTATTTAAGAAAACTTTAAATAACATGACGACAATGCCCAGTGTCTTAGTTGGAGGCAACAGAACATAAATACCAGTTGATACTCTGATCATCCATACCCCCAAAGTAGTCTTTAAGTATTTATTCTTTCATTATTACAAGTGACTCTACATTTGGATTTCAGAATGTACAAGACAGCATGTCTGTTGATCTCAACAGAGCTACAACACTGTGACAAGTCAGTAATTGTCTTTTGTTCTATGGTTTGAGCAGGGATCCAGATTTGCAGAGATGGAATCACAGAAGTCAAGTCACAGATGGAACTGAACTTGGTGAGGGATGTGAATAATAACCAGAAAGTCTTCTACAAGTACAGCGGTCAGAAGAAAGGCTAATGACAGTGTACCTCCTCTGATAAATGAGAAAGGAGAACTGGCTTCAACAGACACAAAGAAGTCTGGGGTACTCAGCAACTCTCAGTGATATCTGAAAAGTGGTGACAGTCAAGTGAAGTCCCTGATGACTAAAAAAAAAGGCAATGTCACACTCATTTTCAAGAGGGGTAGAAAGGATAGATGGAAGTTATGTTAAGGCACGTGCAAGGCAAGGAAGTTATCTGAGACTTCACTGAGAGCAGATCATGCCTTACCAATCAAGCCACTTTCTACAACAGATTGACGGTGCTGGTGGACTAAGGAAGGGCAACTGCTGTCATCTACTTGGATTCATTCAAGGCCTCTGACATGGTCCCTCATTACATCCTGTAGCAGAAATGCTAAGTTAACAGCCTGAAACAGTAATTGAGCCCATGGAGGGAAGGCAGGGCCAACCCCGGTGAGCTCAGGTGCATGCAGTGTACCTGAGTAATCAGAAGAGGTGGAGCCAGGATCCATTCCTTCCCAGTCATGGTTTAAGGATTGGCAGGGGAAGTCAGGGCATCTCTTGATGAAGATTCCTGCCTACCTGAGGCCTTCTAAAAGTAAGCAGCTCCTTTCCTACATTTTTGTGTCCATGGCTGCTGCATTTGGGCTTGTTCTCATTTGCTGTAGCCAAAGACTTTGCCACCCCACTATTATCATAGTACTTTCCATACCATTCTAGCATTACATATCTTTATATCTAAACAGGAGAAATATGGATTTGATGGCTGGACTCTTCAGTGGATAAATAATTGGTTGCATGGCCACAGCCAGAGGGACCTGGACAGAATTGAGAAGGAACCTAATGCGGTGCAAATGGTTGGATTCTAGTCAGGGCAATTCCAGATATGTATACAGACTGGGAGAAATCACTGAAAGCAGACCTGAGGAGAACAACTTGAGGATCCTGGCGGACAGTAAGCTGGACATGAGCCAGCAGTGTCTACTTACAGCCTAGAACACCAGCTACATCCTGGGCTGCATCAAATGAGGGATAGCCAGCAAGGAGAGAGAACTGACTCCCCACCTCTGCTCTGCCCTCATGAGACCCTACCTGCAGTACTGCATGGGGCTGCCAGCACCAAAAAACAGGGAGCAGTTGGAGCGGGTCCAGAGGAGCACCACACAGATCATCAGAGGGCTGGAGCACCTCTCCTGTGAAGAAAAGCTGAGGATGATCTTTAGGTTCCCTTCCAACTTAAGTCATTTTATGATTCTGCTATTACCAAAGACAAAGTCACACAAAGAAACAGAGAGGTTGCTTCCTTTCCACTCAAAAAACAGAATCCCACCTTTCTACGCAAGTAATTGCCATAATACCTCAGAAACTCGGGTACAGAAACCTGTAATCTTAACACTGGTAACTATTTTCCCCCAAGTACAACAAGGCTACCCTCAGACACGGGAACAAGGTGGGCTTTTCAGACTTCTAACCGCGATTCTGTAAACAAGATAATGCAACGAAGTGGACAATAGTAATATGAATAGTAGTAGTAATATGAAGAAAATTGTTTTTATATGCAATACTATTTTCAGTGTTTACCCTGAGAAACCCTCAGAGTTTATTACTTCAGAAAGTTCTTAAACTGCTGTGAAAGAAAATAAAATATACACACCATGTATTTTGATTCTAGTTGGGACTTACTGAGAAAAAGATACACACAGTCAGAAGGACACATTCAGAAGGTCACTTAAAGTCATTTATGATTTGCCACAAGAAATGACATGCAATAATGAGTGACAGGTTTGTTTCCAAGAGCAACCCTGTTTGATGCGACAACAGGAACATTCCATTCATCCAGTGTAATTCCAAGCACAACCAAGAAGATGAGACTGGAAACAATAGCACTGAAAGTATCACTCACAGCTTCCCACCTCCTTACTGAAAACAAGGGTGGCAGAGGTGGATGAACTTAAATGATAAGAAGCAAACACTCCCTACAGCAATGAGCATGCAACATTATGACTGCCTGGATCATCAAGTACCAGCCATACTGAGGAACAGCACAGAAAAACAAGTTCCAAAGACAAGCATCAGAGTAGAAGCTTCAGGTGCTGAATGTATCAAGACAGACTGTTTGGAGCACATACAGCAAAACAAAATAGGCATAAACAGCAGTGTGAGCCACAAGAGTACGGCAGTATGAAAGACACTCAGATATTCCTACTAACTTTAACAACTCATTTATATATCATCAATAGGTATATCAAAAGGTATATCAATGGAATATCCTAAACGTACCTCAAAAATAACACTGATACACCACTCTGAAAACGGCCTTTTGACAAGAGTTCAATATAGAGTTCAATATAGCTCAGATTGCAAATCCAGTTACTAAGTTATATTTTAACACACGAGTATGAGAACTCAACTTTTGAAAAAGTGGAAGTACAACAAGCTGCGTGACAAAAAATTTCATTAGCATTATAATCAAGAACCAAGATACTTTTACCACAATAATCAATCAATACACATAAGGGATGATACATCTCAATTATGAAGAACCAGGCTAAATATCTGCTGCTATAAATTCACTGCAAGGGTGGGAGTGGAGGGAAAGCAAGGCGGGGGAGAAAGAGTCAACTCCAGTTCAACTATATATAGGTCAGAGTTTATTTTCCAGTTATACTGCCAGAGAAGCAAAAACAGTGTAGGTCAAAAGCTTCCTGAAAAAAAAAAAAAAAAATTGCTTCCTGCTATTTTTTTTTATTTTTGTTTTTTTTTTTAAAGCTGGTCCTTCACAAACTGAAACAACTATTTCTTCTGCAGCCTACAAAATAGGTTCCAAGTAAATTATTAGGCTGTGTTCATCTTTACCTAATTTATCATTCCAGTTCATTTAGAGTACACAATTCTATAAGCGAGCAGCCATGTTATATGCTACCTTGGCACGTTACTATTTATGATTTCTTTCTGTAAGGTTTCTGATCCAATCTGCCTCGAAGCACAATATACAAGCACTGAGAGCAGCTTTTTCTGTTTCTGTACTGTGACCATATTTTATCCTATGTAGTTGCCAGGAGGATATAATTTTGAATTAACTCTTCTCGTCGGCTTACTTGGAAAGTGAGCATTTTCTCCTTTTTTTGCAACCACTTCTTTCTGGGTGTATCTGAATGTTTCCATTTAAAATAGCTCTATGTTTGTTTTGATAAATCCATAGTATATTCAAAAACAAAGTTCAGTCTTAGATATCTGTAATAAACTTCCATTAACTTCATATATATTTAATACTCAATCTGCACAGAGATGTCCCATTCTAGCAAGAGGGTGAAAGTGAAGCTGTAAAGCATTACTCATTATCTAAGAGTCAAGCATTGAAGCAGCTGGCAAACTTAAAACAGATGTTCTCACTTCCAAGGAGGATTGGTCTCTTAGTTACTAAACTGAGAAAGGCATTCCCATCAAAAATAACTACTTTACTTTTTCTCCTGTAGAATAAGTTAAAATAAAATAAAATAAAAAGTTACTGAATTTGGAAGATTCTTAATTCATTCCCATCCCTCCCCTGCCTTACTCTCCACTATACCAGTAGCTTCATGAAGTGACTGCAGTATGCCTTTGTCCCTTGTACAAGACCAACCCGTCATCGGTGCACATTAGTAATGCAGCTGCATTGGCAGAGCAAAGAGGAAGGACAGATATTAGATATAAATTTATGTTCTGAGAACATGCTGAGACACAGGCCCAACTGAACTGTAACTGTTGATTAAGAAAAATAGTTTAGCAACAAGTAATGAAAACTGGCTTAAGAAAAGGCATAAACGGAGGCAGGTTAGAAATGCCACCAACATCTTTCGGAAATGAGAGAGTAATGATTTTTCTGAATCATCAGAATTTCAGATTTTCAGTATCATTAGAAACACGATGGAATGAGCCTTTGTGCACCTTGTATGAGTTACAGGAAACTGCAGAAAACATGTAACTCTGCTCTGGAGTAGGCATCGGACCAGCAAAGCACAGATGTCCGCAGAAACAGTGAGGGTTAACAAGAAGAAAGTCATGAAGATGACTAACCCACGTTACTGCACAACAATATGTGAGTTTTGATTTTTCTTCTGCTGGTTCCTGGACACCCAGCCTTATCACACCAAGGTTTCAGAACAGTAAGATTCTTTTTCAGTCTTCTCTCCCCCAGTATTAGAGTGATAAACATGCATACATGACAAACATCCACAATTTTCAACCAGTGAAAGAGGAAAAAAAGATTACAACACCCATCAAGATCACGCTACTTCAACAGCAGGGAAACAGTCTTTTAACCTAAATTTGAATATACATGTATTTCTGTTTCTTTGTAGATTCGGTTTGGCTTATATGACCAGGAGTTTCTTGACATCAACTATAAGGCCTGTGTGCAATACATGTATTTTTTCATTAATTCTAATACTGTAACAGCTAACAAAGCACTAAGAGTTCATTTATAATGCAAAGAGAATAACCCATTTATTTCTCACATCAGTCAGGTAGAAGGGGAGTTAATTTATGTAGCCACACCACTGGAATTATCCAGGCTTTTTTTCCTAACAGAAGATAAATGTGCTAACAAAGTGGTCGTGACATTTCTGATGTCACAAGCAGCTACAGAGAGACCAACAAAGCATGAACTTCAACTTGTCAGATCAAGAGGAGCCAATTTTCAAGCATTGCAGCTCTCAAAATTCGTGCATCGTAAAAATACAGTTTTGCTCCCTGCTATAAACACATATTCCCAGACCTTTGTTCATAGTGTAATCCATCACTTCCAGTTCACTTCCATTTGGTTACAAAGCAGAAGGACTGCTCTGCCTACACTGTGAATCCTGGGCCAAACATTTCCTCAGTGCTCAGAGCTTGCCCAAAAGCACAGATCTTCACTTCCAAGCAGCCTATCCTCAGTTAACGCATTTACCAACATCTTCACCAAATCTTAAATTCTACAGCAGTATAATACCCAACAATATGACACGTTGAGGAGAAAAAGAAAAAATAAAATAAACGCTGAGTTTCCTACATTTGAGGAAATACAAGAGTGGAACAGATAATTAAAGGCATGAGACCGAAGTCTTGCTGATGCCTGCTGCTGGAGCTTTAAAAGAAGAATATTTTAGTGCTGTCACTGACATGTTTGAGAAGCCTGCCACTAGCAGCATATCCAGAAACACTTCAGCTTCAGAATTACCTACTTCAAATAAAAAAAGAAAAAAAAGAAAATAGAAAGGAGTGCACAGAGCTGTATCTTCTTCCCTCCAGTGACTTAATGATCAAACAAATTCCTCGTAGGCAGATGCAATATGACAACAAGTACAATGGCTTAGAATATTTAATAGCAGTCTAATGTACTGTATCATCAAAACAGACATGAGAAACTAAGAATAGCAGATCATACAATTTTCTATGGCATTCCAATTAAGCTAGACAAATATTAAAGAAGTTGTTTTGCTAACATTTGTCTAGAAAAAAATCCAGATTGTTGACCCTCCAATCCCCCAATATAAAAGGTAAATAATCATAAGTTAGAAACACTATCAGCATAAAACCCTTCACAGCAGCACAGAGGACTGAGTCTTTTCATCAATCACATCTAGGTATCCACAGTCCACTTGTTTAAAGTCCCTACAGCATTTAAAATTCCGTTTCTCTTCACCTATCCTAAGTAAGCCTAATGTTTGTATTGGAATAATTCACCTGTAACTGATCTGAAGCATGCAGTCTAGATGCATGGATGTCTGTATGCTCCCATCCAGACCTAAAATCTTCACAATTCAGCTTATATGTTATGAAGTCTGAATGAAGTTTCTGATCACAGCATCTCTCATCACACAGCAGTCTGAAAGGGAAACAGAAATCTACACCTGCATCTGTGGCGGGCTGTGATGAACATCTGCAGGTTACAGGTAATCTACATTTGCCTTCATTTGGGAAGCTAACCTGAAAGTCAGTGGAAAGCAGGCCAGGGTTCCTGCAAGTTTATCACAAACCTGTCCCAACACAGGCACTCAGGTAATGGACACACATTGCAAGAATCTCAAATTGAGAGAGGGGGATGCTACAACACAGAAGACCACAAGCTTTCCATGCTTCACAAGTTTCACTTGCATTCATGAGCTCTTTGCAATCTGAACGTGAATTTCTAAGCCACATTCAAAACCAGATTTTTGAAAAGATATTACAAGAGAGAAGATTAAATAAATTCCTTTCTCTTCCATTTCTCTGTATCTACTCAACCATCTTCACTCCGGAAACATGGTGTGTCCTTCAATTTTATTGTCAATCAGTATCTCACCTTGGGTAGACAATCTGAACCACAATATCTCAGAGAAAGTTGTCTGATTACTGAGATGAATCCATAGTGCTGCAACTTGCCTCAGCTCTCTCACCTAAGGAGGCAGGGTAGAAACCCGTCCCAAGGTTTAGTAACATCAAATGTTCATCACTCTTTCCAAATTCCTGTCTGTGCTGAAGCAAGAGATAGCTCTGAATACATCATCAGAAGCAGATTAATTAGAGTTGTACTTCAGGAGCATCACTTTCCCAGTAGCCAGCTGTGCGTATGAATAGATATGCAGCTGTTCCCTCTGCTTAGGCACACTACTAGGTGATGAGAAGTTACCACTAACATACAAGACCGATGGCACCATTTTGCACAATAGCAGTTTGGCATCTCTGTAAATCCTTCGTACTTGCTGTTTGTTAGATAAGCACCTGTGCTGAAACACACAGTGTACACAGAGCCACAGGCAACCTTTGTGTGCATGTGCAAGGAGGCAACCATCATCAACCTAAACATCAGGCGACACACATACCTGACTAGTTGCAATCTCGGGACACCTAATGCAAACTGAAAAAGGAAAATAGCTAATGTACTCAGCCAGACAGACATACACTGAAACAAAGCAAAGCTCTAAGTTAAACAATGGGCATCAATATACCTTCTCTAAAGGAGAGACTAAATTTGGACAGGTAACCAAGCTGAGCATCAGTAGTATGGAATTGTGTACGTGCCTGTGTTGTTTGCTTCTTTTATTGGTTTTCCCTCCGCAACACAAAACATATTCCTGGAAAAATTTTCACTTTTGCTGCTGGGTTGTCAGATGTCTCCCAATACACAGTCCCTCTTCAGTGTGTCACACTTATTTCAGCTCACTGGCACAGCCATACACCTCCGAATAGTTTGTACACAGAAATGCTTGCTAACTCGGTTTTTCATTTCAATTCTTCCAAATACCCAACCTGAACCTCCCCTGGCACAACCCAAGGCCATTCTCCCTTGTCCTATCACTAGATACACCGATCCCTAACTGATTAAAACCTTCTTTCAGGTCGTTATAGAGTGTGAAGGTGTCCCCTGAGCCTCCACTTCTCCAGTCTGAACAATCCCAATTTTCCCAGCTGCTCCCTGTAAGACTTGTGCTCTAGACCCATCACCAGCTTTGTTGCCCTTTTCTGGATGCGCTCCAGGGCCTCAATGTCTTTCTTGGAGAGAGAAGCCCAAAACTGAACACAGTACTAGAGGTGCAGCCTCACCAGAGCTGAGTACGGAGCGATGAATGTTTCCCTTATCTTCCTCCTTCTGGTTACACTATTTCTGATAGAAGCCAGGATGTCATCAGCCGTCTTGGCCACCTGGGCACACAGCTGGCTCATGTTCAGCTCAGCAATGACCAACACTTCTAGGTCTGTTTCTTCCATACAGTCATCCAGTCTCTCTGCCCCAAGCCCGTAGCATCACCGTGGTAAAAGTGCAGGACCCTGTACTTGGTCTTGTTGAATTTCATCCCACTAGCCTCAGCCCAGTGATCTAGCCTGTGCATATCCCTCTCCAGGGCCTTCCTACCCCCAGGCAGATCAGCACTCCTTCCCAACCTTGTGTCATCTGCAGACTTACTGAAGCTGCACTCATTCCCCTTGTTCAGATTATTAATAAAGATAGTACACAGGGCTGGCCCAAACACCAACCCTTGGGGAACACCACTCATGACTGGTCATCAGCTGGATTTAACTCCACTCACCACCACCACATCTCTAGGACACCAGGAAAAAAAGAAGCTAGAAATAGATTTTGCACATAACTTCAGTGACTATCTAAAAATACTGCATAAAGAGTCACAGTTCTTCCCCAGATAAGCAGCTGCATGATTCCACATCTACTGCACATAACCAAATGTTAATTAAACCATTCTGGAGTCTGATGCAAGAGCTTGATTTATTCAAAAATTAATATCACTGTTGCCACTTCCGTCAGCTTTGCAAACAAGAAAATGCCCTCTTTCACCTGTACTTATGCAGATATTACCTCAGATTTAAATTAATCTATGGACTGTGTTACATGACAATAGCCACCAAACACATTCAGAGAAAAAGTATGGTTAAAGATAAGAATACACAAAGCCAAAACCCTGCCTCAGATAATGGAAGTGATGTTTAATGCGTCCAATTCAATTGATTGTAAACTCAGTTTTTACAGCTTCATTAAGGAAAGAAAGCAAAAAAACACCTGCAAAGTGAGCACAGATCCAGCTGCCACCAGATCAGCTCCTTGAACATATACATAACTGCATTTTTTTCCAGACAGTTTCCTTTCAGGAAGTTTTTCGAGTGCATTATATATACAAACAACTGCATCGGTTTGTCCCGTTCCAGTTGCCAGAACCCGAACCAGTCACTCCCTCACTCCTCCTTCACAGAAGGAAGATGAAAATAAGATCAGCTCATGGGCTGAGATAGAGAGATCCTTACTATCACTGGGGGTCCTAGTGGACAATAAGCTGGACATGAGCCAGCAGCATCTACTTACAGCCTAGAACACTAACTACAACCTGGGCTGCATCAAGGGGGGTAGCCAGTAGGGAGAAAGAGCTGGCTGTCCTCTTGTGGCCCTGCCTGCATCCAGGCACGGGGCCACCAGCAGAAAAAGAACAGCGAGCTGCTGCAGTGGGTCCAGAGGAGGGCCATGCAGCTGATCAGAAGGCTGGAGCATCTCTCCTACGAAGAAAGGCTGAGGGAGCTGGGTTTGTTCATACTGGAGAAGTTGCCAGCAAACTCTGAGGCAGCCTTCCAGTACTTAAAGGTAGCTTATAAACACAAGAGAGCAACTTTACATGGTCTGATAGCAACAACCCAAGGTGGACGGGGCCCTGAGCAGTGTGACCAAGCCGTTGGCAACCCTGCCTATGGCAGGGGGTGGATCTATAAAGTCCCTGAACAGAGCAGGAGGAAGGGGGGTTTTATTAGTCCAGAACACCTCATCTCTGCAGCTCCTTCATCCTTGCACTTTTCCCCAGCATGGGCCCTTCCTGAGGCCTACAAACCTAGATAAAGTGCTCCACCATAGTCATCTCCACAGGCTACAGAGGAACCTCTGCTCTGAAGGGCTACTCCGCTTGCTTCCCCAGTACGCTGCATCTTACCCTCTCTTTGACATGTTTTCCTAGAGAGACCACCAGCTTGGCTGATGTGCTCAACTGCCACCTGCAGTGGGTCTTCTGGATCCAGCTATGTCTTGCACAGGGTGGCCCTGGCCTCTCCTCACAGAGGCCTCTGCAGCTCCCATGCCACCACCTGGCACCTCGGCACCCAGTGCTGCTGCACTTACGGAGGGTTAGCAAAAACATGTGAATAGGACTTCACTGACAACAAGATGCACTTACTAGACCACACCAAACAATGGATTTTCACAGGTACGCGTGAGTACCAGATCTGGCTTTCAGCATTATAGACCAGAGGAAGAAACACAGCCTACCATCTTTCAAGGCTAGATAAATTTTTGTTTATAAATGCTCTCAGCAAACTTCATCTGTGGCCAAAATCGGTAAAGCCAAGCTTTAGTCACTAACGGTACAAGACAGCAGTAATGGCAGAGAAGCAAAGAAGAAAAACAGAACTTGATTTCTTTTGACAACTTCAGCCAGATTCAACAGAGCCTTAAAACACCAGCACTGCGGCTGTGTGTAATCACATGCAAGACTCAGTAAGGGAGATTTGACTCAGCTGGTATATATGTCCAATATGTTTTTTTGCTTTATGACATTTTACACAAGCTTATAATTCATGTCTGTGCTTCCACACAGAAGCGATTAGATGGATAATCATATGGATAATCATCAGTGCATAAGAGCACTTCAGTACTGCATGACGAGTGCAATACAGTAGAACAGAATGACAATTTTGATTGAGCAGCTTTTATAGTCAGACCTGTGTGTACCTTTGTGCGTAGCTGTGTTCTAGTACTACTCCAAGCACCCCATCACAGCACTGAAGTGCTCAGCATGTACAGGATGTCTGTTGGTGGTTTCAGGAAGTGTTCCAACACATCACCCGCACACATACAAACACAGTTAATTCTGCTATGTCTACAGGAAAATGTCTTCAGTGCTGACTTCTTCCCACTTTCACCTGCATTACTTAGATATTTATAAAGTCTGTAACTACACAAATCTTTCAGGAGGAGCCTTATAACTATCTTAATATGAAAGTAAATAAGAACAATATATACCTTTTGTCAATATACACTCCATCATTTGAAGAACAAACTGAAAAAGCTTCTGGCATACAAATGTCATTAACCCACTATATAGCAAGTTACATCCCACACACATGCACTAGAGCTGCAGTGGTTACAGTCCTTAAAGCCTGTGTTCTAGTTTTATATTTACAGTAAACAAATATCCATTGCTAAGAAAATATATTTTTCCCAAAAGTTTCTTTAAGCAGCTTAACTGTCTTTATTTGGATGCTATCTGAACAAGTACAAGCACTGCACAATCACCAACGCATGCTGCAGTAGGCTTCTGCTGGCAGTACCATCACAGACTAAAAGCAGGTCAAGCCATTCTTCTTATCCAAATCTCTTAAGGCAAACAACATAATTTCTCCATGTTTACTTATGTGCATATATGACATCTTTGAGGATAAATATCATATGCAATGGTATTGGCTTTGTCTCCTAGGAGACAGGCAAATCTGTTTAGAAATGATTATGCCTAAACATAGGAAGGAGCTGCCAATGAGTTACTGCGTGTAGGAAGAACATTCCTGTTAAAAATCTAGGCAGACAAATCACAGCCTTCAACAGGCAAGGCACCTAGAAGGTGGATTATCAAACTCAAATCTAAACAGAAAGGATTAACACACCAACCACCTGCTAATTCTCTGATGAAAGCATATTACCTCAACAATAATCAACGAAGACAGAGATTAATGACTGATGAAAAACATCACACCACACCCACAAGCACTCCAAACAAGTCAGCAAGGTTCTCACTGCCCAGCTGGCAAATCCCAAAGCATAACCAATTCCTGTACAGCTAGCAGCATGCAAGAACATCAGCCCAGTGGTATCACATGAAAGCTAGCCTGAAGGCAGTACCCCCAAAACACATACAGCATGAATGCAGTCCCCAGCTCCAGTTTCATGCAGCTAATCCATCCCCCACACACAGTGCCACTTGTTTCCGAGGGACAGACTGTCGCCGCTGTCTCACTTGTTTTGTAGGAAGAGGATTTCCTTACATCCTTCCTCACGTAAGGCTCATCTTCAGACAACCATAGCATCCATTTTCCAGAAGCCACACACAAGGAATTTTAGCATCAAGTAACTTCTGTGCAAAATAATCCATTAAGCTCCCATATGGAAAGAGTTAAAGGAAAGGCATTAATGTAATCAGAGGGAGAACAACTGCATTTAAGTTTTTTGTTTATAACAAAGCAACTGTTTTGTGTTTTTTTTTTTTAAGAAATGCAAACGGCATGCAAAGTTTCAGTAAATGAAGCTAGCTACTGGTAAGAATCTAACACACATGTTGAAAAACATTCCTGACTTGGCCCAAGTTAGAGCCCAATATTCAGTTTGCTAATTCCAACTCCTTGTTTTCCAGTGATGGATGTGTGACTTAATGTATCTACATTCACCATCTGCAGTTTCTGCAATTTACTTTTTCTTAATATAATTCCCATGTCAACAAAACAATACTTATGAGTTGACACATGGGGAAAGCAGACCTGGAATTAAGGCACTTTAGCTCTTAAAGCTATAAAACCTGTCTCTGCTTGCTTGTAGGTCACAAGGGCACACACAAGACTTCTCTGCTGTGTACAAGGTACATCGACGCAGCCCCTGGCACAGCTGCTCTCTTGAGCAGCATCCAGGTGAGCTAAGATAGGGCTTGCACTTTCCAGCTGTTAAGCATTTACTGGCATACCAAAGTTCAGATACAGTCTTTCTCCTCACCCTCAAACAAGTTCACACCTGAAGTACCAGATGGTGTGACTTTTAGTTTTTATATTTATAACATGCAGTCAGCTTGTGTCCAGTGTCCCTCCTACCATAATGCCAATAGCTACACGTTTTGAAGCATAAGAATTACTGAAAACTACGGAGGATTTCCTCTAGTGTATGCCATTATACCTTAACTGAACCTCTTTTCCCCTTTTGTATGTCAAGTATCACAGTGTTACCCTACCTGCAGCTCTTCTACTTTAATTGCATGACTAGAGCTTTTGTGTGTAACCCTTAGTTCCAGCTGCTTCAATCCCAGCCATTATTACCCTGATGGGAACTTAAAACTACGCATTTGAATTGGGATGGAAGCAAACGAGGGGAGATCACAGAAATAGCTGCCTGATGGGAAGGTAATATTAGAGTGATAGCACTGTAAACCACTACAGATTTTCTCCAACCCATTGTCATCTTCCTGAGAAGAGCAGATATCTAACAACTACCTAAATAAATTTGATTGAATACACATGTTCATATGTTTTCTCAGAAGAATTGAGTGCAACTCTAAGCCTAAACTGTAAGCTCAACTCACAGTCTGTGGTTTGACAGACCCAAGAACTACCACGTCAATGACTGTCACTGTCTCGAAGCAACCAAGTAAAAAAAAAAATGATGTGCTGAAGTTCCCCTCCTCACTGTTTCACCGGTTCTGCGTGTAATTTAGACATGTGTTTTATAAAAACATGATCTGAGCTGCACATACAAAACAATATCCTGCTTACTGCAGGAAATCAACAGCAGCTTTAATTGTAGAACAGGCCCTTAAATGGTGTAAGTTATCACCACTGCTCCACAAACACAACAAACAGTGTTTGAACAAAGGAAGGAACCAAGATAACACATTAAAACATCTCCTGAAGGTTTACACTAGCCTATGTACTTATCAAATCCATAAAGACCCAGTTGAGCTACAGGCTTCCCCGTGACTTTCTGTAAACAATCTACTCTGTTAGCTAGCGCAGAACACCATGCCTCTGGTACATTACCTTCTGCCCTTCCCTGCCAAGCACAAAATCTGAAACACTGCATGAAAGGGATCAGATATTTTTGTTACATGGTCTGAATTACAACCTCAGAATGCATTGTAGGTACAGCAATACCACGTTTTAGAAAAAGTTTCCTGAGGTAACAATGAAAATCAAATTAGCAATTAAGTGCAGTAGTTCATCTGCTCCACTCACAGCTCTCCTCCTCAGGGTTGCCAGGCTATTAAAAACAACAGGACTATTAACTGTCCAGGTGCAATTAATTGTGTAGTCCTACAAGCGTGGAAGTATGGCCTCACAAAGGAAGTTTGTTACTCAGTATACAAACACTACCTTCTCGGAATTAAATGAAAAAAGAAAGTTAAAAAAAATAAAAAGAATATATTGAGATATACACCCGCATTAAAAGGCAACACTGCAAAATGCCTCTAATACACAAGATTCTTTGCCAGGCAACAGGGAATTCAGTTCTTCTACTTACATATATATGTATGTAAAACAAAGCAAGAACTGCTATTTTCATCGGCATTTAGCATTTAATAATTCCAGAAGGGCTTTTTATAGTTAACAAAAATAAATTTCCTTTCTCAGTTCAAGACTGTAGGTCAGTTTAGGGAAAAAACAAGCAAGACTGCATTAATCTCTGGTTCCCACTCAAAACATAGAGGGACTGAATAAAGAAAGGCTGTGGCATGGACTACCAGACTGTTCCTACAATACAACACTTAAAACTTCAACCACTGACGTAACTGCAGTTTGCCTCTGGGTGAACCAGACTCATCAGCTTAGTTACATTCGTACAGGAGGGCAAGATGCTCATCCCACTGCTTCCTAGCCACAGCAGAACAGCTCTTCATCCAGAAGCATGATCACAGCATCTCTCTGAGCTACAAAAATACCAGTAAAACTACTTGAATTTGCAAAATAAAAGTGAAGACAAGTCTCCGGCTTCATTTCGGGGCAGAGTTTACTACTAGGCTTCTACACGTATCAAGGAGCTTGCCCTTAAGTACCCACACCTCTTTACTTCTCTATCATTTCATACAAAGCTACCAATATTTGATAATTTTTAGCACGTCTCACATCAGTCATACATCTTAAAGCTTCACTAACACACAACTACGAAAATCTTGTTTTAAAAAGAACGTTAAACACCACAGCTGAAAGACATTAATAAAAAAAAAAAAACACACAAACATCTTAAGGCTGAAGGAAGAGATAACAGAAGATTGGATTGTAGATTATTTGAAGTCCATATTGGAATTGTTAAAGAGGCTCTGCAGAGACTGAACAAGCCATTTCCTAGTACATCATTTGAATGTGTGAATGGGCAGAGAGAACCTGCCTCCAAAATTTTTAACAGGCATCTGCTTCACTGTATTGAGTAAACAAAAACTGCTTGGTGTCAGAGCAATTCTGGCGAAGGAAACTTTAATAGAAACCTTTGTTGACATTTCCAGTTCTCATACTCATCACACCTCTTCGCATGAGTCACTGAACTCTGCATTTCAGATTCTTGTCTCATGCCTTGCACAAAGCATGTTGTTGGTTAATGTTTGCCAACACAGTGTAACTAAAATAGCAAGATAATAAACCATGTAAATTGATAAACCACTGTAAATTCTTGATCGTGGCAATGTTTGAGGCTGCCATCTATAATTTGGAGAGCAGGAAAAAAGCTTAACATGCAGCAAAACCAAGAGGAAAGTGATCCCGTTACATAGACTCTTACAGTAAAAGGCTATCTAACACTTGCTGGTGTATCTTCTCATTTACACTAGTTATAGGATTATTTATGTCCACCAAACGTCTTGAATAAAATCTCCAAAGAGCTGAAAATACTACTACCATCATACAAATAATCTAGAATCTCAGGCAAAACCACAGGTAACACAACAACACAGCCCACATCCCTAAGTCACTCCTTTTCCTAGTGTGTTTTTGGGATACACCTGTACTGAGGTTACACAGAAATGGTGTTGTAGTGGGAAAGTCGCAGGGGGTGGCCTCTGTGTGTGGTGCCCAGCAGCTGCCCTGTGGATGGGAGCCAGCTCCAGCTGCTCCAGAAGAGACCTATCACTGACCATGAGCAACACGGAACATGCTCTGAGAGAGAAGATTTAAGGAAGGGGAAATATACTGCACAACAGCAGCTGGGAGGGAGTGAGAAATGAGAGAGAAACAGCCCTGCAGGCACCAAGGTCAGAGCTGGAGGTGCTCCGGGCATGGAGCAGAGCTCCCTGCAGCCCAGGAGAGGCCCACGCAGCAGCAGGCTGCCCTCCTGCAGCCCACGGCCACCACACGGAGCAGATCCCCCGTGCACCCACGGCAGAGCCCGCGGTGCAGCAGTGGCTGAGGCCTGCAGGAGGCACAGCCCACGGATCCCCCACGCAGGAGCAGCCCCGCTCCGCAGCCGCAGCCCATGGGGAGCAGTCCACGCTGGGGCAGCTGCCGCCTGTGGGGACGGAGCCGGAGCTGCTCCTGAGGGTGGGCCCCGTGGGACGGAGCCGTGTGGAGCAGTGCCTGCAGAGCTGTGGCTGATGGGGAACCCACACGGGATCAGCTGGGGCAGGACGGCATCCCGTGGGACAGACACACGTGGAGCAGGGCACAGAGTGGCCATGAGGAACAACGGCGGAGAGGAAGGGCTGTGGACTGACGGCAGCCTCAGTCCTTCTTCCCCCACGCTGCTCAGATGGAGGAGATGGAAGAAGTGGGTGGGGGGGAAGGTGGTATTTTGTTCCCAGTGCTCTAGTCTGTTAGCAACAGGCAACAAATTACATCAGCCTCCCTTATCCTGAGTCTGTTTCGCCTGTGACAGCACTTGTCCAGAGATCTCCCCGTCCTTACCTAATCCTGTGAGCCTTTTTCTCACCATATTTTCTCCTTCATCCTTCTTAGGAAGGGGAGTGTGACAAGGCCTGGCAGACGGGTCAGCATACTACATCAGCATGCAAGCTTTATAATTTCACTTCAAATTTGGAACTGGACATACATTCTTTATATTAGAAAAAACTGAAATAAAGTGTTTTAAATGACCATTAAGACAGACCTACAGATGTAAGTTGTGTGGTATTTAACTCTGAATTTAAATTATCACAGCATATATAAAAACAAAGGCAGTGCTGTTCCTCTGCCTCACATGACAAAAACAGTTTGCAGCATCCACTCAACTAGATGAGTGTTTAGTTAATCCCACTGCAATCACACTTAGACAGAGAAATATACATTTTATGACTGCCTTACTGTTCCTTAGTGCAATCTAAAGATCACATTCTCGCAATTAGGCAATTCATCTCTAGGTAGCTGCAGCATTCTATGTGTACTTCAACAGGGAATGATCCATCACTGTCAGAGACATGAAACAATTTAAAAAGGAAAAAAAAAAATCCTGTGATATCTCGCACACTTAAAGCATGTCCCACCATTAGCAGTTTGGCAGGACAAGCACAAGGAAAAAAAAGAAAACCAACAAAAACATTAACACCAGCTGGGTCAGTGACAGAAATGCAGCCATCTCCACTACATACAGATGCACATGTAAGCACTACCATCATTCATCACATACTTAATGCATTTTATTCCCTCCTGCCCCTACCCTGCCTAATTACAGTTTTGTTGGGGTGAAGATCTGGCAGACATCTGTGATGCAGGAGATACTGCAGCTCGCTAGCAGGCATATGCTTAAGGACAAATGTGTGAAAGAGCAGTTTTCAGAGCAACACTCTTCACCACCCCTGCCACCTTGCTACAGATACTTCAACAGAGAAGTTTAGCTTCCCAGTAACAAATTCCCACCGTATGCTCCTCCTGAAACCCAAACAGACTGGACCATGAACAAGAAGGAGATGCAGGTGTTTCAATATAAGCAACAACAGATAACGCTCTTGCACTTCCTACGTAGTGAAAGATTTTAATACATAATACACATCATCTAGATAGTGGGGGGGAAACATAATAACCCACATCAAAAGCCAGTGGACATTTTTCATCAGAAATCATGTCTTTTCACGTTGCTCATTTTTTCTGCGTACAACCAATTCGCATCAACTCTGACAGCCAATTTAATATAAAAGATTTAATTTACAGAGCAAGAATTAGAACTGAGAACAAAATAATGCCTGTATTTTTATGGGGGGAATATCTACAATACCTAAAATAATGAAAAGAAAGAGGAGTCAGTATGCTAATTCAGAAGACACTGGGAGGTTCAGAAGCTTTGGAACCACAGCACATTGTTGTCATAGTCTGAAATATGACAAAGTATAATTCTCTCTGAAAAACTACTGATCATCCCAGGCTGCTATTTTGCAATGGTAAGCAAAGTGTATTCCCAGCTACTGTGATAAGGTCTGCAGAAAAACACGCTCTTTCAGTAGATCAACTGACAGAAAGGAAGAAAAAACAACTCCAAAACAATTTAAATTTCATATCCTTTATATTACTGAAGTAGGTGAGCTTTTCTGGTTGTTTTTTCTGTTTGTTTGTTTTTTAAGAAATATGATTAACCCAAGTGAGCTCTCACCTGCCCAATGAAACAAGATTTGGAAGCCACCATCTACAAAGAACACATCTCATGCTCAACTGAAAGACTATAAAACATTGTGAATGAAAGGAACTAATGCAGTCATTTGGCACAATTTGCTTCAATAAACCTCATAAAACCAGCTTCCTGTTCACAGGCTTTTTTTATGCCAAAAGGAAGATTAGTGTACAGACAGCAATGCAGCAGAAAGGAAGATAGGAAAATCCTAGAGCATTTTGCATTTATTCCTTCTCACAGAATTCCAGTCTGGTAAAACAAGTAACATACTACATAGAAATGTCATATATATTCTTCACCATGAGGTCCCAATCTTGCCAGCTTCCATCAGCACGGTTAAGTCACTCACATCACAAGAACACAGGCAAATAATTTGCTCAAATTGATCTGAATTTCATGCATTTGCTATCCACCGCATTGCAATGCATTAAGACTCCAGAAGTGAAGTCTTCCCACAAGATTAAAGCTGTTTCGTTTCATGTTTCCAGGATCTCAGAGTAAAATACCAAAAAATGCTTTCCTAACTAGCGGTCATAATCATGTAACCTACTATTTGCTGTTGCATATATGATACGAAAGACTGTTTTTCTTTGGTTCTCCCTTTTTTTTTTTTTCCTTTCTCCTCTTAGAGTGAAGTTTATGCATGAAATAACAAAAATAGAAAAAAAGTGATGTACCTTTTCTTCCAACCCTAACATTCCCTGCCCATTTCCCTCTCAGAGGGCACTCTTTCAGATGTGGCACTCAGAATACCATCTGTCCATCTTTCAGTTTGAATTCTGGGACATAGAAGAAACAGTCCTACTCTAAATGACAGCAATGAGCTTCTTTCACTGAACTAAAACCAAATATTCACATCATTCTTCAGACAAGAATATAAAAACCATGCTACATAACAAACTGCAAGCGCAGCCTGGGCTACATAAATAATAACATCACTGCAGGGAAATCTGAAGTAATCCTCCAGTTCTAGTCAGCTTTGGCAAGACCTAACTTAAGAGCATTGGTATCCTGTTTTTTGATGTTACACTTCTGACCAGCTGGAAGAAGTCCACAAGACAGCAGTGAGAATGATCAGATATCTGGAAACACGTGCAATAGGAAAAGATTAAAGGCAGTGGAGTTGTTTAGTCTAAAGAAAAGGTCTAGGAGGAGGCAAGGTCAGAGTTGTCAAGTGTATTATATACAGTGCCACAGGGAATAAATAGTTCCACTGGAACAGCACATGAAGAGTGTGGGGAAAGGTACATGTTTTCTGATTACTCAATTTAAAATATTTTCGAACTATATACACTGTGGTTCTGAAGAATATACTGACAGCTGAAGTAGCAGCAAAAGAAGTACCAGAGCACCTGGTTTCACTGCTGTCCAGAGGACACCACACAGCAATGACAAGACTTCTACAAAGCTGGCAGCAGCAGCAAGGACCAGGCAAGAGGGGAAACAAAGCCTGGGACAGCAGGACCAAGTGCTGGAGCTCCATGATACCAAAAGAACTCGGAAGACAGAACGCCAGACAGGACACCCACATTTTCATTTTCTGGCGGTAATCAGTGACATGTCAATGAGAAAACAGGCACCTCAGAAACTTCTCTCAGAGCTCAGCATTTGGTAGGCAGCACACAAAGGCTGAAAGCTTCTGCACACTAGTCTCAGACCTTACTCTTGCCTTTCATCACTACCCTCACAGGTTTCAGCGTGCAGGTAACTCTGATGATATCTCAGCTTTAAATCAGTACACATTGGTTCATTTCTGCACTCTAATGCATTTTGGTGTCCTTGCACACACAAAAAAATGATGATTACAGACTCTGATTTGTCAGGTGGCTCTGCAGGCAGGCAGGCATTCAGCTGCAAGCACTTATTACCCCAAAATGGAAGGACTGGCAAAGCCAAAGCACAAAAATGCGTACAAAAACAGGTTTATCAGATAATGAAGCAAACCAGAAGGGGGAAATAGAGAGGGGAAAATAAGGTCGTATATTCCCAACACCCTTTCCCCACTACATTATAACGAGTTTTTGTTGGTCTCTTCTACTATCGTGAACTGCAAATGAGGCATCTGACTGAACATACAGGATTTGCCGATTCCCATGAATTCAGCGTTGACTACTTTCTTATTGTCCCTGTACTTTCAGCTCAAAAGGTGCCTGTATCTCATCTCCAGAGCACACACAGAAATAACCAGCCCTGCCCAGAAGTCAACCAGCCTGCCAGCGGCTGCTAACCGAACAGGCAGCCTTTGTGTGTTCCACACAGCACTGTGCAGACCCACCAGCCAAGCGCCCAACCAGCCAACACCACACTGCCGCCAGCACAGCCTCCACTGTGTGTGCAAGACCTGCTGAGAAGATGGGAGCATTAATTACCTAACGATGTGCAGCATCCCGACATCAGCCACAGAGCTTCTGCTGTCTGGGGAATAAAGCAAGTTCACAGCTCTATGAAAAAAAGATGGTAATAACGAAGTTTATATACCCTCATGTATTCTTCTCCCACGACTCGAGTCGTGAGTCCTCGAGTTCTACCGCTTTCGATCGGCACAACCGGAGCTGCAGTGACAAATTTTGAGGTGAAGAGGGTTTTTTTTCGGGAGGTTTCTGTCACAGGGGAACCGAGGGAGAGCGGGCAGTCCCTTCAGCTCTCGGCAGCTCTCTCGCGAGAGGCTGACGTGGCGTAGGCGTTGCCCGGGAAACGGCGGGAGATTTAAACGGTTAGAACGCGGAACTAACACTCAGTCCTCGAGTTCTACCGCTTTCGATCGGCACAACCGGAGCTGCAGTGACAAATTTTGAGGTGAAGAGGGTTTTTTTTCGGGAGGTTTCTGTCACAGGGGAACCGAGGGAGAGCGGGCAGTCCCTTCAGCTCTCGGCAGCTCTCTCGCGAGAGGCTGACGTGGCGTAGGCGTTGCCCGGGAAACGGCACCCCCGCCCACACCTTCAGCTCTGAAAAGGCCTCAGGGAGGCACAAGGAGGAGCTAACTACCTGTGAGTATCACCCCTCTCTATTATACTGAAGCTAGGTGCTAAGTGTGGGAGTGTGGGAGCTTGTGTAGCTGGGTGTAGGAGTTCTATTCCTCCTCTCTTGTGAATTCATCCTATTTACTACTGGCATCTGTGCTCTCACAGTTGTGTTCTACTTTTTGCTTATTTCATTTTTATTTATCTTATTATCATCATACATATATTTATTTATTCTTTTTATTTATTATTCTTATTTCTGTACCATGGTCTCTACCAGACAGAGGGCTTGCCGTAAAAAGACGGTGGCGACCCAGACGGAAGGTCTGCCTAGAAATGTGGCTACACAGGTCTCTGGTTGCAGTGAGTGCCAGAGCCTGCTGCTGCTGGAGGAGGATGGCAAGCAGATCTCCTGCATGCGGTGTGAACAGGTTGAAGATCTGCTTAGCATGGTGATAGAACTGAAAGAGGAAGTTGAGAGACTGAGGGCCATCAGGGACTGTGAGAGGGAGATTGACTGGTGGAGTAGCTCCCTAAAGTGCCAGAGAGAAAGGCACCCAGGAGATCCCCCGAATTTGGTGGTGGACTCCCTGACCTGCCCCCGTCAGGTTGAGGGGGGGTATCTGAGGGATGGGGAGGGCTGGCAGAGAGTCCCAGCTCGGTACTGTAGGCGATCTCCCCCTCTGCCTACATCGTCTCCTCAAGTCCCTCTAAACAATAGGTTTGCGGTGTTGGATGTTGAAGGAGAAATAAGGGGGGAGGAGCGGGAAGATTCTCCCAAGAAGTCACCAATGGCAAGGCAGTTGACTCCATGCATTGAGACTGCAGCTGCCAAGAAGGAAAGAAAGGTGATCGTGGTGGGTGGCTCCCTTCTCAGGGGTACTGAGGGCCCCATTTGCAGACCAGACCCGTGCCGTAGGGAAGTGTGCTGTCTCCCTGGGGCCCGGGTTAGAGACATAGCTAGAAGACTCCCAGATCTGATTCACCCCAATGACTACTATCCGTTGCTCATAGTTCAAGCAGATAGCAGTGAAATAACTCACAGAAGCCTAAGAACTATGAAAAGAGATTTCAGGGGTCTAGGACGATTAGTTCAAGGTGTGGGAGCACAAGTGGTATTTGCCTCCATACCTTCTGGGGCAGCGAAGGACACGGAATGGGCTAGGAAAACACAAGTGATGAATAATTGGCTGAGAGGCTGGTGTAGAGACAGACACTTTGGGTTTTTTGACCACGGGGCAGTTTACTCAGCTCCTGGCCTGTCATCCACTGATGGAATACACCTGTCCCAAAGGGGGAAACGAATTCTAGCCCAGGAGCTAGCTGGACTAATTGAGAAAGCTTTAAACTAGCTGTGATGGGGGTAGGGGATATAACAGGGCTTCCCAGTGAAGAGCTCAGGGGGGCTGTGCTGGAACAAAGGGTGAGGCAAGTGTCTCAGCTGAAGTGCATATACACCAACGCACGCAGCATGGGCAATAAACAAGAAGAGCTTGAAACCATTGTAAGACAGGCAAACTATGACCTTGTTGCTATTACGGAAACATGGTGGGACCCCTCCCATGACTGGAGTACTGGGATGGATGGCTACAAGCTCTTCAGAAGGGATAGGCGGGGAAAAAAGGGTGGTGGCATAGCTCTCTATATCAAAGAGTGTCTTGATGTTGAAGAGCTTGAGGTTGGAAACGACCAAGTGGAGTGTCTGTGGGTAAGGATCAGGGGGATGGTCTGTAGGAGTGACATCGTGGTGGGGCTCTGTTATAGACCGCCTAGCCAAGATGAGGAGATAGATGAGGTGTTCTACAAGCAACTAGTAGATGTTGCACGATGGCCAGCACTAGTTCTCATGGGGGACTTCAACTTCCCTGATATATGCTGGAAATATAATACCGCGCAGAGGAAGCAGTCCATGAGATTTCTGGAGTGTGTGGAAGATTGCTTCCTGACACAGCTGGTGCAGGAACCTACCAGGGGAAGTGCCCTGCTAGACCTGCTCTTCACTAACAGAGATGGACTAGTAGGAGATGTGAAGGTTGGGGATCGTCTTGGCCAGAGTGACCATGAAATGGTAGAGTTTGCTATTCTTGCTGACATCAAGAGGGTGACTAGCAAAACTGCTGCCTTGGACTTCCGGAGGGCAGACTTTGACCTGTTCAGGACGCTTGTTGCAAGGGTCCCTTGGGACTCGCTCCTGTGGGGTAAAGGGGTCCAGGAAGCCTGGGCCCTCCTCAAGACGGAAATCTTAAAGGCACAGGAGCAGGCTGTCCCTGAGTACCGTAAGTCAAGCCGGAGGGGAAAAAGACCAGTGTGGATGAACCGAGATCTTTTGTTGAGACTCCGGGAGAAAAAGAGAGTCTATGTCCTCTGGAAGATGGGACAGGCTACTTGGGGAGACTACAGGGAACTTGCCAAGATTTGCAGGCAGGAAGTTAGAAATGCAAAAGCCCAGCTTGAACTTAGACTGGCTACTGCAGTAAAGGAGAACAAAAAATCCTTTTATAAATATATTAACAGTAAAAGAAGAACTAAGGAGAATTTCCCTCCTTTACTTGATGCGGCAGGGAATGTAACCACAGAGGATAAGGAAAAGGCTGAGGTTCTCAATGCCTTCTTCACGTCTGTCTTTAACAGACAGACCAGTTATCCTCAGGATTCTCCTCGCCCTGACCTGGAAGTCTGGGACGAAGCGCATCATACACCCCCTGTGATCCCAGCAGAGACAGTCAGAGACCTGCTCCTCCATCTGAACTGCCACAAGTCCATGGGGCCAGATGGGATCCACCCAAGGGTGCTGAGGGAGCTGGCAGAGGTGATTGCCAAGCCGCTTTCTGCCATCTATCAGCATTCCTGGTCATCTGGAGAGGTCCCGCAAGATTGGAGGCTTGCCGATGTGACTCCCATCTACAAGAAAGGCCGTAAGGAAGATCCGGGGAACTACAGGCCTGTCAGCCTGACCTCGGTATCAGGGAAAGTTATGGAGCAATTGATCTTGAGGGAGATCACACGGCACGTGCATGGCAATCAGGGGATCAGACCCAGCCAGCACGGGTTCACAAAGGGCAGGTCGTGCTTGTCCAACCTCATCTCCTTCTACGACTGGGTGACCAGACTGGTAGATGAGGGAAAGGCTGTTGATGTAGTCTACCTGGACTTCAGCAAAGCCTTTGACACGGTCTCCCACAGTATTCTCCTGCAGAAGCTGGCAGCCCATGGTGTGGACAGGTTCACTCTTCTCTGGGTTGAGAATTGGCTTGAGGGCCGTGCCCAGCGGGTAGTGGTTAATGGAGTCAAGTCCAGCTGGCGTCCTGTCACGAGTGGTGTCCCCCAAGGGTCGGTATTGGGGCCCGTCTTGTTTAATATCTTTATTGATGACCTAGATGAGGGGATTGAGTGTACCCTCAGTAAGTTTGCGGATGACACCAAGTTGGGAGGATGTGTTGATCTGCCTGAGGGTAGGGAGGCCCTTCAGCGGGATCTGGATAGGCTGGACAGTTGGGCTGAGGTCAATGGGATGAGGTTCAATAAGGCCAAGTGCCGGGTCCTGCACTTTGGCCACAATAACCCCATGCAATGCTATAGGCTTGGGGCAGAATGGCTTGAGGAGTGTATAGAGGAAAAGGACCTGGGGGTGTTGGTTGATGCTCGGCTCAGCATGAGCCGGCAGTGTGCCCAGGTGGCCAAGAAGGCCAATGGCATCCTGGCCTGTATTAGGAATAGTGTGGCCAGCAGGAGCAGGGAGGTGATCATCCCCCTGTACTCAGCTCTGGTGCGGCCGCACCTCGAGTACTGTGTTCAGTTTTGGGCCCCTCACTACAAGAGAGACATCGAGGCCCTGGAGCGTGTTCAGAGAAGGGCAACAAAACTGGTGAGGGGTCTGGAGCACAGGTCTTACGAGGAGCGGCTGAAGGAGCTGGGATTGTTTAGTTTGGGGAAAAGGAGGCTCAGAGGAGACCTCATTGCACTCTACCACTTCCTGAAGGGAGGCTGTGGTAAGGAGGGGGTCGGCCTCTTCTCCCAGGTAACTAATGACAGGACGAGAGGGAATGGCCACAAGTTGTGCCGGGGAAGGTTTAGATTAGACTTGAGGAAAAATTTTTTCTCTGAGAGAGTGGTCCGGCACTGGAATGGCCTGCCTAGGGAGGTGGTTGAGGCACCGTCCCTAGCGCTGTTCAAGAAGCGTTTAGATGAGGTGCTGAGGGATTTGATTTAGTAGCTTGGTGGGTAGGGATGGTGGTGTGAGGAAGGTTGGACTAGATGATCTTGTAGGTCCTTTCCAACCTAATGTATCTATGAATCTATGAATCTATGAATCTATGACTACCATGAATAATGCTCCGTGCTGTGAATCCGTTCTACCCTTTATGGGTGGAAGCTGATTCAGGTTTGTGTATTTGAAGGAAAAGCAGGGAATAAAGGCAGTTTTATTCAGATCCACATCGCCACACTGTCGTACAGCTGTATTAACTGAACAGAGGTGGCACCAGTGGGTGCAGCACGAGCTCCATCAACAACCCGTTACTGTGGAGGGAAAATTCCCAGCAACCACAGCCAAACAAGCTACAAATAACTTCATCCCTTTAAAGACGTCAAGATTTCCCAAAAAGCACAAACTTCTCAAGGCACTGAATAAAGAAATATCACCAAAAGGGAAATTTAAAAGTTGTCCACAGAAAGAAGGAACTCTGCCCGGCATTTAGGTGGGCACGGGGCAGTGAACAGAGTCGATGGGAAGGAACGGCCAAGCGGAACAACACGCATGGTCTGGGGACACGGAAAGAAACACCTTTAAAGAGCACACGCCACACCAGTACAATAAAAATGCTGTCTCACACGAAAGGGTGATTTTGCTGTACTACAGCCTTTTAGGTTCGAAATTTTTTTTCCAAGCGTGTGTTACACAGCGTCGCAGCGGGAGCGGCGGCACAGCACGCGGAGCCGCTATCACGCACGGATCTATCACCCGCAGAGCTCTGCCATAATCCACGGGCTGTCATTAGCTCTCCTAAGAGGATTACCGTAGTTCAGGAGCCTTGTCCATCACTTCCGTCTGACATTGAGGAGTTTGCTCTAGAGCAACGCTACGCAAAGGCAATTCGCTAGCAACAGCAGGATCGCCTTGAACAACACACACCCCCGCCATATAAATAAATACATATATATAAGCAGTGAAAAATAAGAATATCCAGCCAGCCGCGAGCCCCTCTCTCCAGCGCCGCAGCCAGATGAGGCAGGGGCAGCGGCCGAAGCTACGGAGCGCGGCACCGGGGCTCGCGGCAGCCCCGTCCCGTCCCACGCCGTGCCGTGCCGTGCCGCCCCGCTCAGCCCCGCACCTCCTCGTCGCGCTCCTCCAGCGAAGCATCGTCCTCGTCCGCCCGCCCGCCGAGGCTCGCCCGTTCCTCGCCGGGAGCCGCCGCCGCCGCCCCGCCGCGGGGCTCTCCCTCCTCGGACAGAGTTTCGGAGCCGGAGGAGGAGCCGGAGCAAGAGGAGCCGGCGGCCCGCGGCCGCTCGGCAGCCACCGAAACTTTCTCCGCCATGGCCGGGGGCTCCGAGAGCGCCCGCAGCCTCCCGGCGCGCCGCTCTGAGCCGGACCGAGGCGCGCCGCGTTCCCCGTGCGGCGGGAGGCGGCGGGAGGCGGGGCCGGCCGGGAGGAGCCAGCTGGCGGGGGCGGCGCGGGCCGGCCGGCAGGTAGCGGGCCGGGGGCGGCCGCGGCGGGCGGTGCGCAGCGGAGGAGGAGGGGGAGGGAGAAGGGACAGAGGACGGCTGCCGCCGGGGCTCGGCGGCGTCCGGTTGGGACAGGTGTCCGCGCGGCGATTGGGTTTTCTTCCTTGCGCGCTTGTAGAAGAGAAGCTGCCGGCAGCTCACGCCAGCTTGGTGCCGTTTGCGGGGTGCCTCGTTGGCTCCTCGTTGTGACGGACGTGGGCATTGGGATTTTTGAACGGCTTTCAAAGGCAGTAACACCAAAGCAGATCGCAGGAGGAAGGCACCTGAAAGCTTTTTCAAATCCTCCTTTAAGGGCCTCAGCGGTTGCCCTGACAATTTTTTAAATAGTGCTTTTAAATATTCCTTTAAAATACTCTTCGATAGACACTTGAGGTGTCTCTGATGATAACAGAGGTTCTCTACTGCTGCACTAGAATTATATGTGTGAATATATATATAGCGTGTATATGTGCACACACACCATCTCTTTGCTTGCTGATGCCCGTGCAGCCCAGGGTCCCATGGGCTAATCCAACTGTGGAATCAAAACAGATTAAACGCTTTGGTAATGAATGAAGTCCCAAAGCATCGCTGTGGAGCAGATATCATCTTCATTTTACAGAAATGTGAGCTAAGAGTAGTTAGTGAAGTGTTCTAATTAACACAATACATAGATAATGAGAGTAGGAAACAGAAGGCAAGAGCTGTCCCCTTTTTCAGATTTGACCATTATCCAGTATTCCCAGATGGTAAATGCAAAAAAATAATAATAATGTTATAATGGCTGTATGGGTTATGGCTGTGTGGATACTGGACAGAGAAATAACTATAAAATTCCCCAGATCTTAGTACTTTTCTCTGAATGAGATATTGAAGTGGGATAGTAGGTTCTAACCGCGCTGATAGGTCTCTGTGGTTTCTTGTCAGTGTTCAGATCGGGCCCTTAAATGTTAATGTGTTAGATAAGAGGATTAGAACACTCACTAGGGACAGAATTTGACCCAGAAATTTGTCTTTACTTTTGTGTAGTGGCAGGAGAACATGAGAACACAAGCTGTACACACCAAACACACAGTGAAAAAAATAACAGTTCAATTAATTACACACAAATTCTACTCAAATTCTAATCATAACTTACGTATCAACCATGCAGAAGTTCTACTCCAGTACTCCAGGTTCTGTACATCACTCACGCACCTACAAAAGCTGGATTTTCCTGAAATTCCAGAGTCCTCCTCTTCTAAGCCAGCTGTCCTCCAGCCTCTGGTTCACTGTCATTCCCATAGTAGAATAACGGGTTTAATTTCCTACCTGTGAATTTGCAGTGTGTAAGAAAATTGCCAGGTGGCAAAAAGCAACACTGCACATCTTTGTCATTTTCTATTCCCACATGGGAAGGACAGGAAAGAAACAGAGCCCAGCCACAATGCTTCTGCATAGCCTTTACCAGCTGCCAGAATAGCCCCTGTAATCTGGAGGCAGCAAGGCATATATCAGAATAGTCACTGCTCAATATATGCCATAAATTGAAATCTGAGAAAGCACTCAAGATTTGTAATATTGCCCCCAGAGTTACTGAGACAAGTGAGAGTATTGTTCTGCCCTGGCCTATAGACTGTGCCAGATTTCATGCTCTGCTGACATTACCTTAAACACAGGAGGGCTGCTGAGCTGCCTTGAGTTGCTAACGTGAGCTAAAGCTGAAAGCTGCAAATACAGAATTTTACAACATTTTCTATCCTAGTGAAAGCATTGCTTATACTTCACTGCCACAAATCAGTGATGTACTTCAAAGGCAAAACTCGTGAGTACATGGCATGACTAGAGAAGATAATTTTAAAAGAAGATGGCCAAGCTTTTGTAAGCTTTCACCTCTCGCCAGGCGCTGAGTTCGTCTGGTGGAGACGTTCTGCTCAGCTTTCCCTTTGTGACCTCCCCAGTACAGGCAGCAGCCTTCTGCTCACAGCTCTCAGCTGCAGCAGCTGCTCCCTGCCCCATGGCCGCTCCTTGCCCCTCCTGCTCCACGTTCCTGCTCCCCCTTCCCTTCCAGGGCATCGTGCCTCCTCCCCATGAGCTTAATGACAGGCTAATAAATTAGGCACATGAATACCATCTGTAAAGGAAATATTGGAAAGAGAAGAAAGAGGTGTAGAAACACAGTCAGTATGTCATATCTGTATGAGAAAGAGGGACGTAGGTAGATACGCATTGGTTTTCTGGACTTTGAGAGTCTTCCCCTAACAAGTGATAGCGGAGACTCAGAGAAGTAAATACACAGTAAAAATGGCAGGCACGGAAACTGAACATAGTAGAAGTATATAGAATAAAACAGAAAAGTGCAACTCAGGAGAGAATTAAAACCATTGAAACGAGAAGAACGGCAAATAATAGTGCCGTGGTAAAACTTGAGTATGAAAAAAAAAATAGAATTTTGAAATAACTATCACATAGTTTAATGGCACTCTTCTTTCAGTTCGATTCTGCATATTTACACCAAAGTTGATGTCTACAAGAAAAGAATTTTTCAAAAATACACTGAGAGAGTGGGGTTAGCACTCAATTCCCCAGAGATGACCAGCAGCTCTGACAAGCGTGGGGCTCTCTGAATAATGGAGCTGCAGTGCAGCAGTAACAGCACGCTGCTTCTCCTCTGCACAGTACCTGTGTCATCAAGCTGACCTGGAAGCACCCCTTCTTTGGATGCGAAGGTCTCCATGCTCATTCAGTTCTTGCCCTCCCTCTGGAGACTGCCAACACTATTGCCAATTAGTGCCAATCCTGAAAGCAAATTGTAATGTGAGTAGGCTTTTCAATTTTTAATTCCAGACTTTTGCTCTTGTGGTGTATAAATGTTTCATTAGCACATTCTTACTGTAAGAGGTGGTTCATTCACTCCTGTTTGTGCCTTACCTTTGGAAAAAAAAAGCTGTGTACCTGAAGTACAAGCAGAAAGTGGGCTGACAGAAGTGTTCAGTTCTGTGCGTTCCTCCCCAGAATCATTGTGCTTTTCTTTGGAATTCTGATTCACTAAAAACCCATACTATGATGCCTTGAAGACCATCTTAACTTTTTACGTGATATGCTCTGTCCCTATAGTACCGCTCTCAAGCAGTATCCGGTGTGATGAATTCATATTTTATTTGGTGAGGTACAGCCTGTTGGCCACTGCAGTGTATCGGAAGCAGATAAAAAAACACAACTGCTGCTCCTGACTCTGAGCTAGGGCAGGCACCACCAAGCGCACAGCATGGTTTGGAAGTCCATTCTTGTATTAGGGTCCTTTTAGGTCATAGAATAGAGGGAATTTCCTAATTCAGAGGAAGCAGAAGTCACTTCATGCTTTCCCAAGAGAATCAATTCAGGGTCCCTCTCTCCTTTAAAGAGCCTTTTATGGCAGTGAAGGCAAAGCACAGTTTACTTTCTGTGGCACTTGCAGAGCAGGAAGCAAGAGTAATTGAACATGCATATGAGCTGCAGATCATTTCAAAAGGCTTTAACAGTCTGGTCATGCCACCATGTAAATCCTTGCAGCAGTAGGTACTTGCCTGAACAGAAATGGGGGAACATGTAATAAACCCAATAAAAACATAGCATATTGTATATTAACTGTGTTACCAGATGTAAGGTATCTCTGCCAAGGGAGAAAAAATAGCTGCCATGGGCCTCCACCTGCTGCAGGTGCTTTCATCAAGTCCAAGGAGTGCTACCAACTTGTCAGCTAGAGATGATGTGATCAGGACTGAACAGCATAATTGCCATAGACACCTTCCCTGATTATTGGCACTTGAGGAGCTGCATGAGCAGTCTATGAATCACTGTCAGGAGACTTGCAGGAAATCATGCGTAGAGAAAAAACCTCTGGCAAATGTTTACACTTTGACATTTACTTTCTCATACCTTCAGGGTAAAAAAAACAAGAATTATGCCCAGCACTCCTTGGGCCATTATGTATCACAGGGAGTCAGAAACTTGTGTGGGAAGAGTGGGAAGCAAACCCTGCTGATCAGGTCCCCCTCAAGGCACTGCTGTGGGGTCACACTACTGTGACTAATCATCAGAAGCCCCTGCTCTCAGCTTCAGGCAGGTTCACTAAGGCTGTCAGGTGGTGTGCTGTCAGGGACCAGCAGAAGTGATACTGTCTTAATTTGACTTCAGACACAGAAATGTACCAGCAGAGAATTCTGCAGGCCTTTTCATAGCACAGGATCGTGGCATATCCTGAATTGGAAGGGATGTATTGCACAAATCCTGCTGACAGAAGTGCTAGGTCTGTTGATGGATAACTCTTGAGGAAGGGGCCTTCCACAAATTATCCCTCCCCTCCACAACATATGTGTGGCAGAGGCATATAGCAATGCACCAGCAGCAGGGAAGAGCAGTGTGAGTTTGGCACATGCTTGTTACCAACTGGCATGTGACAGGAATGTTACTCAGTTGAAGAGGCCTGTTTTCAAATTCACACTCCTCTTTATGAAGTCTGTTTTTAATGCGGAATTCAATATTATGATGCCCATGAAATCGTTGAAAAGCTATTGCTTCACACAACACATTTTAACAGAGGTTACCATTGCTCCTTTGCAGTGCTGCAACCAGAGAAGTAGGAAGGGAATGATCATTTCTCATTTTACCACACAGTATCCTAGTGTCTGTCAAAGACAAAGAACAGATAGACAGGAACATATGGTTCAGGCTCAGGCTGGAAATTAGAACTAATCAAAACTCCAGGTGCAGATAGGATAGAGAGAATTGAGGAGTTTTTGAGATCCTTGCTGTACTATGGCTAAACAGCCAGCCTCATGGTCTAGATGAGAGCAGCTATCAACACTAAATATAATCCAGAGCAGCATGACTGCATTCTGTGTGTATTCTGATCATGCTCTTTAGTGTTGCAAAACCATGCTTTAACTTCTAGCTTAATAGAAATAAAGTAAACTCAGCTTACGCCTCTACCCTACAAAATGTTTTGATCTTCCAGGCTTACAGGGCCAGTGGACTTTCCTGGGAGGGTGCAGAAGTCCTCAGCAGTCTATTCAGCATCCTTTCCTTAACTGCTAAGACTCTAGCTGACAGGGTTGGCATAGGCCACTGAGTTTGTGGACATAAATCCTCTATGTCAAGTGTTCACCAGAGCCTCTTTAGAAATCAACATGAAAATGGGGAATGAATATGAGATCCAGTGATTGCCCTGAAATTGTCGGGCTCTCCAAAGCTCCATGGCAACAACTGAGGCAGAAACAGGTCTGAGGCAGCCCACGAGGTTTTTCTGAGCTCTTGCTGCCCTCATCCCAGGCCTCACAATTCCTAAATAGACCAGGCACTGTGCTTGGGAAAAAGCTGTGATTTTCTCAGAGAAGTCAACTATTGCGTGGGAGCCCTAAAAATGGAGCCACAGTATTTGCATGCTATAGTTTTGTTTGTTCAGACAGCCTTGCTCACAGAAAGAATAAAAGCTAAGTCTCTGTTGAACATATACATAGGATGAATATTCTGATTTGCAGTGTTTTGTTGTCTCTCCCATTAATAACAACAGCCATCTTCTCCCAAGCTCAAAATGTCACGTCACAAAATCCAGGAATATGCATTTAATTTTCAGCACGTATACCTTATGTGTAAAGTAAAATATTTAAAAGCTAATTTTTACTTTTTCAGCCTACCAGAATTAGAAAACAGTTCTTGATGGGTTGGGGTTTGTTTGTTTGTTTGTTTGTCTGGGGGGTTGGGGGCTTAAAACACTAAGAACCGTCAGGGAGTGTGAGCAGGAGATTGTTAGTGATTCACTTGCAGGCCGGGGAGAAGGGTGTCAGGTAGATACCCTCAGAACAGTGCTGGACCCCCTGCCCTGTCATAGCTGGACTGATCTGATACATGAGGAGTTTTGGAAAAGGGTCCCAGCTTGGTGTCAAGGGCGCACCCCCTGCCTGCCTACCCCACTTCCCCTAAGCAATAGGTTGGGGGTGCTGGAAACTGATAAGGAGGTGAGTGGGGAGGTAAGGGAGGATCTGCCTTAGAGGGCCACTAGGCAAGGCAGTCATCCCCTATGCCTTGAGACTGTCTCTTCCAGGAAAGACAGAAGTGTAATTGTGGTAGGCGATTCCCTTCTCAGGGGAATGGAGGGCCCCATATGCAGACCAAGCGTGACCTGTAGGGAAGTGTGCTGCCTCCCTGGGGCTCAGGTCAGGGACATCACCAAAAAACTGGGTCTGGTTCATTCCTCTGATTATTGTCCGTTATTGATTGTTTGGGCAGGCAGCAATGAAATCACTCAGGGAAACCTGCGAGCTATCAAAAGAGATTTCAGGGGTTCACGGAGGTTGGTTGAGAGAGTGGGAATACAAGTCACATTTTCCTCTCTCCCTTCTGGGGCAGTGAAGGATACAGAGCGGTCTAGGAAAACTCAGGCTCTGAATAAGTGGCTGAAAGGCTGGTACCACCACAGGAGCTTCAGGTTCTTTGATCATAGGGTGGTTTACTCTGGACCTGGCCTGAGGGCTGTGGGCAGGTCTCACCTGTCTCCAAGGGGAGAGCAGATCCTAGCTCAGGTGCTGGTGGGAGCTTGTTGAGCCAGCTTTAAACTAGGTATGAAGGGGGAAGGGGAGAAAATGTTGTTTGCTAGGGTGGAGCAAGTAGTTCACAGATGTCAACTAGTGGAGGCCAGCAAGACAGAGAATGGCTTGGGGATGTTATCATAGGAGATTTGAGGGAAATTCCCACTAGGAAGCAGTGGGGAAAACTTCAGATTTCTTTTGGAAGTTTGAGGGAGGGCCTTGTAGAAAGGTAGTGTGCCAGAAAGTCCAGCAGCAGTACCTTTACATCAGACACAGAAAAAGCTGAGGTGCTCAGTAAGTGCTTTGCCTTGGTCTTCACTGGTGGACAGGTTCCCTGTGTCTGCCAGAGCCCTGATCCTCTAGGTTTGAGTTAGAAGGGTGGATTCCATCCCATTGTAACTGTGGAAAATATCTGAGACCTCCTCATGAAGCTGCTTGTATGTAAGTCCATGGGGCTGGATGATATGCACCCCAGGGTTCTGAGAGAGATGGCTGATATGGTTACCGAGCCGCTCTCCATCGTATTAAAAAATCATGGCTGTTGGGTGAAATCCCTGGTGACTGGAAAAAAGGAAGCATTACTCTCATTTTGAAGAAAGAGAGAAAGGGTGACCTGGAGAACTACAGGCCAGTGAGTCTCATCTCTGTGCCTGGGAATATCATGGAACAGATCCTCCTGGGTACCATGTTAAGGCACATATGTGATAAAGAGGTGGTCCAAGAGAGCCAGGATGACTTCACCAAAGGCAGATCTTGCCTGACCAGTCTGGTAGCCTTCTATGATGGAGAGATGGCATTGGTGGAGAGGGAAGGGGTGACAGATGTCACCTTTCTGGACTTCTGCAAAGCCTTTGACATGATCCCTCACCACATCTTCCTCCCTAAATTGGAGAGGTATGTATTTGAAGGATGGACTATTCAATGGATTAAGAACTGGTTGGCTGGTCTCAGCCAAAGGGTTGTAATCGATGGTTCTGTGTGTGGGTGGAGGCCAGTCATGAGTGATGTCCCCCAGGGATGACTCTTGGGACTGGTGCTCTTCAATATCTTCATCAGTGACACAGACGGTGGAATCAAGTGCGCCCTCAGCAAGTTTGCAGATGACACCAATCTCATCAGTGCAGTCAATACATTGGAGGGAGGGGAAGCCATCCTGAAAGACCTGGACAGGATGGAGAAATGGGAACTTGTGAACCTAATAAGGTTCCACAAGGCCTAGTGCAAGGTGCTACACATAAGCCAGGGCAATCCCAGGCATTTATACAGACTGGGGGAAGAAATCCTGGAGAGCAGCCCAGCAGAGAAGAGCTTGGGGGTCCTGGTGGATGAGAAGCTGGGCATGAGCCAGTGGTAGATGCTTGCAGTCCGGAGGGCCAGCTATATCCTGGGCTGCACTAAAAAAGGGGTAGCCAACAGGGAGAGTGAGGTGATTGTCTCCCACTGTTTGGCTCTTGCGAGGCCCCATCTGGAGTGCTGCATCCAGTCCTGGGGCTGCCAGCACAAGAAAGATTCAGAGCACCTGGAATGGGTGCAGAGGAGGGCCACTAAGATGATCAGAGTGCTGGAGCACCTCTCCTGTGAGGAAAGGTTGAGGAAACAGGGCTTGTTAAGCTTGTAGAAGAGAAGGCTCCAGGGAGACCTCATGGTGGCCTTCCAGTACTTGAAGAGAGTGTATAAACAGGAGGGGGAACAACCATTTACATGGGTTGATATTGATAGGACAAGGGGGAATGTTTTTAAACTAAGACAGGGAATATTTAGGTTAGATATTAGGAGGAAGTTCTTTTTAGAGAGTGATGATACTCTGGAACAGGTTGCCCAGAGAGGTTGTGGATGCCCCATCCATGGAGGCATTCAAGGCAAGGCTGGCTGTGTCTCTGGGCAGCCTTCTCTAGTGTTTGGCAGCCCTGTCCATGGCAGGGGGGCTGAAACTCCATGATCTTTGAGGTCCTTTTCAACCAGGCCAGTCTTTAATTCTATGATTCTATATTTTTGTTGTTTGTTTTTTTCCAGGTATTGCTTTGGTATAAATATTAATAGCAAAACCAACATCCTTCAATACTTCAAATTTCCAAATTATAAGTATGTGACAGAGGGGTTTCGTTTTCTTTATCCTGTCATTCTTATTTGGTTGACTGTATTTCTGTCCTACCACATATTAAAACTGAGTTTTCAATTGTATTTCTAGGGGAGACTGAATAGAGAAGAAACTCGCTGGCCATCATTCCCACTATAATACAGACATGTGCATGAGACAAAGGTTTTCTAAAGTTGTCTGGATTCTCTGCTTACCTTATCTGTACTGGCAGCTTGTTGCCACTCAAGATCTATGCTTTTTCTCTAGGTCTTACGAATCTTTGACCAGATTCTATGAAAGGTAAGAAACAAAGAAAAGTATAAATTCAATGGATTCTAGACAAAAATTTGGTCTTTACTTGATCTGTTGATGGATTAATTATGCCTTTAGTACTATTCTATGACCATTGGTACTTAGACAAAAATATTATTAGTTTTTCAAATGTTTTTCTATGTTGTATCTGACTTATTAGTTGTTTAATACTACAATAGTTAGGTCTGAAAAAAGGTATTTAAAAGCAGTGTTACATAGCTGAAGTTGAAAAATCCATATTCTTAGATTCACTTACTACCAAAATCTCAGTACTGTTTAATATCAGTATCTGACAGTTTAAAAGGAAAACATCAATTAATGGGGATGTAAGAAACTTTCAGCTAGTTCAAAGATTGCATGTTAAAAATTCAAAATTTTGTGTTTCAGATTGTAAGTAGTGGTAAATACTTAAAAAAAAAAGTAAATACTTGAAAGTCAGACTACATAAAAAAACTACATAAAATCTTTAGAGGCTTCTGCAATCATGTTAGTTTTATGTAGGAAGATAAGCTGAGGCAGCTAGCTGTGAAAGTATTAGATATTATTGCACATTTGACTAATATGAGTTTTGAAAAAAATTAAGGACTAATGCCAGATGGCTTCATTGCCAAAGAGATAATTCTAGATCCTGGAAAGCTAACCAAACTCTCAAATGTATTAAGAAAACAAATTTTTCTCTCAGACAAAAATTAGTAAGAGCTTCAAAAATAAGTAAATAACATTAAGAATAACAACAGTATTCTGAAGTAATGCAAGATTCATGTGTATAAATGCAATTTCTATTGTTAATTTCATAATTCAGCAGTTTCAATATCAATAAAATTTGATGGCAAATAATTTGCACCTTCTCAGAGTGTTACCTTTCCTTCCTTTCCCCTTTTTTCCTCTGAGGATTGATTCTCATGCTCCAAATTATCTTTGCATGTGTAGTATTTCATTTTTCTTGCCTGTTTTCAGCAACAATATAATAAATTCAAAGTACTTAAGCAAACTTGTCTTCATTTATTAAGTGTTGAGAGTTTTTGCTTCCCCAGTGATAGTTTTTCTTTGTTGTAATTAATGAGTATGGTAGGGGATACACTGATTCCCAGACTTTAGAGTTATGGTAAAACCATTCAGACTGAAAAATATAATCTTACACATTAATAAAAAAGCTGCCTGTATGAATCATTGTCACAGCTTAAGCTTTTCCAACACAAGCAATTTAAGAGGTATGTCAAAACTAGGAATATATATTGAAAGATTGATTCACTCTTTATACCAGATTGAAATGTGGTCATGGGATTGCCCAACACTTTCAATATCATAACTATCTGTCTTGGGTTACTTATAGTTATGCAATGCATTCAAGATCAAGTTTTCTATGATGAGAGTTTAACTGAGGTTGTAATGAAAACATTTTGTTAGTGTAGCTATAGAATTCTTTTATTATCATTATTTGAAATGTGGAATTGTAAACCAAAACAATTCATCCATTTTCCAAGAATAACGTGCTGCTTAATCCATTACTGAACCACCATAAAAATTCTCACAGCCATTCAATATAAAGCTTCTGTGCTTCTATGCTCTAGGGTGAGAAACAAAATTTGGTGGGAGGATCATCTTGCTGACAGGGATGTGATTTTATCATCACTCTGAGAATCTAGCCAAATTTGACAACAGATATACCTTAGTTCAGGACCAGTATAAAAACATATTTGTGTATGCTATAAACCACCCAAAGGTTGCTTGAAATGAGTGTGATTTCCACCCAAGTATAAGGGAGTCACAAAGGCTGAGAGAAGCCTTTACTGACACTGCTTTTCGGAATGCTAAATGTTGTTGTGGGACAACTCTCCTGTGCTTTCATGGTCTTTACTACCAAATCCATGTAGCAAAAGGCATGCAGATGCAACCTGGAGGAAAGTGAAAGGAGTAGGAGAAGAGGAAGGCTGGTCTTCACTTCAAGAAGAAGAGCACAAGGTGAGTCTGAGTGAAAACATGGAAGTGTGGCAGGTGCAATTGATATGTGCAGAAACTGTTGAAAAGAAAAGCAAGATATCAGAGCAAAAATGCTACAGGGCATGGAAGTTAGGCACTGGGATGTATCCGTTGGCATAACCTGGATGCAATCCCCAAATCCCAAACTCCTTGTTAATACTTCTGTCAAGCAGCCAGGTTGAGACCAAAGAGCCACAGTGAAACCTTTGGGTGAGGAGAGCATGAGTGTGAGGTTTCAGGCTCCCACTGTGGCAGGTTGCCCTCCCTGCTGGCCTTCCCCAGCTGCCCAGTATGGCTGCATAGTTAAGCGCTCCAAATTTATGGAATATCAGAACTGAGGTTACCTTCAAAACCTTAGCTTGCCTCTGTCAGTGTGCATGTATCATTAATGACATGTTCAGACCCAGCTTTTTCAAAAAGAGTGCCCCATTCAAAATACAGAGAGGCAACAATCCAGGGATTAATTGTATTAAGGTCAGGAATGAAACAATCAGGTAGGTGCCTCATTTACTTATAACAGAAGCTGAAAAATGTGTCCAGAATGATAAGAGAACCACAAAACAGAGTGCTACGGGGTGGGGGGGTAGGAAAGCAATCTAATGAAACTGTATAATGAAATCCCAGAGAGCTGAGCAAGTGAAATTGTACAGAACAGAAATGCACATGTAACAACTACAACACTCTTTGCTTAATGTCAGTTAAGTGTTACTTAACTACTTCGCACTAATTTAACTGGAAAAAGATGAACTCTACTATGCTTTGTTTTACTCTAAGGAAGATATTTGGAAACAAATTGAATACTTTAAAATAAAATAATTGCGAAAATAAAAATACATGTATCAGGAGTTCCTGGAGAAATGCAATCTTTTTTTTTTTTTTTTTTTTTCCCAAAACAAAGCTTAATAATGTTCATGAGAAACCATATAGGAAAAATCTACTAGAAAACTTACAGTAAGCCTTGCCAACCACTTTGAAAAGCTGGCATACTGCATCTTCACCAAAGCTCACCACATCTTCAGTCTTTAGCAGTTGCCACTCCTGTTGACTCTTCAGTAAAGAGGAAATCTGCCTCACTTACAGAATGGTTGCAACAATAACTTAATTTATTTATGAAATACCCACCTTAAAGCAGTAAATGTCACAGAAAATGCCAGGCAAAACTTAATAGTGCTATGATCATTGTAAGGATTGGGCTTTAATGAGATACTTCAGATCTGAGATCATCCACAAGTCAAGTAAATATAAATATTAAAAAAATGCCCACTTAATAACATTTGACATACAACCTATCATGTGAGTATTTTTTAACAGTCATTATGCATATAATTGTAATTTTGTATCATTATTCAAGAATCTTTGTTTCTGACCTATTCAAAATTCATTAGCTTATTTAGTGGCTTTAAAGTCCTTTTAAAGTGCATACAAGATGGCGAGCAAACTGTCTTAGCCATCCCTTTAAAATAAGAAATTATTTCCAATAAAGCAATCAACAGCGAAATGAAAAGAGGCTCTATGACATCTTAAATAGTAATTTGAAAGACTCTTTCAGCAGCCACAATCTTTCCTTTTAAAATGAATTTTAAAATGAATATTTCCAAGTTTTCAAAACCGTTTATAATCATTTTGATGTGTTACATTTTTTTCTGTCATTGCGGTACATTTAATGAGATAATTAGGGCTGCTAGCAAATATAGGGGAACTTTAAGGATATTAAATCATTCCAACACAGCTCTAGGTCCTGATGGATTTAATAATGTCTTCTAAAATGAGATTCTAGACAAATCAAATTATTAAATACTTGATCCATTAAAAAAAAAGACATTGTCAATTACATAAAAGCTCAAGAAGTATTGGAAAGGATAATATGTACAAATCTCTCAACTCTATGTCATGATAATTCGCTGAATGAAAAAAATGAGCCAACTTTTCAGTTCAGCTCTTACATTAGGATTTAGAAAGTTAACGATAAAAAGTTCTCTTTTCCCTGCAGCATTTTACTCCAACTCTGGAAGAGTAAAAACTGTAATTATTTTCCATAGGGAAGTTATTCCACTATTAACCCACTATTATATTTTATGTAGTTAATGCAAACACCCTATAGCATTGTATAGCTAAAGCATAATTCTTTAAACGGTTAGAAAGCTTAAGTAAGATAGGAGACGTAAAGTAATTCCTTAACTTTTCTAATGTAGAAAGCTGAGGTCATAAAGTTCACTGGGAACCAGAGGGTAGGAACCAGAGGAGAGTGTCTGCCATTCAGCGATGGCTTGGGAGGCTGGCACCTTGGGAAGGATTCAGCAGAAGTCCTGGCTGCCCAGCTGTAAAACTTGCAAGTCTGTCCTCTCTGTCAAGTCTCACTGGGAGCAAAAAGGAAGTGAGAGACATACATAAGTAAGCCTGTTGAGATAGATTTTGCAATATTGTAGTTTCAGACAAAATTCAATTCTGAATACAGTAAAATGTATGCAGTAGACGTTTGTTTTTTAAATAAACAATGTTACATCACACAAATGAATTATACAACTTTGAAAACACGTATCTCAAAGAAATTATGACTTATTCTGTCACAAACTCTTAATTTCTTAGGATTTTTTTTTTTAATAAGCAAAATCAAATAAACAAGCACATGTCCAGGATGGGGCAGGAAGGCTGTCAACCATCTGGAAGCAATCATATCATTCTTCAGGTGGCTGTCAGGTTCCAGTACCTCAAAGAAGAGCAACATTTACTCTTTCCATTGCCAAATAACTACATCTAAGTTGAGTGCTAGACTCTTGGTCTTCATCTCAACTTGGACAGTGTGGGGACTTGGATAACTGCACTCCAGCTTCTTTTTGGTCTAAGTACCTGAGATTCCTTTCAGCAGATACCATGACATGGTTCTGGGGTGTGAGTAAACAGGTGATCTCATCCTAACATACTGCTGGGATAAAATCAGAGTACACTCATGGACTTGGGAACTAGAAATTGCTATCAGCTCCCACAGTAGCCTTCATGTCACAATTACACACACACACACACACCTACATGCACATGTACACATGTCACAAAGCCTGTGAGTTTTACAGATTCTCATTTATCACTTTCTGGGTTCTGTACTTGTCTCAATGTTACAAAGCAGACACTGAGAGAATCGGTCATTTCTGATATCCCAGAAAACACTGTAATGATTAGATCTGGCTCTCATAAATGAAAAGAGACCCAGAGTCCTGCAGTGTTACATCTATAACACTAAACCTCTTCAGCTCATTTTGGTACACACTGGGAGAGATAGAGGCCATGAAGCAGGTCATGTTTCAGATCAGGTTTCTCAGATGTGCCTTGCTCATGTTTAAAAGTATATATTTTGGCATTGTTTCTATAGAAGGAAGCCTAGTGGGTGTCGTAAATGTTATATGCACATACACATTTGTATAAGAAATTTCAATACAATGCACTTAAAAATCATCATAGGGAAGAAGGAGGAAGAAGGGGAAAAGAAAACAAGATGAATCTTCTGAAATTCCCACATGCATTGACCATTCTTTGTTGTTGCCTTTTTTCTTTAGTACTAGGTCACCACTTCACCTAGACTACCCAAGCCCATTGGAAGGCCACAAGACTCAGACTCCGGAGTCTCAAGATGAGTATTTTAGTCAAACTGATGTCAAGGCCCTTCCTTCCTGGCAATACTTATTTTTGAACTGTCATTCCTTGTGGATGATCAAACTTTGGTAAAATTATAGTGAACCACAGAGTTAACTTTGGGTATGTCCCTGAAAGGAATGGAATGTCTCTACAGCTGTGTCTGCTTGTCTAGGGCTGAAGACCAAAACCAAGGTACAAAAGATGAACACATAATAAGGCTCAAGCCATGCAGCATCTCATTTCAGCAGGCTTGCTTGGCAAGAATATGAAAATTCCTGTTAGCATTTCACAACCTCAAGGCACCCTACAGGCAGATCTCTGCCAGGTGGGAGTAAACTGACTCAAGTGGAAACATACAATGCTTTACACTTTAAATCATAGCCTAATCCCCTAAGCAACCCTCAGATAAAGGCTGGGAGCTGCAGCAGTATCAAAGCAGTATTTTTAACCCCACTAACTAACACTACTAATGACTAAGAGAAAACAAAGAATGAAGGCTTACAGTTGTCATGTTATTTCTTACTGACAGCTGCATAGCAACAACTCAGTGCTAAAGGGTGATCTTGGCAAAGGAAACTTGCAACCTGGTATTTATGGCAACCTCTTCCTCAAATGAAGGATAATTGCATATCCAGTCTACCTAAAACAAACAGTACTGAATCCGGAGATAGTTCAGATATTTTTTGGCAATGCTTTTGTTAGCAAATAAGATATCTTTATGGTAAACATATCAGAAAACGTTCTGCAAAACAGCATTTCTAACCAGTCACAGTACTGTTTCTCTTCTTCGTGTGTAGCAAGCACAGAATGCAAATAATAATAAAAAAAAAAATTGACTGCTTTCAGCATGTTCCCATTCATATTCTGAGAAACATACAGCACTAAATTGTCTGTTTCTTCCAAATATGCCCGACAGTTGCATCCACAGAAATCTAGAAATTAGCACTCAAATCTTGCCAGCTTCTATTCTCTTTCAGTAATAACAGTTTTCTGGCAAGGGCTTCTGAGTCAAACTTACTTACACCCAAACGCAAAAGGAACTCTCTGCTCAAAGTTGTTATTTTAGAAATTGACCCTTTTTCCACTGAACTTCATACAATTTTGTGCTATTTTCTTCAATGTGAGCAGATGTAACTAATAAAACTATTTTGATGAGCACTTAAGAGTTTGCAAATCCTGTCATGTATGAAGACAACGAACTTGATAACAGAGAGACATTCTGGCCAGTTCAGAGCTTAGTTCTGCAGTCAGATTTTAATTCTGTATTTCTGCATCTGGATATGCAGGAAGAATCTGAGGGTTTTTTCCTGTTTGGTTTTAAAACGTTTTAAAAAAAAAAAGGACTGTATAAAAGGGAAGAGGTGTAGGCTTTCTAGTTGAAGCTGAGAAAGTATACTGTTTATCATAACTTCATGGCTTTTTTGGGTTATTGCTATAACTGTTGCTCATTTCATCAGCTTTACGGGAATAAATGGCGTTTTTATTGTTCTGTGATGTGGCATCTTGTATAATGCAATATACCTACCATAAGCTTAAGAGGCAGGAAACATATCTGTGGCAAGGGAAATACTAAAAATATTAGGCTATTTGCTTACTGTGCGGGTCTCACTAGTTTCATTTTTGTCTACCAAATTCATTTTAGCTCTACTAAGTAATTTGTATGTTTTGACAGTGCTAGTGAGAGAGCATAGTAACTGGAAGAGGGCAGAATAGCTCTATTCTGCAATATATTTCAAGATTTGATACAATAAGCACACATTTTTAGGAACAAAATGAACATCTACCCATTTTCTTACACTGGCTGTACTCAGTGTTCACACTTGTCCTCACACACAAAATACTTGTAGTCCTGGACTTTAATAACTGCAGTGACAAAAAGAACTGGAGGACCACGTCAAGATTAAGCAGTGAGGGTTAGTAGTTCGGACTGTACAGCATGCAGTCATTGATTTGATTCACTACAGGCTCAGCAGAAACATGGTGTTGGGCGTACCTACTGCAGAGAACTAACCTATTCTTCCATAAGGAGCATTTAAACTGTCAAAAATGTGAAGCACTAATCAAAATACTAAGTCACTCAGTGTTTTCAGAAAAAGGAATGTAAAGAATGTGTAGGAAACACTTTCCAGAAACAATTTCTTCACTGCTTACTCACTTGTGGGGCATAACTAGCTGTCCTTAACTCCAAAGATCCATGACAAATGTGCCACTATTTGGCTTCCTTCAAAATCAGAAGCCAACACCAAGGCATTGCTGGACCAAGCAGATACAGCATCATCCCTAACAAGTGCTTAACTTTACTCTGTGAGTCTGTGCAGAACAGCAGAGTTGGCTGAGCACTTTCTCAGTCTTACTGCGTGAGATGGAGAGACCTATGTGGCCGTTTCTTTTCCAGGTACATTACCCCTTTGTGCAGTGGTTCATTTCTTCTGAAGTAAAAGCGCAGATAGGCAAAGTAACATCACTGTGGAAAATGAAGTACTAGCCACAAGATGGATATCTATAATACATGCCTACATCTGTAATCAGAAATTGTGCCAGAAGCATTGTGAAACGTGTGTTTATGTTTGCCTGTTGAATCATGCAACAGTAGAAATGGTGGTACAGTATTCCGTTTTCAGTAGAAATAAAACATTGTGATGTATAGTTCCTATGTTAGCTATTTGAATTCTTAAGTAAGGCGTGATCAATAATTATTCTGCTTCCTTGCTTTATATATGGCAGACTGAATTATACATGCAGTGGGCAGTAGCTATAGTTCACACTTACAAATTACCCATATCCCACGGTGTGCAAGAGCAGTCTGAGTTTTTTACCAGACAAAGCAGCACAGAGCAACTACTGACAACAAAATACAGTTCTTTTATGAATTTGCTGCTTGAGTAAGTGGCAGGCAGCTTTTTCAAAGCAAGTGTTAAGTATGTGTCATAAAAAGGGAGGCTTGGCAACGAGCAGAGCAGGGCAGTGTGTAATAAGCTTAGCTGAAAAAGGAGTTGCACCTTGCTTTTGGATATAATCTTCCTACCCGAGTCCTGTTTCCTCCACCTCTCTCACATGAACCTGACTGGAAATTTAACACTAACCTACCTCTCTCGCAGAGTCAAATTTGGCAGAGCTTTTCTTGCCCTACTGTAAAGATAGGTGGCTCAGGCTTCCATAAAAATGCTGTTATCCAGTGAGAAGTTCATGAATCACGAGGGGAGTGAGGAAGAAAGAGAAGCTGCCTAGCTCCACAGCCAGACAACTGGAGCACTCTACAAGGACAGCACAGCTTTTGGCCACCCTGATGGCCATGTTACATCATAATCTCCCCGGTGCAACATACGCACACATTAAGTACTAGTCTACAGATTTCTTCCTTCCATGAGAAGTGTCTTAGACATCACCTTTATTGAGCAGCATCAGGCTTTCAAGCGAAAAGGGTTCTCCTGAGTGACAGAAACAGTAGATCTTGTATGCTTCCAGAAAAACACGCTGGAAAGAGAAAAGTGGGTCCTATTTGACTTATTCTTGAGGGAGGCTTTAAGCTTTGGATCTCAAAGGACTGTTTTCCTGCTTACTTCCTCAAAATCTGAAGAAGAGATGGTGAAAACATGTCTGCTTGTCATCTAGTTACAGGTGTATCAGTTGTGTTCCCTTTATACATGGATGTTTATGGGAAGAGCCTTACTTTCCTAAGCACTATATATGGAAAAGACACATCAAAATCAGCAGATGGTAGATGCATGTTAAAGTGGAATACAGACTGCACAGCAGTGCATGATATTTCAGATGTGTATTTTTCTTTCACTAGCAAACTTGTCAGTATCCGTCATCTTCTTTTGAAACTACAGTGGTACAGTAAGGCAAAGAGGTAGGACAGTTTAAAACCTATCTTTCAAATCTCAACTTCTTTGGCACTAGCCCAGGATAAATATGTGGCCCTTATTTTTTGACGGCACTGTTCAAGTGTTGAATTAATGTCTGTTAAATGAGTTAGATTGCCTCCATCCAAAAAAAGTACACAGCCATGATCCACAGGATACACATCATAAGGTACAAGTCAATCAACCAACATTATTTAACTTGAATCCTTGAACTGTCATTTCTCCTTACGTCTCCATTTCACTTTTGGAATTACAAACGAAAGTGCTGGTTCTGATTGATAGTTTTGGCCACAAGGAACTTAACTGAACTCACCATTTGTTTAACATAGTCATCAGAATCCATCTCTGTCATGTTTGCAATAAACTAAATAAAGGATCATATGGCCACATCTTGCATACCCAGAAGTCTCTCATCAAACAGATGGACAGAAAGCTCACTATATCACGTTGTGTTTGTACAGCATCTTGAGAAAGCATGCTGTTCCATACATGTGTACACATGTACACACACACTGCTGCCATAGTGTGCCTCTGGCTTGGCTACCAGTGTCTATCATAAAAGCACATTGGGATCAGGCCACCAGCAATTCAGGACTGCATGGGCAAAGACAGGTAGAATCTCCAGTGGCACTTGCAAGTACAGTACTGTTCTGTGCATGCTAAGGGATTGTGAGTGTCTAGATTTTCTCCATTGCCTTCTATGAAAGTCAGTATGATAGCACGTAAAACCCTTTGGAAGTAAAGTAAATTTAGCCTTAGGTAGTCATTAGCCTTGGGCATAAAAAGCAGTTGATTGCAATGTTAGTATATCATGTGTAACAAAAAAGGGATGAAACCTTTTGTGAACATGTCCACTTTACATATGGTGGCAAGAAATTGTTATTACCTGATATCAGTTGTTAACTCCAAACAGTTTAATAACTGTGGACTAGGAAAGATTGATGCCAGAATGCCGAACAGGGAAATACTAGGACTTTCTGGACTGAGGAAGCCGAAGAACATTATGAATGCAGTTACCAAGTTTGTAGCCAAGAGGAAGAGAGTGTATGTTTGTTGTCTTATTCAGGACCGAAGCAGAATCTACCCTTCAGCAAGCTCCTTCTACAGAAAGGTTTTACTGAATTATTTATGCCCAAACTGAGTGTAAGGTGAACTGACTTTATGTGCATTAATAGCCACAACTAAAACTCTAGTTGTGCACATCCTTCATATACAAATGTAATCTCTACAACTTTAACAGCTTGGACCCCCTCACAGGGGGAGGAACCTCTGAAAAAACCTTGAAAAAATTACTGAATACTAAGCAGTGGTAACTTGAGACGCATATTGAAAATATCTGGGAGGGTGGAAGACTGCCAGATTCAGAGGCAACCCCTCTTGCAAAGTTCTACTGCCTACTACTGATCAGCTTCCGTCATTTTCAGTGTCAGGCTGCAATTAGAGAGAGGATTGACGAATTCCCAGATGCACTACTCCGTCCTTTCCCTTCACCACTCCATGCACACAAAAAACCAGTGGTACCCACTAACAAAGCAGCAGCTTTTTATAGGTGGTTCCAATTCCACATTTTTGGTGGCAGTTTCTAGGAAGCAATTAAAAGCAAGCAGCAAAATTAATCATATCATGTTAACTCCACTCTGGGAAGGGGACAGAAGAAGTTTATCTGCCACTGTCTGAGGGAGGTCTGATCATAGATCATCTATTCCATTTTATTATTTCTGATCTCTTTACTGTGTGCATAAGAATTACTTCAGTTGCTTCATTCTACAGGAAATGAAGACAGGGAGAAACAATTGCAGAAGAATCGGGCAATCAGTAAACATCCAGGACTTTGGTGTTAACACATGTTGATTCTGCTGTGCTACCCAAACCGGTTTAACCCAGTCTCAGAAGCCACAGCAGAACACCATTTCAGCGCAGTATTAATGGATGGTGTCAAAAGGTCAACCGAGCAGACAAGTAAGAGAGATAAAATACAAGACAGTTTATAGGGAAAGTAAAATACCAGTATTGACTAACAATAAAAGAACAATTATTAAATTAACTCGGCAAGACTGTTTCCTGTTAGCCTTTGTTGTCTTACTAAAATTAAGTCATATTTCAAACAGAAAAAAATTGTTTGTGGTTCCCATGTGAGTGCCTAGGACCCTGAAAGGATCCTGTAATGCACATACCTGGAGGAGTCAGGTCTGCCGGGGCACATGTGGCTGATCCACAGCGTTTTGTGACCCAGAGCAATCCAGAAGATTAGAGAAAGGTCAAGATGCAGACTGCCTTATGCCACAATTAAGGGCACCCATTTTCAGTTCATGCTCAAAGGAATGCCGCTCAAAGCAAAAAAATCTCAGACCTTGCAGCTTGCAGGAGTAGCACTACAGAGTTTCTTACATGCCATTGTACTGAAGCCAGGTCTTTTGTGAATTTCTGTGGGTGTCTTCTAGCAAAGGCATTAACTCTGTCAGACATTTTGCTTAATAAGAATCAAACAATAAAATAGCTGCTCTTCATCTGTTCTGGCACATTTTGTGCTTTTACTTGCAAACAGCTTCATAGAAATTCTTCCTTGCATTTTCTCACCACTGCTGATCTATATATTTTTCCCCAAATTAGCTGTGTGAATAATATAACACCAGTAGTGGCATTTAATTTAATGGAAATTACTTATAAAACCAATTCAAATACCAGAGCTTAAAAAATAGTTTGTATTATTCTTCTTAAATTGCATTATTTAGGAATCTTGAGTTTTAATTTCCCTGTAATTTATTCTTCATTCAAAATCTTAACTTGACATCACAATTGATGTCAGAAATCCATTATGTGACAAGTATATTTTATGATTCTGGAATAACAAGAAGGGGAATAGGCAAAATTTTAGCATTAGCAATATTGAAAAAGGAGATACAAAGGCAGAAACTAGCAACAACAACTGAAGATGCAGGAAGAAATACCACTTACAAAATATATCTGCTAGAGACTTAGATATAAAACAGATGCAAATCAGATGTAGTTGAGCAAGTCTGTTTTCCTTAAAATTTGCTTTAAAATAAATAAATAAATAAATAAACTTGAATAAAACTTAACTTGAATAATAGCAAACTGAAGAACTGTACAGAATGGCTCTGATTTCTAATTTGGGTTTTATTTTGCAAAATTTTATGCATGTAATTATCTTAACACTGGTAACCAAAGTCAGGAAATTCTTACCTGTGTCATATAATTAGCAAGCTGTTATAACCCATATGTTTATAACAGAATATGCTTCAGAAGATAAGACTTAATTCCTCTGCAAGTTAAATGGAAAAATGAAACCTGGTGTAGACTAGTATTCTTTGAGACAAATTTTGACTTCCAGTTCCATAGCTAGGACTATGATATCTGCTTGTAGTGTAACAAATTATCTGGCTTATTTTGCTGTCAGAAAGTTCTCCATATTCGGAGAGAACAAATTCATCAGTTATTAGGAGTTGTTTTGACTTGTTAATCTGTTTCCCCTCATGGCTTTCATAATATTTTTTTTTTTCAGAAATAAATCACATTTTAATTTTTACCACTTTAGTGATTGGCTTTACCCTCTGCTTGTTTGGAACTGGAACAATCTTCTGTCTGCTTGCAACAAAAGGACTGAAAATGTTTTATATTCAGATTTCATTTAATTTCCATGTATCTCCATCCTGCATTTTATGAGTGCTCTAAACTCTCTGAACATTTAACGAATACCAGCTACTGAATGTCTTCTCTCAAGCTTGCTTAGCAATGTAACCTTTCCATTTGTTTTCTTTAACTGGGTTCCTGACACAGACTGTTAAGTTGCAAATGAAGCCTCAGTTAGAGCTGGCATTCAATCCCATGTTTGTCATGGGCATCTTCTAGTTACTTTTAAACAGTTGCAGAATAATAACATTAAGACATTTGCTTTTGCTGGCTGCTAATTTTTTACCCAAAAGCTTTTCTGACAAACCTAGTAGCAGCAAGTCTCATTTTTCTCTGCCATACTGTAATGGGTAATGTTCTAATGCATTTCTTTCTACAGCTTTTCCCTGCTGTATTGCTTTTTGCCTTTGTTCTATAGGCACAGCTGAGCCTGAGTTACAATTGGCTTAGCTTCAGCCTGCTTTGAGATTATTCTCACGCGGCCTGGTTTAATTATTTTCTGATTTTCATTTTATGTCTTTGAACCGGTAGCTCAGCTTATCTAATTTTTTCTACCTGGAAAATCAGATAAAATAGCTGGAGATTTTCAAACAGTGTGTGGAATTACACAGTTAAACCATTAAAAACCTAGCTCTTCAAATAACCAGAAAAATTCCCTGACTAGTAATTGTCCTTTCTTGTATCCTACGTACATTTTGAAATGTACGTTTTTATTGGTGGGGGTTTTTGTATGTTTTACTTTTAACATGAAATTTGGAGCTTTCCCATTCTACATAGACATTTTCCCCACGTCATCACGTTGCTTTGTTTACTAAACCTATAATTAAGACACTATGTAGCTTTCCTCTTATTTTATTGAAACTCCTTATATTTTGCTTTTACTTGTCTTCGAAAGGTGTCAGATTGTTTAGTCTTAAGAAATAGAGTATGAAGTGATAACAAGGTGCAGTGGATTATATGTGGCTAGGAATCAAGTGCTCTATTCCTCTATTGCAGTGGATAAGATTGAGCCCTCTATTTTCCTTTTTTCCTTTGGGTTAAGTAATTTTGAGGGAAGATTACATACAGCATGGTTCAGATCTTGGGCAAGACTCTGAGACTTCTGAAAACAGTAGCACAAATTATTCAGAATAATTTATCAAAAAGATGACATGTTCTAGCTGTTCTTTTAATCATTAGCCAATATAAACAATGTTCTTTTTTGTTTCCTTGGTAGGAAAAAAACAAGACCAGGCAAATCAAGGAAGCTGTCCCACCTCTTGAGGGTTTTGTAAAAAGGGACAAGAGAGCAATTCTGAGCTTTAAAATCAATAAAATAAGTAATTACCCAATCTTCCCAATTTTTAGAAACACATCATAATTTTTGTTTGCCCCCAGTCTTCAAACTGCTAATCTGAGTTTTAAAACAACATCTTTAGGTCGCAGCATAGAGAATTATACCTATCCACATCTTATTGACATACTACTACCCAACAGCAATGAAAGAAAAAAAAATCTTCCCAAAATGACATCAATGACCAAATTTTGCCAGGAAAAACAGTCGGAAATCTTTTCCCCAGGACACCGAATCTCTGCTCCTTTAACACCTAGTCATGACATTTCTTTGCCTCAGTGAACAGCAGGAACATTTCAAAAGAGGCCACCTGTCTACCAAATCACTCAAAAGTCCTGACTCAAACTGTGGTACCTGAACTGTATCTAAAGGAAAGTCCATCAAAAAAAAAAAAAAAGCAAATAGGTATACATAAAAATGGCACCTCATGCAAGGCTGCAAACAATGCTGTAACTTGTGATAGCTGCAGGTAGGAAAATAGCGGTAACAGCAGGGAGCTTTGAGGGACCTTCTGGAGGTACCATGAAAAATCACCTGTCTACAAAAATTACAGCAAAACAGCATGCTGCTGAGTTTCAGCAAGATTTCTATGCAGATGGGGATTTACTTTTTCTGCACCTGCTGTCAGTAAGTGTTAGACCATAAACATCAGCAAACATTGATTAAGCATATTGCTGAAATGAATCATTAGGCAAAGAAAAAAAGAAAGTATATCAGAAACTGTAGATCATCAAAGACAAATGACTCATCCTACAACATTTTAAGGCAGAATAGAGTAATTCCTACTTATGAGTTCAGTGTAAATCAAATTGTGTTGAAAGTTTTGTAGGTTCTTGTTTTAATAAATTCTACCCAACATTTTTGTTAAGCAGCTCTCTAAGTCCAGCAGTCTTCAGCCCCAACAAAACTATGGAGGTTGGATGCATGAAGGGGTAGTTCCTGTACTGCAGCTCTTTGGAGAAATAATATTAAAAAAATATATATATGTACTTACATGATAGGAGGGCCTAGAGGTGTAGCACAGAAAATAGAAGCAGGAGTTTCTGTTGACTTAGGAATCTACCAACTGCAGCGTGATTCCTTCACTGCTTAAAAATTCACTTTGGAAGTGTTTTGGCACAATACAAGCATCAGCTGTCTTCTCTCTCTTCTCTCACTGTGGAGCATAAGCAGCCAGAACATGGTCAGCAATATTTAATGCAGTGTGGTGGAGAGAAAGACAAGCATGGATAACCTGAGCAACTATTTTTCCATGTAGAATAGACTTACTGAAAATCAGATGTCAAATATCCAGTAAGCATTTTATCTCTGGCATTACAAAAAAAGAAAAAATGTGAATAATTGCAAGCTTAGTGGGTCACTTTTGGCATGATTTAATCCATGTTCCAGCTATGTTTAACTCATGAGGCACTTACAGTAGAGGTTACCTGTAACATATTGAAACTCTTGTTTCTGCATGTTAACAACATATTGCAGAAGGGTTTCATTATGCAGTTGTGCTTAGTTACAAATAAGCTTTGATAAATAATAAAAATGTTAACATATTGCTCTAATAAATAACATATGTTTCATACGGGGCTTAATTGCTGAATGCCTGTGTGTCTCCAGATAATCCTGAGGTTAATGGAGTTTAAAAGGATCAGACCCATTCTGTTTCCTGAGGATGGAGATTCTGTTTGCAGTGAAAAAATTTTTATGAAAAGATGTCCCACAGTGATGCCCACACAAGCTGTATGTCACAGCCAGACAGTTTAATTGAACACAAACTCTTTTGCATGCTAGAAAAGGTGCTCAGAATACCGTGCTACCTGATACATATCCTCAGTCTTTGTAAGGCTTAATCGGCTTGGGCAGATGAAGTAGCCATCCATAGCTATATGCCTGACTTAGGTGGGAGTGATCACCAACTTCTCTTCAGGCTGAGCTTTAAAGGATCTTCATAAGTAACTCTAAATGGTTTTCTTCCATCTCAGCTCATCCCTAACAGAACAATTATAATGCTGGAAATTCTTTTAACTCCTCACAGCAGATTCCTCTGAGTCCGCATATAAATGCTGGAGCGTGTCTAACCTTAAAGAAGGTCAGCTGGAAAGTTCTGGGAAAGAAAACCACATGTGTAGAGAGTTCACAGTGAAACAGAAAGAACAAAAGGAGCTATATTCTGACTTGTAAACCTTATTACGTACTGATGAAGTGTGTAACTTTTAAATCACATTTATTATTCACCACAAAGCTGACTAATGTACTGTGGCTCTTTGTAAACTAAAAGATGGCATCTTAGCTGAGTATTTTGATTTGCAATATTTTAACATCTTTTCACACTACATACTGAACGCAAAGCTTTCCTATTGCCAATGTTTCAGTTCTTTATTCCCGTATGCAGACACATTTTATATACCAATCACTTTGCTATTCAGCTTTGTTTGCAGAAAGCGGAAAGAGCAGTAATATTTAGCATAGTAATTATCCTTTTAGCCAGGCAATTTTTCTCATGAAAACAGGATCTCAAGCATCTAGTGCAATTCACTTACTAGAGCACCCAGCCTCACTAGAGTTACTCAGGCTAAATACCATTTAATAAGGCTGTAAATAAAAATTAATAGTATACACCAGTGCACTGAAAATGATTTTATTTTGATTCACCTAGCTCAGATCTAAGAATTTTATTCTGCTTTTCTGTTTGCATTTTGAAAGCTTTGATAGGCAGTATTTTGAGGTGACAGTAACTGGATACTATTAATGAGAATACATTACCTCTGTGCACAAATGACAGGCATTCACTCCAGTTCTCATAATTAATGTCATGTGCTCGATGCTTAGGAACCTGACCATCAAGTTATCTGAAAGCAAAGTAAATTGGATTTCTTCTGGTTTCATTTTTATTTTAATTTTTTCTTTGTTCTGGTTGTTTTCTTGTTTGTCTGTTTTTGTTTGTCTGTTTTTGTTTGTTTGTTTTTCCTCTTCTATCAGTGTGAAGTGGTAGGCATTTATTTAGTTCTAAATCTAGGATGAAATAAATATTGATGTGCCAGCAGCCAGAAGTAAGGGGATACTGTCCAGCCAACACTTTAAAATGTACATTTTGAAGAGAAGAGCTGAGGCCCTTTTAAGAACTATTGATCTCTTCCTTAAATAGCCAGAGGGAAGTTTGGATGTGTACATTACAGGACTACCTACTCCCAGAAGAAAGACACAGCACTCAAATAACATCACCCACCCGGAGGTGGCCCTGCAAGCTTTGACAGCATATGGAAACTCATCACAGCCAAGACAGCTGATTAATTTTGATAGTATGAGACTTTTAAATACTGGCAAGGCCTGTTTACTAAGTGCTGCTGTGCACCTGGTTTGAAATGATAAACTTCATGACAAGGTCTGCAACTTTCATGTTGTGCTGTGAGCTCTGGGTTGAGCAAGGAGGGAGGGGAGCCTGTGGGCCTCAGCTCCAGCTATGCCACAGGGACAGGCGGTTGCTGCTCACTACACAGATGTGGCCTTTGTGTACCCAAAAGGACACACACAACCTGCATTCTCTAACAGCAATCAGAGACAGGAATTTAGCCTTACACTTACCACAGAGCTCCAAACTGAGAAGCGCAGTAGGCTTTCATAGAACTGCCTTCTCCCTGGCAGCCCTGTGTGCTGTGCATTTGGGGTTCAGCACCCCAGGACCCTTGCTTTCATGCAGCCCGGGCGGTGGCCACAGAATGGCAGGAGAGCTGCTGTCCTGCACTGGGGAAGATAAGGAGCTGGGGAGTTTCTGGAAAGCCATTTGGGACACCCAGTGTTACACAGCATGGAGAATGCAGTAATGCAGGAGGAAAAGCAATTTTGACACCAGGTTCACCATTAGTATTCTCAGCAGAGATTTTTTAGTCTATACACAGAGATCACAGTTAATGAATTCTGTGTGTTTCATCACATTTTACTGTTTTAAAATATGAAAAATACAAGAGAAGTGTTAACCAAAAAAATGAACTGGAAAGCCGACACAAAAAGAAGTTAGTGGGAATGGGAATAAAAGAAAGAAAAAGAATCAAAGCTGCTTACAGACACTTGCACTTTTACGGTCCAGCTCTGGAAGTGGGGGAGGGAAAGAGAGTTTAGGCCTTAGAGATATAAATCCAAGTGAGAACAGGAAGGAAGCTTTAACGAGGAGAGAAAGGAGAGAGCGAGCAAATCTCAACAGCCCTAAAGGGAGATATTGCTAACAAAGGGACAGGGGAGACGTCTGCATGGAAGCTGATTTAGAGGAGGTCAGCCCTAACAGTCGGAGGTCAAGCTGCCTATTTCCTAAGCTATGCCACTGGTGCAGCTAGGAAGGATCTTGGTCATTAAATCAGTTATATATATACTTTAAAATGCTTATCTTTTGTAACTGTGTTGGCAAACCAATAATAAAACAGACAAGGCAAAATACAGGTATCAGAACATCAGACAGTAATCCCAAGGAAGATTATGGGGAATCTAGCACTGTTCCTGGATATACTGGTTACATCACATTGTCTCAGACCGAGGTATGCTCATGACCACTTCTTTAACTTAGGATTTTCCAGTTTGCAATGCAGCCCCCAGATCTGGATGTGGTAGCTAGAAACGCTTCTATAACCAGCTAGAGCAGGAATGATGTCTCACTCCTGACCTAAGATTCCTTTTCTTCATCTCTCTGAGCTTCCCTCTGGTAAAACTGGGACATGGAAACTGAAAATCTTGGAACCTGAGATCCCTCCCGACCTTTAAGAGCTGCAAAGTTCACTTTTGTATTGACATTTGGAGCTGGTTGCTCCAAATTCTAAGAACAGTCAAAACACACAAAGAGACACAAATCTCTCTTCTCCAGATCTGAAAACCCCAGGACAGAAGAAACACAACTATGACACAGTAAGATGTAACCAGTATTATATAAATAGTATGCTGCATGTTCAGACTCTCATGTGTCAGCAGCAGTTCAGGTGTGAAGGATTGAATAGGAGCTGAAGACTTCCAGAGCACCAAGGATGGGTCAGCTCGTACAGAAAGCTCTAAGTGTGCTTCCTTGGACCTCATCACACTCTGCACCTCACCAGCAGCAAGTTCAGTGTACTGCATGCATAATAACTTAAGAATACTAGGTCTTTCCATTAATCTTGGAAATTCTTTGGTTGTGCATGATACATAATGAGTTGGAGAAGACATTTGCTAGAAGTGCTTGTTATAGATGGACAAAGAGGCAGATGGGATAACTGACAATCTCTATTGTGCTGCTGCCAAAACACAGCATGAATATGACTGGCCTTGGTCTGCATGCAGGCAGCGTGAAAATGAAGTCAGAAGACGATTGGGAAGGCTATGGCAGAGCATAACTTGGCTTTGCTATGGCCTGGAGAGGATAGGAATGCTTAGTGACAGTAAATGGAGAAAACAGAAAATAGTTGTTAGGAAAATTCTATTTCCCTAAATTCTGCCTCTCCTTCCACACTATTGTGCTCCGTTGAGATGCCATCTGCCTCAAGGCTGAGTCCTTGGGTCTAAAGGGACCAGAGAGACTCCCATGTTGTGAGAAGCAGCATGTGCCAGAGCTGCCAACCATGGCTCCTTCCCTGCACAGCAGCAGAACCAGCAGGCTGCAGAGGCTTATGACACTTCTCGTGCAAACACGGACTGGTGCCGTGCCAAGACCAACACTTTCTGTGGAGCCACCAAGAGGCAATACAGTTGAGCAGCAACTGTGCTCTTATTTTACTGGACCAAGAGCAAAATGACTGTGTATAGTCCTCCTTAGCCATTCACTCAAAGCACAGTTGCTCTGCTTTTATGCTGCTTGCTCAGCATTTGCAAATGTTACAAATGATTTTTGTGTGGAAGCCTCTCACTGGTCTTAGAGCTGAACATTTCTGTATCTACAGACCTGCTGTTCTCTGTTTCTAAAATCCTGTGTATAACTCGTCAGACATCTCCCATACAGGCAGATCGTAACCTCTTCTTTGCACTCCCTTCCTTCTGGCACAGACTGGCACAGGCACTGAAGGAGCCAGTACTGCACACATGCAGTAGTACAGCGCATGTTTAAAATTTGGAAAGATCTCACAAACGCTACTTCATTGCACAAAGTTTATTTTGTACATTTGCTCCCCCAAGACACACACCAGCTCTGACAGACACTCCGCAGCAGTTTCACATGCACTGTTCTGTGCAACATTAATGAAAGCTTATGAGGCTTGTTAGGCAAACACAGCATAGCCCAGTAGGCTGTGGCACTCTGCCAGCACTGCCCTACCCCCTGTCCCCCCCCCCACCCCAAATCGTGACAAGCAATTTAAAGCAATGTAAAGAGTCATGCTAAGTATATCTCCAAAATAATGCAGTGCACTTCAAAGAAACTGCTCTTCCCCACCGCCCCCATCCACCTCCTGAGAAGTAGAAAGTGCTGAGGAGCAGACTGTGAGGTATTTGGATGCAGTTGCACAGGAGACATGCACTGTGCTCTTTCACCCAGCAACTCCTGCAGTGCTGTCTTTAAATTTTTAATAAAAACCATGTTGAAGGCACACGCTTCCCCTTTTATGAATGTTAAAATATATTTATCATTTATAGTGGAAGCAGACAGACTATGGATGCACATCTGCTAATTTTTGAAGTGGTAGACTGGCATGAAGACATTTCAAATAATTCCTGCCTGGAGAGACAGAGAAGTCAGAAAAACTCTTTTCACTAATGGTGGTCGTTGTAAAATTTATCCTCTGATAGACCTTCTCCTAAACACACAGAGACCAAACGTAGTCCTGTGCTTTGTGTATTCTTTTAAACTATAGAAAAAGGCGAATAAAGCAATGTGAAACCAGAATAGACCATTTTATATACAGTTAACCCAGGTGTAACTGATCGCAGAGAGGCCAGCTTAATATATGCAATTCTCAGTATTTCTAATCAGGTGAAACTACAAGGGCATGAACATGAATCAGCACCATATGCTGACAAGTTTTTGTTCCTTCATTCAGAGCCAGACATTTCTGTCTCTGCACAGCATCTACTATGAGACCATTTCAGTACTTATTTTCAGATAGATAAGAATTTCAGAACGTTACAGAAGAGCACTAGTTATCAGCTTAATTTGCTTTTCCAACTTAGTTAAGTTCCCGATTGATAAAAATTTGGAACAACTGATCAAAGTTTCAGTGATGTCAGTTTGTGAACAGCAAAATGCAAAAGCAGTCTCTCATTTTGCCTTGTAGGTTTTCTGAGATCCCTGCAGAAGCTAGGACTGAAATATTGGATGGACAGCAAACAAGGCTGATAGTAAAGATCAGATAACTGCACAAACACTGATTCAGCTGAATTGAACTGAAAGCGAATATACAAGTAGAAAACTTTCCAGTCTGCAGGAGGAGATGCAACCTACTTTTGAAAATGATATAACATATACACATCTAGCTGCAAATGCTGAATTATCTGTACTTGTGCAACAACACATAAGCACATGCAATCTCAGAGGAGGCCAAGTTTTGGTGAATTCAGAGATTTCCATTCGAAGAGGAAAAATGGCTGTTATCTGTCTGTAAGTATGTAACTAGTTATGTAACTAGTAGTTTTGTCTGAAGATGCTGCATGTCTAATTTTAAGAGCAAAGCAATAATAATGAGACATTAAATTAAGTCTAAAAGAATCACCTTTTTACTGGAGTCTTGCTTGCAGATTACATCTTGTTTTTCCTTGGAACACAGTTGGGTTAGTTCTCTGATTGCTTAGAGACTTGTAAAAACTTGGTTAATTTTTTGTGATGGTAAATTTTACCAAGTTCATTTTTTCCAATTGACTGTTTGCATCCGACAGTGGTGTCATCAACTCCCTTCCACTACCAGCCTTCACTCTATTCGTCAGCAAACACTTTTCTTTCCTTGCCTTTTGTCCCCAGACTTGTTTTTCATCCTTTTTTTTTGTGTGCCCTCTCTTCTGACAATAAAACAAGTTCTCCCACTTAAAACATTCTAAAAAAGACCTCAGCAATCAATCGTATCATTCCGTATGCTTACATCTCATTCTGTCTTTTTAGCAATGTAGGCTCAGTGAGATGTTGATTATGTTTCTACAGGAAGCATTATTCTGTGAGCTGATGATACAAATACAACCAACATGTTTTTGATGGAGCTACGGCCAAAGCTGGACATTGTTCTATTTAGATCCTGAATAATGAAAAACTCAAACCAGATAAACAAGTTTAGGTAGAATAGCATGGGGAATATTTTATGTACCATATACCTGACTCTCCGTGGCAAATTAGCAGGATGGGATTTGAAGTATGCAGATGTAATTTGAGTGTACAAAAACCCATCTGGAGTTCACTGTTCACTGGTTTGGATAAATGCAACATTAAAAATCAAATAAATCCCCAAGCATAATACATCATAAGTGTTATGCCTAATGTGACAGTTAAAAGCCTTGTAGAACTGTTTTCAGTATTTCTGTAAGATGCATCCTGTGGAATCCAGTTTCAGGATGTCTAGAAACCTTTTTTCAGACATATCACTTTTCTTCTTTTAAAGAATTTTTCTCCTTTCCTCTATCCAAGCTAATATTACTAAGTAATGTAGTGGGAACTAATCTTTTCCTGTAGTACAGTTTTAATTGGACTACTTACAGAATCTCAGGATCATAGAATCAGAATCATTTAGGAAAAAACCTACAAGGTCATTGAGTCCAACCATTAACCTAGCACTGCCAAGTCTACAACTAAAGCATGTCTCCAGACTGCTTCAGTCATAGCAACTAACCAAGAGCAACAATACCAGAAATTCAATGTAGCCAATATTTGGTGGTAAGAACTGGCTCCCTATTTTAACTCAGTGTTATTGCATATGATAAGCAAAGGTAATTTCTAAAATATGGTGGGAGTGAAAGGAATGACACCTCTGGTGGTTTTTAGTATGAATACTGACACATAACTGCTGGAAAACCAACAGCTCTTGCCAAAAAATCAAATGAAGCCAGGGACACCTGCTGAGTTCAAGGACAGAAGCATAGAGCACAGTCTGAGTGAACTGAGGGAGAATTTAACCTGCAGGTGTTCAAGGCTGAGTTGGATGGGATCCTGGGTGGCCTGATCTAGCGTCTGGCAGAGGGTAGGAACTAGATGATCTTTAAGGTCTGTTCCAACTTAAGCCATTCTATCATCGTATGATTCTATGATAACCTTGCAACAAGGGATAATGGATGCTTTTCTTAATTCTCCATTACTGACTGTAATGAAGTCTGACGTTAAACTTTATTCAAAAACTGGATCTGACTGATAAGGATATTTTTAGTAGATCTTTTCATTTCAAAAAACACTTGGTGCATCTGCCACATATATGCAATAAATCACATGTTCTGCGCAGCACATTTACCACTGAAATGAGCAATTTAGGCCCAGACAATTGTCTTTGAAACAGAACTGTACATTTTCAGGAACTATTGATGAAACTACTAAACAATTAGTAAATATGCTTAGGCACAAAAGTTATCTAGCAGAAGATGCAGGAAATTCCAGAATTATGGGTGTTCAATATTATTTTGCTTCCTAAGGCATACGTACTGTTCAGTTATCGAGTCACACATAGTTCAATTATCCAGTCACACATAGTTTCCCCCTGGCAATCTTAATTCTGGCATTTCTAACTTTTGAGTTTGTCTTGTGAATTTTGATAGCAATCTATTCACATATTTGTAATGTAAACATAGAATACATATGAAGAGGTTGCACAGCACAAAAATAAAGTTGATTAAATACATGACCCTGGTGATAGCAGGCTTTCATTTTCAACATGACAACAGTTTGATGCTTATGTTTACAACCAAGAATTTGTCTTGTGCCTTTTCACTACTATGCTGAGACAAACTTCTCTGGCTGTGGTATTACTGACGTTATGTAATGTACGCATCTGTGTGTAAGCAACTGAATGAATATAGATGTCTTTCTAGATCCTCCATTCTTTACATTAAAAAAGAAAAAGCACAATAAATTAGATTTATTCTATTTTAGACTGGTAATCTAAAGTGTAGTCTTAAGTCTTTTATAAGCTATGGTGCAAGAAAAGATGGACAGCTAAAATTATGGTTGGATATGTAAGTGCTCTGACAGCTTTAAAACATCAAACTGCCTGCAACTTCCAAGGACAGCCAGAATATTTTGGTTATTGGCTACTGAAATCTGCTATATAAAAATGCAAACTTACATATAGATCATCAAAATAAAGCCTGAAAAATACAATCACATTAATAACTTCTGTAATAATGTTTATGTCAAATACATGATCCTAAAAGTACTTCATTTGACTAACAGATTCTGACAGGTAATCTAGTACCTTCCACAGATGAATAACATTATTCACCTTACTTAATTTTCACCTTACTTAATCTTCAGGATCAGGCTCAACATGTCACATTTTGTTCTCCCTTACTGTAGCTCTGTTGAAAACCTTAGAGAAACATTATATTTTTCCAACATTTTTGTAACTGTTTACCATCTCTCCAGATCCTAGATTTTGAAAATATCTCAAATGATTTTCAGTATGAAGAAATATTGTATTAGGGTTGACTTGACCAATTTTCAGTGCTTTCACACAGGAAAATAAACGTTCTATGCTAAAATTAATCAAATCCAGCAATCTTCTCTGAGTAGTTCTTCAACTTGTTCTTTCAATGCTTCATCAATCACAGATAAATCATGATGGCTCGTGAGGCACCAGAGGACTGACATGACAGTGTGTCAATATCTGTAACTTAAGTATTGTTGTTGCCTGGTAAATTATCAGCAGCAGGAATTGTTGACTGAGCCAGCAATTCCCTGGAAGCTTGGAGCCATTAGGGCACATTACTTTTGAAGTCTGTCAGACCCAGAAGATTAAAAACATTTTAAACATACCAATGATATAGCATTTGTTCTGGGCGATCCTTGCCCAGATTCAGAGTGTTTTTATCTGTAGGTGTGCTACTGGGGAACCATCACTGAATGGACAAGTTACCAAAGTGGTTCCCTGGTGTACCTCAGGCCTTACAGCAGGACACTTTTTTAATCATTGAGATGGGAAAAAAAACAAAGTCATTACGGATAACATTTCCAATGGTTGCAAAGACTGATGGAGTGCCACATGAGAGACCAGATCCTTCACCCCATGTAATTTTAATGTCTGGAAGCTGGGCACAGAAAGTACATTTAATGGAGTTAAATGAAAAGTCACACAATGCTGGAGTAGTGACTGATGATTGGTCTTTCCTGTGTCCATTATCACTCCAAAGTGATTACTTTATGTCATTTTTGTGCTTTAAACAACAACCAGCGTTGCAGCATTCCTATAGTTACCAAAGATGTGACTGGCAGAAGACAAGTTTTCTAAGTCTTACAGATTCCCTGAACGAAAGGCTATGTATACCGAGCTTGGTATACAAAGTTACTCAGCTAGAAAGAACTCAAGCAGTGATTTAGCTGGAGTCTGAAGTTAACAGGTTGTGCTAAGGATGTGCTAGGAGACATCAGTGCTTGGCCGATCAATTGGAAGGTGAAATGATCCATTTTTCAAAGGAAGGGTGATTGCATATAATTTCTCTATAATTTCCATATGGTTTTAGTTAATGTAACTTGTTGGTACTGGAGGTGTACAAAACAAGAGACTCTGATCATGTGATCAGGTCAGACTGCCAGTCACAAAGTAGGAGAGACCAGTTTTAGGTTTGGCCTGAGAATGAGCAGAGATTGCATTGCTGTTCCATTTATGATATCTGTAATTGAATTGTCTATCTGAGATTTTACAAATGAATACTTGCTATTGCTCTTGCATCTTTGCATGGCTGAAGTCAAGGGTATTTTCATGGTATCTGCATACTTGGACATTCAGTTTCTCAGACCAAGGTGATACATATTTTGGAGCGCCTAACATCATAAAATTGTGACACCAGCATTGCCATCTAGCTTTATGACTTCATTCCAGAGTTGGCAATGCAAGAAAGTACATTCTCATTTTTTATTTACATATTCTATTTCACATATATATTAATAATTTATTCTTATGGTAATTCTTTCCGTTACTCACCTCTCTGAAAAACAAATAGAAGAATTATCATTAAAATATGTATTCATAAACGTATATCACATAATCTTCACAAACTTCACTTACATTAAGGAAAAGAATTCCCCACACCAAAGTCACCACAGCATCCTTGTAACACCAACAAAGGTGGACAATTTACACACAGTCCTCCCCTGGTCCCTTCACCACAGAACAACACAGATTCCCCACGACTGTTACCATTCTGACAATGTCCAGTCCATGTTATTCTCACTCTCTCTCCCAGTTATTGTCCTTACCACAAACTCCTCAAGAGCCCACTGTTGGCCCGCTGGTTCAATACCAGTAGGTAGGTCAGCTCCACCAGGTCACTCTCACACTCCCATTCCTCAGAAGAACAAAATATGTTGAGAATAAGGCATATGGGATATTAGTGCAATTTGTTGCCTGTTGCCAACAGACTAGAGCACTGAGAACTGAAAACAAAGCATGGTCAGCTTTCCCCCATCACCCTCTTTTACCTCCTTCACCTGACAAGTGCAGGAGAATGAGGAACAGTGGCCCACAGCTCTTTGTCTCTTCATGGGCACTCTGTCTCTGCTCCACATTCAACTGTCCCACTAGACACTGTCCTTCCTCATTGGGCCTTCATGGGCTTCCCACAGGCTGCAGCTCTTCTAGCACGGCTCAAACACAGCTACGTACCACAGGGAGAGTTTGTCAATCCATCAAACATATAGTGGGATCAGATAGCAGGAAACTGAAGTGATTAAGGTCAATCTGGTAACAGAATTCTATTATGATCTTAAATGGGGAACAATTAATCAAGGAATTATTGCTAATATTGTACTATGATATCACCCAGCATTGGCAAGTTTCAGCTAAAGCTTCAATGTTTTTCCGGGAGAGCTACAGCAGTTAAAGAAGAATTTGTTTATTTAATCTTACGGTCTGGAGTAAACTCAAAATAGACAACCAAAGATTGATCCTCTGGTTTGATTATTTATGTCTCCACATAATAAAAATGTCTTTACTCTCAGTGAACTGGAAAAATATTCTTCGTCTTCTGTGTAAAAAATGTATATTCCACATTTTTTTACACATTGCTAAAAAGCATCAGCATTTATGTGGATTAATATATTTATTTATTTTTAATAGAATAAGACCTACAGAGTCCTGGAATCCTTTAAATTTTGAGTTGGTATTTTTCTTACTGAATGAAAATGTTTCTATTCCTGCAGGGTATCAAGGGTTTAGCTAAGAAAGTTGTCATTTCTCCCCAGCAGAAAACACAAAGCAATTGTGGACTTCTCAGCTGTGTATTCATTCCATGATGCTCTGTTTCTCTCTCTGCTACCTTGATTTTAATGAAACCCATCCCTGTTCTTCTGCTCGCTCTGAATTGGCTGTTCTTTATTCAGTCAAACTGATTGGCTTTTTTTGTCTCATGACCACCCAAGTATGGAACAAACTTTCACAACCACCTATACCACTTAGAGACTGTGTTCTTTTTTATTTCCATCTATTCTTGTAAATATGTAGAAACACGAGAGACCAAACACTTCAATTTTTATCATCATTTTATTTAAGAAAACTCTGCTGAATTCTATGTAGTTCCATGTACCAAAAGCTTGCATTTTCATTTCACAGCTTCAATTGCTTACGCAAAGCAGAAACCTCTTTGGGCTAACTTCAGAAAAATATTTTGAAGAATTGCTCTACTTTTATTTATTTATTTTTAATTACATGTTATTTTGGGGTGTGAATATTCTGTAATCACTTAAAATCACAGAAATTCTGCTCATTGTTTCTGCTTAATCTAAGCAAATGCACAGTAATTTTTGTGGATTATCTGGAAATCTGTTTAAATATTGTGTCCATATTGTGCATATAATTCTTAGAAACAATGACAGAGATTTGAATACTAGGAATACTTCAACTGAAATTTTGTCATAGTATCAAGTACTACCTTTATGGTTTTTATTTTATATTATGCACAGATAAACTTGGACCCATGTAGGTTAATCAGAGTTCAAGAATGAGGACCAACACGTTTGATGTAAACCTGCCTCTTACAATTAGAGTTAGAAGACTTGAATTTTTAGTTCCTGTGACTTCATTTATTCAGTTACTGAAATGGGAACTGTAGAACTTTTCGTATCCCTCAATCAGTACATATTTTACATCCAATAACTCTCCGGAGGCACAAGACTGGAGGGAACCTCAATATGTCATTAAGTATATTATTGCTTTGCCCCAGAAAGAACAATTATGTCAATGTCATTTCTGACAGGTATTTTACTAGTTCATTCTTAAGGGCTTTAAAAGATGGAGATTCCACCAATTCTCTAGGTAATTTATTCCAGTCATTCACACTCCTTCCAATTAAGCTGCATTTTATACCTATTATTTCTAGGTAGAGAACATGAAGAATGGATTATTCCCTCTTTTTGAAACCATCTTTTATGTATTTGAAGATTGTTGTGTTCCTGCAGTCCTCTGCTTTTCAGGTTAAATAACTCAATTTGTTCAATCATTTTTCATAGGTCACATTTTCAGACACCTGAACATTCCCATTTTTCTCTTCTGAATTCTATCCAACTGTTCCATGTATAATTGGCAAATTACTCTGAATGAAGCCTTTAAATGCTGAATCAATAGGAAGGATTCCTTCATGTCTTGCAGGCTACACTTAAGGTTATAAATTCTCTTTGATCCCAAAGAACTGTGGTCTTTTTTTCCATCAATATGACATCGCTGAATCATGTTGAGCTAGCCCACTGTATGTCCAGCTTTAACCCCTATGTCCTTTCCTGCAGAACTGCTCTTCAAATTACTTTTACCCATCCCGACTATGAAACCTATAACTCCTGCCTAATGTATATTTCTCCATTGATCAGTATCTGATTATTTTCATACCTCTTATTTGTCAAGATCATTTTAAATTGTTATACCATTTTCAATATATTTACCCTCAGCTTGGTTCCATCTACAAATTTAATAACTGTACTCTGTACTCCATCATCTCAGTTATTAATGAAACTATTGAACAGCATATAGAAACACAAGCTGCTGTATATACCCTTCTCTTTTGACAATGATCCATCCATAAACACTTTCTCAGTACTGTTTTCAAACCCATTCTGAATCTATATTTACACACCTCAAATTTCTTCAACTACCATATAAGGCTGTCATTGTAGAATGCTAGAAGTCTTTCTAAAGTAAAGGCATATATAAAAACCTTTGATCCATCATGCCTGTTTTCCTGTTTTCGTGTTAATGAAGAAAGTAACAGCTAATTGAAAATATCACATATAACTGACTGAAAACAAAATCCAAAGCCTGACTGGGTAAAATCTTTGCATTTGTGATTCTCTTCCCACAGTGGGGTTGTCTACCCTCCTACTCATTCTGCTTTTATGTAGGCTTCACAGTGTCATGGGAATCTGAAATACCTGGCAGTACTTGAAGTACTTACTCTTTAAATAGCAGAGAAGTTTGAGCTGCATTTAGCTTGTGTTAAATGAAAAGAATGTTGTACATCGAGTCGTGGAATCATAGAAGGGACTGAATTGAATGGGACCTTTAAGATCATCTCATTCCAACCCCCCTGCTTTGGCAGGAACACCTCCCTCTAGATCATGCTGCTCACAGTCCAATGCAGCCTGGCCTTGAATGCTTAAAGGAAGGGGTCATTCACAGCCTCCCTGGTGAACCTCTACGTGTTTCACCACCCTCACATTAAGAATTTCTTTCTAACATCTAGTCTAAGTCTACCCTCTTCGGGTTTAAAGCCATTGAGAAATGAATTATTAAGTAGTTAGAGAACAATATATAGCAGAAGACTCAAAATATATACATATGAAAAGGGAAGCTAAAGATGACAGAAGAGTCTGTGGATGGCAGAGTTGAGTCAAATAAGGAATTGCCTTTCAAGTTTATTTTGAACAAATTCTAACAATGGTGTAGACTCTTTACTTGGCAGAGATAGTAGATTTATTCACAACGATATGGAAGTAAAAATGTTTATGGAACCTTTCCATTCAATATTTGAAATAATGAGAGATTATAGAAGGATGATTCTTGCATGATGGAGTACTTCCTAGGCTATTTGTGGCAAAGAACATCAAATAGCTAACTGCATTCAATCATTTATTTACACAAACAGGCTGGGAAAACTTGCATCTAGTTCATAACAGAACTGTATAAGGAACTCTCTGTCTCATTTATCTTAATATTCATTAAATTCTGGGCTACCCTGGAAATTCCAGAAGACAGAAGGAATGATTTTCAGCCAAGAGGCTATGGGAGCAAGTGCTATGAGCAGGATAAATTCAGGAGAGAAAAATCTACTCAAGCATACGGTTTTAATAGATAAAATTTCATAGTGTAACAGATTTGCAACAGATTTATCAAAATTACTTTAAAAATATAGAAAAATCTGATATTTTGCCCAGTTAAAACAGATGGCAGGCACTGCAGTGTTTCCAGACACCAACTTCAAGTTTTGAAGGAGGTTTAAAATGAGGTAAAACAAAAAAGCAGTTCAGCTGTCAGACACACTCTCTAGTAAACAATTATTCATACCAAACAACTTGTCACTGATCCATCAGTTATATGAGGAGCAGACCAAAATTATCCTGATGTAATTGACACAAGTTACAATACATTAACAAAACAGAGAAAACACACATCCTCCCGCTGATCTATGTTTGGTTATATCTCATATTATTGTGTTTATGCTTTTATAAACATCATCAGCAAAGCAGCTGCCTTCAAGACGTGTTTTGTGTAAGCATTTTGTATTACCATCAGTCTTGTGATCCTACCTGTACTGAGCTATGCAAATTTAAAATTTGCCTATAATTATCAGAAAAATGGAGAATAGCCATATAAATGTCCAGCCACACTCCAGAAGAGCTGATGGGGGCCATGGGACAGTGTGCCATTCTCTAAAAGTCAGTCCGACAGAAAATGCTTCGAAGTGGAGAGGCAAGAACAGAGACATCAGAGTCAACCATTCCTGAAAGTCTGTTCATCAACTTTCATAGTCACTCATTTGATAACCTTTGAGTCCAGCTGAAAATAGGACAGGAATAGGCAGTTGGAATTAAAGCAAATCCAAGTTAGATTCAGAAACAAAACCAGATAAGTCAGGAAATCAACACTAACTATCGAGCCTTCAGCCCAAAGGACATGGATGGATGGTTTTTGTGCATTCTGCATGCAGCAGTTACTTTTGCTTGCCCTCAGAAATCCTTATTTATGTATTTTTTAATCCATAGGTTAAGTCTCTTGGATCCTGGATATAGCTCCATCCCCCAAAACCAGTGTTACAAACATCCAGCTTCTTACATTTATTTGAAAATGCATCCCTGGGAGACTGGAACTGAATTTCCAGAGTGCAATTCATCTTGCCCCAGATGTATTTCAGGAACACAATTCATGCAGTCCTAAAGTAAGCACCTAAACTAGGTCAAATGAATCAAAACTTAAAATCTCTATTTCTCTCCCTTTTCTATATATAGACCTTCTGTGACCTTTCAGGTACCAACATCTTCACTGTAACTATCTAAATGTAGGAGAGAAAAGTCCAAAACCTATGCTAGCACCTAGACTAGCTCATTTCATTTAATTGTCAGTTCTCAGCTCTCACAACCTGACACACGCAAGCAATGCATTAGTTACCTAACTCTTTTTGTTAGAACTTTTCTTACAGTATTAGTCTATTATTTCAAAGATCTGTAGTTTGGGTCTTTATACAAGCATTACCCCACATCCCAAAGCTTTAAGCACTTATTTATTGACTACAGCATGAATGTCTAGACACCTGTGTAAGTAGGTCTACCAGTTGCAAAGACTGCAGTTTTAAGTCAGCATGGATCAACATTTACTCATTTTTCAGCTTGGTGTGCAGGATCAACTCTAATTCCTTTGCACTAACGTCTGAACCATTTTTGTCTCTGCTCCATATCCTGTTTTAAGTCAGGATGTCCTCTGTGTCATAAATGAAGGACATAATACTTTGTTTCACTTGTAAATGTCAGGAAATGTAGCATTATCACCTATGTTACCAGTAGCACTAATGACATTGCAGACTAGACTGCTTTATCTTCATCAAAGATAAAGCATCGGCTGAGGCACAGTGCTGCTGATAACCTGAGTCAAATATCAGTGAAAAGAGCTCTTTATTATGTAGGGCAGTGCTAGGGCTCATTTCAGCAAACACCTACAAATCGCACTTCACCAGAAAAAAAATTCTCCTTGTCAAAGAACTTTTTTTTTTTTTTTTTTTTTTTTTTTTTGCGGAGGGCAAAGAAGACATATGAATGTACTGTGCTCCACATGCCTAAATGTGCGTACAAGAAGCCCTTCATAGCTTGCTGAATATTTATACAAACCTCTCTCTTCATACCATTTTGGTTTGTCTTTGCAATAATTCTTTTGAGTTCTTCCAAGACAAGCTTACATTCTACCTTTTCAGATGCCGTAAGAAGGACAGTAGACTGAAATGTGCCAAAGATATCATAAGGTAGCATAAACAAATCCGGCAACAAAAAACACTGTGTGGTAAGAGCAGAGCTGGACTCTAGCCGTACATGTACTGGAAAGAAATCCCTGCATATTAGCAGAGTAAAAAAGTGTTTAGTTTATCCTCAGTTAACGTGTCTGAGACAACTATATGCAGAAAAACTGTATGTTGGAGGGAATAATTCTCTGAATGACAAGCTATGTTCACCAGCCTTTTAAGAATAGATTTCTCCCACTGTGTGCACTACATTAATGAATGTGCAGGTTTTTTTAGAGTAATCTTTAGTTTTCAAGCTAATTTTTAGACTAATCTCTAATTAGTTTGGAGTTTTTCCCCTTTGCCAGTTTTTAGTGGGTAGGGAAGTTCATGAAAACAAGCTCCAAAAGCATTGCTTTGCACTGAAATCTGATCTGCTTTTTATTCGACTTATATCTAACACTAGTGTGTTTAAATAATGCATTCCACCTCAGGTTTTGTGTCATGGCTGCTGCCTTAGATATTTTTCTGCAAGTTCTTAATAATCAAGGAAGGATGCATTCATAGCATCTTCATAATCAAGGAAGGGTGCATTAGAGCACTTTTGTGTTTGTATGTATTAAAATTACAAACCATAATAAATTAATTTCCATTAAAATTATTTTTTGTATTAAGTGAAACTTCCCCCAGTGGAATCTTCTTGCTCTTTTTTTCTCATATGCAGATAAATAAAAGAAATATCTGGAGCTACTATATACCATCTGGGTAAATGTCAGCTAGATCCCTACCTAGAGGGTTTGGGGTTTATTTCTCAGGAGGGAGGGTGTTGGTTTTGCTTTTCTTGCCTACAGTTTGCACAGCTGAATAATTTAAAAAGGTCTACGTGCTGAAAGATAAAATGAAGATGGAGTATATTGTTTCTGGCTACAATCCCCAGTGCTGTAGGTGGCATTTTCTGCTAATACAGCTTGCAGTAGTATTGCTAACAAAAATATATTTGAATCATCATAATTAATGTGTCAAGAAGGACTTATCTTAACATAAAATACATACACAAATAATAGTGTGTCACTAATATGTATTTAATTCCTGTATCTCTTTTATCTCTAAAATAATTATTTGATTTTTCAGTAAGCTCACAATTACTGGGTCCTAAATATCAGATCAAAACAGAAACCAAGTAAGGGTTTAGTGCAGACAATCATTGCCTTTGAAACACAGGATTTTTTCCACATAATTAGCAAGCTGACAAAAGGAATTGAACCTCAAATTCTTACCCCATCAGGGCTGACAGAGGTGAGGGTCCATTGAAATAGTCAGAGTACAAGCATATCATATGGGGCTTCAACCAAATTGAAGAATTTGCAGTACAAACAAGGGAAACAGAATTTTTGAAAGGTCAAAGTGAAGGAGCATTATGCCCAGCAGCAGGGAATATTAAAGCCCCAAACTGACTCAAGATCCCTGGTTAATCTAAATGAGGTGTTTTCTGGTTATGGTATACAGGAAGGTGTCACTCCTGAAGAAATGCCACGATTCTGCACCAGGTGCTAGTACTGTGTATTTGTCTCATGGGTTTAGTTCTTGTCTGCACTCTCAATTTTGTGTACAATTCAACTCTGATTTTTCTTTGTGCAAAATTCAATCTTGGGTTAAAAATAAGCTGTGTAGGTACAGCTGCACGCTGTCATTCTTCAGACTGCATCTTCCTGAACTATACGTAGTGCTTTATTAACAATGACAGTATTTTGTAATTGAATATCCAGATAAATTCTGCATCAGGTCAAAATGGTTTATCTGTGATCAATCTCCGATTGATTTGCCTGCACAGCTAAAATATTTGCATATCTCCTCAAAGACTAAAAAGAACACACTGGGCAGCCTATTGAAGCATTCCTGAAGAGTCGGTAGTTAGAAAAGGGTCAAGGTGAGGGTCAATACAATACCTGCTAAAGCAGCAGTGAAGTCATCATTCTGAATTTATTCTCAGCTGAGGGACAGCATCATTTGCTCCTGCACACTTGAGGGAGGAGAGAAAAACAGAAAAAAATAAAGGCTTAGGTGGAAATGATAAAAGGGGTAGGGAAAGAAGACTTATGGACAAAGAGAAAAAAGTGTGAAAGAAGACTGGAAAAGAAATCCATCCATAAACAATATATTTCTACGCAACATTAGGAATCAGCAGCTTGGTTGCTCTTTACTGCCTCAGTGCTGTTCTATTCCTGCCTTCACCAAACAAGTGAGGCTTATGCCAGGGGCTGAGTGGAACCTCAGGAAATCATTCAAATTGCCCCTCTACCTCAACAAGGGTAGCTACATCTCTGTTCTGTGTAGCCACAGAATCCTAGAATCCTTAGAGTTGGATGGGACCTCTGAAGGCCATTTAGTCCAACTCCCCTGCAACGAACTGGGACACCACAGCTCGATCAGGCTGCCCAGTAATTCCTTGTAGATGATCATCTATCCGTCTAAAGTGCATCTAACTGTCCTTAAAGCCATCTGTATTTATACACTATACCTCGTCACCAGATTGCCTTTTCCAAACCAATACAAGCAGCTTCTGTTCTGCAACTTGGCCATTTTAAACCTTTTCCATTCAAGATTACTGTGTCTTTAGACATAGGCAATTGCAATTGCAGGATCTAGCCAAATGAAAACACACACCACAGCTAGTTTCTCTCACTTTTCAAAAATCTTCTGAAGTCAATCCATACAGTGATTTTTAACATACGCAAAAACTAAATCAATCTTATTTAACTTACTTCACCATAAGTAAAGTTTTCTAGACCTTTCAACATTCAAACCTCTTTGCATCCATTCTACTCTCAATCCATGTCTTTTATGAGACTGAGGCAATACTGCAATATGACACAACACTCCAACTTGCAGTCTCAAGGTAAGAGGGAGGATAGCTGCCCATTTCCACAGGCTGAAATTCACATTACATACCACTTTGGGTTGTTTGTTGGGTTTGGGTTTTTTTTTTTTTGGCACAGAGGAAAAGACAAGACTGTTGTCCTTTCTGTTGTTGACTTAGCTCAGTTTATAAGTCATACAACCTTCAAATAAGAATTTGCTACTTAAATACTTGTTCCCTTTTTTGTTTGTGCAGATGATTACTCCTCAGTAACAGCATCCCATTTATTTCAGGCCACACCTTCAATTTTTCAAAGTCACTTTAAATTCAAATCCTGTTTTCCAACATATTCACAGTCCCCTGCAGATCTTTAGCAAATCTAATAAGCATTCTTTCAACCCTTTCATTTTTGGAGGTCCACTATGATTAGAGCGCATTTATGACCTTGCTAAACTGTAGGAATAAGACATATGCTTTTCTGCAGCACAGACAATCAAAATGACTTTGAGGATATTTGTCCTTAACAATTGAGTGCATATTTCCAGGAAGATGGAGCATGCCTACATTTCCTTGTAGAAAGTCATGAGGTCATTGTCAGTTTTGTGTCGAGCTCCCCTTACTGAGCTCCTTCTACAGGCCAAAACATGCCCAGCCCCCCCATCTCCCCTTACCTCATCTTAACCATATCTCTACAAGGAAACGTTCAGGGAGCTCACTGTGATTTCCTCAATGACCATTGTGGGCCTTATCCAACTAAGGATATTCTATAATTCTCTTCAGTACCTTTGCCGCTGCTTTACAAAGGCTTTCTGTAACTATGAAGGTGTGGCAGCTCTGATACATACACCTCTGTGGAGCATGAGAGCTCAAGGATACTCGCCCTGAATGATTCGAAGTGCTGCAGTTCTCTGTTGTTGATGGAGATAGCCAAATATCCCAGACATGAGCCAGGTTCTGTGTGAGGACTGACCAGAGCCTGGGGTTCTGGAAAGCACTCCTGCAGTGATTTATTAACATTTAATCTGTCTGAAATGCAGCAGCAAGCTGAATACCCAGCCTGCCACCAGTCTTAACAGAAAGCAGTAACTGGAACAAGCCCTGACGGCAGTGCCCTCCCCTGCTCTCCATAGCAGAGTGACCGAATGTCAGACAACTTCCTAATGACAACGACCTAGTATCTTAAGATTATTCTTCACAGAAACATCAGATTTTTAGGTACTCAGAGGCTTAATAACATAATTGCCTAGTGCTGCAGACCACCTGAGTATTTCCAAATCCCATTCTTTTTCCTTCTGGATCTGTAAACGCTCAGACTTTCCAACAAACAAATCCCAAATCATTTTTCATCATCTGATATGACTCCTAAACTTAAGGAAATGTAATCTCAAATGGAATTTAACTCATCAGTAGGAGTCTACTGCATTTAAGTGTTTTTACCTGTTGTCTTCAGCTGGTGTTTGTTTGGAAAAAAAGAACAGAAAGCTTTATTTCTGAGTAACATATTTACAGGTCTTCCCAACACCTTTAGCTGTGTCATCTACTTCAGTTTAAACAGTGTCTCGTGAGAAAGCAGTATCATACAGGAGAATCAACCCACAAAATATAAGATTAAGACTTCATCTGAGATATTTCTATAACCTTCAACACCACTGTGGGTATCATATAGATTCTAAAAGATCCTGATAGCACTGATTTAGAAAAAAAGTCATCACAAAACAAAGTGAAGTATAGATTTATTTGACATTCAGTCAAATATCCTTGAACAACAGCTGCTGTATGCTAAATGTGATGCAAATAGACTTGTTCAAAACTGCTGAGGAGGAGAAGCTAATTACACATTTAAGAGTCCATCCCCTTCTTTCATTCTCAGTTAATCAAATGAACAATGTTAAGGGTCAGAATAACTATCTCACACTTATACCAAGGGGAAGAATGGAAGATTCCTCTTAGGTTCCTGATACAGTAAATTAGCAGATGACTTTTTGATAGAAGGAGATGGCTTTCCTTTGCTGAAAATAGAAGACATATTAGTATTAATAGATCTGTTCATGGAAAGCCCCACCACAATTAGTGATCATCATTTATCATCATCAGAATTTCACCAAGAGATCCTAATCACTCGTTCCCTCAATTACTCACAGGAAAAAGAGCAGTATGTGAAAGTGCTGAATGCAGGTCACCCATTTTATGGCTGGTATGAGATATTAGATGTCTGTTGCAGATTTGGACAATTAATTTTACATTTCCTTAGACTTACTGTAGGAAAAAAAATACTCATTTTGTCATTTAAATTGCAGCAGCATAAAGGCACAGTCATTGAAAGAAACTGGAAAGGGACCCTTGTGGGTCCTAGAACTGCAAAGGGAAAATAAATTATCTATTATTTGTGTTTGTCTTTTCCTTCTCTTCATCCTCATCTCTCGAATTCCAAAACGTTTTCTAACGCTGGATAAATTTTTCACAATAAGTTCATTAAATTTTGTTTTATTTTCATTAAATTTCACCGTATTAAGTTCTTGGGCAACTCAGGGAGAGTACAAAGAACCTGTTAGGATATGCAGAGAGAAAATCAGAAGAGCAAAAGCCCAGCTTGAACTTAACCTAGCCATTGTGGTAAAAGAGTACAAAAAGCTTTTTTTACTGATATATTAATAAGAAGAGGGCTAAGGAGAATCTCCATCATTTACTGGTGAACATGACCACTGAGGATAACAAAAAGGCTGAGGTTCTCAGTGACTTCTTACATCTGTCTTTGAAAGTCAGACCAGGTATTCTTGGAATACTCTACTCCCTGACCTGGAAGTCTGGTATGGGGAGCAGAATAAACCCCCCACGATTCAGGTGGAAACAGTTAGAGACCTATTACTCCACCTAGGCTGTCACAAGTTAATTGGTCTGGAGGGTATCCACCTGAGGGTGAAGAGGGAGCTGGTGGAAGTGGTTGCCAAGTCACTTACCACCAGCTATCAGCATTCCTGGCAAAACAGAGATGTCCCAGAGAATTGGAGGCTTGCCAGTGTGACTCCCACCTGCGAGAAGCATCACAAGGAGAATCCAGAGAACAACAGGCCTGTCAGCCTGACCTCAGTGCCAAGAAAGGTTGTGGAACAAACCATCTTGAGAGAAATCACACAGCATGTGCAGGACAGCCAAGGGCATGGCCCATCCTACATGGGTCATGAAAGGCAGCTCCTGTGTGACCAGCCTCACCTCCTTCTGTGATTAAGTGACTTTCCTGGTGGATAAGGGAAAGGTGCTTGATGTAGTCTACCTTGACTTTAGCAAAGACTGACACTGCGCTGTCTCCAACAGTATATTCCTAGAGAAGCTGGCAGCCTGTGACCTGAACGGGTACATTGCCTGGTTATAAACAGGCTTGATGGCCAGGCCCAGAGAGTGGTGGTGAATGGAGTTAAGTCTGGCTGGCTACTACTCACGAGTGATGTTCCCAAGGGAAGGGTACTGAGGCCTGTTCTGTTTAATATATTTATTAATGGTCTGGACAAGGGGATTGAGTGCACTCTCAGTAAATTTGCATATGACACAAGGTTGGCTGGAAGTGTTGATGTGCCTGAGGGCCGGAAGGCCCTTCAGAGGGATCTAGACAGGCTGGATCACTGGGCTGAGGCCAGTGAGATGAAGTTCAACAAGACCAAGCATTGGGTCCTGCACTTTGGCCACAACAACCCCAGGCAATGCTACAGGCTTGGGTCAGAGCAGCTGGAAGAAATTGACCTAGGACACTGGCTGGAGCACAGCTGAACGTGAGCCAGTATGGTGCCCAAGTGGTCAAGGAGACCAGTGGCCATCTGGCTTGTATCAGAAACAGTGCAGCCAGCAGAAGCAAAGAAGCGATTGCTCCCCTGTGCTAAGCTGTGTTGAGGCTGCATCTTGAGTACTGCATTCAGTTTTGGGCCCTTCACTACAAGAAAGGTATGAAGGCCCTGAAGTGTGTTCAGAGAAGGGCAATGAAGCTTGTGAGGGGACTGGAGCCAATGAAACAGCAAAAAAAAAAAAAAAAAAGCATACTTGTGGCAACATTTCCATTGTTTACAGATAACTTGGAATGATGAGAAAGGAGATAAATTTAATCATCCCTTCTACATCAAGTAACTTAAAATTCTCTGTGTTCTGTGACCTCTGTACAGCACAGTCAGATGAGTAGCAGCCAGCCATGAGACAAAAGGGTACATTTCCACAGACAGTCCTCATCCCCTGGCTGCTACCTGTGAAATCCTCCCTTCAGTCACTGGGGAACATTGCACTCTTCTCACCCAGCTCTCCTGCATTCAGTGCTTCTAAGTATGCTTTCATATGTGCCTATCTCCAAGAAAAGCTGAACCACTGATGAGCAAGTCAAAGAGTACACTATAAAGTCTGGGGTGTCTGGCTAAATAGTGAACTCTGAAAGGAGCTTATTGCAAGTGTCATGCCTTAAAGCAAATGAGAAAAAACAGTACTGTAAATGAAGAGATTGAGATGTGTTTTATATTTTATGGCTCAAGTGTTCTTTACCACTGTAGCTGTATATTTTGAACTTGTAGGCACTGGCACAGGCTGGTCAAAGAAGCTGTGGGTGCCCTAACCCTGGAGACATTCAAGGCCCTGGGCAGCCTGAGCTGGTGGGTGGCAGCCCTGCTCAGAGCATGGAGTTTGGAACTAGACAATCTTTAAGGTCCCTTCCAAAGTAAGCCATTCTGTGATTTTTTTGTTTTTTTGTTAGTTAGTGTAAACTAAGAAAACAAATCAGCATACCTTATTGCAAAAAGTAGTAAACAGCTACACGATTCAGACCTTCTTGGCAATATGATGTGCTATTACCTAAATATTGTCTGATTAGTGGAACAAAAGATTTAAATACCCTTCAAAATTGAAACTAGAACATAGTTTGTATGCGCAGTGTCACCACCTCATTTTATTCCACAGAAGAAAATTATGTAAACATTATTTGGATGCAATAACATTTAGTGCCCTCATGTTTGTTCTAACAAATTCATTATTTCCTTTGCAGTCAGTTTTAGCAGTGATCTTTTATTAGAACACATAGTCTGTGTTTTCATTTAATTTTCTGCAGGCCTTTTTTGTTTGGCTCATTTATCTTTCCTTATCCCTTGAAACCATCTACAGTAATTCAGTTCACTACAGCTAGACCTTCTGACAGAGCAAGAAGTAATCAGCTCCAGGCTCCAAAGTCTGCCAAGGAGTATCTCATGATTCTGACTATTTTTATGCTTTTTAGGTTACTGGATACTTTTTGTTAGCATTTCTTTGGCCTTCATCCTGTCAAAGAGTTACTCCTTCCTCTTTCCTACCTACTGAAATACAGTTCAAGCGAAGACAAATTGCAGCAAGCCAATGAAATAAAGCTCTCAGTTGGTTTGTTGCTCTTAGTACTAGTTAATCTCTCTTAAAACATTTCCTTCCAAAATACAATAGTTTTATAAAATATTTTAACACAGAACAATTTGTTGTTTAGAACATTTTGAAAGTAAAACCAACTAATGTAGGTACAAATATCTGTTTTCCTTAAGCTTTGTCTAATATGCAGCTGATTCTTAGAAGCGGTATTGTGGTTTATGGTCAAGTTAGGGTACTTAGTGCAAGTAACGTGAGTAATTTGTCTTTTCCTGTCAAAACGGGTGTTCATAAAAATTTCACAGGTGACACGTATACACAGAAAAATAAATGGGATACAACTGGGGCAGACCCTGTTCAAGGTGCCTGGGCTATCTCAAAGAGCACTATGTACAGGTTGGTTCTGGAGTACCATTTTTAGATAGGGAAGCTCTTTGTCATAGAATGAGACACAGTTCTAAGGAGGTTTTTTCATATCTGAATGTACAGATGGTGCTTCACTGATAGCACCTGGCTTGTGTTTCTGCTGTGCAGGATTCTGTTGGCGTTCATTTTTGCTCTTGAACTGGAATGAAAACAAAAATCATCAAAATTTCTTACACAGTGAATCTAACAGAAAAATACACATGTAGCTTCAGATGGTAACATTCAGTGAAAACAAATACTTCTCTTGGATTTTGTTCTTTCCAAAATGTTTGGAATTAGAATTATTCAGTTTAGTTTCGGCCTGATAATTGCCACCAATTACTAATTGTAAAGTGAAGTACAGCCACAAGAACTTCTGTTTGATTTTTGTCTGACATTTGTTAACATCACTGTTTTCTTTGTATTTCTCCAGTATTTTTTAGTCTGTTTCACTCAAGAAAAACTATTTACCCTCATCTTCACTGCCTCTTGTGAACTATCACGATCTCCTTCCCATTCTGTGCTGAGAAGTTAAATTCAATCTCCAAATTGCCCACACTGACAATTTCCACCCACTCTTTAAATGTTTTCCTCCTTCCCTGGCTGTATTAACACACAGTTTTGACTTCAATATTTGTAGGCCATGCAGGATAGGTCCTGTCTCTTTTCGTAACAAACTGAAATCCATATCTGCATAGAGATCCTCAAATGTTATTTGTATAATAAAACTGAGTTTTATTATACAATAATATAACTGAGGAAGAAAAGACTTACCTTAATCCAGATGCATAGCATTTCTTGCATAGAATATTTTAAAGCATCAGATGCATTACTAATTAAACCAGTATGTTCTATAAATTTTAAGTGGGCTTCTTTAGAGTGTGCCGTAATGCACTAGAAACAGTATTGCATGGAGTGGCTACAATTAACTGTTCATTATTATTTTTAAAAGTATTTAGTTTTGAGTATCTGACATTATAAACTGAGTGTGGCATTGAGATTTAAGTTTTGTAATTAAAAGATTTGAAAGGGCTACCTGCTGAACTATGAGACTTTCTAGCTAGGGAAATAAATTACATTCTAGTCCACATCCCTCTGTAAAATAGATGTCATTTAGGAGAAGCTCTTAAAAAGAGATTTCTTAATTGGAAAAACATCCTTTTCAGTCACAAGTGCCTGAACTGAAGTGTGTCCTCAGAATATCAATATGAGCTGAAGCTATTAAAATGTCATGGTTAACCTTTTTTAAAAGCCTAATTTAATTAAAAAATAATAATTAGGGTATTCTTACCAGTAAGAATTGCCTGCCTCAAATGAACTTCCTGTACACTCTCAGTTTCAATGGATAACACTACTGGAAAAGATTCAGCATATGAACAATGAGATTGAGTTTGCAAATACTGTGATTAACTTACAGGTTTTGCTATTGGAGGTAATTACTGGAGCATGCTGGAGGGCAGGACATTTTGCTTCCTGATCACACCTTGTAAAATGGTCTTGCACATGTCAGCAGTTTTTAAGCGTAATATAAAAAATAACAATAATAATCATCATCATAATCCGAGCAATCAATGTACTTATACCCAGCACAGCTTCCATGTCTTTCCTGAAATCAATGAGAGCAGAGATCTTGTGAACTGAAGGAAAAGGCAGCCAGGCACCCTGCAGGGTACCTCTTCATTTAAGCCTGCATGAGTTAAAGCTTCACTCTGGCTATCATTTTGCAGTTACATTTTCATCCAGATAAAACTAATGCATCCCATGTCAGGGCTGGAGACATGATTTCGTTTTAGTGCAGTGGCTGCTGGAGTAAGAGCAGCCATATTCAATGAAAATAGATTATTTGAACAAAATTGTGGTTCCAGGATATAACTATACTGAGCAGTATTTGGAGACCAGTTGATGTAACATCATGGAATGGTCATCAACTATCTTCCATAATTAGAAACAAATGTCCAATGAATCTCATTGGATATGAGACTGGAGAATCACTTCCTAGGAAAAATAACACTGCTCTGTTGGAACAGAACATTTAGGAAAAACAACATTGCTGTGTTGCAACGGAGCACTTAGGATGAACAATTTAAAAATACTCTTTTAAGATACTGAAGGACAGTTCTATTTCCCTTTTTCCTTTGTGCAATCAGTGAGATCACACAAGTTGGTCTGCCAGCATATAGCAGTAGTTAATTTGCTTGAGAAGTGACCTTTATCCACATTTTGTTTGTTTTTCAGTGGACTGATTCTTGGTTGTGGAGCCATCTTGACTGGATGTCACCTGTCTGGTCATGTTAGGCAGTCAAAATGGAATCAAGATTTTGTCCTTGTGTTCCCAGACAGGGGACCTGGCCTTTGTTATGTACTTTCTATTCAGCCTTGAGGGGGAGAGAAGAAATGGGCTACAGGTTTCTAAAAAGCATTGCCAAGACCAAGTAAAGCAGAGTACTCAGAACCCATCCAGGAACAGTGCACAGGCATCTTGGACCATGCCAGTAACAGTGAACACAATAATGAGTCCTTTGATATGTTTCCCTTTCTGTTTAAACTACAACAACTTGGATTTTTGCAAACAATGCTTCCAGCATACTCATAACAACATGGGAGAGACATAGACAGGTTGCATTCAAACATAATCCAGATTTCTCACATTGGTGTTAAATGAGATTTCACCAGATCATAGAAGTGGACCTTTCGTTTTATAAACATCTAGGATGAAGAATTGTTGGAAGAACCACTAAATTTATATGCCAGAGACCTGGAGCCTATTGCAGAACTCAGTGAAAACAGTCACACAGTGTCATCCATCATCTTACAAAAGAAGGAGGAAACAAGGGCAAGATCTGAACTGTTCTCATCAAAGTACGGCAGAGGAATTTCTCTCTGCCTGAGCATCACTGACCTCCCTCCACACAACACATTTGTTGAAGGAATTTCTTCACTGCACTTCTCTCTGTGCTGTGAAATCCTGTGGCAGCTGGCTGCACTTGTCAACCATCTCTTCACAGGTTACTCCTAACTGCTGAATTTTGCATGTTCCATGCAAAGTTCAGAATGATGGTACCAAAGGGGTTAAAAAGTAAATGCAATCAGATCTCTATACCTCAACACAGAGACATACATTATGTGTTTTGCACTCAGCTTCAGAAAGCATGGAGACCAGCAAAAGAGATAACCTATCTTACAGCTTTGAAAGTGCAGTCAGCCTTTCCTAATGCTGAGATTTAAGAGATAAATGGCTCAAATCAGACTATGGAGACATTTCAGAACTCTTACCTCTTTTAAGGCATGATTATATACTTGCCTCTGTAACAATGGCTAAAGAATTCTGTTAATTTTGCAGCTCTTTTTATACTGATCTACACATACTACATGAAAGGAGTCAGAGCAGAGATAGACTTTAAACTCTGACCTGAATTTACACAGCAAAGCAATGCACTCAGTCCTGCCTCTGTGGCTGGGATTTCCTTTTCTTCCCATGCTGGCTGGGATGGCTCTGCAGGGTGCTCAGGCTATCTCCCTGATCCACACCTCCCTTTGAGTCAGACCCTTTGCAGCACAGTATCATTTACTGACACACCCCCCTCTGTGTTCAGCACCCCACTGATCATCTGGTTTGGGGGTACTGGGAACAGCCTCCAGCAGACTGGCTGTCCAGAACAGCACGTGAGACTCTTGCAAAGTCTCTGACCACTCCACACTAAAATAAGTACAACTCCATCTTCAAACATACAGCTTTTGCTACAGAACACCTGTGCTAGTGGTGACCCAAGGAGAAGTGTAGCTCCCAAAGGTGTGAGGAGCAACACTGTTAAAGGTGTGATGGGGTACAACAAGATTTAGGGCACAATAACCATTGATGCTTACTGATCATCCAGATGTTGCTCAGCCATTATCTTGCCAGTGCTGTGCATCACATGTTCCGCTGCAGACAGAGAAGGGGGTCTCTGATAGCACTGACCATTGCCACGGTTTTGAGAAGATTTTCAGAACTGCTTCTATCTTCCCTCCTCTCAGCTGCCATTGCTGGTTATCCCCAAGCACACCCTGTCCTGCCTTTCCCTGCTGGGGTGTGTGGTCAGGATGCTAAAGAGCTGCCTCAAACAAGGCATTCTTTTTAATTATAAAACTGTATAACAAAGCAATACAAAGTGCAATACAAAGTGCACACCTGTTCAGGAGAGCTGAAGTGTTTCTCTGAGAGCAGATAAGTAAATTGGTGCTTCCTCCCCATGCAAACCTGGAGTGAGAGGATGAATGATTTCACAGTATTAAAAGGTTATTTAAGCAGTGGTGTTTTGAACAAGTCTGCACCACAATAACTACCTCAGAGTGCAGTCTTATCTAAATCAGTTTTATAGCAGATAATTCAGATTCTAGTAGCAAAGAGCTCATTGAAGGACATAAAACCCACCTATGAAATCAGAGAAGCATTTGAATGATCAGTAATATCACCAGCACTTCCTGAATTCATTAGTTTAAAGCTGTCTCAGGTATGCCTGCGCTGTAATGTAGCCACAGAAATAATTACAGATCTTGCATCAGCTGTATGCAACCTGACCAGTCTTGTGCAGGGTAGATATGCAGTGGTTAAATCCTACAACTTTGATAAATCACAGGATTTAAGTTCCTCTAAGCAATTGTGCAATTTTATGCACACTCATGCTTCCACTGAAGACTGAGAATTCTATACACAAGCACTTGGCGCTCGGTATTAAATGCTAAGTTTTAACTTACTGTGACAGAACAGAGCTTCCAACAGACATGAGGTGTCTGCATTGCCAACGGGATGCCTATTTAATGAGACTTCCCCCTTGTCGTGGCACCTGACAAGATCAGTCCCTAGATTTTTTCTATCTCAACAGGAAATGCAGTCCCAAAGACTTTTTATCTCTCAATATTAAATGAAGGACGCAGCAACACCTTAGGAATATGAAGCTCTCTTACCAAATGCAGCTATGATAGCCCACTCTTCTTTTTTCCCTTGTTCTCTGAAGTTCAGCTTCTTTCACCTGTGTGCTTTCCTAGGTTGAGTTGAAAAATACCGCTGTAGCTAGCAGAGTCCTTTTCTCCTCCTACAGACTCTTCCGAGATGCAGTCCTACCATATTTTGTGTTTCAGTGTACACTGACTCTCTGCGGATTGTAACATTTTCAAGGCTGTCATAATGTTTTATACATCAAATATGATAAAATGAATTCACTGTACATTTGCTTATTAATCTTGTGATCTCTTAGTCACCCCTACTTCTTGCTACAGATCATCCATGACATCAAAAATACAGAAGACAGATTTAGTAGACGATGTACTAAGTCCTCCCCAGCCAGCTGATGTCAGCCATTATCAAATTAAAATCCTAGGGTGAAGAAGATAGTATGCAGGTACCACCTTTGTCAGTTGTGTATGGCGCCATCATCTTTGTGTGGAGATAACATCCCTTCTGCTTCTAACCTGGAGATAGTCCACATTACACAGACTTCATTTGTTTTGTTAGGCGGGAGGTTATATTCCAAATTCATAGGATCATGAGGATTTGAATACTTCAACTGTTCACAAATCACTGTTCACAGAAATGCTGTCATACAAACCCACTGCAGCTCATGAGCACTTTGTGCAGATGTTTGCCCTGCACGCTGTTTCAAACACAAAAATGGACTTTTGACTACGAGGGCTGGAGTCACAGTCTATTTTTCTCTTTGCAGAACAGGATCAGATAGCCAACTCTCAGGTGAATTACTTTTTTATAGGGCATTTGTATACATCAGATATAGTGAATGCCATTGAAAGCACCTTATTATCCTTGTCCAGTCATGGAAAACACAGCTGTAGTAAGACTTGGCAAGAAATCAGCTGCTGGGAAAGTAAGTGTAAAACTGCAGTCAGTGTGTTTGAAAAAGCGACACAGACCTGAAGCTGCTGCACTGAAGTGGCAATTGCAGCTTCAATTTCACACTGGAAATTACTAGTATGGGAGAAGCACAGTGGAGACCAAGTCAAGGACTAGATCCTATCGTCAGAAGGGCTGCAGAGATAGTGATTGAGAACAGAAGCAGTCACTACCTTATTACCACTTTTGTAAAAAGTAAAGATCACAAGGGGAAGAAAACAAGGGGATGTTCATTCACACATGTACACAAGGATAAAATTCGTAATGAAAAGCTGTTTTTTTAAACAGACATGGGAGTAATATGTCTACACTTTTGTTAAAAACAAGCAAATAACAACTAACTTTTTACAGAATGTATCCTTGAAAATATATGAATATTTAACTGATCAGTACAATGGATTGTGGTTTTTTTTTCTTTCTGTCTCCTTGGGAAGAGATTTCCTGCTTTGATCCATTTTCAGAATTAACTAACAGAACAAGCTATCTGGAATAACTGCAGAATCACAAGATTTAATTTTTGCAGCTCAAAACTAAGCCATACTAATAAATACAGAATCGGCACCAGCTCATAGCGAAGCTCTTTCTGAAAAGAAATGCTACCATATGGCAGCTCTCAGTATCTTATAACTTGCATTGTGATTCTAAGTGCGAAATCCCCTATGGCTCACTGAAAGAATATATATAATGAATTCAACACATTATTTATGTAAAAATCCATCCTGTTGAATATTCTGCTCTTAGAAAACGTAGCTTTCAAAATTAGATTTGCCAATAAAACTCCCTTCCTTCATTGATAATCAGCAATGTATTCCAGTCATTCCCCTCAATTTATTCATGGAAATGGAGGAGAAGGAGAGGTCTACTAAGGAGTAATCTCTGCTCCACAGGATCACTCAGGGAAATCTATTCAAGGGAAAGAATATAAAAAGGATTATGCCTTGTGCACATAAATTAGAGATAAAACAAATACCACTTACACTTGAGAATTTGCTAAACAGAATCACCATTTTTTAAAAGTTTAAGTAAGGCTGGTAGCAAAGAACAGAGGGGCTTGGGGCACCTTAGATTGTCACAAATTACTGGCAGTGCTAAAACATAGTGTTGTGGTTTAACCCAGCAGGTGGCTCATCTCCACACAGTCACTTGCTCACTCCCACCCCTTCCCAGTGGGATGGGGGTGAGAATCAGGGAAAAAAGAACAGTAAAACTCGTGGGTTGAGATAAAAGTATTTGTTAAGATAGAGAAAAGGAATAAGGGGGAAAAAAAGAATAGTTATGACAAATGTATATGTATATGTATGTGTATATGTATGTGCATATGTATATGTATATGTATATAACAAATGATACACAGGCCTATGACGGCCTATCACCACCCTATGATGGATGCCCAGCTAGCCTCTGGGAGGCAGGAAACACACTGATGTATAGATTTCATTTAATCTTGCTCTCCATCACAATCACAGGCCACTCACCTTCCTTTTCCAGAATGGTAGATATTAGCTTAATTTCATAGAGTAAGTACTGTGGAGTCTACTGATGTTTGTATCTATTGAGATGTACGTTAGTGATCATGCATCTAGTAGTTTTCTGGATTAGTTTAGCAGAAGTAGGCTGGAATTTTTCAGTGTAGTTCTATGTACTACTACAGAGTTCTTCTGCTTTCCCAACTGTCTCTGTAGTCATAGCTGTTACTGCATCTGCTTCAGGTACTAAAATCTGTGGTTGCACAGATGCTATGTGCTATGTACTATGGACTGCTAGTAAAATCTATGCTAGTTTTTCTGTCAAGGCTGGCTCAACCTGCATTTATCATAGACAGTTCACTTAGAAAGGTCCCTTTTAGCAATTCAGTCATTTTAATGGCAGAACTAATTTCATTCTTATTCTAAGGAATACTTTAACAGGCATTGAAATTCTACTGCCTTCAGAAGGACCAGGGCACCAGCTCACGTGTCCTGGATTTGTGGCCAGCCCTCTCATTTCTGTACATGCTACATCTATGGACTGTGACTCAGAGCTGCTGACAGTCCAAAACCTCCAAAGGCAGCATATGCACAGCAGTGGGAACAAACTCTGCTGGTGACACTGGTTCACCTAGGAAATCTCACTGGTGAGCAGCCACCTTGAGATCAGAGCTACAGAACTGTGTCCCCTTGAATGGGATCTCCAGGGTGGCAGGTGTGTTATCACACTTTCAGCAGTTCCAGCACTCACATCTTCTAATACCGTAGCTTGTGTAATTTATTTAATCAAAATTCCAGTGTGGTTAGACCAGAGCTTTACTAAAACTTTATAAAAACTTGAATTATTTGCCTAGGTATCAATTAAGAATTAGTGACTGATGCCTACCCGGAACATACTTTATGATATTTTCTAACATGTGTCACTGTACTCATATTTTAGAGGTTCCTTGTTATAAATTGCTTTGCTTTGTTGCCAAGTATCCCATGAAAGGAACATAAATCAGACACAGCAGACCGAAGGTATATTTTCAAATTTTCATGCAGTAAGCCATTAAGGTCTAATATCATTTATTTATTTAGATGGCACTGCAAAGTTTGTCAGTCTTACAGCTAAAGTTTCTCAAAGGAAAGTAGTGCCCCAGGACTGTTTGTACTGCAAAGAATAATTGTGGTCTTTACAAAATACAAAGCAAGCTCTTCATCTGATTAATCTGAATGAATTAATAGACTTGGTTTTTAATCAATCTTCTTTGACTGGATGAATGTTAGGCAAAAAACTACGACCCCAAAGGACTAATATGAAGGCATTTTTTTTGTCTTCAGCAGCCGGCAAAATGTTCCTTAGAGATATGCATTAGGCCGAGTATTGCTCAGGTAACCAACACCCGGTGCACACAGGGGACTTACTTCATTTGCTGTCTCAGCTATTATTTCTGTGCAAGCTGTTGATTTAATATTACACAAAGAAGGCAAGACTACCATTCATTCAGTAACAGTGATGCAAATTAGCTGCATCTTTCTGAAAGTCTACTGATTACAGACCACCTCTTGTTTTATTCAAGTAACTGACATCCTGGTTGCGTTACCAAGTTGAGTTTTCAGACCATTTGCTTACATCTACTGGATCCACTGGGAGCAACAAGAAAAGCTTATCCATTCAAATTGTTCTGGCAAGGTTCTGCCATCACTGGGCTTCTCGTAGTGTCAATTTTGTACAATAATATTGGACATTGAACAGAATTTATGTAGGCTTCTTTATTTTATTTATTTATATATATTTTTTGTAGCACATTTTCTTTACATCTGTAAAGATCACTACTTAGGAGGGGCTGAGGGCAAAGGATGTTCAGGAGAAGAAAAGCAGCATCTGAAGCATGAGGAGGCAGAGGGACCTGAGATAGGGCGTGCTTGGATTTCCTATTTCGGGGTCAATTAGGATCTTGCCCAGCTCTTGCCCAGTCCTGGAATTTCCACACTGTGGGAGTGCAGCAGTCTGCTGGGACAGGTTTTCAAGTGGATGTGTCACTTGGTGGGAAGGGAGAGCTACATCCACAGCAGAGATGTCTTTGCTGTGGAACTGGAAAGTATTTTGTGAGTTACAAAAGGTATCAGTGCTGATAGAGGACAGCAAACAGGGAAAAGGTCACACAAAGAAACACATTTGTATGAGGCAGTTCATCTGGTTACAGGGATATGTTTCATGCACTGACATCAGTGGGAAGGTTTGTCGGTGCTGTGTTCATGCAATCACCTGTATTAATGACATGGCAGTGGGAGGTGGCATTTTGCTCAGAGGGCAACTTCAAAAGGAGCAAAATGTTCATCTTTTTCTTTCTTTTTTTCAGTTACGTAGACTGCTTAGAACAGAAGAAAAAAGCTTAGATTTCCACTGGCGAAAGAGTACTCTAACAACCTTGTGACACTTGGACAAGAAGAATCCTGCTGGAAAAACACATTCCTTTGGTTCTGCCACAAAGCGTCTGCACTCTGGGGCCTTGTCCGCAACCGAGTGCACAGACTGGCACAGGGTGCTGATATATAGCAGTGCATGAAGGCTTCTGATGAATGCCACCTAACACATTCACTTATTATATAAAAGAAAGAAACAAATCCCTTTTATAGATTCATAGATTCGTTAGGTTGGAAAGGACCTACAAGATCATCTAGTCCAAACATCCTCACATCACCATCCCTACCCACCAAGCTACTAAATCAAATCCCTTAGCACCTCATCTAAACACTTCTTGAACAGCGCTAGGGACGGTGCCTCAACCACCTCCCTAGGCAGGCCATTCCAGTGCCTGACCACTCTCTCAGAGAAAAATGTTTCCTCAAGTCTAATCTAAATCATCCCCGGCACAACTTGTGGCCATTCCCTCTTGTCCTGTCATTAGTTACCTGGGAGAAGAGGCCGACCCCCTCCTCACCACAGCCTCCCTTCAGGAAGTGGTAGAGTGCGATGAGGTCTCCTCTAAGCCTCCTTTTCTCCAGACTAAACAATCCCAGCTCCCTCAGCCGCTCCTCGTAAGACTTGTGCTCCAGACCCCCCACCAGTTTTGTTGCCCTTCTCTGAACACGCTCCAGGGCCTCGATGTCTTTCCTATAGTGAGGGGCCCAAAACTGAACACAGTACTTGAGGTGCGGCTGCACCAGAGCTGAGTACAGGGGGATGATCACCTCCCTGCTCCTGCTGGCCACACTATTCCTAATACAGGCCAGGATGCCATTGGCCTTCTTGGCCACCTGGGAACACTGCCAGTTCACGTTGAGCCGAGCATCAACCAACACCCCCAGGTCCTTTTCCTCTATACACTCTTCAAGCCATTCTGCCCCAAGCCTATAGCATTGTATGGAGTTATTGTGGCCAAAGTGCAGGACCCGGCACTTGGCCTTATTGAACCTCATCCCATTGACCTCGGCCCAGCTGTCCAGCCTATCCAGATCCCGCTGAAGGGCCTCCCTACCCTCAGGCAGATCGACACATCCTCCCAGCTTGGTGTCATCCACAAACTTACTGAGGGTACACTCAATCCCCTCATCCAGGTCATCAATGAAGATATTAAACAAGATGGGCCCCAATACTCACCCTTGGGGGACACCAGTTGTGACGGGACACCAGCTGGACTTAACCCCATTAACCACTACTCGCTGGGCACGGCCCTCGAGCCAATTCTCACTCCAAAGAAGAGTGAACCTATCCACACTACAGGCTGCCAGTTTCCTCAGGAAAATACTGTGGGAGACCGTGTCAAAGGCTTTGCTGAAGTCCAGGTAGACTACATCAACAGCCTTTCCCTCATCTACCAGTCTGGTCACCTAGTCACATAGAAGGAATTGAGGTTGGACAAGGACAACCTGCCCTTTGTGAACCTGTGCTGGCTGGGTCTGATCCCCTGATTGCTATGCACATGCCGTGTGATCTCCCTCAAGATCAATTGCTCCATAACTTCCCCTGATACTGAGGTCAGGCTGACAGGCCTGTAGTTCCCCAGGTCTTTCTTACGGCCTTTCTTGTAGATGGGAGTCACATCGGCAAGCCTCCAATCTTGTGGGACCTCTCCAGATGACCAGGAACGCTGATAGATGACAGAAGGCGGCTTGACAATCACCTCTGCCAGCTCCCTCAGCACCCTTGGGTGGATCCCATCTGGTCCCATGGACTTGTGGCAGTTCAGATGGAGGAGCAGGTCTCTGACTGTCTCAGCTAGGATCACAAAAACCACACAGTCAAGCTGCAGTATGTAGACTAGCAGATCCTTAGAAAATATAACATAATTATTTCTTTTTATAAAAAATAAATAAATAAACAAGCCAATAACTTATGTCCATATATTCCCAAGCAGCGTGTGACTATGGCATGACTTTTAGTAGGCACAGCCAATGATCAACTCCCCTTCTAGAATAAAGATATTCTCTGGGATTCAACTCAATGCTTGATAGCCCCCAATTTTCATAGAATCTAAGAATGGCCTGGGTTGAAAAGAAACTCAAAGATCATTGAGTTTCAACCCCCTGCCACAGACAGGGTCACCAACCACTAGACGAGGCTGCCCAGAGTCACATCCAGTCTGGCTTTGAATGCTTCCACGGATGGGGCATCCACAACCTCTCTGGGCAACCCGTTCCAGTGTGTCACCACCCTCTGAGTGAAAAACTTCCTGCTAACATCTAACCTAAATCTTCCCTGTCTTAGTTTAAAAACATTCCCCCTTGTCCTATCAATATCAACCCATGTAAACGGTTGTTCCCCCTCCTGTTTATACACTCTCTTCAAGTACTGGAAGGCCACAATGAGGTCTCCCTGGAGCCTTCTCTTCTACAAGCTTAACAAGCCCTGTTTCCTCAACCTTTCCTCACAGGAGAGGTGCTCCAGCGCTCTGATCATCTTAGTGGCCCTCCTCTGTACCCGTTCCAAAGCTCTGAATCTTTCTTGTGCTGGCAGCCCCAGGACTGGATGCAGCACTTCAGATGGGGCCTCATAAGAGCCAAGTAGAGGGAGACAATCGCCTCCCTCTCCCTGCTGGCCACCAATTTTTTAATGCAGCCCAGGATATAGTTGGCCCTCTGGACTGCAAGTGTGCACTGCTGATTCATGTCCAGCTTCTCATCCACCAGAACCCCCAAGCTCTTCTCCACAGGACTGCTCTCCAAGAGCTCTTCCCCCAGTCTGTATAAATGCCTGGGATTGCCCTGGCCCGTGTGCAACACCTTGCACTTGGCCTTGTTGAACATTATTAGGTTCACAAGGGCCCATTTCTCCATCCTGTCCAGGTCTCTCAGGATGGCTTCCCCTCCCTCCAATGTATTGACTGCACTGATGAGATTGGTGTCATCTGCAAACTTGCTGAGGGTGCACTTTATTCCATCATCTATGTCGTTGATGAAGATGTTGAAGAGCACCTCTCTCAAGAGTGACCCCTGGCAGACACCCATCCTAAAAATCCATAGCTCTTCAGTTTAGAGAGAAGAACATGGTGAGGGACCATGTCAAAGGCTTTGCATATGTCCAGATAGATAACATCCGTCGTGCTTCCCCCATCCACTGTCGCCATCTCTCCATCATAGAAGGCCACCAGACTGGTCAGGCAAGATCTGCCCTTGGTGAAGCCAGGCTCGCTGTCTCAGATCACCCCTTCATCTTGTATGTGCCTTAATATGGTACCCAGAAGGATCTGCTACATGATCTTAGGCACAGAGGTGTGATTCACTGGCCTGTGGTTCCCCCGGGTCACCCTTTCTCCCTTTCTTCAGAATGGAGAAGTTTCCCTTTTTCCAGTCACTGGGGATTTCACCCAACAGCCATGACTTTTCAAATATGATGGAGAGCAATAATAACATTAATGATAATAATAGTAACAACAACATCATCATAAACACAAAGTTTCCAGACAAAGGTTCTTTCAAAATTTGTCATCCATTTAGCAAAATTGTGTTGAAAAGAAGTAGAAGCACACTTGCCTTGTAAATAAGTTACAGAGACCTACACAAAATAATGATCTTGTTGGCTCATTACTTTTGGCTGAGAGCATGGTTTGAACACTGTGGAGGAGGAGTAATACATTTCTTTTCTATACATGTCCATACATTCTGTTCACCTTCTTAGTGTCCAAGATGCCTCAGAGCTGCTGCATTAGGCAGTATCACATCCCCTGTGCTTGTTCCTTTGCTCTCCCTATGGAGTCACTTACTCTTTGCAGGAAAACACAAGGGAATCTCCTCAACAATAAGGACAAATAAGTAATCAAATAGCAAAAATGGTAAATCCATCATAGTACTTGTTTACAATATATACTTCTTGTGTCTTTTTATTCTGCTAAGATAAAACTAAAGATAAAACTAAAGATAAACTAAGATAAAACTAAAATTATCATAAGTAACACTTATTAAAAAATTTCCCATTGTTTTCTTCATCTCAGATTCTGAGGATAACACAAAACTGTGAATCTGTTTACTTCAGAATATTATGGCTTGGGTGAAGAAAAAAAATCTGCAATATAAATGTATTTCCCAGTGTCATTTCATTAGGCAAAGAAGTGCTTCATATTAAAGATTTATCTTTCATCTCACAGTCACAGTTTCAGTAGCACTGATCTCTTTATTCTCCTTTCTTCCTTTTTTTTTTTTTCCAGTGAAATTCCATTTCTTAAAATAACAGCCTTCTTTGTGAGATGACTATGTTATCATTACCCCAGTAATCTCACTTGGAGATTTCAGACTATTCATTTTAACACCAATTCCAATCTGCCTTTTGATATTCCTTTCTCCTCTGTTCAAACAGGCTTCTGATTGCCCTGGCTCATCACTGAAGGGGCTGATATGGAAGACAAAACCAGCTGACATCCCACAATGTCATTCAGCAAACCCCATGCTCTTCTCTAGCAGCAGCCAGTGCCAAGGAGGTTAGGACATAGTCATGTTTCACTATTAAATTCTCCTAGCCATTATGCAGATACTACTTTTAATCTTTGCATCAAAACATAACAGTTTTGACATGAAAAGGAAAACTGTAAATCTGTTCAAATCTTAAGGCACTGACCACAGGCAATGTTTGGAAATAGAGGAGATGCTGTTTTGCTTCCCTATTTGTAGCTGCTGATTTGTGTCTTTATATTGTAAAAAGCTCTTCTCTGCATAGGATTTACTTTTTCTGTTTTAACAGCTGATTGTAGGTGTTATAGCTATGCCTTTGCTTTCATAGTTTCTTTGTGATTTGTCTGTAGTTTGTGAGGTGCTGTAGTTTCACAACCAATTTTCAATGAGCCTATAGGAGTGCTAGTCAAAAACGTATTTTTTATTTTTTTCCATTGTGTTAAAAAAAAAAAAAATAGTTGATAGCAACATATGCTCAACAGCCCCTTGGCAGTTTTCAAGGCAACTTTGCATTAAAAAAAATGGTGTTTATAGGGAACATGATATGCTTGCTATTCACTCCTTAAACCATGAAGGAAAGAGGGAGAAAGTAATATACTGCATATTTAGGCACTATCAGCTATGCTTTTGTCCCAGTTAGGATTCAGCCTCAGCAGGAGCTTATGTTCAAAGCGATGATGTATGTTACACACACACACAAAAAAGCTTCCATGTTATCTAGAGATGTACTTTGTTTTCTGTCTTGCTATAACTCCTTTTGCCTTTAAAACTTCTTCAGAGACTTTCACCAGCATGAGTAAGGTCAGACACAGTAAAAACAATCACCAGATTTATCACCATTGCCACATTTATTGATTTGTCTAACATGTCAAATAACAAATCAGCATGGTGATAACATACTTTAGGTTGCAGATTGCAGAGACTCTTGCCATTCATCAGAGTGTGCCATCGTGATGTCAGAGGGAAGAGCAGAGAGCATCTGCAAGAGCAAGTTCTCATGTGTCGTGCATTGAAGATATCATGAGCATGGTAGCCACTAGTAGATGAACGTATATGCTTCCACAGCTTATCTTACAAGCACTTCGCAAAGATCATTCATTACATTTCAGCAAGCTGTACTTAAGTCAACCAGTAAAAAAAAAGAAAGGGAGAACCATTACATATCAGAGCAAGGGAAGAACACATTACAGAGCATACAGATAGCACACTTGGCTGCAGGGTAGACTGCTTCTGGGTTTGGAATTAATTTGTCTATTTTATTTTCTGTAAGACACTTGAAATTCTTCCTCCTCACACCCCTTCTAACAGTGTGCTTTCTTTTTTTTTTTTTTTTTTTTTTTTTTTTTTTTTTTTTTTTGCAAGGCAGTAGGACTATAATAAAGGATTCAATTTTGCATGCCTTCCCTGACGCGAGAACCCATTCTAGGTGTAGAGGTACTCCCTCACCTCTGCGCCTGCGTGTGACTCTGCCCTACACAGCTAGCTAGCGCACCACTCAGGGACAGATGGGCAAAGACAGGCAGCAGCCTGAGAACTGTTGTGCTGCTTGCGTCTCTGCTGAGACAGTTCTGTACCACTTCTAACACAAACTCACGTTTTGCAGCATATTTCAACTCTAACTAGCAAAGGAACATAAAGAAAAGGAAGCCATAACAACAAAAACAGCAAACCCAAGGTAAATAAATAATTATAATAAAACACAGTACATGCAGAAAAATACACAGAGGATGCATCTATCCTTTAAAGATGGAACCAAGGAAATGGCTTTTCATCCCCCCTTTCCCCCCGCTCCCCCCCCCCCCCCCCCCCCTTGCTTTTTTAATCTTTCAGTTATAGGCTTTAAACTTACAACCTATTTTTGTGAATTCAGCAGTCATAGTTGCTATGGAAAATCTGTAATGCTCCTCCAGGGTAGGTAGCAGATAAAAGTAAGAGTGTCACAACTCAAGTCATCTGACTGGAGGCTCAGTGGGGCAAGTGCTTTTCCTCCCTGCCTACCTGGAGTGTGTCAGTAATGCTTATGTGCACTGTGCAAATATTAATAAATCAGATGAGAATTTCTGAGCTGGATGGAAAAGCAAGAACAATACAAATAAGCAGCAGGGGAGGCAAAAAAGCATGCAAATCAATCTATACTTTCTGGTCCGTAGGTCCCAAGCCTCATTACCCTTGAAACTTTTGCTAGTGCTTAAGCAGCACTCTAGTTTCTTTCTCAAAGATGGAAGCGGGGTCTGCCATCCACAATTTAATGAGCATCAAGGAGATCAAAAGAGCCAAGGCAGAGCGATTCCAATTGTCATCTTAAAATAAATTATTTCTGTATTTGTTTATTTATAATTCTTTATCTTTTTTATCTTGTAATTATTTTTATTTTATGTTTTATACATATATTTGGCAGATGTTTAGAAGTGGATGGCATTATTGCTTTCTAGAGAGATGAAGAAAAGCGGTAATGTGCCCTTTATGATCAAAGTAGAATTATGTTTATCATATATTGCTTTTCATCTTCAGTACTCTCTGAAAACATGCATGTATTAAACCTTATTCTTGTGAGGTACATAAGATAAGGTCATGCTCATTTTCTATGTGGAAAATTAATAATAATAATAAGAAGAAGAAGAAGAAGAAACCTGTGCCAGAGAGAATTTTACTCCTCTGCACGTGAGAAGAGTTTGTCAGAGGGAAGGGAAGTCTAAGTGGGCAAAATAGTCAAAGCAATGAAAGGCTCATTTCTTCTTTCATTCACTGTCAGTGAAAATTTTAATTCTAAAATCTGTAGTGATCATGTATTTTTTCAGAGGTAGAGAGGTTAAACAGTAAAATAAATATAAAAGCATGTATATACACATAAGCCTATTAAAAGGAGAGTACGTGTAGCAAAGGAAAAACTTGAATGACATTGTACTATGAGACAAGAGCAAAACTTAAGCAGGCAATCTCTGTTGAGTTTCCCTGCATCCATTATGAAACAGCCGCAAGTAATCTAGTCACAGTGTTACCTCTTGTTCTACAGAATTACTGCTCCTTCAGTAGAAGCAGCGATTATTCAGCATTCAGTTTTCTTTTCATTATGCATTTCCAACCCTGTTTTAGTGTCAAATAGTTAACTACAGAAATGTCTTTGCTAGCTTGAGGAAATGATGCCTTAAGGGGTTGCAGCTTGGGTCACCAGTCAGAGCTCAGCATTAATAGCTCCAGCACAGACTTCTGTAAAGGCATAGACGGACACATATCCTGTGACTCAGTCCTGGCTGTGGTACAGAAGTGCTTGGTGACACAACCCTCAGCCTGTCTGCCACTTCTCAGAACAATATGGCCATTGTATATCTAACCTTATTCTCTGTGAACACCAATGCCTATCAAAAAGATGAGTAAACCTACGACACAAACTTTGTGAAGAAAAAGGTGGTCCATGTGATATTTTTTCTACAAATTAGAGGGGCTGCACAAAGCTTAGGCTGAGGCTCATTCACCAGCTTCAGTCCTAACGCTCATCTATGGGCTGAATGTTCAAGTACAAAAATATTGTGAGAGCAAATATGGTCGGGGCAGCTTTTACTTCGTCTACACAGAACGACATGGAGTCCAACCTCACTGAACAAACACAGCACAAATACACAGATAGTAGTAGTGTTCTATTAGTCCTGAGGGCGGAGCAGCTCCTCTCAAATGCAAACATGTATGATTTAACAGCTTCTACTGACCAAGGTTATTTCAACCATGCTGTACTAGAAAATAAATTTTTTCTGTTATAATTAAAGAGAAAGGTGAGTATTTATGTGTACTACTTGGAAACCAAAGATATTTCTCCAAGCTTACTCCAGTCTTGCTGAAAACTGTAACGACCTCACACGTTGGCCAGTGCAAAAAGCCAATGATTAACAGGGTGTGTATATGTGTGGAGTATTGATGGTGTCAGCACGTTCCGGGAACTGTTGGGAACACTACGGATCTACTGGCAGTTAGTGACACCTACTGGCCTATTCTCGCGTACGAAAAGTACAATCGGTTTTAATTTCTGAAATTTCTTTTTTTGTAGCCATTGCTCTACCATTGCTTTCTGAATAGTATGGGACGACAAGGGAGGCCACAAGGACAGCCAGTAAGCACCACAAACTCCATAAATGAGAGAACAGCTTCATAATGTACAGGAATAGAAGAAAAAATCGTTCTCTTTATGCATTTCAGACCCAGAAGTCTGGGAACAGATTTCAGCACCCTCAGAAACTGTTGTAGAGAGGCACACGATGCGTTGCTCTAGGGGCTGGGATGAGACCTGTGTGGGGCAGGACTTTCAGCATAAAACAGCTGACAATTGCTCTGTGTCTTTAGGAGTACACAACAGAATACTTTATGGGGCTCTAGTGGCTCTTGTAACGTTTGTAATATTTTTCTGATATTTTTTAGCTTACGACAGGCTTTACTATGTCTTTTTCCCAATGTGAAACAATCTACTGGTGTTGAGTTTATGCTTAATTCATACTATAAATACACGTTACCTGCCTCAGCAAAGGGTCATTTCCAGCAGGTGTCACTGTGAAGTAATAAGTGCAAAATCCACCCAACTCGAAGAGTCAGGAGCTGGATGGGCAGCAGGATCTAAGAGCCTGGCTGGGCCAAGGGCCAGCAGCAAGCTCCGTACCAGCACCTAACCCCGAAACAGAGGCTGCCATTAAGTGTCAGAGGAGTAAGCCACAGGCTTTGCCTGGCGTCCGATGAAGGGCTGTAGGTCACTCCCATCCTCCTGCATCCCTCCCACAGGTTGGGCTATCAGCATCTCAGTAGCAGCAAAGCACTGACTTTTGAATGTCTGAAGCCTTATACATGATGGATTCTTGCAGGCTCAGGGAGCTGTGCCTGTATTTTCTATTCTGGGCCTCATGAAGTCCTTTATTTCCTTAATTTGTAGAACAGGGCTGTTTTTTGGGAGCTAGTTTTCAGAAGCTACTTAAAACCATGGATGCATGGATACCTACCTCAGACCTGGCTTGAGGGAGCCAGATTTAAAAATGACTGGTCACTTTTTTACTTGGTTGTAGTCAAATTTTGTGTTGTCTGTATGACCAGCTCAGGTTTGTTAGCTATTTTAAAGCCAAAGTGATTTTACATTTTTGCTGTTATTAACAGTTTGATACTGATATGTCCAGGAAATAAGCTAATTCACTTGCACTTTTATGAGCAGTTCAGTTTTATACCTTATTTCATTACGGTTATGCAAAATGCACCATGAGTAGACCTAGACATAGAAATGGACGAGGAAGATTTTTTGACAGCAGTTTTTCTCTGAAAAAATATTAAATGTTAATGACATCTTGCAAAATGACACCAGCCTAGAAGAACATTCCTTTAGAAGGGTTCAAAGAAGGACAGAAGCTCATAAACTGACAGTATCTGAGTGGTGATGAGAAGGCACCCTGCTGGATTTCCTATGGAACGCTCTGCTCCAGATGATGCTTGTGTCTGATTCTTGACTATTGCCTTTTAGAATGCCAGGACAATAAAACTCCACTGTACTGGAGATCTTATTTTATTTTGTTTCAAGAAATGATTTTCAAATAGTTGTCACAGAAGGAGAAACTTAATTGCTCTTTTTTCCTATTAAAAACAAAAACAAAACAAAAAAACCCAAAACCTTTCCTCAAGAAGTTTAACCTATTTAGCCTGTACATAACTGATGGCATTATGAAAGTGTAGGGGTTACACAAACAAGACTTTTGAAGATAATTTCTCATCAGCACATGGTGTCAAATATAAACTGTTAATTCTCAAAACCTCTGATTCTCACTACAGTGGGAAATACTAGTATTTATAAGCATTAGTTAAACCACACACTTTCATTGTTCAGTACTCTGAAAAGGTACTTTCAAACAACAGTGTTCTGTTTTGTCAGTAATCTAGAAATGGCCCAGCAGATTTTGTCTCAGTGTTTTAATTTAAAAAAGTTTCTTGGTACATTTTGGAAGTTTGAAGCTGTTGTGAATTTCTGCTCTTGATCCCTGTAAAACCACTTTTGCAAAGACAACACTGTCTCCATGGAGACCCTAAAAAAGTATTTCAAAACAAGTATAAGCTGTAAGTTTTGCTATTTAAAGTATGCAATGTGACATGAGAGAACATATTTCTGAGACTGACTTTTGTCTTTTGATCTCTGAAGATAAACTTCCTTGGGGTGAGCAGATAAACAAGCAGAGGATACAAATTAATTGCTTCTAGTCTGCACTATAATTTTCACTTTTTAAATTACTTTTGATTAAAAAAAAAAACAACATTCTCTTATATGTGTTGTAATAAAGTAACATAAATAAATGTGACCTTTCTTGGATTTTTCCCTCCATTAACTGCTTCTTTTCTTGTGTGAAACTTATCCAGTACCATGAGTGAGAACGTGATTATATAAAGATGTACAAAGCCCACACAACACTACTCAGAAACTTATCAAAGTTTCACATCTGTGATGTATATGTTATTTTTTTTTGTACTCTTCATGATTCAGAAACTCAGTTAAGCAAAAATATTTTACTGGATTTATGTCACAGTGAAACATTAACATGTATAAGAGATCTTCACATAACTTACATTCATGTTTTAGATGGAAAATTTACGAAGGGGGAGACAGAGGGATGGGCTTTTCTGCTATCTGCCCAAGTGGAGATCACTGCAGAAGTACTCAGAGAGACATGCTGTTTCCAGCTTTGGCTTGAGAGTAGTAGCCTTATGCTACAACTAGCATGTGTGGTTCTTGCAGCATGGCTTGGACCCAGCTGATGATATTCCATTTCATTCATCATGCCTTACGCAGGACCATGGACATTGTTTGAATAACACTTAGTTTGAAACCAATAGTTGCCTACTCAGTGGAAAATTCTAGGTACTCAAGAAAGATTGGGAGGAACTAAGGAAAACAGTGAACAGAGTCATCAAGAGCCAATATGAAATGTTAGATACGTCAGATTTTTCATTTCACTAACTGTCTGTGTTACTGATTAGTAAGAAAAATTGTTGAAGACTAGTCCATCTCATAAAATCTTGAGTAGTCAATGCTTCTTGTGTTATGCTTCTTTGATGTCACTTGCAATGTAGTATAATAAAATTAAAGAAATCCAGACCTTCTTTATTGAGATACACAATAAAAAGTTTATGTCAAAATCCCTTTTATGTTACAAAATCTCTTTGTTGTGTCTTGCAAAGCTCTGAGTTGTCATTAAACATTGTATGGAGGGTTACTTCCATAATCACTCAAAATACATAAACACAGCAGTGTCTTCCAAGATCAAATTCCCTTGTAATGAATATTGGAAAGAAAGAAAAGTGAAATGTTGCATTTCTTTATAATTCTTCTTCTAAATCATAATAAAAAAAACACATTAGAAACTCAGGGTTGGTTTTTTTTCCACCTATGTCTCAGGACACATAGTCATAGAAAAAAATGTTGTTCTCTGTTGCAGTGCTGCTTCCTCCTGTAAGAGAGAACTTCTTCACTTTGTTTCACTTCTAGAAAGCTGGATTAATGACCAAACATGGAGTTAGTTCTCCAACCTCTCTTAAGGCTGAGGTGATGCTTACAGTAAGTGGGGTCAAACAAGACAGGACATAGCTCCCCTCTTTGAGAAGCAAAGAAATATTGCTTCTGAAAACCATCGCATCTTCCATGCATTCATTGTCAGTCTGTTTTACTCCCATCAGAGGAGAAGCTCCAGCACTAGGTGAGGCAGGGCAGAACGAGGATGAGATTAGACGCTCTCTTTGTCAGAAACTGGATTCCCCAGCTATCAGTCAAGCCCCTTCCTCTGTGAAAAACAGGGTGGTATAAAGAGATATCAGATTTCCTTCGCATCCTCTTATAACCACATAGCGAAAGCAAAACTCTCAAACAACTGTATCTTCAGTATGACTGCCAATTGTCCTGTACCACTGCAAGCTGTGTTAACCCAGAGTGGAGTCTCTTTTCAGTTTGTATATATAGATATATCCATTCTTGCATTTATTTACAGGAAAAAATATATATTATCCAGATATTCATGTATATCTGCTTTCCTCTGAGCATTCATAAGGAACTGAAATACTCTAACAAGAGAACCACAAGCACACCAACTAACCTCCTAGCTCTTGCCTTGCCAAGTAGTCCAGTTTTGTAACCAATAAACTGTGAGGAAGCATTTTCAGTGAACTGAAGTTCCTCCTTGTCGTGCAGTGACACCTTCTGTAGCCTCAGATGTCTGTTTTTAAATATTTCTCATATCCAGCTGTGCAGTGGAATCTACACATTGACTATACACTGCTTTTTACTAAGAACCTGTTTTTGAAGGGAAAACAGACCACTAAAAAATGGATTAGATAAATAGATGAGATCCAAACTTCCTCCATTTCAAGGTTCCTTATGTCCTCTACAGTTCAGGTTTACTCTTCGGCACTTCATTTCTGTCTTAGTAAGACTCTTGTTTTCCTCAGATTTCCCCTATGCTTATGAAAAAAAAAAAAGGAGCTTGCAATTATGATATTTATGCCGAGTTCCACCATGCAGACATTTTCACTTTGAAAATTTTCGTAGAATCATAGAATATCCCAATTTGGAATAGACCCATAAGGAGTACTGAGTCCAACCCCTGGCTTCAGACAGTACCACCCAAAGTTGAGACCCCATGTCTGAGAGCACTGTACAAATGCTCCTTAAAGTCCAGCCTTCAGTGCTGTAACCATAGCCCTGGGGACCCTGTACCAAGACCCGATCACCCTGTGGTGCAGACCCTGTCCCCAACCCCCAACTGCCCTCTCCTGACACAGCTCCATGCCGTTCCCTCGGGCCCTGTGGCTGTCACACAGAGCAGAGCTCAGCACTGCCCTCTGCTCCCTGTGAGAGCTGCAGCCATCATCAAGCCTCCCCTCAGCTCCTCTGCTCTGCGCTGAGCACACCCAGGGACCTCGGTTGCTCCTCATGTCTTCCCCTCTAGACCCTCTGCCAATTCTGTAGCCCTCTGCAGAAAAGTAAACTTCTCTAACTGGAGAGAGCTAAGTAGGTTCTGCATTCTTCAAAATGGAGGAGTGTGCAGAGGACTTTTTGTTAATACTGTACTGTAAGGAAAAAAGAAAATAGGTAGCTTTGCTTTTTTATCAAAGACATTGTTAGATTCATATCGTTATGCTTTTTTTTTTTTTTTTTTTTTAAACCAGAACAGACCTACTTTCAGAGCACAGTGAGGCCCCAGCACTGTCAGCCCATAGAAGCTATGGATGCCCAACCTGGAGGCATTTTAAAACCAGGTTGGATGGGGCACTGGGCAGCCTGAGCTGGTGGGTAGCAGCCCTGTACATGGCAGTGGGTTGGAACTGGATGATCTTCTGACTCGAGCCATTCTATGACTCTACCATTCTGTGCTTTTAAGATTCTATGTTTTTACGATTCCACGATTCTGTGAATTTTATATGCATTGGCTACACATCATAGAAATGTCTGCACCTTTGTTAAGGTGTACCATACACTCTCCAGCATCCAGCAAAGCCTCCTAGCTGTACTGGGATATCTGAATATTCAGAGAACCTGTCACACTCTGCAACCAATTTCTTATCCACACCTCATCAACTCAGAAATGAAAACTTGGCCCCCTGGAATCTGCAGGAAGGGGCTTCACTGCAATAACTTCCCTGGCAAAAGGGAGATAAAACAGGGACAAGACCAGCAACAGCCTAAGAGAACTTTTTCTTTAGTGCCATTTCATAAGCAGAAAAATATCAGAGAATCAGAATACACAGAGACAAGCTAATGAGATAATGAGGAAAATGAAGTACTTTTCACACAATAGTTTTGGAAAGAATGACTTGTTGAACATAGGAAAATACAGGCTGATAGTGTGAGGGAGGAAAGAAAATATTTAGAGTGACGCTGGTGGAAAAATGTAGAAATACAATTCATCCAGGAATGAACATAAGGCTAGAAGCTAGAAGGAAATCTCACCAGGGATTTCTAAATTTAGGAATGGCCTCTGTTATGAGTGGTGAGGACCAAAAATACCCAACAATTTCAAAGATGGAATGATCTCAGTTCATGACACAGATTGCAAAAAGTGGTTACCTATTGTAGCAGGGCATTAAATTCAGGGAGTCACAACACCCCTGGTACTCCTGTGTTTATGGCAGCGAAACTAATCTGGAAGATAAGATGGATTGTCAGAATTCACACTGCATTGAAAGAAAGCTGAGAATTCCACAAGTTTACAAAGCTTATGGTCAGAACTATTTCATTCACAAGGGGCCATAATCTGATGCTCAGTATTTATGTTTAAGATGCTCTAATGAGATGTGACTAACCAGACACACAGTCCTTGCTCAACTGATTTTTCTGAATTACCAATGATATAAAGCAGAGTAATCTAGATGGGGAGATACAAAATAGTCCATGCCAGGATGTTCTAAAGCATGGTAGTTAGTTCCATTTAAAAGCCCTCATGTAGTCAAAATAAGTTCAACCAATTGCACCTTCTGAGTAATCGTTTCAATCACTGATACGGGGAATAACTAAAACCACGGTATTATTTTCTCAGTCTGAAAAATTTAGCCCTTCCTTGACTTTCTGTTCTGTATAAAAAATAGCAAAAAACATTTTATGAATTATTTTAATATCACCAAACAAAATGAAAGAACAAAACAAAACAAAACAAACAAAGCAACAACAGAAACATAGCAAATGATACACAGCACAATTGCACACCAGTAGCCAACTGATGCCCAGTCAGTCCCCAAGCAACAGTCAGCCCCTCAGCCAATTCCCCCACTGTTACTTTTCAGCATGACACCACATAGTACTGGACATTCCTTTGGCCAGTTTAGGTCAGATGTCCTTGGCTGTGTGTAGCACTGCACTGCCACAACTGAAATACCAGAGAGTTTTCAGCGCTGTTTTCATCAGAAGTCCAAAACACAGGACCACACGAACATGTGTAAAGAAAATTAGTTCAATCCCAACCAAACAAGAGGAGAAAGACACAATCAAAGGTGATTTAGAAATGCAAAGGTCTTGCTTATAGTTCAAAACACAATACTTAAGGCACTGCCTCTGTGAACAGCTCAGCCAGATTGTGCCTATTAAATGCTGTTTTCATATCACAGGTCTGAAATATGCCAGGGAAGATTCCCTCCAGTTAACCAGGAAACAAGACTAGATCACTAGCTGTGATGCTGCAGTAAAGAGAAGATACCTATCTCATCTGTCTGTGTTGCTTCAATTCTTATAAATATTCCTTCTGACACACCAGACAAAACTGCATTCATATTTAGGGAGATCTGGCATCACAGTGGCTACACCTTAGGTCTGCTCTGTACAAGCAGAATTTAGTTCACATTTGGTCTTAATAAAATCAATTTAGTTTTATCCTTTTTCTTTCTTCCAAGGAATCTTCCCCTAAATATAGAAATCGCTGTTTCTTCCATAATCTACATTAGCTGCCCCATTTATTTACCATCATTTATGCTTCATCTATTCTTGTTTTTTTAAAACCTCTTGGAAAGATCTCTTTTGAAGGGCTCTGCTCAGCTAATGTGTTAGGGTGAACTCTGTGATTTTCATGAAGATAGCATAAAACTCTTAGATTGATAAGCTGTTTCACAATGTAACCTGAACTTGAAACAGAGTGTGTTGGAGACTCCCTGTCACAGAAAGCTTCCCCTAGGGGGTGTGGTCTAGGCTGAGTAGGATTTTTTCCAAAGGCCATTTCAGAACTGCTTTTTGAATTCAGGCACTGATGTCTTTCTCTGGCAAAAAGTAGTCTTCAACAGTCCATCATATCTTTTGCAGACTTGCATAGCTGTGTATTGGAAGCAGAGTTATATAATAACTTGTGAAAACAATTTGTGAGTGTAGCTCTCTTCTAGGTGCAGAGAAGAAAGATACAGGACTCCAGCTAGTAGTACTAATAGGCCAAAATCAAGTTTGAATTTTCTATTATACTGAATTTGTTGCAATACACTCAAAACAGACCAACTGTAGTCAACACAAACCATTTTTGTATTTGAATTTGTTTTTGTTTTTAATCAGATAAACAGAAAGCTAATTGACAGCAAACAATACACACATTCAACTAGAAGAAAATGAAGACCTCAAGTGCCTGCACTTCAGAAAAGGTAAGACTTGAAATACAAGTGAGATGTTCCTTTGTTGGTACTTGCAGTCTACATTCTGCTTCAGTTGCTTACCAGACTCTGTATGTGCTTTAATGAACTTGACTGTTCCACATAACCCAGAGTGCCTCAGAATGTATTTAGGACTGTGAGTACACAGGATTACAGATCCCTTCTGTTTCATTAGCATCCAGGGGCAAAAGGCCTGCTTGAAAAATGTACTCTGAAGCTCACAGGCTGCCTCATTCTCCCCTTGATGTACTCCACAAGTATAAAGCAGGACAAAGGGGCTGGCAAGATATTTGTCACCATGCTTGTGCATCTTTGGAGCTTCTTTTTCCTTTGAAGTGTAACACCTAACAGGCAAAGTTGGGCAGAGCACAAAGATTCCTTATGTTTTTCTTTTAATTTATATGATGCAGTTCAGACTAAATGGAAGAGCTTAAGATTGTATACTGAGGAGGTCAGTCACCTGCATTGTCTTTTAATGCAGAATTTAAATAAGCAAAGAAGGAAAAATATTGAGAGAAATATTTAACCACATCTATAGTAAGGCATAAGTCTGAGAAACCATTTAATCAACAGAAGAAGCAAAGAGATGGTGGTCTTTTCTAACCATTACTGTGATTATCACTGAATATGGTATAATTTATCCTGGTCTGAATAGTAGAAAAATATTAAGGCATATACAATTCTAACACAAATCCATGCAAGAAAAAGAGCTTAAATATTGAAAACTTGATAAAGCAGTCTTATGCAAAATGTATTTCAGAAGTAATATAATAGTTCAGCTTCTGCTATACATTAAAAAAGTCATTATGGTGACTGTATGTCTGAGCTGTAATTAAAAACAGGTTCTTACTCCTATGACAAACTCTGATAAGATTTTGTCCTTTGTTTCTTACAGTTGATTTTTTTTTTTCCTTGAAATGGATGTAACATTCATACTGAGACCTGGAGGTCCAGCAATCATCACATGGCCTTGCCTTATTGGGTTTCCTTCTCTTCAGTATGTATTCTGAATCAATTTTCCTCCTGTTGCACTGACTTACATGCTTTTTATCACAGAAAAGCTATTTTAAATGTGATTGTTCTGATGTGTATAGTTAGAATCATAGAATCACCAAGGTTGGATAAGACCTCCAAGTTCATCTGGTCCAACTTTCCACCTATCACCAATATTTCCCCACTAAACCATGTCCCTTAGTACCACATCTAAGTGTTTCTTGAATATCTTCAGGGATAGAGATTTAACCATTTCCCTGGGCAGCCCAGGGAACCCGAAGAAGAAATTTTTTCCTAATATCCAAACTGAACATCCCCTGATATAACTTGAGGCCATTCCCTCGAGTCCTATCTCCAGTTAAATGGAAGAAGAGGCCAAATAATCTCCTTTCAGGTAACTATAGAGAGCAAAAATGTCTCTCCTGAGCCTCCTCTTCAGACTAAACAGTGCCAGTTCCATCAGTAACTCTCTGTGGCCCCTCACCAGCTTTGTTGCCCTTCTCTGGACACACTCCAGGGCCTTGATTTATTGTCTTGCAGTGAGGCACCCAAAACTGAACACAGTACTTGAGGAGTGGCCTCACCAGTGCTGAGTACAGGAGACAATTACTTCCCTGCTCCTGCTGGCAGCACTTTTTCCAATACACACCAGGGTGCCATTGGCCTTCTTGGCCACCTGGGCACTTTCATTTTACTTTGAGGCTGGAACTCCGCAACCCACTCTCAAAATCTCTCTCATCTATGACTTTTTACCTCTTTGTCAGTTTTTCCTTAACTGCTCATAAATTACCACTATCTTCTTCCTGTTCTTTTTGAGAAGTGCTGCCAAGGCAAATATTTGGATTTCTCAGGTAAGAGGGATTTTAGCTTTGTGTGCATAATGTCTGCCTACCTCCCTTCATCGTTTTGGAACTTGCTCTCAAGCCCATACAATCTCATTACTAGGAAACTCCCTGTAACACCCAGTAGAACTGAATATTCGTTTGTATTTCATGAACGTGACCTTCAGAAAATCTGATAAGATATTACTGGTGCAATTAGTCACACACCACCAATGTACAGCAGGCCCAGAACCATGCCCATACCTTTCTTTTTAAACAAGTGATTCATTTTAAACATATATATATATATATATATGCACACACACACACACACATATACACATACACACACACATACATATATATATATTACTATTTTATACTCAACCTGAAATAGATTATGTTTGCGAAGATTATTTAAAAATTTGCCTATCACCAGGTATGTCTGAATCCAGTCTCTGCTTGCAGATATCTAAATACAGAAGGGAAATTTCCCTAGAGTACTGAAATTTTCTGAAAATTTCCCTTTACTGCATTAGCGCAACTGTTATGGTGGTTCTGATGGCTTCTGTGCCCAGAGTTATTTTAAATGTTCTGTGATCAGACTTCATAGACATGGAGCCTATAGTCACACCTGATGTGTGATATTTATCTACAGTACTGCTCCCAGCGTTGCTACCAGCTATGAAGATACAGCATCTTTGCAGTGCTGATGTTACTTTGAGTGGGAAAAGAAGACAGAAGGAGAAGATAGGCAGGGTCTGCTGCAACGACTGTTTCTACAGTATTGAAATATTCATGTTACAGTAAGTCACAAACTTTGCCTTACTTTTGATGCCAATATCTTGAATTCACATTGACATTTAGCCTAGACTTTCAAAGATGTTTAAATCACCTATTTAAGTTTGCACTGCTGATATCTTACACACCTTTAAGAATATTGTTGTAACTTTTTGCAAACAGCAAGGGTGAAAGTTTCTACTTTTCATAAATGTGAAGTTAGGATTTTGTAAATATACTTAATAAACTGAAGCTTGAAAGTCCATCACATTAAAAAGCAGGCTGTTTAAATTCAACCAATGCAATTATAGCTAGTGGACTGAAAAGGAAGTTAGAAAAGGAAGTGCAAAGAATAGACTATAGACAGTGTAATGTTGATGCTAATCATTATGCTTCTTTTCAGAGAAGATGAACTCTCTGCTTGCAGCTATCATTTTATTTGTAGCAGGTGAGTTTTCATTTGATGCATGACATAACTGTTTATACATAGTAAAAATTCTTAAGATTACTCAAAGACAAGGATGTATGACTTAATTAAGTCATTACTGGATTAAAGTCTCTGTGTAGGAGAAACTACAATTAGTAACAGGTTTTCCTATTTATTTTACACTTGTCTTGTTAAATGCATTCTTTTTTACTCCCTAGATTTCTGCAACTGTTTAAGCTGGGATTTTCCATTTTGCAAGCAGCTTCCAGGTGCGTAAACTTTTCTCACATGTTAACTACTTAATGACAAAGATGAAGATCTTTGCTGATGGAAATCTACCAGCTGAAGTGATTTGCATTTGAAATACAGCATAGGGCTATTTGGTTGAAATTAAGAAAGTAGAAGCTTTGGCTTTCTGAGCCTTTCCCAAGACCTAGCTCCCCACTGTGGGGCTGAAGGCACAGGGTCTATCTCTGTTTCTAGTTCTTGGAGGCCTCCTAGTGGCCTCCTCAAAAGACAATAAAATCTGTAACATTTATATTAACAAAATTTTACGGTTCAGATTTAATCAATATATTACTGTCAATGGCAAAATGGGTCATTCAAATATGCATCCATAGAGGTGATTATGCTGAATTAATTGTAGACAGAAATAATCCTACTTGCTGAGAGCCACAGCATGGAAGATGCATTTTTTAATACATAGCACTGGATGAGAAATCATAGGAAGACTGTATTTTTCTGAAACTAGCCATGAATTATTTTCTCAGCTTTGCTATTATCCCATTGGACTAAATTCTAAAATGCTACTGAGAATACCAGACAAATGAGAACAGAAACAATTCTGGAGTGGAAAAACTTTGCCTCGTCTGTCTACCTGCCTGTTCCTTTGTTTAAAAGAGGATAATAGATCGTGATATCTTTGGTAAAGGGGAAGTTTTCTCTTTGTACACCTCTGAGTACTATCTTGGTACATGCCTAAAACTATTCCAAGAGAAAGCAGTACAGTAAAACCAAAAATGAATGGGATTAAACTGAATGTGCATATGTACACTAAATCTAACAATTTTAGGACAAGTGAAAACATGGTAACAAGGTATTGTCAGCTGAAGCATGTAATACAGGACTTGAGTATATTGACTAGGACTATTGCGAAGTATGGTATTAGACATTTTGCACATGAAAACTACTCTGCTTCTATTCTGCCTTGACTATTGTTAAACTCTCTCATAGAGGAAAACATTTTTTCTGGTAAGATCAAGAGCATGAATAACAACACAAGCCCTTACTCTTCTTTAAGTAGCGACAGATCTGCATCTGTGGTCATCACTTGGATGTCATTTAATAGAAATTGTCTGGGTAAGAAGTTAACAGAAATTCTGTTGAAGGGTGAAAAGATTTCTATCAGATTTCATCCTCAACATCTCCAGAACTATTATTACACATGGTTTCAAGAGTAGCATGTTACAAACATACTGACATAAAGATTTAGAGCAGTTCCAAAAAGGCTTTTTTTTCCAGGTTTTTCTTTAGAAGAAAATAAGAATTGCCAAGCCAGTGAAAGGCTCGATTCAGAGTAAAAGAAGAGGAGAATATAAGAGCAGTTGCTCCTTTTCCCAGTTCTTAGAGCACTTGTACATGATAGAGGTGAGGAAAATTTGGCTCGGTGCTTGTACTAGAACGCAAAGAGTTCCATGCTGCTGTAGAAACAAGCAAGACTTGATCTCCACCTTCCAAAAAGGAAGCCATACATGCCTATGCAAAAAAACTAAAAACAAAAAACACAACAATCCCTTTTTACCAGAAATTAAGCGCAGGTCATTCTGTGTAAAAATTCACGCTCCTGCTTTGTAATGCAATCTTTATGAGTCTGGTATCATACAGCAGACTGTGGTTCTCCAGCTGTTATTCTGAACTCCACAAAGAGATGATTGATGATTTTGAACTAATTCTGGAGTCTGGTCAATACGTTATACTGTTGGAAAACTGTTCTATTCTACAATGGTATCACGATTTGCAAGAAACTCCCCAGTAATTCTTTCAGGTTGGAAACTGTAGAAATATCACATTTGTCCTTGGTGTTGATCATCAAAATGCAACCCCTCTCTCTCTCTTTTTTTTTTTTTTCTTCACACTTAATTAATTAAGAAATAAATTTTTGCATGGAATTAAATTCTAAGATGTGTGTGAGGTCTGTGAAACCCTCAGTTCTGGCCTATACTTTCCAAAACATTTACAAGTTGTGTAGAACAGGCAGTAAATTACTACTGACAAAGCTGTTGCCACACCCAGTGACAGCAAACAGGGTTTTCCCCCATACAAGGCAGATGCTCCTTGTTCTGCAAGGTTCTCAAGCTACAGTAACTCCCCAGACCGCATGGTTTACTCTGAGGATCTGGAGCAACCTCCCGGAAGGCACCGTCTCAAACATGTTCCAGCAAACAGCTGAGTGGTGCCACTCTGTTCCTTTTCTCAGTCTGACACATTAGCAGAGACACTGAGGGCACAACAGACACTGTCTTACAGGGGTGGAAGGTGCAAAACCACAGAAAAGAGAGCTGGGAGGCAAAAACTGAAGGTATGCAAGGGTAGAGCTTTCGCTGTAATTTTGTCATATGCTGTAGGGAAGTTACCTTGCAAGAGCTTTCTTCAAAGTTACTTAAACAGATGATCAAAAGGTAAAAATGCTTCCTTGCATTCATTAAATTATTTTGTGCCACGGAATGCAGTAGTGCTTCCCATAGTATGAAATACTCCTATCAGACTTGAAGGAAAATAGTTCAAGCTCTAAATAAGTGCATAGGCAAGCAGGAAGTAAAACTGTGGGAGAGAAATTCCGCTCAAAGGTGTCACAACTCTGAAGCTGGAGGAAAGCAAGTGTTTCCACACTACATTGTTTGGTATAGAATAGCTATTAAAGGAAACAAAACATAGGTAGAATGATCCTTTTTCTACAGTCACATAAGAAAACTGTGTTTTACTTGGAAACATGAGTGATCATATTTAAATTATATAAATGTTTCTGTCCCTTGTTTAAATGCTAGCAAGCTGCTTGCTTTGAGAACAGACATGGCATAAGGTTCATACAACAGCTACTTATTCCATTTTACAAAAAGTATGGTTTGTTTTACATTTTTGATTATTTTGATTCTCCTAGTCATTGTGCCCCTACTGATGGTAAATAGTTCTTGGTGATGGATCTTTTCCAGTCCGTATATTTCATCTTGCAGATTGGGACAATGAATTGGCATGTTACAAAGAACTAAGTGAAGATCTAACCTGTACCTGGCTGCCAGCACCCAGTGATCCAAATAGTATTAATTACACCTTATTCTTAAAATGGTAAGTCTAAAAGTCGCCTCAGAAAATGAATAACTATCATCTTTGTCTAATGATTCCCACCTGCCTAATTTTTTTTTATACATATTTAATCACACTGTAGGCTGTTACGCAGTACTGATCAAGCCTTTTCCTCGCACCTCATCAATTCTCATTGACTTTATAAGAGCTGCATGTTTCAAACTGCAGGGAGACTGATGTTGGCAAGCACACATGGTACTAACCAGAGACTTATGTTAGCTTTATAATCAATGCAGAAAGAGATAGAACCTGTTCTTGAACAGAACAGATTTACAGAAAAGTTTGACATAGGTTCATAGAGTCAACAACCGTTGGTCTAATCTGAGGAAAAGTGATGTACCATTTTCTAATTTCATGAGGAGTGCCCAGTAAAGCTACTCAGGATTGGATTGAGAAGACTTCAATTGTAGCAACTGTACTTACTCATCTCTTCCACAGATTCATTAAATTTTGAACAAGCTGAAATTTCCACCTTCCCTCCTAGTTTTAAAGAAAAGATAGCAGAACAACCATGTAATTTAGTAACCATATTTCAGAGAAATGACACTAGCTCTTCCAACCAGTAATCATCTTCACTATCCACTGAGAACATGGAAATAATATGACAACGACCCTCCCTCCACCCAGTAAATAATGTTCTATCTAAGCAATGGTTTCTTCTTTCTGCAATTTGCTAGTAGTCATTTGTTGTCATCTTCCATGCATCAAAAATCTGTAAGAAACTTTATTTCCGAAGACCATATTGGTTAGTTACTTCTATTTTGTCTATTGAATTGCAGCAAATATTCAACACTAGTACATTCTAAGTTTAAAAGCTTGAATTTTAATATGCATTATTATAATGTTGAATCAAATAACCAATGAAAAAATAAAACAGAGTTTGGAGTATCTTAACTGCAGTTCCAAATTACTGAGTTAGATATGTGAAATTAAATTGTAGAGGTTAATTACAAAATATGTCTATCTTTAGTTGCTCCATTTTTTTTACTGAGCTAAATTAAAGAACTCAGGTAAAATGCAGATCCGCAGATTAAATCATCATCTGCCCACTGGACTGTTATGAAAGTATCAGCCTCAGTATCTTCATTACAAAAGGGATTTTCCTCACTTTACATCTTCGTATTTGGGATTTGCCGTGAGATTAAAGGCATGTCTAGAAACAGAGAGCTGACATCAGAAACACAATTTTTGCCATGAGACCATGTCATGGGGTACACAGGTTATGATACTGTATACTGTTGGCAAATTTTGATACTCATTGCTGATTATTTTACCACAGAGCACAGTGCTCTTTGCATTAAAGAAGAGCTGCTGTAAGGAAATGTCACTGCATTGGAAATTCCCCAGGGAGATCTTCTGCACACTGCAGAGCAGCACAGTGGCAGCCTCAAGGCTGTGATTACTCTCCTGGCCACTGTGACTATTTCCCTACTGACTGAAGAAGCAGATGGCAATTTTCAATAAATACCAAACCACACTGAATTTGTTGTCTTGCCTCCTGGATTTTGCAGGAGCCCTTATTTCTTGGAAGGGGATAAGCTGTGAAACTGCTCTCCTTCCTCTAGGATGCTGTCACCTAGAGTATCTGTAATGTAGTTGCTCTTTGTATGTCTAGTCAAAATCAAAGTGTATTATTGGTAAGCTGCAGAGTTGATGTTATGAACAGAAAGGCAGTAAAAGAGAGAAAGAGGTGGTAGGAAAGGAAGGGATGCAATAGAGATACAAGTTTCCCCAAGCTAGAGTCAGAACCTCAGCCTGGGCTTCATCCTAGGAGGAAAACAAGAGAAAAACTTTCTTCTCCCTTTTAATTGTTTCAGAAGGAAAAAAAAAAAGCATTTGAAAGTTTTTGTTTTTTTTTTCTCCTTGCCTAGAAGATGACATCACTCCATCTGGAAGTAACATTAGTTTAGCATTGAAATTTTTCCTTTATTTTGCTCTTTATGATTTAATTGTCAGGAAGAAAGGGATTAAGGAATAACACTCCCACAGAGATGTTCAAACCAAGCATTCAAAATCATATTTTGTAATATTAATGGCTGATTCACAACTAGTCTGAAGCAAAAGACAAGGAGAGCTTCCAGGAGTTTTGTTCCATTATTAAATATTCTATCATGATCAGTACATTTAATACTTGAAATATGGAGATATGCAATTAGTATGCTAATCCATTTCTTTTTTAGAATGTTGAATTAGAACAGCTTTAGCTTAGAAAAATCTGTTCTGTATGTATCAGAGAGCAAATGACAGAGCAGGATCTGGAGGGAAGTCCAAACAGAACAGGAACAGTTTTCCACTGAAGGCCTTTTCCTAAAGGAAAACTGAGTGGTGAGAAAGCAACAAAGAAAAGTTAAATCTTACTTCCCTAAATCCTGCTTTTCTTTATACATTCTTTACATGCACACATACTCCCAGATCCTACTCCACTTAGGGCCATATTTCTGCAGCAACTACTTACGCGAAGAACATTTTGCAGAACTTAAGCTTTCACTACAGTTCACAGGAAAAGGTTAAAACCTCAGGTGGCTTCCAAAAGGTTGCCTCTTAGAAGGGAATTATGGTACAGTGTACACTGACTGGCTCTTGCACTTGCACTTGTTTTTCTCCCTGCTGTTAACTGCTTTAAACAACAGTATTGGATGATTTTGATTTCAATATATCCAGTCCAACCTCAGCTATTTTTGAGACAGTGAATTGTGGACTCCTGTCTGCATTAAATGGCTTGGGCTTTAGCAAAGTAAACACCCTAAATTGCTCCAAGCATCTCTGGACAGTCAGTACACATTAAGGCCACTGTGTTTTTTTAAATTTGTAATGAAGACTTGGCCAGCTGTTGTCGTGGTTGACAATCAAAGTCACACAAATTCTGTTTCTAATCTGAAGCAATTATGAAAATCATTTTTATATAAAAGCTTTACTGTATTGTCGCTTAAGTTGGAGGCACACTGTGTCTTGCAAATATACTCTGTAGATGGTAGACCTGCCCTGTTAACTTACTTCTACTGCAACAACTTCAGTTTTTGGACTAGGCTGTTGAAAGTGAAGAGGGCTTGAAGACTAACTTGAACAAAACTGGTGATATTTTCTGCTGATAAGGAGTACAGTTAAGCCTGCATAATAATCACCTGTAAACAAAGTCACAGAGAGACTGATTTCCTTGTTTTGGTATTTTTCTTGAGTGTTCTTGAAGGTAAGTGAGGATTAGAGGAGTACCTGCTTATGCACCTCCTGTGTAAATACTGCAGTACCTGCAGGTGCATGGGATGCAAACTGAAAACTGAGAAATTAGACATCCAACTTCTAGTAACCTTCAAGAAGAAGAATTCCCTTCCTAGAAAAAAGTTATGTCTGCAAACACACAGAAGCATCAGACACCAGCAACCACCAGCTATGGAAGAAAACAATGAAACTTCTTGGACTTTCTGTACTATATTCATACGTAGGTTTACTTGAGGGAAATCTATAGGGCTAAGGAATGAGAGGTGCTTTAAATGTCAGTGTCTTATTTAAACATCAGTGTCTTGTTTCTGCAAAGCATCCGTCCTTAATTGATAAGACAGGACTGCAACTCATAAAACCAGACCTTTTTCACACTTTTATCGTAATTGAGTCTCAGTAAATTGGAAATTTTGCTGTTCAATAGGAATTCATGTTCTAAGGTATCTGACTACACTCTATACAAGTAATTTCTAATCTAATATTAACTTCTGAAAGCTGTTTATGTCCCATTTTAATCATAAAGAAAACAATACAGATTTGATCATCTTTCATCACTCTGTGTCTTGTAAATGTAAAGGTAGTAGCAGTTCTCAAGGACATAACAGTGATTTGCAAGTTTAAGCTAGCTAGAATTGCTAGGATACTGAAACTACACTTGCTGTTTCAAGCTGCTCTATCCTCACCTTAACATTTTCAAAATGATAACTTTGTTTATGAGTACCTGGAAAGCTATGCATTGTTATGATGATACTTATGGGGGAAAAAAAGGGTATGATAAACCAGTAAAAACTTTGGCTTTCATTCTTATTCCTCTTCTCTGAAGGGAGAGAATCACAAAACTTTTTAGAAGAAATACATCATCACCTTCCATCACTATAGAACGAAAAAATCTCTTCATGAACCGTTCTGCATCTATTTGGATAGCGGTGAACTATGCCCATGCCAGCTGTGTGAAAGGAAAGAACATCTCAGTTACACCAAGAAAAGCAGGTATTATATCTTCATGATTTGTGTAACTGCAGTGTCCTACTGAAGCAGTGGTAGCATTTTCTTCAAAATTATTTTCGAAATTGTCAACGGTTTACCGGGCTGGATCGGCCCGGTTCCGTGACGATTGGTGCGGGGGACCCACGGACCCACGCCCCAGGAAAGGGAAGGGAAAAAAGGAAAAGGAAAAGGGAGATGGGCCTAGAAACAAAACAGCGGCAACGATCTGAGGAGGAAAGCTAATTTACTAAATAAGATATCAGAAAGCAAAATAACAGAATATAATACAATATAATTGGAATTGAGGCTAATGAATCAAATAAAATGAGCAAGAGAGAGTGTCCGATAAACCGAAGGCCTTACGCTAACGCTGAAGGCGATACGGCAGCGAGCACCCACTGCTGAGTCGATCCCGAAGGAAAGAGAGTGTCCCGTGACCACTGAGGGTTTTTATCTGTTCCCTCTGAGCGGAAAACACGTAAAAATACAAAGCATCGCAAAGTCCTCTGGGGAATGTAGTGCTTCTTCTCTTCTGAGACAGGTATACCTGGAATTATCAATGATCTATGGAGCTGGAGTATTAGCTCTTTAACTCTTAATGCAATACATGATGCCATGATGTGGAATACCAGTACCAAAAATCATAAAACCATGACAGAAATATTAACTCTTGCTATACACTTATATTTTTCACTGATTCAGCATGCTGCAGTTCGGCATCCTTGGGTGAAATCTTTATTGAAGTCCACAGCAAAAGTCCATAAAATGGGAACAGGAGTTTAAATCATTTTCCAGGCTATAAAATACAGATATCCAAAAATACTATATAGTCATATACGTGTACCATACTTCATCAGCTTCCTTTATCTCTGATGGTTTTTGTAACCTCTTTATAGGTTTACAAGGGCAGACTTACATAGTAGCATACATTCAAGGAATTTTTTCTACAGACGATTAACATTTTGAGAAAATTTTTCGAATTTCAACTATTTTCTAAGGCCTTCTACCTATTACGCAGTCCTACTGGAGGCATGTGAAAAAAAATAATTCCTATGAACTATGCAGATAGTTCAGATGCCTATTCACAGCATCCAATCACTGAGTTAACTTCAAGACCTTCTGAAATCCTCACCTTCCCAGAGTAACTGTGTTTCAAAAGCACTTACCCTTGCTGAAAGGCAGTATCAGTAAAACCCGTGTTATCACTATGACCTCCTTGGGACATAGAGGGAAAACTGTGTATTTGTGTTAACAATCATATAGCTAAATACAGCTGCTGAAATTGGTACTCCTGACATTTTACCTTTCAGACTCACTCAACACCTGTTTAGAAAAAGTATCTTCCTGATATCAGAAGAAATTCACAAAAGAATTGCACAGACAAAAGAAGATCCTGTAAAGATCTAGTTAGCACTTATTTCCAGTTTTTTCAAGTTTCATAGTGTTCAGTATTCCCAACAAAGTCTTCCATTTTTGGTAAAACACGCCCAATTGACACATAATGTCCAAAACTTTCCTGCTTCTCTTGTATTGATGACATCTGGTCCTCATTTTAGGGAAATGTTTCACACCATCTAACATAAATGCTCATCAGATCACAAAGCAATTGGTAATAAAATGGAACTTGCCCACAACTCCTACAGAATATGAGTTGAGATACAGAGAGGCACATGCAGGAGCACCTCAGTGGACAAAAGTAAGTATTTCCGTATGCCTCTTGAGAACACAAGGAGATTTATTATCAGCTCAGCAGTACATACTACATACAGCTACATGACAGGATGTAAACAGGACATTATTGTAATACACAAAAATGTGGACGGAAAGAAAACAAAGTGCATAATTTACTAGCAAATCTCACAATGGTCTCTTAGTTTTGTGCTGATAGATTCTGAAAGAGAAAAAAAGTAGTTTATGTGGTTCATTAACTTATCAATAAGACACAACAATCAACATATGAAAAGCTGAAGATCTGGAGAGGGTATCAGAAATGAGATACAATCCCAAGATTTGATTACATTTCAATTAAAGGATTCTATTACTTTCTTCACTAGTATCGTTAGAGACCAGGTTGCTGTGAAACTGGTCTTCACAATGCCAGCAAAGATCAAATTTAAATAAGTGATAATTTTTTAATGTATGTAACATTGAAACCATTTTTAAAAACAGGTTAGACCTGCACTACTGCTTACATGTCCTGACAGAGCAAATTAGTTGAAAAAGGGAGCATCATCTTTCAAGTACAAAATTAAATTTGGTAGTATGTGTAGTAATTCTTCATTGATGATGGAAACCACTACTTTTGGTCAGAATAATGTTCTTTGTTTGAGATAACTGTTAATATAAGATTGTCTTCTTGCTGCCACATACATCAAACGTAATTTGCTTTTAGGTGCCCATAGAAAGCAATGCTGTCAACATCACTGTTTCAAACGCTACATCTTCATATATCATTCAGCTGAGATGTATAACCAAGGATGGTCTTCACTGTGTTTGCCTTTGGAGTAGAGAGATTTTGGTCCCTCACAGTAAGTTAAAAATTATTTCATGGGAACAAGCATGAGTGTAAGACCCTTTTCCAATTTTGCAACGTATGAACATTGTTAAATACTGTTGAAAATATTGAGGTCAGCCTGATTTGTATGAGTGCATGTCTCCATCTTTTCCCATGTTTACCAGAGCTCGTGAACAAGCCGAGAATATCATATAACGCAACTACAGAAATATCACCAGGCAGACGGAGTGTTCTTCTTAAGTGGGAGGTAATTTTCTCTTTAAGCCTGTATATATTATGTTATAACCATAAAATTAATTCATTATTTTATAGGGGAAAAGTAGATTTTCTCATTGTATCAGGACTACAGAGTACAAGAAAAAGGTATCTTCCTGGTCAACTGGTGAGGTCACAGAAGACGGGAGTCTTGCCAATGAGACTCCCATCTACAAGAAGGGTCATAAGGAAGATCCAGTGAACTACAGGCTTAGCCAGCATGGGTTAATGAAGGATGGGTCCTGCTTAACCAACCTGATCTCCTTCCATGATCTAGTGACCCGTCTGGTGGATGAGGGAAAGGCTATTGATGTGGTGTACGTAGACTTCAGCAAAACATTTTGACACTCTCTTCCACAGTATTCTCCTGGAGAGGGTGGCAGCCTGTGGTTTGTGCAGGTACACTCTTTGCTGGGTAAGGAACTGGCTGGTGGGCTGGGCCCAGAGAGTGGTGGTGAGTGGAGTTAAATCCACCTGGTGACCAGTCCCTAAGGGTTGGCTCTGGGACCTGTCCTCTTCAGTATCTTTACTGACAATCTGGATAAGGGCATTGAGTGCACCCTCAGCAAGTTTTCAGATGATACCATGTTGGCTGGAAGTGTCAACCTGCCTGGGAGTAGTGAAGCCCTTCAGAGGGATCTGGACAGGCTGGGTAGATGGACTGAGACCAATGGGATGAAGTTCAACAAGACCAAATGCCAGGTCCTGCACTTTGGCCACAACAACCCCAGGCTTGGGGCAGAGTGGCTGGAAGACTGTGTAGAAAAAACAAACCTGGCAGTATTGGTTGATGCTCTGATGAACATGAGGCAGCACTGTGCCCAGGTGGCCAGTAAGACCAATGGCATCCTGTTGTGTATCAGAAATACTGTTGCCAGAAGGAGCAGGTAAGTAATTCTCCCCCTGTACTCAGCACTGGTGAGGCTGCACCTTGAGTACTATGGTCAGTTTTGGGCCTCTCACTGCAAGAAAGACATTGAGGCCCTGGAGTGCATCCTGAGAAGGGCAACAAAGCTGGTGTGGGGTCTGGAGCACAAGTCTTATGAGGAGCAGCTGAGGGAAATAGGACTGTACAGTCTGGAGAAGAGGAAGCTCAGGGGACACCTTATTGCTCTCTATAACTGAAGGGAGGTTGTAGCGAGCTGGCGGTTGGCCTCTTCCCCATGTAACTGGTGATAGAACAAGAGAGAATGGCTTCAAGTTGCACAGGGGAGATTTCAGATTTTTTCCAGAAGAGTCATCAGACACTGGAATGGGCTGCCCAGGGAGGTGGTGGAGTCACCAACCCTGGGAGCATGTGAGGAACATTTAGACGTTGTATTAAGGGACAAAAAAGTCACATAAGCCACAAAAAAAGTGACATATCTTGTGTTAGACATGCTCCTGAGAAGCATTATTAGTCTCAAGAGAGATCAAAACTTGTTAGAAATGCATTCTGTAAGACTACTGATTTAAAAGTTCAGAAGTGCAAATACATTACAATGAGAGAAAAGGATCTAAAAAAAAACCCAACATCTAGCTGAACATTTCCCATAGTGATATTGAAAATTCACTCCATAAATCATGGAGTGAATTCTGTATTTCTGAATTTCTGTATGCAGGTGTCATTATCAGCTGACTGACTATGTTTATCAGTCACTCTTACTAGCTGAAGTTCTCTTCTTAAGAAAAGGGTAATTGACAGTCTGGAGTTGCCATTTAAAAGGCACACAGGAAATTTTGATGAGCGAGGTCTTACAGTCTGTTTTTGTTTGGAACTTATCTCTATCCAGATGCTGAAGGAATGAACATCTACAAACTCAAAAACTTAGGAAAGAGAATCTCTGAAGCAAAAAAGACAGAGACTGGCAGAGTTTTTAAATATAAAAAAAAATATGGGAAGTTTTGTAACTACTCTTTTCTAGTTTTTTAAGGGAAAGAAAAGATAGCAGAGAAACCAAATGCCTCCTCTTCTGGTTAGGATGAGATATCCCTTCTTTTATCACCTAAGAAGAAGGAAAAGTTACAAAATAAATTATTCACTTTGTGATAAAATAGATTGTACCTGGCAATTTAAATGTTAAGAGAAGACAATAGTCTCCACTGATGAACCTTAATTTAAAAATACCTACATTAAATACAAGATCAAGACTAGGACCTTCTTTCAGGATGACTCTTGTATGAAACTAATATACTAAATAAAGTTCAAGTACACCGTTGAAGGGGTGGAGGGAAGGACTATACTCAATAATTAACATGTTAAAATGAAAGGGGAAAAAAGAGGTGAGTGGAGAAGGGAGGGTCATCTGCCATATTTTTTTAAGCCAATCTCAAAGAAACAAACATTAAAAAATCCAGTTTTAACGTGTCAGAAACTAGCCATAGTTCCTCTGATCGTTTTATTTTATTTTATTTTATTTTATTTTATTTTATTTTATTTTATTTTATTTTATTTTATTTATTTTATTTTATTTTATTCAATGTGAAAGCTTTACTGAGTTTGGACCAAAAGGCACAAAAAAGATGGCTTCAGCTCTGAACATCCAACTAGGGAGTACATAGTATTTTTATGGAAATAAAATGGGATCTCATGCAGGACTGCACAAGATAGGGCAATGCTTGCCCTTCTCAAGTCTTGTTTTGCTAACTTATGAAAGCTGAGTTCTGCTGGTTTCTTTTCATTTGTCACATATCCTAGGAATAATTTCTCCTGCATACATACCTTTTTCATTTTCAAAGCTCGATTAGAGGACACTATCCCCCAAGCCGCTTCATCAGAGCTTCAAATAGTGTAATCAACTCTTCCTTCTGTATCTTGGGATAAACTTCTGGGTTTTTTACACTATTATTTTTGTGTCAAGGTGACCAAGAAACACCTGGTATCAAGTGTTGCAAAATCCCTAGACTTTGATGTACTTATTTCTATTTATAACTAAACTGTAGTAATTTCCATTTCTGTGTACATATTTTCTCATTTCTCATGAAGAGTAGTAGAGTAAAATAATGACTGAACCACCACCTAAAAATTTCTATCAATGAATATAATGTTTCAAAGTTGTAGTATAATTACCAGCATTTATCCTCAAAGAGACCAGATGCTGAACAGAGTCTAGTAGGTGAATATTCCCTGAGGCATAAATTGCAATTAAACACCTCTCATTAACTTTCAGGTTTCTAATTATGAGGGATATATGTTCCAGTGAAGTGTAAAGAACATTGCACCTTCTTCAGTGCTGCTGTAACTAATTGGACACACATAACTAAGATTCCAATTAAGCAAAACACTTAGTCCTGTATTAAAATCCTTTCAATTCAAGAACACTTTTAATATTAAGAAAATGGTTTGCTTCACTGATTCCTGGTAGTCTAATTGAAATAGTATGATATTATCCCCAACATTAAATATGGTATTTTGTTTCTATAATTCCATTGCTCTTCATTTTCTGCACAGGACATTATAATATTTATAGAATAATAGTCTTTTTCTTCTTTTAGGTAATGCAAAGTGAGAACACCATTGGATACTACATTGATGTTGAAAGAATACCCAATAGTTGCAGAGATTCGCCAAATCGAATCATTCAAAAGGACAGAAAAGTTCTTCTAAATCTCTCTATGGCTTACCATAGGATTAATATTTCTGCCTATAACAAAGCAGGACAATCTCCACAAACCATCTACATTGTCCCAGATTTCTCTGCAACAGGTACTTACCTTACCATTTTTTTTTATTAGACTGATGGAAATGTTTTATAAGCAATCTCTAGTCTACCTTTTGACAGTCTTTGGGATTTGCAGTAGCATTCTTCTGAATATTCATTAGGCTAATATTTTTTCATAGTATCAGTATTATACACTAAAGGGTGGGGGATGCTGTCCAGAGGGACCTGGGCAGGCTTGAGAGGTGATCCCATGACAACCTCATGAAGTTCAACAAGGCCAAGTGCAAGCTCCTACACCTAGGTTGGGACAATCCCAAGCACAGATACAGGTTGGGCAAAGAATGGCTTGAGCCTGAAAAGAAGGATCTGGGGATGTTGGTTGATGAAAGACTCAACGTAAACTGGCAGTGTGCACTTGCAGCCTGGAGGGCCATCTGTATCCTGGGTTGCATCAAGTGTGGCCAGCAGGTCAAGGGAGGTGATTCTGTCCCTCTACTCTGCTCCATTCTATGGATCCCAATACAAGAAGGACATGGAGCTGCTGGAGAAGGTCCAGAGGAAGGCCAAAAAGATGATAAGAGGGCTGGAGCACTTCCCCTGTGAAGACAGGCTGAGAGAGATGGGGCTCTTCAGGCTGGAGGTGAGAAGGCTGCAGGGGGACCTCATAGCAGCCTTCCAGTACCTGAAGGGGCCTACAGGAAAGCTGGGGAGGGAAGTTTTATAAGGGCATATAGAGATAGCATGAGGGGAAATGGCTTTAAACTGGATAAGGGTAGATTTAGACTAGATATTAGGAAGAAATTATTTACTGTGAGGGTGGTGAGACACTGGAACAGGTTGCTCAGTGAGGCTCTGAACACTCCCTACCAGTAAGCATTCAAGACCAGGCTGGATGGGACACTGAGCAACACTGTCTAGAGGGCTGCCTATAGCAGGAGGGAGTTAGAATTAGATAATCTTAAAGGTTTCTTCCAACCCAAGCCATTCTATAACTATTTCTTAAGAAAGGGTGTTTGTTGGTAGAAATTAAATAACATGCTAAGCAATTTAACATTTCTTGTGCCCTTTCTTGTTTCTCAGGTTAGAGAAATAGCAGTATGATAGGTTTATCTATCAGAAGGGCTTATAATGCATACTCAAAATTAAGTAGATTCCAGCAGTTTAAACGAAGTTCTCAGAATTACATGCAAATAGAGGCTTTTGGAGTTAAGTAACTAGTAAGACACATGCTACTTTCCCTATTTCAGATTTATCCCTGCTGGTACATGGAAGAAGGAATAGGTAGGATGTATACAGCCTATTCCAATGAAGTTGTAATCTTTTCAGTGTCCAGAATTTTTAATTTTGACTATACAACAATGATTTCATTATAACATAACAATGATTTTATTATTACATAAGATAGTTCTATTTGTTATAATCTTGAGCTAACAGTAACTTCAGCAAGAGCTTCTTTTTCCTTGAAACTGCATTTTTGTTCTTTTTTTTTAAATCAAGCCATAGCATTCACAAGTGTTTCAAGAACCAAACAGCTGCAAACAATTACTTTTCCACAATTTTCTAACATGCTCCTCTCATTCTGTTCTCCTTTGCCTGCAAAGTCCTAGTAGTTTCTTTTTGCTCCTTACATTTAATTGCTTTAGCTCTTTTCTAATATAATACATGCTATCTATCTCTTCAAGACATTCTTCAAGTAAGAACCACACTTTACTAAATATCAGCCTGTTTTTCATGGCTTTCTACAGACATCTGTTTTAGATTTGGTTTTACTTACAGGCATGTTCATTATACCTATGATGAATTACTGGTAAGATACTACATTAAGTTTGTTCCCAGGACAAATTCCTTCTCAGCATGCACAACTCTTGTGAGAATGTACAAATATATATTTTTTAATTCTACCCTATAATATTGGTTTTCAGATTAAATGAAGTACAGAAATTTGTCTGTCATAAGATTCAGTTTTTATTGACAGGCTGTTTTTATCCTATATAAGTTTCAGTCAGAAGGTCTTCCCTAGTTTAATAATCTCAGAAAACAACAGAGGCATTCTGCATTTTCTGCAAGAACATGAAACAAAAACTAACACAGCTGCAAACTGTGATTAACTCGGTCTCCTCCTCTAGGTAAGAGCTGTCTCACAGTTGTTCTGTCTATAGCAGTTAATAGCAACTCACAGGAGATTGTTTAGCAATGTTAGCCAGTCCCTGCCTGAAGCATGGAACAGCCATTTCCCCTTTTACAATTTTAATAAATTAAAGGTTCTGAACAGCAATTAACACTGGAGGTCCCAGAGACTATTGCAAGGTGCTAGCTGCTAAATTTCTTTAATTGACATACAAGAGTAGACGTTACTTTATATGGTCATCCACATGATAACTACTTAATGAAGAATCTTCAGACGAATCAGAGAAAAAGAAAGAAAAACACTACTAGGGGAAGGAACAGTCTGCTTTCCTGTTCATTCATCTCTAATTGTATATTTGTTCACAGATTTGCCTGGCCAAATCAACGTTAAACCTCAGGGAACTAATGTAGTTGTCACCTGGATTCCAGAACACAGTCCAAAATGTTTTGTGGTTGACTGGGGCACTGGTAAAGAGGATATGCGCATGAAAATAGTAGCTACGGCGGATGGAAATTTCACATTAGGTAAAAACAACAGCCACATCTCCTCATGCAGGCACCATTTCACTTGCCAGTTTTTTTATTTGTTTGTTTGGTTGGTTGGTTTGGTTTGGTTTGGTTTTTTTTTTTTTGGCTAGGGAGGGAAGGATTTTCATCCTGTTTTTAAGAGCAAACCAAGGATCCATGTAAGTGTATCCTCTCAAACAATGAGATAACATCTAAATCTAAGAAACATCAAAGCAGGGAAAAGGAAGAGCCTTCAGTAGGATTCTTTTAGCCACATCTGAGCAAGAAATGCAGCTAAACTGCAGTTGCTAACAAGAAGTCTCTCCTTCCCCAAATTTAGGCAGAACTATGCACTACTTTCTGGCTAACACAGTGGCCTGTGAACAAAAATAAGATTTTGTTGCCCCTAATTTCAAATATAAACTGCCCTGTTGCCGACTTTCCCCTTTTTGTTTTTTATTTTTTATCCCCACTGTTGAGCTTGTCAAAGCAGAAGTTCTCAACTGCTGCATTCTTCCTACCAATCTGGGTATGAAGAGATGCTGGCAGAGATCAGTTTACAGTACAGTCATCCAAAACCTCTATTAAAATCACGTAAGTGACTCTTGCAGATACCATTCAGTGACTCTTGCAGATGCCATTCAGAACTGTCTTTTTTTTTACTCTACAATAGAGAACATTTAACTTCAGGTTTGTGTAAATAGGTCCAATGGTTTCATCAGTCGTCTTGCAATATCTGAACTGTCACATTACATTTAGTTGTTTTGCATGTTTTTAACTATGCTGGGTGGGGGAAAATAGTGGTCTTTGAACTAGGATGTGTAAACTTCTTATTTTTGTTCACTACTTTTTATATAGCAGTTCAAGCTTTCCAGAGGTTGCATGTTTTAAAAAAGAAAAACCAGTGCTACAACTTGTTCTGCTTTTGAAATAGTTTCCATAAAGTACTAAAAAGCAGTGAGAAAGGATTCGGATCTTTTATGCTCAGTGTAAAGGACTGTAACTTTATAGTACACTTTCAGGCTCAGGAATATATAGGACCTATATAGAAAAACTGTGAGGTTGTTGTCCCTCTTCCCCTTTTTTATCATTTGTAACTTTTCAGTAAACACTGAAGTGTGTCTATTTGTTTTCCAGACAATATTAATCCATATAAGTTGTACAAAATCATGGTGCATGCATCTGATGTGTGTCAGTGTGAAAGTTTCAGAAGACATGAAAAGACTCTTGGAGTAACCCACTTTTACTCAGTTGAAGGAGGTACTCCTCTCTTTTATATATTTATGTTCATTATATTTCATCTCATTTCCCATCTGCAGAAAAAAAAAAAAAAAAAGAAAGAAAGAGGGAAAGAAAGAAAAGAAGTCCTACATATTTTCCAGGTGACTTAACATGATTCTACAGTTAGCATTGCCTTTGGTCCTTAGCAGTTATGCACCGGCGATGAGTGTCCTGAATGCCTACTGACAGGTCCGCGGGAATGTTATTACACATGACATTACAAAAGTAACAGAGAGGGGGCATCTGAATCACTACACCTTGCAGCTCGAGTGCAACTGTGGATGAAGTCAGATTTTCCAACAGAAATTCAGTGATGTCTTACACAGCAAACTGAAATCAATACAGCTGTGACTGATGGAATAGAAGTGTTTGTAGTGTTTACCTGCTTTGGCATTTCTTAATATCTGGGTGTTTTACTCTACGGGGTTCTTCTTTTGTTTTCCACTCTTTATCTTGCATTTATGACAACTAGAATGAGGCAAAGATCTCTCTAGGTAGCAGCTAGATTTCAGTCATGTATATTCATAGCACTAATATTAATGCAGATCTTATTATCTTAATTTTAAGTTCCTAGGATAGGACCCAGTAATATAACAATTATGAATATCACAAAGCATTCTGCATTTGTGAAGTGGTCTGAAATATCTGCTGAAGACTCTATGGGCTTTCTCCAGGGATACAAAATCAACTACATAGATTCCTCAAGAAAAAAGTTTCTGGGTAAGTCTCCGTTGCTCAGTACAACGCAGTAGTTCAGAGGTATGACAGAAAAATAGTCAGATAAAACCTTTAATGGCTTTCACAGCACGCTACTGAATCAGATTTCCCTGTGAACTGAGTGCTTCCAAAGATCAGCTTCTGGTTAGGGTTTTACTGCTCTAGATGACTTCAAGAAAATTCTACATATTCATAGGAACATCTCAAATTAAGTACTGATAACAAAAATTCCCTTAAGATTTACAGTTTTAGTACAATGATAAAATTTCCCAGTAATACTGAAAGGAAGATGTATGCTTTCAGTATTTCTGAGGTCTTAATGATTTCCTTCTTCACAGTGCAGTGACGAAGCAGTGGCACAGGCTGCACAGAGAGGTGGTGGAGTCTCCTTCTCTGGAGGCGTTCAGTGCCCACGTGGATGCCTACCTGTGCAACCTGGGCTGGGGAGCTGCTTTGGCAGGGGTTGGATGAGATGATCTCTGGAGGTCCCTTCCAACCCCTACAGTTCTGTGATTCTGTGATTCTCTGATTTCAGTCACAATACTTTTATGCTTTATTGCAACTCAGCTAGGTTTGACTGTGAGCATTTTTTTATAAAAGTGTATTAGCTGTGAATTTACTTCATTCTTCTTACTTATTTTGAAAGACGTGATTATTGATTTCATTTTTTAGAAACATTTTCTTTAATTGATAGATTAAAGATTAATCTTCTACAAAAGATTAATCTTCTACATATTGAAATAAAGCCCATAGCTATGCTGCTGTGAACTCAAGCTTCTTAAGTTTGGGGGGAAAAAACACCATTTTTATCTCTTTTGTCAAAGATACCATAAATAATAATGCATTAATTTTGCATATTGAACTTCTTTCATTTCTAAGATCTCAGATGCTCAATAGCAAACTTGAAAAATAATATCTGCCACGTTAAAGGTATTCTATTGTGCTGTTGATTGCATTATTCTAACTGGAGGAAAATTCATCACCTCATCAGAAAAGATGGACTGAGATCAAAGTCCTGAAAAGCAAATGAAGTTGAATACAGTGACATTTTTCTGTACAGATCCCAAAATAATAATACTGATATTGATTGATATGAATAACTTCTCATTACTATAATGAGGGTAATGCAAAGGTCTAGTCTTGCAAATATCATTCAGTTATTGCTTACAGGCAGTTCAGATGCTTTGATCTTTCCATCTCCCTATTTCAGCTGTAACAAAAAGGGATTTTCATGAAACCATAGTACAGCATGTCAGGTCTATATCCCATTAAACACAGCCTACTGCACTTATCACCTAAATATCCTTGTGTGTTAGGAACTCATGCTATTTTACATCTGAAATCCAAACGCGTGTAAGTATTTTGTGGAGTCTTATACACACCCAAAGAAAATCTACATAGTATGACTTTCTCCAGGTGTGGATGAGGACAGAGGAATTTTGCCTTTTCCCTAATCAGCTACACAGGTGCAAACTCAAACAGTACAGTTTATCTAATCACCCCATTCCCTAACCACTCTTGTGTTTTCAGCTGCTAGCATCAATTCTTCTACTACGAGTTACCATCTTACTGGACTTAAGGAAAAGACCATCTACTATGTACAGATTTCAGGATTCACTAAAGCTGGAGAAGGATCACCATCTTTTTCACAACCTTTCAGTACTCTAAAATATGGTACTGTGGAATCTGTATGCTACTGTGTTGCCCAGAAGCAATCTTGGCTTTATACTCCATTTCATAAAGTATTATTCAACATCCTTTCTCTTTTCCCTGCTTTTCAAGGAATAAAAAAGTGCTCATGCGCAAGATTTATTATCCAATTCTTGGTTTACTGATAACAAAGGCAAAATTGTTCATTTGCTACAGATGAACTTTGTGTATTATAAAACTCATTCTATATTTCTTTACCTAACTTGCAGAGAAGCTCCTTGTCTTTGTAACATTTTGTGATCTTTTCATGTTAGTTATTTTAACCAATCTCTATTTATTGCAGACTCCTATCACAGATTTCAGTAGTTTAAATAATCTGCCTATGATTTATGAAGTTCAGTAGTCTTCATTTGAGGCAAAATCTTTACCACATGATCTGGTTTCCAGTTAGATACCTCAGCCAAAACTTTAATTTTTTTGCAAAAAAAAAAAAAAAGGTCACTCCTTTTACTGTGGCTGACAGCTGATCATATCTTCTGTTTTCTGATAACTAGAGTCCTTTTCATTTAGAATGTTCTATCATCCACTGGCAAGAATTTGCATCTTTCAAAGGTGCCTCAATAGGCTAAGGTCAATCCAGTTGTTTTTACGGAGTTCCATATATTTTATTCACATGCAGTTGACTAGAATATGAAGTCTCAAGTATTTTCAACACAGTGTCAATTGGACAAAACAGGAATCCCAGATTATGTGTAAAGTTTGACTCATGTTTAAAGTATATCTGTAGTGGAGACAGTAACACCTCTCTATACTTGATAGTACAAGTCTGATTCAGTCTTTCTGATGCTTCCCACCAGAAAAAGGAGAATTTGAAGCTTTACTGACTGGCCTTTGTTTCAGCATGATGTTTGCTCTGTTTTTTGCACCTCTGGCATGTATTCTGATGCTTAAAAGGTAAGAAGTGAATACTGACTAAAGCTATTAACATTAACTCCCTTTTACTTGTCTGGTTTTCATAGCACTGTGCCTTTATTGTCATGAAAAGCAAATCAGTTCAGAAGTACATGGAAAAACTTTACAGCCTTTGGCTTTATCTAAACAAAAAGTACTTGATATGTTAGAAAGTCTAGATTCAACTTTCAGAGCAGACAGCACTGAAGTCAGTGCTGAGGCAGTGTGATGGCCTAGATTACCTCATGCTTTCTCATGGAAAATGCTGAGGGCTCTTATCCAGTATCCTGGGGTGGCAGGAATGATGGTGTGCTGCCATCATGACCTGTTCTCTTGGAAAGGAAGGAGGAAAAAGACCCTTAGCTCATCCTGTTCAGTATTGAGGGAGACAGTGGGGCCTTGGCCCAGCATTTCCAGGGCTGCCCAGTGTCACTGGTTTCTAGAGACACTCCTTCACAAGTAGACCTTGCTTTGTGCCATTCACAGAAGATGGAAGGCAGCTTCTTTTCCCCAGAGCCATCGGAAGCAGTGTAGGGAGCAGCCCCCAAGCCCTGCACATACCTGTGGTGGTGACAGCCAGGGCAGACCAGACAGCTTAGAGACCAGCTGTCAGTTTTGTGGTTTTGATCCCCAGGACCAAGAAAAGAGCTGGAAAGAAAGGGCTATGATGAGAGGACTGAGAACAAACAGCCAGCTGAAATTAGAATGGCACCGTTCTGAACCTTGCTCTACTCCTCTCTGGGAGGATTGAGCTTTGAAACAAATATAGTGGATTTTGATTTTGCAGCATTTTAGAGTACAGTATCACTTACTCTTTAGCTATGGCAGAAACAATCTAGTGAAGGTTTGTTTAGGTCTTTGTGAGATGAAATGGTGAGATGAGGGCTGAACTCATACTGTGAGAAAAGTATAGTACCCATGTTCCCATGATGCTCTCTACATTCCAGCTTGCAGATCCAAACCAAAAGTGTGATTGTAAAGAAGATAAAAACAGCAAAATGTGGTTTTTTTTCTTCTTTTTTTCTTCTCTTTTTTTTTTCTTCTTATTTCTTTTCTTAAGAAAAACTAAGCTTCTGTATACAAAGAAGAAAATACTCCCTAAAACAAAAGTTGTCCTACAAGTCCTCAAAAAATATAGAGATTTTTGTGGAAATGAAAATGAATTAGGAATATGTGATGATAAAACTATAGAAACATACAACTTTACCAGCTTCTGTCACAATTAATTTATCCTTAAACAAAGATACTAACTCAGCATCTCAGTGTAGTCTAACAAGCTTGGCCTACAGTTTTTAATTGTCATTGTGCTTGTCATTGTAGAACATCTTGTTTTGATGGTCATGAAAATACCAATAAGATATAGGTACAGCAGTTAATTTAAATGCACAGGAAGTGCCAGTTGTTTAACCTGAAAATGAACTTGGACTTTTTATTTACAGGTTGAAAATATCATGCTGGTCCACTGTACCAAGTCCAAGAAAGAGCAGTGCAATCCAAGATATGGCAAGTATAATTCTAATGGTGTGAAAAAATACTTTAGGAAAATCTTTACTACTTACTAATTGCTAACTCCAGCTATTACTGTTTTCACACTTGATCCTAACACAGATCTCATTTCAACAGCTAGGAAGCTAGGTTAGTATCAGAAACATACAACTGGGAGGGTTGTTGTTTAAACAGAGACTGCATGCATCTTTTAGCTTAATAAATGTTCTCAGACTCCTTTTGAAAATACTTTAGAGTACATTTAAAGGAACTGTTGTTAAAAGAACAAGACAATGTTGTATGGGTGGAGTTGTTGAGAGGGAGAAGTTCAGTTATACCCAGTGACTTTTTAACAACTGGAACGTACTATTAAGTACAAGTTACTCAGAATACAGAGGAAGTAATACATTGTGGTCTAATGCCACAAAAGTAGAATTCACAAGAGGTAATGTATATGGTGTTTTCTGAAACCCAGTCTTCACCTCTCAGTCCCTACGTGCTTCTGCAGAAATTCTGGGGCTTTAGCTTGTCAGCTAGTAGCTGCCTGAGGAAGCATCTACTACTCAAGAGGCAACATAGTTCAGTAGCACATTCAAACCCTGCCCTACCCACAGAATACCAGTATGTTTTGGTAAGGCTATTTGAATTACAGGACTAACAAAGTGCCTGGAAAATGGCTGGAAAATATGATTCTGCTCCACTTTTGCTGGTAGTGATAAAATATTTCCTTCAGTACACCTGTCCCAAGTCTGAGACTGCTAACCATTATGTTTTTGGAACAGGAACTTGTACTGCTTCCTTTTAAAATTTTTATTTTCCTGGTAGACCTGAACTTAGTTTGGCACTTGTAGATCTAGTATCTCCAGCATTTTGAACTACACCAAAGCGGACTTGTGTCTATTTAGGACACGGAAAAGTTAGTGAAATAAGTGAAATAGGCATTTCTCAATGTATCCTGATAGACAGAAATACAAATGTGTCACTTCCTTGCTTCTAATATTTAAGCCAGTGAGAGAAAGCATATGTCATTGTCAAGTTAAGCTGAAGTCAGAGTTTGGAGAGCTTAAGGTTACTATTCACATAGGAAATGGCAAGTACACAGTGAAAGATCAGAACAGAAGCTGGAAGGTACCTACAGCCCAGCACTGTCCAGATCTAAAACAACAGAATGAAAGAATTAGCAGTGACATTAATGAAGATACTGACAGGCTGTTGATAATAAGGTAGATGAAGAGAAGTATTTCTTTCTTCCTTCGAATAACAAAGAAGTCTGCTCTTTTTTTTACTTTTGCTATTAAATAGTATACAAGAAGTTTGCTTTCTGATAGGAGCTGCAGTCTCTCTCCTACACATTAGTGAGACTAGTGATATGATGAGGGCATGGTTTTGTGCTGTGGGTGGTGAGGAGCAGGTGATATGGGGCTTCGGTCCTAATTTAAGAATGTGAGCCTAAGACAGATGGAGTCAAGAAGATTGATGGATGTGTGCAAAGACTGGAACAGACTATGCTTTAGGGTTGTAACTACTGAAGATATGATAGGTAGGAACAGATCCTTGTCATACTTTGCCAGATCACAATGGTCCTGGGAGCTGGAAAGATTACAACTGATGCATATTGTTCATGCAGTAAAAAAAATCAGAAGCTCATATGGAACTTATTTTAGATTAGTACAGAGTTAGGGCTGCTGATAATAATAAATGGAATAATGGAAGTACATTTCATAGAGGTTACCTTCTAGCTTTGTTCTTCAGGCGTTTATTTCAGAAAATACTTTACCAAGGTATTTTACCAATGCTACAATTTCTACTTGTCTTTCCTTCCAGAGTAATTGGAAACCCATTTCAAAATCACTGCTTCAGACTCTGCCAGACAATGATACCACTAGCCTTTACGTCATAGAGCACGAGGCAAAGGCTTCTTTGAAGCTAGAGCACTTTATAGATGGTGTAGAAGACTACAAGCACGGCATCAGTGAGTCAGAAGAACCTAGCAATAATATAGGCATAAATATAACACGCAAAGAAATCCCTGAAGAAATGGTTACAAGTGAAAAAGATGGAATAATTTCCATTACAGTACCACTCTTGAGCGACTACACCAGCATGGAGTGCAGCCAGAAAGCTCTGATGAGTCTGACAGTGAAGCTGCCTGCAAGAACGGCTCATCCTCACCTGGAAATGGAACTAAGTAATAAGATAGCACAAACTGAGCATCAAGTTTTATTTGCTCCCCAGGACTACCTCAAACAAAGCCAGGTAGTATTTTTGCCGTCTGGACCAACTTTGATGAGAAAAGTCACTTTGAACTGAGGAATCTTAAAAAAAAAATCAACTTTCAAAACCTCTAATGCATGAATGGAGGCATTAGGATTATATAAGATGGTGAGCTTATGACAAGGACTGTGCTCTAGTTTAGTGAGCATCCTTGGTCAAATAGATTTACTATATAATCAGATCAGATATTTCACCATGGTCATTTTGTTGGAACTCCTCATCTTAACATGGGCAAATTTTTCAGAGAACTGTATTAAAACCTTTCAGTAAGGTACATCTCCTTGTTCGTTCCTCAGACCAAGGGCACTCAAGAAGCCATTTCAAGTCTTCTGGTCTAAAAACATTTTCTAGTCATCAGAATGTTTTGATAGTTAGTGTGACCACTACAAGAGCTGATTTTCAGGTGTGAAAAGAATGTTTTTTAGTAAAAATTTTAAAAAGCACCTATCATAACAAAGAAGCCCTCCAACTAGTTAGCCAGAACTGGCTGAACAAAATAGTGAGAAGCCTTGAATTTAGAAATAGAAAACAACGCTTACACAGCTACAGAAAACACTTAAACTTAGGTGGATAATCCTGATTAAGGAAAGATGATAACAAGTGTTATTTTTACTGAAGTTTTACTTGCATTAAGTTAAGCATATTTCTTCTTGTGTTCATCTCTACAGTCAGAAATCCATTCATGCTCTTTTGTGAGATGCAGTTGCAGATACTGTTTCATCCTGTATGCAATAACAAAATCTGTGGAACAGAATGAATGAGCTGAATAGGTAGTTCAATTAGCCATTCCCTAAGCTTTGCATAGAGAAGATGCCATTGAAATACATCAGCTGAAAGGGTCTCCTCTGTATGACCAATATGTGACTACATCATGTACCTCCACAATGCACTGAGTCTGAAGTGCTTTTCCAGCTTACAGAGACTTCTTTCTCACACAAAACTCCATAGGCATTAGTGGTTTGCAGTTACTGTAGAAGTTTGTCACTGTCTTCTCTATTCTATGGAGCATTTTATTAAGATTATTTTGGGAAGAAAGAAGTTGATCAACTGGATGTTCCCTACACTGACATCTCAGACTATAAGAGAAAAGAACTGAGTCTTCTATGCAGAGAATATTTGAAGAGTGTACTTGTTAAACAGACTCACCCAGTCAAAAAGGGACATGGACCAGGAGGCACTGAGTGTTGAGGTCTTCAGATTAAGGGTAATTGTCTAAAAATATTAGTGCATATAAAGATGTAAAAAAACTGCAGAACACTGCCTCTAGTAACATATGTGCAAGATATTTCGTTTTATTTGGAATATTGTTGTTCAAGTGCTTTCAGTTAATTATACTCTTAACTTCAGTTCATGTGGTTTCAGTTATTCTCTTAACTTCAGTATTGTCAGGGTGTGTTACATTAAGAGCATAATTGAAAATACAGTGGCTCAAGACCATAAATACCAAGGTATTTTGAATATATCTCAGGGTTTTTTTTAGGCAGAATACAGTAATTCCTCCAGATGATAACTGTTTGCATTAGTGAGAGTTTAGACATTATAAAAGCTTAGACACTTGACTGTAGGCCTGGAGACACACAGTCACAGTGATTCATAGCATGGGATAATATACTGCAGGGTTACAAAGATCTAGTATTTCTTATTTACAGAGAAATGAACGTAATATCTAGTCTCTAACATGGCCTCTGTAGTGGAGTGTAGTGGAAGATTAAAAAGTAGATTAAAAGTAAAAAAAAAGATTAAAAAGTAATCCAGCATCGCAGTATAGGACAATAAAGAAGAAAAAATGGTGAATGCTGGAGATAAGTGAATTCTCATAGCGTTGATGTAACAAAGGCTAGCATCTGGTAATGTGTCACCTTTTAAATGGGTAAGTTGTGCATAGAGCCTAGACAAGGCCTGTGGCTGAATAATTGTTTAACTGCCAGTTGTGGGATGCATGATGCCAGAGAAAATGTTAGCTGCAAAACATGACAAAGCTGCTTTTGTACTTACATTATTGAGGAGAAGTTCTTCTCAGTTCTCATATTTCTCAATTTTTCTCACATTTCTAAAGTGTCTCAAGAGCTAGCTAACACAGAAAAAGGGATTTGTGGGTGGCAAGTCATGGCACATTACTGAGTCAGCTGTAATACCAAAAAGAGCGCAGTTATGGTAGTGAGTCAGTTAGCACTGGAAAACTGCTAAGTCAATATACTTTTTTTTTTTTTTCTGGTAACAAGAGTAAATAAATTTTTCTTGCATACTTTAATGTAGTATGAATGCAGAGATACATTTTTCCACATTTTTTACACTTGAGGTGAGATCACATTGTAGTAACTAGACAGCACTCAAAAATATGACAGTGTTTTCCAGATATGAGAAATATAGCTACTCAGCCTGGAACAGCAGATTGCAGTGATCAGAATATTCCAGAGCTTTTTTCTCCTCTGCATTAACTGTCAAATAGAATAATAAGAACCACAGAATGTCCATAAATCTGCTGAAAAGCAAAGCCTTGTGCGTACTTTGACAGCCTTAAAAGCCACCTTACAGCACAACGGCATGTGCACTTGAACAGAGTCCTCTGAAGGCAGAGTACAGGAGAAGCCCTATCTCCAGCTACTGCTACAAAAATTGTAAAGGAACAAACCATTTAATTAAAGCCTTCTAATTACAAAATACTTGTCTCAGAGCTTCTGGATCTGTGTTACAGACTCTTGGTTTACTTATTTTCCACTCACTCAATGATTTTTTTTCATTGAAGAGCCGTGTTTGCACTGCTTGGATTGCGTTAACTGTGTTTCAGCTACTGTGAGCTCTTCAAGAAAGTAGGTAATAAAACTCTGGACTGTTTGCATCAGTCACTTCTGAACATAACTTGCCACTAAGACATCTGCTATTGGGAGAATGATCTTATCCCTGTATCCATTTTATTTCTATAGCAGAAGCACCAGTTTGACTGATAAAATTGATAGCAACCCACTGTCCTAGAAACTGTCATTCACAACACCCATTCTATCCTGGTTTCAGCTGAGACAGTGTTAATAGCTCAGTATGTTTGGCTTGCTGCTGAGAAGAGTCACAGCCACAATGGCAGGGGGTGGGCAGTGGGGCAGAGACAGGAAACATTTCGTGAGTTAGGCGCAGGGTTATTCCATACCATGTGATATGAAGAAAGACACAAAGCTGAAGGGAGGTGGCCGGGGCAGACGTTGCTTGGGGCTTGGCTGGGCACTGGTCAGTGGGTGGTGAGATGTTGCATGGATAGCTGGCTGCTGGTTGCTGGGTGGTTGTATTGTGAGCAGGGCATTGGTTAGTGAGTGGTGAGTGACTACATTGTGGAGGAAAATATCTCTCTATATATCATAGAATCATTAAGGTTGGAGAAGACCTGTAAGATCGTCTGATTCAACCATTCACCTTCCACCAATATTGCCCACTAAACCATGTTGCCAAATATACATATATATATTTACACATAACATGTAGTTACAATCACATTTTTGTTTCCATTTTCCTTTTTTGTCTTAGTAAATAGTTTTTATCTCAACCCATGAGTTCTGTTTTGCTTAAAATTCTCTCCCTCATCCTATTGTACAGGTGTGAGATGTAACGCCTGTGTAGTGCTGAGCTGCTGCTGCGGTAAACCATGACAGTTCTCAGTGAAGGGCAGAAACTTTACACGAAGAAACTAACTAAAGAAGTAATCTGCATTTGTTGAAGTGGTAGAGACACAGGTATGACCAAAAAAACCCTTAAGCATAGGCACAGTAATAGCCAGTACAGGCTAAGGAACTTCCTACGGAACAGGTTCAGGTATTTAAAGGACATACTTTAGTCTCAATAGGCTGGAGAATGAATGACACACTACTTACCTGAAAAACTCCATGATTAGAATGGAAACAGACTGCAGAACCATGAAGCTCTTGAGTACTACTTGGTCTCTACAGTAACTGCCAATGTTAAACTTTTGCTCGTAGCAGTTCAAGTCAAGGTACATAGCTCACCTTTTCTTTTTAAGCAGCCATTAAATTCTTGCATTCATTTAAAATAAATGGTTGCTGGAAGATTTCTAATGATTCATAACAGGTACCTACTACGATGCCAGCAGCTATTTGTTTTGTGGGCCACCACACTGAAAGACTAAAATAGCTAGTCAGCCTGATGTGAAAACAAATTGAAGAGTGATTTTGACCTTGGAGGAGTAGGATGCTTTTGACAAAAATCAGGTTTTCATGTTCTACAGCTGAAAACTTGAGAATAAATCCAAGTTTATATCACTGAGTAATCAACAAAAAAGGAGGGCATGACACACTGGAAACTTCCCATTCTTTGGGGCATTCAATGACTTCCAAAGATAACAGTTTCACAGATAGGAGCAAGAGGAAGCAAGCCACCAGTAGTTTGAAGGGTTGACTTGTGAGACTACAGCTGTGCTATGAGCAGTGCCTGTAAATACTCCCTACCAAGCAAGCTTCAAAGTCTTCTTCTTCAGTAGTTTGGGGCCAAGTCAGCTAATGTTCTCTCCCAAAAATTCTAGTCACCATCTGAAAATCAGCAGAAGAAAGGCTGTTTCTGCCTGGCAGTTTGCATGCAGGCACCATGTTTTGAGGTCAAGAGGATTAAGTAGTAGACATAGACAGTTCTATGCCATCTGCCACATCACTGGCATATGTTAAGTTGACAGAAAAAAAGTAGTCCCTACATACTAGAACTAAGTTTGTGTTGTAGCAGGAACACGTGAGGGCCATGAAGTCCTGTTGAAGAATTTTTTTCTCAGTTATGTGTGTAAACACCAGTTCCATTCATTGGAAAATGATGAGATGAAGACAACCAGATATAACTTTGGACCAAACTTGGTCATCTCAAACAAATAGTATACCAGGACAGACCTGAAATGGCTAGAGACATACAACAGCTGATTGATGTGCCAGTCAATTTAAAGAGATCTCAGAATCCTTTCTACCATGGGAGAATTTCTGTGTCCAAACTGACTTGTAAGTCATCTGAGGATGCAGGACATGGGAGCTTTTTGAGAAGAAATTGAGATCCTGTAACTAGAATTACTACAGCCAGTCTGACAATGCAGACCATTAAGGACTACCATTTCAACTACCACAAAGTAGTTATTTTGGTTTAAATAAACATCTACAGAGATGGCTTAATTTAGACCAAATTGAATAATTTCTTTATTTACTTGATAGCACTTGCTCTCTCAGTAGTGAATTGACTTCGTTATTAATTGAAAACCATAAATTCAAAAGTTAATGCCAGCATTTATCAACTTATCATAGAATCATAGAATGGCCTGGGTTGAAAAGGTCCACAAAGATTTCCTGGTTTCAAACCCCCTGCCATGGGCAGGGTCGCCAACCACTAGAGCAGGCTGCCCGGAGCCACATCCAGCCTTGCCTTCAACACCTCCAGGGATGGGGCATCCACAGTCTCTCTGGGCAACCTGTTCCAGTGCGCCACCAACCTCTGAGTGAAAAACTTCCTCCTAATCTCTAACCTAAATCTCCCCTGTCTTAGTTCAAAACCCCTTGTGCTGTCACACAAAACTTCAGCACTAAACCTTTTAGTTTGCTCAACTGTGAGAACTATTAAGTTAGAGATACAGGAATATCAATTCCTAAGAAGGTTACTGCATACCTACTCTGGTGCAACATTTATAAGTAACCCAATACTATGGAAAAAGGGTGAGTCTCTAATTGATCAAAGAAATTCAGCAGACAAATATATATTAAAATAAAATGTATACATTTTTACTATATTGAAGTGGATCACCTACTTCATGAAAGACAGTTTTTTTGTGCTATAAAGCATGACATCAGGCAACCCAGACATCCTTTGCACAGTTAATTAAGGAAGGTACACAACCTAGTAGAGTGAAAAAAGCTGCAAGTAAACAGAATAAAAAGCAGCAAAACAGACATTAAACACTGAGAGCACACAGCCTGTATTAAAAGTGGAAGATAAAAAGTTGAAGAACTTTAAAGGTTCTCTTTTTATGCACCTTCACTTTGTAAGACAGCAGGATGGTAGCCAGGCTTAGTCTCTGCAAAACTGACAATGTGATGAACAATACTGAAAATATGAAAAATCCTATTCTATCACTAATTCTGCAAATTTCCACCTGTTGACATAATACTAATTTCCTCTCTTAAGATCAACCTTTCTGAAATGGCAGACAGTCAAGACAGAGGTTTTTTTTTTATAATGTAGACCAAGATCCACGCTGCCATGCCATTTAGATAGATGTTGAACATGATTATAGATATCTAATTGGAACACGGCCTGTTACACATTTCATACAGCTATACAGATAACATTATATTATTAACTAGGGAGATATTATTAATGAAAGAGTGAGCAATAAGGTAAACAATACAGCTCTGTAAGAGGGCACAGCCTGTTAAATTCTATCATGAAAGGAAGGTTGTTTGCTGCAACTTCTAAGTGCTATATTCAAGACGATTGCTAAGCCCTTCCAGGGAGCACCTGTGAATCTGTAGTTCTTGAAAGTTACTTCAACATGCCTGCAATGGACAGACAGAGACCAGGGGGATGCAGTTACTGGAAGGCTCGGGCCTGGACTCAAATTGATATAGGATCACTTGTTTAAAAACAAGCATCTGGACCCGCTCTTGACTTCACATGGCGTCTCTTGTTAACAGTTAGCCTCTCATGGGAATGGCTGTGGAAGAACAAGCAGCCATGCTTTCCGTTTCCAGATGGGAATTAGAGGATGCGCTGCAGCAATGCTGAAAAAATGGAGCAGAGAGAAATGGCCACACTTCATCGTCACCCCTCATTGGTCTCCCGCTGCGCGGCACTGCGTGCGTTTGTGGGCGGCTGTTGTCAGATGGAGCGCGGCGTGGGAAGAGTGAAATTTCAGCACGGATCTCCGAGGAGCGCCCCGAGACCGCACTGAGAACTGCGGGCACCGCCGTGGCACCGCTGTGCTGCGTCAGCTGCGTGGGAACGGGGCACGCGTCCCACCGGTTGCGTGGCTTTGCTGCTCGGCTTTTGTGTGTTTTAACAAGTTTTGTTTTGTTAAACTTATGCGTACTCACTATATTCTGTATTTTATGAGGGCTGCTCTGAAAGCAGTGCCTCCTGTTTTATTATGTCAGCCCACAGTGTCAGAGGCAGGTGGTAGCGGTGGTGGTGTGGCAGTAGAGGTTGAACCTTCCCACCAATATTCTGTTTTGTTATCGTGTGACGGATGGCAGCAGAGGGGCAACCTGCAGAATAGCGTCAGACATGGAAGCGTGGATGGAGCAAAAGTGTGTCACCATATTCCTCCGTGCAGAAAAAACAGCACCCACTGACACCTGTGAAAGTTACTGAGATGAAGCAGTGGATGTGGGCACAGCGAGGGGTGGGTGGTGTGTACCATCAGCAGCGACAGCGGATCACCTCTGCTGGTGCAGATTATTACAAGCATGCCATGCTGGCTCCTGTTCATCGCTGCTGAAAATGCACAGCTCGAGGTCACGTTCATTGAAAAAGCTGCTGAGAGTTTGTTCTACTGAACAGAACTTGTGCTTTTTGTGTTTGTTATAGTTTCCACAGAAGTAATTAGGAGGCACTACTTTCACAGCAACCTTCCTAGGTGTGGCCTTGATGATTCCTTTTCACTCAGTGTGGCCCGTGCAACCCCATGATACAATTGCTTTGATGACATTCATTGAAATAACATTTCTTACTATTACATTTCTTTAAGCACTAGAGTTTCTCCTGTTTCCATACTTTCATATTTAGAGTTCCATGACTGCAGAGATGTTTGCCTTAAAAACATCAAATATTTCACTGGCAAACAGTTTACTTTTGTTTATGATACTGTGACTCAGTTTATGCTGTCTAGATATGATAAAAAGGTGAGCTGATCCTACACACCGAGAAGTAACTCTGGAGAGCCAGTGACAGGGCTAACAGGGAATGCAACTTCATCTCCTGAGAACAGCACCCTTTGTAGGAGTGGTGTTTTGTTTCTTTTACATCAGCTTTGAGGAATGCAAGGGAAGGTTTGGATGCAGAGACATGCTGACAAGGAGAGACAGCAAAAGGCAGCTGCTCCAAGCACTTGCGTTGACGCAGGCTGTTTATCTTCCATCTAGGCCTATGCTCACATAGTCTGTACTAGCAGTTCCAGCATCTTTCAGGCCTGATCAGGTGGTACTGTGACAATGGCACAACTGTCCTCTGCCCAGTGGCTTATCAGCCATCCAACCTTACAGTTCCTATGTCTTTGGTATATCAGTATTGCAGCCGAAGGCTAAGGACTACATGATTTAGATTTATAACACTTATATCAATTTAACTTATGTAAAAGCATCTTCCTGTGCCCAAGCATTTTTATTTATTCACCCCCCTCTGATTAATGAATAATCATTCAAATAATCCAATCAGCCAATTAGCTGCATGCAATCAAAATGCAACACTTCAGCATCGATCCACCTCAGTCTCCTGGTGCTGGCCCAAGGCACCAGGTAACAAGTGTGGCACCTCCTCAAAATCAAAGCAATTTCAGACACAGCTAAAAAGGCCCTGTAACCCATGTGCAGCATATCTCCAACTGACACATACATAAATAGCCTTATCACATTCCACTGCATTTTAGCAGATTGCTCCTGTGTCAGGGTACTAGAATAGCAACAATCTGGCAGTAAAAGCAGCAGGGAGATGTTGGTTTGTGTGTTTGTTGCTGTTTAGTGGGTTGTAAGGAAGTCTGTGTTGCTTGTAGTACATTTGTAAGGAAGCCCCTACCACTCTGCATAAATGTGCAGTGTAACTTCTTGAAGATGCACTTCAAATAGTACCACACTTTGATTTTTTGTAATTTCAGTACATACCCCCGCTTCAAATTCTGTTTCACCACTGTAATTCTCTCAAAAAGCCCTAAGGAGCTTGAACCTTCCTTGGAGATTCCTCTCTCAGGACTAAGAACCAGTGTTATGTTTGCAGTAACCAAGGACAGCATTTTCAAAACAAAGTGCTGTGACCACCAATCCCTGACTGAAGTTAAAACAAGCAGGCAAAGCAAGCCACCAAATTCTGATTTTTAAAGACCGCCCCTTTTTCACTTAATTTGTAATTTTCTCCTCTAAGAATAATGTATTTTTGTTTACTAATCTATTTTGTTTCAGTGAATAAATAATTTCAGCAAATGATGGAATACTTAAATAGATAATTTTGAGCCACTGCTGAGACATCCCTGTGTTTTTCCCCACTTTCATTCAGAGGAGAAACATGGCGAAGTGCAGGTGACGACACCCTCTGACCAGGAGGAGCTGAACCAGCCACAGGATTGTTACAGACATGACAGCTCTCAAAATTACAACATCCTTATTAACCTAAGTGTAAGTTTGAAGTGCATTGAGAAGCATATTTCATACAAATTTTATCTTGATAAAGAAGCTTAAGCACTGAAAATAGTGAATTTTAGTATGAAAATATCCGTGACAGTAACTTGGCATATACTGTTCATGCTAAAATTTTCTGTATGAACGCCTAATTCTACTTAATAAAAACAAATTTCAACATACACTTCTATACATCCACATTTATCAACTAACCCATTTGTTTAAAAATGACAAATTCTTCCTGCTGGAACTCATTTCTGTGGAGAAGAAAACCATAGCTCCGTGACAGGGGTGAAGTTTCCAGAAAGGCCACAGCCCCTCACAACCACTCTTGCAATATTCTTGCCAATTTCCATCCAACAAAGAGCTAAATTCCCTGGGTACAGATGTAGACAGAATAAATGAATAAAACACAAGACAGAACTGCTTTGCAGCCATTTGCTACTACTCTCTGAACTCAGTAAAAGTGATCTTATGACACAAAGAAAACTTTGGGACATAGTTTATTCACAAAAATAACAACGAAATAGCAGCAGTTGACATTTCTTTACTTGTACCATTTCATATTTGCTTCAATAATGCAAAAATATATTCTACTAACACGGAACAAGCTTGGATATACATTTATTAAACTTAAAAGGCCTCCTTTACTAACAAAACATCTGATTTAGAGGAGGAGCAGTAATATTGTTGCTGCTGTAGTGCACGGGATACCCAGGCACATCTGAGCACAGGTGATACGTGCTGTGTAAAACAAACTTATGGCTCCTGCGTCACTGAGAAGAACACCAGAAATGATCTACTGATAAGCTAGCTACGTTAACTCTGCAAGTTAAATTCCTCTCTTGATGTTCCTAGAGCATATCACTCCTTTGATCGAATTATGAAAATTATGAACTTACAAAGTACTAGCTTCTAAGTAGACCACGGTTTACGCATCACTGTAGCAGCAGTTTTCAATCTTTGTGCTAAAGGTTTTACTGAGTACAGCAACTTACTCTTCAAAGAAATCTGCTTGCTTCCTGTAAATACCTTTATCCCCTTACCACTCCCTAAATATATTTGACATTTAACTATCAAAGAACACAAGAAGTACATTTGCATAATTCTACTGTAAAGAAAAATAGACCCGCTAAAGCAGATCTGAGTTATTATGTCAATGTATTAACCTTCTCAGTAGTTCAAAACTAAAATACTACTATAGTCATTAGATTAAAACATCCTTTAGGAATTGTTACAATTTGTTACCTAGCACACTAATATCTGCATTATAAGAGCTACTTAACTGTCAGTGAAGGACATCAAGGACTGAGTGACAGAAAGATGATTTTTTCCATTGCTGATAAAAGTCTTTGTGACCAAAAAAGACAGGTAACCTCTATATGAGAGTAAAAATCTCCTTTGCACAGTTAGTATAGAAGATATTTTGTACCCCAGTCTTTACGTCTTGCGTTGAGTTTGGCACTTATCTTACAGTAAAAAATAAAAAATGCAATGAATCCAAATGCAGTGCAAACTGCAGTTCTCCAGAAGAAAACAAATAAACAGTTAAAATCTCACTTTTTACTTCAGTGTCCTCCTGTACTAATCTCAAAAATTGTAAAACTGCCACGAAAAATTTTTCTTAAGCCTTCCTGGATAATACGAGTTCTTGTTTCCTTACAACATCTTGAAAACTGGAATTCATAGAGAGCTCCTCTATGGTTTTATTTACTCAGAGTACAGGACTGAAGCCTTAGGAGAACTGCTCTCGTACAGTGGGCAAAGGAGCTGTTTGCATGCATTATAAGACAACTTTCTTAAGCTGTTTTATATACTGAAGTGACTACTGAGAAAAATCCATACTAATGTGCTCAGATCCCATGATGCAGCTTACCTATACATGAAGCATTCTTGAATTCTAAATGAAAATACACACTACATACAGAGACAGTGCCAAGGAGCTTAAAATTAAACACAGGTGAATTTATCTGACATGAGGCAAAAGAAATCCCTTTTATACAATGCTTTCAGTATTACTTGAATTACACTTTTCACCATATAAAAAATAAACTCCACATACAGCCTGGAAACTTTTCTGTTGAGGCATTAGCAAACAAAAAACAAATTTTAGGTTGTAATAACACTAAGAATATCTATGAATTTCAACTATCCACACTCTACCCACTGGTGAGAAAACTAGATCTCTCTGAACTAAGCATCTACAGATGTACATTATTTTAGCTACTTACAGCTCTCCGCATTTGTGTCACTACATCCAAGTCTTGCTTTTAAAATTATGACAACACCAGAAACAGTAATTCATCGATATAAAACCTGAAGTATCCTCAGGTGTCAAACTGGATCTGTAACATGCCCCGATTTGCACTACTTCACAGTGCAGAACTTATGTACTTAAAAATCATTTGTTTTTCTATCAGAATTTTCACACTGAAACGCAACACGATTCGTCCTTTATTTTTTTCCTTTAAGTGAATGGCTTGCAAAATTAAAATGCATGTTTCATTACAAACTTACAAAAAGAAACTGATACAGAGATGCTTCAGTTTTAAGAATAAAGAATATACATACCACTACAGCATTACTGCTTTCAGTGGTTATAAGCGTTAATTGAATACATTAACTGAAAATAGTAACAGAGACTTGTATGCAGCACGTAAGAATTTGTGTCATACAAGGCAGCCTTTACTTTTATCCCTTGCTTGAACCTAAAGAGTGTCACAGAAATTCCTAAATGTAATTACTATTACAGACTGAAGGCAAAACACAGAAGCTAACCATTAACAAATAGATTTGCAGAATTGAAAATATTTATTGCCTTACACATAACTAAGCTGGAAAACACCAGCAAACAATCGCAAGCAACACAGAGCATGATACAGACCGCAGAATTTACTTTAGCAGAGGAGTAAACCACTCAAATGGTCAGCTCATTTCAGAAACCAGGCTGTGCGTGGGGTTGCTGCTGTTAGCCAGCTGGTTAACTAAAGTTAGCTCAGTTACACCTACCTGAAATTGACATAAAAAGAAATTACCAAAAACAGCAGGCAACTAACGGGTAGGCAGAACCCAAAGGCCAAGTTAAATGAAATTACATCTAAAACAGTACAGCTATCACAAACTATGCTGCTCTAAGAACCCTCATTCAGTTTTCTCAACTCATGAAAGTACAAAAGCAAACTGACACAACAGCTGAGCATGCAAATGCATAATGATGAAGGCGTGGACTTCCAGTGGAAGACAGAGACATTTAATGGGTCAAACACACGACTGTGGTAGCACAAGTAGGAATTTTGCTACCATGTTCCAGTGGTGTTTTAAAAAATGATCTGCCCACTGTGGTGATGGGTGTTCTACAGAACATCAGTCACCTATTGGTGGCTTTTTTGTTGTTGTTTGTTTTTTACAAAGAAGGGAACCATTAAATACCTAATACAAAGAGGTAAAACTATCCTCACAGATCTACACAGTATTACAAGGCAAAATGGAAAACAGAGTATTTGTAAGAAAACACGGGCTGGGGTAGAGAAGAAATGTATTTGGTCTATTTTTTTTTCCCCTCCTTTCTGAAAACTTTTTTTAAAGGGACTATTAATTCACATACCATATAACTTCATATGCTGCATATATATATTAGCTAGTAATGCTGCCATCCTTACCTATGAATTTCCAAAGGCGTTTTTCTTCCCTAACTGTGCACAATTATCTACATATTCTGTAACTGATGGATATAACAGAACTATGCAAATTTAGGATAACAAAACTCAGAAAATAAAACTACGATGAACTGAAACATGACATACTATGAGAATTCTAATTTCTCCCAGAGAAGGAGTAACTTATCTTTTCAAAGATATTATACATAATACAGGTACATTTTAACTTGTATCCCCATTTCAAATCAAAAGAAGCTGCCTGAATAAGACCTGATAACCATCTAAAATGTTTCTTTAATAAGTATGTACCAGCAGAAACTTCCCTCTAAAATACTTAACTTTATTAGTGGAAATGGTAACAAAGGTAACAAGTATACAAACAACCTCTTTGCTCTAAGCTACTTACACATCATAAATAAGACAGCTGTTTCTGCCAGATGCAATCCTTCACAACCTTTCTTTAAGCGTACAGATTTGTCATTGTTTTAATCAGAATAAGCTGTTAACCAACCAACAGCATGTGGCTTAAACATCACAAAAATGACTGTCTATACTTTACATGGTAAAGCATTTTCTATAGTCTTAAATGTACACAGTGGCAAGAACACTAAATCCTACCAAAAACGAAGAGTGATTAAGCAGCTTCACAAACTACGTTTCATTACCTTAGGAACTGGACTATTTTTTCATTCTCTATAATATGCCTTAATTATTTTCATAAAGATCAACTACACAAAAGAAAAGGAAACTGAAAGCAAACTGCTAGTATTCTATTAAGCCTTTTTTATTTGTAACTGAAAGAAACTCCTTCCATGAGGTAAGGCAATTAATTCGATTGTAATAAGGTGTATCATCTACCTGATTTTAGGTATAATTAAGTTTGTAAATATGACTCTCACAAAATCGCACAAGAATTAAACTTGTTATATTAGTTTAGAGAACACAAATTATGGTTTTACTTGAAAAAAATACTTGCTTTGTCATTTGCTTCTTACATGCTTTCTCATCAAAGAACAAAAAAAGATTCTCTAACATAGAACTCCTATGTAAATTAGAGCATTTCTTCCCCAAGTATTTTCCACCCCCAGCTCTGCATATGATTCATGCTGTAACACCTGAAGGGCATCAGAGAAAATGATGGAGAGGTAACAGTTAAGGCCATCCAAATGTAATTAAATATCTTAAGGGCTGCCTTTGATGCAGGTGTTCAGAAAATACTTTGTATTCAGCTACTATATTTGTACAGTGGTGGTCCCCAAAATGCATCATTGCTTCACTGTATCTTTTCTAAAAAAAAAAAAAAAAAAAAAAAAAAAAAAAAGTAGAAATGGAGCTGTAGTACTTACACAAGTGAACTAAACATCCATTCTGAAAAATCACTTGCATTCATGTCTATAGTATGGTGGTGGCAAACAGCAATAGAGATGATGCAAGATATAGCTGAAAATGAGCAATAGCACATACACATTTCTAGAAAATACCACATTTTAAGAAGGCACTAAAGCTTATGCTTGTGCTCTCATTTTTTTTAACAAGTAAGAAAAAATTTATTTTCATAATGGCACCTGTACTATTTGCAGCTGAACAGACACACTGCAGTACATGTCAAAAACAAAGCTGTTAAGTTCTCTTAATATACAGATGTGCTCAATTCTGGAACAGAAGAAAACAACAAAACAAAACAACCTGAAAAAAACTCAATAAGCTAACCTATTATCAACATACATGGCAATGTTCCTTTTAGGAACAGGAAAGTAGCATGCATTGTTCAAATACTTTAAGCAAATACTGAGTTAAGGGATATTAGTAAATTATTTTAAATAATAAAACCCACAAATCTCAAGCAGTGAGCAAATGAAGAACATACTAGTCATTGGGCATATATCATAAGAACCATTAAAACTTTTCCTACTGTTGTCATTTACACACAAAAAAAAAGTGTACATTTATGCACCATTTCAAAGCACATAAAAAAAGTACACATTGAAGTTTCTGTGGACTTTTTACCCCACAAATTAAAGTAACACAAAATTCATCAACAAGCAGTTGATTTTAAAACAACTTCAAAAACTTCAGTGTTTATCCTCAGGTTTTGGTATCTGTTTGTTTGTTTTCAGTTGTTTTTTGTTTGTTTTTTTTTCCAGGGGTAGTACAGGTTTACTTCTTTCAGTTCCTATTCAACAGCCTATGGCAAAACTTAACACAAATCATGTTACCAGTAAGTACAACCATCATGGAAATGCATGGAGTTTCAGAGATGAACAGTTCTGTTGGCATACGCCTTTTCATGGTATAACTACTGGTCTGTGCTTTCCTGCTTTACAGCAAGAAGACAACAAAGATATCACAAGAATTGGAAGAGCTACTATTACTATCAACATGGTCAGGTTGATTGCTTTGACATTTTCTTCCTCGTTCTGGGAAATTTCGAAGCTTTGGATTTCATTCCTTAGTTGAATCAGTGGTTGACTCTTTGCTTTAAACCTCTTCCATTTTAATTGAGAGGTTATCTTCGTTTGGTTGACAGTTTCCATTCTGCTGAAGTTTGACTTCATCTGTCCTTTGTGTACTCCTGTTGTCTGCATCCTTGTCAGCTTCTGAATTCTGATCCTCTTTAGTGTGATCTTTGTCCTAGCAAAGATAAAATAATTCTCTCAGTATTATGGGATATATGACTTCCAATTCACTGCTGGTATTTTGATTTCCTCAATTTTCCATGTCTACTAAGTAGAGTTTTTAAAAAATTTAGAGTAGATACATCAGCAGCTCCAGGTGGCTGAAGTCAGGCATCATAACCAAGTGTTACTGAAGAAATCATTACTGTAAAGTGATCTGTCTTTACCTCTTATATCCAGTTAAACAGAAGAAACAAAATAGTGGAACTTATGTTACTAATTCACCAAATATATTCTAAACAAAGCAAGATTACAATTTTTATTTCATGTATTTTGTGACTTAATTAATGCATTTTACCAGAGTTCTTCAGCAAGCGGACAGTGGACACATACAACATACATCAGATGTTTTACAATAGCTCAATCATTCTGAATACAATAAGCTATTCTTTAAAGGCACACTGCTTATTGAAATAAAGGTTTAATAATCTGAAGATTCTTCTTTTCTTAATCACACCACCTCCTATTTTACAAGTGAAAATCCCATACTATTCCTCCCCAAATCTTCAATTTACTTCCTGCCGTGTTCAACACACAGCCCACAACCAAAGCAACCAGGGAAGTGCTGCACTGCAGAGTGAAAATGTTATTAAAAAAATTGTTATTTTGACAGTCAAGCTGTTCCAGAAGCCTACTGCTTATCTACATAAGTCAGCTTCCTGGATCCTTCCACAGTTAGACAGCCAACCAACTCTTAAAATAAGGCACAAAACAGAGAAGATTGAGAAATGAAAACAATGTGTTTCTGTACACTGTACATACAAGTTCCCAGTGGTCGAGTAAAGTTCAAACACAAAAACTGGCCCACTAACATCTCATGGAAAACGACTTTCCAGCCTCCTACCAGCAGAAGCTAAACTCAGTTGTTTCAAGTGGCAATAATTTACTAAGGAGAAAGGGGAAAATGAGAAGAAAGAAAGGAGGATGTTCCACTTCTATATTACAATAATAGTAATATAATTATTTCCATTATTACTCCACCTGCAGCATCCACTATTTGTAATCTATTTGTAATCGCTTGATTGCACAGCTTACCTTCAAAGTAGTGGTGTTTTTGTCAGATTTCTCCCTTCCCTCTTTACTACTTTTTTTCTTGGAGGTGGAGCGTTCTCTTTCTCTTCCATCATTGTTTGTGTCCCTTTCTCTTTTTTTTTCTTTCTTGTTTCTGTTCAAGAAAATTTTTACTCAAATCAAATGTGATCCAAAAGCAGCAAATGAATTACCACTGCTTACATGAAGTATATTGTACAGTAAATTGCACAGCATGGTAACTTTGAAAGCTGGTATAATAGTTTGTTTTCTCTGTGAAAGGCTCAACCATCTTCAAACCATTTAGTTGCAAAAAAAAAAAAAAAAAAAAAAAAGGAAAACGTTATAACAAGACTTAGAGATGATTTTTTGACTGAAGCAAGCTAAGGAACACATGTTCAGATTGCACAGTATTAGCAAAGTAAAAAGTAAATTAAACTGTACATGAGGAAGGGCTCTTCATATTTAGAGAAAATTTAAAATCCCTGAAGTTTTGTTTGTTTTTTGAATTAAAACTGGATCACACTGACCAAGAGAAATTGTCTGCATCCACTTTTTATTAAAGATCTCTATGCATTAAAAAAAAAAGGAAGAAATTGACTCAGATCCTTTCAGAATGGTGACTTCCATGTCATATTTCAATTTGACAAAATATTATACCTCCTTTACTGCTCACTAATGTTTATGTTAATACCAAACTGACCTTCTTGGAGAAGGAGTTCGTGAAGACTTTCTTTTTGTTGTTTTGGATGTTTTAGGAGACTTAGAAAGACTTCTACTCTTCCTCTTGCGCCTTTCTCTGCATGACAAAAAAATCCGTATCAACAAAAACCAACAAATAATAAACTCAGGAACTGTATAAAATCTCTTAAGATCAATTGACATAACAGCTAAGTAAATATTCCTGAGTTTAACATTACATACAACCATTTCTAAACTATATAACTTTTTCAAGTTTCAGAGTGGTGGGAAAAGAGAGAATGGAAGCAGCAAGTAGGAAAAAAAAAGAAAAAAAGACTGTGTCTTTTCAGATTTTAGTTTTATGTTTACTCACCTGTGCTAAAACCCAACAACTGATACATCTACAAACACTGTGTTAAATAAGAATTTCTTTGATCGGGAGAAGATCCCAATTGAATGAAGAGCCACATCAAGACAAAAGGCATGACTTCAGCAATATGAACTTCAAAACTTAGCATTAAATACTCAAGATCACCAGAATTTCAGTTCAGCATGACTAAGACCAGAAGCAAACAGTGCATAATGAAGCTCAAGCTGTTGTCAAATTTAAAACGGACCGGTTTATATTAATTATTTGCCTATGCTCAACAAAAGTATTTATCACTCTCTAATGTACCAAGTCACTCCTAACAGCTCCAAACAGCTTTTTTACACAGATAGAATTTGCTTAGTCTCTATTCTGGAGTCTGGTTTTGAATATGACAGAACATTTATTAACTAGTTAACATATACTGAGGCACACATCAAAATGCATCAAAAACAGAGAAAGCGAAGCTTCATTCAACAGAAATGGAAAACCTCTAGCTGTCAAAGTAAAATAAATCTTTCTTCACGGAAAAGGGAAAGGAAACAGGAAGAACTACTGATGAAGAGCAGGAAAGATAAAAACTAGCTGAGAGTACATTTTAACAATTCCACAAAAGATTCAATACGTATACCAGCTTTAGCAATTAACATCTAATTTCTCCAATGTTCATGAAGGCCAAGAAATCAACAGTTATTAGATGAATCACAAAAGGATATATTAAGAAATGTTTTTTTATACTAACTGGATTCATACTCTAACAATTTAATCTAGCCTGACCTTCTGAAGAACAAAAGCTTCACAGGACAAAATTTCAGAGCTAATTTTGTTCAGCAGGATCTTAAGATTGATTTGATGTTTGGTAAACAGAAATAAAAGGTAATCTCAGGGTTACTCTGGAGATAAGACCGGTGTATGGGTTAACACACGTCTCGTTTTGAACATCCCCACATTCATCAGTATACTATTTCAAAAAAGGATAGTGGAATTGCATTTTTGTCCATGGATAAAACGGATATTTACATTGCTTCCCTGCATGTCTGCTAACAACCAGGTAACTTAACTGTGTTCAAATAGCATCAAATGTGTATTTTCAGATTAATTTTCAAATGCCAACCATGCAAAGTCAATCACCAAAGTAAATAAACTCCCTGAAATACAAACTAATTGGGGCTTAGCAGCCCAACTTATTGTCAGATACTTCCTGAGACAGTAACAGTTACTGAAGCTGGAAGAGCTCCATGAAGTTCACGTAACCCTATTCCAGACCTCACTCAAAACAAGGTTAACTACAGCAGTTACTCAGGGACACATTCATTTTGGCTTTGAGTATCTCCAAGGATGGAGTCTCCTCAATCTTTCTGGGCAACAGCTTCTAGGCTTCCCAGAAAACAAAACAAAATGGAAAACAACAAAACAAAAAACCACCACCACAATCTAGAAAAAAAAAAAATTATTGTACTTCAGTACCCCAGAATCACAGAATGTCAGGGATTGGAAGAGACCCTGGAAGACCATCTAGTCCAATCCACCTGCTGAAGCAGGAACACCTAGATTAGGTCACACAGGAACGTGTCCAGGAAGGTTTTGAATGTCTGCAGAGAAGCAGACCCCATGAGCTCTCTGGGCAGCCTGTTCCTGTGTTCTGTTACCCTCACTGTGAAGAAGATTCATATTCATATTCACATGGAACCTCCTATGTTCCAGTCTGCACTCACTGCCCCTTGTCCTATCACTGGTTGTCACTGAGAAGAGCCTGGCTCCATCCTCCTGACACTCACCACTTACCCTTTGCATATTTATAAACTTCTCTGAGGTCACCTCTCAGTCCCCTCTAAGATAAGAGACCCAGCTCCCTCAGCCTTTCCTCGTAAGGGAGAAGCTCCGCTCCCTTAATCACCCTTGTGGCTCTGCACTAGACTCTCACAAGAGGTTCCCTGTCCTTCTTGAACTGAGGGGCCCACAACTGGATACAGTGTTTCAGATGCTGTCTCACCAAGGCAGAGGAGAAGGAGATCAGAACTTTTCTGGACCTATCAACCATGTCCCAGGATGCTACTGGCCTTCTTGACCACAGGGGAAGGTGCTTCCTCCTGGTCATCCTGCAGTCCACCAGGACCCCCAGGTCCCTTTCCCCTCTACTGCTCACCAACAGGTCAGTCCCCAGCCTATACTGGTACCTGGGGTTGTTCTTGCCCAGATGCAAGACTCTACACTTGCTCTTGTTGTATTTCACTAAATTTGTCCCCACCGAACTCTCCAGCCTGTCCAGGACTTGCTGGATGGCAGCACAGCTTTCTGGAATGTCATGTCAGCCCATTTAGCTATACTGAGTAGTACTGGTCCCACTAGCGACTCCTAGACTCCATGAAATACAGGCCTCCAACTAGACTCTGTCCCTTTGACCACAACTCTCTGGCTTCTTGCCTTCCGCCAGTTCAGAGTCCACCTCACTACCTAATTCTCCAGACCATAATATGTGCCTACTTCTTCCAGCTCCTTCACCGGCCACAGAGAAGAATATGTCTCCGCTCTTCTTGCACTCTTATTTACACTTTCCCACTAGACATTTGTATGCATTGTTAGAACATTCCTCAGCCTTCTCCTCTTCAGAATAAAGAGAACCAGCTCTCCCAGACTGTCCTTCTGAGACTGGTGCTCCTAGTCGCTTCATCAGCTTTGTGACTCTTCTCTGGATGCATTCCCGTTAGGTCTGTTTTTCTCTTGTACTTGGAGGCTCGGAACTGGACACCACATGTGGCTCCAGCAGTGCTGAGGAAAGGCAGAGAATCACCTTGCCCATCATTTCACAAGACTCTTCTCTAGAAAGGGCAGCTCAGCATGCTGCTGTCCTTCTTGACTGCAGGCGTGCACTGCTGGCTCACACTCCCCTTGGGGTCAATCAAAGCCTTCAGGTTCTTCTTCAGTCAAGCTGGTCTTCCAGCCAATCAGCTCCCATGCTGAGTTTCTCCTGCACAGATGCAGGACTTAGCAAGCCCTTTGTTCAGCTCCAAGAGATCCCTATCAGCCCATTTCTCAAATCTGCTGGTGCTCCTCTGAACGGCAGCACAGCCCTTTGACATACTACCACTTCTTACCAGTTCGGCACTGTCTGCAGACTTGCTGAGGGAGTGTTCAGTCCCACTGGCTAAGCCACTGATGATGCTCAATAGAACTGGCTCCAGTATCGCCACCTGGAGTTTAACACCACTGATCATTTTGATTGTTTTTATTTCAGCTCGACTATCTGTTTAGAAAAGAATGTTTCAGTTTTTGAGTCATCCTACTGGAGCCAGGAGTCAGGACTCTGTGATCTTTGTGGGTCCTTCTCAACTCAGAATATTCAATAATTCTATACAAGCAACCAAGGAATTACGTAACAGTGACTCACACTTATAGGAGGACAAGTGTGATGCCCCTCCATCAATGGCACAACCACCATCTACTGACTGCCCTCAAATACTATGCTCTATAGTTAAGTGAGAGGCAAGCATCAGCAGCCCAACAACAGACTACACTCTTCCAGGTACTATACAGATTTCTTTTCAATTCATTTTACTCCACAGGGAAATATACAAAACAAAACAACAAAAACTGAATTATCAAGATGATAATAGTGACACATAAAGAAGAGATGAATTTCGTTCTGCTGGTTAAGTTCAGAAAAGCATTAAAAAAAATTCAAAACAACAAACCTGCTGGAGCTACGCGATCTTCTTGAAGAGCTATAGCTTCTTGGGGGAGTTCTGGATCTCTTATCTTTCTTCTTTCTATCATCTCTCTCTCTTTCTCGCTCCCTCTCCTTATCCCCATCTTTTTCCTTTTCTTTTTCTCTGTCTTTCTCCCCTCCCTTGTCCTTATCTCCCTCCCTATCCTTTATTTTCTCTCTATCCTCTCCATCTTTGTCATCATCTTTTTCCTTGTTCTGATCCAGATCTTCCCTGTCTTTTTCCTTCTCATCCTTCTCCTTTTCCCTTTCCTTGTCCCTGTCTCTATCCCTATCTTTGACTCTCTCTCGATCTTTGTTTCGGTCTTTGTCTTTCTCCCTGTCCTTATCCCTGTTTCTCTCTTTATCTCTCTCTCTTTCCCTTTCTTTGTCTCTATCCCGGTCTCTTTCCTTCTCCTTGTCTCGGTCTCTCTCCTTTTCTTTGGTCTTTTCTTTTTCCTTGACCTTTTCTTTGTCTCTTTTCTTGTCCCTGTGAAAAGCCAAACACAAATCCATTAACTCATCTTAGAATTTCCTAATAAAAGCTACAACTAAGTCTTCAGCATACAGTAAATGCTCAAGAGAAAGTATGTCTGTTGAAAAATCGCTATTATGCAAAACTCTATTTTTCCACTCAGTTTTACTACGAGAGGGAGACTACATAGCTAGGAAAAGTCTGGTAATTAGAAATCAAATTCATTTGTGCTGATGGTACTACATATGTTTCTGCACCTCATGGTTCTCATTATACATAGACAGATATTCTACATTTTCTCACAACTGAGACAAATACTACCACTCCAAATCCATTTTTTACTAAAATAGGGTCCACAAAACATAGACAGCAGATTAACCAGCCCCAAACGAACGCTGACAGAAATCTTAATTCTACATTGTTCTCTCACATTAACATCCTGGAAATGGTTGCAAGTCCAACACCAGTAAATACAGAAAAATCAAAACCGGAGGTTAATTTTCACTGATTAAATTTCCTCAAAAGACATACGTAAGGTCAAACCTCAAGACAATCAATCATTGGTAATGTAATCAGGAATTTGAAAATTATCTAAGAAAATTTATAGGACAGTAAAAATACAAGCAAGAGTAACAGATCAAGTCAACCTCTACAGAACAAGCAGAAGTACACCTGCTCATAAAAAGAAAAACTGTGAGGAAAACTTGCGATTGAGAGTGTGCTATTAACCAAGTCAAATAAAAATCTTATCAAATTATAGCTTTGGTTGGAAGATTACATTTTGACACAGGATTATTTGGAAGCACGAGACTCCTGATTATCTCACTTAGTGAACATACATGTGAGCTGCCTCAAAGACATATGAAAATCAATAGCTGTTCAGACAAAAAGGACAAAGCACAATATAAGAAGTTACCAACACGCTTTTTCATGTCCACAGGAACCAGGTTGTATTTACTGCTTCTTTTGGTACTGGTATCTAGCCCAGGATTTTCAAAGATTCTCAGACTCTTTCAGATTGGAAAGACCCTAAGCACAGCCCTCACTCTTCTTCATTCAATCAAGTCTTTGATGATGTATTTCCTAAGCTCCTAATGCACAGCAGGTTGTTTTATGTTCTGTTACTTACCAGGTGCTGGCAAACACTTCTTTACATGTCCCACAGAAAACAACGTAAGACTATAAAGATGAGACAGCATGCTATCCCCACAATACCAAGTGATCTCACAATGCCACCAGAAGCACCTTCCAGTTAGTACACAGATTTCACTGGACTTGCCCTTTACAGTGAGTAGATGTCTGACAGAGTTTTTTAAGACAAGTGGAAGAGAGATCATAAGTCAGCTATCAACAACGCCTGACTACATAAAGTTTTCCTAATGTTTCCCACTAAGGTCCTAAGATTCACGGTTCACTTTCCCACAAAACTTCTCCTCTTAGAAAAAAAGAGCTATGAAACTCCCTTTAAATGAGTTGGAGCACTACAGAGGTGAAAGAAAAAAATTAACACGTTTTCTACTCTGAAGCTACTTCCACATGCACCTTATAAATCAATTACCGTGTTTGAATTTCACAGGAAATCAGTGAATTTGTCAGGGACTGAAAAACCCCTTTTTTTTTAAAGAAAAAAAGAACTACAGGGCAGTCAATATCACCTCTACGGCCTGCAAGATCTGGGAACTCTACTAAGGCGCATGGCAAACAGAAATTATAGGGGAGAGCCAGCACAGCTTCTCTAAGGGTAAACCATGCCAAACAAATCTGGTGGCCTTTAATGGGGTTACAGCACTGTTGGAAAAGGGAAGATATGTAATGGAAGCGGACTTGTGCAAAGCACTTTATACTTTCCTGAATGACATTCCTGCCTTTAAAATGGATCTGACAGACCACTCAGTAGATAAGGTATTGGCTGAACAGTCGCAGTCAAAAGACTGCAGTCAATGGCTTGGAGTCCAAGCGGAGATTCAGTGATGTGTGGTGTTCTCAGGGGTCAGTGAGACTGATAGTGTTTTAACACCTTTGTCAGTGACATGGGCAGTGGGATTGAATGCAACCTCAGCGAGTTTGCACCAAGATGTGTGGTGCGGCTGACATGCTGGAAATGGCATCCAGAGGGACCCTGAAAGGCTCAGAGAGGTACTGAGGGGCAGTGGAGGATGAAAAGCTGAACACAGGTTGGCAATGCATTCCTGAAGCCCAAAAAGCCAATCATATTCTGATCTACTTCAGATATATTCCAGCAGCTGATTTGCCCCTTCTACTTCACTCTTGAGTCCCCACCTGGAGTACCTCCCACTGCAGGCTCCACCATACAAAACACATGGAGCTGTTAAGAGTGGCTCCAGAAGAAAGTTTGCAAAACTCATCAGAGGGCTGAAGTATCTTTCCTATGAAGGCAGACTGAGACAGCTAGGAGAAGCTAGAGAAGAGAAGGCTCTGGAGAAACCTTACAGTAGCCTTCCAGTACTTAAAGAAGGTCCACAAGAAAGATGGAGAGAGATTCACCGTCAAGAAATGTTGTGGCAGGACAAGGCCTAATGCTCTTAAACTATAAGAGGGTAAATTTAGACTAGATATGAGGAAGAAATTCCTTACTCAGAGGGTGCTGAGGCAGGGGAATAGGTTGCCCAGAAAAGCTGTAGATGATCCATCTCTGTGAGTGTTCAAGATCAGGCTGTACGGGGCTTTGGGCAAACAGACCTGTTAGAAGGCATCACTTCCCATGCCAGCAGGGTTGGAACTAGATTATTTTTAAAGGTCCTTTCCAGCCCAAGCCATTCTATAATCTTACACATGTATAAACACAGAATAGACTTCTATACTGAAGTTCAGGTAACTCAACATAAAGATTTACATTCTATTCTTTTGTCTCACAGACAAAGCCTAGGGACAGGATAAAGCATTTACACTCCACCCTTTACCATCACCTAAAACATTTATTAGATTTTTTCAAAACCTTTGTACTGCAAGCTAAGAACAGTATCGTTTCTTAGGAATGGAAACTCACCGAGAACGAGATCGACTTCTGGATTTCCGCCTTTCCCTAGATCTAGATCGTTTTTTCAAGGGACTTCTGGATCTGCGTCTGTCCTTGTGTCTTGAGAGTGATCTGTTGCCAGACCGACTTCTACATGAACATCAAAAAGAATACTTTAACATTGAAACTTCGTAAAAATTAGGTCAATTGAAACATGAAAACATAAAAATCTGGCCTCACTAGTAAAAAATACATAGAGTGGCATTTCAATAATTCATTGCCTAGATTTTTACAAATAAGCTTACTTAAAGTTTGAACTGGTGCATTTGCTCTCCTCAGATTCACCACTTAAATAGTAAGTTTTATTAGAATATTCATGAATATTCTGGAAATATCAATACATATCATAGTGGGGCAGCTTTTCTTTGAAAATTATAATACATAAAATCTAAGATCAGCCTGTAAAAGTAGTTACATTTTTTTCTTCTTCAGGTCCAGTCATTTATTGCAGTCTTGGTCACTTGGCTGGTTCTCCAAATTAGAAAACAAAACCTACAAACCGTTATTCAGAACTTATAATTCTAAGTTACCTTCTCAGATGGAAGGATCTGTGAGCCTGGATTTAAAAAATCACTAGATACGAGTGAACATTTACTTCATGATAAATAAGGAATGAAAATAATGTGCAGATACTCCAACAGAAATTGAAGTAAAGTCTTCTGACACAAATAGTTAGATCACTCCAGAAGTAATGCCTCCTATTTGTTTCCATGTAAATTACAACCAATAAATAAAGCAAAATATCACTACTCAGCTACATAATATTCTTTTCAACACAGTCACCACCATTAGCTATGCATTTTTACCAGTGATGAACAAAAGCCTTCATCCTGTGCTCTTCCAAATCTGCATGGTTGTCTGAACTTGCCTTTCATGTTGCTGTCAGCCTTGCTGAAATATACTATCCAACACCTCACTGTGCTCACATCCACTGTGCATACTCCATAAACATTCCACAAGCACCAGTGACTATCAATGAGTGCTATTTTTTCCTGCATGGAGAAATTCAGCAACACACCTTTGCTTCAAATGCATTTCCTTATCAGACACCATTTAGTTAAGTCTGTCTCTCTGTTGCAATCTGTTACATGGCAACAAAATATAATGGAATATTGGTGGGAGGTTTCAAGCTCTACTGACATACCAACAACATTCACCTCTGATGTTGTGGGCCAACATAATAAAATAGGAGTCATTACTTTTGGAGCACCCCTCATACATAGTGTAGTCTGAGATAATGAAAACAAGATGTCTAAAAATTACTATGCTCTGGTTTCCCTAGTATTCAACATTTTTAGAAGATCATATTCCAAGGAAAATTAAAAATAAAAGATGAATGTGAGTATTAGTTTTTAAACAACACATTATTTGAATACTTTGCCTGAAATGTTCATGTACAACAAAGTTCAACTTCACAAAGACAGAAAAGCCATGTATATTACTCAATAAATCCTGAAGAACAGGAAGATAAAAAAAAATAACAGTTCTACCTGTCTTCTGCAGCTCAAGACACACAGAGTAAGGATATACCAAGAGGAGAGGAAAGGCAACTGTTATTTAGCTTCAGCTTTGCTCCACACATCAGTGTAGAAACTAACTTCAGGGCAAATTAATTACAACTCAGCTGAAATAAGCCCCTGAATAAAATTTGTACTGCAAACATGAAAGGGATATATGGATAAATGCTGAAACAAGAAAATGGTAAGGACATTTTAATCTTAGGGATGCATATGCTTCAGTGGATCAGTCTGGCTCTTTTCGCAGCTTGTAATTAGAACCGTTTTAACACTTGCAAATTATAATTTTAAAAAGTGATAACAACAGATATTTGAAAGAACAGATTTCTTAAAGTGAGGAATGCAAATTTATTTTCTAGAGCTCAATCTAGTTTGTGTTGGTACAAAACAGCGCTGGCATTGCTGGCTTGTTACACTAACACTGCTTTCCAGTTACAGAAACAGCAGAGAACCATGCAGTCAGGAAGTGACCAAATTACTATTCTTGCATTATAAAGGTGATCTACCGTCTGATGTCAATAGATAATGTTCTGTGTTGCCTCTCACTACAAAACCTGCTCTTAAATCACATTTCATTGGGAGTACAATTGATGTGGTGCTCACTTCTCAGCTTTTCTTTACATAAACGAATCATAGATGTCCCATTAGAACACAGTGTGAGAAAAGATGCAACAAAGTAATTTCTGCTATAGGGACAATACTTACCTTCTGTAAACTATCTAATACATTTTGAGTGTCCTTTTTTGACACTTAATGTATCCAAATACCTTTAGATTGATTACATAAATGCTCAGAAGTCACTGAAAAAATACAAATTATTTTCAGGATGCATTCGAACATATCACATATCAACACTGCCTCATCCATGGGAAACAAATTTATGGATTGATTTTAACAAAGATCTAGTTGTTTCACTTCCTCCCATACTCCAAAGTCTGTTTCAGAAGTAAACAAATTTAGCAAAGTGAACTGAAGAATGCAAAACTGTCCCTAGAGCCTTTTTCTCTTGTTTTCTAAGAAATCTAACTGCATTTTCATTACAGTAAATAGAAATACTAGTTTGATTAACTCTGTGTTTAGAAGTTTAGGACAGCAGGGGAACTCTGTAATAGCAAAACCAGTCAAATCATCAGTTCAGAGTGTTAACAGTAAAAAACGTTCCAGTCATAAAACACAATTAAACTACTGCTTTTTAAAATATGGAAGTCATAGAACAAAATATTTATACGTAGCATAAAAAGTAGCTTCTAGTGTATTTACATTGAAAGTAATCCTCACTTAGCATCTCCAGCAAAAGAATGTATGTTCAGAATTACAGATTCCAATTACTCTGATATGATCAGTATAAGCTATTCACGTTTTACACAGCAATACTTATAAAAGAAATCTCAGTAATCATCAGTACTTAAGAAAACTGGTATCATCTCTTAGTCCAAAAGAGAATCAGGCCTACCTGTGTTTTGAATGTGATCTTTTCCTTCTAGATCGGGATTTTGAGCTAGACCTGGATTCTGAACGAGAATGGGAACGAGATCGACCGCCTTTTCTTTCACTGCTCTTTCCAGACTCTGAGAGGAAAAAACCACTTTGCAGTGTAAGCTCAGAACATTTTAAAGATCCCAGTTAACAATCTGGCACAAGTAGAATGTACCACATATAGTACAAGGGGCCTACTCTTTGCACATCTTCCTTCTTTGCAAATATCCTTCAGAAACATCCAAGAAAGTCATTGCATATACTCGTTGAGTGCAGCCATCCTGCAGCAGTACACATAAACCAGATAATTATAAACAGCTAGCTCTATTAGGAAAGGGATTTACGTTGCTGCCACAATGCACAAGATTACAACACGTTTGCCTCTTGGTATGTTATTAATGTAACTATTCAGAAAAAAAAAAGATAACCTGAGAAGAATACAGTAAATTAGAATTAATACAGGGCGTAAGTTTGAAAACAAGCATAAAATATAAATAATAGTACTTTCTGCTCTTTTAGAAATGTAAACCACTGTACAAATGTTCAAGTTATATTTCACAAGTAGAGGAAGGAAATGGAGAGAAGGCTTAGAAGTTTGATCCAAAGGCCAGGAAGCCACCAATGACCTCAGCAGACTTTGGTTCAGACTCTTCTAAAAATATTCCTGTTCTGCTGCTTTACATTGAGGAAACATTATTTTTATTCCAATGTCAAAAATGACAAAAAGCTCAACTCTCTCCAAAAACTCAAGACTCCCCATTATCTAATGTACATAATGCTGAAGTCTGAGTTCGTTAATAAAAATGACAAAATCTCACTATCTAAAGGATTATCTCAGTAATAAGTCCAACAAAATCAGACTGTTTTATGGTGTGGTTTAGAAATCAGCATAAGTCTGCATAAATCAATACTGAAAAGCATCATCTAACTTCTCAAACCATGAGAGGTCTTCCTCCTTGAACAGCCATTTCAGTGTTAACAGGGATCAGGCAACTAACATGGATGAAAAAGAGTCCGTTACGACACACTTGTTTTTTCTCAAATTCATTTTCTGACCCCATTTGCTTTACAGATGCTCAGTCTTGAGCCAGCATGAAAAAACAAGGATAAAATTCATCTGCTATAGGTTAACAAAGCATAATAACGGCGCTTTCACTCGAATGCTAGATCTCTCTGATCATGAAACCATGACACCAATGCGTGCTAAAGAAAAATGAAACAAAGCATAAAGCAATTTCAGGATAAGAATTTCTAAGTACTCTGAACTTAAGAAGCACCAACATTCAATGCTATTTAGTTTAGCACTGTCCTTCTGTTTTTGAAAACATTCAGTAAGCATGTATGTGAAGACAACACATGACAAAATAGTAGTCAACTTCATTCTGCTGCTCTGTTACATGAACATAATTGTGATCATTTTCAATTCTTCCTACAAACATTATTCAGATATAAGTAACCTTTTCCTGTGTCTGAAAGTGCTCTTCCCTGCATGTACCAGTGTGCGCAAAGACCACGTCTGTCAAGTACTAAACATAATATACCTACCTGGCTCAATAGCAGCAGATATGAAAGACTGAGCTTCCCTTACTCTCTTCATCACTTCTTCCAGTTCCTTGGCAGCAGCCTGTGGTGTCATTTCAGGAGGCTTCACTATTGCATTGTTGGAGTGATTTATTCTAAGTTAAGGAAAAATAAAACCTTTATCTCAAAAATACTTGAAAAAAGGAAATGGAAAAAAAAAAAAAGGAAACCATCTGAAATTCCATGTTCAACTTAAAATTTCCAAGTTCAGTGAACTACAGAGTTTTCATAATGCTCATTTACTGTCTAAATATCTGAGATGTGTGCCTTTTATTCCTTTAAAATCTCCTGAATAAATGAGGTACAGTATTTCTGTGTCATTCTGAATAAAGGTTCAAGTCGAGAAATCTAGCCTTGTATTTTAGATTAAATTTCAAACATTAAACTCACTACAGAGTCATCATGTATAAAGCTTAATAAGCACAAAGGACTTTGCAGATTCTCTTGTTACAGCATTCACTACCTCAAGATTAAATGTAAATATATTTTACCCTTGCTATTGATATTCTTCTTAGAGGAAGTTTACCCAGTCTTGAAACTGGAGTTTATAAATGAAGTGTTGCAGATTTTTATACTGAAAAAAATATTTATTACTGCATTTTCCTGTGGATCATAGTCATAAATACACAAGAATACTGAGAAATCTTTCGTTCAATTCTCGTATGGACAATTAATTTCTTACTTTAGTGGCCTGTCTCCAAACATTACTCCATTAAAGGCAAGAGCTCGAGGTACAGAATTTTGATCTGCAAATTCCACAAAAGCAAATCGCGTTGGTTGAGTTTCGTCACCCGCCATTCGCACAAATTTGACTTCTCCAACTTGCTTAAAGAATTCAAGCAGCTGATCAGCTGTTGTGGTCTAGAAAGAGCAAAAGAGCACAGCTGTAGTAAAATGCATAATGAAAAGTGACCATACAACATATTAGGTAGTAAAAAATCCCTACGTTTTGGTAAAAACATCTTACCATTGTTTCATATGTAACACAGATTTGGCTATTTCACACTTTTATAAGGAACACTGACGCTATTTTCCCTCCTTTAATCTAAAGAATATACTACAACTTAGATTAGTGTAACCAAAAGCCCTATATTTAGGCTATAAATAAACCTGCACAGGATTTTGCATTTTTCAAGTAACCTCTCTGAAATAACGGATATGGAATTTACTTATAAACATATGTCCAAACTATTCCTGCTATTATGACTTTAAATTGATTAAAAAAAACCAACAACATAATATCACAAGACTTAGCTTTTCTCTGTTTTTCTACTAGCTTATGGTTGATCACAACCAAGTGAACTTTTACACTCCAATAACTACTTCAGCAATCAAAGAAATCGTCCGAACAAATACTACTACTGCTATCCATCAAAGCAATTGTTTTTCAATAACTGCTGAAAAGAAATGCTTCAGATACTGAGCATTTCTATCACAGAAACGTGAGGATACTCAGGCTGATTTTGCAACTTCCAGTTATTAACCTTCTATTATAGTTCAGTTGAATTCCTTCTTACTGTACTTAAGATCTGCACAGTACTATGCTGAAGGACAGGTAACACAACACAGTTGGACATTTGATCAATACACACAATCTTATGTATGTATCCTCAATTCTGCAGCACTGTGATTTCACTGGCACCCTGCTAGAGTGACTTCCACAACCTGGTTTGATCGGATTGGTGCAGGAGTATTCAGAATTAACAATATCACTAGTGACCAAAAACAGCATTATTTGTTTCTTTGTTTAAATCATCATCAGCTAATGAGAGCTCCTATAATTATAATTCACAAACAGCAATTCTACATCTTCCATTAGTATTTTCCACACAAAAAAAAAAAAAAAAAAAAAGCTACCTGTGAGTTCAAATTTCCAACGTATACAGTTCTCCTGATTTCATCAATTTTGGATGGGTCCACATTCCCCATTATTGGTGGCTGGGGAATTTCTCCCAGTGCAGTTATGTTAGGGTCCAATGCTGCTGCTGGTATTGCTCCCAAAGTGCCAAGTGAAACACCAAGCTGGAAGAGACAGAAAGAATATGGTACAGTCATTTATTTACAAAATACAATTTACCCTTACGCAAAACAATAAAAATACACCTATAGCCTTCTGGGAATGATTTAATTTTCCCTGCTGAATCAGCAACATAATTTTTTTGACTCCCATGTTACAAAATAACCATCAGCATGACAGTAAGAGGCAATGTAAATTGCTTTTCCTCACTTACAGAGTGACCCATTAAACTGGCCAAAAAGAATCAAAAAACTTCTTATACACATATTTCTATTTTATTTTTAGAGCTTTTAAGTATGAAATTTATTTTTCAGAAGTTTTAACACAAGTTAAATACTTTCCTATTCAAAAATATTGGTTGACAATGCTGTCATGTAGAGCAGGAAGAAGCATGAATCAGCCTGAATGACTTAACTTATCAAGTTTTCTGTATCGTGTAAGTATACAGAAGTAGCATCTAAAAACTATTTCAAGACCCAGTAAAGCACTATTTACCACAGCCTGCGACCGTCTAGAACACAACATTTAAACAGAACTGGAATACTGATCAGCAGTACCCTCATTTTTTAAAAAACAATCTCTTCAAAACAGCTAGTTGAGCTGAAAGAAACAATCAGTGGGGATATGCTCCAGATGACAATCCTGGAAAAATTCTGTTGAATTCAACAGTAGTTTAGCCAGTGAGACTGAACACACCCTCACCAGGTCTGAAGACAATATGGAACCAGGAAGAGCTGGTAGTATACCGAAGGGCTGTGCACCTGGGCAGGAAGAACTCCCAAGGACCAGCATGTACAGCATGGGAGCAGATTGGTTGGCTGAAGAACCTGGAGGTTTTAACTGACCCCAAGGGGAGTGTGAGCCAGCAGTGCACGCCTGCAGTCAAGAAGGACAGCAGCATGCTGAGCTGCTCTTTCTAGAGAAGAGTCTTGTGAACAGATGAGCAAGGTGATTCTCTGCCTTTCCTCAGCACTGCTGGAGCCACATGTGGTGTCCAGTTCCGGGCCTCCAAGTACAAGAGAAAAACAGACCTAACGGGAATGCATCCAGTGAAGAGCCACAAAGCTGATGAAGCGACTAGGAGCACCAGTTTCAGAAGGAGAGTCTGGGAGAGCTGGTTCTCTTTATTCTGAAGAGGAGAAGGCTGAGGAATGTTCTAACAATGCATACAAATGTCTAGTGGGAAAGTGTAAATAAGAGTGTAAGAAGAGCCGAGACATATTCGTCTCTGTGGCCGATGAAGGAGCTATAGAAAATGAAAAAGCACTGTTCACACTGTTCACATGATTAATTCTGAAGTATTGTATCTGTGATGAATAGCTCCTGAATCTCCTTGATAAATTAACAGATGATCCAAGTGCAGTGCATGATTTATAGATTTACCTATGTCAACTATATGCTTGCCCTTAAAAGTCTGATAGTGCCTAGCAGAAATGCCTTCAACCCTGGATTACCAATGTTAAACAGGAATTCTCTAGAGATATGAGCTCTCAGTACAGGAGCAACTGTAAACCAGAGCAGCATATTACAAGCTTCTCTGCTGTAATTGTTTCAAAAGCTAATTTCCCTGGCAGAAAAACTGGTGCTAACTTTTTACATTTAACACTTCTTTATGCTCTAAACTTTGCTTGTAGGTAATGTATGAATGTGCTATGTAGGTAATGTAGAAACATAGTAATGCATAAGCAGAACATGAAAGGAGCATTTCAGAGGTGTAATTCATATTGCTACCTGCTATTATCCTTCCAGCCTTCCAATGACAGCTTCATCATCAGTTTAAACTCACCCAGTTTTCCTTAGACTAGGAAAGAGGGAATCCTGATTTCTCATTTTACAACAGGCTTGTTAAAATGTGTAAACCAGAAAGATCAAGGGAGGTGTTCTGAAAAACCAATCGTATTCCACACCCCTCATCAACCTCAAAAAAAGCCCTGTCAGATCAGACTTCCTAAGGAAAGCGACCACATGAACATTGGCATGATGCTGACGACTGGAAATGGAATGCCAGTACTACCGCTTTGGGCTGCATCACAGATTTGGACAAGCTTCAGGCAAAATAATAGGCAACTCCAAACTATAGTTTACTGAATAACTGAGGCCCAACAGTTGGCTGGAGAAAAAAGCAAGGGAAGAAGACCTGCAACTTTTTGTCTGGAATCCCAATCCCAAGCACCAGGGTTTCACATCTTTTGCTACGCCCAGTACAATGTCTGTCAGGCTGCTGTGGGTCAAATAAACTTAACATTCGGTCGCCCTCATTCCTTTAGTGAATTTATCACACTTCACAGGAGGTACAACGGGTGCCAAAGAATCCAGAAAGACAAAGAATTACACAAATAAACTGGAATGCACAGTCAAAAGCAAGAAGAGTAGTATCAGACAACTACTTCAGGCTGTAGTTGTAAGATGAGGCACCTACGTCCTGAAAAATCACAACTTTTTCTTTGCTGCACAGTTACTTCCTAGAGAATGAAGACAGTATGGCTCTTGTTTTTACTGGCTATTGAAATTTCTCCTGAGGAAAATCATAGAAGAAAAAATTACATAGAAAACGCTACTACACTGGTCTGCTGAGTTCTTGTTTTTCTTTTATTTTCTTCACACAAAAAGCAGCTGTTCTTCTAACAGGTGAAGCCTGCGTTAGAAATTCTCAACAAGATACTATTTGCTTTTTTTATTATGTAACAAAAGATAAAACTACTCTGTTTGCTGAAATCATTTCATTATTGAACAGAAAGTGTCAGCAAACTTGCTTTCCTCTTTGATAGACTAGTACTCACCAATAATTTATTAAAGATGTATATAAAAACAAAGTTCATTTACCTTAGACAGTTTAGAAACACATATATCAAAATCACTCTATTAATTATGGTTGAATAGCAGCAATTATGTGTAAGTAAGCACACTTTAGTTTATGAATACCTAAATTATTACTTCACCTAACAGTGAGGGCAATATCACCTAACTTAACAGAAAAAAAAGCCAGCATTGTCGTGAACTAAAGATGATTTTCAATGCCATGTGATTTCTCTTATATAATGACAGTTAAAAACAGTAATTTAAGTCTGACTGTTAACTTTGGTCTCAAGGCTTCAGTGTAGAAGTTGTACATTCTTAAATATCTGTTGGAAAACAAGCTTTAAAAAAAAGATTTATGAAATACTGCAGCAGAAAGCAAACCTACTTAACAGAATATTTTAATAAAAGGGAAGAAAGAAGAAATAAACTAATCAGTATTAATTTGTTCTACTGATGCTTACCAGTATTAGCTAAGAATAGCAAGTGGGAATAATAGTTCTGGTATCTGAGAAAAACAAGGAATTGTTAAAGGAAAGGTAGGTTTGGGAATCCGCACATAAATTAAAAAAAAAAAAAAAAAAAAAAAAAAATCAGGATGATAACAGTAGTATCAATAGGCACACAGCTGCAACACGTTTGGAAAACCAAAGACTTTCATCTTCAAATAAAATACACCATTTACACTAAACCCAGTTTTTCTGAAGCAGGCTTTGCTATTTCCAGAATTTTCCCTGAACTGCGCACAGCTGCCTGATGATATCAATAAAGGCTTACAGAGACAGATGGGAACAGAGCACAAACAGCAGCAGGTAGCTCCTGGGCTTTCCGGAGTGAAAAAATTACTAGGTAAACAGTTAAAATCCTGACAGAGATACTACATAACAGCATCCTAACGCAACAATTCAACTATGCCAGTTTAGCTATTATGGTTTAACTTTTAAGAAGTGGATAGCATTGCTACTGAATCAAATTAACAGGTCTAGAAGGGACAATTAACATGGATACAATCAAAATCAGTATTCACCCACTATTCTGCAATTTAAAAATCCAAAACAAATGCTCAGGAAAAGACATCTCGTGATCTACCTTCAAAAGGGGCTCCACAGCTAAATTCTCACTGACTTGATTTGTAAGAGGACAACATTAATGTAGCAGACAGCTTTTACCCTCAGAACAGAAAAAATGCAGTTCAACACAGATGAAACTAGAAATCAAACACTGACTGAATACTACTTACTGTTGTTAAAGGTGTTGGTGTAGGTATTGGAAGCAACCCTGCACCAGGCATCAGGCTTGTCATAGTAGGAGCAGGCGCCAAGAGAGAAAGGGCTTTGGCTTCATCTGGGATTTTACCTGAAGAAGCAAATGAAAGCGTCATACAGAGCTGGAACACTACACCAATGTTACTCTTACTATTATTTTATAATTACCCTTGCATTTAAAAAGGTAACAAATAAGAATGAATCTATCTACCAGATCCTTACAAAGAAACAAATAAGAACTTAAGATTTTCCGTTTACCCTGCCCTACTAGGAAAAACAAAAGTGAGAAAAACTTCAAAGACTAGCAATCTCATTAATGGATCATTATTTTTAAAAACTGAATATGTACACAATTATTTAACACTTTGAGCTATGGGTCACCTGTACTGGAAACTTAATGTTCATGAACCAAACGATATCAAGCATGGACGCTTTCCCAGGGCGGTGCTTTCACGGTGATCGAAAGTTGTTTTACACATGACAACCGTTCGTGTTGGCTGCATCACTAATAGCACACAGAACATCAGATACAGAAAAGAAGAACATTTTTTAAAGTTTAATCCCCAGAAATGGCAAATAACCAAATCAGTAAAAGAAAAAAAAAAGAAAAAAAGAAAAAGAAAAAACATGTATGTGCTAATTGAAATTTGTGCTTTTTTCTCTACTTTGATGCTACCTACTTTTGATGTAAAAATAAATAAAAACTAAATAAAAGCTACCGTGACTCAAAACAATACATATTGCAAGTGAAATTGGGGATATGGGAAGGAAGAAAAATCTACATTTGCACTGTCTTACATGCTAAGTCATCTCAGCTTATCTGAAACTTTCACGAATTAGCTGCAAATTTAATGAGGTGGAAGACAGTCCTAACTGATCAAGCTAAGCAATCCACATTTTCCTAAACTATGCATTCTGTACCAATTTAACCAGATTATATGCTCCCTGTCAAGCTAACAGTTTAAAGAGTAAGTAATCTGTACCGAACACAGGTTTCACTCAAATTCAGTTATAATAAGACTGCTAAATTAAGCGCATAAAATCTTCAAAAATTAAAAGCTGTAATAGGCTAACAGTAATGGAATAGATTAAACAATTAAATATGTCTATTAAATTTGAAATGCCAAGGGGTCTAAACTAGTACAAAAACTAAGCACTCAAAAGAAAAACTACAGCAGCAACTTCTGCTTATACCGGCTATTGATTATCATGCTTTCAAAACACCTGGCATAACTGTACATACGCTAACTACTGAGCCCTTTCTTATTAGCACATGCATTTTAACAGTTTTTATGTAAACATTTTTTTAATAATCAAAATATCTACAAGACTTTTCTTTGAATAAAACTGCCTATGTTTTATCTATTAATCTCTAACTTCAAGATTGGAAAATTAAAATGTTAATATTCTTTTAAGAAAGCAAAACACTAGGTACATTTGAAAACACTGGGAGTTTTAACTAGATGAGGTTCAATAAAATCCACAGAAATTGTACTACTTTAAAAAAAAATAAAAGTCAAAAAAAGTATTGCATGTCAGTACTACAGGTCTGCAGCAAGGACTGGGTTACAACTGGATGAGACCAAAGAACAAAACAAAGCTAAATGAAAATAAAATTATATGTAGCATATATGGAAATAGAAAAGATAAAATAACAGTACCCATTTTTCTCTCATGCCTCCTATTTACATTATTTTATTTATGTTTAGTTTTGAGGCACCTTGCTCCTTAACATGTAACAAACCACTTGATTTTTCTATCTAAAGGAGAAAAATAGGAAAATAATTAGCACTCAAGAATTAACTCTGCATTAATGTCTTCCAGGGCTTTTTTAAAAACATGCATGAATCTGAGTCATCACAGTGTTCAGCGCTCATTATGAAGTCAGGCATGCAAGGAGAGGTGCACCTGCTCTGCCTGACTGCTCACAAGAATCATGTACTTCGCTAAATATCCTGCCTACTACGTAGCTAACTAAACAGGCTTTCAAATATACAGTTCCAGTAACTGTGCATGCAAATTAGGCATACAGTTATATACCAGACCTTCTGAAAATCAAAGTACTGAAGTGTTTTCAGACGACTGATGAACTAGATCATTAACTACCAGACATCTTCATGAATAGCCAGCTTCTTGCAATTAACTGCATCTTCATGCAGGTTTCCATAGAATCAGCACACGTGGCTCAAGTAAATTCAGTGACAAAAATGGCTCCAGCTCCTGAAATAGCGTGTCTGCATTCTCTTTTTAATCCCTGTCCAGCAATGTACATAAGCATATGCCTAATTTAAGTATGCACTTACATACAGCCAATTCAGTACACACTTAACCAGATAATTTTTTCAGATGCTTAAGGCATTTAGCCCTTTGAAACAGGAACTGAGTTAGGCACACTTAGCAGACAGAAAGTAAAATTCAGAAAATTAAATACGAGCCTAAACTTCGAGCATACAGGCCGCCTTACTGAAATAATAGGAATTAATTCATTTGCTCAAACATTACTTAAGGAATCAGGTCTAAATAAAAAACTAGCAACGTCATTTCCGGAATAAAGGGTGCCCAACAACGTAATGTTTCATTTTAATAGAAAATCCAGTTGGTCAGTTCCACACTACACAGAAAGATCTGCTTGTGCATTTTCTTCAAGAACATGAAAAGGTCTATCTCCATAAAGAGAACCCTGAAAATTTGCCTTTTCCTTCTCTGAGAAATACTATCTTTTCATAGGCTCTTCCTCCAGCTTTTAAGATCAGTTCAAACTTTAACACAATTTTACAGAAAATAAACTAAGGATAAATCTACCTTCCTGAACAAATCAATACATGAGGCCAAATAACCTCTTCAGTTACAAACAGCCTTTATGTTTTGGAGCCTTATCACAATAGATCTATTCATCAGAGAATATGAGCCCACAAAGATGCAACACATGTGGCTTGCAAAAAACCAAATGGGAACAGTTTAAAAACTATTTAAGAATAACTGATTCAATTTTAACACTCATGCTTCGAAGCTCGAGCTAAGTGGAAATGAGCTAAAAAATATTTGTTTACGAAAAACAGAAACAGATAAATGTATCAAATATATATCACATCCACTGAAATATTTCGTAGATGCTTTGGATTGCTTAGTAAATTATATATTCCGTGACCATCTGGAAGCAAACGCAGATCAGATCCACACTGCCTAGAAGAACTGAGTGTTCACAGGGGAGGTGGCCTTGTTCGGAATACAAGTTACAATTGTTACTTTTTTGTATAATGGAAGAGCTCCAGAGTCTTAGACTACCTGGTCCAATACCAGAAAACATTTTGCAAAGCGCTCCAGAGAAATGTTTGCGTTACGCAGGTAGTAAACGCAGTATTTTTATTACCTTCCAAGTGCGCAGAAGAAAATAATTTCCTGTTCCTCATACCTGAACTATATGCATAATCCTCCCTGCAGGACAGCTTCAGCAGTAAGTTTGTTTTAAAAATACCTTCTGCTCACATCTACTTTAAACATAATTTAAAACAGTTATTTTCCTGCTATATTATGCCAGTGGCAAATGCACACTTCAAAATAACTTCTGTGTGATTCAGTTCATGATTCTTATTGGATTTAGCAGCAGTGATTAAAGAGATTAGAAGTACTGGCAATTATCTAAGCTGCCACATACAAATCCAACAGAGATCACGAAGCAAAGCTCTTCCCAGTCCACAGCTTGGTGCGTTACCAAAGTGAAACCAATTGGTATTAATGCACTTAGCTGAGAAGAGCAGTGCCTGAGGATGAGACACACCACCTAGCCCACCGTTTCTGCTTCAGGGCTTCCGCTGCACAAGAAAGAAGAACATCACCTAGAGATGATAATCTTCTCAATCACTCCAGCATCAGTGGCTGGGGCTTGTGCAATGACTGAGAAGACTTGTTTAAAAAAATAAAACCTCTTCTTCAGGTAACAACCACTGAAGCATGTATAAGTGCAATACACACATACACACACACACGCATACAGAACTGATTCAATTTTCCCACAAGTAACAGTGTAAAAAGACAATATGCCTCACATAACACATTCCAATCAAAACCTCAGGCTGCATTTGTACTTATGAGTGGTAAACAGTTTTTCTAAAAATTGTAAAAAAATAAAAATAAAAATAATAATAATAATTAAAAAAATAGAATGACATTTTACTGCCACTGACCTCACTGGAGCAAGATTTCATCAGAAGCAAGTATGTCACGACATTCAATATCCATGAAATTTCAATTTCAGAAATAATTATTATAAACTTTTTATATTAGACATAAATGGAAAGCCTCCTTTTAAACAGACCATGCAATCTAATTAAAACGACTCTGCTAAGAAGAGGAACAAATAGCAGAGGGAGATTATGACTGCATTCTGCAAAGTTAATGTCTCCAGAAAGTAAGAGTTTTAACTGTCTTTTCCAAGAGGAAATCGTAAAGCATAACATATGAAAGAATGCATCTTAAAACTCATATACTTCTTCCACTATCCCAGTCTTCTGTCCCAGTGTGCTCATCTGCTGAATTCAGGTGCTTAAATGTACTCCAAATTGAACTTATCCATAATTTGCAGCGTAAAACTCAGCTAATCACACTTTACGGACACCATCCACCATTCATAAGCAGCTTCAGGTCAAACTTGAAAATGAAACACTGTGAACCCTTTACAAAACACCATTTTTACAGAACTGAAGTACCAGTTCACAAGTACAAGGGAAAGAGATTTAACAAAACAAAAAGGGACAAAATAAAATAAAAGTAAAATAAAACAAAATAATAATAATAAAAAAACAAAGGAAAGAAAGCAAAATAAAATAAAAACAGAGACAGGGCGTCCATCTTCAGCAGGCCAGACTTCGATCTCATTTCCCCCATGAAGGTTTCACTTGACGGCAGGTTTAGTGGCATGGCAAACAATGCCTAACTCAGGCAAGTGTAACAGGTCTGCCTTGGCCAGTCTAGTCATCTAATAATGCACAAATATCACACAGAGAAAACATACAAAACCAAATTAATAGTCAAAATCCATCTACCAGATAATGTGGACATAAAATTTAGAATGATAAGGGTGGCATCTTTGTTATCTTTCAACCTTTGCATTCTCAAAGTATAACATTTAAAGAAAAAGCTACTCATACACACAAAAGAAAGTCACATTTTGACAGCTTGAAAAAGTTACTTCATTTACAATTACATTTTTTGTAAAATTGTTCATTAAATGTCACAAAATTAACATTGATTTCATTGCATCCCTGTCCTCACGCTTCCTTGATTGAACACTGTTAAAATACACTCTTAATTTCAGATTTAATTCTGTCATTTAGAACCAAGTTTTCAGAGTTTCACTTTTCCTCTCGCCTATGTTCAATTCGGCGCACTAAACCTTTCACTACTGGCACCACTGCCTAACAATATAATTTAACAATATAATGATAAAACATAGCCATTGCTACTTTTAAAGCCTGTGATACACTCCACTGTCTCCACTACCAATGCATTCTATCGTACTTCATGAATCAAAAATGTTATACTGTGGTCTCCAAAACCACCATCTACCCCACACAGTAAACTCCTCAGGAAGGTAAATCTGGATGAATTCACTTTTTCATGAATTAAAATCAGTGATCCTGTTAGAAGGTTACATGGAAACTGCATTATTACTTTTTCTCTTTTCCTCACAGCCCAATCACATGGTTCACTTAATTATACATAAATCTCTGCAAGATTTGGAATGATTCGGAACAGTGGTAATTAATGTGATACGCTTTCTCAGAAATGTCTACTAAGTCAGCTGCAAATGTTGCTGGAACAAGATTTCTCAGAACTTGGATTTCATTCTCCTTCCACTCTCTGTCTAACACCAAGAGACACAGGAAAATGCAGCTTTACCTGCCTGTTGCCGTATCACGTCAGGCAGTGATCTCATCACAAGAAAAACACCAGAAGTGCTGTTCATTCATTAGGCGACAATCTTTCCTCTCTGGCAGTACTGAACCAGTGTTAAGGTCTTTTGTATGAAACAAAACTACAGTCCTGAGTAAGCTATAGGCAACTATTCAGGGGCAATTTTTTAATAATCAGAGTTCCTGTTTCATGCATTTTGCCTACCCAAAATTTTAAGTGGTTGGGGCAATCCTCCTAGTGGTGTAAGAATAAGTTCAAAGAATAAAAACAAAAAATATCACAAAGCAGGGTGTAAGAAAAAACTAAAAATCTTGGCTTAAAAAAGGTCAAAGTGCTCATACTAAAGGCTATGAGAACAGGCAGTGCACTATAGATCACCATAATACTAGAATAGTTTTTGAGTTTAAGAGATTTTTGCGACTTGTCAGAGTTTGCTAGGAACATCTCAGACCGTGATCACTGCAGCACTAACCTTATACTATTCAGATCAATGTAATAAGCATGGAACAAACACAGCACTCTGAGATTACTATTAACAAACTCCAAGAAGTCAACAGCTTTTTTTAAACCAAAACCTGACTTTTCCAGTAACAGAACTCATGCTAATAGCAAGTACTTCCGGATTTGCTGCAGTTTCTGGTTCAATCATTTGGAGTACTTTTTTTTTTCTTCAGGGCAAAACAGCTACCACTTAAAGTGAAGAAAGCTTTACTTCATCACCTGGAATCTTTCTACTCTACTGATGTAGAAAGTTTTCTAGACCCACATGGGCAGACTGCCTGATTCCACAAGGATCGCAGTGAAGTCAATGGGGCTCTGCCAAATTCCAGTTATCTGTCTACACAGAACTCAGCAACAGTAGGGCCGTGCCCTCAAAGAACTGTATTCAGATTTGGCATATAATCAATAAGAATTCCCTCAAATTCTGTATGTATGGCCTCAGCATTACATAAGGGAACACTTGTAAATTCACTATTTAACTAACACCTTTATTAGGAGTTATAAAAACACTTTATTCTGGAAGCATTCTATGCAGATATTCACATTTCTCAAAAGGTGCCTAAAATTCTAAGTAGTAACAGGGTGTAAGAAAGCCATTTTATCGCAAGCAAAGTTATTACTTTACAAGAAGGGAAAACTGAAATCTTCTCCTTACACCAGGAGGTAAACACATATTCAAACAGTAATCTTCACCATGAACACAAACTTTTTAAAATTATGTAAATCTAAATGGCCAAATGCATACAGTGAATGTCAACAAGGCAAATTTGGCTTCAGTAAAAAAAAAATAATAATACTAACAATAATAAAGATCAATATAATCAAAGGAAAAAAATTAAGAAAACACTACAAACAACACCAAAAAAACAAGCCACAGACTGAAAATGATGTATTACGATCAAAACTTCTGTATTATCTTTGCAAGGAAATTACTTAACATACTCAGTGCTCCATTGACTTCAGTGAGAACTTTGTGTGGGAATAAGTTTGCCAAGATAAAAGTCACCTTTAAGGGGACAAAATTACCTTTGTGCCCTCCCAACTACGTAACAACAATGGAAAACTAAATTATTCTAATTTAAATCAGATCATTTTTTTTCTAAAGCTGAATCTAAATTAAATCTCTGTAATTAGGTTCCTTCATTCTATTTTCATTTTATCAAGTCTTTTTTTTTTTTTCAAACAACACTAAAATAAAATAAAATAAAATAAAATAACAACAGAGAACCACCTCCTTACATTGAAAGCTTAAAACAATTAGCGGACAGGACAAAGACCAACAATAAAGAAGAATGACCGAAATACTAACCTTCTGCACAGGGCACAACTATCAAAGCTCTGTCAATAAAAACCGTGTTGGTTAGATGCTGGGCGACACCAACACTTGATGCTTCACGAAACTTAATATAACATACTTTGGAGGAAAAAGCAAGAGGTGCGTTGCTGCAAGATAAAAGGGAAAAAATACATCACTCATACTGAATAACACGTACATATATATTTTTAACTACAATTTCTTAATTTAGAAACAATTTTAGACTTCCTGGAAAAACAACCCCAAAGTACAGAATTGTACCAATTTGACTAAATAAGCATATCACCTCCTTCTTTTTAATGAAAACTTACCTAAGAGAAAATCCCAAATGTACAAGACTTACTTTCTTTACAAATCTTACTATACAACATTCCTGAGTTCGCTATTATTGTAAATAGCAACATAAACCAAAGCACCTCACAGTACATCTACAGTTAATCTTTTTCTTTTTTTTTCCTCTGTATGGTCCTCTTTAAGGAAATTCAAACAATAAGACCATTCATTTTACAGTGAGTCCTTCAAATATTAGCCCATACTAGCCCAGGAAAGAAATAAATCATGCAAGTCATTTTTAAACTATTAAAAAAAAATACACTGCAAGATGACCACATTTCATCAGACCATTCATTTTCTCTGTAGCGGCCCATGCTTTCACTATTCCAAGTTCTCACATTCAGAACAGCCTGCAAAGTCTTGATTCTGAACACTTCCAAACATCACAGCTTATTGCAAATGATTTTCTAAGTCCTCATCAGAAATGTCTGCATGCAACTTCCAATTTTACACATTTTCAAGAGTCAGACCTTAACCACTGCAAAGATGTTTCCTACAGTTTCTTTATGATGGGGTGGTATTCTTGTGTCTGGATTTTTTGGGGAGGAGGAATTGTTTTATTTGTTTGCTAATTTTATTTAGCTTTTTTAAACACACATGCTACTGTCACAGCCCAAATGGCAGAAGTCTCCAGTGAAGATTCTATGGTCCAGACTGCTAAAGACTTCTAAAACATCTCTTGGCTTTTTCCTCTTTGAAAGAAAAAAAAAACAACTCTGCAACTGGAGAACATGAATCTGGACAAGGCAGTGTCAGCCCCTCATACATAATCCTCATAAATTTCAGCATGTACAGAGCCAGCTATGTGTTAAACGCTCTCCTGTAATGTTTTCTTCCCCATGTTTTCTACATCTCAATCTCAAAAGCTATTTAGTAAGTATGTTAAAAATACTAACAAAAGAACACTGCTTCAGCGACTGTCCAAGTAGTCTGGGTACAAACTCTCTTCTGAAGGTTAAGCTAATGAGGAACTCACTGGAGAAGTAACGAAGAGGAAGAAAAAATCTCTCAGGAGATCATATCTGCAGAAAATGCATCAAAACTGCATGTACATCCATGGAAACAATGAAAATCTAGAATTCTATACATTTTTAGTTTTACAATGATCATTCCTACCCTTTTAAGAATGGGTCTCCGAAACCTCTCCAGTAGACCTCTGCAGATCAGAGCTGGAAGAAGTCTTATTCTAATCCCTCTTTGTATGTCAACATTCTTTAAGGCATACCTGAGGCAGACTCACAGCGTCCTTCACAGTTACAAAGCACTGATGTAAAAAATCAAGTCCTACACTTATAATTTGAAATTACTATAATCTAGTTGCTCTGGTACTGCAAGAAAACTCAAGAGAAAGAAATAAAGACCTGAATAACAGTCAAGACATTTTTGCCATTTTTGTTTTCAGAGTGAGAACAACACCCATCTCTCAGTAGAGTAGTAAACAATCAAAACCATTTCCTACAAATGAACCATCCAGAAAAATACAGCATAAATAAAGAAATAAATAAATGGCTACAGTACATTCACCTAAGGTTCCAGATTTATGCAAGGTGCTAGCACAGAAGATACAAAGATAAACAAATCATCTATTAAAACAAGATCTTATGGAATAAGTGCAAGTCTCTAAGTCCTCCTCTACAACACAGTCATTGTAGAACACAGTGAGGGCTAAAAAATGGCCACTCCAGTTCTATAGCAGGGCTTCAACACAGCACACAGTTTATATCCCCGCATTCTATCAACTCAGTCCTCAAAATCCTGTGAAAGCATAATACCGAAGAATGACTGGGACTATGAATTTCAGATCACCGGTCTCCTTTGTTGAAAAACAACTCTAAGCTGTAGGAGCAGTTTGCATACTAGAATAAACAGCCAAAACCTGTCACACCCTGCAAACCAGGTTCAGATTTCAGCTGTACCTGTACCACAAAATGAAAGTCTGCTTTCATTAGAACTACACAAGCCACACTTCCTGCTCTCACTAACGCCTATTTAAACCATAAGAAAGATAACAAATTAATATTTTCCTAAACAACACACTTTGTAAATTTCAATGTAAATCACTTTCTACACATCAGGGAGCACAGCACTTCCCCTCACAGTCTCATCACATACTTAAATGTGGGCATCACTTTCCATGCAAGAGTGGTTTCTCTGTGGCTCATCACAGACACAGGCTCGCAGGATGTCTCCCTCCTGTGTCAGAGGCAACACAGCAGGCCACGCTGTATTTCCACTTGAGAAGCTCAGTTAAGCACTGCAAGTTTTCAGATGGCAAATTGATGTACACACATGAAAACAATGATAGCGACTCTCCGTTCTCAGCATGGGAGCTCAGATCTGTATCCAAATCACAACCATGCACATGAGGTATTCAAAACCTTAGAAATTTCTTCTCACACTTCCATAACAAAACATCACCATCGCTCTCAGAGAACCTCTACTAAAGACGCTCCTCTATGCAGAGCTGACAAATCTACACTGAGATCCTGAGGCAGAGTAAAAGACTCTTATTAGTTAAAACAACGTCCTACATGGGCTGTGCTTATAGCATTCCCCATCGCTGTGGACTTCTCTACACCCTACCTAACCATAAAATCCGAACTTCTTGGGCAAGTTTTTGAAACTTTTGAAACAGAAAAGAATGTTAGATCAGTACAGCAGTCTGCCAGTCTGCTCTGCTAGTCTAACAACATCTAAATAGAACTATGAGTGGATTTAAGAAAATCTTTTCCCACTTCCACGTAACTTTTATTTGTTAACTACTGTCACTGAAGACCTTTAAGAACATGCTATCATTTTCATAGACAGAACCTTCAGTGGAAATCCTTCCACAGATCACAACAGAATACTTGTAAGAAAATGGTAATTAAAAGGCCACCATTGACAATCCACAAAAATGATTCATACTAATTTTTTTTTCAGTAAAGGAAGTATTGCTTTAAGTGCCAATGAAGCCTCATTGACATGAAGCTAAAATTAGGAGGATGACCATATGGAACAATTTCTGCAGTGCCAGGAGTCTCCAGTGCCCTCAACACTGAATCCAAAGGGGATTTACTCACAGCTCTCACGTGCCTTTCAGGAAATAACAGTAATGAAGTAGCTTTCACAGCACCTGAACAATAATATTCAAGAGAGAAATATTCTTGCCAAGTCCCAAGTTTTCAGTAATATGACAAGTACGGAACCCGTCGTTTTAAAGAGGTGCCTCACTAGCAGTGACTGCAGAAAGTGAAGGGCTGCTATCTATCCAAATGAAACATGAGGTGACAAAGTATCAAACATGATGATTTAACTTACCATTCATTTAAAAATTCACCCCGATCAATTAGGGATACAAAATAAAACAGAAACAGGTATTTTAAAAAGCAGTCATTAGATACAAGTTGCTGGAAAATACTTTTAAAACTCAATGTCATTTCTTCTTTCTCCCCTCCAAAATCTGCACGCTAACAAGAACGTTAAGTCAAGTATTCCAACACCATCTAGTATGATCCGTATATAACTGTATTTGGCATTTTATAACTTCCTTTTAGCTTTTCAAATAATTTTTGTCTTGCATCCTATAAAGTCAAGGAGTATTAACGATAGGAGTCTGGAGAAATATAGAAAAATGGGTAAAAAGGATTAATTCTCTTGAATAGAAATAGTTCAGCGAAGTTCAGCATAATCAGTTATGAAAATGCAAAATGTATAGATGCCATCCCTGCTCACTACTAAGTCATATACCTTCTCTTTTTTCATCCAGGTCAGCAGTAGGGTGGTGCACAATGAATTGCAGTGTAACAGAGATAGAAGAAATGACCACCTGGTCAAACATCCCACTAAGTCCTTGGATTGCTCTGACAGAACAAAATATCAGAGAATTAGGAAAAGACAATCAAAGCTAAGATGTAATGCTCCATTTTCTAAAAAAGGCAAGAATTATAAAAAACTAACACTTTAGGAGCCATGGTCCTAAACACTACATGTCCCTGACCGAGGTAATTCTCAAGTACCAAAGTACAGTTTGCTTCCTCTCAATTAAAACAAAGGAGATTTGTTATTGAAATACTCTATCCAACCATGTTTTGTAGATTAGATTTCAGTAGAAAAGTATATGACTGACTTCCATGACTGACTTGGAAGAAGTGAATCATAACTTGTGTTTTTACTCAGAAAGAACTGATTTGAAAAAAAAGGGAGTATATATGCTTTATAGAGTGTATGTGCCAACGGTTTACAGGTCAGTTCTGCCTGGTTCCATGACAAATGGGGCAAGGGGACCCACGGACCCGTGCTGCAGGAAAGGAGAAGTGGAAAAGGGAAAGGGCTGGGAGATGGGCCTAAAACAAAACAGTGGCAGTGACCTGAGGAGGAAAGCTGATTTACTAAAAGAGATATGAGAATGCAAAATAACACAACATAATACAAAATAATTGGAACTGAAGATGATAAATCAAATAAAATGAGTGTCTGAAAACCAAAGGCCTTACTCTAATGCTGAAGGCTAGATGGCTAGGGAGCATACACGCTGCTGGGATGATCCAAAAGGGAAAAGAGAGAGGGGTCTTGTGACTTGTCAAGAGTTTTATTTTTCCCTCTGAACAAAAAATGGAAAAATGCAAAGTAATGCAAAGTCTTCTGGCATACATAGCTCCTCTTCTGAGACACACCTACCTGAAACTACCAACAATCCACAGAACTGAAGCATTAACTCTTTAATTCCCAGTGCACTACATAATGTTATGAAGGGGAATACCAGTAACAAAAAACACAAAACCAGGACAGTATGTAGATACTGTCCTGTTTTCAGCTGAAACAGTTGATTTTCTTCACAGGGTCTGGTATGATCCTGTTTCAGTGTCAGGAGAAAAATCATATTAACACACCAATATTTAGCTGCTGCTGAACACTGCTGTTCAGAGCCAAGGAAGTTTTTTTCTTCTCATACTGCCTTGCCAACAAAAAGATCACAATGTGGGGCTCAGAGGGTTGAGATAATGACAGAATAAGCAGTACAGTAGCTTAACAGCTGCTAATCACAGTGCTGGTCTTTTCATTCACAGCATTCACTTGCTTCCAAGGTTGTTTTTCCTAACTCTGAGGGGTGGCCTAGATTTCTTTATGGTTTTTCTAGTTTGCATACAGCATGTGTTCATGTTATATCAATTATGGATTTAATTTGGTACTTGTACTAAGTAATGCCATCATTCTCAGATATCAGGAACCTTACTGCAGAAAAATTTTATCAAGGTAAGCAAAAATAGTTGTGTAAATACTCTGGGATATTCTAAGTAGCCTGATCTTATGTGTTCTGTATGCATTTCTTGCTTTATTTCTGGGGAAGAACGTATTTAAAAACACTACGCAGAGATCGACTGTGAGGCAGGATGGCTGTAAGTGGCAAGGTGTGTGGGAGGATATGGGCAGCTATCGATCACCATTACTGCCTCCAATGGGTCTGGAAACCACCCCTACACAGCAGAATCCTAAAAAGTTGATGGAATGTTTTAAAAAGATGTGCCTTAATTCCAGTAATGCCAAAGACTTACCCTTCACTGCACGGTGCCTGTAAACACTGCTTAACACTATTTGACACCCCTGAAAGGCAGAAAATACCTCCAGATCTGACCCAACCCACGCAAGTGAACCAGAGAATCAGCACATGCTGGAGCCCCTCTCCCCCACCAACAAGCAAAAACAACAGAAGCAAAAGTCAGCTTTGTTTATTACGGAAGGAAGAAGTAGACAAGGAAAGCTTCTCTGTACCAGGGCCACCACAAAAACAGGAGAAAGACGAAGAGGTTACAACTGAGTGAATAACCAGCAATGCCTATCCCTAGGTAAGGCATGAGATATGTGAAAAGATCTCAACTGTAATCCAGGTGAGCACATTGTCACCTGGCTGCTCTGAGGCTGATAATGGATCTGACAGCCTGGATCTAGTGAGCATGGAAACCAGATAGCTGGAATTCCTCTCTAGGGAAGAGGGCACTTACAAAGCAATTGCAAAAGATGAACATTCCCTCCCCCTCTGAACATGACTCCTTCCAGACTGGAAGGAAAGGTATCCCAACAGAGACAATGGTACAGATCAGCAAGGCAAATGGATCACCATGGAAAGAAGTATCCAGTATATGATGCACAGCTGGAAGTGGTGCATAATGTTGACCAGAATGATGATCAATTATCCCAAAATCCAGACAGTGTCAAGTACACGATACACGTTGCACAAGATTGTATGGAACTTGCTATCATCATCATAAGCCAACTCACTGGCAATAATGGCCTGGGAAGACTGAGAGAAACAAGGATGGAGAGGTGGATTAATTGGCTGTCTAACAATACAAGTAACATTTACTTTTCTACACCGTGATCCATGTGTCAGCTGTGGAGAAACTTTCCCAAAAGGTCTGGCAACACAAAGGGAATATATCCTCCTCCCCATCTGCAAGAACCAGAATCTCAGCTACCAGAAGAAAGTGGTTTTTTGGTTCAAGAGAGGAATGCACCAATTGTTACCCCGTAGTCTTACATGCATGATCGTGGACAGAATGTAAGGAAGCAGGATGAGAAACTCACCTCAACCCTATAGGCGAGAGTACATAAGTTGGCAGGGAAAATAATCACAGACTCCAGGAAAATAGCCACTCCAATTTCCAGCAAGCAGTTCACTAAACAGAGTAGATGGTCCAATTCTATTTCTGATTTTGATAACAAGCCTTTTGGTTCACATTAATTTCAAGTGAGTAACAAATACAATAACCAGGACTAGAAGGGCCCTGACTCCAGCCAGGTGGAGGAAAAGAGCAACTGACTTTACTGGACCACGTGGATTCAATGGCCTGGCACATCAGAACCACAGGAGAATAAGGCTCTGTACAACAGACTTAAGCGACATATGTACGCAGACTTTACAAAGCAAATAAATTCCCTTTTGTATTTTCTTAACTGTTACAATTCACATACAGAGCAGGAAGTTTACATTCATTAGCATTAAGAATGTGCAGCATAGGCAGTCAAATTATATTTATAACAGTAACTCTCGTAACGAAAATGTTATGGCTTTTTTAAGCAGAAGAGAACACATCCTCACTCTGTCCTGCACACTCAAGCTAGGCTAAGTAAAACTATTTTATGTGTATGCTGAACATCTTCAATAAGGAATTAGAAAACAGGTTACGGTACTATGCAATGCAACATGAAAACTTCTTTCACCACTGCTTTAGCTATAAAAAGTAATACTCACTATTACACAATAGTTTATCTTTAAACAATAACTGGTTTTTTTTGTTGCTTTTCATGTGCTTCCAAACAAAGGCTGGCAGATGAGATCCCGAACTCAGTTAAGCTCTTGCTTAACTATTTACAACCAAACCTTTCACTACTGTTTCTTTTCTTCTCTTTACGCTATTTAAATAAAATGAATATTATGGAATTACTGAAAGCTGAAATGCTCCACATTCTCATTCTCAGTGAGGAACAAATTTAGAAGCATACATTAGTATCTGTCACTATGTGGTCAATGAACAAAAGATCTATAGTTCACTTTAAATTCAACCTATTAAATTCTGTTTTTCAGATGTAGATCTGAAAACAAAGCAAGTTCTGACTGTTCTGTGATGGTAATAAAATTGATGCTCCAGAAAATTACAAGTTTTCTACTGAAATATCTTTAAAGTTAGGACCACAAGAATGTTTGTCTTATGTCAACTACAGTATAAATATTTCCTTTTAACTCATAGAAAAAATTGATTTTTAAAAAACTAGGCCTTAAATTATTAAATAATTATAGCAGTGGCTATGTATACCGTCAACAAACTGCAGGCATATATTGTAGCACCTACTTGCTACGGATTCTTCTGCTTCCCATATACTTGTCAATGAAGCTTTATTTTCTGAATTTTTCATTATACTTTTATAAAGCATGTTCAGAGATGGAACCAGCAGTACATATTTTCTGTTTAACAAGTAGGGTATTGGATGAAAACCTTATCTACTTCCATGGTAGTAATTCGAAAATCAGGTCAAATGCCAAGACTTATTTTGCATGGACACGCATATTTCAAAGCTACATACCAAAAAAAAATGTAAATAAGATCAACATTAAAATAATCCTAATTCTGTATCCTATCTGGAGAAAAAATAAATTACTTATTAAGAGCTGACATTAAACGCAGCATAACGTTGACATTTCCAAGTCAAATCTTACTATGGCACTGAATTTCAGTATTTCGTGTATACACACACAAGCAAAATTTTACACACAGACACAAAGATTAATTGCTAACTTTGAGGAAAAATCTGTTTGTCTTAAATTTTACTATGTCAAAAAACAGTAAGATTAATATTTTAGAAGTAATCAATAATAATTGACAAAAATACATCTGGCCATGAGAAAACTCGCGTGTATTAAGAAGAAACTGCAGAACCGTTCCAATTTGAGAACCAAGACTTGACAAAGATCAGCAGAAATCTACAAAGGACTGCCTAAAAGTAGATCGGGCTGTTTTAGCTCGCCGTTGCATGAATGGGCGCCTATTACATACCTTCTATAGACGTGTTAAACCACACATTTCTGAACGCTGTTCTTTCAAATCAATACAAGTATAACCTAGCAACGCAGAAAGGTGGAAAAATACCAACATTTCTAGCTACTTAGAAGACCTAAATTTTATTCCCCTGAATTAAAAAGTATAAAGCTCAAGATATCTGGGTGTAAATTACATATCCCCTTTTTGCTACCCTACGTGACTTCCGTAAGGGGTAAAAAAAAACCACAAGCTGTTCTGAAGGGCAGGTACGTCACTCACACGGCAGGACACAAAGGCAGTGCCATAAATCGTCTCTTTTCCTCCCCTGCTCTGCAGGCCGCGATCTGCCCGGCGGAAGCACCAGGGCAAGCAAGCTACACCGTGCCCGGCGCAGAGATCCCTTACAGCCAGCTAACGAAATGAGAGCAGACGTAACTCGGAGAAACGCTCGTGCCCGTTATAAGGCTCACGGACGGGACACGTGCCGTGAAGGGCAGTGCCGCCAACGAGGCACGGCGCGTCCCCGCACAGCTCCGTCGGCGGCCCCGCCGCTCTGCAACAAAACACAGCAGCTCCCGCCGACGCCTGCACGCGGAGGTGCGCGAGCGGAGGACAAGGAGCGCCGCGGCGCGGGGCTGCCAGCAGCTGGGGAGAGAGGCGCGCTGCCAGGCGGCCTCGGGGCACGCGTGTACGAGAGCCCGGGTGCCACGCGGCGCGACGCCGAGCCCCGGCAGCCGCCAGGACGGCACGGCCCCGCTCCAAGGACGCGGCCGCTCCCCCGGCCCGGGGCCGCCATCTTAAGTGCGGGCGCAGCGCCTATCCTCCGGCGCCGCGGCCATACAAAGGCGGGGGCACGTGACCGGCCGGCCGGCCGCGGGAGGCGGCAGTGCCCGAACTCAAGATGGCACGTAGGGCCGCCCGCCCTCCCTCCGGCCCGCCGCGCCGCGCCGCGCCGCGGTCCCCTCCGCCCCCTCCGCCGCGGTCTCTATGGCTCCGGAGCCGGCCGCGCTTACTCTGGGGGATAGAGGCGCAGCTCCTCGATATCTCCCAGGAAGCCGAAGAGAGTCCGCATCTGCTCGCTAGTGACCGCCGAGGAGAGGTTCGTGACCTGGATGACGGACGTGGGGCCCAGGGGGAAGCCGAGCGGCACCCCGATCCCGCCGCTGTTCATCATGGCGGAGCCTGCACGACCGCGGCGCGGCCGCACGCAGCCGGAGAGGCGGGCCCGAGGCGGACGGCGGCGCGCGGCGTCTCTGCAGAGCGTCCCTGCGCGCCGCCGCTCTAGCCGCGCGCTCTACTGCTCCCGGAGGTGCCGCCGAGCTGCTCTCCTGATGCCGCCAGGGGCGCTGCCGGGGCTGGGAGAGGCGGGGCCGAGCGCTTCGCTTCCGCCCGGTTACCGCGGGAGGGGACCGCAACGAGCGGCGGCTCGCGGGCAGTTAATGGCGGCGGCGGGGTGCGTCCGCCTGAGTGGGAGATAAGACGCTCGTTGGCAGCCGAAGGGCTCTCGGGGTCGCAGACGAGGTCTTTCAGCGAGAGGCAGTTCAGGCCCCACAGGGAATATGGCCTCGTAAACTCCGTCCTGGCGACGCCGGGCAGGAGGGGCTGCGCGGGAATGGCTTGTGCCTCGCTTCCTCGAAGCTGAGTTTCACCGTTCGGGTGCCCGTTAAACATCAGCTGCGCTCGGACTGCGCGCACTGTGTTTCGGGCAGCCGTGTCCTGAGGTCTGAATTTGGGGATGAACACGGTGCATCCTAACGCTAAGAGGGGGAGGTTGCAGGCCTGAACGTTTGAGCTCTTTGAGACCAAACCTAAACTGAGAAAGGACTGGAGCAATCCCGAAGCTCTACGTGCCGAAAATAGATCTCAAATTTGTGATAGTTCCGTGATCAAGTAGGTCAGCTGGAGCCTGCTGCCTCTGAGTCTTGGGAGTGCTTCTGTGTTTGCTCGTGTACTTCGTGTAAAGCAGGAGCAGTCTGTTACAGAATTTAAAATAAATTTCAAATAACTGCTTGAAATTTCTTAAAAATGAGTATGTTTCAGGTAAGACTTATTTGAAAATAATAGTGTATTCGTACTCTTTCTTACAAATGAAATCCCGATTCTGAAAAGATTGAAGATCCAAGTTAAAGTTTTCTTGCAGGCTTTCTGTATTCCTAAGCTGATTATGAAGCTATGAGATGCTTAAGTGGAGAATTCAAGACCTTTCATCGTATTTTAGGCAAAACTGAACTGTATGATGGTTATTGTATCTACGGAAACATCAGATGAGGATTTCTCCTGTTTTGACAAATAATCATTCAGGTGGCTAGCAGAAAGATTGAAACCACTACTGCTTGGAACGTTTCATGTTGTTTCTCTTTCCATGTCTTAGTAGAAGATACAATAAAAACCCAAGCTCTAAAATTGATTAAGAGAACAATTCTGAGATGTCAGAACTGAATGGGATATCCTCCCTGAGGTAATGACTTCAATAATAATAATCTCAAAATTATGAGGTACTGTTCTTTGTCCCCAAAACAAAACAGAAGAAAGACTACATTTAAATGTGCCATTAGCTTGGAAAAAAAATGTGGAAAAAAAAAATGGAATTAGGACTTCATAAGTATACAAAGGGAAAAAAAAAATAACCAACAAAAATACAACCAAAGCTGGAAGCATTTGTTCTCATAGGCTGCTATTAAAATGTCAGAAGCAGACAATGAATTTGCTTTAGCCAAACTTCTTGAGGCTTAAAAATGTGTAACAGTCTCTCTTATAGTTAAAAAAAAAAAAAAAAAAAAGTGTAAGAACTAATATGTAGAAACACAGGAGGGGACTTGACATACAAACGTTTGATGTTAATTACTCAAATGAGGCCTAGAAATTTGACAGTTGTTTTTTTTTTCCTTTTTCTCCCAGGTAAATATATAATTCATAATTGGTCAATTTTCTGAGGTTTAACCCTGGTAGGTAGTTAAAAACCACATGCCTGTTTGTTAACACCCCACATAGTGATGGAAAATAGAAAGACACAAGTAGGAGAACTTGTTGGCTGAGACAGACTGTTTAGAATCATTTAATCTGAAAAAAAGACAAGATCATCAAGTCCAGCCATCGCTTCATGATACCAAGTCCACCACTAGGGACGTCCAGTCCTCAGATCTGAATACCTCCAGGGACAGCAGCTCCACCACTTTCCTGGGCAGCCTGTTCCAATTCATAGCAACCCTTTCAGTGAAGAATAATTTCTTCCTAATAGTTTGTCTAAACCTCCAGTACTGCAACTTGAGGCTACTGTTTCATGTCTTTGTGCTTGTCACGTGAGAAAAGAGACAAACGCTCTTCATGCTGCACCTTCCTTTCAGGCAGTTGTAGCAAGTGATGAGGTCTCCCCTCAGCCATTTCCATACTGAAGAACCCCAGTTCCCCCAGCCACTCCTTCTAGGTCTTGTTCTCCGTTCCTTTCACTAGCTTCGTTGCTCTTTGAATGCACTTAGTATCTTTGAAGTAAGGGGCCCAAAACAGACCACTCTGCTCAAGGTGAGATCACAACAGGGCTGAGTACAAAGGGACGATCACTTTCCTAGTTCTGCTAGCCATGCTATTTCTCATGCAGACCAGGGTGGTATTGGCCTTCTTGGCTGCCTGGTCAAATGGCTGTCTCACATTCAGCAAGCTGCCAGCTGGCACCCCCACGTCCTTTTTTGCCAGACAACTTTCCAGCTGATCTTCCTCTAGACTGCAGTGCTGTTGCAATGGGTTGTTAGAGCTCAAGCATGGCACCTGGGATTTAGCCTTGCTGTATGCCATACAAGTGGATGCAGCCCATTGATGGCAGCCTATGCCAACCCCTCTGCAAAGCCTTTCTACTCTCATGCAGATCAACACTTACATCCAACTTGGTGTTGTCTGCAGAGCGTGAGGGCACACTGAACTCCCTCATCAAGATAATTAGTAGTAAACAAAACTGATCCCAATATTGAGCCTTGGGGAACACCACTTGTGATAGCTGCCTGTTGGATTTAACTTAATTCACAACAATTCTTCAGACCTGTCCTTCCAGGCAGATTTTTACCCAGTGATACATGAACATATGTCCAAGCCATAACAAGTCAGTTTCTCCAGGAGTAGACTGTGGAAAACTGTATCAAAAGCTTTGCTGAAATTCACATAAATAATATCCACAGCCTTTCCCTAATCCACTGATCAGGTCATATAATCAAAGGAGGAGAAGTGGGACTTGCCTTTCATAAACTCATGCTGGCTGGCAACAGTCAGCTGGTTGTCCTGTGAGTGCCCTGGCACTGAAGGTGATATACTTGATTACCTTCCCTGGCACCAAGTTTAGACAGGTATATGAATTCCAGAAGCTCTCTGCTCGGCCAGGTTGGAATTCTTTCCTGCTGGCTTCTTTGCTGTTTTTCAGCATGCCTAGATTCTCCATTTTTGGAGGTATTCAAAAGCTGACTGGAAGTAGCCCTGAGTAACCTGCTGTGGTTGAACCTCTGAGCAGTATGCAATAGGTCTGAGTGATCTTTGGAGGTCCCTTCCATCCTCAGCAATTCCTAAGGATAAAAGGTGGTCTCCTGAGCTGAGTTCTCTTAATCCTTTCTGCTTGATATGAAATTTAGAAGAATGCTTTTCACTATGGTTTCTATAATAACAGTAGTGTTCTTAAATAATCCCAGGAAATCTTGGAATATCCATGTCTATAGTCTATGTCAGTCTAGTTTATACAGTGGGTTGAATGGTTTGTTCTTTCAGTACTATTTTACTTACATTCTTCCTTACAAGATCTTTGAACAATTTTGATGATGTTTTCCATAATCTTATGCCTTCCTAAAGGAGAGAGAATCTTACAGTCTTTAGTTCTTAGACTCATTGCCAAAACTGTTAACTGGAGACAGCCAGCAATGCTTTACTCAAAAACAAATTGGGTGGGATTTGAAGCAATGTGATTCAAAAGCGAGATAGGTGTTACTACTTCAATAGCAGGGCAAACTTGAAAAATATTTTCTTTTCTGTTCTGTGCTCGACCTCCACCACGATGTAACTTATTGCATACTGCTTTTCTGCAAGGAAAGCCAAGTTCTCGGCCTCTTAGTTAACGTTGCAGCAAACAATGCTTGGAATTGCTCAGTAAGCCACATGAATTAATATTTTGCATCGGCAATCAGGAAACACAGCTGCATATCAAGCTTATTGTCAACCCAAGTACAACTGTGCGGATGTCTACATAGAGCTTTGTCTGAAAAACATCAGGTGGGTACTAGAAAACCTCAATGAATTTACATCACTGTCTGCAAAAACAGATATCTCAGAGGTTTTTATGTGTCAGAGTATTTGTCTGCATGTCACATTGCTCTTTCTACTTATCATAATATTTGCCTGAATTACTAGTTGTGTGTGACGTTATAAATACTGTTACTCATTGACTTATACAGGGCTCAGTTAAACAAAGAAAAATGATTCACAGGTGTAGGGAAGAACTGCACAGGTAGCCATGTTGTGACTGACACTCCTTTCAAAGGGCATTTTGTGGCTGTGTTTGTGTGTTTTAGTGTAGGCTATTTACACATCAGTGCACATCAGCACTTGTGCAGGATGGTAACAACACATTCTTTGTTTTGTTTCACAGTCTGACTTCCATAGTTTCGCAATTATGCACAGAACACAGAAAAAAGCCAACAATCTTTCAGGGAAATAATGTTCAAAGTTAAAATAACCTCTGTAAAATAACCAGTTTGAATTTAAGAAACTTCTGACCTGTTACTGAGACTTCAATAAATGTTTGAGTGAATGGAATAAATGCTTAAAATATTATAATCATTTAGCCAAGGCTAGCACCTTTGTTTCTCATTAAAGCATGCAAGTTCTGTGTTCATTACATTTTTCTTTTTTAAAGATAGAGAATTTTTGTGTTGGACTTGTATATTTCAAAAGAACCAAATAAAGTAGCATAAATGAATAAATTCACGAACAATACCAGAATGACACTAAACACCAGTGTATTTTCATTGCCTTTGCTGCTTCGGTTTGTTTCTGTAAACATTAACTTCATGTCATTTGTTTCACCACACAACCAGTATCCCAAGGTTTTGCACAGATGGGGGATACAAAACACAGGAAACAAACCTATCATTTACAAAATAGTTTTTACAGAAAACAAACTCTTAATTGTAATGAATAACCGTAATCTACTCGATCTGCAATCTCAAAGATGAAATAAAAATGCTTTTAATACGATGTTCTACAACAGATGAGAACAATTTTATATCCCTGCCCAGCAACATCACAGAAAGATTTTTTCTGGCATATTTTTCCCCACCATCCTCAGGTGAAACTGGAGCTAGAACTCTTAAAATTGCACACATTGTGGGATTAATGGACAGCCTAATCAACATTAGCAGCTGAAACCTTTTCAAACATTCTCCCTCTGCTTGGCAGTCATCTATATAAAACAGCATTAGAAAACTGAAGCAGCTGTGACATTTCTGCACCTGCTTTGTATCTCTACTATGGAAAACACATCTCCACCCTTTACAGACTAAACATGAGCACAAACAGGTGAAAGATATGAGAACCAACTGCGTCCAGTTTCAGGCTAGTGTTTCTTCAGTCACTTACTAGCCTAGTATTTGTTTTCAATGCAACACTGGATTACAGAAACACATTTTCCTCAAGAAGGTTTTTTTAGAAAATCCTGTGTGGCTTATAGAATTCCACATATCATTTTTGTAAGTTTCTTCCCCTTCCTGTTCCCGTTCCCCTTCCCCTTCCCCTCCCTGTCTAAATTATCAGTATTAGGAATTGAAAGAGATTGTGTGGGTTTTGTTGTTGTTGTTGTTTGTTTGTTTGTTTTTCTAAATAGAGAATCTGATTTATCTCCTGTCAGTTTCTCTGTTAAGATATATTCCTTAGGATGTTCATCTAAACATGACATGTCTGGCAAACAAGACTGAATCTTCTATCACAGTTTTTCAGTAATTCGGATTATACTGAAACAGCAACAGTTTATCAGTTCTCAGTGCACAACTGCCTCATGAAATGTTTAAATGCAGAGCCATGTTCCCCTTTGTGTCAAGCAACTGCATGAAAAGATATTACAAATTATTGTTATTGAAAAAATCATTTCTTAATGCTCAAAAGTTTAGACCATGCAGAATAACTATGTCATTTCAGTAACAAAAACTTAAATGTGTCCTGGACCACCTTAGGACTATTGCTATCCAAATCACATCATACTTTTCTGTTTCTTATTACAACTTCAAGATTTTTCATCAGGAATTTGAAAAAATATTTTGCTGTAAGTATTTTTACTCAGCTCAGTAAGTCTATCCATAGCTATGTAACAGATTTTCTCTTAAATAACTCCAGCCTACTTTACAAATGTACAAAGTCCTTCACATAGTATTTCTGGCACATTTCAAAATATGTAGGTTGTAACATTCCTCTCTCATTTTTTCCTCTTTTAGCCAAAATAGCTTTTTCTACACTTACCCATAACATATAGCATTATCTCAAATTACAGTACAGAAATATATGCAATGATCTTGTAGACAGTATCAGAAAAATCAGACATAAGAACACAGAGAGACAGAAGTCAGATGATACTATGCTTGAAATGAGGCTGTTAGAAAGTGGCAAAAGAGGGGACTCGTAGAATAATAGAATCATTTGAGTTGGAAGGGACCTTTAAAAGTCATCTAGTCCAACTCCCATATAATGAACAAGGACAACTACAGATCAGTTTGCTTAGAGCCCCACCAACCTAACCTTGGATGTCTTCAGAGATGGCGCATCCACCACCACATCTCTGGGCAGTCTGCTCCAGTGCCTCACCACCCTCACTGTAAAAGACTTTTTCCATATATCCAGTCTAAATCTGTTTTAGTTTGAATCCATTTCCTCTTGTTCTATCACTACAGACCCTGCTGAAGAGTCTGTCCTTTCTTACAGCCCCTTTAGATACTGAAGGGCCACTCTCAGTTCTCCCCAGAGCCTTCTCCAGGCTGAACAGCCCCAGCTCTCTCAGCCTGTCCTCATAGGAGGGATGTTCCATCCCTTGGATCATTTTAGTGGCCCTCCTCTGTATGCACTCCACCAGGTCCATGTCTCTTCTGTATTGAGGACTCCACATGTGGACACAGTACTCCAGGTGAGGTCTCACCAGAGCAGAGCAGAGGGGCAGAATCACCTCCATTGCCCTGCTGGCTGTGCTTGTTTTGATGCAGCCCAGGGTCAGGTTGGCTTTCTGGGCTGTGAGAGCACAGTGCTGGCTCATGTACAGCTTGCCATCCACCAGTACCCCCAAGCCCTTTTTGGCAGGGCTGTGCTCTATCTTTCCGTCTCCCTTCTTGCACTGATCATGGAGGTTGCCACAAGACCTCCATGGTGCAAGACTTTGCACTTGTCTTTGTTGAACATCATGAGGTTCACCTGGGCTCACTGCTGGGGCCTTCCTAGGTCTCTCTGTTTGGTATCCCATCCCTCAAGCGCGTCAGCTGTACCACAGGGCTTGGTGTCATTCACAAACTTTCTGAGAGTGTACTCAATCTTACTGCTGATATTATTGATGAAGATATTAAAAAGCATGTGAACTCCTGTGAACACTCAGATTAACTTGACGTATCTGCTGGTGCAGTTTTAGGTCTGTGGAAGATTTATTGAGCATGATCAACTGCGCTCTACCTAGGTTGCCTGGGGCCTGTGTTGCAGCTGTCCTGCTTTTGGAGGGTGAAGCACCCACCTTGAAGCTGCTGCTCTGTGAAAGCAGAGCCAAGAACACAGCCAGAAGGTCCAGCACTTCATGTGGGTGTGAAGAAGGGTCCCTCATCTCCGTGGTGGTGATGCTCCAAAGGGCACACTCCCCAGCAGGTGCTGGGGGATAGAGAGCAGCATGAGCTGCTCAATGAGCTGTCCTCCTCAAGACTCCCACTGAGAGCACAGGGGGTGAGGAGGACAGGGGAACTGGTACTTCACTTCAGCAATTTTTTGCCAAGCTGTTTCCAAGCAACAGAGTTTCTGTTTCCATTTCTGTAGGATCACTGGTTGTTTGGAGTGATGAGGAAAGTGGTGATGGTGAAAGATGCCGTAACTCTCAAGATTCATAGTCAAGTACTCAGATAATCTCTACCTATCACATTAAAAAATATGTCAAGTCTAGGAATCAAAAATCTTTTCACTATTTAAACCTATGTCTGAGCAGAAACTGGGTAAGCACCTCTCCAATGTAACTTGAAAGTCCTAGTTACTGAATGGGGAATATGGGTGGCAAAGATGAGCTAGTGACATGATGTGGGACGTGATACAAAATTCATTTCTATCAGTTTCCGGTAGCTTTTTTTCTTAGCTCATCGCTTTATCAACTTCCTCTCCCTGCAAACAGTCATTAGTTTTCTATAGTTGGAAATCTTCGTAACTGCAAGAAGAATCGAGTGGAATCATGTCACAGAAAATTAATTCATGTCTTTTATTGCTTACTTGTTGAGGATGGATAATAATGTAAATTAAAAACAGTGGGCTCCCAAGCACAGAACAACTCCCCTGTAGAAGTGCAATGATTTTATTCATTTGATCCAGTACACTGGAGACCATTCTGCTCAGTGAAGCAGTAGCATCCAGCATTTCAGGAAACAGTCTTAAAATACAAGGAACTTTCATGTTTCAGAATGTCAAATGTCAGAATTCATGCAGGTAGGGCTGAAAGTTGGCTTGGCTAAGAAGGGATCTTCATCTAGAGCTTTGGTGGGAAAAAAAAAATGTGGACACTAAAAACAAGGTCAGGCAGCATGGGAGGATAACAGATGATATTCACCACTGTAGGGAGAAAATTCATGCAGCCAAAACTAGTTAGGGATGAAGCTGGCCAGTACTGTGGGAATAACTAACCTAAAGACATTTTAAAGTATGTTAAAAGCAAAAGGAGGACCAGAGGTAACCACGGTCTGTCACCTGATAAGGTTGGTCACCTCACAAATAGGGATGCAGTCAAAGGAAGGATGTTTAATGCCTTCTTCACCTCAGTTTGTACTTGGAGCCCTGAGCTGGAAGACAGTAACAGGAATGATAAACTCTCTGCCAACTGTGAACTTGTGGGAGATTTGCTACTCTAGCTGGATACATTTAAGTCTACGGGCCTTGATGGGATTCATCCTAGGGTATCCAAAGAGATGGCTGACATTATCATGAGACCTCTCTCAATTATTTTTCCATGGTTTTGACAATGTGGAGAGATCCCAGTTGACTAGAGAGTGGCAAATGTTGCCTATGTTTTCAAGAAGGGTAAGAAAGAAGACCCTGGTATTTACCAACCTGTCAGCTTCACTACAGTGCATGGCAAAATTATGAAGGTTATTCTGGGACTGACTGAAAAGCACCTGAAGGTTGGCACAGCAGTTGGTCACAGCCAACATAGGTTTATGATGCAGAAGTCCTGTTTAATACACTTAATCTCCCTTTATGACCAGGTTGCCCATTTAGTTGACCAGGGGAAGCCAGCCTATGTCATCTTTTTGGATTTCAGGAACATTTCCAGTACTGTTTCTCACAGTATCTTTCTGGACAAAATGTCCATCCTGCATCTAGGCAAAAACAGTGCAACGGGTGAACAACTGGCTGACCTCAACGTTTTCTACTAAATGTAGGACATAAAACTATTATGAGTGTCCAAAGGATGGCTGCAAAAGATGGTGGATGTTCTAGAGGGCAAGGTGTATGGGAGCAGCTGAGGCCCCTGGGTGTGCTCAGCACAGAGCAGAGGAGCTGAGGGGAGGCCTGATGGCGGCTGCAGCTCTCACAGGGACCGGAGAGCAGTGCTGAGCTCTGCTCTGTGTGACAGCCACAGGGCCCGAGGAAATGGCATGGAGCTGTGCCATGGGAGGGCAGCTGGGGGTTGGGGTCTGCACCAGAGGATGGTTGGGTACTGGAACCAGCTCATTTGGTTTAGTCATTCCTGACAAATCTAAACACTTCCATGTTTTTTAGCTGGAGTGAGAATATATGATACATCACAGAACAAGCTGAGGTTGGTGGAGACCTCCAGAGGCTGCCTGCTCCTGGCCCTGCTCAAGCAGGGACACCCAGGGCAGTGTTCCTAGGTAGCTTCCCAAGATGCCTCGGAAGGAAACTTCAGTGCTGTCACCCTTACAGTAATCATCTGCTTCCTGATTTCCAGACAAAACCAGTCTGTGCCCCTTGTCTTGCTGCAGAACTCACCGCAGTTGAAGAATCTAGTTTCATCTTCTTTGTATTCTCATTTCAAGTATATACAGACATTAGTAAGATTGCTACTGTTTGGTTAGGACAGCATAGTGTGTAAAGACAAATCTAGCTTTTCCAAGATTACCTCCTGTGACATGAAGTAAGGTTTTCTTTTGCATATTTACTGCTCTAAAACAGAACTTGATCTTCATTTGGCTTTAGACAGTTACTCAAGTAAGAGAGTTTTTTGTCTAGTGTTGAAAGTCACTTAGAAATGTACAGATACATGCTCTTGGGAAGCGTAGAGAAGAAAAAATTAAAAAAAGGTAAACAGTTTAGTACTTGTGTAATCTGAGATTCTGCCATGAAGCAGAGGCACTTGTGGCTAGCATTATTTGATACAGTTGCACGTAGATCAACTCTTACAGACAGTATTTTTATAATTATAATTTATTAATTTTGGCTTTATAGGTCCAAACCAAATTTAAGAAAGCAATAAAAAGAAGTTTAGAATTGTTTATAAGCTATCTAAATTAGACAGATCATGACTACTGTAATATCTTTTTTCATCTTAGTGGTTAGATTCTTAGACCTTCATTTTGCTGAAGATAAAAGGCCTTAACTGCGCTTTTCTCCATGATTACTTTTCAGAAGGTATTTTGTTCTAGTTGTAAAAATATTTTTTGGAGGGCAGATTTAGATTTATCCTTTCAAATGGTAAACTGTACTATGCTCTCCTGTCAGTCTTTAATTTCTCAGAACAATTAATGTGCACTGAGGCACTCAAAACCTTTTAAATTGACTTATTCAGACGGGTCTAGGGGAAAGATAATTCTTGAAGGCAAAAAAGCAGAAAGGATTTGAAGCCATAACTTGAAAAATGCTTCCTAAAGTCAGCTCTTCCACAAATGAATGGCAAAGGATAAATGTAAAAAGATTCTGAGAAAGGTTTCTTATCCAATCTGTTTGTTTTCTAGTATGTGGAACGTGGAAAATCTCTAGAAATAAAGCTGTTTGTGGCAAAATATGGCTCTAATTACACAAGCTGTGTAATTGATTTCCCACAGTACAGGGTGAATCCACACAGAACTAACATTTTTCTTGATTTGGGAAGAACTGTAGAAGTGCAACTCAAATGAAACAACTCACTTTATGCAGAACTCCTTTCCTGCTTGAATACTTCTTTTGGCCACCATGGATTCAGGCACTGTAGCAAATAAGCAAATTGTAGAGACTTAGACATACTAACAAATAACACGTGAAATGAAAAAGAATAAATTTGCAGTCTGGTGCATAAAAAGCACAAAGATAACATATAATGAGAGTAATGCCCCCAAAGACAAAATTATGAGGGGTTAAAATTCCAAACTCCCTTTGGGTAACAAATGCAGAAAACTTAAATGTAGAGGGGCTCAACACTCCAGGGTCATCAAGGCTGTAATGCCGTACAGTTCAGGTCTCCTTTCTGCACAGAGGCAGTAGGAAAAGTTAAGATGTAAGTCAGAGTGGTACACCAGCTGTACATTTAAATGTAAAGATTTTAATAAACCTGGATGTAAATCCACAATCGCCTCTCCTGCAAAGTTTGCACCTTTCTTTTCCCAATAGCCTTTGTACATCTTAGGAGGTCAGCCCCTAGTCACCCTATTTAATGTCTGCACTTAGTCAACCTTCTTTGCTATTTAAACTTCTTCACTTGTACTAGGCATAAAAAGACTACTCATCTCTTTCGAACAAGAGTCACTAGTTGATCTCATTATAAAATCTGGCAATTCAGAATTGAGAGTTTTTTATTGTTTTGTTTTCTCATTGCTTCTGCAGGTGGGTTTTTTTCCTTTTTTTTTTTTTTTAATTCTGAATAACTCAGTCCTACACTGAAACCAAGTTGAGCCGATCTTTGTTGCACTGAGATGGATGGAGCCAAAAACACAAGTAAGTCTTCATTAGTGGATATCGACAGGAAATTAATGCCTACAAAAGCTACAGAAATAACAAACTGTGCCATGGAGAATTTTCTATAAGTTAAATAAGTCAATTACACAGAGCTTTAAAGAGCATTAGTTTATTATCTATTCTCCATGTGTTACCTCAGGAACAGTCTAATTATATACAAAAATTTGGAATGTTGAATAAATGCTGATCAATAAAAACATTTCATTGCCTTCGACACGGGAATATTTCTAAACAAAGAAACAAAAAAAAAAAAGTCCCAAATCATAAAGGTTTGATTCAGTGATTCTGTGTGTTACTTATTGCTAAGTTCGTGTTCATAGAATGCTTTCAAGTATATACACACTTCTTAAAAACTCCTGTCCAAAAAAGAATCTAAAAATATTTACACAATAAATACATGGGGAACCTCATCTTTTCATTACATCAGTTGAACTGATTCTTTAATGAACTAGTAAGAATAGAAAGAATTAACAGAGTTTGCATCAACTCACTGCCATTCTGAGTTAAGTGCTGAAAGATGGGTTTTCTTTTCTGTTCAAAAGGTAGTTTAAGTAAAACGCCAGTGTTGTCTCTCCACCTGCTGAATACCAGTTAGAATAAGTTCAGAGGACATCTTTCTCCCACTCTCTGCAGAATCATCTAGCTTGACATGTATTTAAGTTCACACACAGACACAGAAGGAACAAACACGTTTCAACCCATTGAAAACTCTGAGGTTTACTGAGTAAAGTCAGTATAATCCATGTTTTATTTGATGGTTAATTTACTAATTTACTGAAGACAAACTTTGGCCAAATGTTTCCACGAGAGGTACTAAACTTCTTCTATAAAATTCTGTTTCTACGGTTCTACCATAGCCAAGAAGTTTTTGATAGAATTGTCCCTTGACAAATCAACCTGAAAATTAAGTAACATAATACAGTTTAAAACTTTTCTTAACATTAAAGCAAAATACAACACAGTATAATACCTCAGTGATATAATTAAATGTACTGTAAAATGTATATAAAGTCAGCCCAAGATCAGTAAAGAATCAGTTCTGCTTTTTGGACTTTTCCCTTCCCAAAGATACAGGTTACGTAGAAGACCAATTTAGGAAGTGTCTGTCTATTTTTTTTTCCCTTTAAAAGGCAGTGTGTGATAAGAGTGATTGAAATTAATGAACATGTGATGTGAACATTTCACCTTTTCAATAAAAAAATAGAAACTAAACAACAAAACACATCTCAGAAGGGGAACACTGAAGCCTGCCATTATATAGCTATGTATCTCATTCTTTTCTTTAAAGATTAACAGCACACAGAAAATAAGTGAATTTTTATCAAAATACAGCACATTTCTGCTAATATATATAAAAAAAAAAAAGTCCTAAGTAAATATCACTGAAAATCAACTAAAAGAATTAAAATATACAAAGAGTTGTTAAAGGGTTTCAATTAAAATTATTATAACTATACACAGTACATTAAGCAACAGTTAACATCTTCGAAAGAAGTGCAATAACATGGAAGTTCACTTATTTAAAAAGTACTGCCTGTTTATTACCGCTAGCTATGTATAATTCCTCTCTTGCAGTTCATTTACCCAAAACTAAAGGAGGCTGGTGTTTTTGCTAGCTTTATTCAAAGCATTTACTTTTGTACACATGGGTTGAAAAGAAAGCAACTTTCACTTGTTTCAAACAATCAACTTGTATGTAAGTAAGAATGAACCGCAATAACTGAATATTGCTCCAATGACAGGCTAATCATTAGCCCTGATTAAAAACAGTTACTGGTCTTCTATGGCACTTTTCCCTGGTCCATAACAACCTTGTATTAATTAGCACTGCAGATCGTGCAGTCTCTATTGAATTACAAAGGAGAAAGAGAAAAATAAAGTTAATGTTTCTGGTAAACAAAATTAATACAAGCATAATTGAATATTTTACACAGTAATAAGGAACAAAGGCAGCCTGTGGTAAATCACTATTACATTAATACAGTTAGAAACCCTTTAATGACTCTGAAGTGTCTAGTTCACATTTAACGTTACCTGTAGGAACAGCCCTTTAAGAAACATCATTACAAACTGGTTGGTTGTAAGTATACCCTCCCTTTGCTCTCCATCTCATCTCAGCAATTCTCCATCACTGTTCAAAGTTTCACAAACTTGCTTTGGTTAACTAGCTCCATGCGTATGGTCTCCTTTTTGATTGACAAGGCAATGCAAAGGCCAAACAAAATCAAGGTGACTTTCATAAGCCTTCCCGCATCATCTACTTCGTGTGTGTGTTTAAATATATATATTACAGGCAACAATCTTAAAAACTGGCCATTTCGGTTTCGTTTTTAAAATCTGAAAGGTTAAAATGGAGTACTTTTTATAAAGACAGAAGTATCACCATTCGCACAAAACTGGAGATTTCTGCAGCAAAGAAAAATCTCTGGGCACATTTCCACAGTGCAGCTGAAAGAAAGTATGTGTTGAAGAAAACCCAACTGAACATGAATCACGTGGCAAATGAATAATCAGTGACTACGTTAGGAAGAAATCCTGTAGAATATCACAGATTTGTAATTACAGTCTTCCTAAAAAACACCATAATCTTTTATTGCATTTTTGACTGGTAGATGTACGCTCCAGAACTAAATGCTTTTTCTTCTTTATTGATTCCAGATTTGGATAGCAGATAGTTGATTCACCTGACCTTTGTACTGTCCAACCAGCACCACCTTCCATCTACCCATTCATCTATACAATGTGCACATAACAAAGCCAACATTTAATATCCCCTTTCCACATCTATAGAAGTGGTTTCAGCATAACACATTAATATCTGGTGAATAAAAATAAAGGCAATAAACAGCTACAGGACAGACAGCCCTGCCATCTGTCCATTGGCTACAACCTAGGCTTCTTAAAGCCCCGCACAAAGTTTAGTAATGTGTATGAATTATCCAAAAATAAACCTACCATCTGTACAAAACAATAACACAGGTTTGTTCTTGGAGGAGTGATCCTTAGATTGCTATAATGCTTAAAAACAAGTTTATTCATCATATGCATTTCCAAAATGATTTCCTGTATGTTCTATACAGTGGTTTTTTCCCCTTTAACCACAAGTTCAGTTTTTCATTTCCTGTACAAATATTGATCATAATTCTTTTCAAGTTCCTTTCATGTATAAAAATAGGCAAAATATTCAGTTTCCCATAAGTCCTTCAATGAATCCTGTTGGCTTTATCCCCATTATCCACAGAATTTATGAAGAAATTTCTCTCACAATGATGAGTTCCACTGCGTTCTGAAAAGTCTTTAGCAAAGATACTGCTTGTCCGTGATCAATATTTATGAAGCTGTATCCATTAGCCTAAAAAGAAATTTTTAGAATTGAAAATGGTGGCCAGATATTTCATGTTAGTTCACTTAAGCTTAAACTAGGTTTAAAATAACAAAATCCTATATGAATGCAGGCAGTAACATGCTGCTGATTTGCTCATTACATGATTAATGTCAGCAGAACACAGAGGTATATGCTATAAGGAATTCAGGGACTCTGTTAGCCCTGAAAGAATTTTGTCCCAAAAGTACTGAAGATATTTGCAAACAACCGAAAGAAAAATCTGAGCTTGAAAGCATCAGCCATGTAATTCTCCAGCCTAAATACAGCCATGCTAAAAAAAAAAAAAAGGCAGTAGAAAAGATACATCTCCATTTAAATACTAGAAATGGCATTTGTGTTTGATAAATTAAAACATATTTAACCCCCTAACAAAAAGCATTCATAGCACTGGAGTCCTTTTAGGAATTTAATCCCTTTCTCCAATCGTACTAGATGCAATGAACTTTCTCCCATGAGCACAGTATAGCAGTGGGCCATGAGTTCTATGAGTTTTATACAGTCTGTGGACATCTTCCAGGACCTGACTGGATAAATGTCTGTTCAGATGCCAGAGACAACTCTCTTTTCAACAGGAGGCTGGGCTTGAAATCTTCTGGGGTCACCCCAGCTTCAATTTTCCTATGATCAAATGCCTCTGTCACTCCTAAAATGGGCTTGGCAAACATGGTCAGCCCTAAGCAGCCTACAGAAAAGTGTTGAGCTTCTCAGGGTGCACTGCTACAAGTTCATACTCAGTCTGGGTAGTAAAATCTTGTAGAATGACAGACTGGTCTGTCCATAGCTTCCAGCTCTGTCTTCCACCTTTCTCCCAGAGGGGCTGACCCCTCTTACAGGGACAGAAGCCCTGTCAAATTGTCACCAGAGGTGACAGCTAAGGCCAGCTGTACTCCTTAGCTGCTCTGTTTTGGAGCTGCACACACTCATCCTATTACCTAACACTGTTGCTACCAGATAGACCCTTTGCTATAAAGGGAGTAATCTGTGAATCTGCCTGGGACTACAAAGAACGTCTGAAATACAGAATGCTCAGAGAGCAAAAGGAGCAATAGTCATTCCATGCCATCATCTGTATGGTACGTCCTAACCTAATATGCATCAGTATCTCAAGACTTCCACGCAATTATCTAGACATTGGTGATGTGGAATATTCTGTTTCATATATGTATTAGATGTACATTATAATACACTTCTAATGCATGTTTTTTGGAAAATATAGCAATAACAAGCACAGGAGAGTCATCTGGGGGGAGATCATAGACAAATGCAGCAGTTTTTTATGACTAAACATCAACGAGACAGAATTGGACTGTTGTTATATTGTCACTGAGTTATCATGGTTATAAAGAACATGCAGTTACACCCCAAAAAAAGAGTTATGAGAAATCAAACAGCCTTATCTGTCTGTAGATGCTAATGCGATGTCTCCCTGAGCTCTTAAAACTAAAAATTCCTCATAAAACAAAAAAGCAAAACCCTAGCAGAGTGCCAGCATGACAGAAAGAAATTCATTACGAATATCATGGAGATAAATGAAATTCCATAAAATCAAGAATAATCCGTTAAAACAAAAAAACATCCTTCACACACATTCCACTCTATTCCAGGGTTTACTATGCTATTCTTCCTCTATATACTGTTGCCCCTTCACTTGAAGTAGTTTACATCAGTAAGAGTGCCAGGGCCCAAGGTTAGTATTTTCCTGCCCTAGTCAGGACAAACATGTACTTATTTACCACACTCAAAACAAAGTTATCATAAAAATGGAATAATTTGATCTTAGTTCTTTTTGTGTGTGTACATGTTTGCTAGCTGTTTTTCTCTTTCATTAGAGGGATCATGCAATTTGTTTTTGTTTAAGAAGACTGCTCACGGAAGGTGGTAGTTTAATTGAGACATGAAGTTTTTGTTTGTCTTTGAGAGAACTGAAATGTAGCAGAACTGACTCCTGGTAAGTATAAGTATGTAAGTACCATGACTCTAGCAACATGGAGAATAATTTTTACCAGGAGATGAGCTCTGCAACTTAAAGGGTAGTTCAAATATCCCGTTAGCCTGTTTCTGTGAAACAGTAACGTTATATAATCCATTCATCCATTTTCTTGACCCCTCCAAAAATAACCTGTGAGCTCATTAGATAATTTCAAGCAAATCTAATACAAAAGTGGTCTGAAAAGTATGAACTTCCTGCAGAAAAAAAAACACAAAAACCCTGCAGAGCTGCAACCAGAAGCCAGAGCTCCTGAAATGAACTTTTCGGCTTGCTTGTGGCAGATGGGGTAGCCAGGAGGCACGCACTGCGAGCACTCAGGTATCAGTCAGCAAAGAAGTGCCTTCTGTCAGTGGCTGTGCATATCCAAGCTGTCAGCTGGGAGAGAGGCACTGAAGACTGACACAGTCTGCAGCAATGCAGTGTGGGGAAAGCAACAGAACATGGGTATGAGGAGTAACTGATGGAGGTCATACTACTTATTGTTCACAATACTGTATTTAAATGACTGCAAGTTAAATAAACGAATAAAGTCTAATTAACTTGCTCACATTCCATCTTGAATGACAACTTGAGGACTGTTTTTTGCCTTCAAAATTACAAAAATTACAGTTACAAAAATATTCAGAATTTGAAAAATGACTCAAATCATAAATGCTTCAGCCCATCTTACTTATCTAATGTTAGGCAGAAAAAAATTAAAAGCACTACCCCAGAATGCTAGAATGACTTCAGAGAGATACTAGTGATCTATACAAAAACTAAACATTCTGCTTTTTGAAAAGAAACAAATTAAAAATGAACTAATATATAACACAGGCTATATGACTACATTACCTGAATTATTTTATCCCCAGGTTGCAACAACTTAGATGCTGGTCCTTCAGGTTGTACTCTGGTTACAAATATACCCTTGAAAAACAGAGGTGGAAAACACTTTTGACAATTTATTTCATAAAATTAGGCTTTATAGATGTAATTAAGAACATTTCAATTTTCCATCCTAAACCGAAAGGAATGCAGTATAATTTTATGGCTGCCTTCTTTTCCTGATGCTAAATCCAGGGCAATTGCTTTTACAGGATTACTGAAGGGCAAATGCTGATTTGCCTGATGTGTAACTCAAGCCTTTGTTTAATTTGGCAGATGTATATGTCAGAATGAATTATCAGCCACAGAAATAATGCTACAGGCTAAATCATGTTCTCTTTTAAGAGGCTGTAAACTCACTGTCACAACTCTGTGGCCTTATATCTGGTATGGTCTAAGAAACCTGCAGTGAAAATAATCCTGTGTTGTCATGTGGCTACTACCTCCATTTTCTGTAATTGTTCCCCACTCTTCTCCAACTAAGTCCTGAATTTAAGTGGTTTGCATTTGGGGGTTATTTTTCATACATCAGGAAACACTTGCTAATCAGATTGAATTTAAGATACATTACTATAAGATACTCACATCATCTTCAGGTCTGAATGGATTTCCTCTACCACCAACTCCTCCTGATATACTAAATCCCAGTTCTGGATCCTTGTCAATTCTCACTCGAATCTAAGTAGTTACAACCAAAATTAGAAGAACTGGCTGAAAATCTGCATTCATAGCTACTGTCATGAGTTTATTACTAAGGAATTCAGATGAACAGAAGTTTTTGAAAAGAAATATGAAAAGCACTTATCATAATTAAGCGAATACTGTATCTCATAATATTAATCCAAACCAAGGTTTCTTTGTACGTATGTTTTACTCTAACATCACTGCTTTTAAAATAACAGTAGTCCACATCGCCCCTACATTTGGAGATATTAGATACTATGTTATTAATGTAATGTTCCCAGCAAAGATGTGCCCACATGCAAGAACTCGTTACTCCTATTTCTTTGCTACTTCTCACTAAATTTAAAATCAAACCTAGCTCCTACATCCACTCTAAATATTACATAGCCATCACTCTAACTCCTTTCTCTTGACAGAAAAGTTGATTAGAAGACAGTTTTACACAAAAAGTGTATGCATTCATTCTACCACAGACTGAAAGCTAGCAGTATTTTCCGCAAATAACAAAACAAATCAAAGGAAAAATTCTATGTCCAAGAACAGAAAGAATGCTTCCCACAGTGAAGAAGCCATTAGATGCTGTGAAAATTCTTTACTCACATTTGTATGACATATATAAAACTAATAATTATCAGGCAACCATCAGATATTCTCACTTTTTTATCCTGCTATTGTTTAGGGCTGCACATTTCCTCATTTGCAACTTTTTGAATCGTTCTGGAGAGCAATGAATAAAAGCAAAGTAATCTAAGTTGTACTGTGATTTTGAAATTTTCAGTTACCATAAATATTGAGCTGCTGACAAATAAATGCAGTCAAAAATTAAATTTCTATCTCAGTAAAAAAAAAATGCAAACATTAGCTGCTGGAACAAACTGTGAAAAAATCTACCACATTTCTCTTTATAACAAACAGATGTCAGTCATTCAAATTACATTTTACCCTTACCTCTTGCTTCACCAGTTCGTGGCTTTGTCTGGGAGAACACTGGGACTGGGTATAGGTAGGTTGGTGGGCAACTTTCAGCATCAAATAATCAATTAACTGTTCTCTAGACGGATGTCTTCCTACTGATGACTGAGGAGGGAGATGATGGACTTGGCTATAGTTTGCCTGAGGTCTTTGAGGCTGGCACATCTGTCCATTTGTCAAAGGTATCTGAATGAAATATGAATGCTGTTAATGCCATAGACTTCATACTGACTAATCCGCAATTCTTACTTATTTCAGTATTTCTCATGCTTGATTGATTTTAATTTTAGAAACATTACTAAAATTTATCTTCTGGATCATGTACAATCACACGCAATTTTCATGAGAGTAATCAGTACTGACCCTATGGGAAAAACTCAAAAACAAACAAACAAAAAACAAACAAACAAAAAAACCAACTTATTCTAGAACAAACACTTTTTTCACTGAGTTATCTCAGGTATTTTTTTCTGGTAGTGTAACTGACCATATTGAAACTTGGTTGTTTTTTGTTGTAGTTTGCACTTCTCTTGCACAAAATATTTGCAGCAATTCTCAGTAAACTATACACAAATTAAAATTCCTGCACATGTAGCAGACAAGTTATATGACCGCTGTAACCAAAAAACGGAACAAATTCACTCATAAGCTCAAGCTTTAAACATCAAAACAATATTCTTTTGTTAAGATGGATACGGATGGACTGTAAAGAAATTAAATACATTCAAACTATTTCACTAAGGACAATGCTGCAGGAAACGATATTTCCCAATGAAACTCCACAGCTTCTGAGATTTATGTAGCTCTGGGTTGAGATATGAAGTACTTTCCTTCTTCCCACAAAGCCTATGTAGTCAGTCAGCCTTCTGTAGGATTCCCACATTCTAAAATTGCTACAGTTGCAGATTTTTCTGCCTACTACTATCATCCAACTAGTCAGAGGACACAATGAAATTAAAATACTCCATTTCTCAACGTTATAAATAGCTGAAGTATGCAAATTTCAGTCTTTAACCACGCAATGTAATGGACACAGAGTTTATGTTGTTGAGTTTCTATATCAAAGATGGGTGTACGTATCTTAGCTTGATTACAGATTAGACAATATTCACTTTACAAGACTTTTCACTGCCTTTTCTGAAAAAGTAAAACATGACAAAAACTAGCTTTTGTGTATTCTCAAGGTAGAGAGTTTACATAGGCAACATACATAAAAGACTGCAAGTTATCAGTATTCAGTGTCTGTAGAAACACAGTGGAAATCACTAAAGTCAGAAATCTACTGCTGCACTGTAAGATAGATACACATAGTTTCACTGTAGTAAGTCTTGCCTGCATAAATTGTCTCTGCTTATAAATACGGACTGTACTACAAATTCTAGTTAACCACTGCAATTTAATCACAACAGGTTTCAAATTAGTTAAGTTCTCTAATTGCAAAATCAGCTTCGATCTGCCTACCTGAAATAATATGCAGTATTCCAATTTCAACATACAGCAACTTTTTCTGCAAATTTCTTCCCTCATAATACTCTGATGAAGGGAAATGGAAACTGTCTGCTTCGTACAGTTAAAAACAGTTCCATCTAATACCTCGGCATATATTTCTACAAACAGTAAGTACATCCTATCCATGATATCATGTAGATAATTACCTGCACAGCTAATTTCTTCATGCTGTCTGGAGGAACATCTTTGAGAGTAAGTGTAGCAGATGAGTAATTCTGCTTTCCTGAAATGAACACCTCATCTTGACATTGGTCTCCTGAAGTTGAAGCCTGGGGATGCTTTAAACAGAATGCAGCAGTGAAGAAGCATGTCTTTGTATTATTCAAACGACTAAAAAGTACTCATAAGGTTTTAAAGTGTCTTTTAAAGGATTTTATCATTCTTTAATTTTGTTTTTGTTTATATAGAATACGTAAATCCTACTGGTGAAGACACTACATTCAGATATTGCTGAATATTTACAAGAACTAGCAACTCCAATGGTGTCTTTGATCACCAATACATTGCTAAGAAAAGTCAACAAATGCTGAATATTACTCATGCAAGGATTCACATGATAAACAGTTTTCCGAAATATCCACTCAGGACACTCAAGACTAAGGAGTTCTTTCCTCTCATTTTCTTAAGAAACTGTTAACTCATTGTCTTGAAATTCTGAAGTACCCAGCAGTAGAATTTGTTTGGAAGAAAAAGCAGCATAATGAAATTTTATTCTATCATTTTCAATTTTGGTTGAATTCAGAATTTCAAGCTCTTGTTCACAATACACACAACAAAACCAGACATTTTTATTTTTTGTTCAATCATATAAAAAAGCCAATTAGAAAATTCTACTTCACAACATTAATCTGAAACATCTGACAATAAAGTCAAGGCATATGAAGTAATGGCTACATATTAAATGCCTATTAAAACAAATCCAGCACAAATTTTATTCTTTTTATTGAAAGCATTCATCTGTAGAAAGATAGCTATCAGTTTAAAGGACAGTTCTCATAGTTTACTCTTTACCCCTCCATAAATAGCAACAGCCTCCTGTAGGTACTCACTCGAACAATGTGCACACCAGAACCTCTTCCGTCTGCAACACTCAAGGCAACACTACCCTGGCTGCCATGCAGATCCCTAGAGCTGCCATAGTGAAAGCTGCTAACTGCAGCATAATTGGAATTAAAGGACCTAGACAGCATGCTCTGAATAAAGAGGGGACAGATTTAACACAGAGATTAGTGCAGCATGCATAAACCACGAGACATGTTATACATAGACTAATATAGACATATTCCATTGTCATGCAAGATAAAAACCATGCAAGAATAGTGCCACTGTGATGTATAAAACACAACTCAGTGTTTCCTATTTTTACCTTTATTTACTGTAAATCAGCATGCAATCAGCAGCTTACATGCAGAGTTACATGTAAATAAAGTCATTCAAATGTTCATGTGTTTGGAAACAACATAGGTTCACAGCTTGTCAAAATTTCTACATTTTCAATAAATTTGCAACATATCAAGTACATTGTGGGAACAACAGCTGGCAGTCAAGACAAAGACCTGTGAAAAATCATCTAATTACCAGTTGTTACTATTTTGTCTTATTTCCCCCTCATTACTGGTACAGTACAAATAATAACTTACACGGATACAGAGATTTGACAATGAAGAAGCCTCATAAAAAAATAAAGAACAAACAAACAAAAAAATATATATATTCCCATGCCACTGCAGGTGGACAAGAACGCAACAAAGCTCAAGAACAGGACTGCTGTTTGGTTTTGAGCTACACTGCTTTGCAGACAACCTGACCTCTGCTAACACCAGCCAGGGTGACAGAAACAAAGCAGCTGGTGTTACCATTCTGCCACCACAGACTTTTTTAGCTGGAAGGACAAAACAAGAAGACTGTGCAGATGGAAACCCCCTCATATCCTATCTGACCAGTAAAATAATTATAAAACTCATGAAAAATCACAGCCTCATTAAAAAAAATAGTAAGAGATATGCCACGAAACATCAAACCCAAAGTTGTAAAACAGTTGTAGCTTAACACAAGAGATTTCCAGTGACTAGTGTAGGAAGCATTCTTCCTCTACCTGTTTTTAGCTAGGAAGACAGAAACTGGGGCATTTGGATAAAGAGCAGTATCCCTATCATTCTGCTTTTCATCACAAGCATGATGAAGGTTGCACATTTCTTTAGATAGTCTCTGGAGATTGCTGCACCAGAGAAGATTCTCCAGAAAGACGAGTATGCAGATGACACCAAAAAACCTCTCTAACTTTTGATAAATCCCATTTCAGGTACTTTAAACTAAATAGATACTAACCAATATACATACCGTGCTCCCCTGTATTTTTTTTTTGAAAGTTTAATAGAAACCTGTTACTCATCGGTGGCTGAGGAACGCAATTTAAAAGCTACATCACATCAAGAAAAAATGGCTATATATATATTTAAGTATTCTGTACATAAATCAGTATTTATAGTCAGCAAGCAAACTAATGTAATCAGCTTAGATTCAGGCAGCCAGAAGTGCAGATTTGGTGCTTTCTAACATTCTTTGTGAACATCAGCAGTCAGAACATTTCTCTATTTCGCTGCTTATAGAATTAAATAAGTGTCTTTCTAGAACCAAAGTTCCTTAGGGAACTTACTTAGGTGCAACATGATAAACAGTCAAATTTACTTCGGTAAATTTCTACTGGATAATGTAGCAATTTTAAGTCTGCCTGGAGTCTGCATTTTGCAATAGCCAACTTAAAAAAAATCTGATTTCTAAGGTGAGTCTATCCTGGCCCTTAAAAGACTTCTAAATAAAGTCACAGTATTGCTGTTTTAAGACATCTAAGGCAAAGCAATTGCTTCTTGTCCTTCCATTTACCTACATGCTCCACAGTTTTGCACTTGACATTTTCTATGTGAACGTCTTACGGCTTGCTTGTATAATACCACACCTACCACTCCATGCTCTACCATACATACACTACAAAAAGCATATCCTCAACTTCCACTTTGTTCTAATAGTCAATTCCCATCACTTTGATGTAGCCTTTGTTATTTTGGTACAGAATAGGCACTAATAAAAATCAAATATCTACACTGAACAAGACTTACGCTTATCTTAGAATAGCCTTAATTGGTAACTTAACCTGTATGCCTAATTATCAGGCCTCTTTTTTACCTTTCATTTTTGTTATAAAGTACTTAGATATCATTTCCAATAGAAATCTCTTCACTTTTCATTCTCACCTTGGCTATCTAATTTCTTATTTGATTGGAAAATGTATTCTCAAAGTGATTTGGGAATACCTGAAATACTTAGAAGTAATGCTTAGAAGTCTTGATAAATAAAAGCATGCAAGAAAAAAACCCGTTGTTTGAAATTTTGTGGAATTCTAATATTGGACTCTTTATCCTAATGAAGAGCAACCTAAACATTATGGAACTATTCTCTTTCAGTCATAAAGAAAGAAAAAAAAAAGTATCACTAATCCTGTAATAAATGCATCTTTAGGAAGTGATAATATCCTACTAAAGAATTACTTAAGGAGTATTACTTATACAACAATTTAAACAGTACTGTCAAAACGTTGGCGGTCAAAACTTTGCTGTTTATTTTCAAAATGCACTTTTTTTTTTTTTTTTTTTTAATGAAGTGTTGTTTCAATCCATTGATGGTTCAGTAGTCTGTTCAAAACACAAACCAAATCTGAAATCAAAATTTAAAACCAATGGATACTGCATACTACTGTATATGTACCATTCCACTAATCTGTCAGTTTTAAAGTGTTCCTTAGGCTGTGATCTCATAAGCATTTAGGCACCTTGTTATATTTGTACACGGAGCTACTGAAGTTCTTTTCCTTGATATTATAGAAACTCAACTTGGAAAGACTGTGAGGCTATACTAATTAAAATATTTTTCCACATTATGTACATAGAGAAACAAATAATAGTGAAAAACATCCAATCTGATTACAACTGCAAGCCTGTACCTCTTTATTTCTTTGAAGAAGCCACCATACACTAGGAACTTTCATAACAAAACCACCTATATTTTAGTTTCTGAATAGGAAAATAAGAATCTACTTTTATGACTTATTTTTTGAAATTCTTGCTGTTCTACACAGATTGTGAATGATCAAGATTAATACAATAAGAGCACTTAAATTCAGATGAAATTGTAAATGAAAGCAAACTTGCATCTGATAAACTCTCAAGAAACCCACAACAACAGAAGAGGAAAATACATAAGTAACAGACACACTGTTTGTACCAACTGAAGTATAAATAAAATATATTTGCAGTTAACTCTTACTTATATTTACTATTGTAGTTTAAGGGTGAGAAATTTCTCTACCACACAGTAAAATGTGTGTTATTCTAATAAAAAGACAGTGTCTTAGTTCAAATTCCTAAATGAAAGCTTTCCACAAAACCAGAAAGTTACTATTACTTATCAGGAAAACCAACAAGTCTCACTTGAAGAAGGAAGTATGATGAAATACATTACTGTTCTTAAAAGCTCACCTGTACACTAAATTTAAAAGCTTTGGTGATGAGGGCAAGGAAGCAGAATTCACTGTACATTTTCCTACAGCTTACTACATATAACCACTAGGGAGCAGCTTGAGATTTAAAGAGATCTTCTCTATCCCACAATAAAATAAGCTTTGCATTAGATAAGCAGATTATTTCTCCAGAATACATGCAAAAGAACTATTTACAAATGGTCTTATGAATGATATTCACTTTCCTTCAGGCAGGTGGATAATTTTAGCTCATGAAAAGATGGTCCCTTACATTTTGTCAAAGGAATTATAGATTCTGCTTACTTGGCTGGAATCTGCTATAAATCATTTTTGCAGGACTTAAAATATATTTCCTCATGCAAACTAACCTCTTCAGTTTTTTTTTTTTTAATTTTCACCTTAATCAGGTGAAAAAAAAATCTAATCCATACAAGAATTTTCAAAATTCTCCAATTCTGTCCCACAAGACTTCCCCTAACTCACTGCTGTTACATTTTATAGAAACCAATCTAACAGGCACTCCTCTCCAACCACAAAAAAACAACAACAAAAAAAACTCACCCAAACAACAACCCAAAACAAAAGAAAAAAACCAAAACCACCATAAATACTTTTTCTAATAAGTACTGGAAAACAATTTTAAAAGTTATTAATTCAATAGCAGACTCAAGAATCAAAGCAAGTTACGACTATTAACCCATACTGTTGTGTACAATAGGCATGTAGATATGAATTACATATTCATCGTAACGCTTAAATCTTGCATGCTTGTTTGTATCAGTATTATGTCTTATGCTTTAAAAGAAAGGGAAACACTTTTATAAATCAATGAGTTTTGTCAAAGAAATTTCCAACAAATGTTTGTTCTTTAAATAAAGCTTTCACTTCTCCAAATAAATACTTTTTTTTTTTTTCCTCCAGACTTCATAACACTTGAGAAGTCTGTTTTGTAGATTAGGCTCCCATACTAGAAATACATTTCAAATACAAGCATACCTTAAATAGTTATTCTAAAAGAACACAGAAATACCCAGTGAATTTCTGGAATTTCTACATTATCATATTTGCCAGCTACCATTCAGGATCGTATCTGCATTTCTCATTGTTTAATTTTCTAAGTAATAATACACCAGAAAATATAAAGTTGACAATTATATGCATATTCACTTTTAAACTCCTAAGTCTTAGACTGCTAATATCTTCTTTAAAATGCTTTAAGGACAGAAAAAAAAGAAGCACGCACAAAAGGCACGCTACTAATATACGTTAGATAGGTGCACAGTGAGGAATCCAGGAGCAACTATTCTATATTGTTCTAGTAGGAAATAGTAATTAAGGTTTACATAAAAAGCATGGAAGAAAAAATATGAACAGATAAATATGGAATAAAGACAGCCAATCAATTTCTTTTCAGTCCAAGTGACTAAACTGCTGTGATACCTGGACAGTTTTCAACCATGTATTAAACATCATTCATAACATGTGAAATGCAGACAGTGTAAGAATTAACTAAAACCAAATAGCTTTGGCAGTGCACTGAAGGCTTAAGGTAAGATATATGCATCAATGGGAATATAACGCTAGAATATGCACCTCTGGTTAGGATTGGAACATTGAGAGGTCTGTGACAGCCTTGTAGGACAAAGGGTCCAGCACACCTCAACATAATACGCTGCCTTAAAATATCTTATTCTGTGCGACTCAAAATGGATCACAAGAACAGCTGCAACTCTTGTGTTGGAAAACAAACATCTCTTCTTACAATTAGGAATTATGCAGATTAAACAAAACCAAATTCACTTCCCTTCCAAGGAAACAGAATCAGGCTGATGACACCCTGGCAAATACTTAGTGATGTGAGTTAACAGTGGTTCAGCTGGACAGCATAGCATATTACATTCTTCCAGTCTCTGCCACATTTCTTTGAAGATGCATAACTGTTCACATCAGCTCAAATTTTTGATAGCATTAAGGTACATAAAGAATCCTGTTCATCGTCTCTAGTTATATCAAAATCTCCTGTGATTTTTTGAAATGAACAAGATTTTTATGTGCTCTCATCTCAGAGTTATAAATATTCATTCAACAATCTGTCAAACATCCAACTTCAAAAGACAACTAGCTTGGAGGCAAATAAATGTTAATTGTAGATTTTTCATTTCCTCGACATTTGAAGCTGTAAAACTGTAATATCGAATATATTTTACTGATTTTCTTTTCCTTGCTCTTAAAGTGAAGAAGTATGGGAAAAATACAGAAGAGCAAGCTCAAGAAGGGAAACAGAATAGTATAATATAAAGACAGTGCTATATTAAGAACAAAAATTACCTGACCTCAAAGAGCTGGACCTGCAGTCCAGAAGGCCAACAGGACATATAAGGTATTCAAAGGTAATTAGATTAAGCTGGCAAGTATGATGTAAAAGCAACAGGGACCTTTTTCTTCAGGGAGAAACTTCACTTACAGACTGTTTTTCAGATATTCAGCATAAACATGAACATGTTTACGTTTTTAAAAAAGTACTACTACAAAAATATAATTTTACTGGTCATTTAAAGCAGTTCAAAACATAGATATTTAACATGCCTCAGTTACAGGAAAGTAGAAAAATTAAAATTGTTTTTACCTTTTCTAGCTTTTTAGCCTCAATATGTCGCAGCACCTGTTCCCTCCAGTCATGAGGGACTTTACTTTTTCCTGTAGGGTCTAACAAAGAGTGCTCAGAGTTAACTCTTGGATTTGACCTCTTTGAAGGGCTAGTCCGAGAATAATTAAAGTCACTAACTGACATAGTTCTTTCTGGTATTTCATTCACTGATGGACGAGCACTCTGTGGACGAGGTACATTTGGACCGTCAATGCTGTATGTCCTGGCAGAAAGAGGTCTCTGCTGCCCTGACATTACTGGTGGAGCTCTTCCCATTGAATGCAAATCTCTGTATGTTAAATAATCCCCCTCAGGAACATGGGCCCGCCTTGAAGGTCCAGCATCACCAACATTTACAGAAGCAGTAGAGGATACACTGCTCTGTCTTTGAAGAGTATGTCTTGTTGCTCCTGGGAGCAGTCTATCATTTGGTGGAACAGCCCACATGTCTACATGTCTCCCAGCCATTCTCTGATGAGTGCTATATGCAGCAGTGGCGCGGACATTGTTGTGATTGGAGAAATTCATATTGGCAGAATGCTTTACATAGCTAGGTGCTTCTGTGCTGTCAGATCTCAGCAGACGTGAAGGAGGTAAGTTGCTTTGTTCTACTTGGGTGTTTTGTTTCTGGGGCCACAAGGTGTCTTTTGCTGTTGCACTGCTGCTGTACTGAATATTATACTGAGGAGCGCAGAACATCTGTGTGCCACCTGTCACTGCTCCTCTCACTACAGTAGCACCTTCAGGATTGTGATTTGAGTCCAACTTGAAGGCAGTTTTTGTAGATGATATTAAATCAGATGATGACGATGATCCAGGAAAAACCTGTAAAGGCTGATCGTACAGTAGAGTAGCGGATTTACTCCTGACTATGTTTTTCCCATCTGCACTACCAGATGAAGATTTTACCACTGAGTTTGGCTGTGGAGATCCACTGTCACTGACAATATCGTAGACTTTCAGACCACCAGGGTCCATACTGGTGATGCTGTGAGATTTCATCACAGGACCACTTCTCTGTGGTGACAAATCTTCAGTGCTCCGTGAAATAGACAGTTCAGTGGAAGAGTTGCCATCAACTGCAGTGCTTCTCAGTAGCTCATCTTTACTGGGAGACTGTACTGATTCCTCAGGATGTCCATTTACTTTATTTATAGGATACTTATTTCCATTTTCCAAGTGCTCACCTTCATCTTTCATAGTATTATTCATAAAGCCCTTTACTGATGCTACTTCCTGTGGTTTTATTCTTTCTATGGGAACTGGCACTGTTTCTTCACTAACCAGTTTATTGATATTCATATTTATCTGGTCTAATTTGCGAGTCTCCTCTGTAGGGCTACTTAGTTCAACACCTTTTCCCATCAGACCTATTCTCTCTTCAATGCTCAGTTCATATTCAGCCAGATTTGTAACTTTCTCCTGCACACTTATTTTTTCTTCTGCAGTAATGTTCAAATCACCTCCATTTTGCAGAAGATTATTCAAATTTTCATCTTCTTGCCTGAAAGAAACGGTAACTCAAATAATATTCTAAAGGGACTCGAGAGATTCCTTCAAGAAACTTGAAACAGATTTATGATTTGCTATCTTACCATTACAAAAATATGTTATACAGAGGGTTTCCCTTGCTGGCTGTCATTAGCATCATGGTTCGATTTCAGACAGTGTATGGGAACTGTTAGGTCCCGTCCTGAACCAATGATTGAGCACCTGCTAAAGGGACACATTCAGCCCTGGGAGCACAGGCGGAAGCAATTCTACAGTGTGAACAGAAGGGCAGACCCAGGCTCCACCCCTACCTAACTAACAGACTGGCAGACACAAGGGAAGTGTCTTTCCTTGGGTATTTCCTCCTTTAGAGTACTTAGCAAGCCCTGATCCTTAAAACAGGTAAGCAATTCCTTCTTTATTATCAGATTGCGATCTCAGCCTTTCTTGAGTGATCCAAAACTGGTTTAAAGCAGATCTATCTCCTACTGCCTATCCTTACTTAAGATTACTTAACTTTCACTGGAATAATTAAAGGTAGTTTAAAAATCTTAAAAAGTATAAACGGTAACTTAAATTTCTTATAAAATACTTCCAAGCTCCGTGGCAACTACAGATAAAATTCTTGCTTTCACTGACACACACAAAAAGAAGTCAGAAACTTTTAAGTCCACTCTGCAAAAGATTCTCAAAGCTTTTTGACAGTTATGTTAGCAATCAAATGGATCTTCAATACTTTCAATGTTTTGCAAATAATAACAGAGCTTTTAAAATGGCATATGGAATTATTTTGCAGGGACACCATAAATTAAGGATGAAATCATTATACCCTACCATAACAAGAGATGGAATCATATCTTTCATATTAAAATTGGTCTCTGAATTTGTCCTGTTTTTATGTTGCTTTTTTTCTTGTAAAAACACTATTTCACTACTTAACCTCATTTTAAAGTATTAAAACTTAAGACAATCTAATGGATAATAAATTAAAGGAATATGTAATATGAAAGACTGAATAACACTTTATGATTATTTTTGCTTAGTTTTATACAGTATTTTACAAACCTGATCTTGGATAAAACACCAGCATGTGTCTCTTTGTCTGGCGAACAGAGAGAAATATCTTGGCTACTATCGGTATTTAAGGAAACAGAATCTGACATTCGAGAAGGAGAGGAACAGTTGCTGTTATTTTGATTACTGTTGTGGGTAGCTTCATCTGATAAGGAATCAGCATCTTTTGAATCATCTGTAACAAAAAAAAACAATGCTAATTTAGTTACTACATATAGGCATCTGTTTAACTGCTATTTAACATGTGTAAGTCACAGTGTTCAAAAAAAAATCACACACTGTTCTTCAATGATACTTATTAGCTTAAGTCTTAGTTTCCAGTGACACCTTTGCAAACTTCTTATAAATTCACAGAAGACTGCTGGCAACATTTCCTATTACTTTTTAAATACTTATTTCAACGTAAATAGTACTCACCTGTTAAAATTACACTTGCCAAGTTTCCTTGGCATAAACTAGTGTTGCATCATTTATTTCCCTAACATATCCATCAAATGATGTTTTTACAGTTTTTACTGCCTATACAGTAACACCAAACTTTTCAGTTGCATTAGTCTATTAGCCCCAGTGAAAACAAAGTACACTGCTTCAAATATGGGATTTTTTAAAATTACACAATTCTTCCTTTTTAGCATTAAATCATCTTTAAACAGCTATTTAATGCACCAAACAGTTTGGAAAGAACTAGATCACTCAAACTGTATGTAGTCTTACAAGTTTAAAAAAAAAAAAAAAAAAAAAAAAAAAAAGGTGTTCTTCTGCATGGTTGGAATCTAGTGCATTCCCATACTTCACAGATCACACACGACATTCAGAATTATTTATACTTGTCTATTTAAGTGTGCATACATTAATCAATATACTGTATCTGTGTATAAATAATTGATTCTCACACAAGCAAACATAAACATGCAAATCACTTTTTTAATTATTATTTTTCTTCATGACATAGTTACAGGTGCTAAAAGCATACTTTTTTAGAAACTTATTTTTATCTACAGAGATGAGAGAAGTTTTGACTTAGTAACTTCAGCCAGGTATAAAAGCTCAAATACAACATTAATCAATATCTTTTTTTTTTTTTTTTTTTTCCTCCAGAGAATTGTGAAATGGATGGAGTTGGAAAAAAGCTCAAAGATCACCTCTTTCCAATCCCCTGGCATAGACTGGATTGCCATTCACCAGCTCAGGTTGCCAAGAGCCCTATCAAACCTGGCCTTGAATGCCTCCAGAGACAGAGCATCCTCAATTTCTCTGGGCAAACAATCCCATCATTTCTGATAAAAGAATTTACTGATAATATCGAATGTAGACTCTTCTGGCTACCACAGTGGCTTTTTCTACACCCTCAAAAAAAATCTTATCTTCTGACATACAACTGCCAGAAAAGTTTTTTTTTTTTTTTTTTTTTTTTTTCCTGGAAAGTACTGGACTGGGAACACCATATGGAGCAAAATACAATTTGCTCTCAGACTTAAAAATTTAAGTTTCCTCTGAAGGAAATGGTTATCCGGACTGAAATTCTCTTCCAGAGAAGTAATATAAACTGAAGTTTCTTATTTAATAAAAACAATGATCAGATGTTTCTTGTGAGAGGAAAGAAGAATAATAAAACAGCAAAGTTACTCTGGAGAAAGAGCTGAAACAAGAGAAGTTCATTCTTTAAACTTAGGAAGAGAGCACAGCTTCTCTGAGATATTTAAACAAGTGATATTGCTGCCAACAACAGCAGCAATAACCAAAAAAATCTGGGAGAAGGAGGAAGTATGGAACACTTTCAAGATAAATACCATTTTCAATTCTCCTGAAACACATTGAGAGAGTATTCAAGCTAACATTTCTCAAAATCACAAAAAATCCTTTTTTCCCCTCTGACTTAAAACTGATTTAAAAAATTATCAAAATGGGAATGACAGCACAGCTGTCTCAATCATACTCAAAATACAACAGGATTCTTTCCTGTATTCACAGAATAAAAAAATTATACCAATTTGGGAGAGAGCCACAAGGAACAGAGTTCAACTCCTGGCTCCACCTGGGAACATTTAAAATTCAAATCCTATGCCTGAAAGCATTGCCGAAATGCTTCTTAACCTCTAGCAGCCTGGGCCATGAATGCTGCATCAGTGGGATCATGTTTCAATGCCCAGCCATTCCCTGGATGAACTTCTTCCTAATTCCCAACCTGACTTTCCCCTGACACAGCTCTGTGCCTTTCCCTCAGGTCCTGTTGCTGTGACCAGAAAGAGCTGCTCAGCACCGGCTGCTCTGCTCTTCTTATGAGGAAGCTGTAAGCCATGATGAGGCCTCCCCTTTTTTGGGCTGAACTTCATACATCTTAGCTTCTAGACCCTTTCCCATCTTTGTAGCCTTCCTCTGGATGCTCCAATAGTTTTATACCCTTCTAATACTGTGTGAACACAACTGCACTCAGTGCTTGAGGTGAGGCTGCACAACGCAGAGCAAAGCAGGACAGTCCCTTCCCCTCCCCCATTTGCAATGCTGGGCCTGCTGCACCACAGGATACAGCTGGCCTTTTTTCCTGTCTGGGCATACTGCTGACTCATTCAGCTTGCCATCAACTACAGCCCCAGATACCTTTCCATGCAGCTACTCTCCAGTCTCTTGTCCCCCAGTCTGTATGTTAATGTATTTCAAAATAGTGATTATTTTTATCCCCCACAACACTTTCCAGTTTCAACTCTGAGCTTTGGCCACGATCATTTTCTCCCTACAATGGCAAACAGCATCTTCCTAGTCCTCCCATGCTGCCTCACCTTGCTTCCAGTGGCCATACACTTTCTTTTTCTGCTTAATTTCAAGAAGCCAGCCTTCTCCTTTGCTTGACTTCCAACATTTGGAATGGCCTGCTCCTGGGCTCTTAAGAGTAATAGTGCTTAAAAAGTGACCAGCACTGATGGACACCAATGTTGTCAAAAGTAATCCCCCAAAGGACTTTGCCAATTAGTTCTCTGAGTAGTCTCAAGCCTGCTTTCCCCACATCCAAGGCTGAAGTCTTAGTGGTAGTTTTCCACCTTTCATTCAAATACTTCATGGTCACTTATGGGCAAGATGGCTTCCAATCAACACTTCTCCCATGAGACTCTCTCTGTTTGCAGAAAATTAATTGCTTAGCTAGAGAATTGGTCATCTTTCTGTTAAAACACACATTTAATCATCTTTTACATAATTTAAATGGAAAAAAACTAGCCATGTTGAGTTAAGGAATTATTAGAATTGCAGAATACTTCTTTTTATGGTATCTAACCTTTTTTATTGTTGCTAAGAGCTACCACTTTTGGTTGGTTGATGGAAGTTTCTATCAGTGGTGGTCGCATCTCTGCCATTTTCATCTCTTCATCAGAGGAGAGTTCTTCTGACTCCTGCTAAAGGAAGAACAGTTTTATGTAGTGTCATGGTTTTATGATTTTTGGTACTGGTATTCCACATCATAACATCATGTATTGCATTAAGAGTTGGAGAGTTAACACTCCAGCTCCATGGATCATTGATGGTTCCAGGTATACCTGTCTCAGAAGAGAAGAAGAACTACATTCCCCAGAGGACTTTGCGATGCTTTGTATTTTTACGTATTTTCCGCTCAGAGGGAGTAGATAAAAACTCTCTGCGGTCACGGGACACTCTCTTTCCTTCGGGATCGACTCAGCAGTGGGTGCTCGCTGCCGTCTCGCCTTCAGCGTTAGCGTAAGGCCTTCGGTTTATTGGACACTCTCTCTTGCTCATTTTATTTGATTCATTAGCCTCAATTCCAATTATATTGTATTATATTCTGTTATTTTGCTTTCTGATATCTTATTTAGTAAATTAGCTTTCCTCCTCAGATCGTTGCTGCTGTTTTGTTTCTAGGCCCATCTCCCTTTTCCCTTTTTCCTTATTCCTTCCCCTTTCCTGGGGCGTGGGTCCGTGGGTCCCTCGCACCAATTGTCACGGAACCGGGCCGATCCAGCCCGGTAAACCATTGACATTTTTGGCGCCCAACGCGGGGCAGACGAGCTGCCTTAGCCAGGCAGAGACATACTCTTAGAGTGAATCTCTGTCTCTTGCTAGCAAGCTTATCTGTACTGCAGGTACTGTACGGCATAACACGACCTTGAAGTCTGGGCGTACTGCCAGTTGTTCTGGGATATTTGTAAACTTTTTTGGGTACTGCTAGCTTGTTATAGGAAAGAAAAAAAAAATGCTCTTGCTTTTTAAACTGCTCTTAAAGGGGCTGCATTTTGTTGTTTTTTCCCTTTTAATGCTCAAAACATACTGGGACCTTTTCCCTGAACACCTGCAAGATCCTGAGAACTTGAGCAGATGTTTGAAACAGGGATGTTGCGGCTCAGACAGATTTGAGGAGGCCCAAATTATTTGGGGTCTGGCTTATGCCAATTGGACCTTATTCAATACTATCCCAGAGAGGCACAGAGTTTCTGAAATAGAGCGAGAGAGTCTCCGAGCCGAGAGGGATAGTGTCCAGATCCAGAAAGAGAGTCTTTTAGCTGACAATCAGACTCTCCTGACCAATTTAGACAGCCTCCAGTCTGATCAAGACACCCTCCAGACCAAGCAAGTCGCTTTTCAGTTCGAGAAAGACGCCCTCCAGCCTGAAAGAGATGCCCTCCAGTCTGAACTCAACAACCCTCAGTCTCAATAAGATGGTCTCCAGTTTGTGCAAGATGCCCTCCAACCTGAAAGAGACACCCTCCTGCCTGAGCGAGATGTCCTCCTGTCTGAATGGTACTCCTTCAGAACTGAGCAAGGTACCTACCAGCCACAATAGCCCGTGCCCCCCAGCCAGGGGGGGGAAAGGGATAATAGAGTGCATTGGACTGTGTGGATTCGATGGCCTGGCACATCAGAACCACAAAAATATAAGGCATTGGTGGACACTGGTGCACAGTGCACTCTAATGCCCTCGAGTCACCAACGGACAGAATTAATCTATATTTCTGGGGTGACTGGGGGCTCCCAAGAACTGACCAAGTTGGAGGCTGAAATAAGCCTAACTGGTAAAGACTGGCAAAAACATTCTTTGTGACTGGCCCAGGGGCTCCATGTATACTTGGTATTGATTACCTCAAAAGGGGATATTTTAAGGATCCCAAAGGGTATCGATGGGCTTTTGGAATAGCGGCTGTGGGCGCAGATAACACTAAGCAGCTGTCTGCTTTGTCTGGCCTGTCAGAAGATCCGTCTGTTGTAGGGTTGCTACAAGTGGAGGAGCAACAGGTACCGACTGCTACAAAAACGATGCACAGACGGCAGTACCGCACTAATAGGGATTCCTTGCTCCCCATTCATAACCTGATTCGTCAGCTAGAGAGCCAGGGAGTGATCAGCAAAACTCACTCCCCGTTTAACAGCCCCATATGGCCAGTGCGTAAAGCCAGTGGAGAATGGAGGCTGACGGTAGATTATCGTGGCCTCAATGAAGTCACACCCCCACTGAGTGCTGCTGTGCCGGACATGCTTCAACTCCAGTACGAACTGGAGTCAAAAGCAGCCAAGTGGTATGCCACCATTGACATTGCCAATGCCTTCTTTTCAATTCCTTTGGCCACAGAATGTAGGCCGCAGTTTGCTTTCACCTGGAGAGGCATTCAGTACACCTGGAACCGTTTGCCCCAGGGGTGGAAGCACAGCCCAACCATTTGCCATGGGTTGATCCAAACTGCATTGGAACAGGGCGGTGCTCCTGAGCACTTACAATACATTGATGACATCATTGTGTGGGGCAATACAGCAGGGGAAGTTTTCGAGAAAGGGGAGAGAATAATCCAGATCCTCCTGTGAGCTGGCTTCGCTATCAAGCGAAGCAAAGTGAAAGGACCTGCACAGGAAATTCAGTTCCTAGGTATAAAGTGGCAAGATGGACGTCGTCACATCCCTACAGATGTGATTGACAAAATCATTGCTATGTCTCCACCCACCAGTAAGATAGAGACCCAAGCTTTTCTGGGTGTAGTGGGCTTTTGGAGAATGCTTGTTCCAAACTATAGTCTCATTGTGAGCCCTCTCTTTCAGGTGACGCGGAAGAAGAATGATTTTGTATGGGGTCCTGAGCAGCAGCAGGCTTTTGAGCAAATGAAGCAGGAGATAGCCCGTGCCGTGGCCCTGGGGCCAGTGCAGACGGGACAGGATGTAAAGAACATCCTCTACACTGCTGCTGGAAAGGAAGGTCCCACTTGGAGTTTGTGGCAAAGAGCTTCTGGAGAGACCCGAGGCCAACCCCTTGGTTTCTGGAGTCGAGCATACAGGGGGTCTGAGGAGCGCTACACTCCAACTGAGAAGGAAATCTTAGCCGCGTACGAGGGGGTTCGAGCTGCTTCCGAAGTAATGGGTACTGAAGCGCAGCTCCTTCTGGCACCTCGACTGCCAGTGCTGAACTGGATGTTCAAAGGAAAGGTTCCCTCCACCCATCATGCTACTGATGCCACTTGGAGTAAGTGGACTGCGCTGATTACACAGCGAGCTCGGATGGGGAACCTCAGTCATCCAGGAATCCTAGAAGTGATCATGGACTGGCCTGAAGGTAAAAAGTTTGGAACAACACCCGCAGAGGAGGTATCACGTGCTAAAGAGGCCCCACCATATAATGAACTACCAGACAATGAAAAGAGATATGCCCTGTTCACAGATGGATCATGTCGCATTGTGGGAAAGCACCGCAGATGGAAATCTGCAGTGTGGAGCCCCACGCGACAAGTTGCAGAGGCCACTGAAGGAAAAGGGGAATCAAGCCAATTTGCAGAGGTAAAGGCTGTCCAACTGGCTTTAGATATTGCTGAACGTGAGAGGTGGCCAGTGCTTTATCTTTACACTGACTCATGGATGGTGGCAAATGCTTTATGGGGGTGGTTACAGCAATGGGAACAAAATGGCTGGCAACGGAGGGGTAAACCTATTTGGGCTGCTGAACTGTGGAAAGATATTGCTGCCCGAGTAAAGAATATGGTTGTAAAGGTGCGCCATGTAGATGCTCATGTTCCTAAAAGCCGGGCAACTGAAGAACAACAGAATAACCATCGGGTAGATCAAGCTGCCAAAGTTAAGATGGCACAAGTAGACTTGGACTGGCAACACAAAAGTGAATTATTTTTAGCTCGATGAGCCCACGAGACCTCGGGCCATCAAAGAAGGGATGCAACATATAAGTGGGCTAGAGACCAAGGGGTGGACTTAACTATGGACGCTATTGCACAGGTTATCCATGACTGTGATACCTGCGCCACAATTAAGCAAGCCAAGAGGATGAAACCTCTTTGGGGGGAAGGGCAATTGCAAAAGTATAAATGTGGGGAGGCGTGGCAGGTAGATTATATCACCTTGCCACGATCTCGCAATGGTAAGCGTTATGTGCTCACCATGGTGGAAGCAACCACTGGGTGGCTTGAAACATATGCAGTACCCCATGCTACCGCCCGAAACACCATTCTAGGTCTCGAGAAGCAAGTCCTATGGCGACATGGCACTCCAGAAAGAATTGAGTCAGACAATGGGACTCATTTCAAAAATTCTCTTGTAAGTAATTGGGCCAAAGATCATGGCACTGAGTGGATTTATCATATCCCTTATCACGCACCAGCTTCTGGTAAGATTGAAAGATACAATGGGTTGCTAAAAACCATGTTGAAAGCAATGGGTGGCAGAACATTTAAGCATTGGGAGAAGCATTTGGTTGAAGCCACCTGGTTGGTCAACACTCGAGGATCCATCAATCGTGATGGTCCTGCCCAATCCAGCTCCCTACCTACAGTAGAGGGAGATAAGGTCCCTGTAGTACATGTAAAGAACATGTTGGGAAAAGCGGTATGGGTCCTTCCAACTTCTGGAAAGGGCAAATCTCTCCGTGGAACTGTCTTGCTCAGGGACCTGGGTCCACTTGGTGGGTGATGCAGAAGAATGGGGATGTTCAGTGTGTATCACAAGGGAATTTGATGTTGGGGGGTGTAGTCAGTAATTCCATGCATATACTTGTATATATGTTGTGTGTGTGTGTATCTAATGCAGGTTAATCATTGTTTTTCTATATGTATCAAGCATGATGTAACAATGTGGAATAAGGGATGGAATGTCATGGTTTTATGATTTTTGGTACTGGTATTCCACATCATAACATCATGTATTGCATTAAGAGTTGGAGAGTTAACACTCCAGCCCCATGGATCATTGATGGTTCCAGGTATACCTGTCTCAGAAGAGAAGAAGAACTACATTCCCCAGAGGACTTTGCGATGCTTTGTATTTTTACGTGTTTTCCGCTCAGAGGGAACAGATAAAAACCCTCAGCAGTCACGGGATGCTCTCTTTCCTTCGGGATCGACTCAGCAGTGGGTGCTCGCTGCCGTCTCGCCTTCAGCGTTAGCGTAAGGCCTTCGGTTTATTGGACACTCTCTCTTGCTCATTTTATTTGATTCATTAGCCTCAATTCCAATTATATTGTATTATATTGTGTTATTTTGCTTTCTGATATCTTATTTAGTAAATTAGCTTTCCTCCTCAGATCGTTGCTGCTGTTTTGTTTCTAGGCCCATCTCCCTTTTCCCTTCCCCTTTCCTGGGGTGTGGGTCCGTGGGTCCCCCGCACCAACTGTCACGGAACCGGGCCGATCCAGCCCGGTAAACCGTTGACATATAGAGAGCATTTTAAATAAGTGGCTAAAGGTTAAGTAAAACTAATATAAAAGTGTTAAAAAAGGTAAAACTGTTACTCCTATCTGATAAACAGTGAAGGTAAACAAATAACATAGACCTAACATAGCAACTGTGTAGTGCAAATCAAATAAATTTACTAACACTTTCCACTGAATTATCTTTAAGAAGCAGCCCATACACATTTGCTTTGTGTGTGATGAACTCAGTGGGAGTGATGGTCAAAGTGGTGGTAACCTTAGCTTGGGTTTTTATTTTGAAATTTACACTGGGGTAAAATTTCAAATGGAAGTTATTTAACTTCAGGAATAAAAGATGCTGAATATATCTAGGCTAGAAATCACTAGGATCCTAACCATCTGATGGATCTCAGTACTATTCTGAAAAAAAAATAAACTGACAAAGCTGCCTGCAAGAGCAGCCATGCAGGAGATTCAGAATTCTACTGCCTGGCCTACATACACCTGTCAACTTCAAGAAAGCAATGTTTTTTCAGTAATAGTCTGTAAAGAAAAATAACCTGAAGTAAAAATTTCATTTCAGTACAACCAATTCCATGACACTAACTATGAGCCTACTTCTTTGGACTACGGTAGAAGACAGTAAAACTGAGTGAAAAGTAGCAAACATGATGTGACCAACTTTATAACAATCCTGTTCCTCTGTAATAAGAACAGATAACCTCTTTGCTACCTCTACCAGATTGCCCTTCCCCTTGGGTCTGACATATAACATGCGTAATTAACATTGAAAGGAAAAGCTTTTAAGCATATGAAGTTATGTGGATTGAGACAAGGATACTAGCAAGTTACTATAAGGAATTCAGTATCAACAGCCGACTGTGTACTACTGCCTGATTTCCTTACTGGCGTACCAGCCAGGTTTAGAGAATGACTGCTGCTGGACAACTAGCATGATTTTTTTAAGATCATGTTTTTGAACTAAAGAAAACTGTCAGAAGCAGTATTTTCAGAAAGCATGTAATAACAGGAACATGCAAGGGGGGAAAATACCCAGCAGCAGCCACAATGGCTTTCCATAAAACCTCTTCAACACATGATAAATGCAAACTTCATTGCTTGTGCATCACAGACAAAAATAATCAACTCACTAACTACTGAAAAAAAAAGAAAACATTTTATATGTTGTGACTAGCAAGTGATCAACCAGCAAGTTCAAAAATGTTATTAATATGAAACACCTTCTAAATTAAAAAATATATATGGTGTTTGCCACAGGTGTACAACAAGTTCAGAAAGTAATAGTGTCTCATTTCTGTAATACAAGTTATATTCATATCATCTCGCTACTAAATACAGATTAATTTGTATTTTTAAGCCTGCTTGTTATTTGAAATGGACAGGCACAGTCACTTGTATATTCCAAGTCTTTGACTGCTCCCACTGGCAAGATATTTTGACATCTCAGTGATAATCACAATCAATTATTTACTGAGGTGCTGAAAATCAAGTGGAAACTGTAGAATTCTACTGAAGTAAGAATCTTTCCACAGCTTAGTAGTTAGATCAATTTTTTGAGCTTCACTTACTTTCCTTTACATACATACATTTCATTATAAACTTAGTTTGATTTTTTCAACTTGCACTTAATATAGCTAAAGTGAGAACAATATTGCATTACCAACCTCTCTGTACTAACAGTGCTTATGGGTAGAAATTTTCTGCTTTTGTCAACTAGAAGCTAGCCTGATGCAACACCAGCACAACTCTTTGAGTGCCATAATGTTCATCACAATGCCTCACCTCAAGCGTGTCTTCATGGTTAACAACTGTTTTTGTGTTCTGCAAGGTTTTAACAAGTGCAGCCATCTGCGGATTTGCAGTGCAGTGCTCAGCTTCTGGTTCAGCAGGCTTCTGCACAGAGCTTCCTGCTGAATACTGCTTTCTCTCATCAGCCTTATTCTTTATTGGAACAATTTCGGAAGTCTACAGGATTAAGAACATTTGCAGAAAAAGCATTTTAAAACCCTTTTCAATAACAGCTGATATTAAGAATCAACATTACATATTATGAGAAACTATAAAATGGAAGGTGTTTGAAATGATCAACTGTGAAATACACCATGTAGAGAGAAATCTCTCTAGACTATTCAGTTATAGCGCTCCAACTGGTTTCACTCTCATCCTTACTGGGGTCAATTCATACCATTAAACCTGCAGTTAAATTAAAAGGGAAAAAAAAAAAAAAAAAAAAGAGCCATTGTACCTACAATGAGACAAGTCAGCATCAAAGACATGCCAAACAGTCCTACCACCTATCTATTATGCTACATCAAGCTGTTAGTAACCTGCATGCCAACTTGCTACTATTGCCTTCCCAACTGTGCAAAACCACCAGTCATGACGGCGTTATGATTCTTAGAAATAATCCTGATTTTTCATTTTCAAATCTGGTGGTCAAGAAGTTCATAAGAACTCCTCCAGAAAAACGAATAAGTCAGCTCCATTACATTTTGCATTTTCCCGAGAATCAAGCCATTTTCTTTGTTCTCAGTGTAAGAGGAAAATTGCTGATACAAAGCAGACATTTATTGCAAGTGTAAAAGAACACAGGAACAGGCTGCCCAGAGAGGTTGTGGGGTCTCCTTCTCTGGAGACATTCAAAATCTGACAGGACATGTTCCTGCGTGACCTAATCTAGGTGTTCCTAGATTGGAGTAGATGATCCTTCAAGATCCATTCCAAACCCTGACATTTTTTGATTCTTAAGACGATGAAGAGGTAAGCCCTGATCTTCCATGTGGAGTATTAATGAGGAAAGAGAGGAACTAAAAAGAATTAATGGTAGTCTAGATATTTGGAAGTTTCAGTGAAGTCAGAAGATAATACTGCATCTAACCTTTACCCCCACATCTTTTACAGAAACTGTCTGGCTTTCTCGTTTTGATTCCTTGGCAACATCTTCAGTAGACTCTTCATCCTTCAGCCTATGTACAATTGTCTGGACTGTTTTGACCATATTCTTCAGCTCATCAGGATATGGAGTTGGATATCTCTTCAGATTGCCTTCCTGTGTAATAAAAAAGTGATGTTCTAATTTTAATTAAAAGCTGTCGCTTAAGTATTAAGCTTTAAAACAGACAATGATTTCGGACTAAACACTCAGAGCAACATCTCAAATCTCCACTTTGCTGTTTGAGTCTACCTAGATCAACATAATTTTAGAAAGCCCAGCCAAATTACAATCAGTTATTTTTGTTTTAAATTTGTTTGTTGATTGCAAGCAGGAAGAGTAATGACAACAAATACATTTAAATAAAAATTAGAATTAACCATTATTTGCCCACTGTCCCTTCTCCTGTCGCAGCTTCAGTCCAACAATTTCATAATTATGTGTCCCACTTTGACGGTGAGGAAAAAAAACCAGCCCAGTCTGATGATCTTAAATTAATAAATGCAGTCTTGATTTCTTCACCAGAGCTAAATCCACAGTCAAGGCAATAAAAAAGCTGGGAGTCAGGAGTGTGAATGGGAAACACCAGTAGTAAAAAAATTAATTCAGTACTAACCCGAGGTGGTGCCTCTCTCTCATCTTTGTCTTCATCACACTCAAATGCCACCTGAGCACGCTGTTTCCTCTGTTCCTCCCACAAAGACGGATTGAAGCTTTCATTGTCAGATATGAACATAACTAAATGTAAAAAACAAACACTTATAAGAGTAGGATATATTACACAAAATTTAAATCCTCTTTTTCCTTCTCTTTCTTTGATGGCACTGGTGCATTTTTTTAATTTATATTTGAAAAGGTAACAAATTAATGTCGAGAGTTGAAAAAGAAATTCTTACCATCCTCAGCCCTTGGTTGCTGGGGGAACATGTAATTTGTAAGCACAGTTTTCTGTGTGTCAGGGTCAGCTTCTTTTTGAAGGGGGATAAGTGGTTTAGACTAAAGAGCAAACCAAAGAAGGATACATTAAGAAAATATACACATGTAAAAAGTAAAAATTATCTACATAACTTACATAACACAAGGCAGAGCAGTTTTCAATCGTTTATGCTCTGAATAATTTTCAAAGAATTACTTTAATAATATATATCAATATATGATGTTCTTGGAAATAAGCAGAAAAAACTTTAAGAAAAAACACTGGATTCAAAAATAACCCTCTATTTGCTAGGACTTATTACCGTCCCAAAGCGAGCTGACGTGGGATACACCGATACACTTAGTCATTTACACCTGTGGACCGCCATATAAAGAAAAATTTTGTACTCAGTTGTTTGTTTATTTGTTTAATACTGATATCAGACTGATAGTTCCAACTCATTATAAACAGAGCTTTTTCACTAAACCACATCTGAGATCAAAGGATTTCTAGAAGCCCTGTACACCTTAGAGCCATTCAGGAAAATGTAGGAGAACAGAGGAATAAAAGAAGGCATGAGTGCACTAATTGCTTCTCAATAGCTTGAAACTTGGACAGCTATGGAGTTCAAACGTGGGACAAACAACCTAGCACAAAAAAAGGGTATGCAATTTTTCTCCAATTGTGCAACCATAGGACAGCACTGTATGCATGTATGTACTAGCTGCTTATCAAATATCACCTTTCTTGTGTAAGAGATAACAAATAAGAAATTCCAACATCCGTTAAAATGTTTTTCTTATGAAAGCTTTGTCAAAACAGCTCTAAAGTAAGGTAGACACAGTGCTGTTTATTTTGAGAGTGTGGACAAAATATTGTGGAAGTACAAATGCACATACAAAGCACTTAATATTCAAAAGATCATTCTGTACTTATCAATTCAATTAGGAATAAAGTCAACCATCTATTCATAATTTTTCTCCTGAAAAATTTCACCTGATTGTCCGATAGCCACATAGCAGTCAGCTGTTGCAGTTTGGTAAAGGTAAATGGCAAATTCTTCAGTCTGTAAATTACAATAAAAGTTGATGTAAACACACTTAGCAAAACTAAGACTTGACAGTTGAAAGGCATTTTAAGACAACCACTGGTAAGATAACTACTGAACTTCAGAGGAAGACTATTTATATTTATTCCTTAATTAGAAGAATCCTCAGCAATTTTATCCTTCTATATACACATGCACTAAAATTAAGAAAAAATAGCCACACCTGAAATTGTTTCACTTTTTTTTTTTTAAGTGGAAATAAAATCAGGCTTAAGGTAGAGAAACTGGATTTGGTAAACAAAAGGGGAGCTCAAACTTATCTCTACCAAAACATTTCAATTCTGCAAACTGACAGATCCAGAAAGATCTATTTTTCCAGTCTTTACCAACCAGCTTTAACTAAAAACAACTCCTTCCTCCTTCTTCCCCAGCACATGTATGTTTTATCACATACTGTGACACCTCTGTTTTGTGTCCCCAATATACAATACAGAAAGCTATTTTTTAGCTACAAGTCAAACACAAATTGTAAGAGGATACACAAATAATTCCCTAGGAAAATACATACTAAAAATAATGGGCATATCTAAGCTATATGTCAATGCATGTACATCAAATGAATACCTAATTCTAAGAAACACAGCTTCATAATATAGAGAAACAATAAATGAAATACATGTATTTCAGTCAGATTATAAACTATGGAATATAACAGAAGGTAGCATAGCATATTCAGAAAAATACGTCTACTTACATCTAGGAGATAGGTACCAGTTACAGTAAAATACACTCAATGATATTGCATTTCATGCAATTTTTAGGTGAATTATATGCTCACAAACCTATTGTCACTCAGATTGATGACCTTTAATTTCTGCATGTCACCCATTTCTTCAGGGAGAAATTCAAGTTTATTTGAATGCAGAAACAATACCGTTACATACTTCCAATTTCCAATCTGAAGAAAAAAACCCAAAGAATTTATTAATCTTCAGAGCTCTAAATACACAATTTTTTATTAATTTAAAACCACAAGTCTACAGCTATCTTCCTTGTTAAGTATAATTACATTTATTCTTACATATTCTTACTTTAGCACTAATACAATTAGTGATTTCTACTACATACTTCAAAAAATTTTCAGATTTGATTTATTTGTATATTTTTAGACTTCAGCATACACAAAAAACCTACTCAAGGATGATTAATTTGTTGTCCAAATAAAATATGTATCAACTGTGCATTTAATACCCATGAAAAACTTTGTTTTACAGTTTTATAACTATATACCTCTGGTGGCAGCTGCGTTAAGAAGTTATGGTCTGCAGCAAATGTCCTTATGTTAGATAGTTGTCCAACAGATGAAGGCAGTGTTTCAATCTCATTGAAACTACAGTCCAGTTCTTCTACTGATATTAACCTGAAAAAAAAACATTACTCCACTCTATAGATTGATTCATCCAACATTAACTGGAATGCTTTAAGTTTAAATTATGTTAATACCAGTACCAATTGCAAATGAAATCCAAAATGAAACTCTGAAACCCAATTGAAATTCAAATCCAAGAAAACTCATTTACTAATTCCCTAAATTCTTATTTTTTCTTAACCTTGTTATCATCATCACACAAGATATCAGAGGGGGTCAAGGAACTGCAAAAATCAGAATAGAACGAATCATAACTGAGTGTTGAGAGACAGTGAACGTTAAGACACATTAGCAGAGAAGAAGTATTCTGTAAATTCTAACAACACCTAACCTACATCAATTACATTACGAGAAAATATATGGAACAAATATACTTGTTCTGTTCAGCACTTAATACTGGACTACTTATTTTTGCAGTCATTTAAATTAAACTGACCAACATCAAGTTACACATTAAAAAAATTCTGTTAATAAAACAGGGTGAAAGTCCACCACTATTAAGAAAAAAAAAAAAAAAGATAATTGTGCATGCTTAGATTCACTATTTACAGGCTTTTTAATATTGGTTCTAGCATCTGCAACATCTAACAGGGCCACTGCTACGACACTGACAAAAACACTTCCAGGCAGCTGCATGCATTTGTAAACACATTGTTTACTTTCACATTCTGTTTCTTTTATAATTTGGTGGCTACGTTAATGAGTGAGAAATACAGGTCTTGACACATACTATTTAAATCTGTAAAGAATACATATGCTGAGAACCAGACGAAAGATATGAAACATTTGCTACCAGTTTTATTAATACATTAATACATAGAAGGAATTAAATCAATTAGAGAAACATAAACCATTCAATAGAAGAACTACTGCTACAGAAACTATTGCAGAAAAGCAGTGCAGTATTTTATTCAGGTGAAACACATACCCTCCTATGGAGTCTGGCAAATAAATTAACTGGTTTTCATCAATTTTAAGAGTTGTTACCTTCTTCAAGGAACCTGTAGCAAAAATCAAACAACAAAATAAATAACAGTTAAAAGTATTACTGAAGTTCATTAAACTTATTTTTAATCTTAAGTTAGGACAGGGAAATACATCTTCTGTATTTCTTGGAATTCCTATAGTGCTATGTATTTACTAAGAAGGTAAGGTGAGCTTACAGAATTAATCTGCCAGCTTACTACGAACCAGTCACAGAAAATAGTTATTTTTTTAAGCTCCACCAGTGTTGACAACTACTTATCAATTATGTTTTATTCAGCTTTATTCAAAACTGGAACTTCAAAACACTTGAAATGTAGGTCTAAAATATTACTTACACATTTTTAAGTGTTCTGTGTCTAAACCATAAACTTTTTAATGCGTGAATTAATTTAAAATACAAACCAATAGTCTCTGGCAGTTGCTGAAGTGAATTACTGGATAACAACAGGTCTTGTAGGCTTTCGCAACCTGAAATACCTTCTTCAACTATTTCAATGTTGTTTTTAGAAACATCCAGGTAGGTCAGTTGTTTCAAAGTGCCTATGAACTAGAAGCAACAGAAAATAATGCATGCTAGAAAGTGCAAGTTCAAAACAGAAGAGCCAAAAGTTTTGACTTACTAGCCGTCTACAGGAAAAGAAAAACAATTACTTTGATAAAATGATTTTATACAGAATATCCTAACTTCATAATGAAATATCTTCTGCTGATACATATGCTTAACATTTTGCTACATACACAAACACACCACAGCTATTCTGCAGGTTTCTCTGAAGTCAGTTTGCTTTAAATTCAACTGTCTGATCAGTTACCATGAGCAGACATAGAAGCTTCAGAACAGACTAAACACAGAAGTGAACAGTGTAACAAAAGGAGATGATGCTCATGTAAAGTCTTTTAATGCTTATGTTTGCATTTTTGTAACACTACATAACCTCAAAAGCAACAACAGTGAACCAGTAAATTGTAGTGCTACAGAAACCTAAAGTAAAGCTCGTGTTACATTTACATGTGAAAATTTATACACACAGGTGTTTAAAATCTTTAAGAGGGAGAGTGTGTGTATGTCACCTCTACATACACAGTTTTACATTATTATGAAGTAGAAAAACTCAGCACATACTCAACTCTTCTCACGGAATAATTAGCTGAAGTGCAGAAAGTACAGAGGACTACTGGTCAGACAAGAAAGCCTCATGTCCAAAGACTGCTAATGATTTTAAGTCTGAAAAATAGACCAGCTGCTTTCTAAATTTCCAACACTAGTTTACTAGAAGACAACAACAGGTTCAGAAGTATTTCAGTAACATGTCATGCAGGATGCTATCCATCTGAGAGATGTCAGAAACCTTCATCAAGCTGGAAGAATGTTTTCTCAGGAATTTTTACATGCAGCATAGAATCCTTAGCCATCACTGCTTGCTTCTTACCAGTAACAAGACAAGAAGTCACACAACATTAACCACGTATATTCTCTTTGCTCTTTAAGACAAACAATTCCTCTTAGGAAGGACTAGGCAGTCCTAAATTTGAGTCATGATTTGATCTAGGATTTTAACCCCTTTCTTGTTTTGGAACATGATTTTTAGATGACAGAACTTTCACTGTAAAAGAAGCTGTATACAAAACCTATCATGATCGGTGACAACTTCTAAGTAGGCTAGTTAAACCTTAAGCAGCATTTATCCTATTGGCTTTACGTAACATTAAAATTAAAGAGCAACTTTAATATATATGCTGTCAAAGTAAATACAAGTGTAAATTAAAACACTTTAAAAGAGTAAAGGGACTTACTCCTGGAATAAGTGTTAGTCTATTACCATCCATCCAAAATTCCTTTAACCCACTCAGTTGCTCAAGTACTTCAGGCTGTAAAGGGAAACCATTTTTAAAGTTCGTCATTTAAAAAATATTGAAAGGCAAAAAGACTTCAGTGATTCAGATATTGCAACTAAGTAATGTCTCACTGCAGCTGTTACACACATTTGTTTCACTGGTTAATAATAATATAAAAAAAAACGTAATATACCAGAAGTGATGAGAGCTTGATCACTGCAGAACTTGTCTTTGTTGAATTCAAATCTTTATAAGAAAGTATTTTTTACAGCCACTGATATTTTTCAACTAGAGCATACAAGGAGCCCATGTTGTACGCAATTCCCTTGAAGTAAGTTTAAAAATCCTTATATTCTATCAGCCCAGAAGAGCTGTTTTTCAGAAATGACAAAATAGACAAAACTGACCTAGAAAACTGGGAAACAAGTGGTGCATCTGCAGTTTACAACTATTCAATCCATTAAATGAAGTACCAGATATGGTCCATTACAACTTACTGTCTCTGAGACAGACCACTTCATAGGAAAGCATATACAGAATGGATGTTTACCACATAAATCTCCCTCCTCAGAAAGTATTATAAAGCATGTGGTACTGCACCCTAACAACTACAGCCAAGTTCAGTTAAACATTGAAATCCATTTCTTTACATTGTGGATGCAGGGTATCACAATACATATTTCTGCAGTCTTGGCACTCAATAACTAATTTTCCAAAATATATTTTTGTTCTATTGTGAATGAATTTTAGATCTCGATGAAGAAAAAAAAAAAAAAAAAAAAAAAAAAAAAGCGTAGTTCTAACCCTTTTTATGCATTCACTAAAGGATCCTAATAAATTAAGTTATCTGTATTTGACCTTTTGCAAATAAAAGGTTAGGAGACATGAAGTAGTCAAACAGAAGTATATACAAATAGGTTCTTTCATATTCATTCCTGGCTGTTATGGCATAACATTGGGTCGAGTATGTTAATTTTAAGGCTCCCACAGGCATATCTACACTATAATGAGCATACAGCAGTAACATTCATCACTGGAATACTAGAAAACACTTCCTCAAATACACTTTTGTATCTAACAAGCCACATAGCTAGGCAAGTGTTTATGATCTGTGGTTAATGAAGTAGCACACAGAGGTCCGGCTTCATATGTAGGTCAACATATTCCACTATTCTTATATTTCAGTTCCCTTATATGAGAAGGTACTCACAGAGGCAGATAGGTATCAAATGCAAAATTCTGACCACATACATTGTGGGTTGTTCCTTTGTTTTGTTTCTTTTCTTTCAACCATATTCAAAGCTAAAATAATTTATCTTTAATTTAAATAGCTTGTACCCACTAAAAAAGGCAAGTTATGCAGACCTTACATAGAAATACAATGTTAAACAAGATAAACAAGTGTTCACAATTTATTATAAGTCAAGCCATTATGTTTATAATTCATACATACATTATCATTGACATTTAATTGGCACATTAGTCCCACTATGCCAGTCTTTTATTATCAAACACATACTCACATGCAAAAGAAAATGCAGGATTTTAAAAACAGGCTCCATAGAGGAGAACAAGGTATCAGTAATATTTGCTCAGTAGCAGAATTCTTGAGACAATTTACACATTTTCCTAATGATTGTAAATTGATTATTTAATAAAGATGCATATTAAAAAAGCTTTGATTAGATAAAACTCACCACTTCTGTGAATTCATTACTTCCTAGGTCCAGTCTTTCCAGCTGGGTTAGTCTGGACATAGTTCTACATAAGAAGGGGATTAATAAGAATCAGAATGAATAAAATACAATCTTTTTGTATTCATCCAAATATATGAATTGGTATTAAGTAGTGATGCTGTTCTGTAAATGGATCGGTATCTACATAAGGTAAAATTTCCATACTGTTCAACTAACCAAACATTAATGATCACACTGTGACTGCCACACAGATAAATTCATCTACGGATTAGTTTACAAGAACTGAAGACCACTGGAGTTCTCTTTATCATAAAGGTTAGCTCAGTGAAGCCAGTCTTCAGTTGCCTCAGCTTTTCATCTATTGTTAAAATCATCACAGCTTTCCTCCTAAAGAAAGATCTCCTCCTAATGAATACCAGAAACAGACAAGGCTACTGTTGAATCACAGTAACAGCCAACACTCTCCTTTTACACTGAATCAATTTTGTCAGCAGCCCAGAATACAGGAGAATCCTAATTACTCCTCTTGTCCTAGAACTGCAGACTAGATTACTAAACTGGATATTATGACATATCGGTACTTCTTTAACCAATTTACAGCAAAGACTAAATGAATGACTGAGACAGGGTAAGAGTTCTTTTGCTGTGTTTTGGCAAAATTTCTCTCCATTTATGTTTACTTTATAGAGAATATGTGCTCAAAATCACTATACAAATTATTTGTAGTTCCTTAACAGAAATCAGTTGCTTTTCTTTCATTCCACTTTAATGCATTAGACTGTTTACTACAGAACCAGAACAGTCAATGATATCTTACATAAAGTTGGCACTGTAATAAAAAACTTTTTTTCTTGTATTTTTGCCAAAAAACTCTAATCCAACAAACATATCTACTCAACTGTAAAACATATAAACGTGTTTGTAAGACACCCTCCTCACTACCTGCATAATTCATAGTATTTTCAGCTATGTTACAGCAATCTTTCCTTAAAATAGCATATCCTTGTTTTCCTGTATTGATTATGTAACAACTACACTTATAGTTAAAATGCACACAAAGCTTCTAATACTCTGAAAATGTTAAAATATCAGGAAGACTTAGTTATAAAGAAACAGAGGAATACAGGAATGGAGACAAAAAATACCTGATCATCAAATGCATATGATTGCATAATGCTATGACAAACTGAAAACTCTGTTTCGTACTTCACATTAGTGATCTTGCTGCCAAACTGGTCCTGGGCTAATGGTATAGGTAGTCTGATTCTAATGCTGTAAGTTATCAGTTTCACTAAGGCTAGCAATCCTGCGTACTTCAAGTAACATACAATTCATGATGCAAGACTGGGCTCTGAATCATTCTGTTCGTCCTATTGAAAAGCTTGCTTCAAAAAGTTACTCATTGTTATCAGCAATTGTACAACAGAGAACAGTTTAAAATTTTTTAATAAGAAAGAAAGTTCAAATTTATCTTTTTATGTTTGCATTAAGCTGAAAGCTGGGTAAGTGGGTATCAGATAAATGCTTCTAAAATATTCTCTGTGCACATTTTGTAAGAATCTTTTTATTGAGCTGGTTTGCACTGTAACACTGACAGTTTAGCAGCTTCTGGGTGTGGAGAAGCTCGAAAAAAAATGATGTATTTCACACAAAGGAAGGTTAATTTAGTACACAGGCAATAATTACCTATGTTGATTAACAGACTTTTAAGTGCTTTATGATTTAGTGTTAAATAATGAACATTTTTAATTCAGCAAGAGGGCTAGTTGATTTGGTAGGTATTTATTTAAACACATCCCTCCTTATATATCCAAAAGAAGCAGTCAGAACAAAAAAAAACATTAAAAAAGGAGAGTGACAGGAAAACAAGAAAAAAAATTGTTTTCCATAGCAAAAATATTGGCATATACTACTGCATCTCTGCATCTTATCAGTTAAAAAAAAAAAAAAAGTGATTTTATACACAACTTGAAGCATGTTCCTTTCAGAACATAGTTTTTCAAACCTAGCCATAGGTTTGAAAACTAGTTATAGTTTTCTATCAGTTTCTATTCTGACATAATAGGCCACAGATGACTTTGCTGGTTAAAACAACCAAGAGTACATCACACAAATAAAGTCATTGGCCTACTCCTGTAAGTCTCTGCTAATGTGCAACAAATAGAGACTCTACAACAATTAGCACCTTCTTTTCTCTGCTAAAGCATCTGAAATAGTTGCACTGCTTGAAACTAGTACCTTTCTTCACCAGTTTTTCTGTTGCCAAAAGAGGACTACACCTCTTGCCATGCTGAGTGGGTTTGACGAAATAAGATTTGCAAGGAGCAAGATGATAGATTTAAAGGGGCATGTATAAGTTCTTTTAATGATAAAACAAATACTGTAGCAATTTCCAAAATTATTTTTCAACCACAGAATATATGGCTGAGGAATGTACTTCCATTACACTGAAGGAACTTAAAGCACTGCATTAAAGATTTTGTGCAATACACTTTCCTCACCAGTGAAGTACATTAAGTGCAAAAAAACTGTTCATATTATGTGAATTACATTTTCTCAGTCATTCTGAGTAAGCATCTCAAACTCCACATTTGATAAATAGACAGTGATCTTAATTACTAAGTTTCAGGAACTCGGCCATAAGAGACGCACCCAGATACAGAAAGAATAATTGAATCATTAAGATTTGAAATACCACTAAGATCATCTAGTCCAATCACCACTGCATCTCTAAATCATGTCTCTCGATGTAACATCTCTCCTTTTCTTGTTGGATGGCTCCAACACTTCACATGGCAGCCTATTCCAATACAATACCACTCTTTCCAAGAAATTTTCCCTCATTTCTAACCTGATCCTCCCTTGGCACAACTTAAAGCCATTATCTCTCCATGGGAAAAGAGGCCAGTGCCTCACCTCACTACAACCTCCTTTCAGGTCATTGCAGAGAGTGATAAGGTCTCCCTTGAGCCTCCTCCTCTCCAGACTGAACAATCACAGTTTCCCCAGCTGCTCCTCAGAGGACACAGTTAAAATGCTGAGTACAAAAAAAATCTCCAGATACTTCAGACTCATCCTCAGAAGACCTCATTCTGATTTAACAGATCTGCAGTGGGATCAGAAATCTAAAGAGCCAGACATGGACAGAAACTTTAAAATGCAGAATACTGGGGGGGGGGGGGGGGGGGAAGAATTCAGGTGAACTTCTGCACATGAAGACTACTCAGTCTGCTGGGATAAGTAGTTTCAGCAGTTATGAAGAGAAAGTTTCATGTGAGAAGTTACTCTAGTTACTTAGACACAAATTTTAAGTTGTAATCTACTCTATTTTTAATATATATATATGTATTAGTTTATTAGCAAATCTTAAGTAGAAACACTCCAAAGTGTATCATATAAATTTCAGACATACTTACTTTGGCAATATTTTTAACTGGTTTTCTCTAAGTTCCAATATTTGGAGTTTAGTTAATCTGTAACAGAAAGCAAACAAAACAAATTATCACACACTACCACAAAAGCAATCTCACTACTTTCTTATGTTGCTAAACTTAAAAGAGTTCAACAAGTTTTGAATATTTTCCTGAAAGAACACAAACATATTTTGTACAGAAATCTGCATGTAATTTTAAATTCATTTATTCATTAAGGTTTACTTTTTGCATAGTAGCAAACAAACTGGATCTTGCCTGCTTTTCTGCACCTCATACAAAGGTCTTTTCCTTCAACCTACAGTTTTTTAAGCATTCCATTTGATTCATTGGTATATGCTGTCCTCACATAAAGTGGACATGAAATAAAAGGAGAAAGGCAGCATCATTTAGAACAATTTACGATTATTAAATTCTAATACAGGCTATTTATCAAAGCATTTAACCTGAAAAGCCTCAATAGTAGAACACCTGTGGTTTCCCAAAAGCTAAAACAAACCTTTAAATTCCTATCAGATTTTCTTCCATACTCTGCTTTTAGTCAGCTTCTCTTGACATTTCTGTTAGAAGGTAGTTTGAGTTTTTTAAATTCTTGGTGTAATATAAATAACCTCTAAACCACAAACTGGATTGCTTGGCACAGAAAAGTTCAAAGCACTCTTAACATTAAAGCAACATACTTTTCACATCTTTTTTTTTTTTTTTTTCATTAGGAAAGAAGTGACAAAACTCTCTGTTAAGTGAAACAAAAAAAACCTGAATTTGGTTTGAAAAAAGACAAGAACTGTACACATGCTGCATAGACAAAACAGGACAGTAAGCTTCAGGACCGAAAAAAAGAATTTAGTGAACAGGCCAGTCTTCCCTGAAGGTGCAGAAGTGATTATGTTTTAAAGGACATGGATGAAGACCTATACAGTGTGAGAACTATATTTTAAGTAAAATCAGCCTGAAAACAATATTTGCTTTTCCTCAAAACATTCTCTCATTTTTGAATGCCTTTGAATGGAGCAGTCCTACAGATAACTCAATAAAACAACCGTTACCCTTGAAACAGAGCAAAACTCAGCCTAGTCCACCATGGCAAGCAAGTGCTACCAGCTGGTAGCAATTGCTGGAGAGGAACCTCCTCTCTGAAAGCTTTTCAAAGAAAAATCAAACCTATAACAAGACTGAAACAATATCCTATGGTGGGTATCTGAAACAGAAAATTTAAACCTCTTCCCTCCTTGAATCAATAGGTATTGTCCCCACCTGTTGTAATGCTATTGGGGCTGCACAAGCAATCCATAATCAAAATGGCATTTTAATCCTGTTTGGACTTGGCCCACAGGGAACTGCACAAGCATCCAGACTTAGAAGCACTGGAGTCCTGATTTTGCACTACTATGCACTGAGGAGAGCATTTTCCATGTTCTAAAATACATTATTTTCAAGGGAGTTGTCTTTCCTCTAACAAGAGGTAAAACAAAAGAGCTGAAAGGCAAAGCAAATGGAAGATATTTCTTACACTTGCTCAAAAGCTTACTGAAGCTACTAAGCTATTTGCTTTGACTAGAACATAGGTGGAAAGGTCATCTTCCTCTCTCTCAAGTTAAGTTACAGAAGAGGTTCAAGATCATTAAGTTTAACCGTCTACCTGAGCTACTAAATCCCATCACTAAACTACGTCCCTTGCTACCACATCTTGTAAATACCTTCAGGGATGGGGACTCCACCACTTCCCCAGGCAGCCTGTTTCAATGCTTGACTGTCTTCTTCATGAAACAAATTTTCCCGATATCAAATCTAAACCTCCCTAGTACGACTTAAGTCTATCTCCCTGTGCCCTACCACTTGTCACCTGAGAAAATTTTGGGATGGCTTCCATCCATAATTAAACACTGCATTAGTCCCCCATTGGTGCTTTGCTTTGATGACAGGGGAAATAGCTAGGTTTTATTTTTAATTCACAACACACTTACACAGTCAAATTTCTCAGTTTAAAGCAGGAGAAGCATTCACATGCTAAGCTATATATAGGTACACACACACTTCACTGACTTTTGCCAGAACTCACTGTACAACATTTTTAATAAACTAATTCTGTGAGCTTACGAGACTACCTTGGTGACTGGCTCACAGCTTTGTGACCTTATTTCATGTTCTACTCTCTCTTCAGCTAATCTTCAGAGTCTGGAGATACAAATATCTAATTAGTTATGTATAGAGTAGAGGCTACTAGCTAAATATTGTCAGTCTCTCCAGGTTGGCAGATAGAGGCCGTGTCTAAAATAGCAATTTTCTTGCAGTAATTAACCAGAAATATTGGCCTCAAGTACTTGCCATTTCTTCCATTATTACTGGAGGTTAATTCAAGTTTAATGTAATAACATACATCAAATACTTAGCCTATCTGCTCTTTAATTTGCTGGTGTACAGACCCATGCTGTGCATCTCAATTCCTGCTATGAAACTGAAAAAATGAATCTTTAGTTTGGAAAATAAGTCATAATGGCAGAATACATGTTTTCTGCTCCATCCTATCACAAAGATTTCTCATACTTAGCTGAAAACAATCTCTCAGCTGTAAAAATACATAGCCATCAATACTCACATAACACCTAAACACAGAGCTATAGGGGAGTATTATTCAAGTGCACCTAGTGTAACTGAATTAAAATAAACTGCACAATAGTTATGTGACTAACTTAAGCTACCTCATAAAAGGAGGATAACTTTTATTTAAAATAAAACCTCTACATTAATACTCTGCTCATCTTAACATATTCTTCATATTTTTATTTATGTAACGTCAAAATGCATACTTAGTAATTCTGTATGCAACAGTAGTCATTCCTTGGACAGCTACTAATATTTCATAGATAGAGGATTCTGATTTATCACCTCTTTAACAGCTTTACCAATGCAGAAATACTCTTTTAAAATCACGACTAAAAATGAAACAGGACTCCTATAGTGGGTTGTGTTTTGCGTAAGTCTGCAAACTTACTTAGGTGTAACTAGATCAAGTTTTCAGTTCAGTCTCCATTGTATATTTAATTTAAAATACATCCTATTTAAGATACTACTTAAAATACCTACTTCTGCAAATTGTTGAGAAACAACATTAAAAGTAAAACCATAATAAAATCACAAAATTAGTTCTCTGGAAGCAAAACTCAACAATACAGACAACTTTCTTAGCATTTTTAAAATGATACTGAACATGCACATCTTTGTTTTAAACTATGAAGTTTCCCCTTTAAAGCTGTTTGAATACTCATGTGCAGTGAGCTTCAGGTTTAAAATATTCTGCTTACAGATTTGCATTTATATGGTATAGTTAGATATATGACAGATGTAATTTTCTTTCATACACATATGCAATTTTCAGAATTCTGTACATCAGCATGAAGGCTAACTCTGGGACCCAAGCTGTTAAAAAATACATTCAGAATAGGATTCAGAAGTAGAAGAAAAAAAACCTATCATCTCAGAATTAGAAATGAAACACCCCATCTAATTGCATCTAGTGATTTCTAATAAGCCTAACAGGCTTGACAAGTATCACTAAAGAACAGCAAGTAAGTAACACTCATAAAGAAGGGGGAAAGAAAATGGGTATTGTTGACCTCAATAACATGCAAAGCTTGAGCACTAGCTCTGAAGGAGAAAATAAAATGGAGGTAAATGCTATAAAAGCTGTGTAAATATACCAAAAGTAATTTCCATTACGCGGTTTTCTTTCCTAAGCATCAGGCCAAAGAATACCAATTGGTATTCAAAGGCCCATTTTGGGTCTATCTTGTTCAAGAAAAGAACAGGCAAAAATGATTAGTCTAAAAAGACAGTCACAGTACAATAGAATATTGGGACATTAGGGAAAAAAAACTTCAAAACTTTAAGGATTAGGTTATTATATCCTCATAGGATAATCACTCATTTTTAACTGAGCTGTTCAATGGATAAGTTGATCATGTGGGAAGCAACACTCAGCAGCTGCAGAAAGCGCTAGAGGAACACTGGAGTGTAATCACTGACATTTCCAAGAGAAACAAGAAGATAATCATGACATTGTACAAGCCATTAAGAGATCTCAATTTGAATCCTAAATATAGTTATGTATGTTGCAATCCTCCATCATTACGCAAACAAATAAAAAAAATTAAAACTGAAACTAGTTCCAAGATCTACTAAGATAGTAAGACACAACGACAAGCCTGTCATGCCAGAGAGAAAAAGAATTTAGACCATTTGTATCTACAAATGATAAAGGATATGATTTGTATACATGGCATAGGATGGAGGAGAAATCAGAATGACTCGTCTTAATTTGAATCACGGTATTTATAGAACAAGCTGAGCTTCAGAGTACCTTAATAAAGAGGATATGGTAGAGGAAGAAAAGAACTAAACTGATGTTATGTGACAAAAAACAAACAAGCTTTTGAAAGGAAAGAAAAGCCATCAGGATACAGAACAGAAATCCTGACTGGAAGAACATTTCTAATGTACTAATTCAGCAAATTAGAAATCCCCTTCTGCTCAGAACTTTTGAGCTAGGAGGAAGTCAAATACATACTTAATTAATGGCTTAGTTATATTTCAAGAACTTCAATTAAAAAAAAAAAAACTTTTCAACATCTTTTCTACACAATTGAACAATTAGGAGTGAAGGGTTATTCTGAAGAAAATTTGACAGCTTTGTTTATTACTAGCTCCTGCTTATTCTTGAGTTCTGGTTCTTTCAAGTATCATCACAAACATTTTATCAGATTATTTTCTAATTTATTTCTACTGTAATTTCTTTCTTATAGAACTGTATATTTTCTGTGCAATACCATTAGCAAGTATGTGAAGTATTCTGAATCTGCTTCAAAACAACTGATGAGAGAAACACTTATTTCAGTTTCATTCACTTGGCTACAAGCCAGGATGTTTTAAGTCACTATTTATATTTTAAAGCCAGGATGTACTCTTAATAGCCATTAAGAAGCTATAGGCACAAGTATTGGAGAAATGGCTTTCAAGTTGCCTACAGTAAATGATCATTCTAAACCAGTTAGTAGTAATTATGACCTCATAATTTCCCTCACCACTGAACAAGTTACAGTGTACCACAAGCTTTACAGAAGAGGACAAAAATGAAGAAAAATGATAACAAATGAGTTTTTTTTTAAATAACAGAGCATAAATTTGGTTATGCACACTTCCTCACCTCCACCCATCTGCACTTCGCTTGAGAAGCAGCAGAGAATGCTCTGCGTAAAGTTAAAATCAAACACAGATACTACATTTCAAATTTAACTTACCTGCCAAAGTTGGCTGGCAAAAACTCAAGAAATGCATCATTCAGGTACAGCTGTGTTAGGTTTAACAGTTGAGAAAATCCATCTGGAAGCCTGTAAATAAAAAAAGTAGTTACCTTCAATTAAATTATATTCAAGGCATTTGACTTAATGACGTGTTAAAGAACAATACAGTACTGAAGTCCTACATACAAATAACATTAAAAGGTATGAAAGTACCTGAAACTGGTTTCAAAATTATTTTTAAATACTGAGGGCAGTATCTACAGGCAGCAAAAACAACAAACACACTCTTTGCTATGTAGTCATGATCTTCAGACACTTAGTGCAGAAAAGGTAACTTTGGAAGCAGTATGACGAATAAAAACTTATACAACACTTTTATTTCCCCAGAATATTTACCTTCCATAAAGTTCATATCTCTAGTAGCACCACTTTGGCAAACTAATTGTATTACTATAGAACATGACAGATAACTCCATGAATGCAGGCTGTTGGAAAGACTGTGTTAGGAATTTTTGCTCTTAAGAAACAGAATTTTTAATCGTACTTCTCTACCTTCATAAAGAAGGAATGGACTGAAAAAAACCTGACAAAGCTGCGTAGTATAATGTAGGATGCTTCACATAAGTTACTAACTTAGGCAAATTACTTCGGTAGCATAGCTAAAGTGCGTCTTAGTAGAGTGAGGTTAATAAAAATAATTCTCAGGTACCTCTGTTCCTTGCCTCCAGTTACAAGAACTGACTCACAGAAAGTTGACTGGAGCACATGCAAGATTCATCAGTGCTTGTGTAAAACAGTAAGTACCATAAAAATCACAAACTTACTTTGAAATTGGATTTACGCTGGCCTCAACAACGGTCAAGACTTTGCAGTTTTTTATATTTTCTGGAAACTCCTGTATGCCTGCAAAATACATGGAAAGGAAGGGAAACAGTCTTCAACCACTATGCTTTAAAATAGGCATAAAAAATGGTGCTTACAGAACTGCTAGTGATAAAAACTTTAACCCATTTAGAAGCTGGTAGACTAGTTCTCTAATGTTTCACTTTAGACATGGTTTTCGTGAAATAAACACTCTTAGCAAAATCAATTTCATTGCTATTCTATTTCTCATGTACTTCATCGCATAGCAGTGAGTTCACAAAACAACATTTCAGAGACAGTGTAACAATTCTCACTGATCGGAAAGAACATTTAAAGATTTAACCGTTCTGAAGAGATCTCCACAAATCTACCATACACCCTGCTGTTAGCTTCAAATTATTTGTACAGAAGGAAAAAAGAATGTTGCAGATACACTTGTATGAAGTGTAAGTCAATAACTCTTTTTTCTAAGATAACCTGCATAAATGCTAGAGAATTAATTTGCAACCAAATCTGTATTTGTCAGAAGCTGACATTACAGGCCTTGAAAACAGAAGATGGGTATATACCACGTCAGTAAGATGTCAGCTCTGAGTCATTCTGTTCCCCAGGACTTTCACATCAACTATCATTATACCATAGAATAAGTCAAATTATCGTCTCACAACATTTACTTTTGCAATCTACCACTTCATTGTTCTTATACGTAAAGACAGGTGTTCAGAGTTTGGGTCTGTCCACATTTGTGCAGTTAACAAGATTAATACAATTTATTATAACTTAAGAGAAAACACTGCCATCCAATAACATGAGTAGTCAAAAAAATACATATTTTCATAGTAAATCAGTGCACTGATGGAGTTCGGGGAGAAAAGTCACTGTCTACTTCAGTTTAAATTAAGCAGAAACTCTTAACACTGTCAAAGCAGATTTTTCGGTCTTTCTTGACAGGAACACCTGTTAGTCAGACCAGATGTCTAAAAAACTACTTCTGACTCATGAACTTGAGTGGACCTGTGAATAGGGTCAACAGAGGAGAAGATAGGGACTACTGATTCACTTTATCCCCCTTAGCTTAAAATCAAAACTATATGCTTAGAATGTAAAGAAGCTTCATTTCTGAAATACAGCAATACTTTCAGCATGAAAGTAGCTTTATAGAAAGATTAGAAGAGTACCATGGAAAGATGGATGCTGTTGCCACATACTCTTTATATTAAAGAAAACATTCCCAAGGAATTTAAGAATGTGTGATTTTAATTCCTGTTGTAGCAAGAAGCCTCTTTCACCAAATAAGTATGTCCAGAAATACAAATGGAAAGCATCTAACCTGACACACAATCCTCTACCACACCAGATGCACAATAATCTAGCATGTGTGAAACCTGTCTAAAGGAAGTAGTGAATATTTATTTATTTAAGTGCTCCCTCTGACTTTTTTTTTTCCAATGATACAACCTTGTCTCTTTAAAATCATGTCTACAATAATCACAATAAACCAAAGCTAAGTTCTTCCTTGTAGTCAAAGCAATGTTTCTGTCTTAGTCTATGCCATTAGAGATTCTCTAAGCCTAGTTATTCTGAAAGATAGGCTCTGTCTTGCTCCTTAGATCAAAGACTGCTCTCCTCCAACATGCTAAAATTCATTTATTACTAATGTTGCCACTGCCTGTATCGAGAAGTCTTTGAAGCACAGAAGACTCAAATTTGCAATAACTACCTAGCAAACAAAACACATAACACATCTTCTGAAGAGAAGAAAGTCAGTAAACACGCACTCAGAAGAACAGCCAAATACAATATTAGCTATCCAAATACAAACATATTATACCAATGTTATTGTACAAAATTAGAGGACTTTACAGTAGTCTCTTGTTTGATTATGCCTTGGGCAAGAGAGAGCAACAGTTCTAACAACAAATTAAGAACAGAAATTCAACCTATATAAGAAAAACTAACAGTGAAGCAGCCCTTGAGTTCAATTGTTCCTATTCTTAGACCCAGGATTGGTATAGTACGCGCTGCTTTTACAAATCCATTCAACAATTCAGTCAGATAAATGATGGCAGCCACTGTTGGAAGATCAGTAAAGTAGCATTGAAAATACGTGTTCTCAGTACTGGTTCAGAAGATAACAAATTTCAGAGGCTGTTCCTCTTTGTCAGGTGACAGGAAATAAGCAGTTAGCATTTGCTAACTGCCTACACAACAACCTTCAGATGGTCTCTTCACTTCCTGGACACTCAAAACATGTATTTAATGTTAGATTAATATTCTCCCACCAAGAGAACAAATTCAAAAAAGTTATTAAGAAAGAAATTACACTGGGCAGAAAGAAAATGGGAGAAGAAGAGAGAAGATAAAAAACGCTTCTTACTGCACTTTCAAGAGGATTTGTTCTTTCTCCGCATACCATCTATCCTTAGTGTCCTGAATTGTCTTCTCTTGTTAAGACAGCTCAGCAAATCTCAAGGGTCTACATGAATCTGTGCTTTCACACTCCATTTGTAACACCATACTAATGAATTTGCTATCTCCCACCCTCCACAGAGCAGTGGAACCACAACATGAAACCCACATTCTGTTCTAAATCTAATGTTTTCCTTTAGGAACTTTAATGGCTTCCTTAAATATACAATTCTTTAAGTAGATAAGCATTAGAGAAAAGGAAGATGAAACAGATTACTGATTTGGGGAGTTATCTAGACTATTACAGCTTTTTCCTATCCTCTTTGAGAAACAGCATGTAGCTAGGTTTCTTAGCTTGTTGTTTCCTATTTTACATGACAACAATCACCTCCATCCCATTTCTCTGCTGTAGTTGATTTACAAATGTTTGCTGTTTTCACAAAAATCACAAACCATTACATTTGTGGACTATGACCATTTGCAGAGAACAAGAGGAGAAAGTAAGATTTGCTGGTCATCTTTAATGCTAACCACTGGTTATATGAACTGAACTGAGAGCAAAGTTCTTTTTGCAGTGCCGTCTCCCACAGAAATAACATTTACGTAATAGCACTTACATTTATTTGTCCATCCCTTCCAACCCGTTTTCCCAAATTTCAGTCATTTTCAAATACACTGGCCAGTTTCTACTATAACGCCAATTAAAAACAAAACAAACAAACAAAAAAAAAAGTGGGGATGAGAGCCTGGAAGACTGTCAAAGAAAATTTGGCATCTAGGTAAGGAATGGAATCTAAATTATTGTCTGGACTGAGCCAAAACCAGAAAGCATTCATCATTCAGAACTCTTATCTGGCTACAGCTCACCAGCTAGCGTGACCTACAGAGTGGTGGTTAATCAGGATCCCCAGACCAGCTGCAGCACATGGCCGAAGGGCATACCAAAAAAGTCACAGAAGGATTTCAGGTCAACAGGCAGAAACCTGTGGGTAATCGACCTCTGTTCTGGATCACATAGCAGGGCTGAAATAAGGAATTTCGCCTGACGTTTAACTCCCCAGAGAGGAATGATTGTTTTGGCACGGCTCCATCGAGCAAACGTGCGCTAATGTCTCTCTCTTTGTTCAGACTGGATTAAGGCAATTGTAAGTATAACTGGGGTCTCTCTCACCATCTGGACTTACACTAATCCTCTCTTATCGCTAAGGACAGCATTACTTGCAGAACGGCAGAGAAAACTGGAATCACTTTTACTATCCATCAGAAAGCCTTTTTAATTCAGAAATATTGGCATTCCTACCTTTACAGAAAACAGTGCTAGTCCATATCCATTGCTGGTAGAAACCTTTGCAGCTGTGCAGCCCACCTAAAGCCGACATCCTAGTACACTGTTGTTTCAGACCTACTGCAGCTAGGGGTTAATTTGCTTTGTTTATATTCAGATCCCGTAGCCATATTTTTCTCCAAAATACCTGGACTAGTATTTCCAGATTTCGGTTACTCAAATTGTTACTGCTAGAGACAGAAGCGGCATTACCTCCAAATCAAGTGCCATCTCTTTTTTTGTTTCCACATCAAAAGATTTTATACACGTCCTTTCAAAAAAAAAAAAAAAAAAAGTACTGGTTCAATTCCTAACCCCTAACAAAAATAAGTCCTGAGCAAGTCATGGCTAATGCCTCCAGAGAACAGCTGGAACTTTCCATTTGTAGGAAACATGAAAATAAGAAGTTTTTCTCCTGGAACAGCAGACAGCACAACAACAAACAGACCTCTTGCTGCAAAACAAATGAAACCACAGCCCTCCATGCACCTTTTCCATTCTGCATCCTTCCAAGTGTAGAAGACACAGGCAAACATACAGGTCCAGTCTGCATGAGCTTGAAAGCAACATTAATTACACACAGTCCTCCCAGAACTAATCTATTCATCATGGTCTTAAATTCTGGTCAAGCAGCTACAAGGAGCTGCAGCTCCACCATAAAAAGCACAGCTTCCATTTGCTCTTCCACTCAGCCCTCTACTACAGCTATACTGACAGCTAATATGGATCAAACATGGCAGTCAAAAAACTTCCAGATTTCAAGAATACATATTTGTTTTAAAGATTTTGAAAAAAATTTCTAAGCATGGAATTTAAACTGAAAAAATGAGGTATCAGTCACATTCAGTTTGTATTCATATATATTTACAGAATCCACCTTAATTCAGCATTTCTGCATACCTGTGGTATTAAAAGCAACACTTCTACTCACAAAGCAGTGTCTTATAGACCAACTTATTTGCTATGCAATGCTTATGCAGCCGTTTTTCCTTCTTAAAATTCATCCCTCTTTCTAAAACTCTTACCAAGTCCCCTGCCACAGTTGGTTTCCAGCTAGCCAGGAGCTCTGGTTTCCAGGAGATGCTTGATCAGCCAGCAGAACAGCCACACCTTCCTGCTGCAGCTCCAGTCCTGCACAAGGTTGGCTTCCCTGTGCAAGATGGCATTCAGTATACTAGTGATCTCAAAGCAGCTCAGGCACCTGCTTCTACTTGTACCATCACAAGGAAGTCTGTAACAACCATACTAACCTAGTAAAGTACCTTGCAATTATAGCTTTTCCTATTTGTAGTCTTTACTCTCTCTGTTTTGTATAAATAGAAAAAAAAAATCTTTAGTAGAAAAACATTTCCTTTTAAATCTCTTATGTAAAAAAACTGAAAAATGTTTACAGGATTCTGAAAACATGCTTCACTGGATTTCCTTATTTTTACTTGAAGCTGGCTGGGTAACAGGGCTGAGGCCAGAGGGATGAAGTTCAACAAGACCAAGTGCCAGGTCCTGCACTTTGGCCACAACAACCCCAGGCAACGCTACAGGCCTGGGGTAGAGTGGACGGAACCGGTGCAGAGGAAAAGGACCAGGTGTATTGGTGAACGCTCAGCTGAACAAGAGCCAGCAGTGTGCTCAGGTGGCCGAGGAGGTCCTGGCTTGTATCAGAAGTAGCGTAGTTAGCAGGAAGAGATCATCACTGTACTCAGCACTGGTGAGGCAGCATCTTGAGTACTGTGTTCGTTTGGGCCCTTCCCTACTAGAAAGGCATCAAGGCCATTGATCATACTCAGAGAAGGGCAGCGAAGCTAGTGATCACACTGGAGCACAAGTCTTATGGGGAGCAAATGAGGGAGCTGTGATTATTTAGTCTAGAGAAGAGGAGGCTCGAGGGAGACAAAAATACCTTTTATAATGGCCTGAAAGAAGACTGTGGCCTGGTGGGGGTCAGCCTTTTCTCCCATGTAACTAGCAATACGACAGGAGGAAATGGCCTCAAGTTGTAGCAGGGAAGGTTCAGGCTGGGTATTAGGAAAACCTTCTCCAAAAGAGTCAGCTGATGGATTGGGCAGCCCAGGGAGGTGGTTGAGTCACTATTCCAGGAGTGTTCAAGAAATGTGTAGAAGTGGTATTAAAGAGCATGGTTTATTGCGCAATATCAGTGGTAGGTAGACAGCTGGACTGGATGACTTAGAGGTCTCTTTCAGCCTTAATGATTTTATGACTCTATGAACTGTTTGACAAGTGTCTACATACAACTCAGCAATCCGATCCACCTCTCTGTCTTCACATTATGGTCCTTTTCTCCAATTCTATGCTCTCAAAGTCCTAAAAGCTTCCTTTTGCGTTGGTCCTCCCTTCAACTATGGTTATTTGCAGGTTTATGGAATGAAAAATAGAAACTCGATCTTTTTGTTGAGGTCTTATTGGAGTTTTTTTGGAAGAGAAACAGAATATTTATACTGTTCATGTAATGATTAGTGCAAGAATTATTACAGTATAATTGGATTTATAATAAAATACTGCACCAGTAACGTATTTGGTGTTCATTGTGTTAATGACACAAGGACTTAACATATTATGTGGCAATGTTTACTCACAATGTTACATGCTTTTTTTTACAGCATTTCTGATCAATTTAAGAAAATAACATTTTATGCTCATGTGTGCCAAACTTTAAATTGGCTTTCTCTCCTTGCCCTCTGCATACTACTTATTTTCCTCCTAGAAGGAGGAGTCAGGTTTAATATTTCCAAAATTTACTTTTCAGAACAGTTGGAAAATTCAAAATATGATTTTTTTCATCTGCAGACTTACAACCAAATTCTTAGCAGTTCAGACGGTAATTAACCCTATTTTGCTATATGCCTCTTAATCTATTTAAATGAAAAATACTTCCTCACTTTCACCAACAGTAACTAATCCTGCTAAATTATTATCTGATACAGATACAGTCTTAACGAGTGCCTGACACATAAACCCACCTACGCATGCTAAGGCAGAGTAAAATTTTGAAAAAATGAAATACTAAGAATGGTTTAGTCAACAGTTTTGCTTATAATGCTGTCTTGAAAAATGAAAGATTCAGGTTGTTCTGAATTATGCCTGATTCACAGCAGGAATGCCCCAGAGTAACCTGAAACAAAAAGGTGACCTGAACTTAAAGTTGACTTGCTTTTCTCTCAAGCTCCATCACTCAGGGTTGAAAAAAAGCACTGCCTTTTTAGTCACTTTCGGCTGAAACATTATGAATGTCCCTCAAAGCACACTACTTTACAAAAAATAAAATAAAAAAGGGGGGAGATGCATTCTGCCTTTATATGCAATTCACAGCTAAAAAGAATCCTAATTACTTCTACAATGTTTTGTCTATGTTATGAAAATTTCTCTGAATCCAGAAACAGATCAGTATTGAACTGCTTCCATAATTTCAAACAAGTACACTCAAGTTCCACTCAGAACCAAATCTGTGCCTCAACTGCATCACATTTCCATTTTGTTAACATCCTCTTTTAGACACGAAGATAATTTTATTCTGCAGAAGAAGCTTCTAGTTAGTATTTTTTCATGAGAAACAATATATTTAAGAAAAAATATTATCCACACTTTACTGAAGAACTTTAAAGTGGAATAGCTAGCTACTTTTAAAGATAAATTTATCACCTCCATATAATGATGTATTGTAGTAAAGCTACAGACTCGGAAGTTCTCAACTGATTAGTTATCTTTTTATTTAACTATCATGGATGATACAAAATTAAATACATCCTTTCCCCTTCTTCATATATGGAGAGAAATTGCAAGTTATTTTTGTATTCAAGATCTTCCTCTCTTGCTTCTTCCTGGGGAAGGTTAATAAAGGGAATGATTCAAGTTTTATTATGAATAATTCTCAATTTGTTGACAAACTGTATTCCTAAATCCGTCACAGATGGACAACATAAGAACTAGACATTCTCCTGAATTTTTGTTTTCAAACTTCTGGCACACACTATGCTAAAATTTGCCAAATCAGCAGATGTTTTTAAAACACTGAAGGAAACATATTTGATCTAGATTTGGGTCTGTTAACAAAAACCTTCAATATTACTTAAAATAATGTATTCTTGTGGTGTTTATCTTTTTCTGTATTTTTTCTATAAAAATGCCTTGTGCAACAGACTGAAAATGTGACAATGTTTAAAACTGCAATATTACAATGAAAAAAAAAAAAAACCCATACATAAGAGACTACTAAAAGACCTGAATTTCCAAAGCACTATGCTCATTTTGGCCTTAGTAGTTTTTCTCTAATCTTCTTTGGGCCTCTGAAGGGCCTATTAATATGTAGCTACAAATTCAATGTTTTCATTTCAATATTTGTGAGTACGCAAAAAAGGAACTGCCTCATGGTTTCCCACTCAGCTAGCTCCACAGGCACAAGGGGCTTCAAAGCCCATTTTCAGGCTTCAAGGGAAGACAAAGTTCCCTGGCAGCCACCTCATCACCAGCCTCAGCCTTTCAAACCACTTGGTTCTAGTAACTTCTAAAGCTAACCCTTCTGTTCCTTTGTGTATACCATTACACACTGTACATGAATGCTTTTCCCTTTTTCAAAGAAAAAACTATTTTCAGGATAACCCTCAACATTGTCCAAGAAGAAATGACAGACCTCCAAATACTCAAAAGGTTAACAAATAGTGAATGAGACAAATATAGAGTCTGATTTGTCTTTTTTTTTTTTCCCACCCAACTAATGATTCATAAACAAAGAGGAGTTTAAAAAAAATTTTTTTTAAAACATTTCTTTCAGTTCTATAAATAAAATGCACTTTTCTATGTATGCCTTAAGTTCTGCACATAGCAATTTTGCAGTGTGCTTCCAGGTAAAAGCTCTAAATCTGAAATGTACCTGGAAAGAGATAATGGAACTTTTGTTATTTAGGGTTTAAAATAGCCCTGGGATTCAGATTGAAATGCCATAAAAGTCAACTTAAATCCTCACTATCTCAAAAATAACCAACCATAATTCATCATCTTTTTCCGAGATGAAATGCAGAGTTTAAATTAACACTACTCAATCATTACTGCACACATAGCAGCAGTTTAATATTTTAGGTTACATCTATGATATGGACACTTCAGAAGCCTTAAATATATTCCAAACAGTTGCAAAAAAAATGACGTGATCAAGAACATACAACTGCTACCATATATACCTCAAAACATACACGGCTTCCAGTGAGGACCAGATACGCTGACAGAAATAAAAATCCCAGTCTGCGGAAGGGTCAGTAACAGAAGGTGCTGGCCCCTGGGAGCACACGGAGGAAAATCTCCCAGCTTTCTGTATTTTACTACAGTAAAATCACTGGCCATGCTTCAGTGTTACAGATGGAATATACAAAATTATAAATACTTAAATATGAAATGCAGTACATTTTTTACATACTGAAACATCAAGACTACATTCTCACACTAAAACATTTTATTTAAAGCCTCCATCTTGAACAGTTCCTGCAATTTTAATTTTTCATCTGAACTCCACTATATAAACAAAATTTTATACACATGTATATAGATATGCAGTTTTGCTTAAAAACTAGGTTGCTTTCTGATGCATCAGTCTCCTGTCATATATGAGCTAACTGTAAGCCAGATTCCTCTGCAAGGTAATCTGATCATATTTCAAAACAGGAGCTTCATTCTTAATTTTCCTATCAGCTCTTTACATAATTAAATACTTCTTTGGCCTATACATTCTATTGTGGTTATGCCATAAACAGCTCAAATGTCTTAAACAAAAGCCACAGCATATTTAATGTTCATTGTTATTTGAAAATAGAAGTCTAACTATCCTTCAAAAATTATAAATCAATGTCTATTTGATCCAAAAGCATCTGCACTCCATGCTTTCCATGCTCATAGAAAAATACAGGAGAGTAATACCTTTATTTGCTACAACAACAGTAATGCGACAAAAAAGCCTCTTGATTATTCTAGAGTTTTGATAACTCTTGTAACTGATTTTTAGTTTTGTTTTTTTTTTTTTTCTTTCATAAATCTGGGAAAATATCTCCTGTGTTTCCCACAAAGATTACTGTTTCCACGTCATATTCTTTTGACATAAAAAAAAAAAAAAAGAAAAGTCTTGGAAAAGTCCTAGCTGATCCACTAGACACTGTGGAGAGGTGTGCTGACAAGAACCACATGGAATTGAACAAGAAGTGCTGAGTCCTGCACCAAAGGAAGAAGAACCCATCACTCCTAAAAAACAATTTAACAGTTTATTGCAATGTCATACTTTCAGCTATTGTCTCTTTGTATCATTAACACGTCTTCTAAATCCTTTATATGCTTATTAGTAACAAGTGTTTCTTCAGCAGCTCTTAGAAGCCTTAGCAAAAGGCTGCATTGTTTTGGGAGGGTAACTAACTATCTTTGCTGGTACATGACCAGCTGCCTATTTACATTCATGAGCTAAGGAATTTGCCAACACTAGAACTCAAAATCCCTTTTATTGCTTTTAAATTTCAATTATTGAGAACTTGTGTTGGAACCATTTAATCGTTTTAATAGTTCAGTCTAGGACAAAAATGATTCTTTCCTAGCTATTTGTCATTATGAAAGTTTAAGGAACGTGTTCTTCAAGAAAGGCTATTAATCCATTTGTACCAGGAACAGAGCAGTAACAATCAGGTCAATTTATTACACTAAATGCTGCATTCATTAGGCAGAAATAATAAAGTAACAATTTAAGTACAGACAAGGCTACAATGGACCATAGAGGAGAATGCCAACACCTCCAGGATGGGAACACTTTTCACAATAAAGCAGAACTTAATTATGACTCCAGAAAATTAAGTATCTCGTTCGTTGTCTACACAAAACAATGAATTAGATAATGATATCATCTTTGACGTATTTATGTAATCCATACTTTCAAATACAATTTTAAGGAGAGGCCCCCCTCTAACTTCAGTGTGAATCGACAAGGAAAGGCTATTACATCCTCAACAATTAACATGATAAACATTTTTTCTTTAAATAAACCACACAAGCAAGCCTGATGACAATATAAGCTATTACAATTTCCTCACATTTGCAGAGATATTCCAACTCGACAAAAGAGAACCATCAAAAAATAAATAAAAACATACACACAGTACTTGGCTGACAGCATTCCGTAATTCATAAGCAACTGACTCACACAGAATTCAAGTCAGTCAGATGAATCAGTCATTGTCCATGGACACTTTTCCCCCCATGTGACAGAGATTACCATCTCCAGAGACAGTCAGCAAAGCAGCTGACTTCTACCACAACTCTGAGACAGATCATTGAAGTAAACTGAGAACAGTTTTCATAATAAAATTAAAAGATCATTAAGAAAAAATTTAAAAGCAATTGAGCAAATTTTCCTCAGTACAGCGAAAAATAAGAAGAGCCAATAAAAGTAATAACTTCAAGCACGTGCATTTTTAAGAAAACACAAACATTTTGCAGCATCATTTTTCAGCAATGAATCTCAAAACATAAAGCAATCAATTTGACAGATGTAATTAGAAGCAAATATCACAGACTGTAAAATAGGTTTTTTTTTTTTTTTTTTTTGCTAAGCATAACATTTAAGGTTGTAGTTTAAAGTTTATTAGATGCATAGCTTCCAGAAATTACACTTTTACTGGTATCTGTACAGTCTATGATGATTTGCCTTTAAGCTACTCCAATATAATAAGTGAAGTGACTTACCATTCTTGCTGACATCCAGTTCCCTGAGATTAATGAGATTTGCAATGGATGCTGGCAATGTGGTTAGATCATTGTCTGGCAAACTCAGCTTGTGCAGCGACTGACAGTTAAAAAGTTGCTATTGAAACAAAACAAAAAAAGAGCAACTTTCTCTTAGTTTCCTCTGTACAGCTTTTGTTTTTAATCCCTTTAAACTTCTGACCTCACAGCTGGAAGGTCATACTATTTAAAGTCTTCGACTTCAGACGCCTCTTTTTTTTTTTTTTAAACCTAAGTTAATGATGTTCAGGAAAGCTAAAAAAAAAAAATGCAAACAGACAGAGAAAACTGATAGCTATATTTCTATAAAAACTCTCCAGTGTGTCAAAAATTGTGACCCACAGTTGCATATACTTCTGAAAACAAAGTATTTTCCACTATGATAAGCATGCCATCTGGAACCCCATAAAAAAAATCAGTTTCTTCCAAAAAAGAAGGGCAAATAATTAAATAAATAAAACCATTAAAAATATTCTAGAACAAACCATTTGAGTATGTATTTATCTTCTCTAAAAAATCTTCTAATTTTCATTTATTTTACAGTAAATTTTATTTCCCTCCATGCTCCTAGCTCGATTACTCCAAAAGACAACAAAATTATGAGACCTAATGAAAGTACAAACGATTGCAGAAAAATGTATAATAGCTTTTGTATCAATTTTTTGTAATTAGCATCAAAATGCAGCTCAGAGCCAGATCACTTCCTCTATCTAAGATTCTTACCTTGAAGCTTTACTATTTGACAAGATATGCCAGGGAATATTAATGGAGTGAAAGGGATAAAAAAAAAGTATTTCTAAAATACATACGGGTAGAACATAATACATATTTGTGGGGAAAAAGAAAAAAAAAAAGTGGTTACATTTAAAATCAAATATTAGTTTCCTGATAATTTTTCACAAATACTTGGGTTTTGTGTTCTTTCCTTTAGTATTCTGAGGACAGATCCAGCAAGTGTTCTGGGAATTAAATAAATAAATGAGTTCCTCCCAGTCAATATCACAGCAATGGGTTCATTTCAACCAAAGTATCTTGGGCCTTTCTCATTTGACAGGCCATTATTTCAATCACAAATCACTGAACTAGTTCCATTCACTTGATGTTTGCATACACTGCTCCAGAACAAAACCAGACCAATTAGAAAGACAGACAACTCAAGTAATGAGACTAACTTGCACAGTGGCATTTCCATTTGTTCAGAAATGTGTGCCTGTTAGAACTACCTGATATCATCAAGACTTTGAAGAGTTAAGTTACCTTGGGATACTATCTTGGAAACAAAACTTAGATGAGCTCACATGTTTTATATTTTATTTTATTACTTTCAACAAGGGCATATTCATCCCAGAGAACACTGACCAGGAACCATGGAATAATTAAATATCTCATGACTGCAAGATCCTTAAGTGGAAAAGGGACATAAGTGGAGAGTTTTGCAGGCTACTGAAATTGCAGTCGTTCCTTCTGTTGTTGCATTTTAATGTTTGCAAATTCTGTAATTACGTGGATTCCCATCACTCATTTTGAACACCTGAAATCACAGGATTAAGGTCTGTTTTTTTTCCACCCTCTTCCAAACAGCAAAGTGAACAGGAAAACTAAAACTGCTAGTTTTAGCTTTTTGCCTTAAATACACATTGTGGCACTTAGAAGAAACTGAGATTCTTAGACATGACTTACGCACAGCATTTCAAACATACAGTTAATCTGGAAACTACTACTATATACCAGTATTTCAGGAGAAGTAAAATTCTTCACTGCTACATTTCTCCTGGCTGCAGTTTGCTCACACTGTACCTAGAGTTCAATTACATTCACTTAATTAACAAACCACACTGTAATATATGATTTTTGAAGTAGGCTAAGGTGAACATTACTGGAAAGATTGGGGGTGACTGAAAAAATAAAACAAAAAGCCCCCAAACCTAAAAACAAACAAGCAAACAAACAAACAAAAAACCTAAACAACAAAAAGCAGGTCATTGCAGGTCAACAACATAGCCCCAAAACAGCTGTGTCACAATATACAAAGGGCAAAAAACTGCAACACTGGTACAAAAACAGAACCAGCAGTAATCACAAAAGGGTAAGAGTAGGAGACAGCCAAATAAATACCACACCCTTTTTCTGAGAAGATGGATTAATTAGGAGCCTGCTTCAGAGTTCAAACACTAAATAAATGTAGGTTAGGGAAAAGGATTATAGAGCTTGAAACTCTGGGTCCAAAACAGCCAGGATTATCTCAGACTTGAAGGCATTCCTTTACAGATCTTCTATGGATACTTTTAAGATTATTTCTATCAAATAAAGTAAAGCCAAATAGAGTTATTAGGATGCCCCTAATAATTCCCTAATCTCTCTTCTTGTTTCTTTTACAGTATGTGAATTTACATTTACATGGAATTTATGTAAGGTTTCCAGCTCCAGGAAAAAAAAAGAATATATTCATTAGATTAAACAAAGTCTGCTCCACTTATATTCCACAGAATATAAGACTTCTGATGAACTGACATATTACTATCCTGAAATTATTTTACTTCCTTATTAATTTCATTTGTCTTTCAAAGAAACAACAAAATCTGATGTGGTTCCGACAAACTATCAACAAGCTTAGCAGAGCATTCCAAACTCATCCTGTGTGACAGTGAAGACCTGCACACAATTCAGAAAAAAACAATTTTTAATATCAAATACTTGCTCCAACTTCACCAAAACAGGACCTAATAGTGACAAAAATCTATTGTTATGACCACTTGGTATCTTTGAGGAGTCTCACTGGAACAAAATCTCATCCTTCCCTCTAGTACACTGTTAATTAAGCATCTAGTTTGTCTTCAGATTTCAGAATGAGCAATTAATAATGATTTCTTTAATTAAGATGTAATCAAAGTGGAATTTCAGCTCTTGTGATTTTGAGCTTAAATACTTTAAGATACTTCAGAAAGATTTTCCAGTCAAAAACAAAAGCAAGGACTTCAAGTGACTATTTTGGACTGTAGTTGTCCCTCATGAGCAGAGATCTGAACAAAACATCAATCTTGCTGCTTCTAATCTTCATATATTACGAGAGTTTCAGAACAATGCAGCAATTCATTTACTATTTGAATAGTATTAGTCAATTTAATCAGGTGCTTCCACATAAATAAATGAGCCTGCCTCTTTTGCTTTGCACCAGCTTCTCCTGTTGGGCTGGATCAGTTGTTTAAGCAGTTTCACCTCAAGGCAGCACAGGGAACTGGTCCAGTTGAAATACACAAGACAGTCTATCAAGACAGCTTGTTCTGGGATCAATATTTATTTTAAAATATTTGGTAAAATGCAGCCTTAAAGCTGAAAAGGGAACTTCAACTCTTTCTATCATTGATGACGTAAATAAGAGAAATACTAAAAGTTACACAAAAGAAAATCATGCAAACTTACCTTTGGAAGCTCTTCAATCTGATTAGCATCTAAGTAGAGTTCTTCCAGGGTCTTTTCAAAAGTAAAAATCTCCTTAGGCACCTGTTCCAGGCTGCAGTGAGAATAATCAAGCGTAGTGACCGTTTCCTCCTCTCCACGCAGGCAGCGGCATGGCACCAGCCGCACCAATAAATTCCGCTTCGTTGTCATTTTCAGGCACTGTTACGAGAAATTATAGTAGACTTACAAAACCAACCAGACAACAGCAGAAATACCTACATGGGCAACATCTCAAACTTCTGGCTGCCAAATACTTAAAAGAAATGCATACATGTGTGCTGTGTGTACATATATACACATACAAGAGGGTGCTGGGCTGAGAGGTTTCATTCTTGTTTAAACACAACAAATCTTGAGTGGCATTAAATGATGCTGGAATACCTACACTGACCAATGAATGAATGCAAAATTTAGCTTGTAACTTGTCACCTGTCAACAGCCCGAAGCACAGACTATCCACATGTAAGCAGCACAAGAGCACATTGCTGGCTCACGGCCAACCTGTTGTCTACCAGGACACCAAGGTCCTTCTCCACACAGTTCCTCTCCAGCAGGTCAGCCCCTAACTCATATTGATGCGTGTGGTTATTCGTCCCCAGGTGCAAGAATATACACTTCCTCTTGTCAACTTCATCACTTTCCTCCCTGCCCAACTCTTCAATCTGTTGAGACCTTGTTGAATGGCATCACAGCTTTCTGATGTGTCAGCCGCTCCTCTCAGCTTTGCTTCAAAAGCAATCTTGCTGAGGGTGGACTCTATTCCTTTATCCAGGTCTCTGACAAAGATGTTGAATGAGATCAGACCCAGTACTGACCCCCTGGGGAACACCACTAGTTACAGGCCCCCAAGCAGACTCTGTGCCTCTGACCACAACAGTCTGAGCTCCACCAGTCAGCCAGATGTCAGTCCACCACACCATCCACTTATCTATCCCACATTTGCTGTGTTTCGTAACAAGGATATTGTAGGAGACTGTCAAACGACTTGCTGAAGTCAAGATAAACAACATCCACTCTCTCACCGCAGTTAGCCAGCCAGTAATGATATCAAAGAAAGCTACCAGGTTAATCAAGCATAATTTCCCCTTGGCCAACCTATGTTGACCACTCCTCATAAACTTTTTGTCTTCTAATTGCTTGGAGAGGATATCCAAGAACAAGTTCCTCCACTACCTTTCTAGGAACGGAGGTGAGGTTGACTGGCCTGTAGTTTCACAGATCCTCCTTCCTGACCTTTTTGAGGACTAGAGTGATATTTGGCTATCCTCCAGTCTTCAGGCACCTCTTGCATTTGCAAAGACCTTTCATACCCTGATGGTACGACGCCTATGCAGGCAACTGTTTCTTTCTTTTCCAACCAGTTTCATCAAAACCAGATGGAGATAAGAAAACATGACATGAAGATGTTTAGATGTGAATGTGTACACAATTTATTTACTATTATCTATGCTAAGGCTTCATCTTATTTTTCTTCCTTTGTATTTATGTATCTAGACAAATATCAGATCATGTCATATCCTCTACACATTTTGAGAGTGTGAATGACTTGAATGACTTTAAATGTGCAAATAAGCAAGGCCAAACTGACGTAAAGATGTCTCTTCATTCAACAATGGCAAAATAATACATTTGAAAAACAACAAACCTCTAAATTTGAAATTAAACCTCCAAAATCTTCACACCCAACCACCCACCCCAACCACTCAAATGATACAGGAAGTACCTCCACTGCCAGCCTTGGATTCATTTATAACTATTAACCTACACAGCAACAAACAAAAAATATTTACTGTTTTTTAATTTTTCAACACAGTTTTACTTTTTCCTTGGAATGAGAGTGGAATTATTATCTTCCAAATTACCTATATCAATATAGTCTCAGATATATGTCTTTCAAATAGATGCCCTTTCAAAATATAAAACACACTCCGTTTATTTTTACTACACCATTACGAAGGCTATAGAGGTTTGCAAATAAATTTGCAGGACAGAGAGCACTTAGGAAGATAAAGGAGAGTAAGTTAGAACTCAGGTTGGTTTCAGCATCACTCACTTGTAATTAATCTCCTTTTTCCTCAACATCAGTTCACTGTTTTCTAGTTCTAACTTGCAAGCCTCAGCCAGCTATGTATCTCTGAAAATAAGACCTTTCTAGACTACATCTTGTGTTGTAGCAACAAGAAGACATACTACCTGTTCATCTAACACTTAAATTGTTAAACTCATCACAACCCTGATTTTAGTATATCAAAATTTTTGCCAATAAAAGTTCTTCATTTCTCTTGCTGTACTAAAAATTTTTCAGAAATATTTGGAATAAACCATTAAGAGAGGTTACTGGTAACAACAGCAATTTAAAAGACACACAGAATTTCTTCAGCAAAGATTTAAGAAATGGAACAGCACACTAACCACTTAGACACAGAACAGGCAATTCATGATTAATTCTGCAATGTTTTTCCCCCAGAAGCGTAACTTACAGTTTCCAGTATTCGTATTTTTAGGATGCTACTAAAATAACAGAAAACTGACAGCACTTTACTGTTACCTTCAACTTTGAACAAATTTTGCTTGAAAATAAGAAAGCCACAATTGAATGTCCCCTGTTTTGAAACTACACTCAAAATGAACAGAGAACATTTCTTCACACAAATAATAATACAAAAATCTGTATGTCCCTGTTGTTCACCTTTCATCAGTACTGAATATTAGTCATTTGCGTTCCAGCTACTTTTACATGCACTTATTGCATTAAAAAAATAAAAAAGACTTAAGTTTATCTTTTCCTTGTAGTTTACCATATTGTGCTAAGCTTATCAGAGATTCCAGTTCCAAAGGGAATCTGTAATTCCCTTATAGTAATGTAGTTCCATAAGATAGGTCAGCTCATTACCTCTGAAGCATGCTATTACAAAACAGAGAATCAAAGCAGCAAAATCTTACCAAGCCACCAACTAGTTTCAGATGGCTTGCAGTTTCAAAAAAAAAAAAAAAAAAAAAATTACCTTGTTTTGCCTACTCATTATATTTGTATCAATAAAATTAAAATACATGCTAGCATAATAACACTTAACTTTGTGATCAAAACTATACAGCAACCAAAATAAATAAGATCACATTTTAATAGTGCCTACCTCTGAAAAGCTTCTACTGCACAGAAGGCTTTGAAGACTGCTTAAAATACTCTTTAAATCTCATCAGTCTTGCTAACTAGAGATGGAGTTTCAGTGCTGACAGATGCTAATAATACACGGTGAAGTAACAACTAGAGATCATAGTATAATTAATACAACATTCAGATAAAGTTACTGGAGAACTTAGGGCAAAGCAAACACTATAGTTTTAGCAAATCTGCACTGTAACAACAGCAGGCTGAATCTGTAAGCCTGAGATGTCTTTAAACAGAATAAAATCACTGCTAGCAGAAAAGCGAAGCATCAGTTTGAAAGGCCATGATCAGTGAAAAAGAGAAAGACCAGCAGCAGGGTTGAACACCACTACAGACTGATAATTCAGATGAGCGCACACCACCCAAAGAGACTTCACTCATTCCAGTACACTGTCATCATCTGAACATTTACAGCCCAGCAGCACCCAGGCATCTACCAGAGACCCACAGGACATTTTTGTTTAACCACATGTCTTGCTGTGATTTGATGAGCATTAAAAAACAAAAAACAACACACACAGAGGTATCACATTGCTCTGAGAATTCTGAACTCTTGGTTGTTACATGCAGAATCTAAGCTCACAGTCCTTTTGTTCCTCATCTCTGCTCATTTGTTTCAAAAGCAACAGCACTGTATCATGGGTCGTTTAGATTTCCTGTCTGATGCTAACAGGATGTGAACGTTCATGCTGCAAACTGGTGAAAGCACTCCCCCTTTCCTCAAAGCATTTCAGAAGGATGTTTACCAGTTACATCAGCAACAATGCTGAAAAAGAAACCAGTGATCAGATGCTCACACAGAAAGGCAAGCAGAGCTCCACAGAAAAATTTCTGGTCAGAATTCCTCTAGTCCACTCCAGTGCCTACAAATGAGCACAGAATTATGGAGCTGGGGATGTGTAAGCACAGGAAAAGGACAGTGAGGAGCAGTACGCACAGCAGCTTAACATACAAAGTCCTTTATGTGGCCAATAGACAGAAGCCCCAACAAATTAATACTGAAACAATTATTGAAAAAATGCATGCTTTTTTTTCCCCCCAAGAATTCCATTTTATCCACCAAACAAACAAAAAACACTATCTCTCCTACATTAATTAATTATAAGAATAAGGCTTCCTGTACCAGCAAAATCTAGCAGTGGTCTGTTTTCAGAAATGTTACAGGCTTTTGTCTTCCTAAGGCAGCAACATGTTCAACAACACGTGCATAGATGTAGGTCAATCGGCTTGATGTAAAAGAAACCGCTGTGACAACTCCCAGCACAATTTAAGCAAACTTCCACCAAAAGGCAGCTCTGGACCTCAAAGGTTTGGAGATATTGTATACATCTTAGCACCTTAAACTCAGAGTGACCTCAGCTCTTACAAGAACTATTCTTCATTCAAGTTCAGAAATGACCTGGTACCTCATGTTCAACATCAGAACACATTAACGCAGCTGGAGCAGGGGAGGCAAAGGCTTGACTCAGGCTTGCCCTAACTCCTCCCCCTCCTCCTGGGGGGAGCAGCAAGGTCCCAGTGCAACTGGGAGCACATGGCAACCTGGAAACCCTGACCTGCCCTGGAGCCTGATGGACTCTGACAAGAAACATCAGAAGGAAGGGTGTACGATGAGGAAGCTGCCTCTTGAAAAATGCCACTGCCATTCTGAGACTGCGGTTTCAAAACCTTTTTTAGTGACAATGCCAAGTTAAGGTGTTTTCGCTTCCTCCTGCCTCCCATCCAAACTATTTCTTTCACTTCTAAAAAAAAAAATTCAAAATAGATTGGTTACATCACACAATTAAATGAAACTGGTAAATATTTAGATCAATACATACCTAGGAACCAAAGCAGTACAGTCAGAACAAACAATAGCAAATAAGAGATTTACAAAAAAGGCTTTTGGGAACCATTTCACCATTTTAACACAAAGCTCCTGATATGCAAACAATGTTCAGCTGCATGTCCCCACAAAGGCAAGGGACACCAAAAAACACACTGCTCTTGCTCACACACAGTATTCAGAGCAAACAAAATAAAAGGCATTATTCATGAAGCAACAATAGTGAATGGTAACAACAGAGGGAAGAAAATTTTAGTAAATACAGTACAATAGCAATCATTCATTAAACACAAACATATGAAGTATACTTTTTTCTTGGGGGGCAGATTACTGACTACACTAAAATAAACCTGGGGAGTTACTACAAGTAAACCCATGAAAGCATATCAAAGGAAATGCTTAGAATATACATACATATTTTTAATTAGCAAATAAATAAATTAACAGAGAAGAAATAAGTAATATAACAAAGCAGCCAGCTCTTGGTCTTTTTATGCCAAAAGATTAAGAATGACAAGGAGTGAACAACTTTGTAAAAATAGAACAAAATAGTTTTAAATTACGAAAAAAACTTTTGGCAAATACTTGTATACCAGGCTGTGGTATACAAGAGCACAGATCTATAATTTAAGGCAAGATGCATCACAGAAATGCCCCATTAAAAAAATAGTAAAATTACAAGGTAAGTTTACAGTAAAATAATAAAACACAGTTAGGTATTTTAACAGTTGTTATTTTGACTCTCTATTACTGCTACACATTATGACAAATAAACTGAATGCTTTCTGCATTTCTGCTGTCAAATTGTTCGCATTCAAAGAATACATTAAATTCAGCTCCTCTAGCTGCCACTACACAATCGCACTCCATGTAGCTGTAACTTTGCTTATTTCATTTTGCTCTTTTCCTAAGCCAGTCCTAGAAACTAATTTCCATTTACCAGACACACTAGCCAAGTAAACTCATCATCTGAAGAATGGTCTCTAATCATAGGTCACTAACAATATTGCTGAGATTAGCAATAGATCCAAGATTCAATTCTGACATTTGACTTAACTGTATATTCTTTGGGTAACAATGTGTAGTGTTATTAAGAGAACATCAGGAGGGATAAATTATTATATTACTAAGTATGACATTAAATAACTCAATTTTCTTCCGTTACAAACGTGGAAAAGGCTCGTGGAAGTAAACAGCATGAGTTCCTAGCTTTCTATACAAAGGAAACAATGAAAATTAAACACACACTGCAGCCAGACTAAGGCATGCTAAGCCTGCTGGAAGAGGTATAAAACCTTATTAAACCGCTTATGCTTCTGGTTTAGTCCTTTGAGGGATTATGTCTGGATCTACAGTACAAGTAAATGCTGTGTATCACATACTGTCAACAACCATTCAAACAGTGAGGAAGAGATGCTGTCTTAATTCCTCCAGTTATCACAACAATGAAAAGACATGAACCAGCATATGGGAAGAAAAAGAGAAGAGGCACTGCAAGACATTTGCCTATAGAAAGCAACAATCCTTACAGGGTGGTAAGCTCAGCGAAATCAGCACAGCAACAGCAGTTTCTTAACTCAATAGAAAATGCTAATGTACAGAAGGCCCACTGCACTGTACACAACACAGAAAGCAATGTAAAATAAAAAAAAAAAAACAACCTTGTGCATAACAATTATCTCCTTCAGCTGCAGCAACATCAAATAAAATGCTCAGAAGATTCTGTATGTTTTAAAACTGATGTTTTATAATGTCTCATAATTACAGTCAGTGATGTGTCAATGTTTATTAGCATTTTCACAAACCGAATAACACTATTAATAAAATCAAAGCAGATGGAAGCAGCTGTTGTGTGTGGGAGGGTGGGGCAGAGGTAAAGGTGAGGTGTTTGGTTAGTTTAGTTTACTGGAGAAGGTGGGAAAGCACTACACAAATTCATACAGAAGTTCTAGAGATGAAATACTCTGTTGGATAGCCTTTTTTATTAATGAGGAATATTTGCATCTAGCATCTTACCATACAAAAATCAACTTAGTATCATCAAAACTGGCATCATTTAAAGAAGATAAAAAACTGATTGTGAAGATGTGCTTTGAAAAGAAAAAATGACCTGACATCCTCCTGTGGAAACCATTAAAATTGATAGTAAGAGGCTCAACAAGTATTCCAAACATGTTTTCAAGCATCTTTTATCTTTTCTTTTTAAATGTGTTCAAGTTTCTTAAGAACTAAATAAATTTCTTTTCAAAAGAATTATAAAATGCTAAAATGTCACAGACAAAAACATTTAGTAATGGACTTTTGTCTTCAGAACAGAAAATTACTACCCTGCAGCTTAGTTTCATATATTTTCCCTTTTATACTTATGCACAATTGCACATAAATATACTCTTCAGCTGGTAGTTGCAACAAAACAGCTTTGGAACAACATGAGAGAACATGCAATAAAATTCAGGTGCTTTAGAAGTAATTACTGAGGGCATACGAAAAAGAAAAGAATCAATGTGTAAACATTCTGCAATGCAAAGGAAACAGAAATACACTTACCACTGTGTTACTTCCTTCTCCCTGCTGCTTCTTCCCTGAGCTTTCAAAGCCAACATTCTGTTTAAAACAAAAGATAGAAAAAATTTAGTCACACCTACCCATACTAGATAAGAACAAATTGATACCTCGTTGCATCAGGTATTTATTTTACTTTCAGCATTGTTTGCTTTAAAAAAAAAGTCCTACCTCTGTGAATTTTAATTTGGAGATTACTGTAGCATTACTGCCGTAGTTCAGAACCTACTGTAGTACTACTACACTTCAAAAGGTTTCCCAAAAATGGTAAAAATACATACAAACTTTGAGAAGGATACTATTTTGTTTATAGCAGAGAATATCACTGTATTTCTTCAAACTTTAATTTTCACTTCATAGCATAGTGTCTATAAAGCTGTTTCATTTCAAATTCACATTTAATTGCTGCATTTAGTAAGTCCCTAGTACTAGATATTTCTTGCACACAGTTCTCAAGAAAGTTAAGAATACATCCCATAATACTAATTTGATTAAATTTTTTTTTCATTATTATTAAAATTTGTTTTAATTTTTTTTTTTTTTTTTTTTTTAAATAAAGGTGCCAAGTAAGGTAGAGCAGATAACTATTGCTACCATCACCAACACAGAACAATCAGAAAGAAAAACACTCAGTACATTCAAAATTGCTGGCTGGACCTATGCAAAGTGCAATGTTGGTCTACAAAGAAGATAGAAGTAGCACGCATCTTCACAGGGATTAAGTATCCGTATGTATCGATGTATCTTCTAACTGAATATAAAATCATGCACAACAGCTAAGGAGCTGAATCATGGCAGAACAATCTGTCAAACTCATAGTACCTAGAAGAATGTAAAATTGTGCGAAGCAGAAGTATTATCTTCATTAAAAGGATTTACCCATAAACGTAATTACAGTTCATTTAATTCCAATAGAAAGCAGAATCTGCCCATCATAAAAGGTATCACAAATGTATCCCCATAAATTCTGAAAAGGGATTCAAAATCGAAGTTGTTCTAGGAGGAATGGAAGCTGGTTAGAATAAGAAGTAAGCAGCAGCACCATTACAGAATGATTAATTTGTTAGGAAGCCAGGATCAGAACAACAGGATTGTGCTGTGATCAGCTTTCACATGTTATTGCCCCTGCTCTTCACTCCACAGTCATTGGTGCCATTTAGTACACTCATACCAAAGGCATTCTAGTGTACTATACTGGATAAATATATTCATTTATTCTCAGTAGAATGACAATGAGGGTATGCAACCAAGGGATAAAAGAAATAGAGGTAAAATATTAAAGCCTCAAGCCTATTTAGCTTCCTGATGGCAAAAAAAAAAAAAAAAAAAAAAAAAAAAGATATATCAGTTTAGCCAGCATCAGAAAAACATAGCAGCAGCACTCAAAACAATTAAAAAGATTAAGAAAGACAGTAAGGATCAAAACAGATTCAGAAATCTGGGATGCCTATGTCAAACTGTCACATCTGCTTGATTCTCTCTCTTCTCGTGGCTCTGTGCTCCTACTGAAAAGCTATTTAGATTGTACAAAACCTATTTCAAGGCGCTGTACACAAAGCTTTAAAATGGTAGAAATACAGGTTTGCAATAGCTCTGCTAAGATAAACAGAGTTAACCCAAAGAAAACCATAGCACAAGACTGGATTTGACAGTAAGGTGACTATTCCACTGAAAACAAAAGGCAGACAGTCAAGGCATGGCAGGTAGAACATTCAAACTAGAAAAACTAAGGAAATAGTTAGCTCCACAATAACCACAAAAACAATAAACAAAAGGGATTACTCTTGCATCATTTCCTGACACCTGTTAGGTTGCCAATGCTCAAGTGCCTAGGAGAATAAAATCCAGTGGTAGGGAGCCATTAGCAAACCATGAAATGCTTGCAGACTTCAAAACCAAATAAAAGAAACTGATCAGATTCCAATTCTCCAGAGAAAATAATACAGGAATTGGTATATGTATGTATGCCATAAAGATTAAGGAACTATATACAGAACAAAACATAATAGTTGCAGAATTAGGCAAGAAACAATGAGATCACCACAAATGACATTACTTAAATAGCACTTGAAACTGACACTAAATCAGATAAATAAGTCCACATCAGAAGAGAATACTTCAACTACTCAGCCAAGAGTGTAGTGTGGCTGCAGTCTAAGTGCTGGTGATTCTCCAAAGTAGGAGAGACTCTACTCTAGGCTTTCATGCAGTCCCATTGACAGGTGCAGTCCACTGAAAAGCACAAGTTCCCAATGAAAAGGTATTTTCATGAATCCAGAGTAACCATGAACCACAATCTCAACTATCTTATAAAGTCGCTTCCCTACTTATCTGAAGTAACAGGTGCTTTAGACAGCTAGTGATAAATTAAAATAATAATACTAATAAAAGTACCGAAGAAAATCTTATTTAAACCCCCTAGAGCACATGGATCGTCCACAGCATACTGAGCCGCTGTATTCCACCAGACTTCTCCAACTTACAAGGCGCTAAATGAGAGTGCCAGCACTCCGCTTTCCCTGAACATGGAGAAGTACTATGTGTTGTTTTCCTACCCTCCCTTGTGCTTAACCCTACCACCCTACCTCTGCCAGAAAATGCTTGCTAAATTGATTGCTGGTGTACTGTAGCGCATAGGAAGTTCCACACAAATGTGTGTGGGAACTTCTTCACAGTGCAGTGACGGAGCACTGGCACAGGCTGCACAGAGAGGTGGTGGAGTCTCCTTCTCTGGAGACGTTCCAGACCCACCTGGACGCCTACCTGTGCAACCTGGGCTAGGGAGCTGCTTTGACAGGGGGTTGGACTTGATGATCTCTAGAGGTCTCTTCCAACCCCTACTGAATTGTGATTCTCACCACTGCATACTGTTCACATCCATACCTCACTTCCAGATTGTCACTGGTTTTAGATCAGCGGGGTCTGCAGTTGTCTCAGTATGCTTCTTTCTTACTTCAGTCTTCATGCAAATAAAATTGCACCTCATATACTCTGAATTGCTTCTCGGAAGACTTTGAAATGCTATTGATAGACCCAGAACGCTGGTGGCAGATTTGCAAATAAAAGTTGAGGAAATAGGATTATACTTTAGAGTTAGTGGCATGATAACAAATAACTCCCAAGCAGTTTTTCCTTTCTCCAACTTGTTGAGGGGAAAGAAAATAGGAGAAGGGGGAGCCACAATACTCAAGCCTTTCATCTAAGGTAGGGCTGAAAAGAAGTATTTTGAAAATTGCTTTTTTCAGAGACATTTCAGGCAGCCTTTAACCTATGGTAATCATCATCTTCCATTTAAAACAATAAAAACAGTAAAAATGGAATTATTTATTTCAATAATTCCAGAAAGAGCATTGCAGTGGTTGGATTATCTGTGCTCATCCTCTAAACATCCATTCATATTCAATGACAACAACAGTATGTTTAGCTAAAAAGACTTTAGATTAAGTAAGATTATCCATAGCACAGACGAGCTAAGCATAAATGAACCCTGCACTGCAACTAAAATCCTTGTAAAACAGGAACAATTTTAGGGCAGTGAGATTAGTTACACTGCTTTCCTCTGAACACAGGAAATGAGAGATTCCAAAGGAGACTAAAGAAGTGCAACTTCATGCACAGCTAATATCACTGTTCCCAATGAAACAGGTTTTGTCTGCACAAAGATATCAATTATCCAGTAATAATAATAATAAAAAACCTGGTAGATTCCATGCTAAACTTCCATATACCCATCACATTTAGCTCAGAGAAAAAATAAAAAAAAAAAAATTCTAGATCATTTCTAAGACTTGACCGTATTATGATCAGAAGTACCACAGAAGGATAAGCTCTGATGATTATGGACTGTGCTGGATCAGTTTAAAAACAGCAAATAATTTTCAGCAAGTACTGGGAGAGTATATATGGAACACACAACTGTTTCACATATGACACTAATAAAGGGATTTTACTGTCAGTGTTTACTAGCAAGATTCTAACTCAATCATAGCCTTCTAGACTGGTTCAAAAGATAAATGCAGCTAGAAAAATATTTGTCTCTGAAGTGTACCCTTTGAAATCAAACAGATATTTCACATATATCTTTGATAATTTCAGATTTCTGTACTTGAGTAACAGGGAAGGGCAGACAAGGAAGACACATAGTGCCAGAGACCATTCTCAGAAAAAGCCCATCTTGTTTTCCCTGAAAGCAAGTATTGTTGCTGTCAGTCTCTCACTGCTTCTCATTCCTTCAGTGTTTGTACCAAAGCCACACATTTATAGCAAAACAAAGAAACCACCTTGCTTTGTGGGCTGTCTTATTGACAAAAATTCGACAAACTGTAAGAGCTTCACTACCTTTCTACCTCTCTTGGGTGGAGTATTCTATGATGTTAATTATGATACACTACCTTAAGTGGTAAGAAGACTGACTTTTTTGAGGACTTCTAACCTAGTACTAACTGTGTCACAGCTGCTGACAGCAAGAATCCTTCAACACAGGGAAGTGACAGTTGATGGCACATTCTCTGCAAGTACACAAACATTTGTATTTGCTTCCAGACTGCCTCAAAATAACCTGTATTTGGCAACACCATTGGTGTTCTGCAGGGGACATACCTCCAGGAAGCGTTCTGCCAAGGGGTACAGCTGTGTTTATCAGCAGCAATGGGAAGGAACTGTCAAAGGCTCATGACTGGCCAAACTGCCATATGAGCTGCATTTTAATACAATTTAGTATCAAAACAAATAAGTTTGTTTTGCCAGGACATCTACTGTTTTGTAAGCATATTTTTAACTACCTTAAAACTGAATGAAATGCCTAACACTCAGAATAACAGAACTTTATTACCTACGATACCAGAAGAGCACTTAAGGAAAAGACAGCTATGGAAACACACTCATACCTCCAACTATGCAAACAAATCACCTGATTTGTCTTCTTGTTCAGTTTTCTCTTAGGAAGCTTGTCAACAAAGAAGAGCACTCCAAACTGATTTCCAAGACGTAAATGGAAACTAGAAATTTGATTACAGTTTAAACAAACAATCAAAAAACCCTACTATTTTCATATTGTACTCCTTAATACTGTGGACATAGGTGCAAAAGCCCTCAATTTTCATATTCTGCTCCAAAATCCACATATCATCAGATAATAAAGATACTTAGGACTTAAAGAAATTGTCAGGAGTTCAAAATTCCCCTTTACAATGCAATTAGTGCCAGAACAACCAGCATTGTTCAGTTTAATCTTAGTCATGAAACCTGATATAATGCACACGCACCAGACTGGAAGAGATTCTCAACTATTAGAGCTACAAGGAATCTTCATGCATCTAGATGCCCATTTCTCAAATCTTAAGTCTCACAGACATGGTCTGAAAAGTTCCTAAAGAACTAAATGCATATATCTTGATCAGGCATAAGAAACTGTATACAGAACACCAACAGAAGACCATGCTGTTGCAGACAGGTATTCTCCACTCCCCCAAGTAGTTCAAACTGACAAATAACAGAAGCTGCAAGGGCTCTCTGCAGGTCATGTAGTTCATGAAGTGGCCACAAACGGAAGCACAGAAGTTCTGCACAAATGTGCATAGGAACTTCTTCACAGAGCAGTGACGGAGCACTGGCACAGGCTGCACAGAGAGGTGGTGAAGTCTTCTTCTCTGGAAACGTTCCAGACCCACCTGGACGCCTACCTGTGCAACCTGGGCTAGGGAGCTGCTTTCGCAGGGGGGGATTAGACTCGATGATCTCTGGTGGTCCCTTCCAACCCCTACAATTCTGTGATTCAGTCCACTTAACAGTAAACACAACAGGGCCAATTCCAACACTAGATGAAGCATCAAAGTCAAAAGTCATTTCTGAGCTAAGGTCCATGTTAATGTGTACAACAGGAAGGTCAGCTGGCTTACCTGGAAAATTTCCAGTGGAAAAAATTAAGAGTGTTTTCTAGTTACAGTGGAGATGCATGCTTTATTGCCTCTGTTTTAGCAAAATTATCTAGTTGACATAGGTCCTATCCAGGATATCTTTTTTGATTCTTACTGAAACAGCTAAATAATCATTAATTCAATCCTTCCTCAATTCATGATAGACACTATTTCATCTCCCTCAGCAATTCCAGCATCCTTTCCTTCAATTAAACAAAAGGAATGCTCATTTAGAAATGAAATTAATTTCATTTAGAAACGAAATTAAGACAAAACTCTAGTCACTGGTTACTAGTTTATAGTTAATGATCAGTAAAATGAAAGAAGAGGCAAAGAAGAGGCAGTGTTCACAGACTAGTGAATTATTACTCTCCGTAAACCAAAATTTCTATGCAGCAAATCTGAGGAGGATTAATTACTTTATATAATGTTTAACTAATGTTTACTGATTTTGGTACTGCAATGCTCATGCATCAGTTCAAATACAAGAATTAGTGTCAGAAAAAGTAGAAAATAAAGACATTGTGCTGTGAGTTTTATATTCAAAACTTAGTTCTTATGATTTTTAGCAAGGTTTTAAACCAAAGCATCTAAACACAAAACAAACTATCTATTTTGAAATCCATTTGTTTTCTGTCTCTGCAGCATACAATGTAGTAGCAAAACACCAAGAAACACACCACACGTGACAGAAATAAAACCTCCTTAGGCCATCAATCACGATGGCCAAATAACCACTTACCTTGGCCTCACAGACCATGATTAGGTACCTCCAAACCAGAAGGACTTTCAACAGATAGAGCTGCATTCCTTCAACCATCAGAATTCTCTACAAAGCCATGTTTCCAAAGTGACATTTTTCTAGCTCACTTTTGCATGCTACATCAAGGTCTCATTAAGCCTGAGATAGGTTTACTATTAGTGGTAAACCAGCCTGAATCAACATAGGAATTAAAAAGAAAAAGCAGGTTTGGTTTGGTTTGTTGTTTGGTTTTTTTTACTAAATCTAGAAAAAGAAGAAACACTAACTCCTTGTAGGTTAAGATAATTCTTACACCCAAGCTTCAGCATTTCAAGTATTGCCACTGCAGCTACAGAACTGCTGACTACTTTAGAGAACTGGACATGCCTACTTCACATCAGGAGGCCAATTAGCATCACGAACAATTTGGCAAGACATTAGCATAACAAGAGCGGTTGCAAATCTATGAGAGAACTGTTTAGACCCGGTGCCCTCCCCCTTTGTGACTGCAAACCCCCTTCCTTTTTATCTTCTCCCCCCCTCTATTTCAAGAAGTTTCTTCATCAGCATGTGTATCCTAGACAGACAGTAACAGATACAGATGGTCAGGGTTTTTGAGGCCTGCCTGTTAGCCACAGCAAACATGTTCATACCTTCGCCTCCTTTCACAGCAGCCCAAGAGAGACTGATGGCAGGAAAGGAAATATTCGGTAAACAAATGACTAAGAATATAGGAATACTCTGAGACTTATTTATCCAGAAGTAAGATTTGTAATTGAAAATGTGAAGCAGTCATCCACCCACAATATACTACACCAGAATGCATTAGAACTATCTAAACCATTTGATCTAAATTAAATAGGTGATTGACTCATATGACATGATTAACATGACTGTCAGTGCTTTTTCCCCACTGCCCTTTATCACACAAACCCTTTTCCCTACTCCATCTCACCCACATACTGTTTATAATTTCTAATACATACTGAAGTACTTTTGGGAGGGACATATCTAAGTTTATTTGCACAGTACTCAGATATAGCAATGTATCTTATACGGAGCATGGGTGTGTGTAGTATGCTAGTGGCACCCAACACCCACACTGCTGTGAACAAGGAGCAATTGGCTGGATATTGCATCAAGCAGATGGTGACTCATTAACGTAGATAACCTATTAACTACTTCAGGTAAGGAAGATAGAAGTACTCTAGATAATACAGTAAAGATGACCTGAAACAAGAAAATATGAGGAATAAGTGAATAAGCACCTCCGGAAAAATATAGCGAGCACTATATCTAGCTGCATACTGAATTTCCCAACAGCAACTCATGGAACAGTCAAATTCCAGGACAAGTCACCCCAAATGACCAAAAGACTGCCACAGAGTGAGCACTATTGACCTAAAATACAGATCACTGGAGGTTTGGGTCCTCTTGGACACCGAGTGTAGGTTTCCAGCAATCCAGACGTACAACTTTGTACTTATACTCCATTACTTGGAACTGTAAAGTACACAGCCCTCAATTTTAAACCTGCTACAACAGATGTACTCTGAACACACTTAGTAACACAGGTATACCCTTTGCCATTTATACCACTGCTTATGCAGAAAATTGGACACAAGTGGGGTTTCAGCTTCAGAAAATACAGAAGATTGTGGAGAGATGCAGTTGAAGAAAAACTTATATAAAGAATTCAGACTGTACATTTTACAGACACTGGTAACGTTAGCAGCACATTCATTGCATGAATTTATCCTGTGCCTGTGGCCTTCTACTGTTAGCCAGAAGATTACAGGTGCGATTAACTGAACACTTTGAGGCTTTATATTTAAATTAGCTTGAGCTAGTATTACCTGAACACTCTAACACTTTGTATTTACATTTATCAAATTGTGCTGAAAATACACAAGACTAAGCTGTTAGAATTAAAATCATCCAGCAGTTTTCTGAAAATAGATTAGCAAATAGCAGTTAGTAATCTGATGAATTGTCATCTCCCCTATGTGGCATTTACCATACTTAAGATACATAGTTTTGTACCACGGATTTTAAATTAGAATTGTTTAAATAACAGAAAGTATCAGCAAGCAGTTGCTATAATTGTACACTTAATAATAGCTCTCACTCCACCAGCCAAGTCATTGTTAGGGTATTCCTGAGTTCCTTTTCCTTCCAGGGCAGAGGTGAGTGGTGCTATTTGAGCCACACTGGAATCTATTTTCAGATGTCACTTCCCCCAGCACATATGTAAAAGCGTAACTTTCCAATTAACAATTGCTTTTACAACAAATCTTTTACTTCCTCCTGCATTTCTTTAGTTCCTCACTACTTTACTAAATTGATGCCATTGACCAGTTTGATTACTGATAAAATTAGTGATCTGAGCATTCAATAGTTAGAAGTGACATTAACCTCACCACACTCCAAAATACAAAATGACTGAAAAAAGATTTGAGTCCTTTTGCTTGTTTAGGTAGATTTAAAGAAAACAGAATTGTCAGGTACTTTTTGAAGCTTCAACTGTCCAGTACTGGACACATCCAAATGTATCATTAACTCATCTCATGTGCATGTTGTGAAGACCAGCACCTGACTGTCAGTGTTCTCAAAGGGAGAAAACAGAACAATACACTTCTACATACAAAAAGGAAGCCAGGTACTAGAGCAGGAGCAAAGAAGAATCACAGGAAGATGAATTAAAAAAAAAAAAACAACACTTAAGTATGTAATTAAAACTTTTAGTAAGATCTGAACAACTGAACAGGTATCTGTCTGGACGCTCAAGTTTCCTCCTTGAATTTTTATTAAATTCTTAACTAACCTTAACAGCTACTGCTTATGACTAACCATATACAACATCATACCAAAATATATTTTTAGTCTGCTACACTTCACAAAGGCATGTGCCATTTGCCACTGAGTTATGATCTGTTTTTTCTGTGACATTATCACATTACTCTTGAAAAGATTAATGCTGCTGCTTAATCTCACAGTTTGAACCAATATATGGACACTAAGCCTTAGCCCGCTGTCGGATCTCCCCACTACCTGTCTGAGAATCAGCGATTAATATTGCAGATCATCACTTGTTACAATATAATTTTGTAATGGGCATGTGGGTGCCTTCAAAGATAACTCACACACAGGTGAAAACTGTTCCAGAGCAAGTGATTTATTTTATAGATGGCATGGAGCTGTACAATCAACCTATATTATTTTCTATATGGCAGGATTAAAACCTAGGGCCACAAGTCGCCTGAACTAAAAACCAAACAATTTATAAAGATAGGAAAAATTTCTACCATTTTAACTGTTGTAACCACAGTGTAACTCATTCCCAGCTCTTAATAAATTCAGGAAAAACAATGTTAAAATAAAGTGACTGCAAAAAACTCCAATTTTTTCTGTCCTAAAAAAAAATACCACTCAAACTGAAATAACTGAAAACCAATAGAGAGCTTCTGAATCAGACAAAACAAGAATGAATTTTTTTTTATGACCACAGGTAGAAGATGACATTTTCTGAAAAAGAACAGAATACAAGCTTGCAGCGTCCCCTCTGATAATGAGGTTACAGTGAGAGTTGTTTTCTCCAGTTCCTAGAGGCTTCTTATTAAATTTGATCTAGACCAACACTGTGCTGCCTGGCCAACATGCAGAAATTACTGCTCCTGTGTAGGCTGCAAATCACTGCCATGTCTCTCCTCTATCCTAATCTCATATCATTTGCAGAGTCCTCTTGGAGGAACGTGACCTTCACATGTTGTTAGAAGTCCTATCAACTTGCAAATCCTGAAATGTATTTTGAAGACGATATTCATGCATCTTCCCAAACCCCCTTAAGCGCAATTCCGCTTTGCATTATCTTCCAGCAATACAAGAAATGCATCATCAGATCAGACAGACAATCTCTTTTTTTCCCTCCTCCCCTTGAATTTCACAGCATTTCTCTGTGATTTTCTCAATAAGTCAATATAAAACCTGTCTAAAAGAAAAAAAATTCTGTACCTTGAAACCTAGTATCAATAAAATAAATAGTCTGATTACCTGCAGATTATTGTACTTTTTTTCCCCAAGAAAAACAGGCATTTACTGAACTATATTAGATGACATTCCTAGCCAATATTCTGTGTAGCAGTAATATGCTACAACTACTGCAACTTAACTGCTCCAAAAGGTTTGCTGAAAAAGGAAAACATTTCTTTTCAGTAGGGGAAAAAATCTCAGTATTAAAACTCAGTAGTGAGATTAATGGACTAATTCCATTCTAGATACCAGCTTTCATTTTAATACCATTAAAGGATCAGAACAGAGACAGACTGATAAGGTCATGGATAAAACAATTTGACACATTTATGTTTGTGCTTTAAGGCCAAGTACATAGTCCAGCTTTCCCATAAAACTATTACAGATACAGATTCTCCCTGAGAGGTATTGGAATAAAAAGGAGAATAAGTTAAAAAAAAAAAAAAAAAAGTTGGCTTGCTAATATGACTCCTATCAGCAGTTCATGTTTTCTCAGACATTTTACTACTGTACACGTGATCCTTCCAATCAATGATAAAATCCTTAATAAAGGTGAGAACTCCAAAAGTATCACAGAATCATAGAATCACCAAGGTTGGAAAAGATCCGTAGGATCACCCAGTCCAACCACCTACCCATCACCAAGAGTTCTCACCAAACCATGTCCCTCAAAACAATGTCCAAACATTCCCTGAACACCTCCAGTGTCAGTGACTCCATCACCTCCCTGTGCAGCACATTCCAGTGCCTGACCACTCTTTCAGAGTAGTATTAATGTCCAGCCTGAACTCCCCTGGTGCAGCTTGAAGCCATTCCCTCTCATCCTATCACTAATTACATGAGTGAAGAGTCCAACCCCCAGCTCACTACAACCTTCCTTCAGGTAGTTATAGAGAGCAATAAGGTCTCCCCTGAGCCTCCTCCAGACTAAACAATCCCAGCTCCTTCAGCCACTCCTCATAATACTTGTGCTCCAGATCCCTCACCAGCTTTTTGTTGCCCTTCTTTGAACATGCTCCAGGGCCTCAATACCTTTCTTGCAGTGAGGGGGGGTCTAAAACTGAGTAACAGTACTGGAGGTGCAGCCTCACCAGTGCTAACTACAGGGGGACAATTACTTTCCTGTTCCTGCTGGCAACACTGTTTCTGATGCAATCCAGAATGTCATTGGCCTTCTTGTCCACACGGGCACACTGATGGCTTGTGTTCATCTCTTCTGCTGTCTCATTCATCCCACTGCCATTTTATGTACTATTTGTATATCCATTCCTCTCCACTTTTCTGCTTGTTCCCTTTTTTCTAGTACATTCTTACCCATTCCAAGTTACCATCTCATTCCCAGTGCTTCCCATTTCACAGTAATGTTACAGTGAGAACCTCTGGGGACTGCTTACTTAAATTCACTGTGTACAAAACCAGGACTTGATCTCGACCACCATCACCGACTGATCTATCAAATGTTCTTAGTGCATCCTTTGATTGCTTCTGGGAAAATCAGCTCTATTCTGCCCACTGCTCCTTGAATTCTGGTAGTCACACATATTCCATGTCCTGTACATACAAAGCAAAACCTCTCCTAATGATCTTCTTCCATTTACTAGAAAAACTATTTCTAATACTTGCAATGACTGTGCATCTTTTCTTTTTCACCCTTTCTATTAGAGAGAGAAGCAGCTTATTTTCACATTCCACTCCCTAAATTATTATTTCATTCACAGTCCAGGGAGAAACTTAGTCAACAGATTGACTTCTCTCATCATCAGTTTTTTAAAACATCTATATAATTCCCACAAATTACATTACAATTCCTTCAATTTCTCGTCTTTCACTTTCACAACAGTGCTTAAAAATAACATTTTTACAATTTTCAGGCTGTTGATGAGTGACATCACTCATCAATCTAACCAATATTTTCCCTCCACTCTACCACACGCTCCTCTAAACATCTAGGTCACCTTAAGCTGGAAGATGTATTCCAACCAACACTCATACTGAGACATGATTGTTTACTGAAAGTTCTTTGGGTTACATCATCATAAAGGGCAATTATAATGTTTGGAAAAGAATTTTAACCACCTTGCAGTGAAACACATGAAAACGCATTATAAGCATTATATCTGTACAAACATGCATAATAAAACCAGTAGAGTTAGACTGGTACCATTATTTAGTCTTTCTAATGTGAAAATCTAATGCAGAGACATTTACCCAGTTCATTTCTCTATTACCTGAAATAGTACCAAATGAACAGAAACACAAAAAAAAGTTTAAGAATTTGATAAGAACATGGGATTCGAGAGATGAAATGCACCATGTCCTTACTGTTGCCCTCTGTAGCAGGAACACAAACGAACTGTGGTAATCAGCCCACAATTATACTTTATGTGCAGAGAGTAATGACAGAAAAGAATGGTCAAGCAATTTCCCTGACATCCAAAGGCAAGAACTTTCTTTGTACTCTGATTAGCTATATTAGAGATATAAGAATTACTTTTATGCTTTTAAAGCATTTTGTCTCTGGGTTAGAAATGACGTATTTCAGCTCTTGAATAAATGCAAACATTTGAATGCATACATAACTGAGAATAGAGAGGTAGAATGAGACTGGAATGCTTCTTACTTAAAATCTTTATTTCAGCACAAAAGGTAGCGAGGAAATGAAGGCTGGCTAGCAGCTGTAAAGCATCTAAATTATAAGAATGGCCTCACTTCTAAACAGTTACAGTTGTAGCAAAAAGACCACTGAGTCTTCCTCATCTAGACAAGGAAGAGAGGCAGATGAAACAGCTTCATTCTCAAAAAGGAACAGTTACATATGGAAGACAAATAGCGCCTCATTCTCACATACAGAGCTAGATCAAGGAGGGAGAGGAAGCAAGGACTAGAAAACAGCATTGTTTTACACAGTGTACTAGGTAGAATCATGAATCCTTCGACCCAAATATAGGTTGAAGGAAATTAACTATAGGATTGTAGTAAGAGATTAAAAAATAACTTCATAAGTGAGTTCTTTGTCTATTGAAAAATCCTACAAAGCAGTCAGATTTAAGCTTGATCTTCGCATTTTGGATTTTTTTTTTTTTTTTTTTTTTTTTTTTGTAAACAGGAAACATACCCGTTAAGAACATTAAAAAACAATGGGCTGATATCTTCCATCTCAATATCAAGCACCTCAGTGGCCCAAACATGCCCCTCCAAGACTTCCTGCACCCTTCACTTTCTGCAATCTTCAGCTTCTAACCCATATCTCATTGCTGCTGCTTTTTTCCTCTTTTAATTAACAGATGGATAACTCACACAACTGTTATCACTCTGTTTTGCTCAATGCTTAGAAAACTAAGGTTATGGATGTTGTAAATTTTATTTCCCTTTAAAATGAGTAAAGAACAAATTTCCATAAAAATGATTTGGTTGAATGGCTTCCAAGTGGTCTTTTTGAAAAGAAATAAAGAAATCATGCTGATTAAACTTCATGAATGATTTTGATTGTACATAGTAAATATTCATCTATACTTCTCAAACACAAAGACACCGCATATTACAGAAGTGGTTATTTGGCTTGTTTCAGTTTTAGGTACTACTCTGAATCCTACTTTGGCTTCTAAGAATGTTGCATCTTTTCAAATGAACATTTTGCTTTCAGTAGTATGAGGTCACCTGCACATAAAAATCAAGCTTCCTGTACTTAGTGAGTTAGTCATCTTGTATGTGACCGCAATTTTATGACCTTCAGAGAGCAATTGCTAGCCAGCTAACCTGAGATTAATGATAAGCAAGTATAACTTCTTTTCTCCACCTCTCAAAAGTCAAAAACAGGTAAAGTTATTTTAGTCAAAATAGTACTACCCAATTCTCACTTCATTCAAATAGCTGCCATTAAATTAAGAAAGTTAATCTAATATATGGTTCTTCATGCCAAGGACCAACAATATTAGATAGATTATTTATTTATTTATTTATTTTAACTGAGTACCTAACACTTAGTTCTTTAAAGACCCTTAGGTTTACTTATCCCTTGATGATCTGTATTAACAGTTTCTTGTTTTTGTACTCAAGCTTTCTTGCAAAGCATGTGCTTTAGTAACTACTCTATTTGCCTTTTCTCTATGACAAGTGTTTGTTCCAAACCTACTCTCTTCTGAAAAAAATACATTATCTCTTTTTGGCCTAAAACCAAGCTAGTATTTTCACTAGAAAACCCACTACTTTGGGGCCTCTTACCTAGCTGAACCTCTGAAAAGACAATACACCTGTTTTGTCTATTTGCATATCACAACCTTCCAATTACCTTGGTGCGTAATACCCCAGAGGACAGTCAGCCTTCCTTTGGACAGTTAAGGTCCTTGTGGATGTGTTTGACAGGCAGACAGTTTGGATGGGCCTAACAGTCTGGACTTCAAGACATTGCTCATCTAACAACACTGAAGTATGCAAGCTGACAACTCACTGGTGAGTGGGTATTTCTAAACACACAGCATTCCTCCCCTACTAATTCTCTAGAAATCAAAGACAAATCCCTTCTGCTTTATGTTCCTAAAGCTTCTCCAGCCTGAATTAGATGCAGACTAGCTAGCAAGCTATCCTGCTCCCTTTCACACTCCAGTTTCCCATATTGATACGGATTTCCACATCAGTGTTGCATGACCCTCCAGACACAAAAGTACTGGAAGAGACTCATACTTCATATAAAGTTGTAAAATCAAATTTGTAAACTTTCATGATTTGTATTTACATAAAAATGGCAGAAAAACAATGCCACATCCATTACAACACTACACAGTTGCTTATAGTATCATTGGAAGTAAAGTACTTTACTAAATGCTTTTGCCTCATCATCATGCCTTCACACTAGCAGGAAAATGTAATTTCATTTCCTAAATGATACAATTGCGTTAAAAAAAATAAAAAAAACATGGGGGAGGCAGGGGTGAATCAAACATAGAAGGAAACAGTCGATGGACCTTGTGAGCAACAGAGAAGCTGATTCTCAGCTGAAGAAACAGGCACAGACATTTCTCAACAAGCAAGCTGAATAGGCCAAGAGCTTCAAAGACAACTGTCAAAAGGAAGTTTGCTTGCATAAATTAGTCAGCGCTTAATTCTATCTAAACAAGACAATGTTGCTGGAAAAGGAGATGAAAGAGGAAAAGGAAGCCAGAATATGCTATTTAAACAAGTTAGACAGAAGCATTCTCTGCATTCTTTTCCTCTGAAACTACCACATATAGGTAGTCCAGCATATACTAAGTTTTTCTTTTTCCTAGTGGCTGACAAATAGATTCAAGAAGTGTTTATGCAATGCAAGAGAGGCGTTTCCCGATACCTAGCCTTCGCACAGAACTAAAAACAAATTTGTCAGATTAAGGATGAATGTGGTTTTCCTTCAAATATCTAATTCTGCCCACATGACAACCAATATCACATAAGCCAACACTCCGATAACCTAATCAGACTGATTGCTAGCAGCATTCACATTTTATGTGACAAGAGAACTGCTATCCTTCATAAATCCTCAAACTAAAATACTATGCAGCAAGACAGCCTAAAATACTTTAGTACTGAATGTCCATGAGCTCAAAAATCATGTCACCTATCAGGATGGCTTGTTCATCCCTCTTTTGTGTTAAAGGGAACAACAGTCTGACACAAAGACGGGCTCGCAACATACACTGCCAAGATAAAACATGCCTAGTGCTGACTGGATTATCCCTCACAGCTGAACCACCTGAGATGTGTTTGAAGACGTGCTTCATGCTGAAACATGTCAATAAAACCAAGAAGGGGGAAAACTGAGCCAAAGCTTACTGCTACAAGAAGAAATGAATAAGCAAGTCAACAGAGTTCACAGAGTACCCATGCAAACCATGGCTTATATAAGAAGGCTGGACCACGTCCAAAAACTATCGGACATGTAGAAAAACAAGAATACTGAAGCCTCTCTTTAGCCAGTGTTGTTTCTTTTATTCAGAAAGTCCTGATATCAAGACAGTGAAATGTGATTTTCCTTAGCTGACAAAATACAGTTTCAAGATCTGCATATTTAACCAGAGCATAGTAAGAAGACCAAATACAAAATATTACACCAGTGTAAAGGAAACTAAAGTACTCTATACATACAGTGAAAATCTAAGTGACTTGACAGGTGTATACATTAGGTAGAATACAGAAGGTATGAACTGCAAAAAAAAAAAAAAAAAAGTGACAAATTTCAGCATTTACTATTTGTTCTTAAACTTTATTTCACTGATTTCAGTTACATATGAGAACTCATTTACTCATTCAGTTACATATGAGAACTCATTTAAGGTTCACCATCTGAAACTACATGTTAATCATTACCTTCATGAAAGACCTAAGCTTTTACTGGTGTATTAACTGTGGATTAAGCAGCACAATAAATAAAGGTATCTTTTCCAGAAATAAAACTTCAAGAAGCAGCAGCTGAACACACTCAGTTGGCAGCAAGAAGCCTCTATCCCAAACAGAGACACTTACTACATTTCTTGTGAAGTACACACTTCACCACTGTATGTTTTACAATACATCTTTTCAAAACCTGCTTGTAGCTACAAGTCTATTGCAAAGCCAGCATTTGACTCCCAGCCCTGCTTCTTATAGTTAACAGAGATTTCCTTCACCCTGGAAATGGTGATGGCTCATTAGTCAAGTCTGCCAAAGAACCAACAGTTAAGGGCAAAGAGGGCGATACACAAGAGCAAACAAAAGCAAAGCAACAAAAAAATAAACTATAGTCATTCAATTTGAATTACTCTAATGCTTAACCAGTGCTTCAATCCCAAAAAAAGGACTGCAATGAAATTAGGATTACAAACACAAGTTTACAATTCAACATAAAATTGTTCTTAACATTCAAACATTTGCATCAGTCTATTTGCGCATGCATGTTAGGACAAGCTAATATGAAAAATATGAATAGTATGACAAAAGAAATACCTGTCTCTAAATAGAAGTTGTCAAATGTTGCCTGAAGTCCCCGCTTTGTACTGACATTTCAGTAGTAAACAGGATAGTAAAACCTTACTGAAGAAGACTATCCACATGGTAAAACTGCATCTCATCTGTGATTATTATTTCACAGTCTCTCTCACTAGCGAGAGAACCACAAAATAAATCCCAGATGTGTAATAGAGAAATAGGGCACTTGCCAATTCTGTGTAACCAAAGATGCATAGAAACTGTAATTCTGTAATGCTCACACAGAATACCAGGTATTTTATATAAATAATTAAGCTTTTCCTCTCAAAAAGATGGAATCTGTTCAAAATAAGAATTCTCGCTTTTCCCTCCCTTCTTCCAATCACCATTAAAATAAGCCCTAATAAGCCTTATAAAAATAAGACCCAAAAACCTATTTTCAAAAACAAAAATTTCCAATGAATACATTACCAGTTCATAATGGTTCCATCATTGAACCATCATTTCCATATAGGTCTCTCTAGAAGTACTGCCTCCTACTTATTTCCATGGAAACTATGACAGATATAAAAGAACACAACACCATGAAAAACTCCTCAGCTGTAAAACATTTTTTTTCCAACACAGTCAGCACCATTAGCTATGTATTTTCATCAATAATGATCAAGAGCCTGCGTGCCTCACTCATAAGTGAGGTGGCCAGTGGAGGTGACCCACTGCCACTGTCAAAATAGACCACCATTTTTCCACATGGAGTAATTAAATGGCATCTTTGCTCCAAATACACTTCCAAGTCAGACACCATATTGGCCGAGTGCCCCTCTGCTGCCATCTGCCATATGGCAACAGCATGTAACAGAATACCGGTGAGAAGGTTCAACCTCTAATGTCATAGCACAAACATCCACCTCAGACACAGTGAGCCAACATAAAAAAAAATAAAAAATGAAAAAACAAAAGAGGCATTACTTCAGTGGCACCCTCAGCATTTAAGGCACATTTTTTCCTACGAAAATATTTCCCCTTCCAGAAGTCAAGTATCTTCTGTGGGTAGTAATATCTTTAAGTTATTTTACCCGTATACTTGAGACAGAGCAAAAGATTAAGAGAACAGGATGAAAAAACATGTTTTGCTCCATGGTACCAATTAAAATTAAGGCAATGATTCCTTTTGCATGTTTTGTGATTCAAGCATAACAAAACAGTTACACTGCAGAGAATACCCCTAGCTCTTCTTGCCAGAAAGCTAACAGTTATTTCTCACACATCTTCCCTACCAGCTATTGTAAAAAAACTTCAGCAATTAAAAGGTTTGATATCTTACATGTGAAGGCAAGAGAAGATACAAAAGCAACTAAAACATGACATGCACTCAAAACATTTCATTCCTTTTATCTCTGTCAGTACCGCTAGACAGTCACCTACCCGAACCACTCCACTGCCAATTCACAGCACAGGAGTCTGAATCAGCTTCTGAACATGGATCACAGAGTCACCAGGATGCAGCACGGAGTTTATCAAACCATCCACCAAATGGAACTGTGAAAAATAATTAGATAGTGTTTTCAAGATGAAGGTATAATTGGCATAATAAAAAAAAAAAGAAGAAAAGTTTCAAATCCACACATTCCTTTTGCTTTAACATCAGAATTAAACACAGAAAACACTGAAGGGGCAATGTGTAACTTATCAATACAACATCCTGCAATTACTCTTGAAACTCTGTCAAATCTCAAAGTAATACAAATAATGTGCCAAAACACTAAAAGCTAGAGCTGATTATCATGTCCTAATTTTATACCAGACAAAACAAAAACATATGAATTGCTAGCGAGCTTGAGTTCAAAACAACTGTTTGTTATTTGTGTGGATGGATTTTTAGTGTAATTATCGAGTTAACAAAATGCAACCAAAAACAACGTTTAGTTCGATGCAGGACCTACACGAGGTGACTTCCTCCTCTAAGGACTGCTTTTTGCTTTGCTTTTCTGGAAAAGCTGTAGCACGTTCTCTGAGAGAGAAACTGTAGCATCCACATTGTCAAAAGAACTCGCATAGACCTCATGGAGAAATACAACTCCTAGAACAGATAAGTCCTTTTAAAATGCAGCAATTAATTTTATTAACCTACCAGACACCTTTCATTTAGCTTAACGTCGGATTTTACTGAAAGTCTGCAGCCACAGCTACTAGCAAGGTGGTTGCTTACAAGTAGTTGGACCTCTTCTGAGAAGTTTTTTCTGCCTGGAGAGCATTTGTGGAATATTGCCATATACTCTGTATGCTGAGGACACAGTTTTACTATGTGGCCAAGGCTAGTGAGCTGGAATAATGAAGTCAGTCCAAGATGTATATGGAACACACCCATTGCCTCATCTTGATGACATTTCTTGGGGCCAGCACAAATAAGGTAACAAGATACAGAAGGAGGGCCACAAATTAGAAGAGGACAGTTTTGCTATCTGCTTTCAAAGCAGCAAACATATTCCACACCAAAAAATACCTAATAAATTTAGGTAGGTAATGAAAGCTTTCTGTAAAGAAGAAAGATTTTTTGGGGGGATATAAAATTCTTACTAACATACTATACTATTTTTATAAAGCATTCAGTCACAAAACTGAGTTTAATAATTCCAAAAATGTCTAAGGTTCTGTGCAGCAGTAGTGGTCATTAAAATAACTTCTGTGACTTAGAGATTTAGCAATCTCTAAAGCCTCCATTCTAATATAACTATTTAACAGATGGTTGGTGTTTCAGCTTTGCCAAGACGTTGCTGTTATGATTTCTGAACGTCTTATAGCCAGCACATCAAGAAACACTGGAGGATGCCAGGGTTCTGTGATTGTATAGTTACTTCCCCTGTTTGCTTGGGGGGGAGGGAAGGAAGGGGAAGGCTGTTTTCCCTCATGGCACTGGAACTTTCCTTTGAAATTTTCCTACTGCCTCTCTACCTACAGACAAATTTTTTACATGACCAAAAATATTAATGTAAGTATCATATTAAATGAAGTTCATACCTGGCCAGCAACTCCCTCCACACACACAGAAACAGCTTTCTTGGTTCTTAACTAGAGCAGAGTAACTTCCCTCTCCTTTATCTCACCCTCATGCACAGAAGGTTAACTTTTCAAGTTCAGCTGCAGATTTAAGTGGCATCCTTAAAGTGGAATGACAAACATGCTGACTCTTCCAGACAACTTGTCCAGGACTGTAACTGCCTTCATCAAGTACTGAATTCTGCACTATGCTGCAACAGTGCTTCAGTCTGTGACTTACTATATCCCAAGCAGCAATGACACAGTAATTGTAGTGCCATATAAGCAATGACCAATTGCACTGATCATTACATAAAGGATTATTATCTAGGTGTTATCTAAGGACTGTAACTCTTCCATCTACTTTTCTTTCTCCCTACTGACAAATATGGCTCTCCTACACCAGCTTAAAAGACAAACATCAGTTTAACCCCACTGTCAAATGCAATGTGTTTCCTGAGACCATTAACCACTTCCTTCTTATTAAGGCTAAGATTTAAGTTTTTCTTACTTTCTTTAGTAAAGAAATTAACTACTCTGACACACACGCAACAAGCACTCAATGCTGAGCTTGTCTCCAAAATTGAAGGTTTAGAAGAAGAAAATGAGCACTTTTAAAGATCTCTGGAAAAAAATATCTTGTTCTGACACTTCTTTCCCTTATTTTTTTATTTGCAACATGATAATTTAGAAATTAACTGTCTGCAGTTACTTCTAGCTTTTTCACTACCACATACTTCCATTCATTTCAGAGGAGTTATAAACCAGAACTCCTCACAGACAGACAGATTTTGCCACTCAGTGCACAAAATCACCCATTTTAGACAACATCTGATAAAGAACAAGTACTTCTGTGGCTGCAAAGCCAAGCATGAGAACAGACAACTTGGATTTTCATACCACACTTCCGAAAATCATGCTCCATTTTAACAAAAAGTTGTAAATTAAGAAAATGTCAACGGTTTACGGGCTGGTTCGGCCCAGTTCCATGACAGTTGTTGTGGGGGACCCATGGACCCACGCTCCAGGAAAGGGGAAGGAGAGATGGGCCTAGAAACAAAACAGCAGCAACGATCTGAGGGGGAAAACTAATTTACTAAATAAGATATCAGAAAGCAAAATAACACAATATAATATAATTGGAATTAAAGCTAATAAATCAAATAAAATGAGCAAGAGAGAGTGTCTGATAAACCGAAGGCCTTACGCTAACGCTGTAGGCAGAGGGCTGCAACAAACACTCACTGCTGAGTTGATCCCAAAGGGAAGAGAGACGGTTCTGTGACCGCAGACAGTTTTTATCTTTCCCTCTGAGTGGAAATATGTAAAAATACAAAGCAATGCAAAATCCTCTGGGGAATGCAGTTCTTCTCTTCTGAGACAGGTACACCCAGAACTATCGATGATCCATGGAGTTGAAGCATTAACTCTTAATGCACTACATGATGTTATGATGTGGAATACCAATACAAAAAATAATAAAACCATGACAGAAAATCAGAAGAAATTGCTTTTGGTGTCCATTTCTGTTCATATGGTTACTGTGGTTCTTTTTTTCCAACAGTTCTGTGGCATGAAAGATCAGAATCTGACTAGCTTCATGAAGTCCTGCACAGGTATTGCAGGAAAAGATAAAGGTAGGGAAAGATAGGGTCTGCATTGTCATCTAGCACTTCAGATTTTGGAAGAATATATCCTGAAGTCCAAGTTTGAATCAGTAGTAATATAAGTTCATAACCGAAATCTATCTACTAATTCTGAATAGACTCACTGAAGAAAGATTATATATCCAGCATCACTTCACTGTGCATTTCACACAAAGCCAAAAAGCAGCATCACAGCAATACTGACGTACTTACTGATAGCAGTAAGCAATCAGAATGATTATTTCAAGTACCAAAATTCCTCAGAAATACTCCATTAAATAAGTTTTGATAGACTCAGAAAGACCATTAAAAATGTTTGTTAGTCAGTCCTACTGCATCAGGAGATATATACAAGCTAGTAATTTGCTTTCACAAGGAAGAGAAGAAAAAATATTTTTCTATAACGTGATTCTCCCCTTCTTCACCTACCGTGACAAAAGAAAACACATTCAGAGATTTCCTTAAGCATGTTTCCATTGAATGTATAGTTCAAACTAAGAGGAAAATAAACAGAAAAATACAAATTTATGAATTAATGAACACAAAAACTAGGAAAGCACATAGAAGTTGATAATTCAGCAGGAATATTAATATATTTAGGTTTGAACAGAACAAAGAATCCTACCCATGAATACTTTCTGAAAGCAACTAAACATTTTCTGCATCAGATTCTTTTTATTAAATGGAGATAATGGAGCATGGATATAATTACAGAGAACACACACCTATACTAGTTATTTTATATTACAAGAAGTTATTTTGACACATTTATTCTTCACTCATTTCAGAAATCAGTGAGAGACTACTATCCTTCAAAACATTAACATATAATACTGTTATATAGCAATTCACTTTCCTGGAAAGTAAGTGACTGACAGGAGAATGAATCAACTTGCAGATTCTATGCAAGTGCAGGTACTTGCCAACAAGTAGCTCGACAAATTGGTTTTTACACAACCTAAAAATAGAGAAATTTGACACTGGATATACTTTCTTCTCCAGATGAATGACTCCATGACAGGAGAGTAAGGAAACCCTCCTAAGCAGTGTATGCTATTGCACTCAGCTCAGCTTCACCACTGGCTGTAATTTCAGGAAGCACAACTCAAGTCCTATCCAAGTACCAAGACTGATACAAGAAAATTTACCATCATACATATATATTTTGGATATTCATAGAATCATAGAATCATATGATTAGGGATCTTAAAACATCTCTTCCGTCTTTTTAGATAGACACACACACTTCCCTATATTTATATATATCAAAAGACAAATGTGAAAATATATATTTAGTTCACTCCTGTGAAACTTTTCAGCCTAACATTAAGAACAAACCAGACACACAGAAACTAGAGTTCAGTCTTTCATGAGCCTCTGATTCTTCCCAAGAGTTTACTATCTACATGAGAGCAGAGGGAAAAAGTACTTCAATTTCAAAAAACTACAAGACTGACAACTTTCAAATTAGAAAAAGTAAACATAATCCATAATATCTGCATCAAATATTGTTTTGAGGGACAAAAGTGGACAATATATAAATATTAAGGGTGACAATAAAAGATATACATGCCCTCAGGTTGAAAGTCATTTCCAATTTACCATGCTCTAGATTGTTACTACCACTACTAGACATACTACCACAAATGAAGTATATACCTGAAGAAAATACTACAAAATAATCTCAACTGTTTCACGGTTATTTAAAAAAGAGTCTGTTGAACTTTCAATTCCTAAACAGTCTGTGAATGCATTTATTTGAAGATGAATTGTTGTGAATTCTGGCTTGAGACTGGAATAAAGATTGCACCATGTGATCTTTAATTCACAAGATCAAGTTTTGGTCTGAGAGAACTTGATAGCTTCACAACAGTTCCTGTTAAGTATGGAAAAGATCAGTATTAAGAACCTACCTTAAGGAAAAAAAAATCCCCATCTCCAGTTAATGCTTAGGTTAATCACTGTACTACACAATTTGAGAGGAAAAAAGCATCTGCTAGAACACAGCATTCAAAATAATTCAGGACCTGATATATTCTGAGGAGTTTTGTTTCAATCCTTGCACCTTGGGAAAATAAGTTATTTTCTACTAACAGTATTTTCCTCTGATATGCAACATGGAATATTATCAACAAACAACAAGGGAGTTATTTCACAGAATCATACAATGGTTTAAAATTGGAAGGGATCTTAAAGGTTACCCAGTTCAAACTCCCTCACTATGGGCAGGGGTAATTTTCATTACACCAGGTTGCCCAGGGCCCCATCCAACCTGGTCCTGAACACGTTCAGTAACAAAGTATTCACAGCTTCAGCCTGTGCCAGTGCCTCACTACCCTCAAGTAATGAGCTTCCTCTTATCACCTAATCTAAACCTCTTTTCTCTTAATTTGAAAATATTGCCCATATCTCATCACTATACTCTCTAATAAAAAGCTCCTTCCCATTTTTCCTGTAGGCCCCCTTTAGGTATTGGAAGGCCAAATAAGGTCTCTCCAGAGCTCTCCTCGTGGTTCTTCAACACCAGCTCCCTCAGACTGTCTTCGTAACAGAGGCACTGATCATCTTCATGGCCTCCTCTGGAAGGCACTACAACAGTACACATCCTTCTTATGCCCGAAGCCCAGAGCTAAACACAGTACTCCAGGTGGGATCTCACAAGATCAGAGTAGAAGAGAAAAAAAATCACCTTCCTTATCCTTCTGGTCATGCTTCTTTCAGTGCAGTCCAGGGTACATTTGGCTTTCTGGGCAGCAAGCACACAGTGCTGATTCATGTCCATGTTCAAATTATCCAAAACCTTCAAGTCCTTATCCTCACAGCTACTCTCAATTCACTCATTACCCAGTCTGTATCAGTGTCTGGGATTGCCCTGATCCAAGAGCAGAACTATGTTCAGCTTCATGAGCTTCACAAGGTCCACTCCTCAAACCTGTCAGGACTGCACTGTTTCCCCTCCATGTGTTGATCATACCACACAGCTTGGCGCAAACATGCTGAAGTGGCATGGCATTCAACCACACTGTAATCAGCAAAGAAGTTAACAGCATTAGTTCCAGTGCCAACTTCTGAGGAGCACCACTCATCACTGGTCTCCACTTGGACATTCTGTCATTGACCACAACTCTTCAAATGCGACAATCCAGCCAATTCCTTATCTACTGAGTGGTCTATCTATCAAATCCACATCTCTCCAGTTTAGAGACAAGAACGTCATGCTCAACAGCATTTAATGCTACTTGCACAAGACCAAGCAGGTCAGATGCTTTTCCCTTATCCACCACTGCTGTAACCTTACCACAGAAGGCCACCAAATCTGTCAGATACTTATTTACCTTTAGTGAAGAAGCCAAGCTGGATGCCCCCAGTTACCTCTCTGTTCTCCACATGCCATAGCATACGTCCCAGGAGAATCTGCTCTCTGATCTTGCTGGGTAGAGATGAAAATGACTACCTGGTTTTCTCTGGGTCTTCCTTTTTCCCTTTTTTAAAAATAAATGTTATGTTCCTCTTTTTCAGACACTGGGAAACTTACTTGACTATCACAACTTCTCAAATGAGATAGATGGTGGCATAGCAACATCATCTGCGAGGTCTCTGAGGACCATCAGATGCATTTCATCGGGTCCCATGGATTTCTGCCCATGATGTCATTTGCATGACAGCCTGGTTGCCAAATTAGAGAAGAATGGATTTGATGGATGAACTACCCACTACTCACTGTGTAAGGAACTGGCTGGATGGTCGCACTCAAGAGAGTTGTGGTCAGCAGCTCAGTGTCCAAGTGGAGACCAATGATGAGTGGCATTCCTCGGGAACTGGTGCTGGGACCAGAGTTATTTAACATCTTTGTAGGTGACATGGACAGTGGACCAAGTGCATCCTCAGCAAGTCTGCAAACACAACCAAGCTGAATGGTGAAGCTGACAAGCTAGACAGAAGTGATGCTATCCAGAGGGACCTAGACAGGCTTGATAAGAGCCTATGACAACCTCTGTGAAGTTCAGTAAGGCTAAGTGCAAGGTCCTACATCTGGGTCAGAGCAATCACAAGCACAGACAGAGACTGGGGAGAAAATGGCTTGAGAGCAGCCCTGAGGAAAAGGATTTGAGGATGCTGGTTGATGAAAGACTCAACATGAACCATCAGTGTACACTTGCAGGCTACAGGGCCAACTGTATCCTGAGTTGCATCAAGAGAAGCATGACCAGCAGGTCGAGGGAGGTGATTCTGCCCCTCTGCTCTGCTCTCATGAGATCTCACCTGGAATACCACAACCAATTCTGGAGCTCCCAACACAAGAAGGACATGGAGTTACTGGAGTAGGTTCAAAGGAGGTCCACAAAGATGACAAGAGGGCTGGAGCACACCCCCTTTAACAACAGGCTGAGAGAGATGGGCCTCTTCAGCCTGGAGAAGGCTCCAAGGAGACTTTACAGCAGCCTTCCAGTACCTGAAAGGAGCCTATGGAAAAGTTCGGGAGGGATTTTTTTTTTATATGGGCATGCAGCAACGGGATGAGGGGAAATGGTTTTAAACTGGAAGAGGGTACATTTAGACTAGAAGAAATTGTTTACTGTGAGGGTGGTGAGACACTGGAACAGGTTGCCCAGTGAGGCTGTGAACAACTCATCTACAGGGAGGTGTCCCTGCCTTCTACAGTGGGGTTGGAACTAGGTGATCTTAGAGGTCCCTTTCAACCCAAACCATTCTATGATTTGTGCCCATTCAGCTTCCTTAGACAGTCTTGAATCTGATCTTCACTTCCTCAGTGAACAGTCCTTCTTTCTCCCAGTCCCTACCTTTGCACTCCGTGACTTGGGCAGTGTGACTACAGCACTCAACTGGTAAAGACTGAGGTAAGAGAAGTCAGTGAGTACCTCCGCTTTCTCCTTGTTGGCTGTAGCTATGTCTCCTGTTTCACTCATCAGGGAGTGCAGGCACATATATGGTTTCTTTTATCTTCCTTTACCGTCCTGTGTATTGAAAAACCCTGCTTGTCATTTTTTAGATCTCTAGTCAAGTTCAGTTCCAGCTGTGCCTTGTTCTCTTGACGTCTCTGCATTTCTGGGCGCTGCCCATGCATGATTTTGTGTTTTTTGTTTGTTTTGTCTTAGCCAAGCTGATCTCCTGTATTCTCTGGTCAAATTTCTGCATATCAGGTCCCTGGGTCCTAGGAAAAGTATCTATAAATATATATATACCCTAGCTCACATTTTCTCCTTTATCTCTGAGATTCCAAGGAATTACATGCACCAGTACCCTAAATTGCCAAAAGTTTGCCTTTCTGAGGACTGGGGTCTTGCTTCTACTTTGCACTCACCCTATATGTTTTGAGATGGAGAATTCTACCAGTGTATAAATCACTGTAGCCCTGACTTTCTCCAGTCTTGACATCACCAGTAAGTTCTTCCACACTGGTGAGTAACAGATCCTTCAACACATCCCCTGGCAGGGTTTTCTATCACTTGTAATTTTGCAGATTAAAGAGTAGGATGTACAAATAAACTACTGGCACAATAAATAGTTTTTTAGCTGCTTAGGGATATTTTCAAAACTATCCATTTGACACATTACTACTCCACAGAGTAAGTAACAAACAGAAACGCTTCTCTTACAGAAGTTTTGCTGATACTAACATAAATGAAAATTAGTTCACACAACTAAGTCATATGTTTCTTGTTTGTCTGAGAAACTCATTGTAAGGAAAAGAAATGTAAACAAACTTTCACCTAAAGGAAATAATTTTACTTGAGACTATATGAAAAAACTTTTCCTCCTTACAATAAAAGGGGAGAAAAACTCACTTTTCTACATCCTTGCCACTCTACTCTCCCTACAGAAGCAGAGAGAGCACATAACAGGAACCTGTGACTAAGTGAACGAATAGCCTAAATCAGCAACATGAATTCAAAAGTCAAGTCACAACAAATATAATCCAAACTACAGACTGATATAGAAAACCTAAGACCTAATTTTCCCTATCCATACCTGCCTTCCATTCAATGCAGAGTTCAAACAACCAATATAACAAGGAGGACACAAGGAATTACAGGCCATTCAGCCTCACCTCAAATCCTGGAAAGGAGACAGAGAAATCACTTCTAGTCACACGAAGGACCCACAGAGTAGCATTCAGCAGTGAAAAATCTAGTTTGCAAAATCATAATCTAGTCATAAGCAGAATGCCACAGGGATCAATACAGAGTACAGCCCTGTTTAACATCTTTATTAACAATCAAAATGATGGGGCAGAGTAGATCCTCGTTAAATTCATGGACAACACAAATGTGGGGGCAGAGGCTGACTCAACAGAGGGCCATGTAGCCATCCAAAGGGAACTCCATAGGCTAGAGAGGCAGACTGACAGTAACCTCATGTAATTCAACAAGGAAAAGTGCAGTCTTGCACCTGGGGAGGAGTAAACTCAAACAGGGCTGGAAAGCAGACCTGCAGAAAAGTGCCTGAGGGTCCTGGTATACACCAAAGTCAACAAGAGTCAGTAACATGCCTTTGATGCCAAATCAGCACACTGTATTGTTGGCTGCATTAGGCAAAAGTACTGCCAGCAGGTCAAGAGGTGATCCTCCTCTTCTCAGCACTGAAAGGAAGCATCTAGAGTGCTGTGTTCAGCTCTGTGCCACCAAGAGAGACCTGGGCATACTGGAAATAATAAGAGCATCATCAAGATGATGGAGGAATTGAGCACCTCTCCTGTTAGCGGCTGAGAGAGCTGAGTTCAGCCTGAAGGCTCAGGGGGACCTTACCAGTGTCTCACCTATCTGAAATGAGGGTGCAAATAAGATGGAGCCAGGCTCTTTGCAACAGTGCCTTGTACTGGGACAAGAGGCTAGGTGCACAAACTAGAACACAGAAGGCTCCCTCCTGAGTACCAGGAATCAATTCTGTGCTGTGCTGGTGCCAGAGTGCTGGCAAAGGCTGCCTGGAGAGGTTGTGGAGTCTCCTCTTTGGTAAACTTCAAAAGCTGCCTGAACACCAGACTGGGCACCCTGTTCTAGATGTTTCTGCTTGAGCAGGGGTTGGACCCAATAGACCCAGAGGTCCCTGCATACCTCAACCACTCTGTGATTATGTTAAACACACCATGAGTCCAATCAGTAACTGACACAAAAAGGACACTGTAAGATAATGGAGGGAACTCCCTTCTAATAAGACTCACTCGCTCACCTTCAGTACAAAATCTTTGCACGTAAAGCAAAGAACCTGCAACAGGAAGAAAAGAGGAAGCATCATGACTCCTGTTGGAAAAGAATCAGCAAATCATAGGACTATGCATTCCACACAGATTTTCTAAACTTACACTCCTTTAAAGTAAAGATGATGATTATTACTTTTATTTTTACTGTGAGCATTAAAAAAATGCATTAGAAAACATCTACAAGAGTAGTAGTACACAGTACATTTAGGTGTTGAAATTCACCACTGTTGGTTAGATTTTACAATTGAGTCTGTCTTGGATTCACAGCGTTGGAATCTAACAGTGATCACGAAAACACTGGAGGAGGCTGTTTGAAGAAAAAAATAGAAATGAATAGTTAATCATTCCAAATCCCAGTTCTGCAGATACTCCAGGCCACCAGAAGAAGCAAAGTTGTGCTCTGGACAATATTATGCCAGCAGTTGTACATTTAAAGCTCAGAAGTGAAAGAAATACCTTCAGGACATGGATGTCTTTCACTTAAGACCTTTCTCAGCAATTGCTGTAAATATTTTTGCAACAACATGTTAATTTCTTAACATATAAAATAATGCTTCACATTTATAAAAGGCTCGAGGAAAAGAAACTACACTTCACAGAAGTGACCATCATCCCTAACACTTATGTATCAAACTACGTGTTTGCTTTTTTTTATTTTGGTTTGTTATTTGTTGTAAACTTCAGTTCATTTGAATCACAGAATTGTAGGATTTGGATAAACAAAAAGCAAACTCTAAAATTCAAAAGTGACCAACACCAGGAAGTATTTTATCAATAAACATTTCTGGCTAAGAATTTTAGCTTTTCAATTGTCTTGGAGTAATTATAATATCAAAGTTAAAACAAACCTGTAGAAAATTCAGAAACTAATGCCAAGTGTTAACTTAAAACCTCTACTTTTTTGGTTTTTATTTTTAAATACCAAATAGATTTGCAAAAAGAAACAAACATGAAAAACACAGTTGGGCCACAGCGTCCATGCCATCTGTCCTATTGCATCAGAAGCTGTCGTTCTACAGGAGATAGTACCCACTACTTAAGAGTATGATGTAACACATTTCCATTTTTATAAAGAGAAACAAGTTATGCCACATTAAGTCCTTCTAATAAAACAACTACCAGAGAATGTTCAGATGTAAACCAAGTCTAACAGATTGTATGGATGAAACCAGCGTTTCTGCAGAGCACATAAGATTCTAACTCAAGTCAGAAGAAATGCACATCTAACATAAACACTGATAACATGAAATAGAAAAAACTTCCATAGAATCAGTGTCTTTGACAGCCTAAGGAGAAGGGATACTTTCAAAAGGAAACCACAAGGAAGGATGAAACGAAGCAGAGCAACCAAGATGCTTTTGCAAATCAGACCACAGAGCACATTTAAGTCACAAACTACCTTATAAAGTATAAAATACACATTAAGATTGTTCAATTAAGATGTTTATAGAGAAAGACACGCAATAAATAGGAAAAGTTGTTCCTACAATGCTACCAATAACATAACATCTTAGCAGACAATTTGGAGTGAACTCCAAAGAAGAAAAATAAATAAATCAGTCGACTCCATAGTTTCACTTACCTATTAGAACTGTAAGTGATGAGAACTGAAGCTGTTAAAGCAAAAAAGGACAGAAGTAAACCATGGACCTGATGGGACATTTCTTCATGCTATTATTTCTGATGTTTTCTACAATTCAGGAGCTATAGGACAGAGTTATATCCACTGATAAATAGGGAGAGGAGTAGAAACGATAGAATATATCATGCTTCAACAGGAAAGGACCTCCTTTGCCTAATAGGACTAATATTTGTTTATGAAACACAACATTTGTTGGTTAGAATGAAGACAAGAGCCATTATGCAGATAGGAATGAAGGCAGAAAAAAGAAGATAGTCTCTTCATCCCTATTACGCTCTCAATGGAATCTCTCATAGCTATTCTAAAGAGGACTGCTGAGACTTGACAAACTAATGCATCACAGTCAGGGAAGACTGTTGGATTGATAGAATAAATCTGAAAGCACTCAAGAGCCTAACTGAGGTGGATTTAAACAGAGAGAAGTAACTGCAGAAATTCTTTTTGGGTGTACCTCTTATCTCAGCACATGAACACTTGCTTGGTAGCATCATTACCATGGTAAAGTTAAAGACTTCAAGGAGTAAGAGACAATTCAAAACAGAAACATCAGCATTTCCTTTTTCCACCCATAAGATTGCCAAGACTGCACTCCACTTCAAGTCAGATCTGCTAATCTTGCATACCAACAAACACAGAAATACACAAATAGAATACAGAAATACTTATAATTATGGCTTCAGCTACAGACAAGCTTTAGATGAAACTATCTCATTATTAAATGCTCGATTTAAATAAATCTACGCCTGCCACAGCTATGAAAATACCTACTCTCAATTCCCTCCTCCTTCAGGGTGCAATCACAAGACAGAACACAACACCGAGAACACAGAGTAAAAAATTAACCTCAGTGAATTATCTAACTGTATGTGACAGAATAATAATTGAAAAAAAAAAAAAACATTCAGAAAGTACTAGCAAAACTGCTTTAAGCATATACACTTTGGTCCTCTGGGTTAGTTTACGAGAGTTACAAAATTAAAGTTATCAAATTAGTTAAGAGCAGAAGAAAAATGTATGCACAAAATCGCAGTTAGAAACTGAAACAAAGTGACTACCAACCTCCGAGCGAACAAGGAAGTAACATACAACAAAATGACCTCCACCATGAGTTTGCTGCCTTATAAAATCCTGTAATACAGAGAATTATTAGTGAATGTTTTCACTTCCTGTCCGGAGAACTTGCTGAAATTGCAGAGTTTGGGCAGAAATTAAAACAAAAACGAGCAGCAGAAAATGTTAACAATGCTGTTTCTCTGTCTGCAATATCAAGCACGTACATTCTGAGCATCTCTTCTCAGAAGGTGAAGAAAAACATGCCACCAGCCTAAAATTGAATAAATGGTTGTATATGTTGTGCACGTGCCTAAATATCCAAAAAAGAAAATACTCTTTCTCCATATCCAACACCCCTATTGACAGCCTTCAAGTTTCCTTTTCAATATATAGCACGTGATAATCAAAAGAAAAAGTAGAGGCATAAGGAAATGAATGGTAAAGAAAATACCAAAAGGCTAAGCCAACAATTAATATTTAATACTATTCTCAGTACATAAAACAGTAAGTCCTTTTAACCCCTTCATTTATGAGGGTACAGGAACAGATCTGAATAGCATAGCTACTACACTCTGTTTTGCATGAGTGTGATATTTTTATTCATTTGACATATGTTGCTTCCTGAACAGATTTAAGATATTTTGGTATTCCAGCAAAAAACTGTTTGGCACTTCAAGTACAATGTAGCCAGGAAACCACTCCTTACACTACTCAGCCATCTGCAGCAGATAGCAAAGGTTTTTAAACACGCGAGCTGCACTGTCGTAAATATGCAGTATTTCAGTATAAAAGAAAAGTTCTCTTCTGTTAACTAGACTTCCCATCTAACTGCCTGAGGATAAATTCATGCAACACACTGCAGTTCAATACAAACTAATGAAAAAGAAAAAAAAAAAATCTATTTCTCATCAGAAGACTGCCAGTTAGTATTCTTTTTTTCCTACACTGTGCAGTCTATATGTTAAAGACAAAAAGCTGACGTCCTGCTTCACATGGTCTCCACTTCAAAAACATAATTACTGGAACTCCTAGATAAAAATCAGATCAGGACAATCAAACAGAGGTCAGAAGAATATAGTGGACTCAAAAAAAAAAAAAAAAAAAAAAAAAAAAAAAAAAAAAAAGGCTGAGAACCAGAAATCAGAAATTGGGAACATGAGTGCCAGAACTACACTGAATACCTTGAAGCTAATAACCAATGAGATAAGCTGCCCAGAAAACTACTGCACCAGATCTAAACAGGTTACACAATTCAGCTGGTGGTAAGAGTAATACAAGCAGAAAAACATTCACAGAGTGCAGTTTAATAAACAGGAGTGCTTGTGGATGCACGTATTCAAACCCCATTAGGGACTGCTCTATTAAAAAAAAAAATAGATTCTACTACAAGCACAAGTATAGATGCATTCAGAAAGATAAAGCTCTACGTAATGAAACCTAGTGCTTAAAGAAACTGAATGTACAAAAGGAGTTCAATTTTTCTTAGAATGCACTGAGTTAAAGAACATTTCTGTTTTTATTCTGCTACCCATCTCAGCAAGCCAGTTTATTTTTTGCCTTTGCATTTGTTTTTATGAAATGCTGTACTGCAAACAGCACGTTTCCATTTACAATGAAGCTTTAAAAAAAATTCCACTAACGCACTTCTTTCGCTGCTTCAATAAGGAGCAGCCAGTCTATTTCAGGAGAAAGAATTAAAAGTAAAAAATAAAAATCAGTATTTTCCATATTCAAAGTGCCTTCTCCCTCTAGTTTACACAATAATTATGGTACATACTAGCTCAACTCTTCCCAGCAGTGCTATTGTCCTGGACAAATAAAAGAATGCCTGAAATTTATTTTTTCTTCATATTCATTCATACATACATAAAGCCTCATCCATATCAATTAGTGGTTACAATTTTGATTAACAAGAATTACTCTTCTTTGCATGAACCATGGTTCTAAACACAAGACTCTTACAAAGCCTCCCATGTGGTTAAGCACTATTTTTCTTGTCCCACATTTAGCTTTACTCTCACAACATACATTTTATTTTTGCCAATTTATAGTCTCCTTTCACTCCTAAAACAGTAATTAAGCATATAAGTGAAGTCACTTTTCTCCTTATGTAGTGCTGCATTCTTCTATGCCAACAGACTGATTAAATTAAAAACAAAAACCTGCAATATTTGTTTTATTTTCACGCATCAGGCATTTTTAAGATTACAAAGCACATGTTAAAACACAATTTAATATATACATATTCTTAAATGGCTTCCAAAGTATTTTTTGCCTCTTCAGATAGCAAAGAATAATAGTTTACAGTTTACAATTAAAAAATAATTTCTTGGAATTTAGACAACTACATGGAAGGACAAGTTCTCTGCAACAAATTATCAAAGTTGACAGTAGAGATTAATTCAAGAAAAACTTAAAACAATTAATTCTTCCTTCCCAAAACAGTTCTAATTACAGTCTCAAAACTGCTACTTAACTTCTTGAAGTCCCGTGCTTTCTAGCAGGAGAAAAATAGTTATTTCGGTGGTATCAAAGAAGTATTTTAAGTAGTAGAGCAGAGCTGTACTGACTTGCTGCTGACATAATTAGCCTTTTTTTCCTCAGACTAGAAGAAAAGAACTGAGGAAAACAAGGTAGGTAAATTCTTAACTACGATTTCAATTAATTTGAATTGTCCAAGGGATACTTCTCCCCTCAGTTCTTTCAATGATTAAAAAGGAGTTCATAGAAGTTTCAATAGAATTAATAATATTCCCACACTAAGGTCATTCCTCAACAGATATTTCAAATTCAGAAATTGAAATTCAAAACAATTAGTACTTAGCACAAATTGAATGTCTTGTAATCTATGAATAAAATGAGTAAATACCTAATTGAATTCCGTAGCAACAAGCAGGTAACTACTCCACCTGGAACAGATGGAAGAGAGTGCGCTGTTTCTAGGAGTCTGAGTTTCAGTCTGTTGGTTTGTAACCAGGTTTATTAGAGTAGAGGTAAGAGAGAAGTAAGAATGAGATCTACAAGTAACCACGAATGGAGATTCATTTCTCTTCCATTGTGTAACCCTGTTTTAATTTGCTCCCTTGACAGGCCCTTAATCTTTCCCATGAGTTGTCACAGACTGCTACTGTATGACCAATTCAGTAACACTAGCCTCATGAAAGACTACAGGACATTGGAAATCCTGACAATGCCTCTCCTTCCTTTTTTTCCAGTATGGAACAGGAAAACTCCACAAAAATGTTTGACTGCTCCACCTTTCTCTAGGAACAGCACCACTACCTCAATCCTCAGCACCTCTGCTTTGCTTCAGTGAAGCAAGGCGAAATTGCTGCTTGAGAAGATGAGGAGCTCACTCAGATAAATACACATGGGAAAGTAAATTCATCTCACCTAAGTCTATTAAAGGTCATTTTAAGTCTGCCTTACTTTTTTAGTATTGTACTGTTCACATTTTAATTTTTTTAGATGAAATTTCTTGTAAGAGACCTGAAGTATGGAAGTCTAGATTAAGAATAATGCACTGGAAGAACAGGATTTTCTAACACCCACAGAAAGCTCTCTCCTACGCAGAACATTGTTTCAGAAAAAGGAAAAGAAAAAAAAAAAAAAAAAAAGATTCTAAAATAAGATGCCAATGATGCACTGTAGTTAAACAATAGCATAGTAAAAACAGTAAAGCTCCAATGGTTTCTCCCATGTCAGTGTTTCTGATCTTATCTATCAGAATTACAGACAAATGGCTTGCCAAATTCAGAGACCCAATTGATTTCCCTCTCCTGCCAAATTCCCAGACAGGATGGGAATGCACAGGTTTAAGCATCTTTCTCCCCTTTCCACCTGCAACTGAACACTTAAGTCAATTTTTACCTTTAAGAAAACAAAAAAAAAAAGAAAAACAACAACAAAAAAAAAAAAAAAAACACCCATACATGAACCAACAAAAATTACCTTAAAGCCAAATTCTACATTTTTTCCAACTACTATCTAGCATTCTTCACTCTACTCCCTGTGTCTGTAAATTCTCCCCCAGAAGGTAATCTACTTAAAAATTCATGAATATTTTCCATTACTTAGAATACATCATTCTATGTAAGTTTAGTAGAGTCAAAATAAATCGTACAAACACTGGACAACTCTGTGAATAACTATGGATGCAAACTTATGAATTTTCTCTCATTGATAAACTCTGCAAAGAAAAAAAAATCTGAAAGTGCAGCTCAGAATTTAAGAGACCCATGGTTTCAGAGTTTACATCACAAATGATCATGAGAGAAGCCCAAAATGAGTATGTTCTCCTAGAAAGAGCTCACTACCAAGCTGACCTTCCAGATTACCACAGACTCATTTGCCACTGCAAAGAGATGTACAAGTAGTATATCAAGAGTGCAATATAACAGCTGTAAGAACACACACCTCCTTTCCTTGGCGCAACCATCCATTAGGAGAAAATGGAAACTAAGTAAATTCAACACCTGCAAGTTACACTCTGCCGCACAGAACACAAGAGGCTGTAGAACATCTAGGTCAGGAAGGCCTCACATTTTTTCTGCATCATAATTTTCACCTTACTTTTATTCAAAATATATGCCTTGATCTTGTAAATGCTTATCTAGCCAAGCTTTCCCTTTACTTTGACTACAAGTATGCGTAAGTACATACAGATTATTAAAAGAAATTATTAACAGAGAAAGAAACAATAGCTGACGTAATTGTAATTATTTAAGAGTTCTCTGATATCCCGTTTCATGTATCTATCTGCAACCTATCTTCAGGGCTACCTGTAAATGAAAACAGAACTGCATAAATCATGAGATCATAGAATGTTTCGGTCTGAAAAGGACCTTGAAGGTCACCTAGTTTCAATCCCCCTGCTATAGGCAGGGACACCTCCAAGTAGACCAAGCTGCACAAAGTCCCATCTAGCGTGGCCTTGAACTCCTCCAGGGAGAGGGCATCCGAAAGGTCTCTGGGCCACTTGTTCCAGTGTCTCACCACCCTCACAGTTCTTTACCTCTCAGTAAAGAATTTCTTCCTGATACTTAGCCTAAATCTACCCTCTTCCAGTTTAAAAACATTTCTCTACATCCTGTCACTACATCCCCTCCTAAAAAGTCCCTCCCCAGCCTGTCCACAGAAGGCTGCTACGAGGTCTCCTTGGAGCCTTCTCCAGGCTGAAGAGGCACATCTCTCTCAGCCTGTCCTCACAGGTGAGGTGCTCCAGCCCTCATCATCCTCTGGACCTACTCCATTAGCTCCAAGTCCTTCTTGTGTTGGGGGCCCCAGAACTGGATGCAGTACTTCAGGTGGGATTTCACGAGGGCAGAATCACCTCCCCCAACCTGCTGGTCACGCTTCTCTTGACGTAACCCACGATACAGTTGGCCTTCTGAGCTGCAAGCACACATCACCAGCTCATGTGGAGCCTTTCATCAACCAGCATCCCCAAATCCTTTTCCTCAGGGCTGCTCTCAAGCCATTCTCTCCCCAGTCTGTATCTGTGCTTTGCACAAGTTCAAGTAGATGACAACATTTACTCTTCCTTTATTCACTGATGCTCTAACTCCATCATAAAAGGCCACCAAGTTTCTCAGGCATTACTTGCCCTTGATGAAGCCATGCTGGTTATCAATGACATTAATTTTGCTGACAAATTGCTGACAACTGGGAACATTTTCAAAACTATCACATCTTCCTCAAAAAGATTAATTCCAGGATGACTACAGTAAATATGCAAAGAAAAAGCAGCAGCACTCAAAATGTTTTATTCCCAGCAGCCTAGCAGAAACATTCCAAATGAGCCTGAAAATGCTTTCCATCATCCAAACACTGAAAATTACTTCCATGGCAAAAGCACTCTGATTTTTGCTGAAACTGCAACTGATATTCACAAGAATCTGGTGCTGCATTTCAGACACTATTTAAACATACACCATTTTTCCACCCATCCTTCCAGGGATATAAACTAAAAGAACTTCAGATATTTTAAATTCAGCATTAATAATCCAGTGTGTCTGAACAAAGAGAGCAAGTCTCTGTCCACTTCATAGAAGATACAATCCCTCACAAATTAGAACTGCACTAGAAACTTTTCATGAAAGTACTCAAATCTTTTACAGACTACTTCAGAGCTTCCTCTACCCCTAATGCTAGCATCCAGCACAACTAAGACACAACCAGCCCACATGAAGGTACCTACTTCAAAAAGAGAATTTTACCTTCAAGACAGTGTAACACTCAACACTTTAAACAAGTAGTCCCTTCCTATCTGTTCCCAGAAATTCTGCTCACACAGCTACAATCTCTCCCACTGGAAATGTGATAATCCAGAACAGACAAACAGACACGGTTCAAGTAGTAAATTATTTATCTCTGTTTATTCCACCCTAGCAAGTTTCATGATAGGGGCTACAAGAAGTGCAAGAATGTACATACTGAGCTACACAAAGAGAGAATTCAACATTGTAAGACCATTATAAGCTTATATCAATGTTCAGTTTTGCTCATACACCTAGTGAATTCAGAACTGATCACTCCGAGGTCACTAACCTACAACTTCTTCCATTTGTTATTCCTCCAATGGGCATTTAAGTAGGAGAATTAGAAACTTTAAGTTTGCTTATAGCAGCTGCTTCTATTTGCATATATAATACAGACTTCTGCCTGCAGAATTCAGTTATACAGAGTTTGAGAACTCTTATTTTAAAAAGACACAAAGATGTTTAATATAATATTTAAAATTTAAGAAACTAAAGAAGTTGTACATTTTTGAATCCTTTATCATCTTCCAGGTAGCTTTGCTCTTATGAGGACAGAAGTTGTTATTAAATAATTGTTTAGGTTTAGACCAGGTACATCCAAATTGCACAGGACATCCCATCCTGCGGCTGCTGCCTGCTCCACACCATTGTGGTGGCAGCTCTGCCACACTGAGTGGCCCTGCCCAGCCCCAGGTGCACACTCATCGCTCACAACAGCCAAACAGCAGTGTGTGATTAGCACTGTCTGGGAGGAAATCAGGGCACGGGGAGAATGCAGTGCAGTGCTAACTCAAGCTACAGCAAATAACTGTACGCATAGCGATACACTAGCTAAACACAGCTCTGTGAACAGCAAAAAATATACAGCTGTGCTTTCCACTGCGATAAAGGAATCTGAAAGTAGCTTTAAAGACTGCTGAAAAATTCTTCTTTTTTATGTGTGTGCATTTGCAATTCCATTTTTAGTCAACATAAATACATTAACAGCAAGTTTGCCTTATTTATGTCATCACTTTTTGGCAGTACATACATTTATGAATAACTGTTTTCAAGGATGAAGGAGGAGTAAAACTCCATCAAAAATCCCTGATGAAGACCTAGAAAACTCATGCGGAACTGCAACCACTGCCACTGAACCAGCCTGGTACATTAGTTTCAAATAAACAGGGTCAAACATCCCATTAGTTTTATATGTTTGTCACTCTCTTTTGTTTTAATAAAAAAATTATTTGTATGCAAGGAATAAAACTTCAACATTAACTATATTATATATTCTATATGTGGCCCAAGACAATTCCTCTCCACTCAGTGTGGTCCAGACAAGCAAAAGGTTGGACACTCATGGTCTAATCCATGCCTGGTCACTGGACAGATAAAGAACTGAGTAAGACACCATTTCTCCTCAATAAACCAAGTTGTACACAGGATTTGTTACACAATGCTTTCATGGTTGTGTCAAAAAAACAGAAGAGTAAAGCAATCCACTGAGTACCTGTTGAAGAGGATACACAGGGGAGAAGAGTATATATTACCCTAATATAAAAACATTCAAATTCAGGATCTCCAGAGGCACTGCTACCTTCTGAGAGTACGACAACATTCAGGACAGCCTCAGCAGCAGAGATGGTTCATATTATCCTCAGATAGCAATTGGTTAGTATCAGATATCTACAAATTAGTTCTAGATACAAAAAGAACTAAGCTATTCATCAACTTAAACTAATGCAAAGAAACTAATCCCAATGGTGAGTTTTCCCACAAAAACATATCTCCACTTTGGCCTTAGTGAAACCAAACAGAGCAGTTTGTTTAGCTTTGTTTCCCAATAACGAAAATCATGCATTCTTAAAGGCAGAAAGTACAATCTAGTGTCAAAACACCACGCTTCTACATCACCTTTATGGAAAACACAGACAAAGAGTAATAAACCGAGTACCTGTACTGAAATATAAGTATCAGAGGAAAAAAAAGAAAAACATTTAAAAAGAGAAGGTAATTGATGAAGAAGAGCTGCAAAAAAAGCAGAATTTTCCCAAGATTACTATATAATAAAAATACTAGCAACTTCATAATAGCAATATTCACCTCTCCCATTCTTACTATAAAGACAGGTGATGTATACATCTCTTCCAAATCAGCATCCTCCCTTTCTAAATCAGTATTTACAAGGTTATAATCACAATGCACGAACAATGAATTTTTAATCAAAAATAAGACTGTATTTTAGTAGTCATCTTTTTAATAACTAAAAATCTCTTAGAAAAGAAAATAAAGAGTACACCTAGTCCAGTTACGCTATCACCTGTCTCCTCAGACTCAATAAAGCTGCCGAACAATTAATAGCTACTGAAGTACAACAGACACTAATTTTTACTGATGTTTATGCAGCAAGAGACAGTGTGCCAGCTGTGCTGACAGCAGGTTCTGCATGCCACCTTCTCAGTCTGAAGCTGCAGAGGCTCACAGCAGCTGCCTCCCATGACGAAGAAAGCACTGAACTGAGGGAAACTCATGTGTGAAGCTCTAAATGGCCTCCTACTCCCAGCACCACCAAAAACGTACTTCTTAACCAGAACCGGACCAGAGTCTGCCAACGCAGAATTGTTCATGTTACACTCTTTTAGGTTACTCCATAGGGAAAACCTTCTGAAAGATGACATATCAGGCACTTGATCTTTACATAACATTTTCCCTAGAAGATTTTCCTTTTTGTTTGTAAGCAGGAAGAATAAAAACAGAACAAAAAGCCCAAAGCAGACAGGTAATGATTCATTACGCCCCAACAGGAAAGTCTAGCTGAAAAATCCTGCTCCCATCCCCTTCTATTTCTAGAACCTACAGCTAACGTGGTAAGTTTAACGCATGTTATGCATGGGCATACCTTCCCTAGTGAGGAACCTCCAAGCACTGCCCTCCTCACTCATGACTGTGGTATCTGAACCAATTCTACTACGGACAAACCATAATTTGGTTTTCTTACACCACCAGTTTACTACAACAGCCAAGTTTCAGTGAGTTATCTCCACCTGTGGAATCTCCTCATCAATTCTACATGAATGTGATGTGCAAATGCCTATCCTACAGAACATCAAACATCATATACGGTCTGGCTTATTAGTAAGAAAACTATACTCATAGTTCTGCTAAGACCACTGAAACAACATACAGTGGTCATTGTGATAATCACATTCCACAGTGTGCTGTATGCTGTAATTTCTGTCTTGTTCACTGTAAACATACCTACATAAAATTACTAATGCTTATATGAGCTCAACTCATAAGCAAGGAACAGCCAGGTAAAAAGAATGTTACCCCAAGCCACCAACACTTACCTATGAACATGCTGTACTAAACAACACAAGCTACCGTGTACATGTTTGCATAATATTTTTCATAACACAAATACCAATGTCAGCCTAATTTAGTTGAAATGGTTGATCTCAAGGAAGAATACACTCCTTCATAACTTCTAAACTATGTTAATGATATGAATGGTGTTCTATGATATAACCATTAGCTGCACGCAGTACTGAATTCCACTTTCATCATTAAAGAGAGCCTTATCCACAGCTACCATGGTGACAAAACACCAGTGTAAAAAGTTGCTGCTCCACTACAAGGATCTATTCTTCCCCATGGCGCTGAAAAATATCAAGTGCATCATAAGAAACACAAAAGGTCTGAAAAGAAACAAAATTGTCTCCATTAGAACACAGCGGTTTGCAACTAAATTTGTCACGCATTGCTACAATATCTCTACCCCCACCCATGGAATCTCAAGTCATTACTGGGGCTAAAACACTGCCTTGGAAAGTGACCATTCTTTGTAAAAGGCTTACTCTATTTAGACTTCATTGCTTTTCTGCCAAGCACCAGCCATATAAGGAAACCAAAGTTCACTGTCATTTATTTTGTCTAGACCTTTCAGCCACCTAAGAGTATCCTTTCTGCTGCTAAGAAAGGTAAGTCCATAAACTACAAGCCAAATCATCCGTTATCACCACCAGAAGCTTCTTTAGGTCAGTTAGTGCTAACATTTGTCCTCATGCTCAATCAGCTGGATTAATAACTTGGCTCATTCCATGCTATACTATGCTATACTACGTGCTGCTGAAGAGCTGCACACATGGCAGTTTCAGAGTAGCACCCAGAAGTGACCATCCAGTTCTTACAAACAACAACACATCTTGGATATTTGGGAGAACAAGCCAGAAACACCGCAGCTGGAAAACACGCTGGATGAGGGCTGTCAGACACAAGCACAACCCAAATAAGCCAGCAGAGCTATGGCTTCAAGCTCATGCAAGAGTCCCCAGTCACGAAGGCACTGACCAATAACTGCTCTTAGAGGCATGTGAATGAATCTGTGGCAAGAGACGCTGCTTTCACTACGTGCAACCAGTAAGCTCTCCCGACAGGAGCCGCGCAGCAGCGTGAAAACCTTACGCCAGAACTTCACATTCATTCAGTCTGCCCCCCCCCAACAACTTCGGACGGGACGCTTTGTAAAAACAGTAACGCAGAGGGCAAAAATAAGCGGGGCTGCGTTAAGCCGGGGCCCGGCGGCACGCTGGTAAGCGGCCAGACACCAGCACGCTTTTCCTCTTTCACATGGAAGCCCTCGAGAAGCACAGAGCGAAGGGCAGCGCAGACGGCCGTCTCGGGGCTGGGCGGGGGCTCCTTCCTGGGGCTGCCCGGCTCCTGCCAGCACCCCGGAGCAGAGCCGGCTGGCGGGCACGGGGCGCGCAGAGCCCCAGGACCTTTCGATTAACGAAAAGCGACTACACCTCCTCCGGGACTTTCTAATCTGCCGAGAACTTAATTACGCCGCGATCGCCGGCGAGGGCAGGACGCGCAGCGCCGAGCCGAGCGCCTCCAGCCCGGCACCTCCTGCGAACAAAGAAACTTCTGTGCCCGCGGAGCTCGGAACTTTCCGTCTCCCCAGACTCCCCCCCACCCCCACCCCCCCTATCCCCCCACCCCCCGCGGCGCGGCCGCTCCGTCGCTCACGCGGCGCGGCGAGACGGGGCCGCACAAAGGGCCGCGGGGCGAGGGGCCGCGCAGGCCGAAAACAGGATATCGGCACGGGGAGAGAGCGCCTTCCTGCCAACCCGCGCCTCGCCGGAGGGACGGCTCCTCCGCCGCCGGCCCCGGCTCCTCTCGGTGCCGCTCACCTTGCGTCGGGCGTCCGAACCGGCTCCGGCGGCCGCGAGTTTCTCCCGACCCCGAGGAAACGTATTAAATCCAATCGGGCGTTCCGACCGCTGAACGAGGAGAGATGGGAGGGAAAGGAGGGAGGGAGGGAAAGGAGGGAGGGAGGGAGGGAGGGAGGGAGGGAGGGAGGGAGGGAGGGACGGGGAGGAAAAAAAAAAAAAAAAAAAAAAAATCCAACAGCTTTCGACGAGTCGGGGGCGGCGGCTGCAGCGCGCCGTGTGCGCGAGCGCGCGCGCGTCTGTGTATGTGTGTGTATGTGTGTGTGTGTGTGCGTGTGTGCGTGGGGGGAGGCTCCTCCCGGCGCCGCGTTCTGCCCCACAGCCGCCCCGCTCCGCGCGGCCCCGCGACCGCCCCGCACCGACGGCGCCCCCGCTCCGTCCCGCAGCCCCCGCCCGCCGCCTCAGCCCGGGCCGCCCCGCCGCTCCCTCCCCCACCCCCACCCCCCAGGGGAGCAGGGCCGCACGCCTCACCTGCCCGCCCGCCCGCCGCCGCCCTCTCTCCCCGCCTCCTCTCGCACACTTCCCCCTTCTCCGTTCCGGCCTCCCGCCCCTCCCCGGCCTCGGCGGCGGCGGCGACGAAGCCGCGTGAACGCCCCGGGGGGTGGCGGTAGGGACACGAAGGAGGATCGTACGAGACCGAAGCCGCCGCGCCGCGCCGCGCCGCGCCCCTGCGGCTGCCGGCGCCGCGCACCGCCGCCCAGGCCGGGGGTGGCACGGCGGGGGCGGGGCGGGAGCGGGGCCGGGGCCTCGGGAGGTGGCGGAGAGGGGCGGGGCGCGGCGGGAGCGCCCACACCGGGCTGCGGTGGGGGAGGGGTGCGCGGACCGCCCGCCGCCGCCGCCGCCGCCGCCGAGCCCTACCGGCCGCCCCTCCCCCGCGCCGGCGCGGGGCCGAGAGCGGGAGGGGGCCGTGCAGCCAATCCCGAGCCGGGGGCGCACTGACGGACGGGGCGAGCGGCCAATGGCGCCCCGCGGGGGGCGGGAGCTCGCTGCGGAGGAATGGGGCGAGGTGGGGGTGGGGAGGCCCTGTCTGGGCTCGGGAGGGGCCGGGCGGAGTGAGCGGGTCCTGTCAGTGGGCCGGGCCGGGCGGCCTGCCTCTGCCGGGAGCGACCGAGAGAGAAGGGAGAGCCGCGAAGGCACTGGAGAGGGTGGGGACGGGCCTCGTTCTCCTCCTGAAGGAATCTATCAAGTCGTTGAGACAAATTGAGAGTCTCGAGTGACAAATGTTTTCTTGGGCATAAGCAGCTCGACTTCCTAAGTTAATAATAATAATGGCAGATATTAGCTCGAAATGGTGAAAATATTGATCACGAAGCAGGCGCTGGCTGTTGGGCGTGCATGGCGGTGCTGGCCGAGGGCCCTTTGCTGTGCCCGCAGCACCCAGTGACCTGCATAGAGAGAGAAACGTGGTGGGAGAGCCGCAGGCCTGCCACGCTGCGCCATGCACACACAGCCGTGCTCAGGGGCCTGCAGGGCAGGTGTATTTCTAGGTGTGTCAGCCCCCAGAACAACAACACAGCTGAAATGCTGTCAACCACAACTGCTAGTGATGTAGAACTAGGCTGGAAAAGCAGCCAGCAGCTTTGCGGTAGCTCGTACATCATTCACTCCTGTTTGCTAAGTCTCGCCAGTATGCTGATGGGAATGTTTTTCTATTTAATTTCCCCACTGTTAGAAAGGTGTTTGACAACCCACGGTGTACACAATATGCTGCTGCGGCAGTCCTGGAGCCAGGGTTCTGCTCGGCCACCAGGCAGAGTGCTCCGCTGGCAGCAGGGAGGGATGATCCTGCTGCTCACCTTATGCTCCTTAATTGTCATCTGCAGGGACCACGCCTGAGGACAGAGATGCTTCTGCTTCTGTGCCCGTTTAATCCCGGGCTTCTCTGCTGGACTGCCACCAGCTCAGCTGTATTTTGGTAATACCTGTTCACTGAGAAATGGAAAAAATAGTGTAAAAAATCCAAATTACGTGAGCCAGTGACCAGCAGTGGAAAACAGATGTCAGTTTAGCACCGACCCGTGTCTAACTGTTAGCTTTCATGGGAAGTGAAGAGGCTTTTAAACTCTTGCTGCTCACTGAAAGTAACTTTAGTGGTCTTCCATTCAGGATCGTTAATTGCTTCATTCAGTTTCTGATGGAGCTTTCAACAAAAATGCCTCAATTCAGCTGCAAAACGTACAGCTGGTCATATTTATATAAGCCCACTACGTGTTACTGTTTCTTATTTAAAACTTCTGGGCTATGTGTGGGAGTTGCACATTCAAGAATCTAATTTGTATCCAGATATAGAAAACAAGCATGAGTTTCTGCAAGGGTAATAATATTCACTGATTGTTTCTTTACTATTCTATGAATTCTCTCTCCATCTTCACGGAGCATACAATCCTCTTTGGGTACTACAGCTGTGCCTGGATTTAAATAATTAAACTGAAATAATTAAACTGAATTACATCAGAGTTTGTAAAAAATAAGATTGTATACGTATTTCACAAAACATTAAATCACCTTCTGTTAAACAGAAAGAAGAGGAAAAAAACACTGCTTTGTTGGTGTTGTTGTTTAGATATTTTACTTCAAATAAGTCCACTGTGAACTAAGGCCAAGGTTCAGACCTTCCGCTACTACAGTTAAAAGCAGTGACAACGGATTTAGAATTCCTCATCATAATGGACTGTACTGGGGTTTTAATAAAATTACCAATATTTTATCTCATGAACAATTGACCGTTCTGATCTAGTAACAAATAATGTCTCCTTTCATAATGCCTCTCTGTGACTGATGTCCTCCCTTGTGAACTCTTCAGGGCACCTGTGTTATGCATGAGAATGCTGTAGCTTTTATTGGTGTGAAATTGTTCTTTGGCAAAGTTTGCTGCAAATTGCCCAATGCATTTACCAATGCAGGTGGGTAGCAGATGGGTGTGGGAAATTTATAGCAACTATTGTGTTCCCATGATGGACCTGCCGTAGCTGTAACATTAATTTCAGGGTAAGGCACCATTTCACTTACAGTTTAGCCAACAAAAATAAAAGTCTAGTCAAAGATTACTGAAGCTATAGATAGCTGGACCACAGCTTACGAAGACATATTGCACAGACAAGATACAAGTATCCATGCAAACTGAGAAAATACCAGGAGTTATCCCCAGGATTTAGAAGTGCTATAAATATCAAGACAGTATTTAGATTACAGCTTCAACAGAGTCCCCAGCAACATTAATTCCCAGGGATGTTATCCCAGTTACCCTGTAATTACAGATTAAGTGCACAAAGTACAAAATATAGAGTTACATAATGAGTCTTTCAAGTGATACTGTGCAAGTGATCCCAGTGAAAGTTTAAACAAATTCTTTATAATGCAACTTCACAGTAAACACAAAGTCCAAACTTCTCTCACTGAAGTTTCTGTTTTTGTGTTTGAAGGCCAATGTGAGTAAACACTGAGTAAACTAAACTGAAGTCCTCTCTAAATCTCTATCTTCTGAGAGTTTAAATGGGCTAAGCAACACATATGTAGTTGTTCAGGACATTTACTGTTGGTTTTCCCTGCTCTTTCTAATGTTGTTTGCTACATTCATGTCTTTTCTGTCCAGGGTAAGCACTTCTCATTAAATGCTGAGGTACTGGAATGGTGGATCTTAACTTGATCCGAACTGGGACTTCTGGGCATCTTTGCAATAAAAACATTAAATAATAATTACTGGAAGTCATGTTTGCCCAAAAGACATAAGGAGATAATGAGTAGTCTTTTCTATAATAAGTGTGTGTTGAAGTTTTGCCATTTATTTTGGGGATATGCTGTAATGTATATTTGTCCGTGATCCATTCAAAGTAGCAGGTTTTGATTGATCTAACTCAAAACTAGATTATACCACAATTATGCTAGTGAAATCAATTGAAAAAAAAAAAAAAAAAAAAAAAAAGCAGTATAATTCACTGACAGTTAAGGCCCAGAAGTATGTTGTAACAAATTCCTTAATGTATAATGCCTTCCTCCTATATTATAAAAGAAGCTAATTAAATCATCTCTGTACAGTTTAAAGTTGAAACAATGAAAAACTGACACTAACTAAATATTCTGTTATATCATACAAATAAGTGTTCTCCGTACTGGGCTCTATTGCTTTCAAATAGTAAAATATCTAATACAGCAGTGAACACGAATGTATTATGTAAGTAAGTTCTACAGTATTACGCAAGTAGCAGTAGGAAACCTTTGTAACACCACAACCTATTTTGTATATACTGTGTTCCAGAAATGGTTAGGAATGTTTCAGAGTTATTTTTAAACATTTAATTGTGACTTTTTGTTTGTATTTCTCTTCCTTGGTTACCATGGGTGAGCTCCTGAATTCTGGCTGAGGAGCACTTGGCATGGTGTTTCATAAGGAGGAGAAAAGACAAAAAGGTGAGGTTAAGGCACCTTTACTCTTCCCTGATATGGACTGCTTTGCTCCTGGACAGTCTCCTTAGCACTGACTTTAAGCTATGCTGCAGCCTCTTAGCCTAAGAGCCTGTTTTGACAGCTGATGCCCTCACATAAATCCTGTGCTGGTCAAAACAAGCAGAAAGGAATGAAAACTGCAGCCATGCCATGTGAGGACAGGGACCTCTGTGGATTGTAGCCATGGATCCCTCACTCACAAGCTCTCGCAGAACTGCTTCTGGCCTTGCTAAAGACAGAGTTAAACGTGAAGTTGTCAAAAATGTGCTTAAAGTGAGCTATTTGATCAGTATTTTTCATATGAACTCATAACTACTGCCCTTAGAAAGATTTTTGAATCCAAAAGGTGTTACAGTTACTGTTGCTGAAGGTATTTGTGTGCAGGGGTTCCAATCAGACCGGAAGCAGGTATTCCATCTGAAATTAACTATGCTAGCTGTGTAGTAACTCCATGATATCCCTGTGGTAGTTAAATTGCTCTTCAAAAGCCTGTAGTGCTGTATCCGGTGGGAAAATGATCATTCCTTTCTCTTCACTGGTAGGAAAGAACTTCTTTGTCAAGTTCGCTTAAAATTAACAATGCTGGTGTTTTTAAGCTAATGAAAACCCATGGGAATGAATTCTGTAGTACCAAGCTGATGAACAGTTGATATGTAACTAGACGTTATAAATGTATAAAAAGTATCAGTCCATAATTGTTCTATTTAGGCATATTATGCTTATGATACCTATCATGCTAACAAATTAATAACTCCCAATTTCTGTGACTGTGGGATGAATTGCATTTATTTTACATCTTTACCTCTATTTTGACCTTCGAGTTTTCTTATGAAGAGCTAACACTGACAATCCAAATCCGTTCAGTTTTAGCAACACTATTATATATATGTGCACAATCCTTACATTTTCCTCATCTGTCAATTCACCTTGCTTTCTATCAACAAACTCAATCATATATCAACAAATTACCTTGCAGACGTGACTAATATGCTACACGTCAGGAAGGAAGTACTGACTTTCCAGGCCACAAAGGTGAAAAAGTTATGGATCAACTCATTTCTGTGCCTACTTTCTCAATAGAGAAAATCAATTTGCCAAGTGCTTTGAGAAGAACACTTCATTCTAGAGCTGTAATTATTCTCTAATATGATTTCTATAAATAATATATTTAAAATATTTTACTTAGTTAAGCTTAGGTTGAGAAAGTGCATAGACTGTGATTAACCACGCTACTAACAAAAGAGCAGAGACTACAACTGAGCATCATGACAGTAGCAACTCAATGTATTTTCATGAACATATTTCATGATGTTGTAATTAGTTTACAATGAGATTAAGCAGACACACAGCTTTGGGGGGAAATTGCCCCTTTGAATTTGCACTGAAAAAAAAAATTGGCATAGAAATAAAAATAGCCTTGTTCTTTTCTGTTGATGAGACAAATCCCCTTAAAAATCTATAAGCAGGTGGCATAGAAGCTTTTAGATTCAAGGAAAAACATTCAGTATAAACTGCAGTTGTGATGAGGCCCTTAGGGCACTGCTTTTCAACCTTACAGTTGCCTGTGTAAAGTCAAAATGTACTGTATTTCCCTCTTCCTCCCAAACCCCTCCTGTTTTCAGCAAAAGTGGGAGAATAGGTGTATCAGTTAAAAGTTTATCTAACTTGTGTGCATTTTGAGAGTGTAATTGTGACGCTCTAGGTATTATACTTTGATACTAGTGAGACAAGTTTTGTGGGAGAGGTAATAATCTTTAATTAGAAGAACTGACAGAACAAGAGAAAAAAAACAAGCATTCGGACTTGACTGACATTCATTAATTAGATCTGACAAGTAGCAAAATCCAAACTAAATACAAGTTAGATGTGATTATTCTTAGTATAATAAAACATTTTAATCATTTAAGCCATGGGAGAGAAAACAGTTGCTACATGAATGTACAGGGATGAATCAGCAAGAAAATGGTAAGCTTTAAAAACAGTGTCACATCTGAGCCTACAATTTGTTCATCCATTGTTGCGAATTTAGTTCCCAGGATCATTTATTGAAAACTATTTGTAGGTCTCCCATGAGGATCTGACCCGTGCAAAAGATGGAATTTATTCTTTATTTTAAAAATATTCTCCGATAATTTGATGCATTTTGTCCACAATCAGATATCTCTGTAGTTCATTTTAATGAATAATGGTCAATTAGCTTCACACACCTAACTCTCATGAGGGCATTTAATGTGTTTGATGTAATATATCACATTTTAAAAAGCAGAGAAGCAAGATGCATAGAAATTAATAATTCTTTGGGGCATTGACATCAATTATGTTAAATATGATGGTATTCATGAATTTTGCATTTGCTGTGCTGGCAAGATTTTGTTCTGATGAGCATTTGTTAGTACAAGGGCAATTTGCTTTGGGTTATGAATTCAGTACTGGAAGCACTGTTTGAAAAGAGAGGTGGAAAAGGGTACCCAGAAGAATTCTTCACTGTTTTTTTTTATTTAGTAGATACTGTAATAATTTAGTGCTTATATATATATACACGTACCAGCATAAAAATGTATGGAATATACAAAAGCATACTGTCAGTGAGGGTTTTCTTTTTGCATCATTAGGTTCATGGATGGTATTGTGTTGTCAGTTTCAGAAGCACAGCCAGTTAATTGCAGGGCATTTTTAAAGACTTTTTCCTGGAGTGTTTTGCATGGTGGCTGATTTTGTAAAGAGTGTGTTGATTTGTGGTTTACTACTTTGTGGTCTTTTTTGTCAGCCATGTTATCTAGAAAAATGATGTTAATTCTAGTGCAGAAAGTGCAGTAAATACTGAATTTGCAGTGAAATCAGTGGGTAAGCTCAGGTGACAAAGATGTGTGTATTTTAATGCGAACAGGTTTGCTGGCACAGTTCTCTCAAGCACCTTCCCTCTAGTTGTTAATGAACAAATGGGTACACTGTTATGAAGGAGGCATTTAAAATATCTTCAGATTTTGTTTGACTGATCCTGATGATATGCATAAGTCATTGTGAGTAAGAGTAACAACGACTCCATTTGAAAAAAAACACTGATTTCGGTGTGTCATCATTTTATTAAAGAAAATGACTGTATACTTTTTCAGTTCTTTCTCTACCACTAGCAGAAACCTGGAATTAGTCCACTGTAAAACCAGGAGACAATTTGGAGATAAATCCTGAGATATGGATATTCATAAACTACTTTTTAAGATATACACATGTTGAATTACACTGTCCTTCTCTGTTCAGCATTTTAGATCTGCATAGACATCTTCTTTTTCTAACTCTGGAGAAAAAAATAAATTACCGGGATATGGTTGTGTTCTTTTCCATGCCATATTTACTGTATGAACTATACTGCTTGCAATTCAACGGTACATTTATGTTTCAATCTACTTATTAATAAGTAGATTTCTGCATATATATGTGTTTATATATACATCAATACACTATAGCCTAAATCTTAAATATGCTAGATGAGATGTGTACTGCTAAAAGTAATACCTCCTATTTATTTCCATGGAAACTACAACAAATGCAAAGAGCACGATACACTGTTTGATAAATTCTCAGCTACAAAACGCAATTTTTCAACACAGTCACCACCATTAGCTGTGCACTTTCATCAGCAATGGACAAGAGACTGCATGCTGTGCTCATAACAATCTGTGCCAGCAGAGGTGACCCACTGCTGCCACTGCTAAAATGCAGCACTCACCCCTTGTTGTGTTCACATCCACTGTGTGGTCTCCACCAGTGTTCAGCAAGAGTTGATGAATGTCAATGGGTACCATTTTTTCCACATGGAGGAATTCAATCCCATACCTTTGCTTCATATGCACTTATATGTCAGATGCCTGACCACAGAAGGACTTACTGAAGTCACTTCACTATAGACAGTGAGGTTTCTGAGGCTGACATGCTTTTGTGGAGAAGGCTCAGATGAAAGCCAGAACTGATTCACCCGAGTGTCTAATCAAGGGCCTACATATTTACTGCACATATGCATTCAGATAGCCAATCTCACAGACTCCTTGTGTCAGAAATCCTGAGAAAAGGATATCAGCCAATAAATATTGTTCTCCCTGATTAAAATGCTGTTAATGTGAAAAGCTACATAAGTGACAGCATTCTTTCGGTTCTCAGGTGAAGGAGTTTGGCTTGCAGTGGTGCTCTGGGCATTTTACAGTTCTCTGCTCCTAAAATCCAGCAGCACTCCTGCAGATCACTGTGACTTCCTGATAGTTCTTCTCATTTGCCTCCATTTGTACTTTTCAGACAGTGACTATGCCAGAAAGATCAAGAGCTAGTTTAAAAAACAATGTCCCAGAAAATATGAGAGTTAACTCCCTCTCAGATGGTAACTTAGAAACTCTCCTTTATATTCCTTGCTTCTCCTCCTCCCACACCTGGATTTTATCATTCCTCCCTTCCCATCAACTTGGTAAGTTCCTCAGGGAAAACTCGTGAATATCTCAGTATTTCAGCAAACTCAAAGCTGTCTTGCCATCACTTATCTAAAGATCGTCCTACACTGTTAGTTAAGTTCCACAGAAAGCCTTTTCCCTACCTCACAGGCTTCAGAGGATGACTTTGTGCTCTCTACCCATGGTCTTTAGGGTAGACCAGCTTTGAAAGTAAATAATACAAATGTGTTTGGTGAGTAGGGTGAAAAACAGGGTTTCTAATCTAAATTAGGTTTCCCCTAGTCTGATCAATATCCTTAACATTACTCTTTTCAGAGTATATTATTTGTTGTAGTTGAAATCGGTTCTTCAGTTAACTTTCTGAGGTGCTATTAGATGGTTTTCCTGAGAAGTCAAATTATGGGAATATAGCGACGCAAAAAAAGAGGATCAAGCCACTGTTAGCTGTTGATTTTCTGAAAAATGTAGATTCACTGGAAAGTTGAAGCTTTTCTTTAGGCAGTAAAAATGGAAATCAAGATGCCAGAGCTACTATACATCTCTCCTTCTTACTCTTCTTGACAATGTGGAAAATTATGTCTTCCCAACCATGTGTAACTGCTCTTTAGAGGAGATTAGATGGCTTCTGTTCCATCCCATACAGAAAACATTCTCCACATCTCTCCCTGTTCAATACGGAAAGTATTTTACTTTTGATGGATCAAAATAATCAACTTGATGCTGTAAAAAAGGAATAAGGTATGTAAATGAAATAGATAAATTATGGAAGAATGTTGGATATATTATTTTCAGAAGATGATCGTCTAATTTTTCTTACAATTTCTTCTGCCACAACACTCCTCTTCACACACAAATATGCAGACCATTCTTTTCCTATGAATTCTGTCATCCCATAGTGTTTCCATGAAGAATGAAATCAACTGCAGTGCAGTGCTGAATTCTTTCTTATTCATGGGACTGCAAAGGGAGTGTTCATCCACCACCAAATACTGCAGACCTTCATCACCCACAGAAGTTGAATGAAGCAGTTTTATATCTGGACCTTCAGAGAAGGACTGGCCTATGAAGGATGTAAAAATTGGTCCCAGGTAAAGAATGCTGCCTTGGGAAAAGGAAACTAAGTCCAGGCAGGCCATGGTGGAGCAAGTTGGATAGAAGTTCCACACATCCAAATATCATGTAACTGCCACAGCATTGGTTTTGCTTTCCTAAGCACAGTATAGACTAGAAAATTCCAGTCATGCTGACTGTACATACCGGCTTCTGGAAATGAAGAAAAAACATGTTAGTTCTCTTGTAATGAAAGGATCAGAACAATGAAGATTGTGGGAGTAATTTCTTAGGCAAAAATGCAAATAGAAAATCAATTAAGAAGGCTACAAGGTAGGGAGGAGCTGCTGACACTGAGAAACTTGAGAAGCAATTTTTAGGAAGTCATACCAATTGGTGGCTACTGAGGAAATGGATGTGAATAGCTAGTATGTAATAATGTACAGGTGGGAAGAGATGGAGAAGATAGACAACAGTAAATATTATCATATGGAGCAAAAGTATATCCAGGGTTCTTCTCAAAGCCTTGGGAAAACAAGAGAGCAGCTGAAGAAGGAAATTAAAGGAGGTGAACTCATGTTGTAGCACAGGGACTGCAAATAAACAGGCATTCTACAAAATCTCTCAGAAGCAAAATCTGGGAAATACAATTAAGTTGAACACCATGCAAGACAGAGGTGTCATGTCCACTTGCTGTAACAACAGTAGTCATACAGTCTCTTCATCAGCTAGTCTGTGTCTTTAAGATAGATTGAGGTTTTCCTCTTACAACTTTACTGAAGAGCAGAAGTGTTGGTCTGATGGAAAAAGAGGTAAAGATAAATACAAGAGAGGGAGAAAATATTAAGACTATAAGGAAGAGACAGGTAAGCAAATGAAGGGGCAGAAAGAAGGGAAGAGTGAGGAGAGAACAAAGAAGATGGAGAAGTAATAAAGTAATAACTAGCACGATTCCAAAAAGAAAACCTTTGACCTATGCAAATATCCCAGTCCACTTAATGAAATAAACGCATACACAAAACCAATACTTTGAGACTTCTGGCAAAAGATTTCAATGGGATTTGAGTACTTTCCCATTTTTGGCCTGACGCTGCACTGTTGGAGTTCTGTTGGAGCCTTGTGGTTGTTTACAGCCACTTGCAGATTGAAGGTTGAATATGTATTAGAGAATTCTGAATAAAAGGCTGGGCCGTAGGTCCAATAAAAGTGTTTTTGCATTTCATTCCATTTGTTTTACAGAAAGTAAAATTCCTAAGCACATCTGATTGAGGCTGGATTTCTTGCTCACAGAAAAGGCAGTTACAGTGGAGGTTCCAGAATTCCGCTAATTTATCCCAGTTAATAATTCTTATCACAGCTGCAGGAAAAACTAATTGTGCCAGTGCTGTATGAAGCAATCACAACCTGTCTAAGTTAATAACATTTTACTCAAAGTTAGCAAGTTATATTCAGAATACACTTTCCTAATCAAGTGCCTGGTTTGAAGAATTTAACTGGAATGTATTTCAGCTGTTCTCTCATGCTTGAAATTAATTAGCCAGGTGTTAAGTAAAACTTCTTTTTGCTGAAAGTGTAAAGCTGAGGCAATCAAATGAATCAGATGACACACAATCTTATTTTTGCATGACACTTGCCACTTTTTAGCTCACTGAAGTACTAAAATGTGTAAATGTATCAAACTATTTATATTTTTTTATGTTTTGAATACCTCTTGCGTTTATCACTGCTTGACTACTGAATAACAAAAAAAAAACTACTTTCAGTTAATGTGGGCTTTGCTGCCTTCATTATTTTTCATTATTATTCATTGTTGTTTATTATTTTTTTGGGAGTGGAAATACTCAATTTTTTCAGAATTTTGGCAAATCTGGTTTGTTCATTTCAGAACATTTTCATAAATATTGAAGCTGACAGTGTTACACCTCTTTCAAAGAAGAGTATCTTTTTAAAGGAGGCTGCTAATTCTGTGAAGTTGGCACAGTTGTGAAACACATCTTCTGTGTATACTCTGCTTTGATGCGCTACTGCTGCTTGCTAAACTTTGCTGATACAAGTATTAAGAGTGGGCAAGTCCTGAAGGAGTTATAAGCAACATGGATTGGTCTGTATTTGTCTTGTAACCTTCCCATTTCCATTGATGGCAATTTACATAATACAAACATAAGTTAGAATGAACTCCTTGTGCTTTTGGGTGGATAATTACACACAGAAATGCTCTCCTGTTTCCCTCTCCCACTCTCTGACATTTTTGCATAAATGTCAGTTTTCAATTACAAAAAATGAGCTTGATACAATCATACATAAACATTGTCTACCCCCTTCACTTTTCCTACAGCGTGCCACTGTTATTTCTCATATGAAATGTCCCATGGTAAAGAAACGCAATAAGATCATCATAGAGTGTATAAAGTGAGCCTGAATGAAAATACTGTTTCTAAGGATACTGGTGTGTGAAATCTGATGTTAATCTATGTACAGTAATTATTGTTATGTTACAATAAGAGTAAGAGAAGTTTTGCATGTGACAAGAGGGCACACGAAATGGTTACTGCTTTACCGAAACTGAAGCAGTGCTGTTGGGAAAGGGAGAGAAATGCAGAAGTTTGAAAGCAGCCAATTTTGGTGAGTGCGTGAGAACAAAGGTCAGAAATGAACCTTAATTGTATGCCTAAATTTCTTTCTCTAAAAAAGTGTCCTCAAAAGAAGTTCTAAAAATGCTAGCAGGATCTCATTAAAAAACAACCATCCCTCTAAACCAGAGAGCTTAGCACAGGCAAGATGGTAGAACAGCCTCCTCTCTGAACAACATGAACTCACTGGAAGGCTCTCTGACGTCCAAAATGGCAGTGAAAGGTTTTATCAGTTATGAAAAACTTCACTATTATGCATATTACAATAGTCTTCATCTACAAAATGCAAAACCAATATGATTTAAACTATCACCACCTTAGGTTTTCATATCAAATATGTGATTATGTAAGCTTTACCCCACATTTCCAGCATGTAAGATTGTTTTTCAAAAAAAGGGAAGCTGGATTTTCTCATTTAAACCATGCTCCCGAGATTCTGAGAGCACCAATTAGTGCTGGGAATTTCCTGCTGACCTCAAATTAAATTAAGAACTACAATAATAAAAGTATGCAATAAATACTGTGAATTTCTAAACCAAATTACTAGTTGGGAAAAGAAGACTTATTTAGATCTGTTACTGAAAATGGTGTTTGGGTTGTAAAGAATCAGTTTTCTTTAGGCTAGAGTGGAGAAGGAATGCGCTTTTTTTGTGCAATAAAGTTAAAGATAATACAGTGAACGTATAATTATATTTGCTTTGAGATCATTTGTGTGGTGCATTTTGATTGCAAAACACTGTGTAGTCATTCAGAAGTGAAGGTACTAAATGATATGCTGAAAAGGGTCAGGCAACCCATTAATTCCATTCTGTTTGTTTGTATTGCTACCCAAGTCCCTGTACTATTTTTCCCAGTAACATGTTTTTCTGGATACATATTCCATTTGTACAGCATTTTATCCAAACAAAACAAAACAAAGGTGGTTAAGTCTTTCACACGTACTAAAATGTATGCTTATGGTAAGTATGTTAATGCAACTTAGGTAATATGGTAAGAACAGGAATTCCTCTTTTGATCGTCACAAAAAAGAAAGCAGAACGTATACTTATATTTTTGTGTAATTACATGTAATTGGATTTCATGGGTTAATCAGAAATAACCATTTGGGTCACAGGAAAGCAGGTTTATTACAATATACAGACACAGTTCTCTTCCAAATGTGAAGTTCATACAGTACTCCTTTCATCTATCGCTTTTTGCAGATGAGGTAAGGAATAGAACAATAATGTTCTTGCATTACCACAGATACAAGAGACTCTAGAATATTTTTCTCAATCATTCAGCTCCACCAAATTACCAAAAGATCACATACAAATGAATGTTAACACTTACTGGCTTTAAAAAATCTAATAATTGTTTACTGCTTCAATGAACCTTCAGTTCAGGAGGGACTGGAGCATGAAGGTAGATGGGTCACCATTGTGTTTACTGGCCTTTGTGCATTGAGAATTTTTTTTCCCCCACACTGTTTTTCCCTTCACTAAGTTCCAAGTATCTCTATATGTTTTCCACCACTACCTACAGCAGTGATGTGCACTTGGCCTCCCGATGGAAATAGTAGCTTTTTGCAAAGGTCTTAGAAACCACACGGAAGTCAAACACCCGTGATCACATACTCAGGATGAGCACAGCTTAGCTAGTCACCATGCAAACCTTAGATGGTTTATTACCATGATTACAGTTCCCCTTCATCCCAATCCTGTTTTTCTCTGATCTCTGGAACATCATTAATGTCTCTGGTGTATTCTGCTGGTTTTGAGGAGAAAAAGACTTCGTGGGAGGTGTGAGCATAAAGTAATGAAACAGACATCAGACAGCTGAAGCAGCCTGCACGTAATTAAAGTGGGCTGAACTGAAGTGTCTGAAAGTTTCTCTTGTGCTCATGGAACTCCTGGGCACTTTGAGGTTTTGCTTCTTTTAAATACACTCAAGGAGGAAGTGAGTTATCTATAGTCAAACAGGTGAATCTGTATTTTTAGCCTGCTGTTTGCTAACCTCAGTTACTAAATGCTTTTGCAGCAGGAATTCCTTGAAATAAATCTGTTCTACATATCCATGTGCTAGAGAATTTCAGGAACATATTTTAATTTATTTTAATCAAATAACTAATAATAACAGCTTGTGAAATTTCCAGAGCTTTGGCTCTGGCATATGTGTTCAGCTTCCATACTCTTCCTTTTTAAATCACTTCTATCTTCAAAATAATTATGGATCTTCTCTTCAGTGTTCATGCATAATTTTTCAAACAGAAAGAATTTAACAAGTGGACTGAAAACAGCAAAAAAAAAAGTTTGACATTAAGGCATGTTTAGATGAAAACACAATACAGAATTGTCAGACAAATATGCAGGGTAATTTAAGATTCAGCATTAATTCCATGTACAACAATGATTTGGAAAAGAAGAAAAGGAATTTTGTGCCAACAGTTTATGCAGTCATGCAGAATCAAAGCCTCTCCACGCAAATAGTTTTGGAATGAGCATAATGAGACAAGACTTTAAAGGTATATATGCTATATCAAAATGCTGGAAAAAAGACTTGGCTATGGTAGCGCGATCTGCATAGGTTCTTCTCTGTAGCCTCCCAGCTTTCAAAACTAATGGTCCCTGTGAAAATGAGGGGAGCATTTCCAAACCTCAGCTCAGACAGGGTTTGTGCACAGTGCACTGCTGGGTCAGAGTGGGCATTGGGCCCACACCAGGCTGCTGGGCTCACCCGTCCCTACAGCTGCAGCTCAACACTAGGGCAACATCTGCTCTTAATTTTGATCCTCGGTGAATATCAGAAAGACAAATGATAAACACTGGGAAAAGAATAATGAAGTAATACAGTACCAACATGAGTTCAAACACCTGAAAAGGTATGTCAGTGGGAAAGTGGGAGTTCCTTACTCTGGAAAGACAGTAACACTGGGAGATGGACATCCCTTAGCAGTACAGCACTGCTTTCCCTTGTCCTCACTATTTGCTCTAAATAAATGAAAGTCATTCTAATAAGCTCAGCGACCCAGAATGCAGCACTACAGAGCAGAGGGAGGATAGATTACTCTCACTGCTTAATTTCACCAGATAGCAAGGATGTTCTTTTTCAGTGTGACAAATACTGATGAGGCTGCAGACCCAGTTGGACAAACGTGTTCAAGATTGTTTTTCCACAGCTCATACTCTTGGCACACGAGTTTCAAGCAAACTCCTTGCAATTAGGTCATTTTTCATCCCTTCCCTCCTTAAGGCTGTGCTCTGCAGTGCGGCAGCTCCCGGACACAGCCACTGGTGTTCCTGGGATCCCCTGGAGCAGAAATGGAGTGCTCTGGAACCAGGCCTGCAGAGGCCTCCTCTTGGGCAGGAGAACTGGGCCCACACTGCATTTAAACCCCATGCAGCCTGCCCGTCCTCAGACTGCACCCTGTGTTAAGTGCAGCTCAGCTGCAGCAGCAGGGGACAGGTCCCACCAGGGGCATGCAGGCATGTGCGACAGGATGTGTTCCCCCACCAGTAAAGCATGCTGCCAGGATGAGGCTGACAGACAAACATGCCATAGTGTGGGTTGGGAGAGTGCAGCATGGGCCTGTAAGCTCTGTCAGCTCTGTCACTGTGCTGAGATTCTGCCGTGGTCTGAGCAAAGCAGATCAGAAGGAGCCATGCAGAGGCATGGCCCTACAATCATGCCAAGGCCTGCTCAAAAAATGCATGAGCTGGGACTTGTCCTGTACACCAGCAAGAACCTGGTATCTGAACAACCACCCTGCTGCTCCCTTCTCAGCAGACCCTAACAAATACCAAGGCTGTCAGTCTGCATGGGAACACCATGAGGAGGAAAGTGATGAGCTTGCTGGGAGGGGCAGTGAAGCAGAAGAAGCCAAAGAAGGCCTGTGCTGGGATTTTGTGGAAAATCAGCTCCAGATTGTGCTGGGCCCTGGATTTCTTTGGCAAAGATTTATTTTAAACACAATATTTGTCTGTGACCTTTCCCCAAGACAATTCATTATTTTGGCCCATCTTCATCAAATACTGCTTGTGTGTAAAGCAATCCTTCACACTGGCAGGCCATAAACATCAGAAAGAGTTTGTATAGTAATCCTGAGGCCAGCACCAGTGTCCATGCCAGGAGCTGCTCTGTGTGCCCAGAAACCCACCCACTGGAAGCCTTCCCTGTGGATGATCCACCCGCTCTGCTCCATGGCACCCAGGACACCAGCAGAGCCACTGTCAGGGCTCACAACTCTGCTGATGCCACGAAGAAGTGCTCAGTGTGGCAGGAGTGTGTTTCTGAGTACCAGGACATCTGCTCCATTGTGGAACAAGTTACTCCAATTATGAAAGCATCCGTGATGTCACGGAAGCTATTAGAAATAAAAGACATGTCAGGCACATAACTTTCACACAGCCTCATATTTGACTTGTGACTTTATCTGTACGACCCTAGTGGCATTACACTTCATCATTGGAGCCTGTTTTTTTGTTTGTTTAAATAAATATACATGCAGTATAAGACCTGTAAGTTTTACAGTCCCAAGCAACTCAGTGTAGTTTAGATGGGGAGCAGCTCTGCTATTATCAAAATCTCTCTCAATCTTGTTTCCAGAGTGAAAGGATAATCTTGTTAATTCACGATCAAGGATTTAGCTGGTCTGAACTCTGCATCCCAGTCTGCCACAGACCATTTGTGACAGGAAACCGGTAAATCCCTTTTGCTCTGGGCAATCCGGGATGGGAGCCTCCCTCATTCTGTATTGGTAACGCAGCAGCACTCCCTGCACCACTGCAATACAAACAGCAGATACTGGAGTGTAAGAGGAAGCCGTCAGAGTTGTTGAACTCTTCTTGGTCTCATGCCAATGCCTGATGAGACACTGCAGGAAACGTGACGGACAGAAGCAGCACACTCAACCAGCACAGGGCTCGGTGGTGGCAGCAAGCCAAGGCCAACGCTTGGGTCGCTGGGGCGGCTGGGCTGTCCTGTGGTTCTGCAGTAGTGTATCGCTGTCCTCAGGGCACAGAAACAGGAGGAGTTTGAGTTTTCCAGAGCTGCCGACATCAAAGCAGCTATGCTGCTCTCCTCCTCCCTTCCGAAGACCAGAGGCAAACCACAAACTGTATACACCTAGCCGGAAAATGAGACGAGATAAACTAGACAAAAAGGCAGCTCGGCTTGATAAACTGGATAAGTTTCCACTTTTGCAAGCTCGTGACATCTAAACATTATGGTAATATCTAACTGGCAGAGCTGCAGAAAGCCTCATCCAATCTCTCCTTGGTCGCTCAGAACTTGCCTGGCACAGCCCATGCGTGGGTGCTGGCAGCAACACTCCTCCCAAAGACTTTAATGGTGCATTTCAATGCTCAGAGGTGGCTGAGAGCACAACATGGCTGTGTTTGGCCGTTTTCTTCCCTGTACACCAGCCTCAGGCCTACGAGAAGTAAATATTCAGCCAGTTCAGCCTGCCAATAAGAACAGGTGGTTGCACAGCTTCCTCTAAAAGGTACAAAAAGCCATGCACCCAGGGAAGCGAGAAGGGAATAAACAAAATCCTGCAGGGACACACAAGGGCAAGAGCAGCTCAGGTGAATGGCTCTCTCATCACACAGTGCAGCTCCAGGGCCTCACTACTGAGCCTACAAATGAAGGCAAATACAAACAGGGGAACCTGGGTCATGGGCTGCAGCACAGGCAGAGTGGGATCTCACTGGTTTGTGGTTGGTCCTGATAGCATTCACAGGCTTGTTTCTGCAAAGGAAACTTACATACCAGTTCCAGAATAAGGAAATGGTTCTGTGAAGTGCTGAAGTTTGCATCACGTGCTGCAAAGAGGTCCTACCTTCTCCCATCCCCCAGCACACAAGCTTCTCCCTGTCACTAAATAAGTCCTTGTTCGCTTTTCACACAGTTTGCTCTCCACTCCCCCCTGCAACTGCTTTTCTTTAACCTCCCCTATTGCTTGCAAAGACAGAGTTCTGGTTTCAGCCACAGAGACACAAAGCTGAGTCAGCCCAATCACTGAGCTCTGCACACACATTTCAGGTGTCAGGCAACCAGAACAGCCATCCCCTTTTCCAACACAGCTGACTGTGAGCTTGTTTTGTCAGGTACTGCACCTTCAGACGGCACTTGTGTTCCTGCTTTGCAGGAGGCAGCTGAAGATAAGCAAAGTACATTGTTGTACAGACAGAAGAGCTCTTCTTTCAGCTTCTTAGTTTAAGGTCAGGTTTTTGTTGTTGTTGTTGTTTTGGTTTGGTTTGGTTTGGTTTTAGGGGAAGGGGGGAATAACTATCTTTGACTCCATTATGTCTTTATGTAGGCATTTTTAAGCGTGCTATCCCTGGTTTACCCTGGGCACTGGATACAAAGCTCTGCTAAATTTCTCCATGAGGGAAGTTTGGATGACAGCCATCTCTGTGAGGATGTAAAACATCATGTGCCCTCATTTACCCTTGTTTTTCTGTGGAGACCTTTCTGAGTTTTTGAGAGATGGAGATCAGGCTGTGCAGCCGCCCTGCTCAGAGGAGCTTTGTTGTCTTTGCAGTTGTGCCCATTTGCAAAGAATCAGTATACCCATGTCTAGAACCCTCCTCTGTTCTTATGGAGCTCCTGCTGAGCTGGAGCATGTGTCAGACAGACACCCCCTGCCTGGCAGAGCAGCCAGTGTACAGCCGCACAGTGACATGGGAGAGTTGCCACATCTCCTCAGCGTGTGCATAAGGATGTCAGCAAAACAATGAGAAGCAAAATGAGGACAAGGGGATACTGCAACATTTCTTAGCCCAATGCTGCTGTCTCCATGCACGTGCGCTATCAAACTTTGGTACTTAGTAACATGTTTGGTCTTAGAAAAAGGAGCCAAGCATCCTAAGAGCAGGCGTATGGGCCTCCCTGCCCCACTGCAGGGACAAGTGGGATCAGTGGCCATCTCACCTGCCTGTACAACAAGAAGAGCACTGCATGAAGGTTTTTATTCACAGTTCTTCTCATTTTCCTTTAGACCCATTGCTTGAGTTGATTCCCTTGCTGTCATGGTAGGCATTTTGTACAGCAGGGGACAGCGTAACTCACAAAGTCTTGAGCTATCACAGAAAAGCCCACAGAACTTAAATACATCTTTTTTATGCATGAAATCATGGAAGGTAAAACAACCCAAGTATGAACTGTCTTTTATTTTAGATATGCACAGCTACAAAACTGGTGCAGTGTCATAAAAACAATGTCTAGTCTAGAAGGAAATAAATATAAGTAATGCAAATATTTAAGATCCTACATTCTGAGATAAGTTTCAAGACTGATGACAGAATTTAAAGAGGAACTAGAACAAAACATTTTGTTGTTGTTGTATTTATGATTTATCTATTATTCTGACTTACTTTCTTTGGCAAACGGGTTAGATATAACCTTACTGTACACAACAGACTTGCTTAAGACTGAAATAATACCAATTGCAGAATTCAGTAAGCCTTATTTAGATTAAACAAAAAGAAATACATTGATTAACAAAGAATTTTCTCTTAGAAACTGATCATTGCAGAAAAATAAATCATATTTCTGGATGTTAATATTTCTAGAAATATGAGGAAGAAATCATAGTTACAGAATCCCTAAGACCCTTTTTCATTACGACGCTGTATTTTTACTATGCTCCCTATAAAGGTGCCTGTCTGCAGAGACAGAACGTTCTGCTCTTGCTGTTGCTGTGCTCCTGTTGGAGCTTGTGGAGAGCTCTGAGACTCACTTGGGCAGAAGAATTGAGGTGCCTGATGGCTTTCTCTTGTCCATGACTCCAGAACCTGCAGTGCAGTGCATGGTAATGGCAGGAGGAGCACTGGTTTTGCCTGGCACCTGGGTAACAAGTCTCTGCTCTGAGGAACCATTTCATCTTCATAAGGAAAATGTAAATGATTGGTATTTACAGTATATGGGAAAACAAACATACAAACAAACAAACAAACAAACAAAAAACAGTTATATACAGGAATGTTAACTACCTCCGAACTTGCTGCAGCTGACAGCAGCCAGAATAAGTTGAAAGCAGACTGCAGGTCACTACAAAGCAGCCCAAGCACAGTCTGTTTACAATTTCAGACACACTTGAGGTACTGGTGGGAATTTCTTTTTACAAGTTCACCCAGCAGACAGGGCCTGAGAGCCAGGAAGTGGCAGGGCTGTTGTTCTCGGCCCAAGAGGCTGCAGAAAAGCAGTTGCTGAGTCAGACAGGACACCCCTGAGGGCTCTGGCTGCAGGCCAGCCTGCAGGACCTGCCAGCGCACCTACCCACAAAAGTGATGTTTTAGGAAAGACTGTGCAGCTCACAAAGAGATCTCAATTTCTCTAATAGCCCTTTGATATTTTAAGTCAGATTTCCAGCAAAGAAACATCTTGAGTGTTGTAAAATTTGGTAGCAGTTTGAACACCAGCTCCCCACTCTCCACCCAGGGCTCTGTGGCGTGCCACTGTACCTGCTGCTGTCACCATGGCAATGGGCACTGGCAAAAGCAGGATAAAAGCTTAAAGTAATTACCAGTATAATTAGTATGTTCACCTCTTAGGAGATTAGCTTTCCTCAGAGCCCCCAGATGGTGAAAAGATCCAAACTGGATTAATCAATACAGCAGTAAGCATCCAGAGAGGCATTGGTTCAGACATCAGTGAGGGAATGGCACAGGGAGAGGAAGAATTGCTGAGCCCTGGATTCCTGCAGCCTTCTTGCTTCATCACTAAGAAAAGGCTCTTCCTCTCTGCCATGAGTTATTGCTCCAGTTTCACTCCTGAGTTACTCAGAGCCAGAAGAAAGGGCACAGACATGGAACGTGGGGGTGACTCCATCCAAGTTTGCAGAGGGAACCGCAGAGGGAAGGAGTAGAGCAACAGGTGCCAAGATACCAGAGAGGAAGGAGCCTCAGCATACACATTCACTGCCACTGCTCTGCCACTACACAGCAGCTACACTGGGTGTTACCACTGTTTTCATTCCCTGAATGAAATGAATGTGACAATGGAATGCTCTCTGTGCTCACCAGGATCACCTGCCTGTACACAGCGATCTGCAACAGTTCCTACTGACGCCTCAAAGCCACCACAGGTCTCCTCACCTACAGAGAAGGGGATTTTAATTCCTGCTGTATGATTTCACATGTATCAGAAGTACAACAGTCTGCTCGTCATTTTGCTGTGCAGAGCTCACCATCAGAGGCCAGTAGGTATTGTTTGCATCATTGCTGCTGCTTCCAACAGCATTAACCTTCAGACACATACAGCCTGGAAAGTTCTGCCATAATTAGGGAGCAGAAATATACACATTCAAAAGAAACCAGTGGACTCTGTGCCAGGAAGATGGTATGCATAATTTTGTAATAGAGTTACTGGCTTTCCAGTGGATTTTAACAATATGAATACATATCAAAGCATCCAACTGAACTGAAGCTGTGTCCCTGGGGATGTCTTTGGTGTATGTGAGGGGTCCTGCCCCACACCATCAGCTCCTATCTGCTTGCCCCGGGGCACCTCCTTGCTCACACAGCCCATCCCAGCGCAAGGCTCCTCCACACCTATCACCCCACCTCATTAAGCAACAGGATTTCCAGCACGGGGTGATCTTCCACTGTCACCTAAACACCACTCTTTATTCCAAGCCATGCATCATAATTGTATTGCTTTTTTGAATGCACTAGGATTTTCAGGACTTCTTATGGTGACAAGCAATGTTCTGGGGTGACATTGCTCCTCTTGTTCTGCACAGCAATTTCTCTTCAAGATTCCAGAACCCAAAGGAATTATTGTGCTCATTATTGCTGTTATCTGTTATAGAAATACTGTTGAGATGGAAGATTAAATTATCCAGATGAATATGTCATCGTCTGCCTCCCTGTCTACTGGTGTTATATGCTTTCAAATCAACATAAGGTTTAGGCCAAGTTCTTCTGGTAAAAGGAAAACATGGCAGTGGGTGGAATGCTTCTCTGCCTTCACGATGATGACATAGACCAAACTGGCTGGACAGCTTCCTTCTGATAGAACCCCTGGGACAAGAGCACACTGGAGACATTCATATTTTGTCATGGCTTGCTGCAGGGAAGGCCAAAGGGGTTTTCCCACAGGCGTGGGCAGGGGCAAGCACAGGAAGACCATTCAGCCAAATGCTGAAGTGAATGGCTGTGCCAGCAGGACCCCGTGGCTGCTGGGGACTGTGTTCTGTTCCTGCACAAGGTTTGGGTAACTTTCAGAATGGCTCTGAGAAACCCCCAGATTCCTGAGCCTCCTGCTTTGCCCTAATTGCCCGGGGAAATAAGGTGGCCAAGGCTCCCAGCAGCAGCTCCACTTCGAAGTTGTTTGCCAAATTTCTTCACTAGTTTTAAGAAGTTAAATACATATTAGAAATCACACCAATGTTTGCATTAACCAAGTAACCATCTTAAGCAATAAGAGAGGCACAACTGTACTGTGTTTTGTAGGCCAGCAGAGCACATCAGACTGAGTTCCAAGTCAAGCACTCAAAGAATTAGGAGGTGCTATAATTAACATACATAAGGTTAGGAGGTGCATAATTACGTTCAACCATAATTACACCCACTGGTTCATGTGCTTTATGGTATAGTCTTCAATTACATGACCACCTCCTTTCTTCTTTTCCCCATGGGATGCTTGCCTGTGTCAGGGCTGTCTCCATGGCACAGGGCTGCAGTGCTGCCCAAGCCACCATTAAGCACTCTGCTGGAACACTGCAGCGTCCTTGCTGCACTCTGTCCAGGGCACTTAACTTCCGTCCCAGTCACTTTAAAAGTTCTCATCACAAATGCATGCATGAAGCGTGACAGAACAAAAGGCTCTTACTGCCACTAACACTGAAAAGCAGTATATAATGCATACATAACACTGAAAAAGTGGGATGTTTCTAGTTCAGATACTCCTGGTAAATCTTCATGTGTATGCTCAAGAGCAGAATAGAGAACTCTTCTTTTACAGACACTCATTACATGTCAGCACCATGACAAAATATTTACATTGCGAGCAGCTAACAGCAATTTTACATAATTGCTGCTTGTTAACATCTCCCTGCTTTTGAGGCTTGGTAGAATCATAGTTTCAGTGATACTTTTAAAATAACAACTGCAATAGCAATACAGAAATTTATCTATTAATAATCATAGGCTATCTGTCTGAAATGAGCATAAATAATTTACAGAGCAGTTACAATGGGGGTACCAAAATGAAATCCACAAAGACAGGCTAACTTAAGTTTCATTTTTTAAAATATACCATTAAAATATGCATCAGCGTATCATGTAAAACTGGACTACTAATGATGGAGTTTGGTCTGTAATATGGGCGTACTTGAAAATGCAAGATTATATAACTGGGGTGAAAAATGCAGAGACCTTGTTTTGGTTTACTTAGCAGTCTGAAATCTGAAGAAATGAAATTCAAAACATGCATGTCCATCAGACAAATCTGCTGTATGCAGTAGGGTTACAGACTTACTGAGAGAGCCCAAGAAAGAAGAGACCACAGGTTTCAGAACTAGCTTGCTGTGACCAGCTCAGGATACCGATCTATAAAACATCTTAGTGAGTGTGGCCTCCATGCAGCGTGCCATTCAGCATGGCATTCCTGCCCAGCACCATGAGTTCCACCAATAAATCCTCAGCAAAAGTATTGGCAGCAGGAATGGAACGGCTTCTGCCTTCCCTTAATCACTCTGGACGGCTGTTATGACTCAGTGCCCCTGGAACAACTGGAGAAGGTTATCTGATGTATCCCATTACACCAGGATAAATAAGATTAAAGATCTTATGTATCTGGAAACAAAACAAGCCTTTCAATAAAGTCCCTTCTTCCACCTTCCCATAGCAGTACATTATTTTTAACTTCCAACTCCTGTGTATATCCTGCTTTTAAACATGCATCACCTTAACTTCTCATACAAACACCTCATTAACTGCAGTTCGTACTGCTGGTGATACCATTTCATGTTTCCACTTTTAAAAGTTTAACATCATATCAGATTTTACTGCCAGCAAAGGTCTAACTCTGCAGTTAGAAGCACAGTCACCTTCCTGTTTACTCCTCTAATTGCCAGGCACTCAGTGTCATTCTACTTTTAGTTTCAACACGTCTTGCAATGAAGTACACATTGTTGTCATTTGGTAAGCTGCTTTCCTGCCCTTGGCACTAAATACAATGCTCTTTTCTTAGTCTGTGACATCTATATCTGCATCTGTCAGCCTGACATCCTAGCATCCATATCCACAAGCATTACAGGCAGAGGAGAAGCCACTCTGATACCTAGTGCTTTTTTGCAGCAGCCTTGTCAATAGTTGTTCTCACCAACAATTGTTTCTGGCTTTGTTGGGTTAAGTTGTGGGTTTACTTCTGGTAGACAGCTGTAACTACATTCAGTCTCAGAGCATACAAATGGAGTAATTGCCTCAGAAGTTTCCACAGCTGAGAAAGGGCATCTATGTGCCTTTCAGGCTCGTGTTTTGCTGCACTTTCTTACAGTGAGAGATTTCAGGTATAATTTAGAACCCTGAGGTAGTATGAATACATGTCTTAAATAATAATAAGGACAAAATCGATTTGGTGCTTATCCAAAACACAGTGTTTTCTCCTTTTAAAGTTGACCACAATGTTACCTTAGAAGATATTTAAATATTTGATGACCCTCACAGTCTGTCTTGCGAATGCAAGGTGACTGGGCAGCTCGGATAACACAGCTCCACCAGCAGGGCCGGATCAGCAAACCTCAGCCCATGATTCACTCCATGTGACAGTTATCTGAAAACATATCTTATGCATAATACACTAAAATTTAACTCATAATCTTTCTGTTTTATAAAAACTCTGTTTTTTTCAAGAAAGGAATACTTCTATAAGCACTTCAGTGATAAAAAAGAAGTAACTCACTCAAATTTCTGCTATGAATAATTAGGGATATTTTTCAACAGGTTCTACCACTGGCCAAAATCAACAAAAGAACAACAAAAACATCAAATGAAGGAGATGAAAAAAAAAATACAACCCTTTCTGTTCAAATCCAGAGCTTCAATTAAAAATATATCAACATTAAAAATGCTAAAACATTTCAATCAGTACCAGCTCCTAGTTATCATACCAGGAAACTCTTTCTCCATCTATTTGTATAAATCATAATCTTACGCTTAGAAATTACTCTCTACATGCAGTAAATTATAGGTTGGGCTTATAGACCTGCCTGCAATTTAGGCTGCCCAACACTTCCTATTACAATAACCAGTTTTTAATTGCTTTTAAATTTGCCAAATTGTAACTGCTTGACCTGAAACTCTCCACGCTGAACATATTCCACAGTCTGCTTATGGGGAAGAAAACTCCACCTGAATTATTTCGTCTGTTTAAAATATATAGAATACCTTGACCCAGTTTTGTATTTCAGTAATTGAAAACATTTGGCATCCATGTTTTAGAGCACAGATTTGATATTTGGCAGATAATTTTGTTTTGAAATATCCTTTTTTATTCTCAAGAAAATACACTTATTTATCCAGATTCTATAACTATAATAACATGCAATTCAGTAACATTTCGAACAATTCAGAACAATTCAGTAACAGTATACTTTAACATTTTTTAAATCTCTTGAAATGCTGAATCTCCCGCAGCCCCTACAGCAGCCTCAGCTGCCAATGGAACATTTCATCCCAGGCAGGGCCCCCCAGGCCACAGCCACGGGACGTGAGCTGGGCAGTCTTCATAGCAGCTGGAAACTGACTCTGACTGCAGCAAGATGGAGCAGCAGGACTGCAGCAGAGGAGCAGGTCCCTCCTGCCCTCAGTGACCCACTTCCCAACAAGAAACAAGGGGCTGGGAGGGAGCTCCTCAAGCATAATGTGGGAAGAAACTCTGAGGGAACTGACTGAGCAACTTTTCTAGATCTTGGACTGTAAGCTACAGAAGGCTGGGGCACATAAACTGGTGTAGTAGAGAAGATTATCTAGACAGTATTTCATTATTTCCTTTATGTTTTTAATGGACTGTGCGTATACAATTAAAAACCGAATGTACTTTGTGCCCTGCATTTCCTAGTGCAATTCAATCATCGTGTCCCTGTGAGATGTGTTTGGACCAGAAATTATTTCTTTCTATGCCAAGGACATTTTTTTTTCTTCAGAAGGGGCATTCTATTAGAGGCAAAACTGCATCAGCACCTAAACTCTGTGAAGCTAATGGCATTAACTTCTGTTCTGCTCAGCAGAAAGGGCCCCATCACTCCTCACCTACCAGCTTCTGTGTTGTAAGAAATTTCAGTGCCAAAAGCAATGAATTACAAGGCTCAGAAATCAAGGCTCTTCAATCAGAAAAGTATTTGCACAAAGTATGCTCCAGTTAGGGGTGGACTGGAGAGCAGCCTGAGGTGTGCTGAGCTAGGCAGAGGGTATGCAAAGTAAATAATTCTCTTCACATAAATTTATTTTGGGCCTTCTCAGTCACCAAAACCATGTTAGTCAACAAAAAATCCAAAATATTTCTGCTTCCCTCAGATGAAAATTATTCTGGTATTATATGTGTTTCTGTGCTTAACAGCTAATAAACAGACAATTTTATACTTCTAAATAAACAATATCTGATGCGCTCATATAATTGGCTTGTGGAAAAGTCACAGACATATAGCTCTTTCAGTCGTGAAACCATGACATGGTGAAAGCAGGATTTATTCTCAGATTGGATATTAGGACAAAAATCTTACCAGAAGGAGTTTTGAAACACTGGAATGGGGTTTCCAAGGAGGTGGTGGAGTCACCATCCATGGGGGTGTTCAAGAAATGTGGCACTGAGGGACGTGATTCAGAGGGCATAGTGGGAATGGGCTGGTGGTTGGACTGGAATATCTTACAGGTCTTTTCCAATCTTCAGTATTCTATGATTATGTTGATCTTCCTGTTCATTTTCACATCTCCTGCACTCATACATTTCCGCTTTTCCGGCTGAACATTGTGCCTCTTTTTTCCAAACTTCCATTATCTCCAGTATGCCAGGGGGAGATAGACATTCTTGCTTACTTTTCCAAATCTGACAGGCTTCTTTGATGCTCACCTTCTCCAGGTCTATTTTTTTATATATGAAAAGGGATATTATTATCTGTTCTAGAAAATGTTTTAAAAATAAAATAGTCAATGTGAAGGACACAAATCTTTAGATACAACAAGCAAAAAAATAATAAAAAAAAAAAATTAAAAAAAACCCTTGATTTTTCAGCTCTCTAAACAACTTCTGTTATTGAACTCTGTTGTTTTGCATTCTTCAAGAATGAGCTTACTTAAATAACTAACCTTGATCTCTGCCTTTCAACATGTCAAACTGCAGCCATAAGATGCTGTTAATAAATACAGGTTACACATACATGAGTTACACATAGTGCTTAAGGAAAAGTTGTGAAGATTTTTATGTATTCCCTATTTTTCTGCCAGCAGAATGAACAAAATACTTAAAAACTTAAGAATACATTTCAAGGTGGAAGTAGTCAGAGGTGAAGGGGCTTCACAGAGGCATAGCTGCTAACAAAGTACAAGGCATTCCCAGTACTCACGGACAGGCACTAGGAAAACTTTGTTGTGCTCAGCTTACATTTGCATTTTAAGAAGATTCAGGTGACAATCTGATTGGAAGTGAATAAAGAAATGTTACTTTAAGCTATTCTCTGTTCTGAAGGCTATTTTAGACGTATTAACGATGTATCAAAAGAATCATCCATTATTCAAAGATGTGCTGTAGCTTACACTGAGGTATCAGTTTGCAAGTCACATACTGAAAGTTTTCAGACAGCGGAGGAACCATTCCAGAACCATTCCGTTCTTAGCTTGAAGTCCAGAACAAAATGATACTGTTATACTTTCTTTTAAATTAAAATGATGCAGTTCCATTAAATCTGTACAGGAAAATTAAATGTTATTTTATTTGATTGCATATTGATTTTAATTTGCATCTCTGACTGCCACCAACGTTTTACAACTAAAATTAATATTTGGTTTATATTAACAAACTGAGCAAACTGAACTATAATATCTCCTTTAGGAATAACTGGCAAGTCAGAGGAAAAATAGCTCATATAAAACACACAAAGCCCCTAAATCAGGTATTTTTATACTAGCTAGATGCTAAGCTCAAGAGATAAAATACTGAGTGAGACTTCACCACTAGAGAAAATAAATGAGGGATATATTTCCCTACATTTAACACTCTGATTGTGAAAACTCTGTCTGCTACAGTTCACATTTTCTGTTTTATTATAATGGTTTTGCACAGACCCCAAACTGCCTTCTATTTAATGATGTCAGGAATATATTTACACCTTTGATGCAACTTTCAGTGTTAATGAAATTAATGTGATACATACTTAAATACCAGGTATCAGCAATCTAAACACCTTTGTTAATTTTGAGGAAATATAGATAGGCATCCTCTTATTTTTTTAATTTTTTTTCCTGTGGATGCCTCCAGCAATGGTAATAAAGGCGTTTCAATACCACTTGTTAATATTTTAGGTACTAAGCTGATAACTAAACAACTTTTATTTCCATAGATTTATCAGGGATTTCTCTGGCAAATCCTCCTACAGAGGCATAAGAATTCATACCTGTGCAGCTTGCAAAACAGCGTACCAAGTACGAAGCATAGCCCATGGTGATCAAATACCTGTATCACACAAGTAGAATTTCCATTCTCCAAGTCCAGGTAAGCACTTAGGAGAGTCTTCAAGCGTTTTTTGTTTGTTTCCTCTTTTTGTTTTGAGACATTCATTTCCAGACTCTGCTTTGTGTGTGCAATGACCACCAAAGCAAAAAAAAAAAACTGAAACCACAAGCTCCTCTGTTAAATTTTCAGGATTACGAGACCCCCTTGTCTTTGGACACCAGCAAAAAATGGCAGCCCTTCAACTGCAGAGTTCATCTGTCTCTTGGATCCTTGTTAGTTATCCTCTAATGTGAAGATGCTGGCAAAGATAATAATGTGACCTAGAGAAGGTAACTCTCACCATTCCAGCCTGGGCAATTGTTCTCATTCAAGAATTTACAGTGCTCAGGCCCTGGCCTTCTTGACTTTAGACTTACTGTCACAGGACTTAGGTAGGACTCTCAAATACTGACTTTTTTACCTCGAAACCTGTGGACGAGTTACAATGTATGTGCTTCTGTCAAAGAAACCCTGCAAGATACAGTTGCATGACTAAACTGACTGAATTTTTTTTTGAGGTAGGTAGACAAATCTTTCCCTGTCATGAATGCGTTGTTTCCTCTGATCCTGGGTCAGCTCTTGGAATTCGTCACTCAATTATTTGCATTTTCTCAGCTAATGATGAACAGTTTTTAGGTTCTGTATTTTGTTTTCATGCGTTTCTATAAGAACATCCACCTTCATCACAGAAAGCATACTTTGTACACCACATTTACATTTTTCCAAAGCAAAAGTATTATGACCCTGAGGTATTCTCCTGAAAAGAATGTACCCACTGCATTCCAACCCAGACTTCACACTTTCTCTGATGAGCCCATTTAGGAAGCCTTTTTCCTTCTTTGTCTTCATAGCAAACATGTTCCTACTCACAACTTATCACACTGCAGTGCAAATGGTATGAGTGATAAAATTAAATCAATTTGTGATTTAAGCAATTTCCATCAAAATTTGCAGACTTGTGTCATCCCTAGGGGATGAGAGATATGAAAGCCAGATACCTTAGATTTCATCAGTGTGTTACTGAGTACTCTGTAGCTGAAAAAAAAAAAAAAACCCAAAACCAATGTGATTTGGCTCTTCAGTGCCATAGCAGATCAGAATATCCTCCTTCAGGTTAAGGAGTACAGTCTGATGTTTCCAGTAGAGTAAGTGTGCACACAGAAAACAACCTGGAAGAAAACAAAAACACAAGCCAGCAGTGTGCCCAGAGCGTCAAGGCCAGTGCCATTATGGTCTGCATCAGAAACTGTGTGTCCTGCAGACCTAGGGAAGTGATCACTCCCCTCTGTACTCAGTCCAGGTTAGGATCATACCTTGAGTACTGTGGTCAGGTTTGGGCCCCTCAGTACAAGAACATGGAGTTTTTCAGTGCTTTCAGAGAAGGGTAATGAAGCTGCAGAAGGGACTAGAGAACAAAGTTCATGAGGAGCAGCTGAGGGGATGGGGGTTATTTAATTTGGAGTAGAGGAGGCTCAGGAGAGACTTAATTGCTCTACCAGTACCTGAAATGAGGCTACAGCAAGGACACTGTTGGCCTCTTTTCTCTGATGATAAGCAATAGTACACAAAACAATAGGCTCAAATTGCACTACAGGAGGTTTCAGTTTGATAACAGAAAGACAAAAAGGGTGATTCGGCATTGGAACAATTTGCCTAGAGAAGTGGTGGACTCACCACCTCTGAAGATATTTAAGTGATGTGTGGACATGGCACTAAGGGATATGGTTTAGTGCTAGACTTGGTAAGCTTAGGTGATGGTTGGACTTGATAACTTCTAGTCTTTTCCAACCTAAATGATACGATAAAGAAGACAGTGATTTACCAGTGAATGAGAACTTCAAGTATGTTATTTGCTTATACAGATTCACAATTGCTCATTAAGTTCAGCCTTAAGAAACAGTGGAGGGATCTACAGCTGTGCTTAGCCAGGGTTTACCATGTCTGATAAAAAACAAAAAACAAACACTTTTCAGTAAGATAATATTTTTGGAATCAGAGAATTGTGAAGGGGAAAAGGCCAACAAAATCAGCCTGATTTTTATTTCACCTGCCATTCTATTTCACTGTTAGTCTGAATGAAGCCTAGTATCTTGTGTGTATCTTCTAGAAGAGCTTTATTTGTCTAGATATGAAGACATTAATAATTGACACAAACTCTACCCATCTTCTGAGCAGTTTTTTTCATTATTTAGTCTTCTTCACCACTAAAAATGCTGTTATTTTCTCTTTGAAACAATGGAGTCAGCTTCTAGCTAACATTCTTCTACTAAACTGAAGAACCTTTTAGCACATGATATCAATACCTAGACTACGATTAAGTCTTCATGATTAAGACTTCATCAAGTCTCCTTTTTGCTAAGCTGAAAAGGTAAAGCTTTTAAAAGTGTCTCTTTGAAGGTTTTCTCCATCTCTCACTTAAGTTCTATGGCTCTTTTTCCACACGAAGTTTCATCTGGTACTATAGCAGATAGACAAAGTGTATGCCTTAAAGGAGTATTAACAGATATTTTCTTCTATTATCCTGATCTTCACCTTGTACTCTGCAGGGTCTTCCCAAAGAGGAAAATGGCTCTATGTATTTAAATACACTCCATGGGTTTCTTTTGCAAGATTAGAACTTCTTGTACCTTATTCTGAAAACACATAAAACCCATAGTTCTTAGCCCATTGTGCATACTGATGCCACCTTGCCTTATTCCAAATGAAAATACACAGCACTGAGTCAAATAACCCTTAATCCTACCAACAATCACCTTAATTGGCCTTGTAAAGAGCATGTTTTGTTTTTAGTAACACCACTTACACTCTTATTAATTAATTACACTCATGGTTTAATTCTTCAACATCAAAACCATATTGATTCTGATTATTTTGCTGAAGACAGATTTCAGACCATGCGAACAACAGCCATCTATTTGCTCACTGTTCTGGTATGACACCGTATGTGTGTTATTCCAAAATAAAAAGCACTGGGAAAAATCTGTTTCCATCAATTCTAGTTCCTAGAGTGCAAATCACTCAATCCTAGTCATTCAAAGATGTTTGTTCTTAGGAGATGATGCTTAATACACTCCTTACTTAACAACGGACTGGAAAATACCTGACTGTTCTTGTTTGATATTATTACAGCACGTTGCTTCTTTCTAAATGCATAAGACAAACAGTAATTAAAAAATCACGTTTTCTCGCCATTAGCAAAATGAGCATTTCTATCTATTAAAGATTTATAATACAAACAGGATTTATTAGTTCTTAATATGTGCTACATCTTATTGGCTGTACACCTTGACAGTTATTTTTTCTTGATAGCCTCAGTTTTCTTTAACATTTTAGCACTTTACAATTTCTCATTTTATAGCTGTTTTCTACTCCTGACCTCACTTCCGCTTTGTTTATTTTTCATTGCTGGTTTTGCCGGTGAGCAGGTCAGTTCTTAGTCAGAACTGTTCTCTATTTCAATTGTGAATATTTCTGGCCAATTATATTTTAAAGATGTACTACTACTCATTCACAATTTCAGTTCCAATTGATTTTTTTCACCAGCCCACTTAACAATTTTATATTTAGCCATTTTAATCCATCAGGAGTATAACTCAAGCAAGTATTGGTTGAGTCTTCTTTGTTAATCAATACTGAACAAAATTAGGTCACAATTATTCGTTTCTAGGCAACCACTAATTTGCAGTTTATTTAATTAATTCATCTTTATCTATCCTAGTTAGGTCTCAGACAGATACCGTATTTTTCTATCATGATTAGTTACACAAGACTTCCAGTACAGGCCCTACAACCTGAACTTCCTCTGTGCAGCACCACACATTTTTCTTTCTCCAGTGGAAACTATTATTTATATTATATTCACAAACAAAGGTGAAGAAAAAATCAGCTCCAGATATCAGGAAGAAACATAAGCATTTAATCACCAAGCTCATGCAAAATCTTATGTTCTCTGGCATTCGAATAAAAATACAAGAAATTTATTCAGAGACTGATATTAACATGTTTTGTTTCTAAGTCGTTAAAAAAAATCATTAGCCTTTTATAAGTCATTATGCGTTAAGCTACTACCTTTTTCATGATATCTTCCCAACATCTACCCCAACCATTCTACAACTGCTGCCCAAACACCCTGCTCAAACTTAGTTCTTCAACCTACTATTTTCCTGCCTTTTCCTTTGACACGCTACCACATAATTTCTTGATGTCTGGTCTTTCTAATCTCTCTCAGTACTTGATTCAGTTCTGAATACCTTCAGACATACAACTCCAACTCAGTACATCTATAGCTGCTAGCTCTGTCCTTACCACTCCCTATACAAACAGCTCTAGAAAATCCTTTCAGGAGTTTCCATCTAACTAACCTTCCCACTGCTACCACCAAAGGCAGCTGAAAATCATTTTATTTTTCAGAGGGAAAACAAAGATCTCGACTTTGTGATTCATTTCTTGCTGCAGTAATTTTACTTTTCCCATACCAAATGTCTACAGTCCCCCTTTATCATCTCTTAAAATAGGGTTTAACAAAATTACTTGTCAAAAAACACCAGCAATTGACTGACCCCAACTACTGATTAAAAAGAGAATGCTTTTATATTAATAACATACAGCACAGGGCTCTTTGGGTGGGAAAACTAGAGAAGTACAGGCTCCAGTTGGTCTCTGCAAACACGGACTCTCTACATCTTAATGCTTTTTTTTTTTTCACTAAGTCAGCAAAATAACCAACAGCCAGTGTAGCTCACAGAGCAAAATTTAAACCTTTTCTTACGGCCTGCAAGCAATTCAGACAGCCTGCATGCTGGACCTGTATCAGATGACCAGCAGTAGGGATGGGTGAAGCCAGTTCCTAGCCATCTTGTGACACATTTGCATGGCCAACCCATTCTATCTTTTGCAACAAAGCAGCAGAATGGGAAAACAATTACCTGGTAACCACTTCCTGAGTGCTTAAAATCAATTCTCTCCCACATCTCCCATCTTACCCTTTCTATTGGTTTAAACTTCTGTAGTCAGGCCAAAGTGTCATACGAATTGATGAAGAATTAAAAAAAAAATTCTAACTACAGCTAAGTTCTAAAAAGAAGCATTTCTAACTTCAAAATTCAGCTGATTTTTAGTCTAAAATTTCAAGTTACATTATTATTATTTTACAGTGAATACCTGAAGATGGGTTGGAATAAACACTGTTTTTTAATATTTTTAAATTGAATTCAGTGGATGCATGAGTCTAGCAACTATGATACAGGCTGTTTTTTGACAGATACCTATGTCCTGGCATGTCTGAATGTATGTAATTATTTCTGTACAGTGTTAAGACAATTAGCTTGTGTTTCTAAAGCAGAAGATTGTGATCATATTACTTACTTTGAGGGTTTTATGTCACATGCTTGGAATAGCTTGGAATATGCTGTTTCGCATCCAGAAAAGGTTTCATGTGTACAATAGAGAGGTGCAAGACCAGGAAGTGGTTTTTATCCAGGGGTTATCTTTTCCATTTCAAGATCAATTCTTTACAGCTTCAATTTGATTCAGAAGGTCTTCAAAAGGTGTCATGGTTTTATGATTTTTGGCACTGGTATTGCACATCATAACATCATGTAGTGCATTAAGAGTTAAAGAGCTAATGCTCCAGCTCCGCGGACCATCGATAGTTCTGGGTGTACCTGTCTCAGAAGAGAAGAACTATGTTCCCCAGAGGACTTTGCATTGCTTTGTTTTTTTACCTGTTTCCACTCAGAGGGAAAGATAAAAACTGTCTGCGGTCACGGGACTGTCTCTCTTCCCTTCGGGATCGACTCAGCAGTGGGTGTTTGTTGCAGCCGTCCGCCTTCAGCGTTAGCGTAAGGCCTTTGGTTTATCGGACACTCTCTCTTGCTCATTTTATTTGACTTATTAGCTTCAATTCCAATTATTTTGTATTGTATTGCGTTATTTTGCTTTCTGCTGTCTTATTTAGTAAATTAGCTTTCCTCCTCAGATCGCTGCCACTGTTTTGTTTTTAGGCCCATCTCCCTTCTCCCTTTTTCCTTTCCCCCTTCCCCGGGGTGTGGGTCTGTGTGTCCCCTGCCCCGACTGTCATGGAACTGGGCGGAACCAGCCTGTAACCATTGACAAAAGGCAACATAAAAAAACAGCAGATTACTTTGATACATTACTACTCTAAGATGATTTCAAACCAATTTAGAACATTACACATTTCTTTCTTCAGAGCAATTTTATCCATAAGATGATCTTAATTGCAACCTGATGCAGACTTTTGGAGATGGCCTCTACAAAACAAAATTGCAGAAAATTATTCTCTGGGACAGATACAGATCATAGTGTTTATCTTTGTGAGCCACTAATTGGTTTTAGATTTTCTTCTTCCTGCATACCTTGATATCTAGCTGATATCCGTGTACAGTCCTGTAGGCATTTTCACATAAAGGTAAGAGCAGGCATTTTACTGCACCACAGTATCTTAGTTAATAAATAACTTTACTATAGTATAGTTACTATAAGTTTTGTTACACACATACACTGAAGAACAGAAAAATAAACAAGTCAAAGTATCATCATCAACATCAGTACCATCCTAAATTTAACTTTTAATTTCTATCACATATTTCTGCTTATAATGACTGTATTTCCACCTATCTACCCTGATAGGAATCTGCTGGTTTTGCAGAGAAAGGTCTCCCTCATGTGGAAGTCTGTCTGACAGCTGCAAAAGAAATACTGCCTTTCATGTCTTAATAGAACTACTGTTACTTACTTTTGGAAAATACCACTGAAGATCCTTCCATATTAGTTCATTGGAAGGTGAATGGAAAAAAACCTTTCATAAGGTAGAAATACAAGAATTTTAAGAGGTTCTAATATCATTGATTTTCATTTATCACTTGCAGATGACGTAAAACTCAGATCTAAAACTGTAACTGATTACAAGCATTGGAACAGACTTAATTTTTTGGAAGGGTGAATGGCTTTAAACTAATGAGGGGAGAATTAGGTTATATGTGAGAGGGAAATTCTTTACTCAGAGTGCAGTGAGGCACTGGCACGTGCTGCCCACGGAAGTTGTGGATGCCCTATCCCTGGAGGTGTCCAAGGCCAGGTTGGATGCTGCCCTGGGCAGCTGAGCTGGTGGGGGGCAGCCCTGCTCATAGCAGGGGAGCTAGAATTGGATCATCTTTAAGGTTTCTTCCTTCCTTAGCCATTCTTCGTGCTGTGGTAAACCTACAGTTAGTATGTTTTTGCTACAAATGTTTTTGTTTCCCCTCATCCTTTTCTCAGAGTGAATGCTTTCAGTTTTCTTTTGCTAGAAAAAGAAGAAAACTTTTGCATTCACCAGGCACATTTTCTTACCTTGCAGCTGAACAAATAAAAAACAAAACATGGTCACAGCTATGATTCAAATATCTAAAATATATTAGCTAGTAACCAAAATTTAAAACTTTGGTAACGCACATGTTGTAAAACCAGAATCAAAATAAGTATAACATCTAATGATGAGTGCATTTGGACCAGCAATTTTGTATTAGTGGTGTAGAATTGGCATGTAAGATTAATCTTTTTCAGATCTTGTAGGAAAAAAAAAGGGAAACTGATAATTAATTAATAAATATTCGATGGCTGAAACCATCAAATCAATGAGGCTGTTTAGTACTACTTTTGCATTTCAGTACACTGAAAAGGGCCAAGAAGAAAATACTGTTTTCTCAATCATGTTCTTCCTTACTTTCCTTATATATCTCAAAGTTTTTCACAACCCAACCAAAACCATTTTAATTGATTTAGTGTCACTGTTCATACTGTTTGGAAAACAGAGACCTGAGTTTCGATCAACAAGAACAACCAAAAGAGCAGATGGGTAAAAGATGGGAAAATTACCAACATCATATTTTGAGCTGTTGTTCTATATGAAGGGAAGAAAATAATAGCTCAGATGATGGTTGGACTTTTTTTTAAACTTATGCTGATAAGTTTATAAATGATACAATAATTTAGTATGCATCAAAATAAAATCTAAACGTATCATATAAATGTGTGTGCTGTAAGGCTGCCTTGCCCAGGTTCTCTTTCTTGGAATTTGTCAGAAAGCTAGATGATGAAAGTATAATGATATCAAACACTTCCACTCCATCAAAAACATTTGTGAGCCACTGATACAATAAAACAAAACAAAAAAACCACCAGAATATAAATTAATGTTTCTTTTATTGCTGGTAATGTCCCTTTTTATCCCCAGTTTCAAGATCCATTCACAAGACAGTTTAAGTGCATCTATTAAAAGAGAAACAAGGCATCATATCCCCATACTGATTTGTACTATAACAATTCAAAAAAGAAGTCACCACCCAAATTTCTCAAGTTCTGGACATCTCAGAATTTTTTTTCCCTGATGTTTGCATTTTGTAGTCCTGTGCAATTTAAAAATCACATTTTTATAAAAAAAAAATCATGAAAAAGTAACCCAATTTGTCTAAAATGATACACAGTTAAAATATGAAACACACTGACATTTCCAGCTCATTCCATACATACATGTCACTACAAAGGAACCATAGTTTTACTGAACAGATAGTCCCTTACTCAATAGGAAAGCTCTCTGGCTTGGTTTGCGCTCCAAGAAATTTTGCAGCATATCCATCCCATCCAAAGATCCTCCAGGTTTCAAAATAAGATTTCTGTATTTCATCCCAGCCTGATAAAAGGTAAAGTAGAATGTTAGTATTTCTTATCTTGGAAGCTGCCACTTTCACGTTTTTGCCATGTCTAATTGTGTAGGCTTTTAAATACATCTTCTCTCTTTTCAGATAGCCTTAATATCAAAGTAAAATATACTGCAAAAATAACTTGAATCTGTTGGAAGAATTCAAGATGGGAGAAATTTAACCTATTACCTAGCAAATCATTTTTTCTTCGGTTTTGCATTATTTTGGGATTTACAAGCACATAACTTGCCCAAGTTATGGAAGTCATTCTACAAGCTATACTATAACCAACAGGCAGGCAAACAGAATCTGAACATCCATTCTCCCTCAACTGATGATTTCTCTTTCTTCCATAACTATTTGGAGATATATACATTACCGGTATATTACATACCTATTACAGAGATAATCAGAGATACCAGTGAGGAATAACAGTGAACATATACTCATTTAATATGCATAACTATTTAATATATACACAAACACACATGATTTCTCAATTAAAATATCTTAAATTAATGGAAGCTTAACTCAGTTTATATTTTCAGAAAGAGCAATATTAATGCAAGAGAAACAGATTCTGTTAGACAAAATGAAATGAGCTTCTTAGACAACATTAAATTCTTAAAAGAAAACATTCTTAAAAGAATGTATCTGGAGAATTAGGGGCCTCAGAGGCACATGTACGAATAAGAAAATATTTTCTCATGTAGACATCCTGGCTACTTTTAGTATTAAGTTTAAAAAGCTCTTCCCTTCAGTCACTGTACATATACATGCACATTTCCCTCACATGTCAAAGCTATGAGACAGGACTACACTGCTTCCTGCTCCCCACTGCAAAATCAGGCTTAGGTATTTACTGATGGTCTTCCCATGACTTAATTGCATTCCAATAGCTCTGCTTGAAAGAGCAGCTTGAAAAAGCTAAGACAATATAGCACTGAAGAAGCATTGCTTGCATTTTGCTATTTGTGTTAGATTCCTGACTGTTAATAGAAAAAAAATATATATTGTTCCTCTTGGTTGAAAAGCATTATTTGAGTAACTGTGACTTCTTGTTGTTGTGTTTCCAGTCAGCAGATTACTCAGCTCTAGAGAGACCAGAAATAATTTCAGATAATGCGCATGAACTTAGCAACAGTTAACAATGTTAGTGTTTGCTGAACAATTGTTACAGACAGAGATGCTTAAACGAGTTTCAATAACTGCTGCTCAAAACAGGAAGAGAAGTCTTATTCTAACAGGAAGAGGTAAGCCAAACTTCTAAAAGCCCTTGTCATAATACCGTAACTGACTTCCTTTCCTGCTGTTGTGAAATGTAGTCTAAATCTAGATATAAGAAATATGAATGACTTCAAAAAATCTCACTAGCATCTAGCATCTTTTATAAGAAGATCATTTTCCCACCATACAGAACTCTGTTACACTTAAATACCAGTACAAAAAACAAGTTAAAAGAGAACCAACTTGAGAAGATGGTATTGCCCTGAAGAAGTACAGCAGATCTCCAGTGGAAGTTCCCCCTGAGGTTGTGTGAAGTGTGTCTGCACACTTAAGAGAGTGAGCATGGGATGCACATGCCCATGCACGTGGATACACATACACAAATAACCATTTTTGTTTCTATCTTCTTAGAGGGAACAGGAAGCTTCATGTTAAAAGCAGCACTAATTGCCTCTTATCTGCAAACACCCACTTGGTCCACACGTAACTAAACTCTTCTCAAAGTGCCCTGTTCAGAGACTGAGAAAGAAAACAAAAACCTACACACACACACACACACACACAAAATAATAAAAAAATCAGAATGAGCTACACTTTCATCCCTAGGGCGTAATAAAGGTCACAGAGCAATTCTGTTAAACTATGGCTTAGGGTTTTGACTGCACAATCACTCAAAAGAGTTCTGAAGGCCAGGACCAACGGTGACGAGAAAAAGTCTGTGATCACCCTGGAGGAGCATGAATTGTGTGAAGAGGGAAGAGGTAGGAAAATCAAATGGTCTTTACCATGACAGAGCTGTAGCATCTCAGTTATAAGTCTAATGCTAATTGGTGCTATAATTGGTGAGAAATTAGACAATATTCCAAATCAGTAGGACTACTAATTACAAGACAAACGGTCCCTCCCCCTTTCCTGTTTGAGGTAGAGGAGGCTGATGAATTACACAACAGAAAAAAGCCCAGTAAATCTAAAATCCATCAATAGCCTGACCTTCAAAAATCACTTGGGAAAAAAAGTAAGGAGGACAAAAAATTAAGTTTTACTATACTGAGTAAGAACAAAATAAATTCAATAACACCTATATAAAAATACCACATATTTGAGGCACTATTCAAGGAAATAGAGCACAATCATCATAAAGCTATCACAGCGGAAGAATACACTTACAATGGAGAAGCATGTCTTTTTCTGTTTAAAACTGAAGAGGAAAGTATTAAGATATCTATATTAACATCTTAAAAGTCATAAAACAATACTAAATATATGACTCTATATAAGAATAATACTAAAATCCATGCAGTCCTCAAAATGTCAAGACGATTTTCAAAAGAAATTATCTGTACACCACTTTTTTCAGTTGATCCTAACTTGACAAGAGTACTTAAGATGTTATTTCTATGGATCCTAACTGCAATAAATGTGGCTTTAGAGACACAGCGCAACAGGAACCTTCAAAAGAAAGTGTCTGTTGCCTACCTTCGGATTCATTATGCCTTCCTGCTTAAAGCAGCTATAAAAGATGTCCATAGAAAACACTTCGCTCCAGAGGTATCCGTAGTACTGTCCATCATAACCACCGGCAAGATGCCCAAAGGTAGCTGGCATGTTTGTTCCTTAAAGAGTAGGTACATGTTAATCAATTTAAATCAAACACAACAATTTCTTTTATGCATAAAATATACCGAATTTGAAGAAATTAATGAGGAATTTGTATGAGATAATTTGAAACTTCTAACATAACAGGTCTGAGTACATCCCCAGAAGCATCAGACAAATTCTGGTGACTACAAAAGGAAAATTCTCTTTTGGTCTACTTGCACACCCAGCACAGATGTGACAGAATACTTAATAAGAAATTCATATCATCCCACTCCAAAAGATAATCTGCAAATTACAGCTTTTGATACTTCCACCTTTCTTCAGAAGAGATCTTCAGGATTATTTCAGATTTCAAAATAATTATTTCAGATTCTTTTACAAACAACAACTTTGCTTTTTTTGTAAGACAAAAGACATTATTGGGGATGGAAGGCATAACTGAATAAAGCATCTGGGCATACGGTGCTGATATACCTGGGGTGGCAGGAATTCCTAGAATCTCCATACAGTATTTGGCATATAAATCTCCTGGGTCAACAGATGGCTTTGTATGGAGTGCCTGGTCAACCTTGCTCAAAACGATCTGGCGGAGGGTTAAAAGACCTGATGGAATAAGAACATTCAATTAACTAACATCAAAGGAGCTGGAGTTTCTTCAGCACATTTCATTCAGCAATCTCAAAAAAAAAAAAAAATCTAAACTTCTAGAATTTTAACTACAGAAAAAACCTGGAGTTATGTCTTTCCATTCAAATGCTTCAGCTAAAAAAAAAAAGGAAGAAAAAGTAGAGAGGAATACTTTTGAATTGCCATTATATGGTCCATGTTTTCAAATGATACTTTCCTCAGAGATTAAAGACTCGCTAAAGCAGGTATTTTAAAAGCAAATATCAGTACTTAAAATTGTCTTCTCAACTGTCATCAGTTCTAGTTACCATTTCATTCAGGCTTGCACAGGTGATGGTAAGTGTTCATAACGAGACTGCCTAAGACATCACAAATAATAGGAAGAAATGCTGCTACTTTAGGCTCTTCTATTTTGAAGAAACAAGATATGAACCTCTACTCTACATAAAATGCTTATGCAGCTGCAGTTCTTGTAAAAGCCAGAAGGACAGGCACTTCTTGTTCAGGATAGGGAAGAAGTATGAAATGAACAGCAGCGCTTTAATGACATAAATTGCACCATAAATAATGCTTTGGGGGGAGCTCTGACAACAAGGACAGAGTGGTAAGAAGGACAGAATAATAATGAGATGATGGGCAGTAACATTTGATTAGTCTTACTTTGGAGATAGCAACAATGTGGAAAGACAACAGAAATGGGTCCTTGGTTTGGGAATGCAGTGTACCTACTGAAGCGGGGAACAGAGAGTTAGGATTCTGGATTCAGAAGTTCAGAGGATGTGTGAGCAATGACAAGCTGCAACACTTTGCATCACATATGTAAAACATATGTTTAGTAAACTTGCAAGCAACTTCCATTTCCTTCAAATAACATGTGCAAATGAAATGCGTAATACTTCTGTATCAGTAATGCAGTGTCTGCCCTGGGCTACTAGAAAAAATGGAAAACCATGGCTCTCTATCATCAAGCATTAAATAAATGGAGTTGCTGGGGTAAAAATAAATAAAAATAACATAGAAAAAATTGTAAAGGTACATCAATCTTTTGGATAAGTCTGAAAAATCAGAGCTGCTGATGTTACCACATGCAGTGGTATGTGACGGAACAGCCTTTATTAATGGTTGTAACCAAGCAAATAAACTCAGGAATTATTAAGACAATAAACTTAACTTTTTGGTTTAAAGTGTTCACTCAATTATTGATAGTGCTGACAGAGATAGTGTACACACAGAAGAAAAGTAATGGGCTTGTTATGTTTTACAGAAGATATTTTCTTTAAAGTTTCCAAACAATTTTTAAAAAAATATTCATTTTTTACACATACAAAGTGTGAGAGAGATAGATACCTGTATTAGCCAGTCTAGAGGCAGCAAGTTTCTCAAGGAGAGCATCTCCAACATGGCTCTCATCTCTGTAATGTCTTGACATTTGCTGTAGTGGTTCTTTTTCCCACACCCAGTTCTCAAACATTTGTGAAGGTACCTCTACAAAGTCTGTTTCCACATTAGTTCCACTAAATCTGGCAAAATCAGTCTAAAAGGAAAAGCCATGGTATTAAATCAAAATAGAAACCAAGATTTCTGGAAGAAATTTTCAGATACTGAAATTTAAGTGCTTCAATTTGAATAAAATTTCAAACTTTAAACAAAGGAGGACATAAATACACATAACACGACAACTAAAAAGACAACAAAATAGATTATGCAATAGTTATTTCTCCATTCTCTGCTAGTGATTCGCCACTTCAACTTTTTCGGTACTATTCTTTTCACCTCTTCGGTTATGACTGCAATACAATTGTTCCCATGGCATCTTATGACAATTGACATCATTTGGTAACTTTTATAAAATTGTGTAATATAAGTAAAAAAAAAAGACTCCAATAATACACTTGTAAAACTGTTTATTGTACTGCAGTTTAACACACTCATTCACAGATTTTACATGATCAGCCTACACTATCCAGGTTTTCACTAATAACTGCCTTTATTCGTAAAGCATATAGTTAACTTATTGGACAATTTTTGGGTCAGTAATACATGGTCTGAAATAAATGAACCCTAGCAGCTTTAGCCATGATAGGTCCCCCAAACTGACACTCATTCACTGACAGAAGAGTCTTCAGTTTGAAAGCCAAGCACATTAGAAACTTCTCTTTTATTTCACTGTACCGTTGTCTATCACTTCATGTTTAAAAAGTCCACCACAGACACTGACTTTGAAGGAAAGCTTCATGCAGTCAAAAATCCATAAACATATATTCCAAACTCAAATTATTCCTGAAAAGATGGTAACTTTAGAAAGATAAATGTTCAAATATCCACAGAAATTACTTTGTCTTGCTCTTGACTTGCCTGGTGACTCTGACTCTTTTGCTAACCCAATTTTATTCTTTTTCCTTCTAAGCAACATTCTAAAAATCAAAACAGTTCAGATCCAAAAAGGAAAAACGAGCAAACAAAGAAAACCGCCCAGTTTCCCAAAAGGGGAAACAGGGGCATAGATATTCCATTGGAAAACAATGCCCAAAAGAGGGGTGGCTTTGGAACTTGCTTTCTTGCAGGGCTACCAAGAAAATCACGTGTAATAACTGAGCATATATTGTACTGATGGCTATGTCACTTGCATATCGAAAGAACGGGAGAACATTTACCTTAGTAACGCCCACTGACAACTCAAATCTAAGGCTGTAACAGCTGTCATGGTTTTATGATTACCTCTTTAACTCCCAATGCATTACATGATGTTATGATGTGGAATACCAATAACAAAAATCATAAAACCATAACAAACAGCCTAGCCCTTCCTCCCACAGTTGCTAAACAGAAGATAAGTGAAGAAATATCATATAGGAATACATCCGTATTAGACAGAAGTAGCTAGAGTAAAAGGAAAGGAGGCGTGCAGGAGTTCGCTGGCCACCAGATATTCTCATTTACTTAAACATGAAAAAAAAAAATTGGTTCATGTTCTTGGTTAGCTGTACTTCCCTAACATCATAAAAAGATCCTGTCTCTACTCTGATATTTTACATGCCAGCAGACTCCCAGCACAGTACTGCCATCCAAACACTGACCTCTACCAGCTGTTCATAGATTCCCACTCAGCCAGATCCCCCTACATTCCTTAAATGGCAAATTTTAACATGCTTAACAATAAATAAAGTAATAAATCAGCAAATGAAACAAGATACTGCTTTGCATATGAGAATCCTGGAGTATGGGATGTTCCTGTGTGGGACTGAGAAGTTACCTCCAGGTATATATACTAATCCATTAAATTATTCACAGAAAATCCAACAACAGCAAGCACAGTAGCAATGCAAGCAGTGAGAGACAATTGGACAGAAAGCTCCCTGACCTATGTGCAATTTGGAGCAAGTGGATGAATATGTGCACACTGAGGCTGTTGGCTGAGCTGCCCAGATGTGGCTCTGCAACACCCAGGAACATCTTCATTGGTTACCAAAATTTTGCAGTAAGACTGAAAGTGTCTCATTCATAAACACCTTCCAGTTAATTGAGGGAAAATAACAGGTTTTATTTCTCAATTTCTTGATTTATTTCTCGATTTCTGAATTGTCTTCAGGCAAAATGATCAAATTCTCACCACCTTCAAGATGCAAAAATATAAGTGAATGCCTAGCTACTTGTTATTAAATGTGCTTGAGTATTATTTGTCTAATTCTAGATTTAACATGTGGATTTGTATGTGTCCATTTGTTTATTCTTCAGTCCTAGGTTCTGGGATTGAGGACATAATTAAAATGTTTTTAATAGGAAGAATGATAGCTCTCAAGTGTACTAAATGCAAAAATGCTGGAGGGTAAGGACATAACTGTATGAAATCATAAATCATTTGCACTAATGAGGATAGTAGACTTTTTGTGCGTTTCTGATATCTAGCATGCTACTAGGGGTAGTAAAGAGTTCTCAGAGAGCTGTAACAGAAGTCACAACTGAGCTCTTTCTCTGCCTTAAGCATGGATCTATTTACTTGTCACTAATACCCACATGGTGCAAATGCAAAAGTATATGTTCTTCTGAAAATGTTTTTTTAAAAGTCTATTCACTGCTGTGTTCTTTTAAATGGAAATTAAAAACAGACAGAACAACCAGTCCCTTTGAAACATAACCAAACAATTCACATATACTTTGCTAAAATTATAAGATTGCCAAAATAAACTTATCTCTTGCTTCGAGGCTGTGAAAAACGTAAGAAAATTGGAATTGAAACATCACTAACCTGTGCACATATCTGATGCATTACGTGACCAAATTCATGGAAGTATGTCTTTACTTCATCGTGTCGCAACAGAGATGGGCGATCTGATCCTGGTTTTGTGAAATTGGTTACCAGAGCAGCTACAGACATCATTCTACTGCCATCAGAGAGAAGACAGCCAGGCTGGAGACCAAAGCATGCTGCGTGCCCATACTTTCCCTCTCTGTACAAGAAAATGTATCAGAAATTATCTTGAAATCACAATACTGCTCTCTGGAATATTCAAGAACAAGGACAATGAACTAGTGTCTCTTTATAAGTCTTAAATGAATAAACTATGTCTTTTCATTAGGATGACCATACAGAAGTCTTATTATGACTTCTAGGAGTCACTAGGCTTAAGATTCTGCTTAAGAAAAGAAGTGGGGATATAACAGTACCTAAATTATACTATTTTACGATTCACAGCAGCATTTACGAGAATCTGATTTTTACTCAAATTATATATATTTTAGATGTCAATTCTATTTTCAACTACTCATAAACACTGTAACAAAGAGGACTGTGTTCTGTTCCCTGAAGCAGTAACTTTTCTTTCATTACAGGAGACAAAAGAATACATTTTAATGCATTTGCAGTGTGATCCAAGTTTAAGGAAGAATAATTTTGAAACGCCTGCCCTGGATCCAGATAATGGGGTAGTAAAAGCAAAAATGCCTTACCAACAAATGTTTTCAGAAATTCACATTATATGCAGAAAGGAGTGAAGAGACAAATGGGTAACGTAGAAAATACATGCCTACTTTTAAAGCAAAAAATTATATACTACTGCATCCACTAACTTTCTTTACCCAGAGAAGTGTTAAATAAATTTACATTCATTAAAATAATATCTATTAGTAAATAGATATTATATTTTTTACAAAATATAATAATATATATTACTATAAAATAAATTAAAAAAACAGCAAGAAACAGACAAAACGAAAAGGAATAGCTGAGAACAACATTCATCAAATTAGTCAACTCTAATATATAATAATAATTAGTCAATCTCTAATAGAACACAAATAATCCTGCAAATAGCTAAAGAGGAATGAAGATTAACCTAGAAGTAAATTTCAAGGTGTGCTCAACAGGAATCTTTTCTGCGTCATAATCTATCTGACACCTTCCTTAGCAATTCAGAGAACTGGCTACAAAACAGGCATACAAAGTTTAAAGAGGAAATGGGAGAAACTATAACTGGTGAGCAGAAAGGAACATAACTGATCTCCACAGTTCCAATATTAAAGAGATGTCAAACATATTTCAGTCAGAAAGGAAAAAAGAGAAATGGTGGATAACTGACTAGTCAGCAATAATACACAAAATGAACATAGTTTTAATGCTTCAAAAAGGAAATATGAACAGGAAATATGTTAGTACTGAAGAAAAACAAAGTAAACTATCTCAAAGCAGCCCAAGCAAAAACTTAATGAAAACAGCAACAAGCTCACCAGTGGGACAAATATTTACCTCCCACATTTAATTTCACCCTCACCAGCAACCCACTAAACCAAGTTCCAGTTTCAAAATACATGTAAAACACTAAGTCATAATTACCGAGGGTAAAGGTCCAAATAGAACTGTCCTAACGTTTCTCCTGTTGAACTGTCCTTTACTGTATAAAGAGAAACACTGTCATGCCAAACATGAGCACTTTCTACTTGTTCGAATACAAGTCCAAGCAGCTTCTGGTAAATATTCAGTAAGCCTTCTGTAACAGCCTCAATTGGGAAGTATTCCTTCAGCTTTTCTTGATCTATGGAGTACTTCAGTTCTTCTGTTTTGTTCATATAATAATGAAGATCCCATGCATTGATTCTTCCATCATAATCACAGTTTCTCTCTTCACACTCCTTTTTCTTCAAATCTAGAATGAATTCTCTTTCCTTCTCTACCAATGGCTTTAGCTTTTTACTTAAATCATCTGAAACAAAGATTGCCCATCAATCAGCTTGTTCCCTGCTGTAATGTATATTCTCATAAAATGCAATCACATTTATGTAACACAACTTTAAGCACGTCTCAAAAGTTCATGCTTGAGTTTTCTATTTGCTAATGAACAGAAAGCAAATTGCTTTTTTTCTTAATGAGTTTTAATAAAGACATGCTGTAAACAACACACAAATCCAGGGGGGCTTGGAAGTATTGTGAAAGGTTTTGGTAAATTTAGACTTATTCAAAGACATCAAAAATGAAAAGTACCACTTGACATACAAAGTAGTACTTGACATGTACTTGAAGCTTTATAATTTACCTCACCTAACCTCAGTTTTTCTGTTGTGCTCCCGCAGTAGTAGTATTTGGCTGCTTCTGTTATGTTACTGGAAGTGCAACAAAGAATTCACTTTTTTTGAGATTATTTAAAAATCAGAATCTGACCTATTTCTAGCTAGAGTTCTATTAACCAGCAATGAACCAGAAGTTCTTGCCTATATGACAACTATCTACTCTTCTACCAAAGGCTCTACATACTAAACTTATCAGTCCCAATTTTTTCCAATATAGCTTTTCTTGGACAAGTAAGGGTCATTAGCACTATGAAAGCAACACACTGAATATAAAATATTTAAGTTAATTGAAACTCCCTTGAAGTACATGCTATGTCTGTTCTATTCTGAATATTTCTGAACTACCAGATGCTATTCTTTAAGATTTGAGGTTAATGGTCTGTCTTGGCATACAGAGTGTAAAACTTAATTATTGTCACTCCTGTTTTTAGTATGGCTGTAAGTCACTATATTCTTGTACATGGCTGATAAATACTAGTAATTTGCTGCTCAAAATATACTAAATTACCAAATTCATACTATACTATTGAGCAGAATGGCAGATTTTCCTCCTAGCCATAAAATCAACTTATGAACCTTGATTTAAAACGTGAATATATATGAATAAAACATAGCAAATTATACTGTCATGCTTGTGGATAAAGATCAATCAAAATTACTAAATTAGAGCAGACAGTTTGATGAACATTCTCTCTCTACCAAAATTACCACAGAATATTTTTAACAGAAAAATATATATGATCTTGTAAGAAGTTAAATTGTAACAACTGCAATATTTTGAGGTATGTTAGCTTCAAAACAACAACAAAAACCACTATAATTTAATCCTACTTAGAATTAGGATAGAAAAGAGTTCAAAATATTGTAAACGTACTTAAACTCAGGCAATTTTAATAATTACAAATCAAAAGAAGGCGTAAGTTAATTTATAAATACACAGACAATTGGCGTTGCCAAATATGGAGCTAAACTCACAGCATAACATGAAAAATGAGAAAGAATTAAAGGGAAAGGAAGAGATGCATTTGAACCTCCTAACTGCAGTATAAATACAAAACAAAAACAAAAATAAAATAACACGCTATCACCAAACAGCTTATTGCCGCTCTAATTAGTTTTGGGGGTTTAGATTTTATATGATACCTGAATATACAATATTCTTAATTAAAATGAATAGAAGTGCTCAGAAATCAACACGATGGTTATACAAATCTGCACCACTGTCGAAGTATCTCAGTTTTCAGATCAAATTCCATTAGGGAGCATTTGCCTTCAGAGGAGTCAAGTAATTCCCAATTTAGTTTATTTTACACAGTTCAGTGAACTAGCATCATCACATACTCAAATCTTTCATTATACTTATTGCTGTTGTATCAGTGTACAGAAAGAAACACTTAAGGCTGCATGGTCAGAAAAAATTATAGCTAACGTAAAGGGAATGAAAAGCTGCAACTCTGATACAGCCTTTTGAATTGAGAGAATACACTGAAGCACCACATGTTATTCTGGTTCCAAATTAAGAAAACTGCATTATACAGCAGATAATGATAATGCTTTTTCTATATTGGTTGTCACAAAACAGTTATTTTCAGATTTTTATCTTACATTTCCCTACCATGAAGTAATTTGTACTGCTATGGTATAGGGGGGAAAAAAAAAAAAAGCTCAGTGGTAACAGAGAGTTCTTTTTCCACCCCTATATGATGGATACTATTGCCAATTATGTGTTTCAGTGTATCTTTACTGAGGAGACATCCTGCCAGTGCAAATATAAAAATATTGTTTATAAATTAAAACAAACCTAAGAAGGTTGTTACGTTATCTGTGCTCTTTGCAGTGTTTACCTCCAGAACAAAGTTAGCATGTGTATTATAACCAAGCAGCTCTGCTACTTTTGCCCTTAGTGGAAGCAACTGTTCAAGAATTTTTGTGTTCTCCTGAAAAAGAAAGCAGGCCAGTTTATGAAATGAAACCAGGAAACCTACATTATCAAACAATTATGTGAATAATATCTGCAATCATAAGGAATAGAAAACATTTAAAATAAGACCCTTTAAAACATAAGAAAACATAAGCTTAACAAGATTTTTGTAATTTTTTAGTCACAGTACTTGATCCTAAGTGGCTAGTTTTCTAGTCAATCTGAACCATTACATTCCCCACTATAATTAATAATATAATTAATTTCAATTAATCAAATGACATACCAGTTATTTTTAGGGTAACAAATCCTTGACTATTGCAAAGAGATGATTTTCTTTATCAACCATTTACATGTAAAAGATGACATGGACATGGTTGACAAAATTCTTAATTGCTTGCTAGTTGTTAAGACAGACTGCAAAGCTATTGTTTTAACATTCAAAGCTTGTTGGCAAATTTCCCTCTTTCGACATTATGACAACAGCAACCAGAGAAAGGATCAGAAACACAAAAGCCGCAGGCCTTGACCTAGATATGGTGAAGGATCCCTGAGAAGCTGAAAACATAATCATGTTAACTGCCTTTATTAGAAAAACAAGATTTCTCAGGAAAAAACTTTTCCAGGTATATATAATGTACCAAGTTTGAAGTTGCCCCCCTAGTTACAACAGCATACCCCTTTAAGTGTCCTGACTTACAGCTGTCAGTGCCATTTCATCTTACCTTGTGTTCTTTACATTTCACAGCACTTCAAGTGCAAAAGCACAAATCTGACATTGTTCTCTAATGAATGGTTGGTACAATTGCCTGCTGAAAGACACTTCTATCTTTTCTATCCTTTTCATCATTTTTGTACCTATTTAGGTGTCTGCTCTCATCAGAATCAAACAAACTATTTGTGAAATTATCTCTTCTTTCAATAAAGTATATTCCCGGATATATACTAATGAATCCTTTTTAATAAGTAAAGGGTTTTTTTTTTTTTTTTTTTTTTAATATACAATTAAAGACTTTCTCAAGATGTGTTGCATTAATTTCACATTTAATCAATTGTTTCACAATTAAAACACATGTTCAAATAATCACTGCCATTCTGAAGAATCTGAAGTTCTACACAAACCATATTCTGACAGTGTCACCTGTGAAGAAAATGCAAGCAAATGTCTACAGAACACTGTAGAGAAAACCATTATTTTCTCAAAATCCCACTTCTATAAACAGTACCCACTGACATTTTAAGACACATACATACAGACACAGTTGAAGCAAGGAAATGCTGAACATCATTCTAACAGGTTTTAATTTCACAGAACTAGACAATATACTGAGCTTAAATTGAACACTTGAATGTCTGCCTCTATACTGTAACCCCGTCATTACCCTGTAAAAAAAGGCAATATACAGTGTACCTCTTTGCATCTTGTGTTAAAGGCAGATTCCATTTTTCTCCTTGTTTCTGAAATGGAGCACTTCTTCATGACAGGAAAATAGTGAGGATATTTTAAAGTTATTTTATATTTTTCTTCTTCAGTCTTCTCTAAACTCTTAATAAAGTCATCAGGAAGGCCTTCTACAGAACACAGTTTAATAAACAATGTTCACCACAATTATCTACATACCTCTTTTTTATTACATTATTGCATTTCTTTTGCTGCAACTAATTTGACACCAGGATTTTCTACAGAAATACAATTCTTCCATCTGCTAATACTATAGATGCTACTATTTGCTAATACTTCCTAAGCCAAGCAAAATAAGTTTTACTGGTATGCAAAGGAGAAGAAATGTAAAGATATCAGATAAAAACAAATCATGACATATCTTAAGTTATAATTTTTGTTATGCTCTCCAGAAATGCACCTCTAGGTCCCTCTGGTATGTGAAATAGGTTTAGGTCAGCTACTAGTAGGAAATTCTTTACTCACAGGGTAGTGAGGCACTGACACAGGTTGCCCAGAGAAGGTATGGATTGGCCCCGTCCCTGGAGACATTCAAAGATAAACTGGATCGCCCTGGACAGCCTTATCATGTGAGTGGCAACCCTGCCCACAGCAGTTGGAATGGGATAAGCTTTAAAGTCCTTTCCAACATTCTGTGATTCTATGACATCTATATCAATTTAAATGATTTCAGTGGCTTGCGTGACAGAAGAGTTATTCAGATAACTGTAATGAACATAACACATGCTGGATTGCCTGACATTGCAGAGTGAGAAAAGAAGCAAAGATCAGTAATGCTACAGAAATAAAAAAATAGGCAGATATGCTAACTTCATGCAAGGTATACACTTCAGTAAGCACAAGTCTACAAAGAAATGTTCAACATTGGCAAATTGTAATTCTAAACTTACTTTGAGGAAGCATTAAGAATGGAATACAGCTGGAATTTAATTTAATCTAACCACCTTTCAGCGGGCCAATAAAAGGCTACTTGTAATATTGGAAGGTGAAGAAATGACAAAATGCAAGGATAGTACTCACCAAGTTCTTCTTTGGAAAATACAAGAAAAGTGTTTTCCTCATTCAGGTTTTTGTTGAAGTCTATACACAGCTCACTTAATTTTTTCTTCATTGTCATTATTTCCTATATTGGGTATAAACTAAAATTAGTGGAAAAAAAAATCAGCTGGCAATTAGTACCTTCTGCATGAATAGTATTTAATTTTCATTCCAGTTAGGTTCTCTACTAGTCTACACAGAATGCTCCCATTGGCTAAGGAAAAAAATGTAGGAACTATCAGTTCTCAGTTGCCCCTAGGCTCATTTTTACCTTTCTTTTGTCTGAAGTAATCTAGTTGCCAATGTAGCCAAGGCTGACTCTAGTGTTCCAAAAATTTCAAATGTGTTCGCAACTGAGACTGGGACTGAGAATGTAAGCAAGTAAGTTCTCTGACAGCATTACATGCTAACATCCAATTATCTTATTTTACTTGAAACTTTAGGTATAAAGACATTCTCTGAAATCACAAAGAATCAAACAGTTAAAATGGATGCAATCTGTTAAGAAACACTTTTTTGAATAGAGTACAGGCAAAAAGGGGAATACCCACACAAGACAAAAGCATTCCAAATCCACTTTAAAATCCTCATGTACAACCATCTGAAATATTTTCTAGTGTATTTTATAGCACGACTGCCCTTTACTGGCAAGTTCTCATAAACACTGCAATCACAAGGAACAAAAATACCAAACAAATATGAAATCTGGCACAGAATAAAATTAGTAAAAATTTTACTTAAATATAGCTCAACTATTATCTACTTATAAAGTATTTAAAAATCCCTTTGTAAGAATTGGTTGCCATTTAGGTAATGCAAATACACATGAAACAACATTCTCACTAATTTATTTATGTGCATTAAGAATTATTATTTTCAGAGAAGACAGAAGTCTACTCGAGAAGCATAAATCTTGATAAAATCAGTTCTGAATTCAAAGAAAATTATGTCAGCCTCTAAAACACTAACAATTTTACTTCTATAACTTTAGGAAGTGAAAAGTGCTTTTATGAGCTTAAGTTCTCCTTCAGTGGGTCCAAGATTCTCCAAGCTCCCTTGAAGTTAGGTGCTAAAATCTTGGCGTCATTTTACAGTGTTTGTTAATATTTGAAATTAAAATATCTGTGACTTGATAACAATTACTACATATGCGGTTCTGAAGTTTGGACTCCCAATTAATATTGTAATTAAGCAAGACTAGAGGCACAAATGCTTAGTACACAAGAATAACATAACCTCTTCAACAAGTTTCCCTTATAAACTATGAACCATATTTACATGTTGTACTTCTTTAGGAAGATGGAGTCCATTTCTTTTTCCCACTTGAACTGATTTGTCTAGGTACCGCTTTGTTTCAGGCTTTACATTTTCAAGATTGCAGGTTTGCTGAAATGACAATACAGCATTACTTAATTTACAATACAGTGAGATATACATACTGAGCATTTATAAGGGTCTAAACAGAAAGTTGTTCTTCAGAACACCACCACAGACACAATGCAGTATCATGAATCCTAGTGTGAAGGTGTCATGGCTTTATGATTTTGATTATATCACCTTGCCACGAACTCACAATGGCAAGCATTTTGTGCTTACCATGGTAGAAGCAACAACTGGGTGTCTTGAAACACATGCAGTGCCCCATGCAACTGCTCAAAACACCATCTTAGGCCTTGAGAAACGAGACCTATGGTGACACGGCACTCCAGAGAGAATTGTCAGATAATGGGACTCATTTCAAAAGTTCTCTGTTAAATACTTGGGCAAAAGATAATGGCATGGAGTGGATTTATGTCATGGTTTTTCATTTTTGATATATTATTGATATTCCACATCATAACATCATGTAGTGTATTGGGAGTCAAAGAGTTAATGCTCCAGCTGTGTGGATCATCGACAGTTACAGATATACCTGTCTCAGAAGAGAAAAAGAACTACATTCCCCAGAGGACTGTGTGATGCTTTTGCATTTTTATGTATTTCCACTCAGAGGGAAAAGATAAAAACTGTTTGTGTGTCACAAGACACACCCTTTTTCCTTTGGGATCGACTCAGCAGTGGGTGCTCGCTGCTGTCCGCCTTCAGCGTTAGCGTAAGGCCTTCGGTTTATCGAACACTCTCTCTTGCTCATTTTATTTGATTTATAAGCTTTAATTCCAATTATATTGTATTATATTGTGTTATTCTGCTTTCTGATATCTTATTTAGTAAATTAGCTTTCCTCCTCAGATAGCTCCACTGTTTTGTGTCTAGGCCCATCTCCCTTTTCCCTTTCCCAGGCTGTGGGTCCGTGGGTCTCCCGCACCAATTGTCACGGAACTGGGCTGAACCAGCCTGGAAACCGTTGACAGAAGGATTTTCCAAAAAGTTTTTCTCCATAATAGTATTCTCATATTGATGTAGCATGACATTTTCTTTTCCTGAATACCTCAGCAAGAAGCTGCAACAGAGGCATATCCTGTGTACACTCTCCCAAAGTAGCACACTTATCTGCTGCCATAAAAGCTAGCCTTTTTAATTACTACTGCAGTACGCTAAAGCTCCTTCTGCAGAGGTAGCTTTTGTGTATATCATTAGCTTGATGAAATCAGTGCCATAAGGTAATATCATAGCTTAAAATTTGAAGGGATTAAAAATAACATTACTAATTTAAAAAATACTTAAAATGTAAACGTCTCTAGAGTTCACTGGAAGTTTTCAGAAAGTAAAACTAGTATATCTTTCCACTTTACATCAAAGCGACCCATAGCAACAAATGAAATTGTATTTCTGTGTCTGGCCATGCAGTTACAGAGATTCTTGAATGATCATTTTCTAAAGCAACCAATATTAAGAGACAAGACACTGGTTGTAACAGAACATGGACCAACATCACAAGGTCTTCCTCCTAACTGACTAAAGCTAAACTATTTAATTCAGAAAACTGTAACTCTGTCCTAAGTTGTAAATGCTGCTATAAAACAGCATTTTGCATTATAATTTTGTCTTCTATTGGCTAAAAATAAACATTATAACAAAATGCAAGCTACAGTACTTGCTAAAAGAGACATATTCTATTTAAGTTCACCTCTAAAATAGGAAGCTGTTGGGAATAGTTCTGACTTGTCTTAACAACCACCTCACCAGCCTACCTACATACAATTAACTCATGACTAGCAACTCTGAAAAATAAGAATGTTGAAACATGCAAATTTTATGAGTTACACAACTGAGTACAAATGTCAATTAACGTTCGCTGATGCAAATTAACTCTCACAATGAGAAAAAATAAGAGATAAGAACCCGATTGTATTCCAGGAGAAAATAAATAATAATGATATCTCTGATTCAGATACTTTGCCAAATGCCATTTTAAAATAATTTACATGACAGCATAGAAACAATATATACTTCTGCTACTGCCTATATACAGATCTAAAAAGTAGCGCAGACTGGATTTAGAATCATGTAAGAGCTTAGAATGGTATAGCTTTCCCTTTAGACTGAAAAGAATCACAAGTCACAGAAGCATTACAGCAGAACCACTAAGCATTACTGCAGTTGTATATAATACAATGTCCCAGGGACATGCCTTTCCCCACACCTCTGGGCAACCTGTTCCAGTGCCCCACCAATCTCACTGCAAATGACTTTCCTTATATACAACCTAAATCTATATTCATTTAGATTGAAAGCATTTCTCCTTGTCTTATCACAACAGACCCTGCTAAATAGTCTGTCTCCCTTTCTGTAGCTCCCATTCAGATACTGAAAGGCTGTTATCAGATCTCCCTGAAACTTTCTCTTCTTCAAGCTGAACAGCATCAGCTTTCTCAGACTGTCCTTGCAGGAGAGGTTCCATTCCTTGGATGATTTTTGTGGCCCTCCTCTGGTCATGCTCCAAGATGTCCATGTCCCTCCTGTACTGAGGACTCCACATGTGGATGCAGCATTCCAGATGAGGTCTCACCAGAGCAGAGCACAGGAGCAGGATCACCTCCCTCACTCTGCTGGCCACATTTCTTTTAGTGCAATCCAGGATATGTTTGGCTATCTGTCCTGCAAGGTCACATTTCTGGCTCATGTACACCTCACCATCCACCAGAATTTCCAAGTCCTTTTTGGCCAGGCTTGTATTGGCAGTGCGTTGCCTCGACCCAGGTGGAATACCTTGCACTTGGCTCTGTTGAACCTCATAAGGCCCACTGATCAAGGCTGTCTAGGTCCCTCTGGATGGTATCCCATTCCTCAGGCATGTCAGTTACATCACACAGCTTGGTGTCAACTGCAAAATTGCTGAGGGTGCACTTGATCTCAGTCAGCCTAAGTGATGTAGGTATTAAAGAGTGCTGTTCCCAACACTGAGCACTGAGGGGCACTCATCATTGATTTCCATCCAGACACTGAGCCACTGACCATCACTCTAAGGGTTCAATCCTGCAACCAGTTCCTTGTCCATTGAACAGTCCACTCATCACCTGTACGTTATTCAAATTTGGATAGAAGGACATTGTGGAGTACTGCGTAAACAGCCTTACTGAAGTCCAGATAGATTACATCAGTGGCTCTTCCCTTGTCCATTGATGCAGTGACACCATCACAAAAGGCTACTAGGTTGGTCAAGGAGGAGTTGCTCTTGGAGAAGCCTTGCTGGTTCTCCCATATTGCCTCATCTTCCGTGAGACTAACAGGTTGGTAGTTCCTATCACCATGGACTTCACCTGACTTTTTCAACTAAGACTAGCATGACAGAAAAAGTACAACTTCACTGTAGTAGAGGTGAAATATACAGACACATGCACTTCATTAACGTTTATATTGTGCTAACCGTGCTGAATGCTCAGAAATAGAATGACCAAAAAAAAAAAAAGGAATTCCTATAGCAACAGTTAGGGACAAAAAAATTTCAGAGTTAGTAAGGCCTTGTGAAGAATTTCCCAGCCTCAGTATCATGCATATTTGAAAAACGGAACTGCCACACTACTGAAAATCTCTTGGGCCCAAACAGATTTAAAGAAGAAAGAGAAAACTCACAAATACTAGTTTTATGTACTTAAAGCCAGAGAATATTGGTTCCTTCTACATTAAGCTAAGTAAGAGGAAGATTATTTTGAGAAAAAGGGAGTGAAAACTAAATGAGTGTTCTTCATTTTTCTCTTAGTAACTGCCTGACTACATATCTCTCCATACACTTTTAGGATATCAGCATTAAATAGCTTCTAGCATTTATGGTAGCTAGCTTGTAGTATTTATGGTGGGCTTTGAACAGTTTTATCTGCATCAAAGATATACTTAAGTCAAAGACAGCTCACATTCAGAAAGACCTGTCAGGTGTTTAAGGATAAGGCCTTGTGAGCACCAGGGAACCAAGTTTTCCCTGCAGTCATCTCTGTAGTTCTCTCTGGTCAGGATGCTCTATGCAGTTCAGTGAACAGCCTTTGCAACTGAGGTACTAATTTTGAATATGCTATACACCTGACATTTTGGGATTTTCTGAAAGATTTTAAGTGGTCACTGCTGTTGATTTTATATGACATTTCATATTTGTTTTGAACAACCATGCTACCTTATTCCATGAGGAAGTCTTCAAGCAGAATAAGAAACAGAGCCAACTTAGAATACTGTGAACAAAAACTGCAGCAGCTGTTTACATCAAGCTAAGATTCCTGAGTGTGTGTGGGTGGAGAAGACTGGCAACATTCTTAAGCATGCCTGTGCTAGCCAATATGCGCAGATGTTAGGAGTAAAAAAATTTTAAATGATAGCCTCCCTACTAAATTCACTTTTATTCTGGAATCTGAAACCTGGAATAAAAGTTTTCTAAAGAGTAAGTTCCAGGGTATATTTGACAATATAAATCTATGAAGAATTTTTCCCCTTACATATGCAGAAAAGAAAAAGGCTACATTTTTTTTCACTATTTCAAGCTAAATACAAAAACCCCACAGATCTTCCAACAGCAACAGCTCCTAAATAATGCTAAGCTAATGAAAGTTTAGTCCTTCTTCAAATGTCAATTAAATGTGGCATATTTTGTCATCTTTTTGTGGAGTGATTGTATTATAAATAAAATGCAAGAGCACCGGGCTTCATTCTCCTCACTGCATTTAAGCTGCCCCTTGAATAGGATCATTACACTGATTTCTCACATCAGAACTATAACAGAACACTGAGGTGATGAAAAGCCTGAGTTATCCAAAGTATTTTGCTAGCTTCTTTAAACTGATGAAAAGATTGCAGGAAAACATTTCTGTTTGTTGTCCCTTTTTGTCCAATCCTGGAACCTGGCTTCTTAACTAAGAGTTTCCAATAGAATAAAATGACAGAAGTTTAGTAGAAATTAACAAGAATTCTGTATCATTATTTGAAAATAACAAGACCATCAGTCTGCCACTGTTGGCAATTTCACTGGTGTTCTGAAGAAAAAGGGCACTATTACTACTTTCATGGTTATTGTGAAGTTGATACATGCTCAGCTCTTATTGCACTTCACTTCCCTGGAGCAGTGACTGAACACTAAAGATGCTGCAGTTAAGCCACGTACAATCTAAGAAACACTAACGGGAGATTTAAACAACAATTGTAACTACTACAGAAGTCAAATATTGCTGAAAGGAAAACAAAGAAAGTATTAAATGAAAAAGATCTTAAGAAAAAGCTTATCAGAAAGTAATACTACTTAATAACAGCAATCAATTTTGCTAGCTACTAACAGAAATACCAGTAAATTAAAAACAGACAACTACACAAATATGGTAGAATAGCCCTGGATGTATCTGTGTGTACTATACAGAGGGGCAAGAAAATGGAAGAGAATAATATACATATCAAGCATTTAATTAATAGCAACTGATTTGGGTAACTGACACCTCAACATAAGGCACTGTCTGTCAAAACATACTAGGAGATACTCAAAATGACACTATGAAACACCTACACACACACTTAAATAATATCCAGTAGGAAAAAAAAAACACTAGAACATATGCCTGGTATATACAAAAACAGAAAACAGTGCTACTGAAAGATTCTTTAGTAAGGTGTTGCCAATATTATTCATGCTCCCAATTTCAACAAAGCAAAAAGTACAAACAATGACTTCAAGAAATAGGACTCCAATGTACGAGTCCTGTGTTTTATTCTGTTAGCCCATGACATCACAGGTGGGTACTGGTGGTATGGTAGAAGCTGAACCTTTCCACCGATATCACATTGCATTTTGTTGTTGTGTGTCAGATGGCAGCAGAGGGGCATTCTAACAAAATGGTGTCTGACATGGAAGTGCAGATGAGGCAAAGCTGTGCCACTGAATTTCTCCATGCAGAAAAACTGGCACCCACGGGCATTCACTGACACTTAATAAATGTTTATGGAGACCAAACAGTGGATGTAAGTACAGTGTGGGGGTGGGTGGTGCACTTCAGCAGTGATGACAGCAGGTCACCTCCACTGGGAGAGATTTTTACAAGCTCAGTATGCAGGCTCTTGCTCATCGCTGGTGAAAATGCATGGTGGTGACTGTGTTGAAAAAGAGTGTTCTGTAGCTGAAAATTTGCTCTGTCAAATAGTGCTATTGTGCTCTTTGTACCTGTTGTAACCTCCAAGGAAATAAATAGCAGGCATTACTTTTGGAGCAACCTATATATGATTATTAGCATCACTAGAAGTTTAAAAATTTGCAGGGTGGAAAGGAAAGATTCACAATTGGACCATGGACAAATATACATGGTTTTTTTTTTTTTTTTTTTTGGTTCATATTTGATAGCCTCTGCATTATCCTTAAATTACATGTCTGGAGATAAATATTAAATGTTCCTAGATGGATTTGAACAAACAGAAATGTTCTTCCTGTTTTAATTAAATATGAACTACAAAGGAAACAGTGCAAATAAAGAATACAAGGTTCATTTAAGGAGTGACAGGGACTTTGAAAAGCACTGTGCATATACACTTCTTTACTGTAATTTACCTGCAAATAAACAATCTTCTGAAATACATCTTCTCTCATGCTCATCTCCACATCGAAATTGGAAAGCTTTTTGTCAGCTTCTGTACTTGCTAAGCGTATCTCTTTGTCAGGTGAGACATGCTGGGGAAAATCCAACATGCTTCTTTCCACTGTTTAAATGAAAGGCAATGAACACTTAGACAGAAGGCTAGAAACATCATGGACAAAGAAAATATTCCTCCCTCTTGTGATATTTATAGAAGATGAAAGAAACAAGCATCCAAAGCCACCAGATGCTCAAATTAGGCTTGAAGGACATAAGTTAACATAAAATTGAATGAGTCATGGGACAGTATTGCATAACATTATAACAAATAAATATTTCACAAAAATAATCCATCACCTAAAACTAATTATCACCTTTGTTCTTCTGTGAAGTCAACCGCAGGTTGTATAAATAGGATACAAAATTTTTGGAAAACGTAACATTTGTAAGTAAAGACTGACAATGTTTCATAGCTGGCAAAGAGGCTTCCATATTAGTTTTTAAAGTGAAATATTCAGAATCTTTCAAACATGCCCATCTGTCCTGAAGTTATTTTTAAACTGGTACAAACGAACAGTGTCAAATCACCATCTCCTTCTACATGTTCAAGGGTAAACAATCCAGTAACAAAAAGATGGTATGTATTCTGAACTTCTAGAGATTGTAAACTACTGATATTTTTAGAATACCTGCACTATTTTTTTTATTATCATTTTGCAATTAAGTAAAACCGTGCTTACTAAACAAGTACTGTATCTTTCTAAGGAATAGAAGTGCAAAATAGAAATGAACTGTGTTGTCTAGCTGAATTAATTCAATTATAATTTCATTCCCCTCTCTCCAAAATGATCTTTTAGATTAACAATATCTTAAGATGATGTTGTAAAACTTTTCAGTTTTATTTACTCTGAAGTTTTTTATAAAGCACTACTCTCAGTACTTCAGAAACCTTTGGAATGCACACACGGGCATACAGTTCTTCTTGAAAACTACTGAAACTTTTTTTTCCACTCTCCTGTTCTCAAGCCATTGTGATTCAAAACAACAAACTGATTTCTGGCACTGTCTAAGGAAAATGTAAAGCCTGTTGTAATGTGCACCTCTTCAGATCACGAGCTCCAGTTACCGGAGTGATGGTATTCTTCATGCAGCTGTGAAAGGGATAAACGGGACTAAAAATCCAAGATCCTAACCAAAGTTATACTCTGTTAACATATCGTATGTTAATGCTATTTCAGAAGTAAGTCCTGGTAATTTCACTTACAGCTTTGATGAATGGCATCAAAAGGTTACATATGACCCAATTCTGCAATGGCAATGTAGAAAAGGAAATACACCTTAGACAGACAACGCGTGCAAGTCTCAGTGGCTCTGCTTAGAGGCTTATGGCCACTATTTTCTGAATAAAATAGATTTGTGTTCTAATTTAATTTAAAGCAAGGAGGTTTATACATAGGCGGAAAGAATTACAATAGCTGTACCAAACACAATTATACAATTAAAACTGAATCTGACATAAATCTGTTTGGGTAAAGATTACTCAGTCTGCCCACCAGCATCAATTCCGGACAATTCACTGTGAAATTCAGTAATGTGGAAGCAATGGACTAATATTACAATGCAATCATTTGTTATACAGTCTGCTCATTTCTGGTAGACGAAGACTGAGCTCCATGCCAGAGCACCTGTTTTCAGCACACCTGCAACTGCAGGGTTTTTTTTTTAGAATTTAAGATAATTTGATATTTATTATAGAGACTACTACTGGGGAAACATGCAACCACTGTATTATAGGTTCTTCAAATCAAAGTCACTACGACCATAGTTTTATTATTCCCACCTCCTCTAAGATTATTAACAAGTTAACTGAATGACCTGTGTTTGACCATATATTGCATCAGTGTATGGGAAGCTCTTGGTAATTTGTTCAGAACAGTCTAGATGTGACTGCAAAACCAATAGCTCTCCTGTACTGCTTCGAGTCCTTACAGGACATAATGTAAAAGTGAGTAGGTAAAGTATTCTTTTCCTGAAAAAGCAGTAACAGAATCCCTCCATTCTCTTCTACCACCTTTTCTCCACTAAGAGTGTTATCAGTCTTTCAATTGTTCCATTTGAGTTGCTCATCTCCATCATATTCTACAGCAACTGAGACTTTCAGACTTGAAAATACACTGTGGGGAAAAAAAAATCACAGAAAGTGTACACTAACCTGCATATTCCACTTCTATATCTGCCAAGGCCCGTACAGTATTTTCATGTGTCACTTCTTCAATATTAAGCTTCCCAACAACGTCATATACATGTTTTGTCTTCCTGATTAGTTCGTCCGTTCTTGATCTGATTTGCTCTGGTGACAGGTCCCATCTCAAAAGGTTTCGGCCTGGTGCTATGTATGAAGAAGCCTTGAGCTGGTTAGTGATTTCTGCTCCTAATGTCATTCTCAACAAAAGTCGAGGCCCAATGGACCTGAAAGAAGAAAAGATCTTTGCACAAGAAGACTCTCACTCATGTGAAAGTTTATATTAAATACTATAAAGGCAGAAGATCTTTAACAACCGTGAAGTATTTTTATACAAGTAAGAACAGAGTCCTACTTAAAACCATGTGTTACTTGTCCAGCAGGACCTTTCACAGTTGTCACCCTTATGACTTAAGTCGAAGTTTAGGTAAGACAGAGGTTTGTCTTATACCCTTTTCCATACAGAGAAAAAACAAGTGTCAAATATTAGACAGAAGCAGGAACTTTGATACTGAAAAAAATAGATTGAGTTACTGTTTAATATTCTAAGAAAAACAGAATTTCAGTTACTGAAACTTTAGACAGTATTTGCATTTTTGAAATTAGGAATAAAATATACAATAATTTGCATATTATGATGGCCAAGAACTACAAATGTGCATACAATAAGATAAAAAAAACACATTTGCTTGTGTTCATTGTAACAATTTTATATTTGTATGCATGTGTGCCACATAAGCAGTGATAAGAAAAGAATTCTGGTTCTCATTTGTTGAAAACTTGCTCTTAATTTTTGTAGATCTTATACAAGTAGCTTCGTTCTTGCCAAAACAAGCTAACTGTAATTTACATACTATCGATCCTGATTTGTATCCATCAAATACATATCAGCATTAGTTAGCAGAAAAATTAACATAACTGATCAAAGCTGTGCAGTGCAATTACTGGCAGCCCTTTTTAATAATTCTTGTGATAATACTGAAAAGATATATCTTGAAGCAATGAATCCAAATAAAAGTTAAAAAGCTACTGGCTTTGGAAATACCTACTGATTTCCACACTCCTACATCCTTGCCTCAAAAAAAAAGCAACAGTCAACTTTGCTATATAAAGGAGAAGTAGGCAGGTGGGGGCAGCTGACTGAAGATGGGCTAGCAAAAAAACACAGTCAAAAACATATCACAGTAATACCTTACTTATGGATAAACTATTTCCTGAAAGACATAACAAACATAGTAATTAAAAGTCAACTTGAATTCAAGAAATAGAATGCCGCAGAGTTTAGTATCTTAAGAGGACCGACCCACATCTTCAGAAAAGTACCAAGGACAATATATTTGAGTTAGTAAGAAGACCTCTGGATGGCAGAGGCTTATTATTTGCCTTACATAATTTAAAAACCAAAAGCATATATTGTTACAGTAATAGTGACAACTTATGACTTTCAAACATAACTATAGAACTATAAGAACACACACAGATTGCTCCTTACTAGAAAGGATGCACACTGTTTTGTACGAAAACTTTCTGACATAAGTACCCGCCACTTGCCTGTACTAATTTTATTGAATAACGAGTCTGGTTGTGTACTTAGAAAGGTTTTGGAATACCATGCAGAGAGCTCACATTAAAGGACAGGCAATTATGGCCTGAAGGAAAAGCAAAGCAGACCAGTGAAGTGCTAACAACCTGAGAAGAGCAGCATGCAGAGCTTCTGTTTGAAGGCAAGACTTCAAACAAAATGTCTCACTGGCCTAAACAAGGAATTTTCTAGATATGGAATATTAAGATACATAATATTAAGAAATATATTTATTTATACAGGACGTAAATGAAAGGCAACATCCCTGATATACATTTTATTCTAATATTTTTTCCCCTTATTTTGTTTTTCAAATCTTCCCCTAGCAGTGTAGACAAGATGTTTCCTTTTAACTTCTACTGGCATACAAAAACATCAAACTCTTATAATATTAAACTACAGAACTCTGAAAATGAAGCCTTAGTAAAAAGCTTTCCTTCCATCTCTGCTAGCTCTCTCCAGTACAAACACAGTTCTGACATTAAAATGTTACCAGCTCTTCCTCTGGACTACTGTAAGTTGGAATCTCATCTAGAAGTTTCTGATAAATGAAGCTACTTTCATGAAAACAAAAGGACAAGTGTTAGCATTCTCAGAATGCAACAGTTTCCAAGAATCTAAAATTACCAAATTCTACTCTGAATCTATGAATCTATTACAGAACAGTACTTCATTAAGTCTGCTTCTGCTGGACTGCGCTATGTCAGTTTTTAACACATTGTAGCTCTCATGGGTGCTGAAGGGAAAACCTCCTCAAAGCAATTCCAGGGCTCTGAACTCTCCCTTTCCACCTTCCAGAAGTTATCAGAATATGAAATGTGCCAAAATAAGGTCAAAATAGAAATTAAACAGGATCACAAGAGAAAAACAACCTGAAAAAAATAAAAGTTCATGGCTATGCTAAGGCGAAGGATATAAGGCTGATATATTGTTAAAGGGAACCTACAGCTTTCTGTAATTTATTACTCTCACATAGAGAAAATACAGCTCTGCTACTGACCAACAACATAGTCCCAGAAACAGACACGGCAACATTTAATTTCAGCCTGTCAAACAAGTTCAATTAACAAAGCTGGACAAGTTTAATTAATTAAGAGTCCCTGATGGCTGCTAAGCACTTCTGTTAAGCACCAAAAAAGATCAGACCACCTGATTTTCTTAGCACATTTGCTAATTGCATGGTGGAACACAGAAAAATCAATACCAATAAATGATTGGCATAAATGCAATCAAGTGAATGCCTATGCCCACTAGAGACAAGTAAGCACAGAAAACTGGCTTTGTTTTGCAGTGCTGATACCCTGACTCCTCCATCTGATGCAATGAAGCAGGCATTTATACAGAAATAAAGCCACTGAAAACTCAGAAGGACCCACAAATCTTTCTAACTCACTAAACCAATGTGGGTTTTCAAAAATGATATAATAACATTTCAAGTAAAAGCAATCACTATATGCAACCACTAAACACAACTCAAACTGCGATTTTATAACACGGACTGTTACCTTGCTGCCAGCTGAACAGGCTGTACTCTGGGCCAATGTGACTCACATCCGATTAATAAAAAGCTACATGCAACTGAAGTACGAGCACAGGTGAAACCTTATTCCAGCTACTTCTTTAAGTGGATGAGTATTTCGTATTTGTTGTTTACATAAAATTGTAAGCAAATGCCCAAAACTTCAAATATCACACAACAAAATTAAGAATGTCTTATTTGTTCAAGAGAGAAGCAAAGAAACAATATCAAAGTAAAATTAGAGATCAAGCAGAATATAAAGAAACAAGAAAGGAAAACATAGCTAAAAAATAATGAATGTTTCAAAGATGCTCTGTGGCTATATTTGTCATGTTACTAGAAAATGTGACTGTAAGTTCTGTCACAGAGACGAACCTTAATTTCCCAGATACAAACTGGAAAATAAAATAAATTACACTAATAACAGTAGGAACTAAATGAAACAGCAAACAGTGTTCTTCAAAAAGTAAGTGAACCAACATGCTGCAGTTATATAAAAGGACTGCTTTTGGTAAATGGCAGCAGCATTATAGGGGAGCCAGCCGTTACTCAGACAAGCCATTAGAAAATGATTCAGTTTAAATTAGGCAGAAGAATAAACAAATGTAGTTCTGTAAACAAGATTATGCATATACTGCAATTTCCTCATGTGGCCATGGGTACGTTATTGCCAGTGCGTGAACTGACCAGTTCAGACTTTCAGACATTACATTTAATTGACTGCAGTGGAATGTGGAACTGCTGACATGTCTGAACAAGCATAGGTTATGGATAGGGCCCACATTCTGCAGTTTAAGATATTCCTGTTCTCACCTTCTTCATCCTCTGCCACTTATTCCTGCCCTGTACACAACTTAATCTTTGATGGCAGAATAATTGCTGCCAAGATCATAATTCAGAAAGAGAAAGCATAACATATAGGTGAAAAAAATGAATTACTGAATGGTTCTGACTGGAAGGGTTCCTAAACATCACCTAGTTCCAACTCCCTTGCTGCGGGCAGTGACACCTTCCACAAGGCCAAGTTGCCCAAATCCCCATTCAGACTGGCTCTGAACACTTCCAGGAACAGGGCAATATTTTTCAGCAACTCACCACCTCATAGTAAGTAACTTTTTCCTTGTATCTAATTTAAATGAAAATAATCTAAATTTATAACTTGTATGCCTTGTCCTAACACCACAGTCTGCGACTCAATCTCTCTCTTTTTTCATGTAGGCCCCCTTAAGTTCTGGAAGGCCACACTGAGGCCTCCCCAGAGCCTTCTGTTCTCCAGGCTATATAAACCCAGCTCGTTGAGAGCTTCTGCAGCCCTCTGATAATCCTTGTGGTGAACCCCCTCCAACAGCTCCACATTATTTTTGTGCTGGAACCCCAGATCTGTATGCAGGACTGTGGGTGGGGCCTCAGGAGGGCAGAGCAGAGGGCAACAATCTCCTCCTCCTCACTCTGCTGGCCACTCCTCTCTTTTGATGCTGCATAGAGCACATCTGGCTTTCCAGGCTGCAAGCACATGCTAACATCCCATGTTCAGTTCTTTATCAACCAACACCCCTACGTTACACTGTATCCATTCTCCACACATCCTGTATCTGTGCTTCAGATTGCACTGACCCAGGTGTAGGACCCTGCACTTGGCCTTGTCCAATGTCAGGAGTTTTGCATGGCCCCACCTTTCAAGCACATCCAAGACTCTCTGGATGGAATCCCTTCCCTCCAGCGTGATGACTGCACCACACCTGTTAATGCCATCCGCAAAAACACACACACACACACACACACACACACACAAAAAAAAAAAAAAGACCAGGGCAAGCTTTTTTTCACTATTGTCCACAACGTGTAACTCTAAAACAGTTAGGCCAGCATAAACAATCGATCAAAAGATTACCAAAAGCCATCTAAGCCTGCACCGCTGCCTGAAAAGATACATAATGCATGAGTTTAGTGGAGCAAACAAGTCTGTAGATGATTGCTATTGTTAATGATAACTTCTAACAAAAGCAGTGTAAGCTGTAAAAACTCACTAGCAACTTCCACGGGGTTTGGACTCAGTGATCTCTAGAAGTCCCTTCCAACCTCTGTAATTCTGTGATTCTGTGTGTGATTCTAAAATAGGATTTTTAAAAAGAGAACAAAGCTTCTGAGTCACAGACTGCAATCACTGCTGTTTTTGCTAGAAAGTCAGGTAATTTGTTTTGCCAACAAATCTAAAATTTCATTACTTGCTGCTTCTGGAAAATATGAATACAATTTGATTTTAGAAAGAAGGAGGATTTTTATTATACTGTATTACAGCAATATAGTGGCCAACATAACAAAGACAAAGCAAAGCAATTAAGTTTATAGGCTGATTTTTAACATGTGCAGTAAATACTTCAAACATACTAAACATTTATGTAAGCCTGGTTTTGTTTAAAAACAATTTTCCACATCTGCAAGATACCTAACAACCCTTTGTAACAACTCACTGTTAAACAGAAAAGCCTCAGACTATGAAGCAGAAGTAGCAAAGGGTAGCACCGGCTTAAGAAAACGCAAGCACAAAAACCTGCAACCATGTCCACAAGGTGCTCCTGCTACCAATGATCACTTTACAACAGGTTCAAGTTCGCAGTCTCATTTAACCATGACTACAAATAGGCAGAAATCATAGAAATTCTTGTCTTGGAAGGGCCATCAAAGACCATCAAGTTCCAAACCCTCTATGGTTCTGTGCAAGACTTGTTCTTTAGTTTGAAAACTGAAAGTACGATCAATCTTTATTTAAACAGTATGAGTTATATTGACACGTAAGAATTTACAGACTAACATCATGTGCTTACAAATGTGTTTCTGGGAATATATACAGACAGATTTATTGCACGTGCTCATAGATCTGAAAATTGCATGTAGCCATGCAAAAATCTGACTGTATCAGCTTCATGAAAAACTATGTCAGTTGCTCTGAAATTAATGCTGGCTATTTATTTCCATGCAAACTACAAGAGATGCAAAGAACAAAAGAACACTGTTTGACAGAGACAATCCTCAGCTTCAGAACACATTTTTCAACAGTTACCACTATGAGCTATGCATTTTTGCCAGCAATGAACAACAGCCTGTGTGCTGTGCTCAGAAAAATCTGTACCAGGGGAGGTGACCCACTGTCAGTATCACCAGAGCTGAAATAAACCACCCACACCTCACTGTGCTCATGTCCACTGTTTGGTCTCCACAAACTTGCAGCAAGTACCGGTGGAAGTCAATGGGTGTCAGGAATTCAGAGACACACCTTTGCTCCATGCACCCTTCTACTTCAGACCCTATTTTGTGAGGCTGCTCCTCTGCGGCCATCCATCACACAGCAACAAAATGTAATGTGATACTTGTGGGAAGGTTCAGCCTCTGCTACCATACAACCAACATCCGCCTCCAATGTTGTGGAACAACGGAATAAAAGAGGAGGCATTACTCTTGGAGCAGCCACCACATATTCACTTCTGATAAAAGCTTTGGGATAAGTTTCAGGGGTAAAATGTAAGCTGAGAAAGGAGATTAAAATAAGAATAAAAGAGGCTAAGAGACAGGCAGACACAGATTAATTCAGAAGGGTTAGCACCGAATACATATTCCCACAGGTTTATACGTATCAATTTAAATAAAAATGGGATGTTACACTTTGTGTGCTTCTGTAAGTTAAAAAAAAAAAAAAGGGGGTTCTCAACTTAAAAATCTTTTACACAAACAAAACTGCCACGCACATTGTCATTGTCTTGTTTTTAAATATGCTTAGGACAATGTAGAGCTGTTTTTCTTGTTGAACCCCATGTGCACTCTGGGGAGAATTCCTAACGATGCAAATAAGAGTAGATTTGTAAATCACAACAAACACAATGAACATATCATTTCAACTAGTAATTTACTTTATGTAGCTTCCTAGGAGTGCCTAATCTGAAAATTAGAGCAGCAACAGGAGCATTTTGTTCTTTCTAACTCTTGAAATAGCAGATTTTAGTCAACCAATACTTCCTGGTCATGTGGTTTTCAAGAGAAATAGCACTGCATGCTGGAAGCCATCGTTGTGAATCAGGAGACCACATTCATCAGGTGACTGCAATCAGCACTCACAGGGCCTCAGTGCTTCAACGCCACCTAATGGTCTTGTTTGCATTAAAAAAAAAAAAAAAAAGTTCTATTAATGCAACATGAAAAACTACAGTTTGCCTCAGGAATGCTGACTTAATTCGTGAATAAAATGCGATATACTGGCATTTCCCTGTGAGTGGTAGCACACACACATATATATATGGTAACAGATAGGCATGATTTACATAAACCTTTACAACCAGCAAGTTTCAGTTTAGGGTCACATATTTAAGCAAGGTTTCTATTATTATTACTTCAGGGTAAAGAAAGAATAAAATCAAGCAAAGTCAGCAGAGGACTAAGTAACCCCATGCATAAAAAAAAAAAAAAAAAAAAAAAAAAAAAAAAAAAAAGCCAGAAAACAAGAAACCAAACTACCACCCTCAAAAAAAAAAAAAAAAAAAAAAATATATATATATATATATATATATATTTATATAATACAGTCCAAGAAAGAGCGAACTAACAAAGTACAGCTATATCACTCAGAGTTAAATCACAGCATTACTTCAATTAAGCGTTAAGGAATGGGACTACAGCCACAGAATTTAAGTAATCACTTTTTTCTGCTGGACAAACACTTCTGAAGTCATGATTGCATTTCACCTCTCACTCCCTTCACTAGTTTGGCTCTTAACAGTGTCTGGAATGGTGAACACATGTCTTGAATTCTTGGGTGATTTTCCTTGGCAAAGTACTTGGCTCCGTGTCACGACAGAGTTTGGGACAGACAGGTCCCACTACGGCAAGAGGACAGCATATTTTGTATTTCCTAATCTAAAGCTCCATAACTGTTAACAAGAATCTTACTCATCTTAAACAGTGTTTGATGGAATAGAAGATGATCTACATTCTTTCAACACTAAATAATTAGTTTTGTCACTCTATCTTTCAGGAGAAACATTATCTGCAACTCAGTTCACAATAAATTCGATGTTGACCATACTTCTGTATTCTTTTAGCTCTTCACGCCAAAGAAGCTGGAAGTTAACAGAAACATTTTAGAATCTTTACTGGTAAACACATCTTTCTCCATTCTGGTTTTACAGTCTTACCATCTCTCAACAAAGGCTCACTGGTTTCTCTGGTGGAAGTAACACCAACAACAGTAAAGTAACTGAAAAAGATACATCATATCAACTGAAAAATGCAGACCTGAAGTGTCAGACAGGCTCACTCAGAGTGCCCTGGGATCCAGGGCCTGCCTTGTCAAGGGCTGTCTGACAACTGCTGGGCTCCAGCCTACTACAACACTGAAGTAGAAATTTATACATATGCATAGCACGATACACATGGCACAAACCCCAAGGGCCTTACTACTTGCATCCTCTACCCACGTCTCCCCAGTAATATTTAAAAGCAAGTTGGAAACAGATCTGATTTTCATAGGAGAAAGCTATTCCCATGCAGTACACTGCAGTGGACCACAAAAAATGTCAGTTTTCTGTAGAAGGCCTGAGATCCTCTCTCTTTCAAATCTTAAAATTCTAGTACCCATACTTCTAAAGAAAACAAACAAACAAAAATGCACAAATCTTACTCTGCCTGATAAAACTGGCTTTGAATCCATTCTGTGAACTGAATCCATGTGGCATCATGGTATACTTCCATACGTGCACACTTTGCTTGAAGAATCTTAAGAAGGAAGCGAGACTTACCAACATGTGCATACAGACTGCAGGTGACTACTTATACAACACTGAATTTAATTTCAGGAGGCATCCATCAGGTATCTTCTATTACACAAAACACAGTGGAGAAAAGCATTTACAGCTCTCTCAGGTAACTGCCGCATGAGCACCTATCACAGCTCTACCATGCCTGCAATCTAAAACACGTAAAATGCATGCCCTGTAGTGCAAACACCACATGCTGTTATCACCAGGGCAATTCAGTATGTGAATGTAATCAGTTGATGAATTAAAAAGTAGCCTTTTGACTCCAAATAAAAAAGAGGTAGTACAACAAGACAGAGAAAACTGCCAAGGAGGGTTTCTAAATATGCAAGGCAAATACATACATACTGGAAAAGAGCCTCCTTGACAAAGAGAATTCATGACTCAGTAACCTGCTGGAATTCTGTGAAGGTTTTTTAAATAGACAGGGGTCAGATAGTGTCATCTGCTTGATTTGCAAAGACTTTTGAACGAAAAGGTCCTTAAAAAACTGACACTGCTATGGGACCGTAAAGAACATCATCTTAAAAAGACTGGAAAGGAACAGAACAATGGAACTCAGTGACCTGAATAGTTCCAGGCTGGGTTCTGTATTTTTTTAAGTACCTACACCTCATCTAGAAAAAGATGAGATTCATGAAATTACAGCACTTACTGATGTCAACGCATAGAAAAATATGGGACTAAGCAAAGAGGTACAAAAGAACAAAATACTCTGTAATACGTGAAGCACACACACACTATGAGCAGTTCTGCTGCTCTCAACCATTATAAACTCTCTTGTTTTTTATTCTTCCACTTGTGCAAATCCTTTTCTTCTTCTACCAAGTTAATAAAGACCAAAGAGGGATTAATTCCACTCAAAGAAGAACTAGATGGGAATTCTTCCCTGACAGAAACAGACAAACAGAAGTTTTTAGGAAAGTTATACAAACACAAACCACGCTGAGGGAATGAACAGTGGTCAGTTCTTTCCCTGCTACTTGTAACACAGAATTTTTGTTTGTTTGTTTGTTTTTGCACCAAATCCTAAGTCAGCTGTCTTGTGTTGGCAAGTCCCTGAACACACAGGATGATTCTGCACAGGACTGTTGTGAAAAGTGGCTGCAGTGCATTCCTGTACTCTCATATATACTTTGCTACATAACCCAAAACATACAGAGAAATCTTTCCAAGTTGGACATTTCACAGAATTATAAAATATCCAAAGCAACCCAGAAGAGTCAAGTTCAGTTCTAAGACAGAACACTCTAAATTCAAGCCCATTGTTTGAGAGTGCTTTCTGAACACTTCTGAATTGTAGCAGGCATGAGATTGTACCTGCTGCCCTGAGGAGCCTGTTCCAGTGTCCAAACACCCTGCAGTGAAGAACTTATTCCTAACACTCATGACCCTCCCCAGACACAGCCTCTGAGGATCCTTATCCCAGAATCACAGAATGGCCTGGGTTGAAAGGGATCTTAAGGATCATCTACTGCCAATTCCCACCTTCCTTCTATAGAAAGAATGATAGTTATGTCCTCAAAAGATGTTATCTGCATTGATTTTTTTAGTGGGATCCAACAGATGGCCCATAGGTGAAATTCAGGCCCACAAAATGCTTCCAATCACAACATGTTTGACTCAGCAGGTCCAGGGAGCAGTTTTGATCTGCAAACACTGATGAGAAGATAAATTGCTTTAGTAGATCCTGTTGCAGTTAAAAAGGTGGCAGCTCTTGCTTTTGTCCATGGGAGGCAACTCCTGACAGCACAGAGGAGGCCGCGCAGCCCCCAGAGCACAGGGAAAACGAAAGATGTTCTGTTTGCCCTGTCTGGACCTTGCCATCGCTGGCATTGGACCTGACAGTTTAAGGAAAGCACACACCTGCAGTATGGTCACAAATACGCTATCAGAAAGTGACAGCAACAATTTTTCCCACTTTTCTGCTACCGTCTTGACCTCTCCCCCAACCCTGTTTTCCATTAGTTTAATTCCTTTTCAAGAGAAAAGTCAGTGCTCAGAGTATCTCCCCAGGAATGAAAATCAAAATTTGACTCTGAAGATTCTGAAAGAATATCAAACCGTGCAGAACTATTTTAGGGTAACATTATTTAAGTCACATTTTCCGCTTCTGCTTTTCCCCCCCATTGCACATAATATCCTCAAAGAGTAAACAGACTGCCATGCTGACTTCATCCACCTATGCCTTAGCGTGCCTTTTTCTAACATTTTGTTGAAATACACAATAACCTTTGAATCTTCTGAATTCTAATGGGAAAGGTACTCAACTGGAGGTAAGTTCCTTTGCCAGATCTGCCTATTTTTAATGGAACAATTCAAATGTTCAATGCAACTTCATCTAACACCAGGCATGAAGCTTGAAACTTCCTAAAAACTCTATTTTTTTTTAATCTCACATTTAAAATGCACTGATTAAAGACATCATCTCAGAACGTTGGCTAGTTGATGTTCCTGCAACCATGTGCTTAACTTCTGAAAGTTGGAGGTCTCTGTTCGGCTTTTGAGATCACTCTTATTTTGTGAAACAATTACTTAGGTGCACTCAAATGATGACTGACCAATCAAATGAAATCACAAAACAACCCTCATTCCTAGATGTACTTATGACAAGTGATGAAAAAATAAAATCAATTCTGAAATCAATATCAACACGTTGTTATTACTTAAGGACTATCTTCACTTTCCAAACACAAACCACAACGACAGATCTTTTGGGTTTTGTTTCTTTTTTGCGTCGTGGAATAACTTCCATCCTTCGAAGACTAATTTTCCTATTTTTGTTTCTGTTTGAAACACCTTCAAGACAAAGAATGTCAGACAGCATTTGTGATCAACGCACCATGGAAAACAATGGAAATGACTGTATGAAAAGAATGCAACAGAGTCGATCGATTAATTTACAGCAGCGGAAACTTCGTGAAAGAAAGGACTCTTCATCTTATTTTCTAACTGCTGGGACTCTCCCAGCCTTAACTCAGCCTGAAGAATCGCCGTGAACTGGGGCAGAAATGACAGCTCCCGCGAGCCAGCCACGCCGTACCCAGCTGTCATTTCTCAGAAGCCCAGCAGAGGTAAGCAGCCACCTCCTCCTTTCACCCTGCAGCTCAGGTCCATCCACGCTGAGCACCGCAGTCCCATCGGGAGCCCGCGCCCAGCCGGCCCGGCCCTTTCCGTACCCCACGCACGGCGCGCTGCGGCGCAGCTCCTCTCCTCCCTTCCCTTTTTCACCTCTCGCCCGTCTTCCACGAGGCTTCCCCGGGCCCGCCTGGAGACAGCGTTCACTACAGAGACAGCACTCCTTCCCCCCTTTTCAAACCCTCCGGCGCCGCGCCCGCCTCACGCCCCAGCCCCGACAGGCGGCGAGCGGAGGTACCGCGCCCCTCGCCATTGTCTCGCCGCGCTCCCCACGGCAGCTCCGTGCAGGCCGCAGGAGCTTGTCTCCGGAAGGCGTGCGAGCCGCGGGAGCCGAAGGCGTCACCTGGGCACGCCGTGCAGCCCCGGCCCTATTGTTCGCCCGGCCCCGCGCGGCACAGCCGCAGCCGGGGAGCGGCGGCCGGGGCCGGGCCGGGCGCTGTCGGGACGGCGGGCCCGAGCCCAGGGTCGCGGCGGCGTGAGAACGGCCGGGCACGGCGCCCGAACCCGCGGCGCGCCTACCTGCGAGCGGCACGCAGGGCCAGCATGGGGAGGGACGGAGAGACGGAGGGAGGGACGGAGCGACGGAGGGCGGCGCGAGGGGAGGCGGGGCCGCAGGGCGAGGACGAGGAGGAGAAAGAGGAAGGGCCGGCGCCGCTCCGCTGTCGCCGCCGCCGCCGCCGCCCTCCAGCCGGGCGCGGGCACGGCCGCCTCGCGCATCCGCTTCCGCCGCCCCCCGGCGCCTCTGTGCTGCCGCCCCACGCGGCGCCGACGGGACGCGCTCGGCTGGCCGCGCGGTAAGGCCACGCGCGGGGCGGACCCGTTCCGCGGGCTCTGCCGCCGGGCCGGGGGAGCTCTCGGGGGGCGTGGCGGCCCTCGGCCGTGCCCGTGGTGCCGGAGCCCCGGTGAGCCCGGTGAGCCGGCGGCGCTGCCCGGCCCGGGAGCGTCTCGGCGGCCGTCGTCTCGGCCCTTCCGGCCTCGGCGCTCCGGTGTGAGCTGCGGCGGGTGGGGGGGGGTGAGGATTTCGCCGGCGCCGTCCCTGGGTTGCCGTTCGTCGATCGCTGCGCTCTGACCGCCTTCCCCCGAGGGCTGGATGTCAGCTTGTGCGCGTTTGATCCGAAAAGGTCTAGGAGAAATAGCTCGGAAAGTTGGAAATAGGGTTTTCCTGAAAGTTATGTAACTGGCAGCTGATGCGGAATGCGAATCACAGCCGCCCGTGTCCCCGATCCCCGCGAGAGCCGCGGGGCGGACGTGCAGCATCTGACGGCGCAGCGTCCGGGGCGCGACGGCCGCTGCCCCAGTGCGCTTCATCGCAGCGCTGCTCTTGGCGTAGGTCTTAGCACATTATGACTCAGGCGTGTTTTCCCTCTTCAAAATGCGAATGTCTTCGGAAAAAAATAAATAGATCCCAACGGCATCCTTTGGAAACAGAAGTTCACGAATTATCCTCTGTGAACCCTCCAGCAGAAATGAATCTGAGGAAATGCGAGCCCTTCTGATGGCAGGTCGCAGGTGCCTGTAACCTGCGTGACCATATGCTATGTGTTAGACCCTTGTTGGGCCTGTTTCAAGATGGTGTCAGATTGGGCTTTTTGCGAAGGGTGATTTTTCGCGTGTTGTGTGCTCTTCTAAGTGAGGTGCTCCAGGAATTCACAGCTACGCCTGAAGCCTATGTTCTGACATGTTATAAAGCTTTTCTCCCCTTTTTTTCTTTCTCTGAGATAAGAGACACTATTCTTTTTAAGACAGGAGAAATTCTTCAGTTTCAAAATGTCATCAGTCAAGCGCTTGGTTTATGCCTTCATCCATTTCTTGAGAGAGCAAAGTCAGATAGAAACTTTCACTCCAGATGAACAAGAAAGCTTGGAAGGTAAGTGGTGAAGGCAACAATACCTGGGCAGGTACTGTGCAAGCATACCTTACTTAATTTGGTGTATGTTACCACAGCAGGTAAGAGGAGTGACCTAACCGAAATTGCCACAAAATGGCATGTGAATATGATCACACTATTTCAGAAATGATTGATTTTAAACCACCTCTCTTGCTATGAATGTTGTAAAGTCACAAAAGCTGTAGTGATTATAAGTACTAGATACTTTGAATCACATCAAGTTAGACAGTGCCAGAAAGTAGGCTACGGGAATGATTTGTGTATGCATCGGTCACATTAAGAGTGTAACTGTAACACTGCTTGCCAGTGCCCCCCTCACAAGTTCCTAAATAGACAGCTTCCTGCATTCCCCTAAGGCTGACACCAGACGGCTTCATACACATCTAAAAAGAACAGATGAGTTACTGAAGCAATGGACAGAACAGATTTGGGTTTGCCATTGATGAATGAATGAGCTGCAATGGTGCTAATGTGTGATGATTGTGCCAGCAAGATGCATGCCAGCCCAGGTGCCCTTTTTAAGAAGGGTAAAAAGGATGATGCAGGTAATTCCACAGATCTGGTTTTGCATCATTTATTATGTTGGCTCACAATGTCAGAGGCAGATGTTGGTGGTACTGGTTGAAGCTGAACCCATATTCCCACCAGTGTTCCGTTCCATGTTGTCACTGTGTGACAGATGGCAGCAGAGGGGCATTCTGACAAAATGGTGTCTGACATGGACGTGCGTATGGAGCAAAGGTGCGGCACTGAATTCTTCCAGATGGATTGGAAGAATTGCTGTACACTGATGTTCACAGTGCTTGCTGAATGTTTATGGACATCAAGCAGAGGATGTGAGCGTAGTGAGGCAGTGAGCGGTGCGTTTCAGCCGTGGCAACAGTGACAGTGTACCTCTGCTGGTACAGATTTTTACAAACACTTCGTGCAGGCTCTTATTCATTGCTGGCAAATAATGCATAACTAATGGTGGTGACTGTGTTGACAAATAGTGTTTTGTAGCTGAGGATTTTCTCTGTCAAATAGTGTGACTGTGTTCTTTGTGGCTGTCAAAGTTTATGTGGGAGGCATTACATTTGGAGCAACAGATATGCATGTAGAAAGTGAATTTAACTTGTATTGGGTTACGATAATATTATAGTGAAGTTATATTCAGCTCATGAAAGAAAGCAGTATTTTTTGAAATTGTATGGTAGCTGAATATTTTTTTTTTTGTTCTTATCATTCCGCCCTTAAACATTGGGTTATGCCTGTGAAGATTTACCTGAATACGTGTTTTAAAGCAGTCTTAGTCACTGTTTGCCTGAAAGATTCAAGATATTACTGATTTTATTTCCTGAATAAAAATATTATAAACCCTCACTTTCATGCTTATGTAAAGTTTACCATTTTAATACAGATATGAAATCCTAATTTTAGAGCTGTACCCTGCCAGCAGTTTCTTACCATATGCTATGTGTTAGAGGATCAGAGGCAAGTGTTCTGAGTAATGGACTCATTTTAACTGTGCAAAACATCTTTTCTGCATGTGGAATAGCAATAGTCCAGGTCTTACCCATGGAATTGGTTAACGTCGGGTGGAAACTTAAAGGACAAATTAATTTGACTGGTATTTTTCATTGTTTCCTCACATATCTTGGTGTCTGTGGAAAAAAGAAAATACCGTGTGGTTAAGTGGCTGTGCAAGGAAGGAATTTAAGTATTTTCTATTCCCCACAAAACAAGAAGTAGAACATTACTAATAAAATCGAGAATTTATCAAAATGTAAGTCTGGCATATATTCAAACTCTGTGTGTTTGCATTATAACTTGATGTTGATGATAGTGCAAATTTCCTGTGCTTGCATGGTGAATAGAACGCCTTAAGAAAACAAGAATAATCAGAAGGTAGACTGGAGAAATATATTCTTCTACAGTCCAGGATCTAAATGAGTGATAGAAATCTCTGTTGGCTAATGCTCAGCAGTATTGTATGAATTAGCAGCTTCACTTCTGCCAAGTTGTATTTTAGATGATGTATTTAAGAGGCAGTCATTTCCCTTTCGTATTACAGTTTCTACATGTTGTTCCTGTTTGTAGCACCTATTACCGTGGAATTAAAGCAGGAACTCTATACAGATGGAGAAAGGCTGTGATTTATTTAGAGAGGCTGTGATTTATTTATTTTTATTGCTTCTTATTGCATTGAGGTCTCAAAGGCAGAGCTTTTGGAACTGTACAGTACACTCCTTAAGGTGAAGGATGCGTGTCACACTTTGGTTGAGGGATAGTTATATATAAGATAAAGAAGGTTGACACTGAGCTGCACTGATAAGGAGTATCATTAATGTATAATTCAGAATTCAGCATAATCAGTGCTAACTTTACTAAAAAATTTTCTGCTTAGCAGGAAACAAAGGTGTTTAACCCAAGTCATTAAGCACACCTACTGAGTAATTTACAATCTGACAAACCAGTGTGTGTTCAACACTTACAGGCTGTAGGAGCAATTTGTGTGCATGTTTAACCTTTAATTTTAAAGCTTTAAAACTTTAATTTTGTTACACTTGATATGTTATGAGAGGCCTTAAAAAAAAGACTTCTAAGTTTTAGTATTCATTTTACAGGTTTAATTTTTTTTTTCCCCCTGTGTAGTAGAAAGCAGCCTCTTCAAACTGGCCTTGTTAACTTTTAGTAATTTTACCTTAAAGTAAAAGATTCAGGTCTTTTGCAATACACTGAACTGAAATTAATTTTTAATTCTAAGATTCAGTTCTTATTGATACTTAGTTTGGATTCATCTATTCCAGGTTGTCTCTAGTTCAGGTTAAAATGTATATAAAATAAAGCATAATACTGGTTCACATTAGGCTTCATGAAGATTCTTCTTTGCTCCCCCTCAGTTTTCAGTCTAAAACATTTGATGATGTACCTTGATAGAAGCATTCTACTAGGTTCTCAAAACGTAAGGGAAAGTACCAATACAATTTAAAAGATATTACAATTAACAGGAAATGTGTTTATACAGAATTTTGTGTAGTAATTCCCACTGATCTTCTTTTGCCTGAAATTATGTGATCACATTTAAAATTTCATTTTGGCATTTGGTCTACTTTTATTTAGAATTGCATATTATGAGTGTGTGTAATTATTGCAGGATTGGGATTGCCACTTGATCATCATTGAACCATAGAATGTCCTGAGTTGAAAAGGATCTCAAAGATCATCTTATTTAGTTTCAATGCTCCTGATCTGAGCAGGATCACCAGAGCCACATCCAGCCTGGCCTTGAATGCCTCTACAGATGGGGCATCCGCAGCCTCTCTGGGCAACCTGTTCCAGTGGGTCACCACCCTCTGAATGAAGAACTTTCTCCTAACATCTAACCTAAATCTCCTGTCTTAGTTTAAAACCATTTCCCCTTGTCCTATCACTATCAACCTGTGTAAACAGTCATTCCCCCTCCTGCTTATATGTTCTTGTCAAGTACTGGAAGGCCACAGTGTGGTCTCCCTGGAGCCTTCTCTACTCAATAAATTCTTAATGAATCAGATGATTCAGGGATTGAAAGAAATATTATATATCTTTTTAAGAATAATGGTAGAACAGCTTTTAGTGAGTCCTGTGGTGTGTCCCATACTGCCACTCTTAGTACCTGAATAAGGAAGTATGAACCACAATTTTATAAGTAAATTAATGACATTACATTTCTGTTGAGAAACTAGTGAACTAATTTTTATTGTTACTTTTTTTTCCCCTTTAAGTTGCAATTCAGTGTCTGGAGACTGTTTTTAAGATTAACCCAGAAGATACACATCTTGCACCTCCACAGCATTTGATAGAAATGTTTGTGAATTCTTTCCACAAGGTAAGATTTAAATTTAAATTTTAGCGTTGTTCTGCCAGTATGTGATAAGATTTTGTGTTGTATACACAGCTTTAAAGTACTGGATAGTCCAAAGCTTCAGCAAAGTCCAAGCTTAAGGAAAATATGTGGAAAAAGTAATATTTCTGTAAAACATAACAGAATGAACTCTTTTGGGGCAATAGGAGGAATTAATTTCAGCAGGACAAGGACAGTTCCTTACAGAGATTACTAAGCGGTGGAGGTCAGGTTCTCACTTGAAGGATTTTATCCCTCAGTTAAGCATTTTGCAGTTCCCAGAGGTAATTGTCTGCGCAGTCCTTGAGGTCATCTGCAGTTTTCTGATGCTACTTGCTCCATTGTGGAAATAATTTAGATGAACACTAACCTTAAAATTGGAGCTTTTCAAATGTGTTCTAATAAGAGCTATCTGGGAGTTTGCAGTACAGGGGGCACAAAAACCATGAGGGATTGAGTATTTCATATTCCATCTCCCTGATTTCCCCAAAATGTGTGGTGAGCCATAAGGTTTCTTTGGTAGTAGAAAGCAAACTATCTTTCTCTTCTGAAAAGGTTTTAGTGATGTTTTAGTTCTTTCACACTTCCTCTGCAATTCAGAAAATCTGCTTGTTGATAGAATGGTGTCCAGCATTAAAGATTTTTTTTTAAATGCTTATTTTTTTGCATACAGAATGATAAGCTGCCTCTCTCAGATTCTTTACCAGAGAATATTGAAAAGGCTGACCATCTGAAGGATGAAGGTTTGTAAATAAACAAAGAAATAAAAAATCATAAGGTTTTTTTTGTTCTTATCATAGGTAATGATGGTAATGTGTCTGTGCTGAGCAACACAACCCATACAAAAAATTCAGCTTATTTTCCATGGTGATCATTATGTTCTAAGAGAGCTAAGTGATGTGCTATGTCTGGATTCTAAGAAAGTACTTGCAGCACTTGGTATGATTACAGGACTGTGAGGATATCGAGCACTTTGTAGATGTGGGTATTAGGGAATTCTTTGAGCTTAATCAGTGTCTTTCACCTCCTTATCTGTCAGGCTGCAAGGGTTTGTGAAATGGAATAAGATTTATTTTTTTTTGTCTAACATAAATGCGTAGCATTGCAGTTGCTTTTCCTTTTGTCCTGAATTTCTTAGTCTCAGGCTTTAGCCAGTTTTTATCTGGAGAGAGAGACCCACTGATGCTTTAGTCTCAGGTCACCTTCGGTTCAGAGCAGTAATAAAAATTCCAGCTTTGATGGCCATCAGTAGTAGTTGTGTTTTAGAGAAATGACAGGTAGTACAATCTTGTTGAGTGCAGGTACCTTATGAGTCTTAACTCTGAGTAGGATTTATCTGTGCAGAATGTTAATTTTAAAAAATGATGTGTGGGTGGTAGGCCTGAAAAATTTTGCTCTCCCAAACCCCACCTAGAAATTCAGGCACGTGAGAGATATGGACTGCCAGTGTAGTCTGAGGCAAAGAACTTGCTGAGTACTTTATTTATCAGAGGGAATACACTCTCTTTGGACTGTCTCTGCTGCCCAGTGTACCTGTAGAATCCCTTCTTGTTATTTTTCACATCCCTCACCAAGTGTAGTTCCATCTGTGCCTTGGCTTTTCTGATCCTATTTCTTCATGTCTGGATGGCATCCTTGTGTTCTTTCTATGCCACGTGTCCCAGACAATTGCAAATGAGCAATTACAGTTTCAGTTTGGCTTATCACTGCAGGGACTGATGACTAGTTACAGTCTGGTATATCACTATGAGGAAGGGGTGTACTACACTGTACGTTTTTACTACACTGATGGTACTTCATTACCAAATCTGGTTTTGTTTATTAAGTGTTCCATTGTCGCAAACAAATGCCATTATAATTGTTTTCAGTCATTACTGTCACGTAGAACTACTTGTTCCACAATCTTGCTTTATTTCCTTTTATGTGGTTAGCTATGGCTCTATTAACCTGTTGACCTGTCCCTTTTCTTCCTTATTCTGGGAGAGGGCTGACATATTTTGCCAAGGTGCAGGGAAAGCAGTTGAAATATATAATTTTCCTGATAACTTCTTGACATTGTTGGGAAACCATGGCTTCTGTGGGATCTAGCAGGCCAAGAATCCATAGTGGTGGCACCAGGGATGAGGTTAGGCTTAGGCATCCTGTAGTAGAACTTTGTTTATCTATTACTTTGTTATAAAGAGTGAAAGAAAACACCACAACTGCCCTATGTCAGTGAGGAAGGAATGTGGAAAATAGCTTTTGTTGTGAAAGAACTTGCTTCAACAATCTTTTTCTATAGAAAAGAAGAGATGTTGTTATTGAGCAGAATGTCGGTGTAAAAAAAACCCAAAAACAAAAACCACTTTTGAATTGTTTTTAGTCTGCCTCTGCTACATATATGCTTCTTATTATCCTAACTAATTAACCTTGTAGTGACATCACAGAAGTGTGGCTTACGTGCCTGGTTTTATGTTTTTATTCTCCTTATTAAATGAATAGTTACAGTAAAGATTTTTGATTGATGTAAGACCAATAAGGAGTTAACAAATAGCCTACTGGATTACGGATTAATCTGTATTGGAGTGGTACTGTAACTACTGTTATGTCTTTCAACAAAGTGATCTTTACTTAGCAGCGAAAGCTATCTGGAAAGTATGAAATAGCAAAAAAAAAAAAAAAAAAAAAAAGATAGGCTAATGTAGTGGACTGCAATGTACTTAATAACCTTTACAGTACATCATAAATGCTTCTATTTGCTTTATTCCATGCCAGTTACATTTTAAAGAATATATCTCAAAAACATGCCATCAGAACTGTCTTATTGAGGTGCTATAATGTGGCTTCTCTTCTTTCTTCAAAGATAGTGATGTGTCTTCTAAATACTTAAGAAGTTTTTTGTAATTTACTGCAGGTAACAATCATATGAAGGAAGAAAATTATGGTGCTGCAGTGGATTGTTACACTAGAGCAATAGAACTGGATCCAAACAATGCAGTCTATTACTGCAACAGGTAAAAACAAAATAATACGGTCATTTGATTCCCAAACCTCATAAACATTTTTTAAAATATAGAATATTTAGTAGATCAAAACCATGTGAGGCTAGAAGAAAACTTATTATGTGTAAGTTAACATGGTAAATTAGTAGCAGATGTAGAGTAGAAGTGAGATACTTCAGCAAATCTGTATGAGAAGGTGTCACATGGGCTTTAAAATTACTTTGACACTAGATGTCAGCTTTTTGTGAGTTAGGAGGTTTGGAATAAATCATGACATAGGCTGTGGTTCCCAGTGTGTTGAGAATAATAACAGCCTTTTCTTCTGGTGGCCTACCTGTCATTTCTGTCTCCTGTAGTATTGACTAGCCTTAGAAAAAAGCACTAATGTAGATACAACATTTTGGAGATGTCAGAGATTGTATAAATATTCTGTAATTTTGTGCATGATCTGCTGAGAAATAACAAGGCCACTTGTATATTTTGTATTCTTACAATTTTGTTGTATAATCAGTTTTTCACCTTAGTACTGACATGGGACTAAATGAAGTCTGGAAGGGCTTGTCATTGCAGCAGCAGCAGCAGGTTGCACTTTCAGTATATTGCCCTGAGGACCAGTGTTAGAACAAAGGTGGTATATTTTGAGCCCATCTGTAACTAGAGACTCTAGAGGCAGTTCTGCCCTGCCTCTCCAGCAACTCTGTACTTCACTCTTGAGTGCATCTGTTACCAGAAGGACTTAAAAATTTGAGTGCTGTCAACCTGTCCTTGTGGTACTGCGCAGTATGGATTTTTCTTTTCTGGGGCTGTGCTTCCATTACTCCAGAGTATGGTTTGTCATAAATACAAGTGACAGTGTTTTGTGGCAAACGTAAAGAGAAAGGGAATGTACAGCATAGTAAAATTATTTTACATCTTGAAGATAGTAGTTACAAATGTAAAAAATTCTATGTTAACTGAGAAAACTGATTACAGGAATGATTTTAGGTATGAAAAGTTAATATAAGACCTGATTCCAAAGTCACAGAAAATTTCTTCAGTAGAATGAGCTTCAGTAGCAAATCCATAGCTGGCGAAAGAGTAGAAATTTTTCATTCTTTGTGCAACATTTATGAGAACCAAAATGAATCTTGAAGTCTTAGAGCATAGTATTGTACAAAGTTACATAAAAGAAGACTGGCAGTTCTCTGGATTCCCCAGAGGTATGCAGTATCTGAATAAACACAGCCTTTATTCTTCTCAGGAGTTACTGCTTTCTCAAACATTGCTTTTTACATGCAGCTCTGCAAAAGGGGGAGAGATTAGACGCCACTGAAGTTTAACTGTCTGCAGTGTTTTGTTTTGTTTATGTTATGGAAAGAACATTTAAAATTTTTAAAAAGTGCTACATGTAATGAAAATAATGTATTTCTTCTACAGTCTTTTTAATAAAGGAAGGATAAATCAGACCTTTAAAAGTGGGAAAATTTTGTGTGTTAATTTGTTAAAGTCATCTTTTTAGTTTGGGGCAACTGCAAGTATACTTAACCACAGCATTTAGTGTTATTGCTGTTATAGAGGTGCAGTTTTTATTTAGTAATTCAGAAATTTTTGACGAATGTCACCCCAATTTACTTGCAGGCATGGGTTTTACTGAGATACAACAATGTGTGTTCAAAATAAATAGGGCTTCAGTTCAAAACTGGCATGAAGCTTAGATTGTTCTCCTGAAGCCATTTTCAGAGACCAGGTGGGATGGCTCCTATGGAAAGGCAATTCTATGCTTCCTGAAGCACAGACTCATAACTGGTAAAAAGAGCAGAGGGAGATTACAGCGTTCCTTTGAACAGCAGTACATATATACTCCTTACTGGAGAAATGATTTTACTTGAGAGTTTCACTTCATGCAATAGGTTTTGTGATGTACTTTGTGCATAGTCGAAAGCTGGTTGTAGAACAGTTTCTTAGGATTATTTCTCCTTTGTGCCTTCAAAGACAAGTGTGTTTTCCAAAGTCCTAGTCCAGCAGTACACCTTAGCGCATTAAGAATGTTCACTTGTCCTACTTCATTGAGGAAAGCTGACACATAGCCTAAATAGCAAATGAAAAGACTAAAAGATTAAACATGTATGAAGTTAATCATCAACAAATGAAAATGTAAGCTTGTTTTGATCTTGCTGTTACTGTTTTATTTTGACTAAGCTCTCTCCTTTCTTTCCCACTTTCTCCTAGGGCAGCTGCTCAAAGTAAACTCAGTAAGTACAGTGAAGCAATAAAGGACTGTGAGAGAGCCATAGCAATAGACCCAAAGTACAGCAAAGCATATGGAAGAATGGGGTAAGCTATTGGAAATCTGAGTAAACACTGAAAACCCATGTGCAAACCGATGTGTTTTTTCAGAAATATGTGGAGCTATGCTGTTTTGCTTAGTTGATGTTCTTATTCTGGAAGTGTAGCAGTTTTCTGAGGATGACCCTGTTAGGGTGTCAGCTTTAAGTTTTATTAAGTTTTAATTGATCTTAATTTTTTTCATATCAAATCTTGTCCATTTTTGGAGTTTTGTTTTAATTTCATTTTGTCAACTTTGCAAATTTTGTTTGGGAAGTCATTCTGTGTTTTTCTTTTATACCTCCTACCTAATTATGACTAATGTAAATTCTGCTATTGGAAAAAGGAATCTGTTAATGATGCAATTAGAGAACAGCATCTTTTAAAGTACTGGGACTTCAGCTCTAGCAGTAGAAGCCTGATTTTTCTGTTCGGTAGCCCCCAGGAAGCAGATGTTTTAGCACTACTGAGCTATAGCAATTTCCTTAATCTAAGCTGAGGAGTTAACAGGATTGTCCCTTTAGGCAGAGGATCTGCTAAATACAATCTGAAAAAGAATGTCAGGAATATTCTCCTAAATGAGGTATCTCTTAGTGTGAAGAGCCATACTTCTAAGATGTATAACTTTGCATTTTCGATAACCAAGCGTACTGTGAAGATGTGGGCTGAATGCTGCTTCAGCCTTCTGGCTTTTCAAGTTTATCTGTACTAGTAAATTTAAAAGTGTTTGGGGTTGTTCTCTGGGGCAAAATAACCCATGTCCATATTATTGTTTAAAATTGAATGATGGTGTGACCACATCCAAACTGCCTATTGCTAAATTGCATTGGCCTGTGTTAACTTCTGAACCATGTCCCAGAATTGTTCGGGCTAGTTGGCCTGGGACAACACCGTGCCAGGGAACATTTATTTAAAATAAAAGATGATAAAATTCTGTAATTTGAAAGCCTTCCCAGACACAGTTTATTTTACTAGTACAAATGTAGCCTGGCTGGCCTTTGAGATAAAGTGAAATAATTATGCACTGATATTGTAAGGGTTATGTAACTCTTCTTAAATGTTTTATCTGCATGTGGCAGAATCCAGGATCTTCAGATTTCAGTGAGATAGAGGGAAACTACAGGTTGATTTAATTAGAAACTGGAGATTATTTTAGAGTTTTGGATATAAGATCAGTGTACTGTTTCTTGTGTCAAGTAGAATCATTCTCAAGCACTCAAGCTATTTTTTTCTTGTTTCTTTAAAAGAAGATACAGTCCCAGTTAACAGGTTGCTGCTCAACTCAGCAGCTAGAAAGAATAACGTATTTGGCATATGCTGAGTGAGGATAGAGTGAGTGCTTTTTAGTAACAACTGGGGAAGAAAATTGCAGAAACCGTTGTCTCAAAAAAAAAAAAAAATCTACATGAGAATACTGATTTTTCTGACTGTTTCAAAAGGGTATCTGTTTTTCTAAGGATTTGAAGTAAAATTCTGTGTCTTGATGTCACAGAAATAAACAGAAATCCTACAGAAATATGCAGAGATGAAGCTTCTAGACAGTTAAAAGGCATGCTGGGTCTGGAATTGTGAGCAATGAGTCTTGCCTGCTGTTTGGACTGTAGTGCATAACAAGAAGCAGAATTTCATATACTTTTTCCATAAATATACACAGTTGCATCACAGAAATATCTGATTGCATTTATCCTCTTGTCAGAAACTGCTAATTAATGGGCCAAGAGGGAGAACGCGGTTCATGATAGTGACTGTGTTGAGAAAACATTAATATTGCATGAGTTACTCTACACATTTTATACTGCTACTGAGTTTGTTATAGCTGGGAGTGATGACCGTAAGTAATGTACCCAACACGCTGAGCTCCATTGCCTGCGATAAAAGACCAAGGTCTCGTAGTGGTTATTAGCACAAGCTTATCAAACCTATGTGTGTAGCTCAGCACATAGTAAAGGGGAACTGGAGTTCTAAATATTAATGGAAAGGTTACACAGATCTTTCACAACATGTGGAAAATCTCAGTTTAGCTTTGTGATCAGCATAATATACAGCAGAAGGCAGAACTGAAACTGCAGCCAGATGGACTTCTGGAGTAGCTCCAAGAAAGGAAATGTTTTAAATGTGGGAGCTAAATACATTTGAAAACAAGTATTGTTTCAATAGTAGTAGATAATCTATTCTGTGCTCTCCTGAGCTGCTGTAGAATAATCTTTTTCAGAATATTAAGCAGGCTTCTCTGAAACACATCCTTTTTTAAAGATGTTGCTACCATCCTCTATAACCTATTTGTCAAGCAGTGAAGTAGAGGGTCCAAGAGGAAAACCTTACACTGATCCAGTGCAAAAACGTGTCAGAGTGAAATTTACGGTTTTACTGTTTTGTTGCAGCAGCAGAATTCATATTAGAAGCATCTTAACTCTATTTATCTTCTGAATATACCTTTCCAAATAATCTCCTATATCAAAAAGACTGGAGGAAACAGTGAGAAGAATTTGTGAGCTCAGCTTGTGCTTTCAGAAACGAAATCTTTTGATAACACCAAAGAGTTTTTAATGGAACTTCCATACATCTGGAGTAGACAACACCACTTGAGGATCATCTGTTCTGTATTAATAAAGACTTTCTCAAAGCAGCAGTAACACAGCAGGAAAATGTCCTTTAACTTAATGCTCAGATTAAGAGTTAGTTGTGAGAGATTGGTAGACTTGAAGCAGAAAATGTCATTATCTTTTGATGATTGTTAATGTTCTACTCAGGATTTCCTTGTTTTACATTAGGTTGGCGCTGACCTCAGTGAACAAATATGAAGAAGCAATTACCAGTTACCAAAAAGCACTGGATCTTGATCCAGAAAATGACTCTTACAAGTCAAATTTGAAAATAGCAGAGCAGAAACTAAGAGATGTGTCCAGTCCTGTAAGTTAGCTCTGATTCTACTTATTAACAATGGTTTTAACTGGTATTTTGAAGGTAAACTTACCTTCAATTCTTTCTTCTTTTTAGACTGGGACCGGACTGAGTTTTGACATGGCAAGCTTGATAAATAATCCTGCATTCATTAGTATGGTAAGTGTATGTCAGGCCTTATATTACATTGCTTTTAAGGCTGAAGTTGTAAGAACAACTGTTGTTTAATAACACGAGTGATTTTAATGCTTATTATAATAGATAAGTTACTTTTCTAAGTATTTTTCTAACAGTTAAACTTTTCTAAGACATTCTGTATTTGAACCAAAAGGGAGAGGATAAATTTCTTCTAATGCTTGTCAGACTTCCCATTGATTCTATCCTACGTACGAACATACAATGATATGCACAATTACTGTGCTGCTTTCAAAGATGGTGTGAATAGCAAAACACATGTCAACATCATGGGGGGGATGTTTTTTCTATTCAGCACAGTTAACGGTGAACAAAGAAATCCCCTCTTAAGTAGCTGCAGATCCAGATGCAGTCTACCCAGTAGAAGTCTAAAGCAGTAATTGTACAGAACACCTTTTTGTTCTTACTCTTTCAAATTATCCCTGACATCTTTATGTGTGAAATACTCCAGGAGATGTGCAAATAGTTAATCTTAGTAATATATAGTGCTTTCCTTCACTTCCAGTGCTCTTTCAAATTGTGATTATGTCCCTCAGTAGTTCTTCCTCCATGAAGGGCTGTCTTAGCCAGATGGAGATTAACTCTGAAGAATGGAATTTGCAGGAAAGAAATGTAAAAAATACTTATCTCCTTTGAGAATCCAGTTAGAACTTTTCTACCCTGATGGTGGCTTCTCTCTGATAGAACGTTTCATGAATACTTCAAAATGGAAATCAGAGATCAATACATATGGAGACAGTGAGCAAGGAAGAAGTAATGGATGAAATAGCACTGGAACTGTATGTACCACTTCACAGGCTCAATGTGTGCTGCTACTGCAAAAGTGACTATGTAGGCAGCCCAAGTCTGTTCAGTCAAAAATGTACTCTTTCATTATGGAGCAACTATGAAGAAAGGATTTGATGTATCATTTCTAAAAGAAGGTCAAGTGAACAGAACACAGGGCATTCTCCCTGGAATGAATAAAGTTTTCCTTTGGTGGCAGAGAGTTTGGGGTTTGTTATGTTGTTTCTTTGTTGTTTTGTTTTGTTTTAAGAAAAAAAAGCGACTTACCTTGAGAAAGCTATTTCTGGCCTCCTTTTTGGTATCATAACCTAGATCAAACCTGCTATTGACAAGAGAGAGGAAAAGGTCCTGAATTCCCTTAGGAACGATTTGAATTTGACATTTTTATCCCAACATAGATTAGATAAAACAGCTGATTAACTTTTGAGAGGTTATTTGAAGATGTATTAGCCAACTAATGTTTTCTGGTGTGTTTTTTTTTTTTTTTCAGTAACACTTAATAAAATAGTGAATGGGCATATTATGCATTGGTCTTTGGCCACAGATTTACATTACTAGCTTTAAACCATCACCTGATTTATTCTGTGCTATCTGTCTGTGTCCATTCTTACACTGCAACAGTAAACACAATAGAATTTTTGAGGTACCTTGTGAATGAGAAATATAAATAACCTCACGCTTAAAACTAAGTAAGAAGATACACAAGATATACAAATAACCAAAGAAAATATGTTACAGAACTATGGTACAAATTAAATTCATAATCTGGTTTTGCTCTGCAATATTTTGCTTAAGAGCTTATTCCTACTACTTAAATAGCTGCAGAAATGATTTTTGCAGCCTGGGAATTTTAATACAGAAAATTTTTAATATAGAAAACCTTTATACCTAGATTTTTTAAAATTTTTGTTATATTTTTTAGGGTACAAGGTTTTTATGACTTGTCATATTTTTCTTGTATGAATCTTCAGTGTGAATCTGTTGTCTAATGTGAAAAATTATCTCAGCATCACATCTTTCAAATATTTAACTGTAATGATCCTTTCTGGTGGAGATCACACATCTTTGTACTTCTAATAAAACATAGAGTACACCTTGTTTTTTTTTCCACATTTTCTTCTGTGACACCTAGGTAATAAAAGGGTTGTAATTGTAGCTATATATTGTCTATTCTAGGCAGCAAGCTTAATGCAGAATCCCCAAGTTCAACAACTGTAAGTATAAAAATTGAGTACTATTAAAACAAATGCCTTTAAGGTTTGAATTAAAAGAAGTAGTTAGTACTGAATTCCTGAAAATGTACTTCTGTGTTTGTTTACTGTAAATAGAACTATAGCAGTTTCTTCCTCTCACAGCTTAGTTCCTCCCTGCAGTTCAGCAAAGAACTACAGTTTATTGCTTACTGTGTAAAAGTCCCTGCAGACCCCAATGCCAACGCTGTGCTAACTGTTCCAGGATGTCAGGGATGATGTCAAATGCCATTGGTGGCCCTGCTGCAGGTGTTGGTGGCCTGTCAGATTTGTCCAGCCTCATCCATGCGTAAGTATTATGAATCATAACTTTACTGACACGTTTGTAGAAAGTTATAGTGCACCATGTATTAAAAGGGACAGTATCAAACCAGTTAAACTGTGACCTTTCCTCCTGTGCCTGATGATTATTAAATCAGAGGTCTTAAAGCCTGTATTGCATGTATTGTATGTAATGTATTGTACATTTGCATCAATTGCAGTGACCATGTGTTCAGTTTCACTTTTTGATTTTTGTAAGAGTGTTAATTTTCTAAATGCAACTAGAGTGTGACTTGAACCCTTTGGTTACTTGTACCAAGTGCATTTCAGATTGTGTTATCAGTTTACTACCTGACACCTGACATCCCATTCTTAAAAAAGCTACAGACTTACCTAGCGCAGGCTGCAACAAGTTCTGATGGTTTCTCCTGACTGACAGCATTCTGGGAAATCTGTATCTAGACTAACAGGGCTCCAGGGAACTGAGATAAGAGAGTGGCTTTTACAAAAGCCAGAACCCCAGACTCTTATAATATTGTAATAATGCATTATGGTGATGCATGTGGAAGAGTCAGAACAAAAAACATGCAATCACTTATACGGCAAATCCTAGTAGTAGTCTTATAGCCTGTTTCAAACTGTTTTAAGTTTTACCTCATCAAGACAAGAATAAATTATCATTGGCATTTCAGACAGGACTGTGACCCTTCAAAACCAAAGGCCATTTTTCCAAAAACCACGCTATGTACAAACATGTGCCTAGACTGAATGAAAATGTTGTCTCTTCTTCAATGTTCACTTTGGTTGAAAGGAGTCAGATTAACCTTTGATACCTGGGCAAAATGCAGAAGATTGAGCATCATGGCAGGCCATCCAAGTGGTATCAGATTTTATATAGTTGCTTTTTGTAGTAAACCAGTGTCATGTTTATCTCCTACATGGAATTAATCTCAACAAGAATTCTGGTCTTAAGCTGCAACTGTTATGGAGATGCATGTTCTATAACTTCAGTCATGTAAGAAACTTTCTACTGATGAGCTCTTACTACAAGTTGCCAGCCATGTATTAACGTTTCTAGAAAAACTAACATTAAGGTTGCACTTCAACCTTAATTTTCTAAGAGTAGTTACCCTTAACTACAGGAATGGATTCTTTCTAAGAGAAGGGAAAAAATCACAGCAATATATTTGCTGCTATATCTTAATTAGTAACACAGTACTTTTTTTTAACATGTAATAGTCTAAAAGTGGTCTAAAAAACCTGATGAGGAAGAAATTGTTTGGTGGGATTTCAAGTAGATGAAAGTCATAATATTGTAGCTACCTTGCTGAATAGTCTTAATCAAGGTATCTTTTGTCTTAGACTTCCTATAATGCAGTTTTCAATTATATTAGGTTATCTTATTTCGTTATGAACCTCTGTATTTTTTCGATTAGTCACTTAAAACTTTTCAACACAGGGGACAGCAGTTTGCACAGCAGATACAGCAGCAGAATCCAGAGCTCATAGAGCAACTGAGAAATCATGTCCGGAGCAGATCTTTCAGTGGCAGCACTGAGGAGCATTCCTGATTTAAATGAAGCCTGTGAATTGAAATGGTATATAATCCCAAAATGCATACCATAGTTAGTAGCAAAAGCACCGTTGTTAACTCTTCTGCTTGAATAGAAGACTGAAAATTCTTTGTGCGTGTTTGCAAACAAGAATAAATCTGTTAAACAGATCTATTGCACATAATATCATTTAATGTATACTTAACCCCCTGAAAATCAATATAATACTAAATACATTCAGTGGTTTATTAAAATCCTTATGTACGAGTCATTTTCAGTATGTGCATTAGATTGATCTCCAGAGGTGCTGAATGGCAAGGAGTTCTGTAGTTGGCTGACTTCGTGTAACATCTTAATTGTAAAATCCTAATGTAAAAGGCATGTTATTCTGATGATGAAAATTGCTACAACTTCTGAAACAATAGCTTCAGTAGTCCTTTTGAGTTACATCTGATGTGCCCTTCTATGAGTGTAAATCAGTGCTGGAGCGTAGAATGTACATAAAACTACTGCTTGAAGTCTGTTTATATTGGTGGAGAGGCTGTCAGTGGTAACATGAAGCACTTTTTCAACTTCGTTTAGCTGGAGAAAAGGAAATGAGTGCATATAAAGGAGTACCAGGAATTGCAGAAAGAAAGACAATTCCCAGGTGGGATGATACATATACCAAAATGCAATTTGGCTTGGTATGGAAATAGTATTCCAGTTTTTCAGGCATCTCAGCTGCCATGAATACTCTCAGGTCAACCCTGGAGGCCAGCAGTGTGGCTCTGTTTTCACAGGCATTGCAAACTATTACATTCTGTATGTATGCAGTATTTAACATAAGCTTAACACTAATAACTGTAATAAACTAAAACTGATTGTATGACTGTATAAATAACTAGTATTGAAAAGTTATCAAAAATAGTTGCCTTAGAAGGATTCTTTCTGTTCCTGGCCTCAGATTCATTGCATGTGTCTACTTTTAGCAACGTTTGTATGGCCAATCTAAGGATTTTTCCAGTTTTTGTCACTTCTGTTCTTACACTGGTGTTCTTACTCAGATAACCTCATTCTGATAGAGACCACTGTTCTTCTGTACTTCCGTTTAAATTCTGCTTGCTGCTCACATTGCTTTGTTTCAGTTCCAGGGAGGTTAGGTTCTCATCACATGACTCCCTTTTTAAATCGAAACTAATTTGAGGAGCCTGCTTTAATTCCTAAGTGCCCTCTGCTGGCCTCTCAGACGTGAGGCAGCCTGGAAGAATAAAATAAGGCTCCCAAATAGGAAAAGACACAGTAACTCCTTGCACCTTACACATTTTATCTGATTTATCTTCTGGGCAAAACAAACGAACTCACCAACCTCCCCCTCCTACTCCACCCTCCTTCCCCCCCCCCCCCCTCCCCAAACAAAAGGAAATGCAGAAGTGGGACTAAGTCAGGCACTCCACTAAGAAATGTGTGCATGCATTGTACAAGCCTTCAGCAGTTCAAACACAGGATAGAAAATGCAGCTGCATCCAAGGAGAAATGAAATGGAAAAGACAACAACAACAAAAATCCCACAAACACAAAATCCATGTTATCGTGTGTTGAATACTTAAGCTTACTACAGCAATATCAAGATATTCATGGTTTCTTCAGCAGAGCAACCCTACACAGAGCACTTTAACAAAAAAATTCTCTGTAAGTTGCTGTAGCTGCCTTTTTAGGGCTATGGAGATACTTAAGCTTCCCATTAGATACACATTGAAATAAAAACTGTTAACATTTGATGACAAAGAAGATTTTTAACATGATCTTCTTTCAATAGTAGTTAAGCTTATGAATCTAATCTGTGAATTACGTTAAGTTACACTTAATAGGACAGGGTATCATTTACAGGAAAGGTCGGTGTACGTGTGTACTAAGTGGGCTTAAGCTACTGTACAAGCAGTACTCTCTGTTGTGTCAGGAGAGAAGCTTTGCTCCCAGCACATAACTCCTGATAGTCTTCATATTTCCTTAATTTTCTTCCATAGTGAGTTTTACTAGCTTTGCTAAGGGGAGAGTAGTAAATCCAGGAATGTCTGGATAGCACATGGGGATCTCTCTCAATTAATTTATACTTGCGTTGGCGGCATTGTTGATGCAGATATCTTTCTACTTTAAAACAGCAAGTGTGAAGAACCTCTTGAGAATTCCTTAAAAACAGCAAAATGTGGTAATACTGATAAACTGTTGTAGAGGTTGTACTGTCTTCCATAAATATACTTTTATAAAAAGAAATTATTCACTGGTATGGTCCTAAAGTTTATTGTATTTATCAGAGCGTAATATATAATCCCCAAGGTAAAAGAGAACTGAGTTACTTATTTATTTGTTATTTGAAAACACTGAAATCATCTCTGTGTATATTTTACATACTACAGTATTGTCACTTTTAGGTTTTATGCCTGTACAAATCATTCGTAACCAGAATATGTATTACAATGATGGCATCAGTGAACCCTTTTGGAATGTGCTACAACTCGTGTAATACTTGTAAACATTCTTTGTTTCTTGTGTATTAACAAAAAGGGCTTTATAGCCTCAATAAAGGACAGTGCAACCAATAACAGGAGCTGTTATTGCGTGTTTTTCTATTGAAACCAGGAACAGAGGGATTATTTACGCCAAAATCTGTTTGGCCTCGAATAGACCAAATTGTTTCACAATGTGTTAAGTATGACAATGGTTGGAGAAGAAAAGCTGCTGAAGCCTGCTTCATGGAACTATATGCTAACAATGCCTGATCAGAGAGACATCTAATCTAACATTCACTATAGAAATTGTTTCTGTTGCACTTTTGGTTTTCTAATGAGTATCAAGTAAACTCATTCATACCGAGACAGAAATACAACTTGTGAAGAAATCTTACACGGTTTGAGGGCTAACAATAGCCATACTGACAAAACACAACTTGTCTACCACTTCTGTGCCTCTCCTACCTCTTACTAGTACATGGGCACATCTTCAATTTGTGTCAGTTTAACTTGAAAACAGTAAATACAGTTATGTTTTTTGTTTGGATAGTTGTGGCTTATTGGTACCTCTGAAAATAAGAAGTAGGTAATTGGTTGGTGTGCATCTTATTAATGTGAAGGGTATAGTTTTCTTTTACTCCTTTAATTTAGTTAACTGGTCATAAATTTATCCAGTATCTTAAAATGATGGTTAAAATTGAAAGATTCCATGTACAGTGAAGTCTAAAGCCTATGTTTTCAAACAAGGTACAGTTAATAAATGACAACATGGTTTGACAATCTGTGAAAAAGATTCTTTACTATTGGATGAACACTACTTAACTAGGAATGTCAGCAAATATTCTGTATTAAATGACTAACTTTTGATGATCTTAAGATATTTCAGCCAAAATGGTTTCAATCATATGTCAAAACAAACTAGGGGTAAGTATATTTTAGTGCTTAATCGAGTCCTGAAGTCCTCTGCATAGGTGCTTTGCAGACGATTTTTATCTAGGACACACTCAGGTTTTTTTCTCATTTTCTTAAAATTCTAGTTTACGTAGACTTCTTGGCACTTCTTTCTGGCATGGGAAGAAGAGTTTATACCACCACAGTTCAACAATCAAAAACTGGACCAGAGTCTTTAGTTCCCTTGCAGCAGGAAGATAACAGACCTGTTCACAGGGATGCACACATCAGTGAGATTGCTCCATCCATGCTACACAAGTCAAACTAATTGGGACATACTCACTGCATTACTTCTTTCCAACAACTGAGCCATCATGAGCACATTCTTTGATAATCTGGTCTGCTATCATCCCAATAGTATTAGGTGCTCCCTTTCATCTCATGGCTAGACATCATTCTCATGGTTAGATATGTGCCACGCAAATACACTGCTACTCCAGGCAGCCAGCACACAGTACTGCTTCTGGGATGTGAATTCCTGGAACTCCTCTGTGAAAGGCTAAGACCTTCACACTAAAACTGTTTTGTCAGAACCACAATTTAACAACTTCAAAATGTTCACAATAATTAAAACAACGATAAATACAGCGTACTGCTGTTTTAAATAAAGAGATTCAAAGAAACTCCTCGTCAATCCTTACCCTCACCCAACACAACATTAATTTAATACAATTTGCTAGAGCTACACTTTTTTCAAAGACTTTATTTTCATTAAGATGCATATGCATCTTTTCAGAAGACATTCAAAAAATGCCAGAGAAATTAAATATGTAATATGTTAATGGGTATACTGGGGGTTTGTTTTCTCTTTACACAATATGACTCAATGGGAAAAACATGAGAAATTGGTCCAAAAAAAGAAAAAACAAACAGCAGAAATAAAACTTCTCTTCAGCTTTCTTGTTTGACTTTTGAAGAAACAACACAGACTTGTGCAATATCATCATATTCATACGTTCTCTTCAGAAACGTGTCGGTAAGTCTTAAGCCAGAAACACTCTAGAAAGGAAAAAAAAATCGTAAGACCCATTATTAGAATTACTATGCTCATAAAACAGGCATTTTATAGCAAATCTGTGCCATCAACTTACTTGCAATCCTTGCACTGAGGACAATAATGTAAGCGCAAGGCGGAGAGAGGAACTTGGATGCAATTTTCCAAGCTGTCTTCCAGAAACTCCACACCAGTGGATAGAATTAGTATTGCACATTTCTAAAACCAGATCCATTGTCCTTTCACTGCTAGAGGAAATTGAAAAATGAAAATAAATCTGTGGGCTTTTTTTTAACCGTTCAAGGACTGCAGATATTTAACAACTAGATTATTATTAGGGTTATTATTAATGAAACACTTAAAATTAATCTACATAACTATAAGAAGGCAAATAAGATTTACTGGGACATGCACTAATTTATTTACACATAGCCTTGGCTAATGTGAGTGGTCTGTCATGGATTTAGTTAAACTGGAGGACATAACAGTGTTTGCCTTTCCAGTGAACTGCAAGATAAAAATTGTGCAGTACCTCAGACCAGGTATATGCTTTATTCCTGGCGTCACATTTTATTTACAACTACTTTACAAAAGCGTTGCAGGAGACAGTAAAGGCCTACCGTAGATCAGAGTGTAAATACAAATTAAGTCAAAACATGGATAAAGACCTACAAAAGACCACTTAAGACAGTGTTTAGCAGACATTCTAGGGGTGGTACAGAACCAGCAGTAAAATCAGACTGGATATAAAATTTATTCTGAAAAAATTTTCTGTAGCTAAAACAAAGCAAAACAAATTATCACTAGTTCTGTGAAAGAACTAAGAATACTTCTGCTTTAAGTAAGCAATTTAACTGTGAAATCTTATATGATACTGCAGCCAATTGTGCAGAATTCCACCGCTGATTTCTGTCAGTCTACTCATTAAAATACTATTAGCACATAACAACGGAAGATCTGTAATCCAAAAGACATTTAAAGCAATGAACCAGCAATTTGGTGGTGTTCAAAGTCAAAGTCCATGTCTGAAGTGTGTCAGGAGAAATGCCCTGAAAAATGTAATATCCACAACATAGCAACTCAAGAAACAAAACAAGAATCCCATGACATCATTACCTGCAATTAGTTATTTTACATGTAATATCAAAAGGCTCTTCCAAATTTACGGTGTCTGGTATTGTCTCCAGAGAAAGCCTTACATCACCATAACCAGGAGCCTGGGGAAGTACAAGAATGCACACTGCTCAAACACCGGCTCATAATGTTGGAGTTTTTACTACTCAAGTTTTCATTTATTACAACAGGCTTAGAATAATAGAATGTGAAGAGGATTGTCTTTTCTCACTCAATCAACATACCATCCACTGTTATCACTTTTCTGACAGATTTTATAATTCTCTAGACAGGATGACCTGCATCAAGTATAATGAATTTATTTACAGGGAACAATATGCATTTTACTGTTAAGTTTTTTGGCTAGTTCACTCTCTCGGAATTCAAATACTCATATACTGTTCCTGATCAATGTTCGTTTCTATGACCTCCCTATAAGGTAGTCATCAGAAATGCTATGGGTAATACTGTTTTCCTGCATCAGTCCTTCCCTATTTTCATCTTTAGAAAAAAACATTGTTCCAAAGAAATAAGATGGTGCATTCTCTTGTTATTTCAGTCTCACCTAAAGCTCTGCCAAAATAATTAGTTGCCACCAGTTAGAATGATGCATGAATACTTTTATGCTATCAAATTCTGTAAAGAGCCAAACACGTCTCCTATGATTTACTAACCAACCCACAACATACACCCAAGTTATTACAAACTTGGGCTGATTGTAAATCTAAAGTTTTTTCTGTTCAATCTCCACAAAAGATGAAGTGATAAAAAAAAAATAAAGGAAACGTTTATTCTGCCTGTCAAGTTGTAGTCATGACATACATTCAAATTCTGCTCATAAAATGATGCTGTGCTAAAAGCTACATCTACAGCCTGATTAAAAGATATTCCCAGTGTGGCCCAGAAAGTAAGCAGTGACTTGACAGCTTGTGAACAGATTTTAGTTATATATGGCTCATTACAGACTGATGACGGATGACATTTTAAAACTCGTATTAAATTGGGCATTGAGTGAACAGTGTGAAGACAGAGAATTTCAGATCAGTAGACCAATGGAATTTTGGAAACCTGCAAGAAACACACTATGTGAATTACAAGTCTACTCCAAAACCAAACCAAATTATTCTAAGTGGGGAAGATACAAAAGGTTGCTTGAGAAATGCATTCCTGACTGTGATCAAAGTAATGACAGAACGAACAGTAAGGGTGAAATTTTGGGCTTGTGAAAGAAACAATGGCTTACTAAGTAGATTAGGAGAAAAATGATCAAAGCAATTAAGTTACACTGTTCAATGTAGTGAAAAAAAAAAAAAAAAAAAAAAGATTATGTGCCAGAGAACAAACAGTCAAGAGAACGAGATCAAAAAATACACCTTTCATGCACATGATCAAGATGAAAACTTCTGTTTAATTTTTTCAACACTTCATAGACCAAACACATGATCAGTATTTATATTAAATAACTTTCCCATACACATATATGAATTCAGATTGAGATCCAGAAAGTAAGAAGCTGGAATTTTCTTTCAAGTTATTGTTCAACTATTCATTGAGTTGCCTTAAAATTAAGCTAAACTGATGCTTAAAGACTTACCATTCTTTGGAGCTGGCTAGTTTGCAGCCTTCCTCGTTCACCTAGATTTGTTTTCCACACGATATCTAGTTTACCAATCACTGTTACACCTTTTATTACTCCAGCCTTCTCTGCAAACTCCTGCTTTGGTTTCAGGCAGTATAAATATTGACGAGTGTCCATAGGTTGTAAATAAGTTCTTGAGCCAAATGTTGACTCACTAGAACAAAAAATATTACACCTTCATTTAAACAGTTATTTTTTGGAGGACTTAATAAGAACTCAACCTTTCTTCCCCTGCCTCTGCATTTTTACTGTGCATGTGGCATTTTATTTGATACTAACACACATTTTATTAATTCACAGTAGAAAGCAACTCACAAGTTTATGCAGATCTGCTGGGAAGAAAGTAGACTCAGCTGAATCAGAGAAAACTGAGATAGAAAACCACTTTGTTTATTATCTGAGATCTCAACATTTGAGCAACAGTGCTGGTAATTTTGAAATTATAATTTAATCTCATTAGTCAAGAACTGTATTTAGACTTAGTTTTGTTTTTTAAAAAAATGAATGCTCCATCTGCCTTAAACATACACACTAAGTAACTTATCATTTTAATTTGGCATAGATACGAACAGATTAAAAGACACAGAGGTAAAACGATATGCAAAACCAGCCGCATGATTTCACAAGTCTTTTTCCTTCTCTTTTTTTTTTTTTTTTTTAAACCTTCAGGAAGCAGATACAAATAAAAAACACATGTATACAGAACCCAGGTATCTGATACATGGAGAGGCAAACACAGGTACCGAAACAATAGTAAATCTTCGATGACTTTGTTTTCTCACATGAATTTGGATGAGTTAGATGAGAGCAGAAAAGGCAATTGCTGTAATTCAGACTCCCTGTGTATAACTAGTACTTTGAAATAAACAATTCTTCATATTAATAAATCCAAGGAGCTTAGAACTTACTTGTGGAATGAAATAAACCAGGAAATAAATAATTAAGGGTCATGTATAGATAAAGGCCTCATATAACATGAAGGCAAGAGCAAGAGTAAAGACTAATTAAATTCAGTTCCATCATCCTATTTTTCAAGTTTTCTTACAACTACATTTTCCAATAGCAGCTTGGCCATTTTCTCAAGCATTAGGAAAAGGAAGGAAGGTACATGCTGAGGAACAAGGGGTTTAGGTTCAGGACATGGGTAAAGATGGCATGGAAGTATGATACACTTGCAAGAAAAACAATCCCTTCTACAGATCTCAAATAAACATAATACAGCAGCTTATTCATACTTTAAAGAGTTAATGCTGAAAAGTAAAGAACTACACCATTTTAACTGGTAAGAAGTATAGAATTTATTCTGGTATCAAAGTCCAGTTTATTTCAAACTAATTCCAACAAGAATTTGCCAAACTTCAGTTGGCACACAGACCTTTTAAGTTTGTGTCAAGACTCACAGCCCACTCAGGAATTTAAAGAACGCTTTGTTTTGCCTCTCCCAACTCCTCATTCTTTAATCTTCTCTTTACCGCACTTGCCAGCTTTCATAGAATTTTCTTAATTGCTAAGATACCAGATGGCAGTGGTCATCAAGTGGAACTGGATCCATGAGTGCAGAAATGCATTTCAGCCATGGTATTCACTAAGACTCAATATGCAAGAAATCAATTCACACTAAGTCATGCTAAATATATAAACTCTTATTTGACTCCCTTCCCGGAAATTCCAGGCTCTCTCAGTTTTACAAGCTCATGATTCAAGAGCAAGACAAGAAACACTACACTGGATAAAAACACTGTATTAACAGCACTCCACTTCTCTGCAGCCAAATGCTTTGACAGACATAGAGAAGACAGAACTTTAACTTCAGCTCCCACTACAGAGCACTTAAAGAACACCTCTTCCAAAAAAATCCAAGCAACTGCACATTGCAAGTGGCCAAATCTGACATACACCCTACAAGCTTTTGTGTCCACAGTAATTTTATTGAACACAGCAGACAATTCTTCTGCTATTTGGTGTTTATTTTAATATGACAAATATCTACGTTCCAAGAGATGTTATTTCCCTGACTGACCTTGTCTGCTGGTTGGATAAATTTTGACTAATTTTAACTGAAAATGGATATGCATCTACCAGAAAAAGCAATGACAGAAAGTATAGATACTCCGGTATCTATGAGCAGATAGACCAGAATGGTATGTGAACTAAATTTTATGAAAGATATACTGAAAAAGTAGTATGTTTTCAGTGCATCCATGTTATTATCTGAGGGATAAAACAGACATTTGTTTGCTTGGTATAACTTAAAATTATTAAAATTAATTTCTATAAAAAGAAAACTTTTACAGTTAAATACATAATTTGCTTTTTTAATTATGCAAATAAATGCAATCCTACAGCCACCAGCAACTCAGTGATATAACACTTACAACTCATGAAGTCATAATACAATGTTTCCTCAGTCTGAACATACCTTTCCCCTGCTGAGTCAACAGTGTTCAGTTCTGCGACATTGTACATAATGGATGGCTCTAAAGAAACCTTCTCCATGAACATTGGAGAGGTAGTGATATTCTGAATCTGAGCTTCCAGAAAAACTTCATCTGTCTGGAAAAAAAAAAAAAAAAAAAAAAAAAAAGAAAAAGCAAGATCACAAAAATGCAACTGCTACTGTTAAGAATAAATAGTCCCATTGTTAAAAAAAAAAAAAAAAAAGTCGTGTGTGTTTAGTTCATGCCTGCAAATCAAAGTAATTAATGCAAGAAAAACCTTAGTCCCAGTTACCATTAATAGGAGCAAAAGTGTTAGTGAACAGATATCTTGCCAAACAATGGATGTGGGATAATTTTTGTAACTACTGCTTATTTGTAACACTTCAGATTGCCACTTCCCAAGATATTCATCAACTCAGTAACAACTGAAGTTCTAATCCAAATTATTAAAAAAAAAAAATGAAATAAGGAATTGCAGTGCACATTAATGCCATGCCATGCCAGATTACTAGTGCTGTATAAACACAGTTACAGGAAGTATGCATGTTTTGCTTGAACTAAAGAGTAACAGCTCAGGTACATGCTCTGAGATTTTCATTCTGAAACATTTATGTGTCAACTAAAAAGTAAAACAGCTTCCCCTTTCACCCAGCTTCATCGTGCCAATGGTCATTAGTATTATACACATCCATCAATTTAGTGGGTACTCAACTTTCAAAAGGTCCTATGAGATCTACCTGTGCTAAAGTGAAGCTAATGCCTCAAGATGTTCTAGTACAGAATGAAAGGTACAGACTCTTATCCTGAACATACTGGAAAAAGAAACATGAAACTGGAGTGTTTTTTGCCTCTGCTTCTTGGAAATGCAGGCCATTTAAGTCACCTTGAAGCTCAAAAACATGATGGCAGAATAACCATTGAAAGTCCAGGCTATCAGAGATATAAGCTTCTGGAGAAGCGTACAAAAAAGAGAAATGTGTGCTGGAAGGGGGAATACCAAATCTGCGTTTACAAGACAGTTACCAGTAAACTGTGTAACAAGCTTAGACAGTATGATAAATCTAAAAGATGTATTTTATGGAGAAATTAAAAAAAAAAAAAAAAAAGCTTATATTTTCTTTTAAATCAGTGTAAATAAGCTAGAAAAGTCCTATTTGTAAGTTAAAGAATATGTCTGAACTATTTATTTTCAAAAGGATCTCTGTTAGAAGGAGAAACACAGACTGGTACTGGAACTATTCACTGTGCCTCACAAACAAGTTATGCCCATATCAGAGAAATGACGAATGGAAACTGCAAGCTTAACAGCCTATAGACAGACCCTGAACTTCCAGGAGCTGGAAATACCCCCAAATTAAACATGGCTCTAGGCATTCATTACCGTTGCTTACCACCTGACTGTTGCTTAAATTGACACTGTTTATATCCCATAAATCCATTGCTCAAAATCTCCATTAACCCAAGCTTTAGTCAGTTTAACGCAGCAACCATAGGCAGAAATTTTGAAAAAGCTAGTTTGAAAGGGAAAAGAAAAAACAAGCAGCATAATGAAAAAGCAAGTTAGCTTTATGTTATTCTGAGATGTAATTGTTTAAATATCAGCTGAAAAAACACCTTAAAGTAGTTCACCAGAACACAGCCTGCTTTAGTACAATGCACACCTTGAAGTGAAATCAGACGGCAGAAGTACCATACTAACTCATCAACTCTTACATGCAGTTAAAGTTGGAAAGCAAGGCTCCAGCACGGGAAAGAATATCCAGCTGCTGCTCTCTCCTCAAACCCACTGTCTCCACTAACTGGATGGGAAACGTTCAGTCACAGCTTACACGAGCAGTGCTGTAGTTAAAACTACACTTCTGTGGTTAAAACTATTGTTTTAAAGGTGATTAACTCTCACTTTTAAATAATGAATCCCCTTTTCCAGTTAAAAAGAAAACTTCTATCTTGTCAAATTTTTGTGATGTGTCCTACAGAATAGCGCACATGAGAATTTGAAATTACCAACTTTCAGTTTCAACAATGGGTATTAAAGAAAGAGCTAACCATTGAAATGATTAGCTGCACATATGCAGGACAGATGGCAAAACATCAGTTTATGATATGCAGAACAAACATTGCTTTTCCATTATGTTTTTAAAGTGTCAACAACAAGCACAGAGACAGACAGACAATTAAAAAAGCATACAGATTTATAAAAAAAATAAAAATTACCACAGAACTGAGGTCACTCTAATGGGAAAATAAAAAAGAACACATTAGAGAAATCAGGGTTAAATGTTAAAGAAAAAGGAGGCTAACTTTCAAACAAAATGCATTTCTGCATTTTTTTGCACCATCTAAACACAAGAGCATTAGTAAGACAGAAATGTAAATTAAAATGGATGCAAACAAAGATGACAAGTACATTTCTATTAAGTGGTAGCTAGTATTGTTACATGGTTTACTAGCTTTGCTTCAGATTTGACTAACTGCTGCAGAACCAATACAAAACAGAGCCTAAGGCATACAAGCCACACAAGGCATGGTAGAATAAATTAATTACAAAAAAAAAAAAAAAAAAAAAAACAGTTTCAGAGCCAGTTTAAAATATGTCTTTAATTTAAATCCATGCAGTGGGTTGAATATGAAATGGAAAAACAGTCCTTGTCATGTCACAGATAATTTGAAGTATACTTAATGTCTAAAAAATAAAAATCAGGTTTTAACATGTTCAAGGCAATACACAGTATTACAGTTTGCAACAAAATTTGGCATAATTTAAATGAGGAAAAACCATCTTTTTTGGGGGGGGGTAATCTTCATTTAAAAGAAACTTAAACTTCTATTGAAAACTTTATTTTCTTAAGTGTCTGTATGTTTGCCTCCCTATGAATGTTTGCAGGAGCAGAACCTTTTCCAGATCCTTTCCAAGGCACAAAAATGTCAGTGACAGGCTTCCCAAAGACTGCGTCAGGTAATTCAATCACAGGATTGCAGCAGGTTGAGATGACAGGACATGCATTTTATGCACAAATTTCAATGACCACCATGATTTGGGTGTTACTGCAACATGAGCAACATGCAGGAAGATTAAGTTCAGTGCTATCCCTTATCTTAGAGTGATGAAATAAAACTAGAAACTGTAATTCATAATTATAGTGATGCATTTTACAAATCGATTGCATATTATCTTTAACATTAATAGTTTAACAGGTTACTTAACTTTTAAAGGCCTCTGGTTATTCAACAACCAACATATCTTTCTCTACACCCCAAGGAGAAGTCCTTCTTAAAATTCAGAACGTAGGCACTGGTGCTTCTAATAGCAATACATTACCACATGCAACATTTACCCAATTTCTTACTTCTTTCTTATTTTATTTATCTATCTTTTGCTGTTACAACACATAGCAGAACTTCACGTCCTTTCAGAAGTGAAATTACAATCAGTTTGCTAGGTAGATGAAAATCCTTCAATTAATATTATTCACAATGTTTTTTAAAAATGGAGGTTTTATTCAATCATATAAATACTAAATTAGTGAAGTTGTACAAATATGCAGTCAGAAAGAACAAAAGGCAACAAAGCAGTCTTTTCAAACCTTTGTGGATTAAAGAAGAAGCAAAAAAAAAAAAAAAAGACCTCACTAGCTCACTAAAACAAAACAAAAACCACAACCAACCAACAGCCCAGACACCTCAACTTCTCAAAATTTTTAATTTTTAATGAGGAACTGGTGGCTAGCTGAGGGATGGTGGTACTTTATTCAATCTTTTATCGAAGCCACTCAGAAAAAGAAAAAATAAATAAATAAATCAAGAAAAGAGCAGTCATAACACACCAAAAGTCTTCTTGAAATTAAGAATCTGTTTCAGCACAGAACAAAATTTACATATAGAGAGACAATAAGGTTTCGGACATCTGTCCCTCTTTAACCCACCATGTATTCTGTACCTGAAATAACACGAGCCAAGTAGAAAATGAAGATTTATCTTATGTAATTCTGAAGATATTTCCCGTTACTGGAATCTATGCGATATCTATGAAGCACTCAGTTAGTAGTACACACTCATATTATGATCCTCTCAGGTATCTCTTCACAATCAACCTAATTACTGAAGCCTACATGCAGCCAAGTATTATTAAGAAAATATCCCCTTTTTTCCTTTGTAGTATGATATTTACATTCTTTGACCTGAACTCTCCCTGTAAACAAATCACAAACACTATATTAAATGGCTTATAATCTACATGCTGTTCATATACAACTAAGAAAATCCTGGGGGAATCTCCAGTCCAACACCAAACATGTCTGATGTTTGCACCTAAAATCCTCATCTGTAGACCAAAAATTATGAAGCCATTTTCCTGTTTTCTCTGTTGGTTTTATCAGAAATGTGATATTATGGCTATACAGTTGCAAAACATACATGATGAACCCCATATGTGAATGCAATTAAGATGAATAATAAAGACAACAGATTTTGAGACACTGCTTTTCTACTGAAAATTTGTAGCATGTATTGGCTCCGTTAAGAACCAACTGGATAGCAAAATGTTTTCTATTAACAGAAATTATTGTCAGATCATCACATTTGCCTTTTTTCTTCCATTTATTCTTCACTACAAAGAATTTTCTGCAATTTCACTCTCATTAAGCTACTTCAACTGAAGTATTTAAGATAACTAATAAAAATGTTAACCAAATGACTGTCAGTGTAACAGTTAACCATGTTTCAGAGGTTATGGCATAAGCTAATACTCACAGTGGAAGCTCTCTGCAAGTATCAGTCTGAATTTTATAGAAACAATACAGAATATGATGGACTTGATCATTATCAGTTATCAACTACTTCTAATGGGATACAGGAGAAGCTGACATTGTGTAACAGATCTATACAATGCATATCTACAGGGAAAGTCTACAATTGAAAAGAACGACATATGTAATTTGTAGGCATTTCCACTATCAGTGCTACCTTCGATTAGACTTCTAACAGTAAATAGTCAAAAAGAGATACTTAAGTATGTCCAAGTAAATATTTACAGTCATGAGGTTTTGAAGTGCTGTGCGTAACTGATGCAAACTTGAAAATTAAATTACCTAAAAGAAGGGATATATATTGCAGAAAAATTATTTTTCCCACTGTGGAAACTATCACCTGTTTTTTACCTCCCCTTACTGTAAGTAGTCTATAAAACTAGAAATACAATCTGTAAATGCAAATATATGAGTTCATGGGATAGCAGAAAATATGAAAATTTTTCAGTTACATCAAAGTCTTGACATGCTTGCTTTACGTATGCCATTTCTTTTCCTTTCACCATGAATGCATGTTTTTAATTTACAAGATATAAACCCCTCAGCAAAAAAACTGGTGATTAATAAGCTCTCCGAATTTAATCAAAATACCTAATGTTAAGTAATAAACAGTAAACCAAAACAAACCTAAATACAAATAGCTCACATTTACCTCTGCATTGTAGAATTTGGTTTTCACATCTAGTGGTTTGAGCACCTGAGTGAAATGGAAAAAAGACAGGTTGACAACTGGTTTCTCAGACACCTTTAGCAAAAACTGTTTAGAAGTGCTAAATCTTCACCAATGTGATTTTCTTGGGATTTTTTAATATTTTTTACCTTAAACAGAACAGGTACATAAAGGAACACAACACAATCAGCTAAAAATTCAAAATCTGCTATATGCTAGCCACTATTTACTGGCCTGCCTGCTTCCCTACTGCCTGAGTAGACTTCTCATACTGGCAACAAAAACTTCTGCAATGTCCTCTTATGAAATGAGACAAACATCATGTAGCAAGCAGATTTTGTCTTTAAAATAACATTACATCTGCCTTGTATCCTGAAGCGGTCTCCACTTGCTTTCAAGAGGGAACAAGAATCATCTAACAGGCCCTTGAGCATTCTGCACCAAACAAAAGCTGCTGAGCGCTTCTCTAAAAATAAATGAATGAACCATGCATGTGATTTTCTTAATGAATCATTAGTAGCCTTGACTTCCTTCTTCAAAACACAACTGTTAACATTATTACGGACTGGGAAAAAAAAAAAAAAAAAAAGACACTGCCCATTTTAGATCACATAATTCTACAGAAAAAAAAAATTGATGACATAAAAGGAGATAAAAAAGTGATAGTTTTAATTGTTGTGTATAAAGCCAGTATCTTCAACTCAAAGCAGCTAATACTTACAAAATGAAAATACACTGATGATACTGAAAGAAATAACCTATCATATTTGTAAGGAAACAAGTTTAAATTGTCTTGCTGAGAACATTCATTCTCCTACACGTAGGGAAGGCCCACAGACGCTAATAGCAGACTCTGATATTTTGTCTGTACTACATGGCTATGTAAGGCTTCTAAAGAACAAAATAATTTTGTCTGCAGTGATCAGACTGAATACAGGCTAAGAAAGTAAAATGAGATCATGTGCAAATTGGAGAAGACATAGGTCTAAATGACAGACCATGGGTCTTGCTCATGTATTGTTTCTATAAGAATATCCAAAAACATATTAAGTAAAACACATTACTCAATTCTCCTTGGTTATCCCGCAATTATTCAAGTCTCGGTATATTCCACAATAAATCAACACCCATTAAATACACACCTAAAATACACTTTCCTGCCAGAACCAGCCCAGATGATAGCAACTTCATGCTTCATCAGGTATTCTAATCAAGTTTTGACACCTGTGTGGTCGAATAAAGACTTTCAACTCTTATCAACTCTTATCTCTCTTCTTACGATATTAGTAAAATGTAACACATCAGAATTCTTAGTTTCCTCCAATAAATACCCACTTTGTTCCAGTTAAAAAAGGTTAAAAACACTAAAAGAAAAATCAGATTTTTACAACTCAAACTCACAATTTTGATCTGTCAAACACAGACTGAACAAGACTTCATCTGTTTTTAAAAAAAATCATAAAACTGGAGGCTATGAACGATTTAAAATTGACTTTTCTTTACCAGTCAAAGAAGAAAAATAAGAATATTATTATATTATAAAATATTACTTCTGAAATCTTTACCTCCACAGTAATTATAAACTATTGGTTCACGCAGTTTGAAGTGATAGCTTCTATAAATTCTATTTCAAGTGTCAAACACATAACAGCATGTAAAAGTACTTTAAAGTATAAACTGTTGTAACATTAGTTTTCCTGATTTACCCGCTTACTACAAATAAGGGTAGAATGCTTTGTACTATACCTGAAATTTGAAGAACTTTCTGAAGTACATCTTCTCTCCTGTTTGTGTAGTGTAACTTACTGCACAAACTAAGCTAAAAAAAAAAAGACAACATTAAATTCTGTACAATATCAAAGAAGGCACAGAGTACCAGGCATGTGCTGGTATATGATTCTATATGCTGCAGTTTCACAGTTTACTGTAGCTCTGCAGTGCTAAAATTAAATCAACAAAAGCAGATACAAACACCAAGACTGAAGAATTAAAGCCTTACATGTGTGTTCCTATTTCCTTCACTTCATGATGAATCACATCATCTATACAGCAGTCACGCTTAAGTTCTGCCACTGCAGCAGTAGAAGCTGAAAGGTTCAAGCGCTGAGAACTTGTCTGAAGATCAGCCTAGGAACAGAAAAACAAAGCATCAAGCAACGCCACAGCTGCTTAAGACAAGCTAAGGAAAAACAGCTTTGGATGAAAAGTATCTGAGGGTTTTGTATCCTGCATATTTTTATACATAAAATACAACTATGCTTATTGTAAGATAAGTTGCTTCCATGTATTTTAGAAACAGTATTTGACAAATCCAGTCCTTTAATATGTAGCTTATAGAATAATCATTTACTCTGAGTTCCATGAAATTCTAGAACCTCTGTTCTCAAGGAATTCTCTGTTCAAGAAGAAATGCAAAACAAAATGCACCAGGAAAAAACTCATTAGGAATATAAGCAAAACTAGTTAATATATGCTCTAAATAGACTTGCTTTGCTTATTTAATTGAAAGTGCAAATAAAAGAATACCATTTTTTTGGCTTTGAAAGTTTTGCCACTAATTCTCCAGAGAAGCCTTACAGACTATCCACTTTTTAATACAAGCCCTTAAAAATAAATAAACAAATAAATAAATATTCCTTATCACCCCTTCTATTTTCATTTATTTTTGTTTCCTGTTGCAAGGGATATTTTCTGGATCAGAAAAAGGTTACAGACAGTCTGCATATAAAAGAAGCTAAATACTCTGATATTGCAGTGAGAAAACAACCAAGATATTTTGTTTGTTTTCAGTAAGTTCAATGTATAGATCTTTTTCACATACCTTCACCAGTATGTCCTTGACAACTTGATTACTGTCATTATGCACACTAATGTAACTGGAAAATGTTTCTCCCAGAAATATATTTCTGTGTTTTAAAAAAATATATAAAGATGTTTAGCAACAACAACAAAAAAAACAATTCACAAAATCCTATTTTTAATATATTTATTTTAAACTGTTAAGCAGCCTTGCCAGCTTCAACTACTAGCTTCAGTTCTTAAAATGGTTGGGAGCAGTACTTTGTGAAAAGTCCTAGGAGGGGCTCACAGAAGTTGTACTAAATCCCAGGTGGAGTATACTAACCAACACAGTACTTAAAACTATACAGCAACAGTCAGCAAGCTCACTGGGGGAAATCCATTTGCTGCCCTTACTTTTTGCACTTTACTAGTATCCAAAAGCAAACAATTATTTATGAGACTCAAATTTAAGAATAGCTACGGAGGCTGCCAAATCAAACCTTAGAATATGTTGGCAATTTCACACCCATTCTTCTAAGTTTAATCTTTCTAACAGCAAATTTCAAAAGAAAACAAGAAAAACAAATGTTTTTACAAAAATACAAACACAAAACTACACACAAAATAGTAGACAATACTACTACACACAGAAATGATTGCAATAAAATCTATAAGTTGTGGTTTATAGCAGCATTTTACATCAGAACTTCACCCAAATTTTTTCAATCAGGCTACAGACAACATCAGGCAGTACACATTTGTATGTTACAGCATATTCAAAATGAAATCACATAATGGTTTTAAAATGATGGAATATTTTACTGTATAAAAATGACAGTCAACAAGAAAAGCAAGTAATAAATACATACTACAACTGAGACTCTATGTGTTGTAACAGTTCAGTCTTACCCAAAATTTTGAGGCAAAGTCAGCATTCCTCCCAGCATCAAAGCTTCTGCTCCTTTTACAGTAGAAGGATCATCTTTCATGAGCTGGTTAAATAGATTACCTGTAGAAGGTCAAATTGCATACATCTTAGTATTAGCCAAGTCGAAGGCTTTGTCTGCATTTAAGATAGAACACGTCTTAATTCTATGTCATTTTTATTTTTATGGGCAATCTCAAATAATAACTAAACTTAAAGGGAAATTCTATCAAATAATAATACTAACACTACACTACACAATTGATCAGCCCCATTTACCTTCTTCCCTGACTGCCTTGCATTTCTACGCAGGTCTCTTTTCTTGGATCTATCCCTTTTTCTTATACTTCCAAGTTTCAAATACTACTGAGGGACAACCCAGAAATTTGAAAAACATGACTCTCCATACACCACATATAACGCATTCCAAAACCTGTGATTCTTGCAAAGTAAGTTTTCACAGAACGTTAATGTGTCAATTATAATTAATGGGTCATTTCCTCCACATGAAGATATTAACAACAAACTTTTGTTTTCTACAACTACATGTTTTTCTCTAACTGTTAGATATGCTTACCCTATTAAAATAACTGCATACTCCCTTCCTCAGGCTCATAGGAGACCTCATCGCACTCTACCACTTCCTGAAGGGAGGCTTTGGTGAGGAGGGGGTCGGTCTCTTCTCCCAGATAACTAATGACAGAATGAAAGGGAATGGCCACAAGTTGTGCTGGGGAAGATTTAGATTAGATTTGAGGAAACATTTTTTCTCTGAAAGAGTGGTCAGGCACTGGAATGGCCTGCCTAGGGAGGTGGTTGAGGCACCGTCCCTAGCGCTGTTCAAGAAGCGTTTAGATGAGGTGCTGAGGGATTTGATTTAGTAGCTTGCTGGGTAGGGATGGTGGTGGGAGGATGGTTGGACTAGATGATCTTGTAGGTCCTTTCCTACCTAATGTATCTACAAATCTATGAACTAGACTTAAAGTTCATATGTTTGCAACAACATCACTAAGTTTTCAAGGCTGCAGGTGAAGAGTTACATAGTGTACCTTGGCATTTTCCTATAGCTAATACCAAACAAAATATAGTGGCATTTCAGATTACTCTCTATGGAAGGTCAGAAGAATTCTTTTGACATCTAAGTCTTAGATACACTGTTTAAACCGAACAATACATGCACAATAATCAGTCAGTAGGTAAAACATACCTGGCAAATCTCTTTCTTCACAAGTCACTGGGATATTAGTGAATAAGGTAGGTTTTGTTAACCTCATCACTGCAAAAGCAGAAAATAAACCATAGGTCAATGAAATAAGTTTGTTTGTTTCAAGCACAATTTTGTCTTGCATTCCCTCCATAAAAAAACAAACAAACAAACAAAAAAAACAAACAACAACAACAAAAAAAACACGACCAAATCTCAGCTCAAATGATGTCGAGATCTTTTCAGCTCATCTGATCATTCTCAGTAGACTAAATTCCTTACTATTCTAATCCAAGCATACAGGTGGTGGTGCAATTGGTACCTCTTGCTTTATTTCTTTGGTACAGTAACATCTAACATTTTTTATCTTGAATTCTAATCTGCCTCATCTGTTAAAGTGTTGCACTATTTGTGGACCTGAGGAATGCACCAGTTTCATTCTGGATAACCACTTAAGTCTGCTTAGATGTTTTTCTGTGATTCTAGATACCACAGAACTGAATCCAGTGACTAATCTGGTTCTTGTCAGCTACAGACACCAGGACACAATACAATTCACGTCCTAATCTCCACAACATTCATACGGTATTGATACAAGTAAGAAGCATAGATAACTAAGAGAATTCTTTTTTTTTTTTTTTCTCCTCTTGTAGTCACAAACCTGAAAATCAAAACAGCAAAAGTAATAAAAATCCTCAAGAATCCTCTCATAGAATCTCTTTTATCAATACCAACAAAATAAAAATCGAAAATCAAGATATTCAAAACAAAACAAAACAAAACAAAAAAACCCTACTTCAAGAATGTTTTATTTTCAATGGCTTTTTCTTCTACAAAAATAGAGAGCTGAGGTTGTTGAGAGTTGAGTTCTCCTCTCCTGGAGAGGAGAAGGCTCTAAGAAGACCTGACTGCAGCCTTCTAGTACCTAAAAGGCAACTACAGGAAAACTAGAGAGAGATACCATTACAGAATGCAGTGATCAATGGTGCAATGGTTTCAAGCTAAAAGAGGACAGATTCAGATTAGGTATTCTGAATAAATTCTTTAACCAGAGGGTGGTGAGGCCTCAGCACAGACTGCTTATCACTGAAGGTGTTCAGTGTAGGCTAAATGGGTTCCAGGGCAGCCTGATCTGCTGGGAGGTTTCTCTCTTCAAGCCAGGGTGACTGGAACTAGGTGATATTTAAGATTCTTTCCAATCCAAACCATTCGGTCCATTCTCTAACCTCACTTTAACTCAGAATACACAAGGTCACACGATTTCCATTTGCATTACATATTTAAGATTCTTGAAATTAAAAATTTCCCCCCTACTAGAATAAATCAATGTCCCCATCTTGCATATTGCTACACATCCACAGAGAACTTAAGTTTTGCATTTGTAATCTAAATGTTCATCCGAATATGAAAAATGGTACATTTCCTTTCTCTTCTGAACTTATGAAGCACAAAACCACATTACTTTATAAAGAATTAACACGTTTCTCTTGAATACAAGATGCTAAACAACAATCTTGCACTTAAACATGTACTGCAACTGAACCTTTATTGTACTTCTTACGCACTGTCGCAGCATTCACTATTTTCAACTGTATAAAAATATTCAACTGCCTTCATACAGTAGTGGACTGTGCTGGTTCAAAGTAACTACTGCTACCATACAGCAAACCTATACAAGCTGGTATTCACACAAACACATCTTAGTTTTCAAATTTAAAACAACGACAACTTTAATAATTCTCTTCTGTGTGTGTGTGTGAAGTTTAAAAATTAAAATAAATATAAAATATAAAAATACTTCTGAAGTCTTGAGGTAAACAAAAAGTCTCAAAACACACAAAACTGAGTGAACAGAGAAATGGATTCAACACAGGAATTGAAAAAGGTACTGAATGATGGGTACATGAACAAATCACTTCAGGATAGTTCAAAATAGAATTTTTTACTTCACTTCTACATTGGTCCTACCCAAAGCAAATAATTCTATAGGAAAACTAACTGCTGCATTTGTTTACTATTGTTTAGTTCTCCAGCTGCAGTGATCCCAAGCAGCACGGTGTGTATCGCTGGTCATAAACTAGCTAAGACATAGTTGTCAGGTTTCTCCTGCTTTAACTGAATAGTGGCACCAATCTCTGCTCCAGTTTCAGAAGACTGTAGAATATCAAGTTGAAGGGATCTACAAGTGTCACAGTGTCCAACTCCTGGCTCCACGCAGGAGCATCCAAAATTCAAATTCTGTCTGAGAGCATTGTCCCGATGGTCCCTGAGCAGGACCAGGGCTGTGATCACTGTCCTCAGGACCCTGTTCTAAGTGCCCACTGCTCCCTGGTTTGGACCCTTCCCCCAGCTGCCCTCCCCTGGCACAGCTCCATGCCCTTCCCACAGCCACTCCTCACGCACCTTGTCCTCCAGACACTTTACCACCTTCACAGCCCTCCATGGACACTCTACAATAGCTGTAAGTCCTCCTGCTATCGCACAGCAAAAACTACACCCAGTGCTGGAGGAGAGGCCACAAAATGCAGAGCAGAGGGGACAGCCCCTCCCTTACCCGCTGGCAGTGTAGGGCCTGGTGCACCCCAGGGCACGGCTGGTGCTTTTGTTTGCCATGGCACACTGCTGCCTCAGGGTTTAACTTGCTATCATACAGAACTCAAGAGTGCTTTCCACAGGGGCTGCTCTGCAGCCTCTCGTCCCCCAGTCTGTACAGATGTATCTAGGGCTGCCCTGCTCCAGGCACAGAGTATGGCACTTAACTCATTATGACTCAGGCACTTGGTCACCACTGCCCAACGCTCCCATTTGTCAAGATCTCTCTGCAAAGCCTTTCTACCACTGAGGAATGTTTTGTTAGTTCTGTCCTAAGAATATTAATAGCATATAGCAGGGTTGTAGTGGACAGTTACCTAAATGTATTCAAATCTACAGTAAGCTTATATAACTTGAACTGGCTACTTACAATTGAAGAGTCACAGCTCAAGTTTAAAACAAAGGTAACAGCAATAAAATTAAAAATATCCAGAGTGAAGTCAAAATGCACCAATTAAGATACGCAGATTATTGTATTTAATAGGACTACTAAAATAACATCAGGAAGTATCCTATCTTTGTAGATTTGCACATTATCTCTTGCTTTCCTTCTCAGATTCCAGATACAAATATAACATTTAATAAAACATCCTGCATCTTACTCCATTGTATCTCTAAAACTCCTGACAGCACAAAGTAATTCATTACTATTATCCGTAAGATCAGAGAAGTAATTTCATTGATCTACGCTGGTTACATATGCTTTATAACTAACAGTGTCAGCTAATAACTTCAGTTTGCATTTCATATCAGTTTTGCTAAGTGGTAATATTAAATCTCACACACACATCAGATTAAAACACAGAACATTCAGCCTTCAGTTGAAGCTTAAAAATTCATGTCAGTGTTCCAAGTTGAGGGATATCCTTAAACTACAAAGAGAGAGGCATGCAATATCTACAATACTATATTATTATTCAAATATTATGTCACAAAAAAAAAAAAAAAAGCAAAATTCCAAAGGGAATTTTTTGGAAAAATGAAGTGTGGAAGTTTTGTGTATTTTTTTTTCTTTAGATTAAGGATGAGAAAAACAAAAAACAAACACAAAATACCTTACTAAATCAAACAAACGTACTAATCTTGATTGACCCACTCATTCTTTTCACAACAGAACAAACTTACACAGATTACTACAGCTTGAAAACTGCAGCAAAGTAACAAAGTCATTTTCTCCTCATTAACTCATCAGCTTTGGACTCTGTATACTCTGAGCTCCTTAAAAACTCAACTACCTAAAAAACTACTTCAGACAACAACATTGTTACGAAACTGTCTTACAATCATAAACTAAATATAACTCCAAATTTATGTACAAGCAAATTCATTTTATCAGTAAGGCTTAGCTTTTCCCTAAGAATATTTCTAACATATTCACAGTATAGTATATCGCAGAAAATCCATATCTGTCCCAAAGATCTCTGGATAGTAGCATTGCAAGATGGCAATTCATTGTGCTTGATAAGTCTATTCAATTTTATCCAGATGTCCTCCAAGTTCTGGTCATTACAATTAGACTGCTCAATTGTCCACTTTGCTCTATAAAATGCATGCAGTTTAAGTCTTTCCAAATTGTTTTGAAGTTCTTGAGACAGAGGAAGAAGCTTTTCTTTAAGCTTAGGGCTACAGAGGGAGACACTCCAAGACCTTTTCAATTTCTGTTTGTCATTAGATGGTGGTTCTCCTTGATTCTCCAAGTTAATTTGCCTCTGGCCGTTTTGTGTGTGGATTAAAGTCTGCCCATGATTCACATCAGACTGAAATTCAAGGAGACTTTTTGTGCAGTCATAATTAGGAGATCCTACAATACATTCTGAAGGTGTAGAAAGTTGTTTCAATTCTTCTGCTTCTTCAGAAGAAATAACAGGTGGTTGCTTTTTTGGTTTGAGCGGAAGTCTGTACAAATCATTTGGAAACCAGGGTGTGAATCTTGGTAACTGACGAATGGGAAGTTCCTTCACTGCTGCTTCTGCAAATTTCTGCAATTCTGTCAGATCTCTCTGATGTGGTCGATAATGTAAGACCACTTCCATGCTTGCGCAGTAGGAATCCAGTTAATTACAAGAACAGCCTCTTGATCAGGATTCATAAGTCTAGACTGAAACATCTTATTTACAAGAATTTCCTTGCCCCATGCTGCAAAGATCAGTGGGAAACAGGACCTAAAGCAGAAGCATTATGAAGAAAAAAAATAAGACTACCAAATTAAGAAAAACATTACTAGGATATTTTGTAAAAAAGCCAAACGTGGTAAAAACAAGCCAGATATGTGCACGTTAACTTTTCTACTTTACTCAAGCTAATTACAGCAACTGTGTTCCATCACCACCAGCACAACTTCAGTACACTGAATAATACCCATGAAAATGCAGTTTAAGGAATACTGTCCCTCCTCAAGAATATTCCTTTTACTAGAACCTTCTTCTCCTTGCCATCCTCCTGTCAGCCTAGTTACATTTCTGTGGTGAATATTAAGGACAACTCAAAGTCCTCAAATTTCAACCCTTACACGTTAAGGCAAGCATGATACTTTCTTTCCAAAGACTCTGTAAATGTATGACTTTATGAATACATCTATTATCAAAACATGAAGTAAATTAAAACATTATTATCTCTAATAAGACACATCACTACTGCTTATTTCAGCAAACTTTGCCAATCAAGTGTTTGTTTATTTACCTCCAAAATTTCAACAAACAAGGCATGTGAATTAACTACAAAATATACTGTGCATTGCAGAAACCCTTCCTGAAATAGTTCTGATAGATGTAGCAGTTCTTAAAGTTGATGCTAAAAGGGGAGTGACTAAACAGACTAAGGTCTGCTCTTTTTCCCAGTTTCTACCATGTTCCCAGATGTTCAGTTCTTACCAACGTAGTTTCCAAGGAATACCAGCACTCATTCTCTCAGAATAACTAACTTATATGTCCAAAGTCCATAGAGATTTCATACTCTAAAAATATTCATAAGTTTTTTCTTTCATTTAAAGACCAAATTAAATGCAAGGAAAAACAAAGAAACAAAAAACAATAAACAACAGCCTACAAACATGACTATAGGACACTCTAACATGTACTCTCATTCCAGCTTCCTCTCTGCCTCTGAAGTCTGCAATCATTTCAGGCCCTCTATCAGACAACAGCAACATACAGTAATATTGAGTCAATAAGATTTCAAATTGCTTAATCGTGTTATTGCCAATATTTTGTATAAAATAGGGAAAATGCAAAGATATTCAGATGTCTTTCTTCTGTTTGCAAAACACGCAACCTTGACAACTGCATCAAATTCAATAGAAGCCCAAGGATTGCACTGATTTCTCACAAAAGCAGACTACTATGCTATACAACTTGTTCCTTTGTGTAAATACCTAACAAAATGTTCTGGTAATGGTAGCTGACAATATTTCACGTTCTTACTTCCTAACTTAGATGCTGTCTGTGCCCATACAGGAAAAAGTGGCTGCTGATCTCTGATGTAATGAATCAGTTTTACTATGAAATGCTGACAAGCCTCTCAAAAAACACTGTGAAGCCATTAAAAAAACAGAAGATGGAGTCTGACATCATCTGTGCACCTGCAGTGCTTTATCTATCTGAGCCATCTCACTTAGAATACATACACAGCTGAGGCTTTAACTGTTCCCTACTGCAACTTAAAATCAATGCTTATTTTCCAGACAAGCACTGTTCAAGAGAAAGAAGATGGATTAGTTGTGTTGACTGCAACACAGGGGCAGCTAGATTCAGGTTTTTCAGTGCATCACTTCCTAACCTGACTGTACCCAAGTGCCCATTGGCACGACCAGCTTCTTCGCAGAAATCTACTAATTAGTTTCAGTATCAGCTCTAGTTCTGTGAGCTCACGAGAACCATCGATTATTTCCTCAACACTCGCGTTTCCTGAATCAAGAATGCAAGAACGCAAATCCCCAGAGGGCAAAAGCCAACAAAGGAAAACAAAAAACAACACCAAGAACAAAAACGACGATGAGGGAATTAGAAAAAAAAAATATTAAAGCCATTAAATAAAACAAAAAAAGGAAGCCGGAACTGCCGAAGCCCTTCTGCAAACCGCAAATGCAGCGGGGAGCCCCGAGCGCCCCGCCCGCTGCTGGCGGGCTCCGGCCTTCCTCAGCCCGCCCGCCTCGGGCCGGCCGCGGGAGTCTTGCCAGGCCCGGCCCGGTGTGTGAGGGCGGGTCCCCGGCGCAGCACCCGTACCTTTCAGGGCCAGCAGGTGCTCCTGCTTGGGCTGGTTCACGTCCATGGTGCAGCCGCGGGGCCTGAGCGCCGCATCCACGGCAAAAGCGCACAAGCACGGCGCGGGCGGGGCGGGTACCTCTGAACCCGGAAACAGCTGTTCGAGATACGCCCCGAGCGACACCGCCACTGCGCGACAAACTACACCTCCCAGAGGGCGTTGCGCCCGCTCACCCCTCCCTCGCGGGACGGTGGGCCTGGCGCAAAGCCTCCTGGGACGTGTAGTTCTTGTGGTGTCCCCGAGGCGGAAGTCTCGCGGGGTACGACGGGAACTGAGATTCGCGGCGCTGCCCTTACCGCCGCGGAAGAGCGCATGCGCACACTTGGTCCGGCGGGAGGCGCTGTCTGCGGAGCCGCTGCCGGCCCCTTCCGGTGGGCCCTCCGAGCTCCGCCCTCCCCAAGATGGCGGCGCTGGCTGTAAACAAGGCCGGGGCCGGGCCGGACGGCAGCCGCGGAGCCGGTAACAGCCGCGGCCCGGCCGGTGCCGCTGTGAAGGTGAGGCGGGCCGCGCGCTGCTTTTCGCCCTCGAGCCTGCGATCGGCCCGCGCTTTGTTGGAGGTGCCGTGCTCCCTGCGCAAGGCTCCTCCAGGGTGGGCTGCTGGGTGCTGCTGCCGTGTGTCCTTTTTGTTTTGTGTTTCGTCGTCTGCTTGGCCTGGAAGCAGGTGATGTTGTGTTTTCTGAAATCATAGGTTCTCGAATGCGGAGTCTGCGAAGACGTGTTCTCTTTGCAAGGCGATAAAGTTCCTCGGCTCCTTCTGTGTGGCCACACTGTCTGCCATGACTGCCTGACCCGGCTGCCCCTTCACGGCAGGGCTGTCCGCTGTCCTTTCGACCGACAGGTTACTGAGTTGGGTAAGGAAACTGAAGGCTGAGTGTGTTAAGGCCAGAAAACCCAGGGCATTTAAAAGGCTTGCGAGTCTTAGCAGGAAACGTGTAAAAACCAGTTAGTGTTAGTGGGCCACCAGTGTGCAGTGTGAGTCTTTACAGCGAGTCACTGTGATTTGGATGGAAAGGGGTTGGTACAGTAAAACAGGAGTCTAGCTAATGCGTGTGGATAACGTGTAGAGCCAAATAACATGAGTATGCTAGTTGTGGTGTTTGTCTTACACCATTCCTTCTGTACTGTGGAATATTTTTTTTTCCTTGAGCGAAGACAGATCTCATAAAAATTAAGTAACCGGTTTTTATCTTCTTTGTATGTAGGCTTGCAAACACCTTACTTATATTTATGAAGTGACCAGTCTGTTTAAGGATTCTTGAGAGGATATCAGTTTCTTCTTGTCCTAAACATTAAAAAAAGCATGTTATATAAGTTGTTTGTCAAAAAAGTTGGTATGGATTTGAGTTGCAATGATAACAAACCTGTTCTTAAAGTACCCAATAATTCTGGTTGTGAGATGCTTAAATTGGCAGGCCATCTACAGGGATTTTGTTACTGTAGGAATGTCTCTAGAGAGTATTTGAAAGGATCAGATGTTTTTTTATTCCATAGTGTGAGTTTATTTTGGGCAAAAGATGTCACGTGCTTGTGATTGTCTTTTCAACATAGGGTTACAGAGAAAACAAGTTTCTAGAAGAGTTTGTACCAAGGGTAATTTGCAAACCGTCTGCAGTAGTTTTGGGTAGCACAGAGAATGAAAATCTTAGGATGGAGGAGAATCTATGGGGCAGGAAATCTCAAATGTAATAATCCTTGAAATAAACATACAATTATCAAATTAGCATAAATATATACTTTGAAGTGAGAGGAATGCTGGGGCACTTAATGGAAATAAAAGGTATGACAGTAGAGTTTTGTGGTGGGAGAGGTGTGGAACATATGTGATGAAAAGAGTCTCACAGTTTGTTTATTTTTTATCTGTGACTGTCCAGCTGTACAAGGTTTCTGTAAATATGCATTAACAGGGAGTAAGTGTCAGTCTTGCTGTTGTGAAACTTCATTGTCAGACAGCTGTTTGTGTCTTGTAATCCAAGGGCAGAGCCTCTTTGCTGTGAAGCCCTTGCTTTGTTTTTCACCTGATAATTGAAAGCATCCTATGGTAATCTTTTGAGGTTTTTACAGTTTTATAGAAACACTAAGCTTCTTCATCTTATACTATAATTAATAGTTTCTAATAGAACATGATGTATTAAATTTGCAAGTCTCCTACAGTAAGGAAGAGGGAAGAAAAGCTGCAGCTTTCTTTTCTAGGATAGTAAGCTTGCAGCTTACTGGATAGTTCTGGAAAAAAGAATGATATGCCATGACCAGAAGTTGCTCAAAAAATAAAAATAAAAATAAAAATAAAAAAAATCGGATAATCTTAGCAAAACAGCTTGAGAGTCAAAATACTTCTGTGAATAAAAATGTTCTGCCTGGTGATTTAAAACAGAAGAGGGCTGTAGCCCTTAATATGTTCTGTAAGGAGTGTCTCAGGAAATAACACTTAAAACATATAAGAATGTGGTATGCTGTGGAAGGCATCTTGTCATGATTTCTTTTTTGAGTAGCTTGTGCATTTGTTATCTGCCTTTTACTGCTGTTAGTTAAATCTCAGCTGTGGTTCAAAATAGGACCACAGTAATCAGTAATCTAATGAGTGGAATTGGGAAGGAGGCATGGCAACCCTGCACGTCATAAAAGCTACTTCTGGATCTTCCCTCCCCTCCATTTAAGTGCCTGTTAGAAAGTAAGTTGTATTTTCACCTACTTCTGCAATTACAATTCTGCTTTTTAATGAGTTAAACTCTGTTCAATAACTAAATCTAGGTTATGCGATTGCTGTCCTGAGAAAGTTCTGTTGAAGGAAGAGCTGTGTAATTGGGGCATAAGGGTGCCTGTGTTGAACAAGATGTTACATTACTAACTACAGACTTTGTGTATGCTTTTAAGCTAGTGAACGTTCATACTACACATTTAAGCAGATACTTGTTTTCCCTTACAGCTCTTACAGCTGTTAGATTTTATTACTAAATCACTCAGCTCTACATTCATTTTAGTATTCAGAAGGATTCTTAAGCATGAAGAAGGGGACGTGCTTATGTCATAGCCTTGAATGCTGACTTTTCACTTGATCTTAGCAGCTCTGCGAAGGAAACCTTTTAGAGTTTGTAGCTCAGGTGAACTCTTCCTACCATCATCATGTTACAGAGCTTGAACTACTTTCTGTCATTAAAGCTTGTCCAACTTATTCAGACTTTGACACACATCATGGTGTCCATTCCGTTGTCATTGTTTATGTATTCTTTTGCTGGAGTGCTAAGATAAAGCTTCAAAACGCTGTGCAAAATAATGTGGCTGTAATATAATATCCTTTCTGCTTTGTTCAGGTATTTAGACACAGGTGGCTCTTTTATTACTCCTATTACTTATAATTTTTTTTCCCATACAAGCTTCATCCTCTTGAAGATGTTATTTGTATTGTTGGCAGGAGTCCATCTTAGTATCTTCACACAGCTCAGTCACTGTCTCATTCCTGGCAGATCATGCTTCCTGCTATTCATGTCTTACTTGTCTTTATAGAAGAAACAGTCAGATTGTGGATGTGTTGTAATGGGCACAAGCATCCCTTGTATGCATGAAGATGAGATCACTACACTCCTTTACATTTGTGACCAAAGCAGAACTTGAGCTGAAGTTTAAGAGATTAAGCATACGTACTTAGGCAACTTATCTTTCAGTGTTGTTGTTTTTTTGTTTTTTTTTTTTTAATTATGAAGTATATACTGAGTATGCAGCAATTGTTTAACGTTTGGTACGAAAAGGAGAAAATTTGCTTTTTCTCAAATATGTAAGTTTTGACTGATACCAATGAAATGAAATGTGAGCTTCTGTAAAACAGTGCATGTTTTATAGGTGCTTCTTGGTTATAAAATCTGCTTTAGTAGATTAGTTCAGATGTATACTTGTAAGCTTTGACTGTTCTTCCACATATTTCCAAGATCATCAGTGTAGTAATGATGCATAACATATATTAGGAAATTTCAGCGGTGATTTAAAAGAATTAGAATTTGTGCGTGTTTGGCAATTCTCAGTATTGAGGGGAAAAAAATGCCTAGGTCAACTGAGATGACATCTAAACTCCAGAGGCACGCAGAGGGCATAGAGCTACCTGGTCACTGCAGGGTATTGTAATACAGGACATTTGAAACAACACTTGGGAGAATTGGACAATTAAAATAGCCTGGACTTTCTCTTTGGGGAGATAACTGGGTTCTGGGTTCTGTGAGGGCATGTCATGTGAGGATTGAAAATGTCAGGAGATTTTAGATACCGTTTGGAGCCAACCTGTGTCTCCAGTTGCTGTTCACATGTCTTTGCACCTGAATTAAGAGAAGCCCTGATTTTTTTTCTGGATCTGGAACTATTTTCTAAAATGTTGTTTTCTGCATTCATGGCTAAAGCAATGTTTAAATCATTACTGAATGAAGTGGAGAGCCATTTTATTTATTTTTTTACAATGGCTTAATGAGTAGGGGAAGTGCACCAATGGATCATCTTATATTCTTACACTGGTATATTTGCTTGGACTATAAATATTTGAAATACAAAAGCAGCGTGTTTGTGCAGTTTTCTCTAGGTAATGCTTTTGCCTTTTCTTGTCTCAAGAGTGCAATATGAATGTTCAGTAGATGAGTCTATATCAAGTATACAGATTGTTTTTAAATGCAAGAAGGTACTTCCAGGCTTTTACTTAACTACATGAATGTATATACGTCAGTTCCCTGTCAGTGAATTTACTTATGTACTGCTTTCTATCATTCTACTTAAAGCTAGCAAAAATAACGCTTGTTCGTTTTGTTTGTGGTCATGAGTCAGGAGTGGTAGTCAGGCTGCAGCAGTTAATCAAACATAATTCTCTAGATGTTGTGTGTTCAGATTCTGTATACTTGGTCTTTGAAAACAGCAAACATCCCATTTTAGGAATGTTCCGTAGCATCTTACTTAAATATTTATTATTAATTTATTATATATAATAACTCTTAGAGGAAGGTGCTAGATATTTATTTTCCTGTGTTAGAAATAAGTAATTCTCTCAGGAGAGTGATAGGATTGAGATTGGAACAACTAGCAGCTTTCAGAAGAGGCATTTTGTGGTTCTAGTTTTCCCTTGAAGCAGTAGAGGCTACCAGTTTCTTGGGCTGTGTTGGGAGTGCTGACAGCAAGTCAGAAGAGGTGATCCTTTCCCTCTTCTTGGCGCTGGTGAAGAAACACCTGGAGCACTGCATTAAATTCTTGTTCCACCAATATGTGAAAGACCTGGACATGCCTTGGAGTGTCTAACAAAAGGCAGCTGTGATGATGAAGGGACTGGAGAACCTTTCATGCAGTGACTGTTCAGCTGGAGAAGACACAGGAGGGAATCTCTAATCAATTTGAAAGAATACTTGAAGGGGAGGATGCAGAGACGACAGAGTCAGGGTCTTCTCATGTTGCCACGTGCCAGGACAGAGAGTCTTCTGCAGAATGAGGTATAGACATGAACTTCTGATTTTCTGTAGGAAATATGACTGTATCAGATAGTTTTCCACGTAGGTCCTTCTTTCCAAATATTGTTTTCATTTTCCTTCAGTTTTTTGCTGAGATGAGGTCTTCAGTAGGTATTGTGCCCTCTGACTTAGGGAATATGAGGTTAGTAATTCTTCATACCTTCTGTTAGTACAATAGAAATGATAACTATATGTCGTGTGCAAAATGTTTTAAATTTAATTGATGAACATTATAGTTTGTGCTCCCTTTGGCATTTCATTGTTAGTTTTTGCAGATTATTTTATAAATGGCATTTCTTAAGTAGGGAAAGTTTGCATAAGTAGTCAATGATTCCATGATGGAAAGAAGGAAGAGGATGGAAAGATATTGTGAGCTCACACAGAGTGGATGTGATATCTCACTGGAATTAAGTCCTTTTCAATGTTTGTTAAAATCGTACCTGTGGTTTCTGAAACTTTCACTGTGTTATTTGCTTGGGCATTTTCCTCCTCTTCATTTAATTCTTTCTCAAAAACAGGAGATTCTGGTGTCTGGGGATTGAAAAAGAATTTTGCTTTGTTGGAGCTCTTGGAGCGATTGCAGAATGGGCCTCCTGGACAGTGTGGGACAGCAGAAGAAGCCATTGGTCTGTCTGGAGAGGTACAGATTTTGAACAAAGCGAATAACTTTGTTACATTTGCTTAATAGATGAGATTGAAAAAATGGAATTTTCTTGGCATGTGTAATTTCATTAATGTTGTTTTCTTTATCTAATATCAATATTTTCAGTAATGACTTCATAATTAAATTCTGTTGCACAATGACTAATGTGCACTAAGGGGGTTACTCATGAGAACACTTTAGTTATAATAATTCTAGAGGAGTTTCTAGAATTTCTTAACAGCTCTTTCTAAAGACTTTAAAGCTGCTCTTTCCAGATAGTTGCCTTTTATAGTCATTCAAAAGGACTGCATTGTGTAATAGTATCTTCAACAAAAAGGATGGCTTTAAGCACCTTGGTTTATTAGCAACTGTATTGTATGCAGTGCAATTTTAGGAGCAGGTCATTATTCTAAGCACATTTTTCTATTTGTGTTTTTTGTCTCTGTAACTTTCTCATTCTTCTTTCTATAATGCCTGTGTTGAAGGAGTTGTCTGGACCCTGAATTACTTTAGCCTCAAAAGCTTTTTCACTTCTGCTGAAGTTTATGTTTACAGAATCAGTGAACTCCTCAATCAGTAGCCCTCTAGAATAATACTAGAACCTAAAGTGAAGTGACTATTTTATCACTTGTTATTTAACAAGAAGTCAGGTTTTTAAAGTAGTCTATATTGATGTCAGGTCTTCTGATTTGATACCAGTAACACTGGAAAAATATTAACAAATTTGTTCTATGTTGGTGTTACTTTTCTAGAGTATCATTCGCTGCGATGAGGATGAAGCCCATGTTGCGTCTGTTTATTGCACTGTTTGTGCCACTCACCTATGTGCAGACTGTTCTCAGCTTACTCATTCTACAAAGACACTAGCAAAACACAGACGTGTACCTCTTGCTGACAAGCCTCATGAGAAGACCATGTGTTCCCAACACCAAGTGCACGCTATTGAGTTTGTTTGTTTAGAAGAGGATTGTCAGGCCAGTCCTCTCATGTGTTGTGTCTGCAAGGAGTATGGGAAGCATCAAGGTCATAAGGTACTGCTAAGAATCTGTTTCTAGTTGTACTATTGAGTGAGTTGTATATTATTTATCCAGGGGTTTTATATATATAAAGGGTTATCAAGAAAGAAGAGTAGAATCTTGATGTGTCTTTATAGAAGTACTGTCGTGCTTTTCTTTCTTTTTCCTTTTTATTTGGAGAACTGTCAAGGTAAAAGTTACAAGAACAACCATTATGGATAAGACTACATTGTTATTTATGTGCAAGTTTGATGCTTTTCAGAACTTCTCACAGTATTAAATGGCCTACCGTGGAAGTTGTTATTCTTCTTGCAGTTGGTTCACCTAACAGGTTGCATTCCATCCACCCTTTTGTTTTATGTTTTTTTTAATTGTAGTAAACAGGCAATTTTTTGTTCGTGCTTATGTAATTGCTAACTGCGTGTCTTAGTCTTACCATAATGTGTAGCTCCTGAATAATGCATGTATGTAATTTACTTAATTCATATACTCTATGTCTAGTAAGATGTAGGAGGTGATTAAAGAAGATACTTATGCCTGATCACTGACATGTTGCTTTTAATTAATAGCATTCTGTCTTGGAACCAGAAGCAAACCAGATTCGTGCATCCATTTTAGACATGGCCCACTGTATAAGAACTTTCACAGAAGAAATTTCAGATTATTCCAGAAAATTAGTTGGAATAGTTCAGCATATAGAAGGAGGAGAACAAATAGTTGAAGATGGAGTTGGAATGGCCCATACAGAACATGTATGCTACCTTTTTTGTTTTGTTTTCCTGCATACGTGGAATTGAAAAATACACTTGTACAGTCGTAAGATGTTTGTAATCCTCTCGATCTCTCGATTGTGGCACTTTAGGTACCTGGGACAGCAGAGAATGCTCGCTCATGTGTCCGAGCCTATTTTTCGGATCTTCATGAAACTCTTTGTCGCCAGGAGGAAATGGCTCTCAGTGTTGTTGATGCTCATGTCAGAGAGAAGTTGATTTGGCTTAGACAACAACAAGAAGACATGACTATCCTGTTGTCACAGGTTTCAACAGCTTGCCTTCATTGTGAAAAGACTTTACAGCAGGTAGGTTGGCAAGTGAGCTTATAACATCTGTCAAAAGAAATAGAATGCAGTGTAAGTTTAGGCTACAAACCAAAAGGTTAGGTGGTACTCTTCATTTTCTTTCCTTTTATGATTTTAAAATTGTAACTATATAGCATGAGATTGGCCAACTCATCCAGTTGCTGTAAATTCTGTGGTATGATTCCATAGTCTGGAGTAACTTCTGGTTGATTGTGAGTGAGGTTTTTATAACAGAGATGAAATTGAAGCAAGAAAAAGTCTATGGGATTTATGGGAAGGATTTAATAGTTGCACTTGCTGATACAAGTGTTTGAAAATTGTTATGTGAGGCTGGTAGGAAAAAACAGTTTTATACTAAATGACTTGCTCTTACAGCGCTTGAAACATGTTTAATTCAACATCATATTAAATGAAGAAAGTGATTGCATAAGACTGTCTGATATGTTATTCTCTTTATGATAACAGAAAGTAATTGGCATGTGTGATGAATTGAGTTGGAGAAATTGCTCCATTAATGTGTTACTTGCACTAATTATTTTATCTTATTCATATTTAGTGTCTGATTGCTTAGTCACATGTACGTTTAACTCTGCAAATCTTCCTGTCAATAATGTCTGGGTATTGATAATCCCTTTCATGAATTATGTTAGTGTGTGCTGCAAAGCTGCAACTGTATTTCAGCTGCTGAAATTGTGTGAGTAGTATAAATATTCAAATTGTCGAACTTTACTCTCTTTTGTTCCTTGAACTCTTATCCTTTATAAATATCAATTATAACTTTTTAAAGAACACAGAACTGCTTAGAATCTACTAGTACTGGAAAAGAAAGACAAAACATATCTATTTTTTTAATGTTTTAAATAAGTTTTTCTGTAAATACTTGTTTAACTAAAGCATTTATATTTAAAATGAAAGCTTGTTTTCTTTCCAGTTATTGTAATTACGTTTGTTTGGTTCTACTCAGTAAATTACTAAGAGAAAAGTATGCTTTTGTGTTTTTTGTTTAGGATGACTGTAGGGTAGTATTGGCCAAACAGGAAATTACAAGGCTGCTAGAGACGTTGCAGAAGCAGCAGCAACAATTCACAGAACTCGCAGATCATGTCCAGCTGGATGCAAGCATACCTGTCACTTTTACAAAGGTATTTTTAATCTCATGAAAAACGTAGCTACACAATTTATGAAGTTAAAAATGTGCTGTGAATGAAAGTGAGAAGTACTTTGAGTGATTTTTAGTTTTTTCCCATTCCTCACAACTGAGAGACAAATGGGATCCACTACTGCTGAAGTGGAGCTGAGGGTTTAAGTGTTGCTGTTGAAACCTTTATTATGAGGAAGTAAATGCTTCCATGTGAATTCTCTCTAGGCATTTTATATTAATTATCAGTATTGCTATGATCATCTGTGTTGTAGTATGTGTTCTCTTGTGAGATTTCATGCCATATCCTTTTGGGAAACAATTATGTACTGTTAATTAATTGTATTCCTGTTACTTCTGCAGCAAGTACCTGATTCAGAAGTGGTATATATGTTTTAAATCGTTACTTTAAGCAGTAATCTGAAATAATGTCGCTGTTGTCAAGTTGTGAAAGATTGGAAGTGTCGTGAGATGAAGTATAGCTGTGGAGCCTTTGACAGTGGAATAACTCTGTAGGGTGGGAGTATTAATACTTTGAGAAAACATAATGGAAAAGTTACAACCAACAGATTTCTCAGGTCTGAGAATTCTAGTTGCTTTGAGAAACTTACTCTTGGGTCAAAGCCCCATGACTAAAGAACTTGAAATATGAACAAGCATGAGGCTGGATGTCTTTCTGAAAGACAGAAAAACTCAGGCAGAAGTTGCAGTGTTGCAGTCTGTGTTATTCCTGGAGGTGATTGGGTGATGGCTGTGCCTTGTACTTCTGATGTTTATCCACTTAATCACTTCACAAGTAGTGAGAAGATAAGCATCTTACGCACTGGGAAACTCAAATTAGAAAATCCTTAACTTTCTGTGCGCTGTTTCTTCCAGGACAACAGGGTACATATTGGACCAAAAATGGAAATCCGAGTTGTCACTCTAGGATTAGATGGAGCTGGCAAAACAACTATTTTGTTTAAGTTGAAGCAAGATGAATTCATGCAGCCAATTCCAACAATAGGTTAGTCACAACAATTCAAATGTAAGAGTTCTGTGAACGTTTTATTTGTCTGTGGAATTTGATTATTCTGTATTCATACAGAACAAGATTATAAATCTTGAATATTTTTAATTTAGGTTTTAATGTTGAAACAGTAGAATACAAGAATCTGAAGTTTACTATTTGGGACGTAGGAGGAAAACACAAGTTGAGGCCCTTGTGGAAGCATTATTATCTCAATACCCAAGGTGAGACTAATGAAACTTTTAAACTATATTTTCTCTTGTAACTTATATTTCAGAGACAGATTATTAGTAGAAAATTTAAAACTGTAAAAAAAACTTTGTCTAATGCAAAATTAATGAGCTAAATATTTTAATCCAGTTTTTTACTGTGACGAGGGTGCACTCTACATAAATCCATCAGACAGTTCATGGAGCCACACAAAATTAGAATCCGAGGCTTTGTTTGACAACAGAGAAGGTACAGTGTTCCGAAGTTTGCATAGTGAGAAGTAGTATTTGCCAGATACAGACTTTAAATAGCACTGGAAATGAAAATACTTGGTCTTTAGGAGCCTCTAGTTGGCAACTTGAAAAGTTCTGCAAAGTTTTTTTTTTTTTTTTCTTTTTTTTTAAACTTGGTATTGTAGACTTCAGATTCCAGATTTCACAATCAAGCAGTTCATTAGTAAACTTCATTATTGCTGATTGGAAATTAGTGCTATCCTTCTGTAAGTGCTCAGCAGTTGTTTTCCAATTCAGAAAGGGATTTCTCTTCACTGATTTGCTGCGTATTGCCTGACATACTTAGGAATGGCAAGTGTTGATTTCAAGTGTTTAATTTTATGTATTATTTATCCTTTGTAGCAAATCTCAATGTTCGCAATCACCTCATCTTTACAAACTTTAAGGGATTTTGTGTTCCTGTTGACTTTTAAGAGGACACCTTATAAACACCAGTAGTTAGCTCTGCTATGAAGAGCTGTAAGTTGGGATGGGGGAGTAATCAGTTAGGTTGATGCGTATCTGCAGTAGGTTTTGTTTGATTTTGGTGTTGTTTTTTATTAAAACAGAAGGGGTTTAAATTCTCTCTCCCAGCTCTGCCTCAGAACTCCCCAGTTTTCTGGCACTGTGATTACTGTTTGTGGTGCATAGTAAAATTCACAGCTGCTGTGCTGGGTCTGTGGAATTCTCTACTATGCGTAGTCTCTAGCTCAGGAAAGCAGCACTGGTTTGACTTCTTAGATTTTACAGCCAGCTGAGTCAAACTGAAACCACTGTATGGGAGTCTGTTGAACGAAAAAGAATCAAAAATGGTTTGAGTAGAGATACTCGATCCACACGGGTTAAATCTGGTTTCAGACCAAAACAGTTAAAACAACAAGCTTTATGTTAGACTAGACTAAAAACTGCAGAATTTTTCTGTTTTAAGATGAATTTCAGACTTTTGTACAAATTATATAAGCATGTTTGGTATTTTTCAGTCTTCCTGGACTTGAAAGTGAAGTTATGCCCTGCTGAGAAATTTGACATAGAAGGCTTCTAGGAAAAGCATTGTGGTTTTCAGCTGCCTTCACACTTTGTATACAGATGTGTGTAAAATGCTTGTTGTCTCTTTTCTTTTATAGCAGTGGTGTTTGTCATTGATAGCAGTCACAGGGACCGGGTCAGTGAAGCACACAGTGAACTTGCAAAATTATTAACAGAGAAGGAATTGCGGGATGCCTTGCTCTTGATCTTTGCTAATAAGCAGGTACTTGTGAATTTTTTTTTTCACTTTCATAAATTGAACTAAAGAGTTACTAAATTCAAACTTGCTGAATCCTCTGCTGTAGGAAGGGAATGGTGATGTGAAAAGGATAAAATGTAAGCATTCTCCTTAGTTTTATTTTGGTGAAGTATGTGATGCTGGTGTACTCAATAGATTCAGTAGTCAGTTTTTGTTTTATTGTAAGGTATATTAAACTTGTAACTGTTTGACTTTCGTGTTTGGAAAGCTTTCGTGTGATCCATAGCTTCAGTTGAAGCCATCAGTTAAAAATCCTTTACAAGTATAGTGCAGAAGAATAACTGAGTCTGTCTGATTCTGTTGCAGGATGTAGCAGGTGCACTTGCAGTGGAAGAAATTACAGAACTGTTGAGTCTCCACAAACTGTGCTGTGGCCGTAGCTGGTATATCCAGGGTTGTGATGCTCGAAGTGGTACAGGACTTTTTGAAGGACTGGACTGGCTTTCAAGACAGTTAGTGGCTGCTGGTGTCCTGGATGTGGCTTAATTTCAGAACAATTAAATATGTAGTTTACGATTTTGTTTTGTTTGCATGATTTAGAATTTTGTAACCAAGTCTGCTGTCTGAAGAGGGGATTTCCTTTAACTTGGTGGTTACAGAAAAGTGCAGGACTTCATGCAAGATCAGATAATTGCTTCAGTAAGTTTGTGCAGAGTTGGTCTTTTTGAAAGTCGGTATGTATACAAGTAGTGAAATGGGCTAGTTACATGAGTGCCTTGAAATTCTTTTTGGTGGAATTAGCTTGTTTCACTTACGAAATATGTTAGAGTTTATCTAATAGTCATAACGTTATAGTAGTTAATTGGTGTCAGAAAATTGTTCAGTGATTTGGAAATGTTTTCCCTAGAAACTATTCCAAAATCCATTGCAAACTGTTAGAATAGCCAGCTCTGTCCGTAAGGCGGAAACAGATGATGCTACTCGTAGATCTAAGACAGGCATTCATTTAAAGCTTGTGTTGAAAAGTAACATGCAGCTACTCTGCTAATGGTAAATGTGTCCTGCATTATTTATTAACTTCCCTGTTCCTTTCTGTAAGGGAGAATAACAGGGCAAAGAAAGCTGAGAGTAGGGAGCAGCCTAGTTTTAGTAGGAGTGTGGCAAGAAGTGTTGAGCCCCTCCAAAATCTCTGTGAACAAACACCACAACATACAGCCTTCTAATTGCCACTGTCACCATCAATATCAGCCCCAAAAGAACTGCTAAAACAAAACTCAGATGTGATGTAGAATAGTACAAGCTCTGTGGCTGAAGTGGAATGGGACTAGTCCCATTTGAGATAGTGTTGTACTATGCAGACAGATGGCATTTAGCAGGTTGTTTCCTAGGGGATTTTTTGGTGCTTTTTTTGTAAGTGTACATATACTGAATTATTTATGGATAGAATATAGTGATACTACATTAAAATGTTTTATGAGTGCTTGAGGATATAATCTGCCTTTGGAGATCAATCTTGCTCCTCAAGAAGTCAAATGAAGTTTAGGAAAAAAAACCCACAAAACTCACACCTTTTTAAAGAAGTGTTGTGTAATATCACCCTATCTGTGTACTCTTATGTAGGAGTCAAGCCTCCAGGTTAAGGTAGTGGCCTTTACTTCTAAGATAACATGATGAAAAAACGGTGTTCACTAATTATAACTTTTACGAGGTCAAAGATGTCAAAATACAACGTGGACTTGATTTGGATTAATTCTTACTCCATGTTCCACATTCAGCTGTTATCAGTGTCTCATTTTTCAAAGGTCACTCATTCACAAGCTCGTGAAATATAGATGTAACATTTTTTAAGTTTAGAAAATGTTACGCTTACTTAATGGCATCTTCCTTTTCTGCTATGCACTCAATTCTGTTGACAGTTTCTTTTCTTACTGATATCCATAGAGTAATCTCATGGCCTCCTCTTCTAGTACACAGCCATTGCCAGTTGGAGAAACTGTGCCCTTGACTCTTTCCATGTCAGTAGAAGAGCTAGGAAGAACATAGCCAATCGATCAGAGCTGGGTAGTGTCACTTTCCTTACTGCAGTAGGTGTGAATAGAAAGAACCAGATGGTGGAAGTGAGCAGCACTGTTTCACAGATAGGAGGGTAGGTTTCTCTGTCACAGTGAAAAACAGCTAACCTGTGAACCTCACCCAGTAAATGTATTTCACAATCTGTGACTATGGCTTACTTTATGTTATTAGCAGCTTTATGATCTTTTCCCGCTACCTACCTTAGGTAAATCCAAGAATGTATAAGTAAATAATATGCACTTTCTTCAAGAGGAAGCAGTTAAAGTAGCTACTTCCACATAACAACACTTGTTCTTGGTTTTCTTATTTCTTGTGTCTCGTGTAAGTGACATTAAATGTGACTTCAGTTTAAGCAGGTCTAATGACTTGGAATAGGAGCTGAGGGAACACTAAGCTTTAAAATAGTGGGAATTTCTGAAAAGGGCTTTAGTGCCTGTATAGGTGCTGAGAAGGGGTAACAACTCTTTCTGCAGATAACCTGATAAATCTAGAAATAGTTTACAGTGGGCTGAAGGATGTTTTTCCTGCACCGAGTTGAACATTGTTCCTCCTTCACAGCCCACAAGTTCTTGCACAGTGTGCTGCTGGGTGCTGCTGACTTCAGCATCTGCTCAGCCTGCAGAGCAGTTCCAGATCTACTTAGTGCCGACTGTCCCTTCATAGCTCTCTTTTTAAAATATGAACAAGTTCTGCTAAGTGTGGTAGAAAACTTTTCCTGGATGACAGGGAAGACATCCGTTCTTTAGAAAAACTTGAACCTGTAATTTTATTATAGTGGGTATATGCCTGTCTTACGTTCCCTTTGAACTCTTTTAACTGCGATTATAAATTACTGCTTCAGGATGTTCAAAGTGATCAGTTTGTGAGTTGTGTTCTTGGGTTGTTTTGTTGTTTTGTTTTTTTTTTTAAGTGTATATTAGAGGGCACAGGGAAAATACTTGTACATCTTTTTTGAGCACAAAAGATTGCTTGCTAGTGGTGTGCGGAATACTACCATAAAGTGTTTTTTAGTGGAGTTTATGACTTCAGGTAACTGTGAAGGTATTGCATCTGTCTGTGAACTCTTCAGTGTAAACTGGTGCACTGAGAGGTTTATCTGTATTATAAGTTATTGCTATGTGTAAACTGCTTCAGTTATAAATTTAAGCTTGTTTCACCAGTTCTCTAGAACTTGAGTTTTAGTGTACTGACATGCGCAGAGGAGTATTTCCTCAACTAGAACTTGCCTAAGCGTTACTATGAGGATTATGTGAAAAGACTGATTTATGTTTTGCAGGATTTTGACTTATTTGTGAAATCAAGTAACACCCAGTGGCAGTGTTGTGGCCTTCTTTGAAGAGTCTGGGCCCAGTAATAGTATGCGTAGGCTAACTGGGAACATCGTGGTTTCACATATCACGTGACGTGGTGATACTATACTGTGTGCTGTCTTCAAACTTATTGTGGATTGTGCGGTACTTGAAGATTTTCTTCTGACGTAATTTCTGAACTGTTGGATGTTACATAATGTTTTTTTTTTTGAAGAGAAAGGGCTCTTTTAATGGAAACAGTTCATGAGCTGCTGCGGTCTTGAGTTGCCCAGAAAAAATATTTTTTTTCAATAAAAATAACTAAAACTTTTGGAGATGTGGTTTTCTTTAAACCAATTTGTTGTCTTACCATCTAAAAGTAGAAGTGCACTATGTTTAACGTACTGTAAAAAAAAATCTCATCTGATTCCTCAGTATACCCTTCTGTGTCCTTGTTTCCCAGGGAATCACATCTCTGTTAACTGAAAAAGGTACCACAGTCATGCACTCTTGAGTCTTGTGGTCTTATGTGGCCATGAACAGTTGAAAGAAACTATCCAGGATGATATTTGGCAACAGCTTGGGGGTTGATTAAGTGCTGACCAAATCATGTCAATTAAGTATTTTACTGAAGGTTGTAATGTTTGTCTGATTTAGAGGTAAAAATCAAGCCAGCAACAGTGTGTATGGGCTAAAATAAAGAGAATGGCAGCATTAAAAGACAGAAAAAACATTACAGGCAATGCCAGCATTTGTGCAGGACTTAATGCTGTTAGTGCATGATTTGATCACTTGTTCATTTAGTCTGACAGACATGGGCACATAAACAGGCACGTTGAAAGATGAGTTAAATTACATACATCATCCGACAGTCAATTTTTGGTGCATTACATACAGTTGAAGAGCTTATTATTAGCCTGCTTCTGACTTCTTCCTCTGTCAGATATAAAGGTGCAGACTGTATTCAGATGATATTCTAAAGCTGCTATCATGGACCATACTGTGGGTTTGCATCTTCACAGCATCACAGAATTGTAGGGGTTGGAGGGGACCTCCAGAGATCGTGGAGTCCAAAAGAAGCTCCCTAGCCTAGGTTGCACAGGTAGGTGTCCAGGCGGGTCTGGAACGTCTCCAGAGAAGGAGACTCCACCACCTCTCTGTGCAGCTGTGCCAGTGCTCCGTCACTGCACTGTGAAGAAGTTCCCACACACGTTTGTGCAGAACTTCCTATGCATCAGTTTGTGGCCATTTCCCCTTGTCCTATCACCACACACTGCTGAGAAGAGTCCAGCCTCGTCCCTTTGCCTCCCACTCCTTAGGTATTTATAGATGTGGATCAAATCCCCTCTGAGTCTTCTTTTCTCAAGGCAGAACAGACCCAGTTCTCTCAGCCTCTCCTCATAAGGGAGGTATTCCACGCCCTTTATCACCTTTGTGGCCCTCCAATGGACTCTTTCCAAGAGATCCCTGTCTTGTACTGGGGAGCGCAGAACTGGACACAGCACTCCAGGTGAGGCCTCACCAGGGCAGAGTAGAGGGGGAGGATCACCTCCCTTGACTGGCTGGCTATGATGTTTTTAATGCACCCCAGGATCCCATTGGCCTTCTTGGCCACCATTTTCATTCTTGCACAGAAGAGACAAAGAAAAACAATACACCTAGTAAGAAACATGCCAACGTTTATACTTTAAAAGACAATGTTATCAAGAAATACAGGATTAGGGCACTTCAGGTACATGAAAAATAATGTCCTGGCAATTCCTACATCCAGGAATTATCAGAAAGGTGTTTATTCCTTCTAGGTTCCTGGGTCGCACAATGATGATATTCTTCCGTTCAAGCTGGAACCTTCCATTCCTGACCTACTTCACTGTGATATTAATGATGCTGATATCCTCATAGGGCTTGTCAGTTTTGGGATTGACTTTTACATTTGAGATCCTCTGAACAACTTCCATTCCTTTAGTCACCCGCCCAAACACACTGTGTTTGTTGTCCAGCCAAGGCTGTTTGAGGATACAAGAGGAGAAAGAAAAGGCAGATTAAAACAGAAAGCTGCACGTAGGTTAGATACCAAACAAGACAGTGACCTAGAGTAAGTGAACGTGAATATATTTTAAAGACTACTGATCTTACACTTGTCGTGTAAGTGTAAAAAAGCTGTTACAGCAAGTGTCTGTCAGCAGTGCAGCTAATGCATACTGGAAATGTAATTTAAAACAGAAGTCAAAGTGCTACAGATGTCAAGATCTACAACGTTTCATTGTTTATTTTACAGTTAAAACTCCTTTCATGGAAGTGCACATTTATTTCTTGGTAGTTTCACAGCTGAAGCACCAGTGTAGAATACAATCTAATTCAAAGTCATACAATATGCCTAATTAATGACTGGAATATAGGCAGTGATGGGCTTTAATAACCTTCAAAATTATGGTAGATGGGAGCTTAACCTGATGCATGACTTTGAGGAACAGTATTTCTCTAAGTACTGTCTTAAGGTATTCTTTTTTGCACATTAGATTCACTGCCCAATTTATTTATTTATTGCTGTGAAGTTGTATACAGATCAAAATATCATCAGGGAAGTTTCCTACTTCGCACACTGGCTTTTCCGTATAGGAGTCAGCAACTTTAAGCAGCTGTACTAATCCAAAAGGTTAGAACTGTCTTAACAAGAGCTACGCTTCTGTTATGTTTAAGAAGTAAGTACATTAATCTAAAATATTCCAGTAATACAAACTTGGAAAATCATCAATTGGTTTTACTAAGGATTAGATTAGGTTCTTGATCCAAGTGAAATTCAAAGGTCTTACGATTGTGGCACTTTCCTTCTTAGATAATTGTTTTGGTGAAGTCTACACATAGTACATCTCTGTGTGCAGCATTTAGTTCCAAAGTAGCAATTAAAGGTTATTTTAACAGTATTGTGTTTCTTTTTCCACCAGAATAGCTACTGCACTTTAAATACACAGTTAGTATCTCAGGTCTTAACTTGAACTTTTAACCCTACTTACAGTTGGCACTACTGTTATAAAAAACTGGGATCCGTTTGTGTTTGGTCCTGCGTTAGCCATGCTGAGTGTGTATGGTCTGTCATGTCGTAAAGTTGAGTGAAACTCATCTTCAAATTCTCCTCCCCAGATACTTTCACCTCCCATTCCTGTCCCTGTGGGGTCACCAGTCTGGATCATGAAACCCTGCACAGAAGTTAGATGTTATTACACCATCACATGGAATAAATGAGCAAAGATTATTTATGCTAGGATACTTTTTTTTTTCAAGCTTGCATCGTATCTTCCAACAAAACTGAGTACTAAAATGAGGTGGGTGAGGCATGAAGGTAATAATTATCTCTTGCAATGGAAAAAAACACAACAAATGACTATGCAAAAAAGATTACTCACTGTTCCTGCTACTGAAGGACAGAACCTAACTGTCTGTACCTTCTGCAAAGACTTACTTAGGCTGTAATCATTTGCTTCTCATGCAGTAACAGTAAGAATCCGTAGAGGAGATGCCATTCTGACATGAAAGAAAATCATAATTCATGCAGGACTGCTAACTGATACTTTCCTCAACTTTTAGGTGTCTTCCACCTTAGCAGCTGCATGACAGCTATTAAAACTCTTGATGTAAAGGCCCTTAGGGTCTCAGTATTTTTCAGACCTTTCAGGGAACAGTGAAACTGTTCCAGAAATGCTTTGCACAAAAGCAAATGAAAATGCAAAGAGAGGGATGACCAAAAACCTACATTATATAAACCAACAAAAGAATAAATTTTACAGGTTACCTTGATAATACGGTGAAATATGTGCCCATTGTAGTAGCCGTTTCTGCTGTGTACACAGAAGTTTTCCACAGTTTTGGGACACCTAAAATCACATAATAGAAAACAGGCTACAATGAATATTTGTTTTGTGGCAAGGCCATGAAGATTTCAGGTGAGACTCATCCTGTTGTGCTGAGCACTGTTACAGCCGTGCTTTCATGAAATGAGGTTAAAACAACCTCCCACTTCCTCAAACCCGGAGCTGGAAACAAAACTTCAGAGGAGTATGAAGTGCCATGATTACATGTGAAGTCAGCAGCGGGGTCAGGAACCAAATCTGTTTCCTCAAAGTCAAGAACACACGTTCCTTCTCCAGATTTCTATTCATATACTATAGATGCACAAAGACAATAATTAAGGACTAAAAGCTCCTTATGCAGAAAGTATTTCTTTTACCTCTGTAATCCTCTTAACGTTTCCAATGCTGTGTACTAGAAGTAGGATCTGAAACTGCACTGTTGTAGTGTTATAAAGTGATTTTGCCATCAGGACAAGCATATCAATAACCAAGGCTGGTAGAATTCTACATTTAAAAAAAAAGCATGTAAAATACTGCAGTGAACATAATGATACTATGCATGTATTATGCATGCAAATTTGGAAAAAAACTGAAAATAACAAAATTAACTTGACCTATCACTTCTACTGGTATGTGCTGTCCCCCTATGCAACCTGTGTGCTACACCTAACAGATCCATAGAATCACAGATTCATAGAAACACTAGGTTGGAAAGCATCTACAAGATCATCTAGCCCAACCATACAAGAAGACATCATTCTATATGGAAACTGAAGGCCAGCTGCTCTGCAGGGTAAAACTAAGTTTGCGTTGCCTTACTTGTGCTTGTGACAAAGTATGAATTCAGTCTGGAGAAACACAGACTGCATTTAAGTAGTTTTAAGTTTGTATTTATAGCAAACTTGACACAGAGATAAATCTACTGTTTCGTAACAAATTCTGTGCATGTATGCCATGCTAACACAGGTATGTAAGTGTCCAGAGAAGGGCAACGAAGCTGTGAGGGGTCTGGAGCACAGGCCTTATGAGGAGTGGCTGAGGGAGCTGGGATTGTTCAGTCTGGAGGAGGCTCAGGGGAGACCTTACTGCTATCTATAGGTACCTGAAGGGAGTTTGAAGTGAGCTGGGGATTGGCCTCTTCCCCCTGGTGACAGGACTAGAGAGAATGGCTTCAAGTTGCACCAGGGGAGATTTGGACTGAATGTTAGGAAATACTCCAAAAGAGCAGTCAGGCACTGGAATGTGCTGCCCAGGGAGGTGGTGGAATCACTGACTCTGAAGGAGTTCAAGGAATGTCTGGATGTTGTGTTAAGGGACACGCTTTAGAGAGAACTACTGGGGATAGGTGGACAGTTGCACTGGATGATCTTGTAGGTCTTCTCCAACTTTGGTGACTCTATGACTTTAAGTACCCAGTAATCATGCAATACCATACAATGTAATACATTTGTCACACATTGGAAGTTGCAAAGAGTACCATTCCTCTGGCTTATACAGACCCACAACCATCATTCTTTTTCAAGATGGAAATCCAACAGCACTGCCTTACAACAACATGTAGCTTGCACAGAACATGATTATGACCTAGCCACATCTGAGGTTTAGACAGAGCACAAAAAGTTAAGAAAGGAATAAGCTTCCTCAAACAATGAATAAATAAAAATAAAAATAAAAAAAACAGACCCTGACAAACCTGACACCCCCCTGTTGCTCTGACCTACTTTTGCTGTACTGTGTGTTTGTCAAGAGTCACGTTCAGGTAGCTTGATGTACTAAGAAACTGTCCAGAAACAAGAACAACAGAAAACAAGGAGGAAAAGAACCGTTCCTAGCTTGAAAGGTAGGGCTTGGGTACTGCCAAGAAAAAAAGCACGGAAGGAGAAAAAGAGTAACAAAAAAAAACCACCACATACTCAACAGGAAAGAGCTTAATATGTATATCCCCCATGCTTGTGTGGATAATGGCACTGTCCGAAACTCTTTTGGGACCTTCTGCCTGGGTTGCTGCCATGACCTCTTCTTTAGAAGGCTTCTCATTGAAGACATCTCTGTCTGAATCTGCACTCTTTGTATCTTCTGGTTCACGTTTAGTAAACTGAAGAACAAAAGAAAAGGAGATTAACAGTTTGTACTCTGTATTTTGTTTTCCCTTGTCTTACACAACAGTCTGCACTCAAGACATAGATGTGATGATTTAACCACTTGTGGCGCTCAACTAGATTTGAAATGCAGAGAATTCATAGGTGGCATTTCAGTGCTGTGCACTACCAGTGTTTCACTCCAGTCACAAATTTCTGTACAAACACGTGCAAGTCCAATAAATTTTATAATTTGTTGACTTCTAAACTACTTCCTCATTTTGACGTAAAGCCTAGAATAGTAGTTCAGTGCCTCTCCTTTAGAAAAGAATGAGAGCATTAATGTATTCTGTTATATTCAGACAAAATTGGCAGGCTTCATTACAAAACCTTTGGTTTCCCCATAAAGTGAAACTAAATTCTCCTATCCCATTACTGTATCAGTGCAAAAACAGCAAATTCAACTCAAAGCAGGAACTCTCATGAGGAATCAAATTTTTAAAGCACTTCTTAGAGAAGTGAGAAATACAATAAATATCAGTGTGCACAAGAAGCCACAGAAGCACAACTATGCATCAAATGACAATGACTAGTTTCCTGCACACATACACTCACGCACTACCCAGAATGAGCAGTGTTTCCTTGCTGAATATGAATGTTCTTCCTTTCTTGTCAAACTGTTTATAATAGTATATTCCATTATACATAATATACTAACCACACAGAGGTTTAGAAAGCATGCTACTTTGCTGCAGCTGAAAACATGGTCAAATTCAAGCACACGTAACAGACTGACCACTAACCCCTGCTGTGATCACATCCCAGAACAGCTACTAACTCCTCCAGAACTGCTAGGCTGATACATCACATCTCTTCTAAAATAGAAAACTGCAAAGAAGACAACTCCTGTCTGTGTTACCTGTAATCCACCTGACACTACTCTGAATTTAGTTATATGTATTATACACTCAGTTGTTTCTTTCTAAGCATGATATCTTGTTAAGATTTTTTAAGTGTTCTTATTTAAGTTTCTTAAACTAGACCAACTCTCATTCAGACACGAAAAAACATCCAACTTTCTTTATCTGGTTGAGCAACAGTGAAAGCAAAATTAGACTACAAAGCCATTTCTATTCCATTTTTAGTAGTTCAAACAAAAAATTTTAGAATGTACTTGCAATTAAAAAAATACAGAAATGTTGTATTTGCAAACTTTCAAGACAAAAGGCATGGGAAAGGCACAAGTATAAAACTAAAAAATAACAGAAAAGTTTAACAGAAGAACAGTTATTTCAATGGACATCACACACACCATGTAAAACCTGTTTTTCTTAAAAGCTGTGCAGATCACAGTTGGATCTGCCTGGATATTCTGGAGAACAGGGTTTTCAGATGCCTTCATTTCTATAGTGATTGCAGCACGATGTTTCTTTGCAACTCCTTGGAACAAAGCTAGTTGCATCACTCTGATGTTCTCTTGTTTCCCCAAGATACGAATGCATCTGAAATACAAGATGTAAAGAAGTATGAAGAGTGTTAGCTGCTCACAGTCAAAGAATGTCACTTTTCTGTCTGTAAGAGACTCAAAGCAAAATTCCAAAGCCTCCTCAAAACAATTTTTAATAACTGTATTTATAATGCTTCTCTATTCAAACTTGCTACATAGTTTACTAGTCAGCCTACCTACCCTACAGAAAACTGCACAATTCACGTTTACTTTATTACACTGTTTACCAGAGATTAATTGATTACTCATTTTTGATTTGAATATGCTTGACATATTTTCTTGTTTTACCAAGCTTTGAATTACAACAATCCGTTCATAAGCAAAGGAATATTTTTAATCAACACTCTGACTAAAGGCTTCCAAATAACAAAAAGATTAGCAGCATCCAGTCATGTCAAGTTTTAAATGTGAGTGACTAAGCATAGACTTCTAAAGAAATTTATCTCCACACCTTTCACTAACACTTACCTGTTAGTCTCTACATTTATGACCTTAATGCCCAACATTGTTCCATAGAGAACGAAGTGTCCGGTTTCATCAAAGATTATATTAATTAATCTTACTGCATCCACTTTCTCCAGCTCACGCTCAACTGCCATGCGCCTGCCAAACTCCATGTCTGGTAGTTGCTGTCTCATCTGCTGAAGTTCAGTAAACATCTAGAGAAAAAGAAAAAAAGCAAATAATCATCACTATGACGCTTACGCCCTGATCCAGATAAACACCAGTCCACATGCTTACACAGTACAGAATCCAAGCAAGAATCCAACCCAGCTCAAACTTACCCGAAGAATCAAACACAAGTAATGCTACTCTAATGACTTAATTAGGCATGGTGTTGTACTGTGCTCAAGAAAAGAAAAACACTCATGCAGCTGTCTTCAAATAAAAAGAAATCTAGCGGTATGAAAACAGACGAAAACTAACAACTCAGTTTCACTCAATAGCTAACATGCATCAGTAAGAATTAATCTGGGGGCAAAGCAACACAAGAGCCAAGGAAGGGAACAGAGAAAACCTCTTCTGCAAGAAAAATGCAGCAATGAAGCTCAGATTTAGAAAAACATTATCATGTAAGGTGCATGTGCTGATTAATAAAGTCAAAGAAATAAAGACTCAGAGAAGAGAACCAAGACCAAACTCACACTCAGAGATTCATCAAAGACTCTCATGAGCTTCCCCGTCAAAAATCGGAAAATTCTGACTTTTCTGTCAGACCCAAGGGTGGCCATTTTCTTGCCGTCAGGTGAAAAACTTATACTGGATGGGTAAGCCTTGCACTTAGCAAATTCATACAGATCGGTGTCTGTTTTATATTCCCAGTTCACATTCTTGGGAAATTTATATTCATGAGGAGTACCAGTCCAATACTCAATCATTCCAGATTTGTCAGAGGACACAACTACTTTGTAGACAGGATTCAGCCGTATCTGAGTAAGAGAGGAGGTATGGAGTTTATCAAAAACATGGAGAGGCTGGTTATTTCCTCGTCCATCATATATGAATATTTTTCCTGTGGTCTTCTCAGATGTTGCAACAGAAGAGATGGCATCTCCAGGGCAATACACCCATTCACATTGGCCAGGAGAGTAGCTGCAACAAAAAGTGGAAGGAAAAATACAGAAAAAGACTGGTTTTACTCAGATAAACATCAAGGTAAGTCACAAAGTTTAAATCAAATATCAGAAGCAAATCTTCAACTTTTTGTACAGGTGTTGCTAATATCTGTCTTGCTAAAATTTATCACTGCTATCACCAAGCTTTTCCCAAACAACACAAATCAACAGACGGTTCGGCCGATAGCTGTTACTTCCATATTATCTCATTAAAAAGCTGTTACAGAAAGCAGAGGCAGAAGAAGGTGAGTATAAAAGAAAAAAATGATGGAAAATACAACTAAGTGTCACTGAGCAACATTAAAGATTATTACTCAACTTCCATCACTCCGTAGCACTTTTCTTTCAGCCCTAAGCGATTAATGCTTCAGTGCAAATGGAGATAACTGCATCCCAAGCACACACTCACTTAAAGTATAACAAGGTTTTCAGAAAGCAGAAGTTAATTACCCAGATATAAGTAAAACTGTGACATTCACAATACATTTATACCTAATTGTGCTGAATATATGAGGGCTGCAGTGAAAGCAACGCCTCCTGCTTTGCTGTGTTGGCCCATGACATCAGAGGCAGATGTTGGTGATACGGCAACACAGACTGAGCCTTCCCACCAGTGCTCTGTTACAGTTTGTTTTTTAAGTCTGTAAGCACAGATTCTGAGATCTGGATCTCTAGAACTAAATGCTGGACAATGAAGAAATGACAGTCTCCATAGGAATCTCATATTACCTTATCAAACTAGGAGATACTAAAGGCTTGACAGATGCTAGATACTAATCTTTTGGATTAATAAAATAATAAAACAAATTTATGTGAGGAAGAATGAATATGATGACCCATAACTGTGTGCTATGTCATCCACACTTCCTGTGGAAATAGCTGCCTTTCTCCCAGTGATTATGAGAAGCATGGGAACACACAAGGGAATCTGTAGACAGCTACACTGTACACATTAGTTAAAAAAGAAGGGATCTCAAGAGCTTCAGACAAAGCTAATCAACCATGCAGCATACTGGCATGTTCCCATCAAAGCAGACCAACAAATTAATGCAAACTGAAACACTCATACAGCACTTATGAACTCTAAATAACCACTATGAGTTTGAGCAAACACCCATTAATAATTTCTCAGGTCAAGAGAAATTAGCTGCCCAATGAAGCTAAAGAAATGGATGTTAAATTTAGAAGGGTGTTCACAACACTGCTTCTATTACAGCTCTGCACTTTCCTTTTATTCATTAAAGAGACTGCTTCAGGTCTAACACAATTTCCCTGGAAAAATATACAGGGAAGGAGAGGTTGCCTTCTGATGCTGAAAAAAAACTAAATAAAGACAAGTCAAGGGGATATACTACAGACAAACACTAGCAGTATTATTTGCAGTATCCCTCATGCAGAATGGATTTAAATTCTACCTTTCCCCTGAATTCTCACTGAGAAAAAAGCTTTTTTAATATTAAGTTCATCTTATTTCATTATGTAGTTTTACTGATGTTGCAGTGACATACAGGGCTACAAAACACCAGCAAAAACAAAAACCTAACACTAACTGGAACTTCTTCACAGCAGACGTTCAAGAGGCAATCAATACGTATGGCCTCAGTGTACCATCTGGTGGATATTACTAAAACTATATACAAAAAGCAGCGAACATAAGCATGTACTTGGGCACTGTGAAAAGCGTCTAGATATCAGCTTTAACAGCCTTCAAAGCAGTGGAAGTCCCAGCGTTAATTTCAATTAGAAGAACTATATCGATGATGAACATTGTTGAGTTTATACTTCAACTCAGTTTCAAAATTATCTAGTAGATACTAGACTACATGGAATAAATAGCCTCTAATATCACAAGGCTTGTGGAAACATCAGTACTGTTCTTGGTAGAGCATTCACTGATCCTTCTACTTTCTGAGTGTGGTCTGAAATAAAAACACAGGGTTTGCTTTCCTCTCTTGTTGATATAATTCCAATAATCTCCAGTCTTATCTCTTCCAAGTTCTTCAGCTTCCTACTGTGTATCAACTACAAGATTAAGAAAAACAATGCTCTTTTTAATAGAAGAAGAAAATTGCTATCCCTAAGACAATAAATGATGGCAAACAATATATACAAGCCAAGTTTCTTTACTACTGGAACTACTAGTTGGTTATCATTTCTAAAATTCAGTACCAAATAACAAGGAAAAAAAGAACAAGGAAAAAAAATGCCTACTTAAATAATTTAAGAAACAAGATGTCCTTCTGCCTAACATTTGACAACAAATATGGGTGCAGTCATACTGCACTCATATGAAGGGTTCATGCAGTCATAAACCCTTCTATAGTCACCCAAATATTTTGTTTAATGCAACTTACACATTCTCATCTGATCAGAAAAAAAAATTAAGTCAAAGAAATTATTTACTTACCTCTTACACAAAATAACCCCTAATCATAATTGTAAATAATAGTCAAGAAAAGAGCAACTTACCCAAGTTTCAGCATGTTGATCATATCAAAGTTGACTACATCAAAGACCTTCATTGCTTTGTCATCCCCAACTGAACAGAATAATGCCCCTTCTGAACTAACAGCAATACTTTCAATAACACCTATCAAAACAAGTTAACATAGTATTAAGACAAGGAAAGGTACATTTATAATTTCAGTACTCCACAGAAGAAAGAAAAAAAATACGAAAAATTAAAGACATGCTGACATCCAAAGCTGTCTCAGCTGTTTCTCCACCCTGTTCTGAATTAGCAAACTATGTGAGGATGAGAGGGCCCTTTTTGTTTGTTTTTTTTTTGTTATTCTTTTGTGGTTGCTTTTTTTTTTTAAACACTTTGTATCCTATAATTGCTTACTACCTGGTCAAAGAGGATAGACCACTCACTATCTATGTAAGTGAAAGTCTATTCTAATAACAACTTCAATTTAAAATCTTAACTGAAAAAAAAAAAAAAGAGGGAGAACAAGACTATGGCACAGTAAAAAAAAATAAAAGCACTTTTAGGCTTGCATCCCACAAGAGAGAAGCAGCAACGGAATGCTAACTCTTGCAGTCCTACTATAAATGTGTGTTAAGGATCAAAATTACTCTGCAATTGCAACTCCACAATACTTGTTTTTCTTGTATTTGCTTGGTAGGCTTCATTCTCACACTTTGTTTCTGTACATAATGAGAAGCTGATGCTTAAGATCAAAAACTCACCACAACACCATATTTTTACAAGATTTACTATTATTTACTTTTCTTATTGTGAATCTGTATATTAAGCTGCTGCTTTTCCATTAAGCAGACCATGATCTCTTGAGGTCCCTTTCAACCCCAATGATTCTATGATTTCTACTAGCAGTGAGTACCTGAATGCTTTGCATAGAACAGAAGGGAGGAAGGTAACATCGCCTTAAGCAATATATTTTTAAATGTCCCTGGATTCTATACATACTGTTCTTTTTCTCTCTCTCTATTTATTTATTTTTAATAGATACTTTGTACCTGTCCTACACATCCTCCCTTAAGGCACTGCACAAAGTAGTTAAGTTGATCTGTGCAGGATTCATACTGCATATTCTGTTCCCACTCTATTCCTCCTGCAGTTTGGGAGCAGACTGCAAAAGGACAGGAAGAATAAAGCATGATTAGATTTTATCCCTGACCTCAGTAAATGGATCTCAGAACCTCTCTCCTCTCAGACTGTACCCCTGTTCAAATAAGGCAAGGAGTGAGGGGGAACTTCTTTATAAACAAACAAACAAACAAAAAAAGCCACAACTTCTCACCTAAGTGGCTACGGAAGTGTTTAACAAACTCAATCCCTTCTTCTATTTTTTTCCAGAATTTTACATGTCCATCGTGACTTGCTGTAATGATAAAATCTGTCCTACAATTACAAAAGAAGAAATACATAAATACACACACTAAGTATTTTCACAACACTGCTAGATAACAATTTACATTAAGATGCTATAATTAGTGTTGAATTTAGAATTATATTTGAATAAACTACCATAACAGTCTGTCCAAATGAATACTATCAATCTTAAGAAAGCAAACAAGTTTATTTTAATGCGCTCTGGATTAACAGATTAACAGAAAGGTCAACAGGCTAAAATTAAGAAATATATAATACTATCCCTTTTGACCATGTAAGTTTTACTACTTCTTTAGCTCTGGTTTCACAGCACATACTATTTGCTAGTGAATAAGTAAATAAATAAACCTATCTACACATACATACACACATTTAGATAGACAGACAGATAGATACACTCGCGTAGAAGAGAAGAAAGGTCTCTTCTCAATCTATGCAGTTCTGCTGAATTCATTTGGTTGCAAACTTCATTTGATTGCAACCACCATTTTTTATTACTGTATATACTGCACATTGCAATAAGGACTTCGGGAATCCCAATAAACAGTGGGGAAAAACAAAAAACAGACTTACTTAGTACATGCGACATGTGTAATGACATCTCTGTGCATGTAACTGCGTTCATACATCGAAGCACATGGCAGATTTTCAAGATAGACATGTTCAAATTCCAGGACTGAACAAAAGAAAAGGAAAATTAGAAATGCTGTTTTCATAAAACTGTTCATAAAAACCTCTATAAAGCTTCTTTTTGCTGTTACTACCTCTGAATAGCTTATTGCTATTTTAGTAAAGAGTACAGTAGGGGTCTCTGTAAACAGAATAAAAGGGATTTCCACTGTGGCTTTCACCTTTGGCTCATATTTCTTGATTCATGGTATACTGAAGCCATTCAAAGTCTCTTTTTATCCATGCAGTTGATCCCTTTTAGAGCACCTATCTGGCTTTCTAAATGTGTAGAAAGAATTTCAATATAATTATTAAGGTAATGCCAGAAAATAGAAGATGAACCACATGTCATTTTCTTCCAAAAGGGAACTGTATCCTTGTTAATAAAAAAAAAAAATAAAAAAAAATTGAGTGCCAGCGTGTAACTATTTCATTGCTTAAATGGCCCACCTAAAATAATCTCATTTTCAGTACTTGTTGCCTATTTCTACATCCTCTTAATATCTGTGTAATTGCATTTGTTACGAAGCTGGCAAATCCTCCTGGAGACTGTGCAAGGGCATATGGAGAACAGAGAGGTGACTGAGAACAGCCAGCATGACTTAGACACTAAGGACAAAGCTGCCTGAATAGTGGCTTTCTGCAGTTGGGTTACAGCATTTCTGAATGAGGGAAGAGCAACTGGAGGTATCAACGTAATCTCATACAAAGCATGTGACACTGACACACACAGCATCCTTGTACCTAAAGATGGACAAGCATGGATCTAATGGATGGACTGCTTGGTCAATAAGGAATTTACTGGATCACCACACTCCAAACTGTGGTCACTGTCTCAATGTCCAGGTGGAGGCCAATGATGAATGGCACTCCTGAAGAGCTGCTGCTGGAGCCAGTGGTCTCTAACATCGTTGTTGGTGATGCAGTAGGAATGAGCACACCTTCAGCAAGTCTGTCAATAACACCAAGCTGGGTGGTGCAGCTGACACCCTACAGGGAAGGGATGCCATCCAGTCCCTGACAAACTTGAGAAGCAGATGTTAAGTCCAAGAGAAAGCTGTTGCTCTTGGGTCTGGTCAACAGTGATCACAAACAAGGACTGGATGAATGGGGTCAGCCCTGAGGAGAAGGACCTAGGACTGCTGGCTGACAAAAAGCTGAACATGAGCCAGCATTGTATGCTTGCAGCCCAGAAGGCCAAGAGTACACTGAGCTGCCTCAGCAGAGGGACTGTGACAGGGAGATGACTGTCCCCCTCGGATCTGCCCTCATGAGGCCCCAGCACCTCCAGTACTGCGGCCAGGTCAGTGCAAGAAAGATGTGGAGCTGCTGGAGAGAGTCCAGAGGAGGGACACGAAGAGATCAGAGGTCTGGAGCACCATTCCTGTGAAGAAAGGCCGACCGAGCTTGTTCAGCCTGGAGAAGGGAAGGCTCTGGGGAGACCTCATCGTGGCTTTCCAGTACTGCACTTGGCCTACGGAAAACCAGCCGAAGCCGCTGTGCGACGACCCTCCAACACAGCGCAGTGCCGCAGAAGTTAATTCCTCCGCTAAAGGCCCCAGCAACCCCCGCTGGGAGAAGCAGCCCCGGCAGCCTGAGCGCTCCCCTCCCCGCCCGCCGCCGTCCCACAGCTCCGCCCCGCGGAGCGGCCGTTACCTCTCCTCTTCTTCGCCTGCGCCGCCTCCCCCGGGAGCGGCCCGACCCAGCGCTCCCCATCCTCCTCGTCTTCCTCCTCGTTCTCCGCCGCCCCGCTCGCCTTCCTCTTGCGCTCGGGGTCGGCCGACGCCATGCTGCTGCGCGTCACTTTCCCGCGACGCTTCCCCTCCCCCCTCAGCCGGGTTCCCGAGAGCGGCGCCGCGGGGCGCAGCCAATGAGCGCGGAGCGCGCGCAGGAGCGGGCGGGCTGCGTTGAGGCGGAGGCGGCGGGCGGCGGCGCCGCGGTAACGGGCGGGCGGGAGGGACGCGGTGCCGCGGGGCTGACGCGGCCCCGGGGAAGGCCCTGGTTCGGCTGGGGGGCGGAGAGGACGGACGGGTCGGACCCCTCGACCGCTGTGGGAGGGGTCCCGCCGGACTCGTGCTGTTCTCAGGGGGCTGGTAGCGGGGCCTGGTAGCGGGGCCTGGGGTTTCTCCTTGAAATACATACAGTCTGCGACTGCGTAAAATCGGTCGTGAAAGTCAGCGATATTAAAAATCATCATAATCAAAACTTCTTTCTTTTTGCTAGGTGTTTAGAGATCTCTATTCCATGTCTGACAATGGCAGATTGTTACTGAGTGGAGCTGTGGGGTGATGGGAAGATAGGACGGTTGTTTCCATGCAGACCCCCTTTCACGTTTCCTTTCCGAAGGCTTCATTTCCTCATTTATTTATTTTTTTTCCTAAAAGCCTTCAGGATCTCTCAGCTCTGTTGCTGAGCCTTTTCGTAGTGATGAAAATATCCTGTTGGGGCTTTTTTTTTTGTTTGTTTTTATTTGTGTCTTTGCCAGTTGTTCTAAGGGGAAAAAAAACAACGCGGTGCATCTCAGGGCCGCTCAGCTTCTTTATTAGCCTTCGGTGGGGGGCTTTGCTGGAGGCATTTCGCAATTCTCGGTTAATGATGTGATGTACTTCTCTTTTATGTTATGGAGACGTTCCAAAACTCTTAAGAAGATAATGATTTTCCTTTGCAAAAACCACGCTGTTAGATTTTATCACGTTGTGGCCGTTTCAGTGTTCTCAGTGTTCTGTTTTTAATTATTTACGCAACAGATTTGCCAGGAAGGCTAAGCAGAGGTATTGCTTCTTCTCGGTTTGTTAGAACAGTACCGGTATTTGAGGAGAAATTCTGTTTGTTGTATTTATTTTCTTATCCACTCTGCTATGGCTTACTAGGCTGTTGGAAGTGCTAGTTAAATATTTCACTGTTCTCAAATTATTCATTTGTTCAGTATATTATTCTGTGATACATCTTTTTGAGTTCTGAAAATGAATTCCTAAGATTCACCTAGGAATTTATGCATCATTAAGATGACAAAGACACGCTTATTTCTTCTTATAAAAGACTTTCTGCCTCTAGTACAGCTAGGAAGTTGTAGTTCATTGTTTTACCTTAACAGATTCTCCCTTTCAGTAACATTTTGGCCATTGTAGTTTTCCTCATATATGCTGTTGATACATATATTTCTCTCAGTATACTTAACTTTAACATCATAGAGTCACCAAGGTTGAAAAAGACCTGCAGGATCATACAGTCCAGCCGACCACCCATCACCAATAGTTCTCTTTAAACTGTGTCCCTTAACTGTCTCAGTGTTCCTTGAACACCTCCAGGATCAGTGACTCACCATCCCCCCAGGGCAGCACATTCCAGCACCTGATCACTCTTTTGGAGAGGTGTTTTTTAACGTCCAGTACAAATCTCCCCTGGTGCAGCTTGAAGCCATTCCCTCTCATCCTATCACTAGTCTCATGAGAGAAGAGCTGACCCCCCAGCCCACTAGAAGCTCCTTTCAGGTAGTTATAATGAGCAATAAGGTCTCACCTGAGTCTCCTCACTGTAAAACATGTGTATGTGTCAGTTTAACCTGTTACTCGACTTTTTTTAATTTGATCTTTTTGGCCTGTGACTGTTTTCTGCTGACCATCCTAGTGCACTCCTTATTTACTTGTCAGCATATCTTTTGGCTTCTTTTTGCTTGTGTCCACAAAAATTGAATTCAAAGTCTTCCTGATGAACAAGTGGAAACTGTAAGGAGAGGTAGCCTAGTATGTTTATTGGAAGGTAGGAGAGGTAACTGTTGGAGAACTTTGTGGATATATGCAAGAAGGCAATCGTTTTGTAGACTGGCACTTATTCTCACATGGTTTCTTTGTTAGGAAAGAAGTTGCCCAGATGAACCAAAGTATTTTAGAAACCATTGCACTTTCTGATTCTATCAAGAATGTTGTTAGTGTCTTATTTCAAAATATTTCTACAGAAAGATTTGATCCTATCTGTAAATATAGAATAGTTAGCTGAAAACTTTTTGGATTCAAAGGGATTGCTTAGTTACAGACTTTACCTAATGGAGCAAGTGCGATTCAGCAACCTGTTAATTTTTGTTGATCTGCATGGTAACTTATCAATTTGCCTTGTTAACAGGCTGAAAAATTACCAGAAATCATGAATGACTCAGTTTGCCCTGTGGATGCCAAGGAAGAACTCCTACGTGAATGTGAGAATATTTGGAAGGAGATGGAAAAGGTAGGCAAATCATGAAAATTAGTCTTCGTTTGTTGTTAACTTTAGTCAGGATTTCTTGCTTATCTCTTCTCACTGCATGCTTACCATACCTCCTACAAAGAAATGGCAAGAACGAAATGAAGACCTTAAGAAAGGTCAATGGCAGGCATGTGGGCAGAGATGAAGGGTGTTCTGCAGCGTCAGTCTGAGTACAATGTGCTGATTTAGCTGCATCTTAAAATGAGAGAATACATTAAAACAAGGGAAAAATGAAGTGATAGTTACTTGTATTCTGGTAATAACAGTATACTGTAAGGGAGATCCTCTTTTTTTTTGCATTATGCAAGATGGGAATCAGTTGCTATTCACAAGCACTTAGGGTCTCAAATAAAGGAAAGACAGAATTGAAGAAGAAAGAAGGATCGTGCTCTTAGCGTGCGTTCATGAAAGCTGGCAGTTGCAACCTCAGTCATAAAATGCATCTCTTTTGTCAGATGGTCCAATACGCTAAAAGTAATGCTTTAGAGCAAGTTATATTTCTTTTTTACTAGGATTGGCCTAATTAAAGTAAACATTTTAACAGTTCTGAGGGAATGTTATGCATTTTATAAAATTCTGTTGAGATTAATGAAAACTCATGCTCTACATAACGTTTTGGGTTAATTTTTTACCTTCTATTTTATATGGTATTTATGCACCACTTATTTGGGTTGTTCTGTGTTGTAGGCTCAATGCATTAAAAGGATCAGAAATTTACCTAAAAATACTTGACATCTTAAAGCAGGATGAGGTACATATAAACTGTGGTTTATAAAGTATACTGTTTAGAAATAAAAAGCTAATATTATTAGCTTTGCGTGTAAACCTGACTTTTTTCTTTTTGTTACGTAGAGTTTTGCACAGTGTGCATCTTAGTCCTGAGCAAGCAGCAGAAAATCCTGTTACTAGCTTTCTAAATACCATAGTAAGATACAGAATGAACTATTGCTTAGCATGGTTTTGGAGGCTGTGGATTTTCTTTGAGAGTTTCAGACAAGAAAGGAAGATAGGGTGTTTATTATTTTCAATTTAATTGAAACATCTTTGAAATCTTGTATCTTGTTGACAGGGCATCCCATTCTGGATATGGGCATATTGTAGCTAAAAAAAATGTAAAGAGCATTATTCATTGAATTAGCTTCTCTGTTGATATTATCTATGATGTCTGTTACATTTATTGTGCCAGCATTAGTCAATGGCAACTGATACACTGCACGCTTCTGTTCTTCAGGTGTATAGTGTATTGACCTGCTAAATGATTTGAAACAAAACCTGTATTATAATGTAATTACTTTACTTGGAAAGCTAGAATAGTAGCCCTGGTTGCGTAAACTTCACAGCAGATTCCATGTTCAGTCTTGCTGTCCATGACTGTCTTGTTTATATAGCTTCTCATGTTTTTATCTGTTCAGTATTTTTCTCTGCACTAATGTTTCCCTTGTAGCTTGGTATTTTGCTCAAATTACACATCATTTGTTAGCTGCTGCTTTCTTACTTTTTCAGTTAATTGAATTTTTACTTCTTTGTTCTGAGGTATGATTTCAAAGTATTTCTTTATTTGATGTTCTGGGTAAGATTCTGAAGGACAGTGTAAGACCCAAGTCAAAACTTTTTTCCTTACAGTAAACAGTTATTGCTGCAATTTTAAAACGTAATATTTCTTTCCTCCAAAAGGTAGGAATGAGTAAATATTGTCTGTCTTTCGTTTGCTTTCTACCCAGTGTCAGAGCAAGCTAACACTTCTAACAGCAGAAACCATGCCAGACTCAGATGCCAAGGTAAAGCATGATTGGTTTTTTTTAATTCTCCACAAAATACTTCCTGTAAATAGAATATTTCCTTCCAAAAAAAGAAAACTAAATTACCTTTGCTTACTCTCTGAAGTTGTTGACTTTACTCTTACAAACTATGAGACTTATTTTGAAGTATGTTAATGCCCAGCAAATGCTGAAAGGTTGCATTGATGAAGCTTTTTGCATAAATGCAAAAAGAGAAGAGGTTAAGTGCAGTCCTGCCATGAAACCTGGTAAAGAACTAACACAGGCAGCAGAAGGGTGGGATTCAGTACTCTTGGATATAAATACACTTGGATTCAGTGTCTTTATATCTGTTTTTAAAAAATAATAATTTATTTTTAGTTTTTATTCTTTAGTTTTACTCTGGGAGTTTGTGTTCGTAAAGTAGAGTTGTTCCCCATTTTGTGGATATCAATAGAAAACTGATGTGCTTGAGTTAGAAATGACCTGAGCAATGCTAAGTGTATGAATATGAGCTCCTGGAGTTCTGGAGAGTGTTGCCTCACTATTTAGTTGCTTGCAGATTCTTAATAGGAGCTTTTAAAATTGAATTTATATGGGGACCCTCCATTTGGAAAATATATTGGTTGAGTGGATGAAATACATAGATTTTACAAATTTTATAAATCTGCCTCCTACATGACTTCAGGAAGTATATTCAGGTGCCTAATTCAGTATATTGGGACAATAGGCAGTTTTTCAGAGATTCTTCTCAAACATTCAAATATTTAATATCTAGTTAATTACTGGTTTTAATTTCTTGTCACTAATAAACTAAGTTCTAAACTAGAATAAGCAAAATGTAAAGAACTCTATTTATATGCTCAGAACACAGTTTTTCTCTTCTTACGGTACGGGATAAAGTTCTAGCATTAGAAATCACTTGTCTAGGCTTAATTGGGTGTAGGCTCAGAGGTGGTTTTGTGTTTGTTTGTTTTTTCCTATCTTTATTGGGGTCCATCATAACCTTCTAATTAACTTTGGAGAATATCTTTTCTTAAAATGAGACGGTGATTAAATTGAGTTGCAAGGGTTTATTCCACTTCATGATGGAAAATGAGGAGGAGAGGAGAAGGTCATGTTAGACCCTCGGTCAGCAATTTTTATGTGATCCTAATTTAAGCTCTAACATAGGCACTTCTGTTATCATTGTAGCTGGCAAAGAAGCTGTTTTGTTTTGTTTTTTTTCTTGCTGTTGAACCAATCAGTAAAGTTCACTCCTTAATCACCTCAAGATCATAATCTTGCAGTGCACTATGTGGGGTTTCATTGTTTAAGGATGATTTCAGTCGACAGTGTAATGATTTCCTTATTGAGAAGTGTATTTTGCTAGGAATAAATAAATGCAGTATGAGAAAGAGTTCTATTTATGCAGATGTCTGCAGTAAGTATTTGTTTGAGAGACATCAATCTACAGTTTCTGAATGGAAGTGTGTTAATTTCTTTGTATACTTCGCGTATGAAAACACTTCGTATATCCTTTTTATCAAGTTTAAAAGGTAACAGAGCAGGCTGATCATACCGTCAAAAGTAGTTTCTCAGTATTAGACAAGAGAGATGATACCACCTAAACTACAAAATAAAAAAACATTTGTATGGTGATTTTTTTTGTTGCTGTTGTTTAAGGTTTTTAATTTTGTTTTCCAGTCCTGTTAAATATTTTAAAAGATTTCCCAAGTTACTTTCAAAGTTACTTTGAGTTGTGAAAAGCCAAGCTTAAGGTGTCAGTTCTTTGTTTTGTTATTGAGATCTTAGATGGTTATTGTTTTTCTTTTTTTTTTTATGATGATGGAAAGCTGAATACAGTCAGTAGTTTCTTTTATTGAAGGCAGCAGTGCTTACTGCACTTACATGTATGTTTACTTCCTTATACTGTAATTGGACAGTGTGTCACATATATGTGTATTTTTCTTCAAATAATGTGTGTAATCTCCAGTTTCAGGAAATGGAATGGTAATTACATGTGTGTGTGTGTGTATTCTTTCTCCAGATCACAGTAAAATTAACAGAGTAAGAGTCTTGTTTAAGAATCTTTGTCATTTGGGTATTGTTGTTGTTGTTTTTTTGTGGTTATTTTTAATCAACTTTCCTGAACTGATGTATTCCCCTATTGCTCCAGTATTTTCAGTGATGTCAGTGAGCTAGAATAGTTATCTAAAGCTTCTTGCTGTTGAGTCCATAGATGTAGTTTTAGTAGAAAATACATTTGACTACTGCTTTTTTGAAAGAAAATCTTTTGTTTAGTCATCATGTCTATCCATCTGTCCATTTAATGGTAAATGTGCCTCTGCCGCATATCAGAGGACAGTCAAGGATGTGAAATAATGATGCTTCTAGAGGCTTATCTTTACTTGTAATTATCTGATACTACAGAGGCAATTAAGGAGAAAATTGCAAATGTGAGTGTTTCTGATTTCTGCCTCTTGAAATAGGAGTGAAAATGTTTTTTTTTTTTTACTTCAGCAATTGCTCTTGTAGTCCTCCAAAGGACAAAATGGTCTTTCGCAGTAGTCACTCTTTTGTTTCTGCTGTGTAAATCTAGTAAGTGAAGTTTGATTCCACTCTATTCCATTACATTCCAGTACACTTCAGCACACTTTAAAAGATGCATAATTTCTTTTAATACAGGTTTCCTTGTTACTGACACGAATGCAGGCTTTAAGAGCAGAGTATTATCAGTGGCAAAAAAGAAATCCTGAATGTAAGTAGCTGCTTACCTGTAAGACTTAGTCATGTATAGTTCTGCAGCGTTCTGTATCTGAGCAGCTGAGGCTGTGTATGTATTGACTGTCTTACTGTATTATCATACTATAACTAGTTAAAAGTCAAATAAAATGCTTCCCAACATACCATTCATCTTTAATTTCTAGCAGTTACACTATTTTCTTTCAGTGCTTCAGTTTCACTCAAAGTGATTTTCACTAAAACGTACAATTCTGGAAGAGAATGCAAAATCAATTGGTTAAATAGAAAATAATTGTTAGCGAATTTCTTAAAATATTTTATCCTGAATCAGAAACATTCCCTATTCTGTCACTCTCTTTCATGTTTCTCCTTTCTGTGATTGTGTCTTCTGCATTTCTTGTACTTCCTTTTTTTTTGGACAGGTTTACGTTGGCAAATAGTTTTTGGTCTTTTTTCTGCAGTCTTAAAAGAGGCTGATATAAACTAATAGTAATTTACCTAGACAGGTTTTTAACTGTAGTTCCCTTATTATTTTTAGTTAATATTTTTGTATTATGCTGAACTAGCTGAAACTTTGAAATATTCCTTTAGTGGTAACCCCCTGCAGTGTATTAAAATATCTGTCTTGGATTAAGTAGGCATCAGGGATTTCAGGCTAAGAAAAATACTAAAAACTTCAATTTGTTGTAACAGTACAGGAATCCAGATTGCTTACTGAAAGCACAAACCACTGAGGCAAGCAGTAGGTCTTCAACATTGTCTTTAGGCACTGAAAAACATTCAAAATCTAAGTGTAAACAAAGTCTTCAGATTTGCTATTTTAGTAAATCATAAGAGTTTATACTGCCCTACCACTAGTAGCCTGATAGCATCCATTTTTCTCATGTCCACTATCTGTTAGTACCTTTCAACTTACTAAGTTTTGTTAATCATTAAAGCATACATGGACTCAACTTCTTTGAGTATTTTAATGCCAGATAGTCTTGTTCTTCTTAGCATTCCTGTCATTTTGGATACACAACGCAAACAGCAAATTGTGATTTCCAATACTTTTATTTGGCAAAGTCAGAATGCATTTTTAGATGAATATTAGAATCACTTCCCTAGCTTCTCTCAAAGCTCATGTACTTGCAGCAGGGCATGTGGTCAAGTAAGAAGAGCTGGAAAAATGAAAAATACTTCTTTTAAATGGTTGGTGTTGCTCACTGGAATAAATTCATAGTTTATGTGCTTTATAAGCCTGCCTCTAAGAGAAGTCAGCCTCAAATACTTCTTAGAATTACGTAGACCAAAAGCATGATATTGCATAAAATCGGAAAAAAAAAACCCTAAATGAACTTAAATAGAAATAACAGGAATACCTTAGGTTCTCTGCCTGATAGTATTTAATTTTATTAAATTAATTATATTCATGTTATTGATGAGGTCTTGCTCTAATATTAGTACAGAACATTACTTCAATAGATCTAAAGCACGAGCTTGATTGGTGAGTGCTTTACTCATATTTTGTTTGAAGATTTAGAGATAGTAATTTTCTAAGTAAAAGCGATTTCATCCTGGCATGTAACTTGATGCATTTTGAGCTCATTAATTTTGCTGGTTTATTTATATCGCTGAAGAATTACTTTTAAAGTGTTAAGACTTCTCATAAATAGTTCAGATTTAAAACAACTATAAAATTACTTTCTCAAAGTATGTTTTGCAAAATTGATGAAATCGATTGTATTGCATTTAAGAGATATTTAATGTTTGGGTTTTTTTTTTGTTTTGTTTTTTTTTTTTGTTTTTTAGGGAAAAGCATTTATTGAATTTTATTTAAGATTAGAAATTCAGTGTAAAAGCTTGGGCAAAACACATTCTCATCATTTTAACATCTGAATGTGCTAAAGTAGCTTTAGTTTTCATGTTGATAGAAAGAGTCATATGCTTCAGGTTTTTCAGAGTCATACACTGACGCACATACTTGAAATTGACACGACACTGTGAGCTGACTGAAATCCATTGAAGGCTACTAAATACAACAGTTCATTTCTTACTCAGAAAATCACTGGGTTTTGCAGAAGCATTCTAGGAAAACATTACCCCATGCTTGAATAACATTTTCCTTAAGTCCTGCTGTTGCTCAAGGTTTTTGTTAGGTTGTTGACCTTACTGGTCATTTCATCTCCTGACATGTAGCTATTCTTGTAAAGTGAGGATGGTGCTTTTATGTTTTTCAAATGTGATAGGACAAAGGGTAGGGATGCCATCCAAAGAGACCTGGACAAGCTTGCAAAGTTAACCGTATTAACCATATGAGGTTCAGCAAGCACAGGGTACCATGCCTAGGTTGGGAGTCTCCCGGATGGAGACTGGGAGAAGAACTCATTGAGAGCAGACATGCAGGCAAGGGCTTGAGGGTTCTGGTGGATGAAAAGCTCGACACAAGCCAGCAGTGTATGCTTGCAACTCAGAAGGCCAACTGTATCCTGGACTGCATCAAAAGAGGGGCGGCCAGCAGTGAGAGGGAGGGGACTGTCCCCCTCTGCTCTGCCCTTGTGAGGCCCCACCTGCAGTACTGTGTCTTGGCCTGGGGTCCCCAGCACAAGGAAGATGAGAAGTTGTAGTGGTTATGGTGGAGACCACCGAGGTAATCAGGGCGCCTCTCCTACAAAGAAAAGCTGAGGGTGCTGGGCTTCTTCAGCTTAGAGATGAGAATGTAACTTTCCAGTACTCAAGGGGAGCTTGTACCAGGAGGGAGAGTGACTTTTTGCATGGTCTGATAGTGATAGGACAAGGGGAGACATTTTTAAACTAAACATTACATGTAAGGAGGATTTTTTTTTTATTCAGAGGTCGGTGAGGCACTGGCACAGGCTACCTGGAGAAGCTATGGATGCGCCATCCCAGGGGCATCCAAGACCAGGCTGGATGTCAGCCTAGATGGCCTGATCTAGTCAGTGGGAAGCCACCCACAGCAGGGGGGTTGGAGCTGAATCAGCTTCAAGTTTCATCCCAAACCAAGCTGTTATGTGATTCTGTGTAGATTTCACAGTCCTGATCAAGCAGTTGGGAAGCACTTAAGTATCAAACCGTAATGCATTTGAAGATATTAATTAAGTGTCCACGTGCATCTACCAAACCAATCTCCCTTTTGGGATGGCAGCATCCTGGTCTGTCTTGGAAAGAACATTACCAGCAGATCAAAAAATGTGATTATTCTTCTATAGTGAAGCATCTGGAGACTGCATCTGGAGTGTTGTACCCCTTTTCTGGGCTCACGGGTATGGGAGAGACATGGGCATGGTGAAACAAGTCTAGTGACATGCTGTGGATGCGAGTAAGGGCTTGGGGCATCTGACATACAAGGACAGCTGGATTGTTTAGACTGATGAAATCTTAGTAGTGTGTATAAATACCTGCAATAATAAAGTAAAGAAGAAAAAAAACGGACTTGGTACTATTCAGTGAGTGGGCAAAGGCTAATGATGACTAACTGAAATAGAAGGGAGCCCATTTAAACAGATTAAGAAACCTTTTTACTGTGATGGTTACTTGAGCAAGTTGCCTAGGAAGGTTTTGGGTTCCCCATATTTAGTGATAATAAAAATCCTAGTGGACCTTCTCTTTCAGTTTATCCTGCTTTGAGTTAGTGCTGTATTGCACAGTCTCCTGAGGTCCCTTCCAAACACAACTGATATATGAGAAATTCTGAATCTCTGCGTAACCTAGATTAGATATTTGCAAAATATGAGCACGTGGTCTGTAGAAAATTTGGCTAAATATTCTATTCAGATAAGTTCTAATTAAGTTCTAATAAAACAGTTTGTGTGTACAACGGAAAAACCAGTGTACAAACTCAGTTTACATTTAAAAGTAAAGTTAGAGTAGTAGCAAACCTTCTGACAGTTGTTCAGTCATTTAATGAGCCTGTTTTAGAGTGAATTTGAAGACTGGAGGAATTTGATTTCCTGCGTTGTTGGAAACTCTTCCACTGACAGCTCAGGCTTGCTTATCTTGAAATACATACTTTGCATTTCGAAGTCATGTACCTCTTCTTGTTCATGTATTTTAAATATACACAATGCTTTTTTCCCCTGAAGTGACTGAAATACATACAGACCAATTCATTGTATTTTTCAGTAATTTCTACTAATCCAGAGGTACTGCTGTTACTGGGAGAAGAAGAGGTAAGTCTCTTTTTCTGTTAATAAATAACTTCTTGCTTAAATTTTTAAAAATTCTATGCAGCTCCTATGTTTTCCTGCAGCTGCTCCTGTGGTGGACTTCTGGTAAGCTAGTCTGTATACTTGTATAGGCATTGTGATTGTTATAATGCTTATCTTCCTCTGAATTATCATTACTAAAATTTCCTAGTTGTAACGGGAGATCTTTTAAGCCAAAGTTTTCTTCATTTATTGCACTACGTTCTGTAACATAATATGTTATAAAGAAGATTTTGTATCCTTACGTTTAGACATCTGTGAAAATATTCTGCAGATACTTTGAGTTCTTGCGGACTTGAAAGGTCAAATCAAGAATGCATTAGTGGTTGCTTCACACTATAGTGGTCAGACAGTGATATGCAACAGTAGCTACTAATACGCACACTGCTGTGGTTTAAAAAAAAGTCTTTCAGGTTTTTCCTCTTTGCAGCTTTTTTCACTCTAGAATCGCTGACAGCAGAGAGCCCATCAGCTGTTAAGAGTCATTGTTAATGAAATCTTAATGAAATCATCTAATTTCACTGCATTGCCATGTTATATTTTATCTACCACGTTTTGCTGAGGGTTCACGTGTTTTTTCAAGTGTGGTGTGTACACAGTGCACTTGCATCGGTTAGTATTTTTTATAAGGTTTTGTTTCCTTGAGCAAACTATAAAACAGTTTTCACGGTCTATACGAAAGAAGACAAAAACACATCCAGATTGTAGGTTTATATTAAAAGGGCATAAGCTCTTAGGAACATTGCTTTTTAGAGCATAGTACATTAGTGAAAGACCCACTCCTTGAAGATGTTCCTTACCTTTAACAACAGGTGCACCTCCTGGCTGCAGTAGTTAACTTATTTCTTCCTTTTTCCTGTCCCGTATACAGTCCATATAATTAATGCATGCAATTAGTCTTTCTTTGCAGCATCTTTCTTTTTCTCTGCCATCCATTTGATGTATGTGCATTTAGTATTTCATCAGATGAACAGTACACGTGAGTGCTCCATGATCTCCCTCAAGTAAAATTGACAATGTTTTGCAGTATTTCAGTACATTATTGAGCATCTGCAATGTAAAACTGTCAACAGCTTCAGCTGGATTTTAAAGCAGTATGTCACTTGACCCTTGCTTCTTAAGAAATTGCAGATAATTTTGGCTGTTTTTACCTGATACATGAAACCAGATGTACAGATAAAACCTTACATAGAACAAACAGTAGAGGCCTGGGTATCTGGAAATTGTAGGTTTATTTTTACTTTTTTTTTTTTTTTTTAATAGTTGCAGAGAGTAAAGAAAGAGCTTGAAATAGTGCTGTCAGCAGTTCAGTCAAAGAATGAAAAGCTGAAAGAAGATCTGGAAAGGTAATACAATAATTGTGACTTAAGAATTGTTGTTTAGGGAAAACTGCATTGCATTTATCAATTGCACTACTTCCTATTTTTCATGTTTTAAAGAGAGCAGCAGTGGCGTGATGAACAGGAGCAAATACTATACACCTTTAGAGAAGTGGAAGAAGAAATGAAAAAAGAGGCTGTAACAGATTCTGAAAAAAGGTATTGCTGTAATGTCAAATTTTTCGTATTGAACAATTTATATTTCATCAAAAGTATGTGACCAAACAAATACTTAAACTTACTGCTTCCTTTGTAAAATATAACAAATAATAAGATGATCTTTTAACAATAGAACATAAGTGCCTTTTTTTAATTGAGAAAAAGAAATACTTCTTTGAATTTCATATTTTGTTGGTATGTTTTTACTATTACATTGGCTACTAGAGTATTTCAAGAACTGAAAAACCAAATGTCGGAATTAAAGGAATATAAGAAAAAACTCATGAATGCTTTGGGTGAGTTCCTAGAAGAACACTTTCCCCTTCCAGAGAAAAATGGAAATGCTAAAAAGAAGGTAAAGTTCAGTTGGTGTGGTTATTCCATTGTTCTTGTATTTTTTTTGTGGTGGTTTGTTTTTTGTTTGCTTGTCATCTAACTTATGTTTGGAATGCTTCATTTTTATTTTGTTCAACTCACTGGTACAGAATCTTCAGTTATTTTGAAATATATTCTTACCGCTGATCTTTTATGTTTAATCAATGTATTTCAGCTTGGTTTGTATTATTTAAGGCTGTTCCAGCTGAATGTTTTTTATACATATAGCCTTTACCCAATAAGATGCACTAAAAGCTGTGCCAAATCTGAAAATGATTTGGGGTTCACTCCAAATTGCTTTTTTTTTTTTTTTTTTTTTTTTTTTTTTACTGGACTGGGCAAGTGAATTCATGTTTTCCTTGGCAAAGCAAATTTTAATTGCCTAACAATGCTTTTGGAGCAGTAGTAAGAACAAGTGTTTATAATTACAATATAGTTTAGAATGTTAACCATCAGTTCCTTTTCAGGAAAACTGAGCCAAAAATTATCTTAAAGTTTAGGGAAAATAGGCAGTCAGGGAGTATTTTGCATAATAAATTCAAAGTCTGCAGTAAAAATAAACCTATTTAAAAGACTGATTAGAAAAAAGCTATAAATAAGGTGGGGGTTGATTTGGATTTCATGCACATGTAGAACACAGAAATAGAATTCTTGAATCTAGTTACTTGTTACTGCAGACAACCACGTCGTACAATTTCTAGAATATTCTGATCTTCATTTTAAATTCTTTTTGGTTACTACTCTTCCTATTGGTGTTTGTTCTAGTGTTTCAATATCCTGGTTAGTTACTCTGCTAATTTACAGTCTTAAATTTACTCATGTCTGATAGACATCCATATATTCTTAGGCCAGTATTGTCCTTGGAATAGCTCCTTCTTTCCTGTATTTTCCTTTCCTAATACATGAGTAGATAGTGGTCTCATCCCTTTCTCTTTGTTTTATGATTTGAAAGAGTAAATCTTTCTGTTTGTTGAGAGCTTTTCATTTCTCTGGCTTATCCTAATACTTACTGTCTATATTTGGTTCCTTTCTGACTTTGTGTTTTTTTGATTTTTTTGTAATCTGGTAGAAACCAGTGTTATAAACAAAACATTACTTGCTTATATTCTTCACTAAAACAAAATAATACACTCTTGTCTTTTTTCTTCCTGTTATTTCTAACTGATGAGACATGAGTTTCTACTAAAGTATCTTGGATTTATATAGTACATACTTAGCACATAGAAATACCAGATGCAGCCTTTGAGACACAGTGATCATCTCTGAAGTCATCCACATCTTCTTGTACTGTGTTTCAGTTCTTCTCCATATCTGTGCTTTCCAGAATCTTGCTGTTAGTAAATGTTGATCACCCTACTGTTGTGGTTTAACCTGGCAGCTCCACACCACGCAGCTATTCGCTCACTTCCCCCTCCCAGTGGAATGGGGAAAAAAAAATAAAAGCGTATAACACATAGGATGAAATAAAAGCTATTTACTAAGATAGAAAAACAGAAATAATAGAAATTACTTTATTGTGTATATACATACGCAAAACAAATATACACTGTGCAATTACACGCCACCTGCCACCCAGTCCCAGGGCAGTGTCTGTCCCAACCCAGCCAACTTGCCTCAGTTTTGCAGTTGACTGGAGGTACCACATGTTACGGAAAATCCCTTTGTCCTCTTCAGGTCAGCTGTCCTGGTTCTGTCCTCTCCCATCACTGTTGCACCCCCCAGCCTGTTTACTGACATGACAGTACAAGAAGCTGAAAAACGGAAGTGTCTGGCTCTGTACAGTCCTGCTCAGCAACAACTAAAACATTTGTGTGTTACCAGCATTATTTTTCTCTCAAAGCCAAGACATAGCATCATACTGGACACTATGAGGAAAATAAACTCTGTCCCAGCTGAAGGACAACCTACACCTTTTTTGTCACCATTAAGAAATTAAATTTCAGTGATTATGATTCTATGAGTCTACGACTTAAGAATCCATGACTTTAGTCTTCCTTCAGTAAGATCTATTTCCTCATTTCAACCTGATCTCTCATCTTCAGTTTGCTGGTTCTTACTCATCTTGCAGGTTTTAGGATGTTCATTCAAATACTGGTTACTTTCCCAGTTGCACTGTAAGCTGTTGTTCACTTTTCTCCCCATGGATATCATATCTTTAAAAACGTGTTTCATATAATGAGATACACAAGTTCATTTGCTACTCTATATGTGATTCATATAAAAATCTGGTCTGGAAGTGGTCTCTGGAATTCTTGCAGTCCAGCCCTATCAGCAAGGCCAATTTCAAGGTTGGATCAAGTTCCTCACAGTCATCTCCCGCTAAGTTTCAAATGGAAGAAATGGCGTATTCATGTCTGTGTTTCAGAATTCTCAGGAACAACTTACGTTAGGGTCTCTCAGCGCAAAATTCAGTTCCTTGCGTTTTCTTGGCCTTCATTGCACTGTTGGAAATTGTATTAGTTTTTGCACTCTGTTTTCCATGCAGTTTTTCTTATTTTAAAGGAAATCCCATCACCCAAGGTCTTTGGGATTAACCTATGCTTTCCCACAGGAGCTTGCTTTATAACTTTATTTGCTTTTACTTAAGACTTATTTTGATAAATTTCCAATCAAGGTCTTATTTTTAGTTTTGTTTACATTCATTGAACTATTTAAACACAGGTTATGTTCTGATCAATCTTGTTTTTCTTTCCAGTCCTTGTGAATTTGTATCTTCTGTATCTTTCAGTGTAATTGTTTCTTAGCGGTTCAGCTACTGGTCCCCTATAGTCAGCATCTGAAATTATCTATAAAGGATGGAGAAAGACATCTTCCTTAATATGTCAGAAATAAAAATTGTCTGCATTAGCAGTAGAATTTGATGCTACCTGGATTCAAAAGAAGGCATTATTCACATCTCTTATCAGCTTGATTTGACAGTACTTTTCCTCTGTACTTGGCACTGTTGAGGCTGCACTTCAAGTACTGTGTTCAGTTTTGGGCTCCTAACTATAAGAAAGTCACTTAGGCCCCGGAGTGTGCCCACAGAAGGGAAATGAAGCTGTGAAGGGTCTGGAACGCAAGTCTTATGAGGTAACTAGGATTGTTTAGTTTGGAGGGGACTCAGAAGACCTTAATCACTCTTCACAATGACCTAAAAGGAGATTGTAGCTGTGTGGGGGTCAGCCTCCTTTCCCAGATCACTAGTGACAGAATGAGAGGTAACGGCCTTGAGTTGTGCCAGGGGAAAAATTCTCTAAGAGTGGAATTGCAGCGGAACAGGCTGCACAGGGAGGTGGTGGAGTCATCATCCCTGGAGGTTTTCAGAAAGAAGGTAGATGTACTGAGTGACGTGGTCTGGAGTGGTCACAGGCATGGGTTGCTGTTTGGACTCTATGATATTATTTGTATTTCCAACCTTAATGCTTCTGTTATTTTAACTCTTAATTCTCTGTTAGTAGTTTCGTGTGACTTCATAGAAGCTTCTAGACTGTGAATGAGTTCATGCAATTAAAAGCAGAGTGAACTGCTGTAAACTTGACTTGGAGTTCTACCTGCCTTCCACCAGACACCAGCACTTAGGGCTGGGATTAAAGATTAATCATAGTTAGCTTCTGTTGCCACACTCTGACAGGCACCTTTAGTATAGCCAGTGATTGAGGTAAGAACTGTCTTGCATTTTAAATCTTAGAAAAAGTCTTAGACTCATTTTTTTTTCTTTAGGTAAAAATAGTCATGTGCAGAAATACTTTTTATGCAAATCTCTCATGAATGAAGAAGGTATCTTTCAGTTTAAATAAACAGGTGCTGATCATCTGGCTTAAAAGTGGCTTCATGTGCATTAATTGATTATATATACTTATTAAAATTAGTAACACTTAAAATATGTAAGTAATATAATACTATAAACAATGCTTATTACATATATTATAAAAACAGGAAAATACATTTGCTAGCTCTGGGTGAGTGCAAACATCTTTAAACCAACATCCTTAAGATTTTATTATTTATGTATCAGTTCTATTAATTTCTGAAGTAAAAAGATAGTTTTAGCTTTGACACACAAATATGAAACTCAGTTAACTGATTGTTGAAGTAGCATTTTTGACAACAGCCCAGGCTATGACGCGTCTTCATGATTCTTCCCTGGAAGTTTTTGCAGCTTCTCACAATAGGTTCTGCTTCCTTAGGCTAGTATCAACATAAAGGCAGATAGATATGCATTATTGAGCCCTGGCTCAGTTGTGACTTGTACATGATTTCTTTGGAGGAAGCCGTATGTCCTCTTTGTGGCCTTGTGTTAAGAACTGTGATGTAAAGAAGGAGCCAGAATTTTCCTTTCATAAATTATTGGCTTTTTCCTCTTCTGTTCCAGAACTGGAGTTTGTATAATGTTCTGCACAGTGCTTAGTAAGCAGCCAGCACTTACGGATTATTTTCTATTTTCTGTGTTCAGTGTGAATAGGGAAAGTTGAGAAAATTGAAAAAAAGAACCAGGTTAAATAAGCAACAGTACAAGCAGTTTTACTGACACCGTTTTTATTTTAATTTTCTGATGTATGGCTGTACAGAGAATTTTATGATTCTCTCCTGAACTTGGACACTTTTTTTTTGCAGGGGTAAAATAAATTCTAATTTGGAAGTCATGAAGAAATATTATGGCACTGTGAACTATAATCTGAAGCTGTGTCAGATTTGCAGTTTACTGTAAACATTTCTCTGATGTTAAAAAATTGCTGTTTTTGTAACAGCTCATATTAACAGAATGTTCTGCATGATGCTACATCTAAAACACGATGCACTTGGTTTAATTTCAGTGTAGGTGGCTGTATTACAGTCATCTAAGATTAAATGTAATGATTTTTAAAGTAATTAGAATACTGAAGTTCACGATATTGCACTGACAAATGTATTATCAAACCCTACCTTGTACTATGACTGAACAAAAGCATGTCTTCATCTGTTGTGTACTATACCATCAAATAATTATGTGATTTTCCTTGTCCTGAATCTTTTGTTTTGATATTTGTTTGTTTGTTTTTCCTGTTAATTTGACTGGAGGGTTTATATTTGCAGAAATACTCTGAAAAGCCATCTGAACAACTGTTAACAATGCATGAAATTTTAGAGGTAAGAAGATACTATGTAGAGCTTTAGGTGATTTTCTAATACTCAGATCTGTCTGCAATCTATTAATAAGATAAATAACAATATGACATACTGTTCAGACAATTTAAAAGTGTAATGTTTAGGAATTATTTATTTCTATTTTACTTTTTATCAAATTAAACTTCCATGTTTTTATGAGACTAGATAACAAAGTTTTCCGTTTCAACAGCAAAAATGATTTACCCCTTATTTCTGTATATTTTATAGACGTTTTAAGAGTCTTAGAGGTTCATCTGAGGGAAAACATCAAACAAACCATTCAATTTTGTGCTATGTTTTGTATGGTTTAAATACAAGTATTTCTGAAACGCATCATCAGTTATAGGGGAACTAAGTAGTATATCTGTTAACTGGATTACCTTCTCTGACGTGAGGAAATCAGTGGGTCTTGATTCACATATTTCTAATGGATTTTATGCTAATATAGTGAAAAATATGCACTAATAGTACAACTTAAGATTTTGAATTGCCAAGCATAATTCTGAAGGAGCATTAAATCTTTTCACTAGCATTGTTCCATCTGGTCTTAAAAGTAATTTCCTTTCTGTCCTCCATCCTTATTCTTCAGACAGTTGTAAGCATCTGTGTGTAAAACCTCCCAGAAAAAAATACTTTTATTTTCTTGAGAGAAGAACTTGATGAATAACAGTCTGTTGTTAAGATGCTATGATCCGGTCACTATGACATTGTTGTACTTTAGTTTAAAGCCCAGACTTTTACTTACATCATCAAAATCATTTTACATGCCTGAAGTATCTCAGCATGCCTATTAATGTCAAATTAGACAGAGTTTGAAAACAAACTCAAGAATTTGAAATAGATATGTTTTCCGTAGGGAATAAATTGCCCTTCTTATTTTTTTCTGATAATACTAGTCTTCTTAAAATGTGAACACATCCAAATAGTGTCTGATTTCCGTGTGAAAGAGCTTATTAGTTCCAGAAATTCAGATATTTTTAACCATGTTGGCCTACACTGTGAATGTCTCTTATCTTTATTTTATGGTGATGGTGGTTGTGATTTGTTTTTGTTTTTTTTTTTTATTCTATTGAGCAACTTGGTTCTAGTTTCAAAACCATTTGCTTAGATACAGAAAATAGTTTCTTAAAAAGACAAGTGCTAAGTCGTATTTCTATTGTAATTACAGATTTACTGTTGTAGAACTGTCACAGATACCCAGGATTACAGTGGAAGCATGTGTTCATAATGACATCTCCTTAAGTGCTTGCTTCTTGAATAATGAAAGTGTACATCCACATAAATCCATTCTGACAGGCTAGGTGTATACATTTACATTATTCACATATATTAACACCTGCTTTGTTTAATTAGTAAAAAAGTACCTTAGCAAGTTGTAGACTTATTCATCATGCAAACTTCAAAATTTTTATTATACTGATTTTTATTCCACAAGTAAGCTACATTTTTCATATATTATAAATATTTTTTTCCCTTTGAACAGTTTAAGAATTATATTACTATCAGATTTAGAATTAATTAAAACTTGTTTAAAATTTGAAAAATATTTAAAATATGAATGTATGTAAATGGCCATGAAGACAATTTTGGAATACAAGATGTCAAAGAAGACTAAGCAACAACTCATCTACAGCAATGTGATTGGAGCAAATACTCAGCATTGGAGCCAATGAATACAAAATATATAAACTAGAGCAGCTCTTCAGAGCATTCTTTAAAAGACAAAAAAAAAAGTGATATTTTTTTTAATAGTACTAGGTGGGGAAAACTGTTTTTATGCATTTTTCAACAGCAAGAAAGAGGCAAGCAGAGTATTTTGTACTTGCTGAAACTAGGTAAGCTAGGATTCTGCAAACTCGGCAGAATAATGAAGTAGCTAGGCTTAATAAAGAAAGCACAACAGGATAGGCAAAATCAAATAATCTGTAAGTATGCATTCCATGTGACCAATATTATGAGGACATAAACACAGTCTTCAAGAGCACAAAAAGAAAGTCAAAACTGACGTTTAATTTTCAGTCTCTCTTAACTAATAGTGTATTTAGGTAAGGCAGAAACCAAAGAGTAATGAAGTATTGAGAGGTGGTTAATTGTTGTAAGGTACTTGTCATAAGCAAACAAGGAGTGGTTTTAAGAATTTGCCTGAGAGCTGGTTAACATTCAAGTACCACTTCCTCCAGGCCCTGGATTGCTTGGTCTATTGGATTGCTTAAGTATATCAATAGCAAATGGAGCCTAGGCCCTGCTGCCCAATGAGGTGGGTGCTCGGGTAATGGAGGGCATTGAGAAGGCAGAGTTACTGAATGCTTTCTTTGCTTCATTCTTTACTGCTAAGATTGCCATTCATGAATTCTCAACCTTGAAGGTGAGAGAGAATCTGGGGCAGAAAACTCTTTGCCTTGGCCATGGAGGATCTGGTCAGAGATCGTTAGGGAAACATGACACACACAAATCCAAGGGCCTCTGTGGGATACACCTGCAGGGAGGGAGCTGGCAGAAGCAACTGCAGAACTGCTCTGTCAGTTTTGAAAGGAACTGGAAAATGGGAGAGGTGCCTTGAAGACCAGTGGGATACTAGCGTCACTCCAGTCTTCACAAAGGGCAAGAAGGAATACCTGGAAAAATACAGGCCTGTCAGCCTCACCTCTGTCCCTGAGAAAGTGATGGAGCAACTTGATCTGGATGCCATCACCAAGCAGGTCAAAGCAGAGGTTTATCAGGAGTAGTCAACATGGATTCATCAAGGGGAAATCATTCTTGACCAATGTGGTAGTTTTCTATGATGTCATGACCAGCTGGGTGGATAACGGGGGAGCAGTGGATGATGCCTACTTTGACTTCAGCGAGGCTTTTCACATTCTGTGATAATGTCCTCATAGGTAAGCGTAGCAAGTGTGGGATACGTGAGAAAGCAGTGAGGTGGATTGAGAACTGACTGACCGGTAGAGCTCAGACAGCTGTGATCAGTGGCGCAATCTAGTTGGAGGCCTGTAGCTAACAGTGTTCCCCAGTGGTTAGTACTGCATCTGGTCTTTAACATCTTCAGCAGTAGAGTACATCCTCAACAAGTCTGCTGATGATAGAAGGGCTGCTCTAAAAGTAGTGCCACCTCTTTCTGATTTGGTTCGCTCACGATGTCAGAGGCAGGTGTTGGTGGTATGGCCACAGGGGCTGAACCTCCCCACCAGTACTCTGTTACATGCTGTTGCTGTGTGACAGAAGGCAGCAGAAGGGCACTGACAAAATGACGTCTGACATGGACATGCGTATGGAGCAAAGGTGTGGCACTGAGTTTCTCTGTCTGAAAAAAATGGTACCTGCTGACATTCATCAGTATTTCCTGAATACTTATGGAGACCAAACAGCGCATGTGAGCACAGTGAGGTGGTGGGAGGTGCATTTCATCAGTGGTGACAGTGTGCACTTCCACTGGTATAGGTTTTTATGAGCATTGGTAGTAAGTCAGTTACGGCTCTGAGACAAATAATTTCCAAAAGTCTCTCTCTCTTGATCGTGTAGGTATTTCCTGCTGCATTCACATTCATATTTCTTAGGCATCTATAGTTATACCATCTAAAATTCCTTTTAAGGATTTTTTTTTTCATATGCAGTGACAAACTTAGCATTGATAAAAGGGGAATTCTAATTTCCGTAACATGTTCTTAAGTTTTCCACTTTTGGTCTTTCAGGTGCTCTTGAATCAATTAATATGCACACCGCACGAACCCTATGTAACAGTTGATGACTCATTTTGGCCACCTTATCTGGAGCTGCTACTGCGAAGTGGGATTGTCCTGAGACATCCAGAAGATCCAAACAGGATACGCCTGGAAGCCTTCCACGAGTAGTGTAGTCTACATGTTCACTTTTAAAACAAAACAAATCAGTAGTACTTCTACTTATGGGGAGGATATACTTATGTATCTGCTGAAAATTGCTGTAAAAAGGCTCAATGGTGTTCTACATGAGAACTTTGAGGGTGAGGGGGGACTGAGAACAGTCCAGTGTTAAGTTCTAGCATTTTTTCTTGGCTTTTTTAGCTCTACCGTTTTTTGTTTGTTTTTTGTTTATTTTTTTAAGAAAGAAAAATCTTTTTGAAGTGCATCTGATTTTGCCTACTTAATTGGTTATTATGTATAATTACAGATCCTGGTAGGTGTTGTCCAGAAACACTGACTTTTCTTTGTTGTAAACTGCTTGTTCAGATGCCCTCCATTCAAAGTCTGCTGCTAATGTCTAACTTGCATGCACATTGACTTTTTTTTTTCCCCCCTTAATTATTCAGGGCTTTTTAGAATGGTCCTTTTGTTTGTTTGTTTTTAAATATTTTGTACTTTACTGTCCTTTTCATTTGTAATATAAAATCTTTTGAGGTGGGACGTACTTTTTTAAAGTCATTAATCAAGATCTTCGTTGATCTCCTGTGATAGTATAAATTGAAGAATAAAAAACCTATTAACCACTAAGTAGCTGGTGTGTTGGTAGTTTTCTATTGTTTTGTTTTCTTCCTTAAAAGCAACAGCAAAAACAAAGAAAACGAGAAGGACATTTTGGTCTATGAAGGCAAGCAAGCTCCGGAGGAGATTAAATATCTATTATTTTTCATAACACAAATACTATATCCAATTAAATAAACAGAACTGTTTAAGAAAGCATGTCTTCCTAGGAAGATTAAACTTAAAATTTTGGAACTCTGCTGTTCCAGAAAGCTTTTCTGCTTAGGGTTCAGACATGCATTCCTTAGGCCTAATTTAGTCATTTATTACAGTAAATAAAAAACTACAGGAGAGCGACAAGCTTTTTAGAAGGGATGTACAGGGCAGGAGGGCTGAGGGAGTTGCCCTCTTTGTTAAGTGGACAGAGAGGAAGGAGCTGCCTTACAGAAACAGTTACGACTAGGTGGAGAGCCTGTGGGTTAAGAAAGGGACCAGACCAATGAAGGACATCAGGCGTAAAGGTTGCTTGGTCAAAAAGCCTGTTGACCATTCTTTCTTGCTTTGACTACAAGATGTATGGTGCTCTCAGGCTCACAACCTTATGGGAGGTTTAAGGTGCCTGACTGCCTGCTGTGAAAGCAGCACTGAACAAGCAATCTAGGAAACCCCTGCAGTGTGTTGAGGATAACTTCCTGATCCAGGTATTGGACAGACATACCAGAAGCGATGCATTACTAGACGTGCTGCTCATCAATACGTACCTTATGTGCTAGTAGAAGCAGAAGGTGAGGACAGTGTTGAAACTCCTAGGCGTGACAAGTAAATGTGGTCTGGATCAATGTGAAGTTCAAATCTTTTCTTCTAAGAAGAGAGTACAGGTTTTGACTCCTCCTTCCCCAGGACCTGTGTCTACACTCATGTACAGACACAGATAATGCTCCCACCTTCAGCTACTGATGATGATTAGAATTGTTCAGTCATGACCGTTTCACGCCATCAGTCAACCAAGGCAGGTTAACCTCCCCCAAGAGAGGGGACATCACTGACAACTGCTATAGCCATCAGCCTTACTCTCTTTCACATCCTACACCTGACTACTCAGGTATAGCACTGTTCTGACCTGTTACTTTTCTTCACCCAACATTTAGGAAACTTTTCAGACAACATTTAGGAAAGAGTTACCCTTAATTCAGTGTAAATGTGTAATTCCAGTAGGAATCACACATGTAAAGAAAAGCTGAACCATGTCTTCTCTGGAGATATTCAAGACCTGCCTGGACGCCTACCTGTGTGACCTGGTGTAGGGAACCTGCTCTGGCAGGGGGTTGGATGAGATGATCTCTTGAGGCCCCTTCCAACCCTTATGATTCAATGATCCTATGTCTATATTGTCAGCTCTTTCAGTGTCAATATCAATTGCTGTGTAATGGAAGAATTTTTAGTATTCGTGATTCACGGCCACAGAAGTCACAATTCAGACAGCTATTTAGAGGTGTGTGATATTCCAGCTGAGGGCAGTGCCCATATCTGTCCTTAACTGAACACCTTGTCTACAGTTTCATTAAGACCATCCTGGATCTGACTGTTGAAAACCTGGCTTCCACAGGACATGGTCAGAAACAATGGACAGTAGCCATTTTCAGCAATGATAAACAGTTAATGCTTCAGGCAATTTCTGCACCTCATTCTTCAATAATTCTTTTCAAGGAAATTTGTATAAGAAGTGGTTGCATTGAAGAAGTGCTTTATTTTGGAGCTGCAGAAGTGTAAGCAGAAATTCTAATATCCTTACTCTGACAAAGAGGAAACTTCTTGAAGTCTTACATCAGAGGAAATGGAACACTATATATGCTACCATGGCTACTGAATGACAACGTATTTTTCAATCACTTCAGTCATGTTCATTTTTTTTCTACAGTATCCAGTAGTGATTAAGATAGATGGCACAGTAGCAACAGGCAGTTAAGTACAGGTGTCTTTGACTTTTGACTGTTTCTGACTAAGGTACTATTTTATTGGGCTGCATCTATTTGATTAGGTCTGTATCTCTGGAGTACTGACGCTGCTTAGAGACCCGCCCACCTCTGATTCTGCTAATTATCAGATGAGCAGGAGGGTTCTTCATCTATCCTATATCATATTCTCCCAGTACTGAGCTGGTGTCCGCTCCTCTAATATGGCTGAGTAACAGATGTCATTCACTACTTTGTCACTACTGAGATTGCAGTCCATGGGTAAGGAAATGATCACCTGCTGAATAAGAGGCCAAAACTAGGAGGACAGCACTTTAGTTTTGAGTGTTTCAGTAGCAATGTGAAGGCCCACCACTTAACACTCAGCTTTGATGGGATCTAAACTATCAAAAACATGAAAGGAATAAAACAATTAATCCTCACCAGTAATAACCCCTATTGGACTGGGCTTCTCACTTTTCAGAATATGTAGTCCAAGCAAACTCCATACTGCAAAGAAATCGGTCCAGTAATGTCAAATCCTTCTTGCAGGTAGTAATCTAAGATTACAAGGAAGCACAGGCTACAACAGCTGTGTGCTCTCACAGACTCAGCTGTGTGAAAGGCCGGTACAAATTTTCTAAGATTATTCCCTTTCAATTAATTAATTTCTTCTGGGTAGTTTTTTCAACTTCCGCAGGTGGCATTAAAGTCAACTGTTGTATTTGTCTACACTTGACTGAAGGTAGATGAAAGAATCACGATTTGAAAGACTGACTTAAAAGTTTCGGGAAATTAAGTTTTGCCTTAAATGTAGCTGATCTTTTTGCTTGTGTGTTTTGAGAAAGAACAGGTGATACTAATGAAGACTGTTATGGTTGTCCCGGCTTTGGCTGGGATAAAGTTAACCTTGGTACAGTATATCACCGTGGAATAACAAGTGTATCTTGAAGTGTCAAACATTTTTAGTATTCTGGTACAACAGCATTACATTTTCTGTACCATATCACATTTGAAGCTTTTTTTTTAACAACATAAGGAAAAGCCAAATTCACAGTTACGTGTTCACAAACGATAGTCGATCCATGTACATTCTGAGAGAAAGCAATTTTTTTTTCCAGCATTTTGGATTATCTTACCATGTCTGGTATAGGTATTTCCTGTTGTTAGATTTTTTATTTACTTATTTACTTATTTTGCTTCAAACTTACAGCAGAACAGCTTTCTGACTGCAAGAATTTTACTGATTCCCAAAGGCAAAATTTTAGTGATTAAGCCAATGAGATTCTTTTTTGTGTGCATATTCTCAGGCAACGCTAACACTATGTTTTAATTCAGATTGTTTCCAGGTTAAACAATGAGCATTCCAAGGTACTTCAGCAGTGCTGAACTACTCGTAATTATAATCAGTCATGGTTACAAAAAGTTCTTTGTTCTGCAAAAGTTTTAAATTCCGTACTGTCAAATGAAACATAATCATGCCTTCTCTATTTGGCAACAAACACTGCTTGCAGGTGCTTCCAAATGAGCTTTTGGATCATAGTTAGCCAAGATAAATGTTTTCAGTGGTATTCCTCTTGTAATTGTAATTTAGGTTGCATTCAGATGAGTTGCTGGGGACTGTTTCAGGCAGAATGATTTAAAATACAAATTAAACTAGATTGATGCTGCAGTTAACTTGATAAAGAACCAGTCCTTTACTATTTATAATAAATCATTTTCCTCGCAATCAGTTGTTGAAGTTCTCTTCAGATAACAAAGTGCTTTTATTTTGCTCAATAGAACACTGGGGTATTCTGGTTGGTGACGAGGCAAGACATTATTCTTTGTGTCATGATCTTCTAGAGACATCTGTGCCAGATATACTAAATTCTCCACAATAACAGTGCTTAAAAGTGGTATCTCTTACAACAGTTAATCTTTGATATTTCTTCAGCTTTTATTTAAGAGAACTGCTCAATTTTCTGTGTATTTGTAGAGGCTGTAATGCTCTTTAGTTAAACTATTAGCTTATATTAATCAGTACTGTCAAAGAGTGAGGGTTACTTCCAACATCAGTCTTTTTACCTGAATGTGCAACATGCTGTTATTTTAGTATCATTTATTTTCAGAGTTGTGTCTGTTTCACTGTGAGAGGATTTTGTTTTGTGAAAGTAGTTGCATCAAATGTTGTACTTTGATTAGGCCCAGGAACATGTTGGTTAGTCCTGCAACACTGGAAAACTGAGTCATTACTTCGCTGTATTTAAGAGAAGAATACAAAGGCAGAGAGAAACACGACTGAAGTTGCTTAATAGAAAGGGAACAGATCTGTGTTTCATCAAGGAAAGGTGAAACAAGTCAACACAGCTGAATTTCAAATAGGATGGTCTGCTCAGAACAGTTCTGCTATCTGTTCTGGAAATTCAGAATTCACTGAAGCTTTAACTTTGCTATTGCTGACAATTTTTAGTGCAGAGCTGTATGTTATGGCACGGCTTTTGCAACTGTGTAATTCTATTTTATTTTTCTTTTTAAAATTAGACATGCTTGGTAAGTTCCTTTTGTATACAGTCACATTAAGAAAATGGAGCTATAATTATACTTAACAGGAGACACAGAGTTAAAACTAACTTAAATCAATTATATTTTTATTACTCCCTGATGCTTCTTTTCTTTCAGTGAGCACAAAGAAGAGCTGCTATGCTTTGAAATGCGTACACCAGAGGTATAACTCAGATGCTCTCAGAAGTGCTGACTTGTCTTGCTGATTGCCATTACTGTAAAAATCAGGAAACAGGTACAAATAATAGCACTGCTCAATTAATGCTTATGAAAATGATATTATCAGGTAGTTCCAAGCCACTCATGCTTTGCAGAGAAACTGCTGACTGCAAACAATGCAGAGTTGTACTGCTGTTTGCACCTAAAAACTAAAGCTGCGCAGTGGATACCGTTCTTCAATTGACCGAGCACTAGCTCGACAAAAATAGTGTAACCTGATCAAAGTCCCCTGTATGTGACAGGATTCTGGCAACCTTGCATGGAGTCTGTGATTTGTGCAGATAAAATATTGAAGAGCTGGCAAAATTATAAAAATAATACCATAACTGCATTTGTGAGGGTTTCAGCAGAATTCCGCTCAGAGCAACACATGAGTCTGTATGCAGCATTCCTCCTACAGCTAGGGCTGATGTGGGCAGCAACAACACATGAATTTAAAAAACATTTGCAAGCCTCCTGACTGCTAACTCAGAGATGATTAACTCGGAAAGCCAGCTCTCACATACGGGTTACCGTTCAGGAACACTGAAGCTGACCTTGAGAACAGAAACTGCATCTTGACTGAATTAGTCAAGCGCCAACTGTTCTACGTTAAGAAAAGTGTAGCTGCAGCAGCATTCAAACTTCATGATGTAACACAGATACTAATTTTATGAAACATTACATAACTATATTGACTGTGAATCACCACAAGGCAAGCAAAAGAATCAACAAAACTGGGAGAGGACAACCAGAGCCACATTAGCATGAAAAGTATCTTTTTATTGGACCTCTGCAAAGCCTTTGACATGGTCCCTCACCACATCCTTCTCTCTAAATTGGAGAGGTATGGATTTAAAGGACGGACTGTTCAACAAATTAAGAACTGGTGGCTGGCTGCAGCCAATGGGTTGTTAACAGTTCTAGGTCTGGGTGGAGGCCGGTCATGAGTGGCGTCCCCCAGGGGTCATTCTTGGGACTGGTGTTCTTCAACATCTTCATCAGTGACACAGATGGTGGAATCAAGTGTGCCCTCAGCAAGTTTGCAAACACCAATCTCAGCAGTCAGCAGTGCAGTCCATGCACTGGAAGGAAGGGAAGCCATCCAGAGGGACAGCCTGGAGAAATGGGCCCATGTGAACCTAATGAGGTTCAACAAGGCCAAGTGCAAGGTGTTGCACACTGGTCACGGCAACCCCAGGTATTTATACAGACTGGGGGAAGAACTCCTGAAGAGCAGCCCTGTGGAGAAGGACTTGGGGGTCCTGATGGATGAGAAGCTGGACATGAATCAGCAGTGACCACCTGCAGCCTGGAGGGCCAACTGTATCCTGGGCTGCATTAAAAAGGCATCGCCAGCAGGGAGAGGGAGATGACTGTCCCCCTCTACTCAGCTCTTGAGGCTCCACCTGGAGTACTGCATCCAGGCCTGGGGCCCCCAGACACGAAGGATGCATAGCTCTTGGAATAGATCCAAAGGAGGGACACTAGGATGATCAGAGGATTGGAGCATCTCTCCTCTGAGGAAAGGTTGAGGGAACTGGGCTTGTTTAACTTGGAGAGGAGAAGGCTCCTCACTGTGGCCTTCCAGTACTTGAAGGGAGCATAAGAACAGGAGAGAGAATGACTATATATATGACATGGATTGATAGTGACTGACAACGAGGAATGGTTTTAAACTAAGTCAGGGGAGATTTAGGTTAGATGTTAGGAGGAATCTTTTCGCTCAGAGGGTGGTGATACACTGGAACAGGCTGCTCAGAGAAGTTGTGGCTGCCCCATCCCTGGAGGCATTCAAAGCCAGGCTGGATGCGGCCCTGGGCAGACTGGTCTAGTGGTTGCCAAACCCACTCATGTCAGGGGCATTGAAACTAGATGATCTTTGAGGTCCTTTTCAACCCAGGCCATTCTGTGATTCTGTGACCCTATGGTATGAGTAGGACTTAGCATGAGAAATTCCCTATACCGTGCCAGAAATATCGTAAAAAATCAGCTAGCCCTCTATAAACACATCAGAGCTTAGATGTAAACCTTCATCTTAAATAAAGTTATTTTACTCAACCACATTAATTACTGATGCAATTCTGATCCACTGTGGATAGGACTGTCCACGGGACTGCACCAGGGATGAAACCATCCCACTGGACACTGCAGATGTGATGCTTACAAACCTTGTGCAAAAGCAGCATTATCATGATTATTTAACAAGATCAGCCTTGCAACATTCTAATAAGATAGTTTTTGAGGTTCTAATTTTGAAAATATCTAATCTGTAAGACAGTCAGATCATGTCTAATTCTGCAGGGGAGACAAACCCACCACTGACTGTAAAAAGCCAAAATGATCAAATCAAATGCCCCTGTTTGTTTCACTTTTAATCAATTTATTTGTAGTCAACAGCTTAGAAGTCAAGTAAGCCAATGATATTGAAATAATATTAGTATGCATATTTATGGGAACAGTCAGGTAATGAGAAGAAAACATAAGTCAGACACAGGAGTTTAGCAAACTATTAACAAAATACAAAATTGTTTATAAGCTATAAAACAATCTGAACCAGACCAAATGGAGTAATTTTATTAAATTTACTGGAATTGTATGCTTTGCCATGAAAAAAATGTTTTATTTAAAAAATTTACACCTGTTTTATGGATGGTGAAAGAAATCCTTTGCATAACTTTGCTGACAATAGTATAATAAAAAATGTCACTGCTCATTAATGAACATTTCAACTAACCTCTAACTGTATGTAATCACTGCAATGCTTTGTTAGTACTCTACACTGCAGCTTGAGATTAATAAAGGTGTTTTTGTTTGCCATTACTGTTCCTTTCCAAAATATTTAATAATTGAAAGAGAAATGATTATGCCATCTATTTCAGAAAGGTATTTCCCATTTAGGGTTAGTGTGCTGCTGTTTTTATATACCACTCAAGGTATTTTATATATCCCTCAGTAGCCTAGATTATAAACATTATTATATTTTATATGGAATCAGTACTGGGTCTGGTCTTGTTCAATGTCTTCCTTATTGACACAGACGAAGATAGAGTGCACCTTCAGCAAGTTTGCTAATGGTACAAATCTGGGAGGATGGATGACACACCAGAAGGCTGTGCTGCCACTCAACAAGATGTGGACCAACTGCAGAACTGGATGGAGAGGAATTTTTTAAGGCTCACCAGGGGTAAATGCAGAGTCCTACACCTGGGGAGGAATAACTGCGTGCCATCAGAATAGGCTGGGGGATGACCTCCTGTAGAAGAGCTCTAAAGAGAAGGGTGTCCTGGTGGGCAACACGTTGCCACCACAGCCAGCATTGTGCCCCTATGACAAGAATGCCAGTGGTATCCTGGGGTGCATTAAAAAGTGTGGCCAGTATAGGTAGAGGGAAGTAATGCTCCCCCTCTACTCTGCCCAGGTGAGGGTGTGTTTAATATAATGTGTCCAGTTCTGGGCTTCCTAGTTCAAAAAACAGGGATTTTCTAGTCCAGCAGAGATCCAAAAAGATGAAAGAGCATCACCCTCCTGGGAGGAGATGCTGATTGGAGAGGTTTTGGATTCTCCTCTGGAAATGTTCAGGACCCACTTGGATGCCTTCCTATGCAATCTACTGTAGGGAACTGCTTTAGCAGGGGTTGGAACCAATGCTCTCCAGTTGCGACTTCCAACTTGTACAGTTCTCTGATTCTGCAACTCTCTGACACCAAAATCTCAACCAATATATTTTAAGAGAGTCAAGACTAAAAGTTACCATTTTATTTTGCAAAAATGTGACACTTTGTGTGTTTTTCCTGCTTCTAGGACTTTCACATGACTAGTTCATACCATCAACAAGATCCTACAGTTTATTTTCTTAAGAGATTTTGTGTCTGTGTCTTCTTCCTACCCTCCTCCATACATCTCTTCCTCTATATTTTGTCCTGGATTTTCTCTTTTATGTTCTCTTTTATTTTCCCATTTCTCCTTCCAAAGCCTGTACTTTACTCGGGACCTCCTAGGTCAAGCAGTATGCTCTACAGTGTTCCCTAGCTCTGCTGTAACTGAAAACAGACCTATCCTTGGCTCTGAGCCTCCATCCAGACACTTTCATTGCGGCACAACTTTCTCTAAATAGATTTTCTCTTCGAAGTTCACACATTCAATTTTTTTTTTCATTTGTTTTCTGAGGCAATACTGATCCCCACATTGCCTTTTTCTTACACAAATCTCCAGAGGAAGATAAGGGGGAAAGAATGTCCACTTTCTCACCGAGGTTACGGGATGCAGTCCTACCTGTTTTACCAGCAGGGCACTGCCTGCGATGTTTCCTGATTCAAAGCAATGAAAAATTAATTCAGTTCAGGACGTCTTCTTTTAGAGTTTTCCAAAATCTTCCCTAGAAACATGGGATTATTAGTACTATTCCCCAACAGCACAAGTATGAATAACCCACTGGAAAACACTTGTGCCGCACGCAGAACTGGGAAGGTAGACAAAGCCATCGTGGGCACAAAAACAAACAGCGTGTGGTTTGAAGAGGCTGATGGACAGCATCTTAGACGTAAATTATACGCTGACGATGGGTACCTACCTGAATAATCATCCTCGGCCCAAGCAGCACAGGCAGTGCACAGAGCAACCACATGGGCGGTGCGTTTCAGCAGTGGTCACCTCCACTAGGACGGACTTTTACAAGTGTGGTGTGAAGGCTCTTGGTCACTGATGGCAAAAACGCATAGCTTGTGGTGACTGTGTTGATAGTGTTTTGTAGCTAAGAATTTGTTTTATCAAACAGTGTTAACTGTGCTCTTTGTGTTTGTTCTAGTTTCCATGGAAACAAATAAGAGGCATTATTTTTGGAGCAACCTATGTGAACCCAGATAATTCCTCTTCACTCAGTGTGGCCCAGGCAAGCCAGAAAGTTGGACATCCATACTATAGAGCTTCCATTACACTTTTGTACCAGGAAAACTATGAATCAAGGACCAAGCGCGTGCTAGGTACTACACTTCTATTTGCTGTTTATTTATTACTGTTATCTATCCTTATTTTAAAAATAATAATAATAGTTACTGGTTAAGAGTTTGAAGAGAGTATCTTTTCCTTACAAAGTTTTTTTTATAGTCTGCTTGCTGATTGCTGACATTCCTCAGTCCTGGCAGATCAATTTACAGGAACACTGTCCAAATCGTACTCCCTCTCTTGAGCTTTATGAAGAATAAGAAAACTGTGGAAAATAGAAACATTTCAAGAAGTTGAATTTTAAACAAGTTTCTGTATATGTAGTGATGGACTAGTTGGAAATCTTTTGGTGTAAGATGTGCCATTTCATTAATTTTTTTCCCCTGAAACAGTTATACTGTATTGTAGATGGAACCAATAAGTGATTTGTTTTGTTAGTGTTTGTGGGTTGTTTGTTTTTTTGTTTGTTTGTTTGTTTGTTTCCGTTTTAAGGAAGTTAACATCAGGCTATAGACTATTGCTTGTCATTGCTTTTTATGGAAAGCTTTCTCAGTCCTAGAAAAACCACAAAAAAAAAAAAATCCCAACAAAAAGAAACCCATCCCAAAATAACTCACTAATGAAGACTACTAGAAAGGATGAGTAAAACATTGGTGCAAAACATGTTACTGAATGCCAGAACAACACATCCATTTATCACTCTAGCACAGATCTCTCCTCAGTTTTCCATTAGTCTAGTTACTTTAAATAATAATGACTTATTTGAAGTAGGGTCATGAAACTGTATCTGTCACACCTCAGCCAAGTGGTTTGACTGCACAGTTAAATTGAAGATTGTAGGTCTGTCTCAATCTAAAATGGAAAGAGTTTTTTTAAAAAAACAACAACAAACAAACAGTTTTGCTGATGTTACTCCAAAAGTCTCAAATTAATGAGGTGAAAATTGTGCACCTTTGTAACAGAATAATCAGTTGTGGATATGAGCCCTCTAGTTTTTGTTGTCATTGAGGTTCGTTGGTTGGTTGGTTTGCATACTTTGTTGTTGTTTTATATTTGGTGTTGTTTGACTTGTTTTCCACAATTTCTGCACCTTTGAAGCTTCTCTATAGCCACATAGCCAAACAGCATCAGAGATTGTGCAACCTGAAAAGCAGTTGCCTCAGATAAAGACTGTTTTGTACAACACCATTACTTTCATGTAAGAAAAATCTAACATTAGCTCTATTGCTTCATAATGATTAGACAATACGGAATAAGAATGTCACACACAAACACATGAATCCCTAAATTCTTGGTATAAAAATACAGTGGAAAAATCATAGAATCATAGAATCATTTGAGCTGGAAGGGACCTTTAAAGGTCTAGTCCAACTCCCCCCGAAATAAACAGGTACAGCTACAGCTAGACAGGTTGCTTAGAGCTGTGTTCTGCCTGATCTTGAATATCTCAAGGGATGGGGCATCCACCACATCTCTGGGCAATCTTTTCCAGTGCCATACTACCCTTATTGTAATAATTTCTTCCTTATGTCCAATCTAATTCTCCACTCTTTTTAGTGTGAAACCATTTTCCCTTGATCTGTCATCACAGATCCTGGTACAGTCTTTTCCTTCTTACAGCCCCCCTTCAGATACTGAAAAGCCACTACCTGGAGCTTTCTCATGGCTGAGCAGCCCCAGCTCTGTCAGCCTGTCCTCGTAGGAGAGGTTCCATCCCTTGGATCAGTTCTGTGGCCCTTCTCTGGATGACAGACAGGTCCATGTCTCCTTTTCTGAGGTCTCCACATGTGGACACAGTACTCCAGGTGAGGTCTCACCAGAGCAGCGCAGAGCAGAGCAGAGGGGCAGGATCACCTCCCTCACCCTGCTGGCCATGCTTCTTTTAATGCAGCCCAGGATCTGGTTGGCTTTCTGGGATGCAAATGCACATTGCTGGCTCATGTACAGATTCCCATCCACCATGACCCCCAAGTCCTTCTTGGCAGGGCTGTGTTCCATCCTTTCATCCCCCAGCGTGTACTCATAGCAGGAGTTGCATTGAACTCATGAGGTTCTTCCTGGGCCCAAATTCCAGCCTATCCTAGTCTTTATGGATGGCTGCATTCCTCGGGCATGTTGCCTGCACCACACAGCTTGGCATCACCGGCAAACTTGCTGAGCTCTCTTTAATTTCTGTTCAATTTAAAGAATATGCATAAGGATTCTGAACATCTGAGATATCATTTTCTGTCAAGTTAGTGTACATTCATCTCAATGTTAGTATCAATACTAAGAGTGGCTATAAAAGGTTTTAATGGGTCATTTTATCTTGCCTCCACATAGAAAGGGTTTGTAGGAATCATGGAAACTAGAGATAGTTCCGGAGTCCAATGTGTCAAAATTAGATTAATAAAGAAACCAATCCTAATTGTATTGAAACCAAGCAAAACTACCCTGATTTCTTTTCTTTTTTTCTTTAGAGAATCAGAGAGTCAAGCTTCTGTTTCTGTCACAGTTGAATTTTATTGCTGATCTCTTCAGCCAGAGTTCTTTGTATTTGTTGATCTCCTATCTAGTATCCATCAGGTTTACAGCATCGTGGCTAGTTTATCACACGTTCTCATCTGAGGTAAAGATACAAGTTCTGCAACTAAGATTTCTCGAGAATGAAAGGACACTGGAGAACTCACAGACTTGTGGGTTAAACTAATGTTTGCCAAGTCACAGAGTGAGGATTTGTTCAGTTCAGTGGCACTCATTTTAAACTATCACAAGAGGGAGATAAAATGATTCTTCCATATGATGTTGGATAAACCTGTAGAGGTCTCAGGAACAGTTGAGAACCCTAATTAAAACTGTTTTTCATTTAGTAAAAGTGAGTATTCCAACTGTTTTCCTCTTCCATTCCTTTTTAGAAAATCTGCTTTCAGGTCAGATTTGCTGGTTAGGCACACGTGTTACTACAGACGACAGCAATTTGTGAGATAATTGAAGCAGTGCAAAAGGATGCGGAGTGGTGCAGGTAACAGAGCCAAAATGATTGAAGATGGCATGTCAGGTTGGCTGCATCTGCCACTTTTTCCATCTCCCTGAAACTTCCTTTTAGCACTATAAGTGAAAGAAAGCTTAGTATATAGGGGTGGGAGGAGTTTAAATTTATTAGCTGTTCTGTTCCAAGTATATATAGTCATTTTTCTTCAGGGAATTAGTTGAGTCCAGCACATTGGCAAAGGGTAAGGGGAAACCTATTCTGCTTCCAGCTGGCTGAGCTAGGAAGCCATAGCTCAGAGGTTTAAAGCATTATGCTGCCTGACACAGGACAATTGCCTGATGACCAAGTACTAGGTTAGGAAATACAAATTACTACTCTGACAAAGCCATCGTATGTGAAGGGAGATTCTGATCTTGTTGCCAGTATTATGAATATACAATTAGTTATGTTTATTTTGGTAAAATCGCAGGAAAAAGATGGGTAAGGAGTTAATCCAAAATAAGCTGTTTTAAAGGGGGATTTTTTTCCCCCCATACGATAAAAGCCAGTGTTTGCTAACCATGCAAATTAACTTCTAATTATACATTTAAGTAGTCTACATTACATTTGACTGTGTTTTTAAAAAATCAGTTGAGTAATCTAGACTACTTCATTCAGCATCAAATGCAGAACTACTTGCTGTGAGGGCCCGTACGCCCGTCTGAGAGGCTGAATCTAAACCAGACAGCCAACAAAAGGGAGCCCTTTTCCCAGTCTCAGCTCATTCTCACAACCCAAAGCCCCGGATCTTCACCTGCCACTATGCTTTATGCTTAGCCTCTGAAGTGAAATACAGTCATGAGTATTAAGATCTTTAATTGTAAAACTTCAGTGCTTTTTTTGTACTATTATCAGACCACCTGAATGCTTTGTAAAATACCTATTCAGAAACAAAAAGGTGAAAAGCTGGGGATCTGAGTTTAAATACAGAACTTTAGCCACAAGACAAGAACAAGTTGTATTTTAATAGCAAAACACTACTTTCTGGAAATTACAAAGAATTAATTTCAACAGTAGAATTGCTCACCTTCCTGATACTAGTGTATGCCCATTCTGTGTTTACACATACATATTGGTTTGATGTATATGATAGAAATCTACATTTAAACACGTATAAATAGACTTGAATAAAATAGCTTGTTTTTTTCTTTATTTTTTAATATGAATTTAAACTACTAAACCCATATGACCATATTCACGTGTTTCTCATTTGTGAAAAAAAGAACAAAAAACAGTAAACTAAGAGGAGAGAACCACTGAATTCTATACACTTTATATTAATGCATCTCAGAGGTTAGAGGGAGAATTTACATTTTCTTCAAACAGGCTCAGGGAGGTAGGCAGTAGTAGAATAACCGTAATAACAGTGTTGATCCCACTGCTGATGGTGGATTGTTACAGTCAGTGAGTGAAGGACACTTCCATTGCTGATCATGTTGTCATTGTATCACCTGAAAATACTTCATGATTCAATAGTTATAAATTTTATACGTTAAGTTCTTCATAGAAGAGAGAATAAAAAAGCAGCGATGATCATATTTTTTTCTACAGCTTTTCCTGAAGATGAGATTAATTCGTGTGCTCCAGGTAAAACACATACCTGCAACACTTTGAAGTTCAGAGTTTGACTAAGTGTTTAAAGGCCTACATGTCAGCAAGGGGGCAGAAGGCACTCTGGCAGCAGCAAGTACACCCGTGCACATTTATCTGGACATACATAACGCTTAACACTGCAGCCATAATGAGGTTTTTAAAGAAAAACAATCGTATCATATAATTACACCCTCTGGGCAATAGGGGCGTTTTATCAGTCAGATTTCTGTCCTCAAGATGAAATTATTTTCTGCAAATGAGATTTATTTTCAAAATTTACTGAATGAAGGGTAATAGTGAAAAACAAACAAAAAAGCCTCCCAAGACAACAACAAAAGCTTAACTTCTGTCTTTTGTCAGAGAGCAGCTATTAAACAAACGAGAATAAAATGCTCTATTTTCTGAATGACAGATGGACTTCAAAAGAATTTTAACAACTTATTTTTTGCTGCCATCTTTGGTAAGAAACTTCGGTAGTTGGTAACAGATTGGTGAGCAGTTTTACTGTGGAGCTGAGCGTGAGGAATGCCGGGATGCCCTGCCTATTCTGAAAGTTTTGCACGAGGCATTTCAGGCTTCTGCGTTTCTTTTTTTCTTTTTTTCCATGGAATCTCAGAAAAAAACTTCGCGGATATAGCGCACAAAGTGAATTCACTGGTATTCTTTTCCCGTTAATTTGTTTCATCCCCCCAAAGAAAGATCTCAATAGAATCGTATCCATTCATGTGCAAAGCCGAAAATCTGGGGCAAAACAAGAGCAAAGGTTAGCCCCGATCCCTCCCCCAGCCCTATTCACAGCGAATCCCATTTCTGTTTCTCACCTCTGCAAGTCAGACGTTATATTTGTGTACAGACATTCGAAAATGAGAAATAAAAATGCTTTGTTCAGTGGAAGCAGCGGGCTGTAACAACAGGTGGTTAATGGTATCACAGAATACGCCGAGTTGGACAGGACCCATAAAGGTCACTGAGTCTAACTCGATATTTTCATGAGGTTTATAAAGCTAGGCTAGGGTGAATGACAATGAGGTCATTCAGGGGTGGAAGTATTTGAAAATAACCTCACTTACATTCAATTACTGAAAGGTACTGGGGCATGATATAAAATTTGTACTAGATGAACTGAAGATGAGACATTATACAAATTTAATTAAATGGTTTATGAAGATCCTTGCATTATAAAGTAACAAATGCTTAGTTACAGTGAAGTATCTTGTAGCCCCATTGATGTTTCAGCAAATGCCAACTAGATCTGGTTGTATACAGATACCTATTTTCAGGTGGGATATCTGCACCTGTGCTCACTGCCCTTGTAAATACACCATTAAACATCTGATAGTGGTAGGGACTTTTATTACAGTTAGCTGAATTTTATACAGATTGGCTGCACTGGAAGAGCTGTGTTATGTTTAAAATTAAATTTATGCATGCTTCTGCAATAATTTATGTTAAGAACGAACTTGATTTATTGCCAGATAACCTAATCTGTGGATGAAACTATGTAGATTTATGGACAGTTGTAATTGTGGATGCAATGAGCTAAAAATAAATGTCAAGGGTTTTCTTCAAGCTTGTGGATTTCTTCAGCTATTGCTCCATTTGCTTTGAATAGGTTGTTGTTTTTTGTTTTTTTTTTTTTGACAAAACTCTTGATATGTTCTTAATTACAAAGATTATAAAGAAACTCATCACGTGATTTAGTTTCAGGCATTCTGGGAAAACACACTGGTTTTGTTTTGTTTTACTTTTTTATTAAAAAAAAAAAAAAAGAGGTTTGGAGAAGTTTTTCAGGAGTGCAGGTCACTGCCAGAATCAGCTCAAACATCAGTGAGCAGCCATAAACCAACATCTTATTTCTGAATAGTCTTATGCCTGTTTCAAGTTAGAAAGCAGAACTATAGATATAACGGATGAACCTGTTGAACTATAATACTTGGATCAAATTATCTCCTTGAAAGTTTTTGAGAATGCTCAAATCTCATCTTTCACTATAACTTCTGAAATTAACCTGAAACTTTTCTAAAAAAAAAAGTAATCTTTTGAGTTCTTATCAATAAAAAGTGTTTTTTTTGTTTTGTAATTTTAATGCATCAAAACCCAACATATGGATGATTCTCAACTGCCCCAGTGTGAAGTCCAACAGCACAGTGGGTGCCTTTGATCACCAGTGGATTCTTGTGGAAACTACTGGGAAATAGGACGAGTAACTTCAGCAACTCACAGTTTGTACTGAAGAAGCTGAAGGCTGCTGTTAACGTAAGAACAGGTCCTGGCCCATACTAAAAGATTCATATGGCTAGGGATATATGTGGAGGTCAGGGCTATTACTGCTGCACAAAATCATCTTCACAAAACCCAAATAAGATGTAAAAATGTACTGCTGGACTTTTTAAGGGGGCCTTAATAACCTCCTTCATGCTGTCTTTCTTAACCAAGGAGCTGCTAGTGTTGTGATAATCCTATATGAAAATGAATTTTGAAGTTCCTTGTGAGATAGGAAGACATAAATGTACGTACTTATCATAGTCATATAATGCTATACTGCATTCACAGTATCTTTGCATTTCTGGGGAGATACCCAAGGGTTAGCAGGAGAAAGTAACTATTAAAGATAGTTCAATTTATAAACTGTTGCAAGACACTGTGGTAGAAAGAATGCCAGAAAGCCATCTAAAAAAGACAAAGCCATTATCTCAGTCCAGAGCAGTATGCACTGTATGCTCTAGAGTCTTTAATAAATCTTTTCCAGTTATACAGTCCAGGAATATGGAAAGTCCAATTCTTTCCATTCAAAATAAATCCATGCTCCTTTCACAATCCAATTTTACAATCTCTGACATTAGTGTATGCATTCATGCTTTCACACAAAGTGTACCAATAAATGAGAATCACCACATATTTCAGCAGGTGTAAATGAGCAGACTGTGATTCTATACAAATACTGTAAGTCTCCTCCAGTTCTGAAACTAAACAAGCCACCCAGGCTCTTAGACCAAAGTGCCCAGTTCTGCAAGCCATAATTCTTAGAGCGGTGTGCCAGACTGCAAAATGCTGCAGAGCTCTGCATACTAATTGCCAGGTCTTACAGGTCAATTCCACAATTTTCTACCTAAAAAAATTCAAAATGACTGAACGCTTGCATTTCTGCTAAAAAACTAATGCATAGTTTATTTGTGTTTCTGTATGTGCTAATCTTTGAGGAATACAATTTACCTGATTTTTTCCAGAGAGATTTTCCACATACTTTTCCACACATTATACAACTTGGCCCTACTTTCTTCTCTAGAAGTGTTACAGATTTTTCAGATCATTCAGGTCTTATGAACAACTTTATCTGGAAACAAGAAAATAAGAGAACAATTATATATATACATAGAAAAAATATTGTACATACAGGTGGAAAATTCTCCCTTTAAATGAACTGTCGTGCCTACTGGACTAACATTTTGGGTATCTCTTGACTTGGAAAACGAAAGAGACAAAGTGGAAAAAGATACTTTACCTTTGAAAGAATAAAACCTCTCATCTGAGTTCTGTCTTTTATGTTTACTGCAATTTATGTTCTTTTGTGGAGCTCTATTATGTTTGCCGTGCTTTCTATTTCAGTCTTACCGAGGGCAGGATCAGCTCCATCTATCTGCCTGACAAAGTTGTGGTCAGTATCCATTTAAATCATTTTGCATAGAGTAAGATTCGCAATCTCAGGCTTACTAGAGGAAGTTAATCACACCCTTCCCACTGTCCAACCCCTTCAGGTTGAGTGAGCCCGGAGCATGCTCTGATCTATTACTCTGCTTCACTGTGTATTTCTTCTGAAATGGAGAAAGCTGCCCAGGACCTCTTGGAGGACTGCAAGCTTAGACAAACTGTGATCTCCAGTTTCATTTCCAGATCACATAGTAAAATATTCAGGTTGGTCAGGTCCACAGGTTCTTACATAAATAAAGAGGCTCAGGTGATGGTAAGGCATTAATCAGCATAACATACAGCTGCTCCCAGGGAGCATCCTAGAAATGGATGATCTACCATCTTGCCTTTGGTAAGGCTCTTCATATTGAAATGAAGACATTCTTGGCAAAATGTGTGTTGCCGGGCAGAAGGAGCCTCAAGGCCTAACTTGAAACCAAATTCATTGCTATGACTTTTGTTTTAGAGAGCCATCAAGGACAGATCGGCTCAAAAGGGCTGCGTTTTCCAATTGAAAAGACGCTTTGATATGCACTCCTTTTTCTGTGGCAAACTGAAAAACAGCCTGTTGAGGCACAATAGCTTTTATCTCTCTTGCACGGGAGTGATTGGTATTGGCCTGAACACCTCTCTTCCTGCTAACGACCTGAATTCAGGCTTTTTAGAAGGAAATGTCAGTGACAGGGCGCGGACCTCAGCAGCACCATTATCTTCAAGCACTCCTACAAAATTTTAGGTTAGAGGACTGAAAATGAAGTCCTTATGCATATTAGCAGCTTTCTTCCCCTATAAGCGCATATAAAACAGAGGATATGTAGCACGGACATATAAAGATTTTTCTTCTCAACTATGCGGTCAACCGAAGCATTTTAGCAAGTGCATCATCCGCCTCACAGATCAAGGGAGTTTTAATTATTCAAACAAATATATTAATTTATGGACATTTCTAAATTAGGAAGCTGTGTACAAGCTCTCACTTTTGTGAGCATATTTACATGGTGGTGGATGTTACATATAACGTAATGGAAAGCTATACAGTTGATAATGTTCCCCTACTCGCTTCTCCAGAGACAGCAGCATACTGTCCAACTCTGGAGGAGCCTTTTAATCCAATCTGAGGAAGGAGGTAGCCATAGTGAGGAGACAAGCAAACAAATGGGATGTCTGACATTTGTTCTAAAAGCCCGTCGCCAATTTTTCCCAGCCCTGACAAAGGAGTGTTAAGGAGTATTTTCTAATTCCTTACATGGAATTTACCATATCAGGAATGGTTCAGGACATAAATTCCTCCAATTCAGTACAAGCTACACGACAGTAATAAAAAGTAAGATTTCTAATGCTAGAACAACATACATCTGACAATCAACTTGAGGAATGCATTGTTATGACTAGTCTTTTCATAAGCAGAATAGCAGTTTTCATTTTCACAGAACTGAGCAATTCATACTTACAAGTGACAAAAGTTTCATGTTGAATGGCTTTTTCTCTATCACTGGAATGAACGTTACATGTGAAATATTATGTCCTAAGTCAGGGTGCATACTAAGCTATCATCATTGCTGTAATCATTGCAAAGGGCCCACAGATCATCTGTACAGCTATCCCAGCAGGTAATAAGACATTCCAGTGAGCAGTCCTCTTCATCAGTCATCAAGTCACCAAGTGCGATGGTAGCTAGATTCACTTTAGATTCAGACACAGGGTAGCTTACGCTTCTATAAGCTACTGAAGTATAGTGCCCAATCAAGAATGGTGCAAGCTAGACACCAGCAGTTCCATCACCAGACACTACAGAAGCAAAAGGAACAATTTGGCTATTAAAACCATAGTCTGATTTACTTAAAAAGAACAGGAGGAAGTTCTAAATACTGAAAAGGCAGTCACAAAGAACTAAACTGTTATACTGACTAAGCTCATCGTGGGCTCACTTGCCTGATCACCAACTGCTGGTCCAAAATACTGAGCAGTGGTGAGATTCCTTGACTGTTCCGAACTAGAGATTTTCTGCATCAAACGTGATTAATTTTGTAATTTAGTGTATCAAGAATATTTCAAAATTTGCACTGCAGCATACCATAGGTGTTTATAGCCATTAAGAAACTGTGTCTTACCAATATGTTGGGGGAATTTTGCCCAGTGTTTCTTACTCTGCAGGAAAGAACAGTATTGACTATCTTCTGCTTCCCTAAGCATTTCAAATAAAGTACTCAAAGAGAATAAAAATGACTTGGTGAATCATGCTAGTTGTACAGGCGTCACTTTTCCCTTTCTGTTTAATATTTAGGAATGATGTTTTCTCTCCCCAGGTATTGCTGGAAAATTTCTAAATACAATAGGTTATTGCAGTTGAGTGACCAGACGAATATACATATCTGAGAAAATACATACTTTCAAGCATGCCCATTCAAACTTAGAGGGAATGAGAAACTCCTCTTGTAGAAGTACACTTGTACAAATACTGACAACTTTCTCTTTTGTGTTTATTAGTTAACAGCAAGATTCCTGGAATCAGCCTCAAATTCCTCCGAGTATGTCTAGCAATGTTAAATTGAAGTTTAATGTAAATATTTATTTAAACAAAAAAGCGTGCTTGCCAGTCTTATCAGTTGTTGACTGACAAGCTAAAGGATTTGAAGGCCTAAAGTAAAGTCAAGAGTGCTTAATGCTTTAGCTAACTACTTTCCTGGTCAGCACAGACTAACAGGGTAAGACATGGAGTAGTACAGTCTGTGCTTAATAAATCTGTAATCCTGTCCAGAGCTTCTGAGACACAGAATGGCAGATCCTATCTCTGCTATTTGGTCATTTCTACTTACTGCAAGGAAAAAAATTATACCAAGAATCTGCATATGACTTTTTGTGCAAGTTTCTTCTTAAAAATGTTGCAAATCATCAGAAACACATGGGTATTATTCAGGCTGATGAGACAAAAATAAAAGCCATCAAATAGACTTGCTATTTTTATCTGAGCCAGGTTCACTCAGAGAAAAATGATTTTATGCAAAAAGGGGCAGGCTATATTGGGAATTCTGTCAGAAATTCTAATTATAGATGGTCAGGAATTTTTTTAAATGGAGCCAAAGTTTTTCCTGGTAATATACCAGTTTTGACAAAATTGCTATTGGAAACATTTCCTGAGCTCCAGCAGTGGGTGTAGGCAAGAAAATGGAGTTGTCTCGGACAGAAAATAAATAACTTGTTGGTCTGAGCAGGCAGCTGAGCTTTGCAGAGTCCCAGTCTTTGTCTTGCTTGATTTAGAGCAGGGAGCTGAACCCATGCAAGTGCCCTGGCCAGACAGCGCTAAGCTGTCTTTCTTTTTAGCTTGATGAGTATTTAATCGGTTATATGCCATGGAGCAGCTCCAACCACAGACAGCCGATCTTCCACACCAGAATAACCCCAGCCTAGCTGACAGACTGCATTCTGTCTGGCTCGGCAGGACCTGAGCAGGTCTCCACATCCCACCAGGATACCACGACCATGAGGCAATTGGCTCACGTGTGTCTCCCTGCTCAAAAGGTTATTTTTGGTCCCGGAATAGAAAAGCCGTCCTTTCAAAAGGACAGACTGCACGTTTGGCAGAGCCCTCGCCGAGCAGAGATCGTCATACAGTCTTTCCACAGAGACGTGGCCAATGCGGTTAAGGTGCGCCCGCCCGCACCTGCAGCACAGCTCTCTGTAACAACGCGGTCATCTTATAAACGAATTAGCCGCAGAAGGAGGAACTCGCTCACTCCGAGACCAACCACCCCTCCGCGCCCAAGCTGACGCGCCCCGACCGCGCGGCGGCACGCCGAGCCCGCGGCACCGCCAGCGGCCCCCGCACGGTGGCGCCCTCTGCACGAGCAGCTCCCGCGGCCCGGGGCGTGCTGTGCGGGACGCCGACCCGCTGCGGCCCGAACCGGCAGCACGTCAAGCCGCCTCGGGACCGCTGTAGGGCGTCCCAGGCGGGATGGAAGTAGCGGGGCGCTTCAGCAGGGCTGGAACAGACGCGAGAACCTTCGCAGGGGGCTCTGCTTACTGCGCTGCTCACGGAATTGTCACCTGTTTACGTGCAGGGTTAGAACGGAGCCGTAGCAGCGCGTTTAAACGCGCCGTGGCTCTGACGCCGTGAGCGCCAGACCCAGCAGCGGCATTCAGGCCCGGAGGGCCGTGGCTGCCCTCCGGCCCCCGGACGCGCCCCGCAGCGGCCACAGCGTGGGATCTTCCCCGCGCGTCAGCGGTGCAGCGGCACCACCGCACCGCCTCCGACGCAGGGCTCCGCGCACCGGGGCGGTCAGCTCGCAGCACGTGAAGCCGCTGCGAGCCGGGCTCCGCGCTGCAAATAAAAGCCGCAGCGCTACGTGGGCTCCCCTAGGCCGCAGAGCGCGCGCGGCGCCGGGCTGCTCCCGTGCTGCCCCGCAGGTCCCCGCGCCCCGAGCTGCCCGCCCCGCGCCGCGCCCGCACGGCGCGCGAGAGCTGCTTCGGTGAAACCCGCGGTACGGCCCGGGCCGCGGGAGGCCTCTGCCGGCTCCTCGCCGCGCAGAGGAGCGGAGGAGGCCGCCCGGCCCGCCGCCAGCCACGCCACGCCGCGGCGCGGCAGACAGCAAGGGCCGATAAAGCCCCGTCCCGTTCCCGTTAACGCAACGGGCGCAGCGGCGGCGCGCAGCGCTCCCCCCTCCCTCCCGAGCGCTTCGCGTTACCCCGACTGTACCCCTGCCTCCCCCCGCCGCCACGTGACAAGGCGCGCATGCGCGCCGCCGCCGCCGGGCCGGGGCACATCTGCAGGCTGACGTCAGCGTGCTCCGCGCCGTCCCCCGGGCGAGGCTGCCAAGGCTCCTGCTGCCGCCGCGCTCGGCTTTGGCCGGGAGCCGGCTGGGAGAGGAGGTCTGAGGCTACTTCAACCAAACTTTCCTGGGTCCTTCTTGCTCTGCCTGCCTTCCCTCTCCCCCCTCCGCTCTTCTCTCTCTCCCTCTCTCCCTCTCTCTCTCTCTCTCTCTCTCTCTCCCCCTCTCCCCCCCGCTCCCCCCCCCCCCCCCCACTCAGATGATATTCACATGGTATTTCGCACAGAGGCGGCTGCTCGAGAGGAGGGCACCCACCCCCACCTCAATATAAGCCTGTTTTTCCTTCCTTCCTCCCCCCCTTCTCGTTGGAAAGACAAAATGTGCAGGGTGATAGGTGGGGTGAACTGATGGCATCCTCCCTGCTGCCCCGCCGGTCCGTTTCTTAAGAGCCCCTTTCGGGGAAGCGACAGAACGTGATTCTGTGGGCGCAGATACCCCGATGGTGGCTTGCTCAGAGGGGAAAAGCAGAGAGGGAAGCGGGATCCGTCCTGTGCAATCTCTATTGTTTGAAACTTACTTTGTGTCAGAAAGTGAAGATGAGCACGGTAAGGAAGATTTCACGCTATTCGATGAACTTTTGCTTTTCTCGTGCCCCGAGCGGCGCTGCGTGCAGGGCTCGGGCGCGGGGGGAGCCGCCTCGCACCAGGCGAGGTGGATTGGAGCGATTTCAGAGAGAAACCTCTGAGAATGGGGGAAGGGGGTGCGAGGGCTTTTCGACCGAGAACAGCCGCGACTTACACAGCACGCTCTGGAGCAGCGCAGCTTTGCTTGAGATTGTTCTGGCTCTAGTGCGAGATCACTAGTTAGGAAGAAGAGGAGAGAAGGGGGATTGGTGGGGGGGGTGGGGGAAAGGTACGGCCCCCGCCGGCAGGCGCGGCAGCCCCCGGGCCGCGCTCCCCGCGGCTGGCGGCAGCCGTCCCGCAGCCCGCCGAGCGCTGGCCGGGCTCGTCAGGAAGATGGAAGCGTGTGGTTTTGATTTACTCCGGGCCGCCGGGGACTCGCCAGACTCTTAACCCCGCGGAGCCGCGTTGCCGTCGGTGTGTGTCTGTCTGCGGGACGCGGTGCGGCGGGGGGAGGTGAGTGGGCTCCGGCCGTGGCTCGGCGGGTTCCGTGCCCGCGGCTTTTTCTCTCGTTGTGCGCGAGGGGAGAGAGCGAGCGAGAGGCAGTCAGACTCTTGTTTTTATTTGGGCTGCCGGTGCAACGCATCGGGCCGGGCGCCAAGTGTCTGGGTCACACGCGTTTTATCCAAATAGATCCAGCGCTGCTGTCTGGAAACGGGCTGCCGAAAGTTAACTTTAGGACCGGCTCCGCCGCAGCAGCCAGGCTCTTCCCTCCGCTCTCCCTCTGGGGAGGACGGCTCTCTCTCTCTCTCTCTCTTTTTAGTATTTTTTTCTTTCCCCTCCTGAACCCTCTCTGGGGGATGTTTGTGAGCTCAGCCCTCCCGGGCGCTGCTGTTTCCCGCTACGGTTTTTCTTTTTTTCTTTTCTTTTTTCCCCCGAGGGGTCGGTGTGTGCGGCCGTTGTCCCTGTCCGCGTAACACGCGTGCATACGTGTGCCAGCTTCGAGACCGATGCCGCTTTTTCTCTTTTTCCTCGCTTTTTTTTTTTTTTTCCCCTTCTCCACGGTGACAGCGAGGCACCCCTCGCCCCTCTTCGGGAGGCTTCGGGCCCCGCTCTGTGCTCTGAGCTGCGGGCAGGAGGAGCCGTCCTTCCCTTTGTACGTCCCTTCCCCACTCCCCTTCCCCCCAAGGTCTGCGTGCCGCTATTCGCGCCCCGGAGCTCCCGGGGACGCGGCTAATCCCGGCCTTTGAAGCCGCGGAACGCTCCTCGCGGCCGGCCCCGGTACCTGTGATTGTATTGCTGTGACTGACTGCTGCTCGCCCTCCCCATCGCCCTAGCAACCGCTCGTAGCCCGGCGGGACGGTCGCCTTCGACCGCGCCTCGACTCGGGCTCCCGGCCGCGGAGGAGCGGCTGGCACGGCGCGGCTCTGGCGCGGGGGGGTGCGGGTGGGGGGGGGGGGTGGCGGTCATCCCAGCTCCGCCCGCCGCGCCCCTCGGCCTGCGGGCCGCGCCGCGAAGTGAAGTCGTTCCCCCCCCACACACCCCACGCCCCCTCCCCCCCCCCCCCCACCCTACGCCCCCGCCGCTCTGCTTCTGTAATCCGGCGCCGTTGTTTCGGAGCTACAGTGCTGTCGGGAGAGCTCGTGGCGGCGGCTGCGGGCGGGGCTGGGGCTGTGTGGTGGGAGAGCGCTTCGCGCTGGAGGTCCGGGAGCGGCCGTGCGGCGGTGCTCAGGCTGCTCCTCGGCCGTTTGCCTCCCCGCTGCCTGCTCCTCGCCATTTATCGGACCTGCGCTCGCTTCAGGTGCCCGAGGCAGCTCACGCCCTTCCCCTGGATGGAGTCACCGCTGTGACCGGTCTGACGCGGCCGCTTTGGCTGGACAGCATCCGGGAGTACATGTTCAGCCACAGAGTCCTCGAGCGTGTGTTCGTGGCCTTTCTTTTCCCTTTTGGAAGCGTGCTGAGTTTCAGTGTGGGAGCCTCAAGGCTCGGTGACAGGAACGCCTCTCTGTGTCACAAGTGCCTCCACAGACATCCCGCTGAGCGGCACTGCTTGTGTCGCCAGCATTTCGAAACACACCTTACAGTTCCTCCTGGCTGAACTCTTACTGTTAAGCAGGAAGAGCAGTTGGAAGTAAATTTTACAGAACCGTATGTGCACTTACCATGGATGGATCTGGAGTGAGGCCATGAGGCAGAGGAAATGCTTCTTATCATAAGCTTAACGCTGACAAAATGAGCCAGCCTGGCCGCGGTGCAAGTGGAATGTGAGCGTACATTGCATCGGTAGGAGGGAATATATTGCAGGTAGAAAGGAAAAGAACACAGATACTGGATACTTTGTAGTGCAAACGCTATGTCTGGGGTTACTTGGAGTGCTTTATCGTTTGTAGCTATTACGATGACTTAATCCAGACCATTGATAGAGCTGCACCTGTTGTATTTGTACCAATGCATGAACGTTCTGTAATGCTTTTGGAAGGGAGACTGGAAGTTTCAGCAGAACATTCAGTAAGTTTGATGTGAAATGCAGTTTTCTTCTGTGAGGAACGACGCTTACAGTGAGACTCAGACCCCTGAAGAGATCCTAGACAGAGGTGACACTTGGATGTTGTCGAGGTTTAGCATGGACCAGTGGTGTCTCCATAATGGGCACCAGTTTGCTTCCAGTATTCAGAGCTGCTGAGCCCTGTGGGCATTAAAGCTCCAGGAGATCTTAGTGCTAGGATAACTTATTATCAGCCTTACGGACTGAATGAGAGTTCCCCATTACTATTTGTTGGATAAGTAAAAGCTCTGAGGCAATGCTATCTCTGTATATGGCAGTAACGAACCATTGCTGGACTGTTGTCCAGGTCTGATGTCTGTGCATGAAAGGAGCTGCTAACAAATTGGAAAAGATTCAGAAAAAAAAAACTGCAGAATTAATTAGAAATCTGGAAACTGTATTGTCAGAGTGATGTAGACTGAATAGGTTGAGCTGCTTATCAGGGAATGTCAAGAGGTGATTGTATCAGACTGTAACTATCCATGGAAGAGGAAAGCTCATTAGAAGTCGAGTAAAGCAAGATGCAGTGAAATTTGAAGCTGGATGTTCTTATGAAGAACATTATACTAGAAGTATTATACTACTGTAGCTGAAGAATATGTGATTATTTCTATTCAGAGCTTGAAAAAGGCTAGAAAGTGTAATTAAAATTAGCTAGAAAATGAAGGTTTTACGTGGAAAGCAAAAGTAGAGATTTTTACTTATATCATATAAGGTCTTGCCTTATGTGAATGGCATCACTAAATCATTTTGTTTCCTTAGGAAAAAAAAATACTAGTCCAGACTGTGCTTGTAAAATATCTTCTATTCCCCCTACAAACCTGATTAAAACCTGAGTGCTGTCTTGAAAAAAGTTAAAAAAATGAGCGTAGTAAATTTCAGGTTAACCTCATTTACTGTTGATAACCGGGTGCATCTCCGCTGGGCTAAGAAGTTTCCTGATATTCACTGCAGTGTTAGCAAACAGGATTTACGCGGTGTTGATTTTTTTCTAGTTGACATACAGCTCTAAATTTGACAAATAATCTACTGATGGCAGGGGTATTACCTGTTCAAATGAGCTGTAAAATGCTCCTGGAATTCTGGAAAGGCAGATATATTTGGTGCATCTGTAAGTGACTGTGTACACTTGGAAATCTGTTTCCAAACACCTTCTTAGATGTTCTCTTTCAATACTGCCTGCTTCTGTGGAGTTGGTTCTGTGTGTAAGTGTGTGGATTGCTTAAGTTGGTTGGTTAGCACTGGCTGACACAACACGATACTGCATTGTTAGGTGACTGCGTAGACCTTCCATTTAATCCATAGCAACAGCTAGAGCTGCTTTTCAGTGTTGTTGCTAAAGTGTTTAAATGACAGTGGGGGTGGCTGGGAAGTTCAATATTCCCTCAGACTCATGACCCACAAAGTCATAATAAGAACATATTCTGCTACATCCAGTTATAGCTTTTTATATACAAAGCATTTTTGGTAACAGGCGTTGGAAATCTTGGGATGTAAATGGTGAGGTTGTTTCTCTGATGCTAGAAATGTGCAGTTTTCCCGTTTTAGTGAATGAAAAATTCTGCCTGCATAAGCAGAACCAGAGCCCAAGCAATAACAAAATACATGCTGCAGAAAGATCAGATAACTGTACTCTGGATTATTTCCCAGGTTCTTTCCTTTGTCTCCCAGTGTATTGAGTCTAGTTATTTTGTGCTTAAATCAATAGATATGGTGCACTGACTGTAGGTGGAACAAGTCTGAAAACAGTATTGTTGCAATAAGAAACCTTAATTTGATAATTTTTTCTCTCTTCAACATGAAGCAGAATTGTGCATCTTAAGCTGTATTGAACTACTTGTTCAAGATTAATGGTAATTCATGGCGTTTTTGTTGTTAAAAATTGTGACTTTGGGTCTTAAAAGTAGTAGTTTGGTATATTTTGCATAATACGTTGCAGTAGCTTAATGTTTTGCAGGGTAGGTCTATTTTAGTTGAAAAATATTAACTTGACTAATTCTGTTTTGTTTTTCAGGAAAAGAAATGGAGCGAGTTGAGTAGCTATCCACTCTAACATCTTAATGATATCTTAAGGAATCTTACAGTGCTTATGTTGAATTGAGAAAATGACTGCAGATATAGAAGAAAGTTGTTGGAAAAGAATATCTGTCAAAAAGTGGAACGTCCAGTAGTATAAAATAAATATACTTGTTATGGTGCAATTCTGGAGTGGAGTTAACCCTATAGCACACAGGTAGCCCTCCAAGGAGAGAGAGGAAAAAAAAAAAAACTTTGTTTTTCTAAATTATGGAAATTTTTTGGAAGACGTGGACATGGATTCTGAGCCTAGTCATGGTTTCATCGGAATTTCACAGTGACAGCAGGCTTTCATATCGTTCTCAAGGTAGGAGCCTGACCTCTACAGATAGCAAGAATAATCATTTTTTGCTTTGGGGAAATATTTTCTAAATGATGGTTATATCAGTACTGATATTGCATAGGCTCTGGTCCTAGTTTGGTCATGATTCATTGCCTTGAAAATTTGATTACACCGATTTAATTGTTCTATTTTTTTTTCTAGTTTTAACTGTACAAAAACCTTGCAAATTAAATAAGTAATATGTTGTATTTTAAATACCTTATAGTAGTTTAAAGGCTTACCATATGGTCGTTAATATGTTTTTAAACTAGGAAATAAAGATCTAATCTTTAATCTTTTAGTGTTTATAGATTTTTTAATGTCAAGAAGAGTCATTTAGATGTGTTGCAATATAATACTGTTATGCGTGCAGGTGAATGTAATAGCTTTTGTCTTTGAATGATACATTTGAAAGAAATTGTGCTAATAGGTAAAGTTTAGTCCTATTTAGTTCTATTTATCCTATTTAGTTCTATTTTGTGTGTGTAGAGGACAAGTGATGTTGTTAAAAACTTTTTTGTTGTCCTGTGGTATCTGATTATTAGGAAACAGAACATGCTTTGTTCACATAAAAAGAAAGAAAAGAGTATTTTCTGTTCTTTGCTAAAGCTCTGCACCTTATGTTTACCTGAAAATGTCTTTTACTCATGAGGATGATGGGATTTAGCCAGTTACGGTTTATGTTTACTACTTGTTGTTTCCTGTTATATTTTCTTCTCTCCTATGCGTGCTCCATGGACTGTCTTACCTTGTGATTACAAAGAGGAATTCCTGTCTTACCTTGAACACTACCAACTAACAATACCAATAAGGGTTGATCAAAATGGAGCCTTCCTCAGCTTTACTGTGAAAAATGTTAAACCCTCAAGAAGGAGGAGGAGCACAGACCCTTACGACCAAGAACTGGCAGCATCTAAATTATTTTTTAAACTTTCTGCCTATGGCAAGCACTTTCATTTAAACCTGACTCTCAACACAGATTTGGTGTCCAGACATTTTACAGTGGAGTACTGGGGGAAAGATGGTCCTCAGTGGAAGCACGATTTTTTAAACCACTGTCATTACACAGGATACTTGCAAGACCAACATGCTACGACTAAAGTGGCTGTAAGCAACTGCAATGGTCTGGTAAGTGCACACTGTGTATTTTAGAATAATAGTGTGTTTGTCTCTTTTAAGATACAGAGGGACTTAATTGGTGCATCTTTAAGGGTCTTTATTTTTATTTTGAGTCCCTGTGAGAAACAGACAAAAGGTGCACAGCCCCCGAAAACGTGATCTGGGTCCCGGCGAAAAGTAGTCATCAGTTTTTCAAGCTTAATTGTAAGTAACTAGGACCCAGTTTTGCAGTCCTTTAGCAGACAGCTCTTCGAGTGTTGCCAGTGTCTGCGCTGGGGCTGCAATATTAGGTCTGTTGTGAGATCATTGCAGGTTATCAAAGTATTGTAGACATGGGGAGGGAGGGGGTAGCAATTGTTCCTTTAGGATACTGAATCTCTTCAGTGAAGTGTTGACTGAGCCATGGAAGTCACTGTTGGTATAAATTCAGAAAAGTAGATTTATTTGCAAGTATTAGCCTTTCTAAAAGTATTTTGTGATGAACAGTTGTATTTAAAGTAGCGTTAGAAATTCTCTTCAGATTTTGCTGTTCTTTGCTCAATCACAGGACAGTAGTATTTGCATGGGGGAAAAAAACCTTTTCTTTGCAACGGAAATTAGAAAACAAAAGAAAAAGCTGAGAACTTATTGCTATCAAGTGTCAAAATACTTACGTAGAAGAGCATAAATAGGAAATACTAAATCAAGAGCCCAGTAACTTCTTTATTATAAATATATACTGCATTTATTCATTCTGTTTTTATACAGCAGAAAATCGGTCAGTCTTGTTAAGAGTAAGCAGGTCTAACAAATTGGTAAATGAGGGAAGAAGATAAAATACTAGTCTTGCTAAACTATTTCCTTTTTAACCTTTATGAGTGCTGGAGAACTATGAAGTTGTTTTTGTTTTTTTTCCAGACAAAAGCTTGCTGTTTCAGACCTAGATAGTACTAGGGACAGCACAAATAGCTGTCTGTTAAGTATTCTATCTTGGTTAACCTGAGTTACTGTTGAGGAAAATAGTTAAATGGTGATTTCTACAGAAGAGTGTACACTTCTGAAGAAGCAGAGTTAAAATATAACTTTTGAACGTGATTTCACAGTTTTCTTAATGCAGCTGATAAGTCTGAATTCAGTACAGTTTTTTATTACTTCAATTTTGTAGTTCCTGCATAATAACATTTATAACACAGTTATTTAAACTTTTATTGCTAATGTAGTAGAGCATTTTGTATTTTAGTTCTTTTCAGCTAAAAACAGTTTGAAGAGAAAATCCCTGCTTTTAGGATTCACTTCTTAAAACAAACAAATGGCTGCGTGCCTTGGCGGCCAGCATTTCTACCCATTGAGACACATACTGGTTGGCCCCCTTGGAGCCATCTGTTGGTGCTGTGTTTTCCTTGTCCTCAGCCATGCTGTTTGGCTAATGTGAAGCTGTATGCTGCTTCGTGATTCTGTGTGTCATTCATTCACTGTGTTTGAAAGTTAACTTCACTGTGCAGTGCTGTTTAGTTATTATCTTCAGTGCCTTTAGCTATCATCAGCTTGTGTTTCTTATTGGTATACCTACCTTGTATAAAGGGGCACACCATGAGTGGGACTTCTGAGCCCTTCGTAGTCATGCTTCTTGAGACTGCAAGAGTCAGGTGTCCACTGGATCTGATAGAAAGTTTAGGTCACATGCAGTTGAGGTTTTTGTCATGCTCCAGAAGCAGCAGTGGTGGCAGAAGGCTTTCTTTCAAAGGATCAGGGATCCCGCAAGCAGGTGCAGCGGTTAGCTGGACTCTGGTATCATCTTCTGTAAGAAATTCCTCTGTTGTTGTGTTGACAGGGTGTTTCAAAGCACTGCTTATAGGACTTACCACTAAATTAGGTAAATCTGTCAGTTATTTTTAAATGATTCCTATTGGTAAATATCTTGTTATAAAGCTGCTGGTTGGTGCGTGTTTAACAAAGCAGTTAGCACTTTAAATATTCAGGATACTATTGTTCGTGGTAGAGTTGATGATAGTAGAGAAAATGTTGTCTTCAAGGTGTTCCTTGCATTTTTTTTTTTAGTCTTGTTTTCTGTGTGTAAGAGGTTGATGGTCATATTCTATGTAGTTTTTCATTAACATCTGACCAAAAGGCAGTAATTTTAAGTTACTTGTAACTCTAAAACAAGTAATAGTCTTAAATGATGGTTGCTGCTCATAAGCAGAATTTCAGTATTCTGTTTATTTCACTTCCCTGTTAGGTTTCAGTATTGCCAGAGGAGTCAAATTTCAGAGTGAGCAGGTGAGACTGTGGTTTAACTAACATAAGTTGTATGACTTTGTAGATCACCAGTGCAAGTGCGGCTTTCTCTGTGTTAGTATCATAGAACTGACCAGCCATTAGTTAACTTCCTTATCACTGTTTGCCATTTCCGCTTTCCTTCTCCAGAATTAGAGGCTACTGCTGAAATTTCACTGCAGCAGTTTGCATCTTCTGAGCCCTGATTATACTAAGAATTGTTTGAAGTGAGGAGTGCTCTGTAATCCAGTGAGCAGTTGTGAGAAAATTGAAGGTCTTGTACATCAAGCTTGTTGGCTCCTGAACTCATATTTACTATAGCAGATGTTACATATAAATGGATTGCATCATTCATCAACTCACAAGACCCTACAAAGAGTGGTGTTTTGAGGTGTTTGGTTGTTGGATGTGAGATAGTGGGGCTGAGACAGTAGTAGCTGAGGTATTGCCTGAGTTGAGGATTTCATCCTAAAGGAAGCAAAATACGAAGGTGCGTTAGACTGTCTGAATAGAGAAGAATTTCACCTTACGGGAAGAGATTTGCCTGATTGTAAGGGAAGCAAGTCTTGGAGAAAAGTTTTGGATCAGGTAACAGTGAAGCTGAGCAGAAATGAAGCTTGTACTTTTCCTCCCTACCTCTGTCTGCTGTCAAGTGTCAAAGCCTGTAACTGGGTGCTCAGACAAGTTTTCCACAGCAGTGGGTTTTCTCCTTTTGAGCTGACAAGCCCAATAGAGGGAAGTACTTCAAAATGTTTAGAGAGTGGTGATTGTAAAGAAGCTGAATTAGAGATAAAGTATCATTTTGTAGCTGCAGTATTTCCAAGGAAATATATAATGTAAGGAGCCAAATTCAGTGGCACATGAAGTTCCGTGCATGGAGTAATGTTTGTGGTAGGTAGCACAGATGTTTTAACACCAGTGAATAAAAGGCCAAGAACTATCTTAAAAGCATGATCTTACTTAGTTAGAAGACTTCATGTTTATTTAACTTATTTCAAGATCAGTGCATTTAAAAATACTTTCATATTTTTAAATAAGCTTGTTTGGAAGCTGATTCTACCATAAGCAGGTTTATAGATCATAAATTGCATATAATGATATTTTTGAATTGTCCGTAAATGTATAATTTACAAAATAATTTAGAAGGTCAGGAGTTTTAAGAAAAAATAGTATGCTAGGCTGCTGTCTTCTGAGTTCTCTTTGGTACAGGTCTGTATTTGCCTAGTTTTAAAGTGTCTTGCTTGGTCCGATGATGTATTGTCCCTGGACAGATCACTGTTCTTTCATTCTTAAGAACATGCTAAGCTAGTGCAGCCTGTTTCCATTGATGTAAAGCTACAATGAAGTGTAGAGCCAGCTTTAGGCTTACTGAACAACACTGATAGATTTTTAGATGTTTCCTTTACTTCTACTGTATATTAGAAATACATAAAACATAATGTCTGGAAAGGTTAAAAGCAGGCAGAAATTTGGAAAACAGTAGGATTTGAAATATGGAAGAAGCATTTATCTTCTGTAATTAAATTTTTATCTGATGTTAACTGTTACTTCTGTAGCCGGTGGACATCTGCCTGAAGTGAGGTGAGGCCCCAGCTAGGCAGTCTGACACACAGATTCCTTTTTACAACTTCAGGGGTACTCCACGTGGATTCGCAGATTTGTCTGAGCATGTCAGACTGCTGGATCTGGACATTATATATGTTAGCAGGAGCTGTCAGTCTATGGTGGGGTTGGGTAAAGAGGACCTCAAAAAATTTGTTTTGGATAGGATAGTAGCCTTGAGAATGCTTCTTTCAGTAACTTACTTGGGGCATTCAGATTATTTCTTAAATTCATCCTATTTTGTCGCTACTTTTTTGTGGTCATTCCTTTGTCTTAATGATATTTCTTATTTTTTGGACAGGAAGTTTAATTCACAAGCTGCTTTAAGTGCTATGGCAAAGCTAAAAACAAACAAACAAACAAACAAAAAAACCCACAAACAAAAACATGCAAAAAAAACCCAACCCTGACAACACGTTTAATTGCTTTTAATTCTTCAATACATATAATTTCTTTTAATGCTTCCTAAGTTGTTATTTCAGTCTCTTTTCAACTGAAATACTGTTTTGCTCAAACAAGGAGCCAAAAGGGAGTTTCATAGTGTTGTTTTGGATAGAATAGTCTGTCTCCCTCTACTTATTAATAGTGCATTATGGAATGCATATAGAGTGGAAACATCTCTAACCATACGTATTTTCTAAACTCAAAATAAACACTGGCATTCACTGGAATGGGTATTTCTTGCGTGCAGATTTATGAACGTTTCTTAAATTCGTGCATGTTAAACAAATAGTGTTGTTGAGTTAAAGCTGGAACAGCAGTTGGCTAGCAGGGAAAATTAATACAAGTTACATATGCAGGGCTTAGGTGAATTGCATATGCAGCTATATGCAGGGCAGTTGATTTTCCAGTGTTGTTCATGTGATATAGCTAGCTGCAGCAACAGACTGCATGTATATTCTGTCTACCTGGTAGCAGGTGTAATTTAAAATTTATTTGCAATTCCGTGGGTAAACTGATACTTGCAATTTTTTTTAACAGAATACTGTTTGGGCAGACGAGATGAAATACTGATTTGATTTAAGAAATGTGGGTGATACTCACCTGGCTTTTTCACTGCTTGTATGTAAAGGAACTGCAGTTGTAGTTTTGCACACCTTCCTAATAGATGTTGCTTCTCTTGCACATAGTTTGCTTAGAAAATTAGTACTGCTATTAATATTGTTTAAGTCATCTGAAATTACTTGTTCCCTCTTATGTCATCTCACCACTTTAAAACTTTACCTAGCCAGACTTGAGTACAGTTTAAGACCCCTGTGTTGCCAAGGCAGGGCCATGGCTTGGATGGTACCTCTGTCTCCTCAGACCTGGCACAAAGCACACAGTCTGATGGTGTTGGCTGGAATGACTGCAGGACTTTATTTTCCAATGGGAATATAATACGAGAGCTTATAGTGTCTCAGGATTCACTTGAACCCAGATGTCTGACACACAGGCTGGATGCAGTCCAGATTGTCAAGGTTCTGTCTGCACATCTGGCAAACCTAGTTACATTTTGGTTTATATTTTCAAGGTTGTCTAAACAGCTATTAAGTGACCTGTTTTTTTAGTAATATCGTAGATTTCAAATATCAAGGCATTATGAGAAAATTTGCTGTCCAGGTGTATACATGCCCTGATGTTACTTCTTGAGTAAGTACTGGAGTTCAGAATGAAAAATACCACTGAAGGGATACACTTACTGCTATAGTCAGTATGTGCACTAAAGGGCACGTAATTGAAAACTGAGTTGTGTGTTCGTACATGTGTTTTTAAAATACATAATGAGGTTATACTGGTAAAATACAGCTCTTTCTGAAGTGTTATACAGGCATTTTTATTTTATAAGGTCTGTGTTGTTACTGAAATCTAGTTATCGCAGGAGAGAAGAACAGTAGAGAGCTGATGTACAAAACAGCAGCAGAAAAGATTTGACCAGAAGTGTAGTGATCTTAGAAACAGGTTTGGGGTCATCTGTAGAGCAAGTGGTCTTATGGGTTACCCTGGATGTCATGATGGAGGAAAAAAACCCCTTTAAAACAACAACAAAAAAACCATTCTGTAAGTGATAGGGTGATTTTTACAACCTTTTTAGAGTGTTTTGAAATAAGGTTATTGCACGTTACACTTAGCAGTGTTCAGATAACATTAGCATGACTACTTATTATTCTGAATTGCCTGTGAGGTGTGTGTTGAATAATCTTAACTCCTCAACGATGAATTAAAGTGTAGGTAGAGATGTTTTCTTTATTATTTTTGAGCATTGGAGAGAATAGGGTTCTCATTAGGAGTAGTCAGTGTGGATTCATCAAGGGGAAATCATGCTTAATTAGCCTGGTAGTCTTCATTGATGTCATCACTGGCTGAGTAGGTATGGGGAAAGGCAGTGGATGTTGTGTACCCTGACTTCAGTGACGTATTTGGCATTGTCTCCCACAACATCATTCTTAGTGAAACTTAGAAAGTGTGGGATAGATGAATGGATGGTGAGACGGATTGAGAACTGGTAACTAGCAGAGCTCAGAGGGTTGTGATCAGCAGCATGGAGTCTGTCTGGAGGCCTGTAAGTAGTGGTGTTCTTCAGGGATTCAGTGCTGGTTCTGGTCTTGTTCAACATCTTCATCAGTGACCTGGATGAAGGGATAACAGCAGTTTGGCATAGTTTGCTAGTTTTTGATACAAAACTCGGGGGAGTGGCTGACACACCTGAAGGCTGTGCTACCATTCAGCAGGATCTGCAGCGACTGGAGAGAGAGTTGGGCAGGCAGGAGTCTGACAGGGTTTAGCAAGAGCAAGTGTTGAGTCTTGTACCTGGGAAGGAATAATCTCCTGCATCAGTTGAGGGTAGGGACTGACCTGCTAGAGCTCTGCAGAGAAGGACCTGGGGGTCCTGGTGAAGAGCAGGTTGGCCACTAGCCAGCTGTTTGCCCTTGAGGCCAAGGGGGATGGTGGTATCTTGGAGTGCATTAAAAAGACTGCGGCCAGCAAGTCAGCAGCAGTAATCCTTCCCCTTTCCTCTGCTCTGGTGCGGCCACATCTGGAATACTTTGTCCAGTTCTGGACTTCCCAGTTTAAAAATGTCAGGGGTCTCCTAGAAGGAATCCAGTGGAGGGCCACAAAGATGATACAGGGCCTAGAGCATCTCCTGTGTGAGGAAGGGCTGAGTAACCTGTGTTTGTTCAGTCTGTGGAAAAGAAAGACGGGAGGGAGGTGGGTGGGTGTTCTAATTAATGTTTATGAATATCTCATGAGAAGTGGGAGACAAATGGATGAGGCCAAGCTCTTCTCAGTGCTGTGTAGCAATAGGACAAGGATAATGGCCTAAAACTTGAGCACAGGAAGTTCCAAACTTACATGCAGAAATCCTTCTTTGTGGTAAGGGTGACAGAGTACTGGTGCAGGTTTCCCAGAGAGGTTGTAGAGTCTCTCCTTCTATGGAGATATTCAAGACCCGTCTGGACACCAACCTGTGTGACTTACTGTGGGATACATGCTTTAGCAGCGGGGTGGGACTCATTGACCTCTTGAGGTCCCTTTCAACCCCTGCAATTCTGTGATTCTTGGAACAGTCTTCACAGTGGCTTTAATGGAACCTCCATTAGTTTGTGATAGATAAAATCAAAATATAAATACAGAATTTAGCGTTTCCACTGAAACTGCCCATCAGTAGTTATTTCTTTTGGAGTATGAGGGTTATATATTCAGAATTTCCTAGACAGAATTACTGATATTTATTATTAAGCGAATATCAGTGTTGGAGTCTCTGTCTGGCTTATTCTTCAATACTTCTATACCCTAAATAATCCCCAAACTGGATTTTCTGCTGAAGTTTAGTTTTAATCACTGAAGATTCAGGAAGTTACACTGTTGGCTTGAAATCTCCTTTTTCTTCCATAAACCACTTTCCTGTTTGGAAGAAACTGAGTTCACAAATATGAAAGTTATGAGAATAGAATATCTACCATTCTGCCCTGCAGTCTGAAGTGAAAGAAGTTCATTTGCAGCAGAGGGTAAGGTTCAGTACGTAGTCTGCAAGAGTTTGGATCTACCAGAGGTTTGTGATGAGACCTGTTAAGGAGTAAGTGCTTTGTAGGTAGTGTAGTCTAGGGTAATTTATATGAATAGAACTTGGCATTTGTTTATGTAAAATAAATTTTTAATAAAGTACTTTTAATAAATAAAATAAAGTTTATGTAAAAAACTGACTTTTTCTTTAAATAATATTTTCTAAAATTAATTCTTCTTGCTGTTTTTATTTTATTAAGTTTTTGCTAGCGTGGCATCATAGAGGAGCATTGAGCTTACCCCTTGGGCAAGATGATTTTGGCTGGGTGTCACTTTAATGGCTTTCAATCGTGTGGTTTTGGAACAAGTCTTTGAATAGTTTATCTGTCCTGTATTGTCTCTTGCTTTGTTACCACACTCACAAAAAAAAAAAAAAAAAAAAGGAAAATAATTACAAAAAAAGGTAGGGAAAAGTTCCAGAAGTGAGGCAGTGATATTTTATTCATTCTGTATTGTGTTGCTTATAGCCTTCCTTTCACTAAAAACTGGAAGATAACTGAATCATGCATTTTATGTTGTTTTATGTTGACTTATTTCTTACCAGAAATAAGTAACATCTGACTACCATTTAATTTTAAGCTTTGTAACATAAATTTATGTTGTCTTTTGCAAATTTTTGTCTTCTTTTCTTCTTAAGCATGGAATTATTGCTACAGAAGATGAGGAGTATTTTATAGAGCCTTTAAAGAATATAACAGCTAATTCAAGTAGCTTCAATTATGAGAATGGTCATCCCCATGTCATATACAAAAAGTCTACCATGCGCCAGCAACTTCTGTATGATCATAGTCGCTGTGGAGTCTCAGGTAAATGAATATGAGTATTGGTTGTGTATTTATAGCTTTTAAAATGTGTGAAGTTGTATTTTCAAGTCTTTCTTGGTTTACTGGTAAGATACTGTAGAGAATGTATCAATATGAAGCCTCCTTGCCGCTGATACAATGTGCTCTGTCATAAAGTAGCTTGTCATCAGGGTTTCCATCTAGATTATAGTGTCATTTTACGAATAAGCATTGGAACTAAGTCTTGTTTTATTCCTTTGTGTACAGTGCAAATGATGAACCCTGGCTTCCTCAAATCACACTTCTCAGCAGGAAGGCATTACTTCATTGACTGTGTATTATAGCTCAATGTGTAGCATATGTTTCATCTCATTTGAGAGAACTCTGTGTAGTGAATATGTTACAGTTATGATTATTAGTTTACCTGAAACTGGAATCTATATCAGTCATTTTCAGGGGTTTATAGTTTAGAGGTTTTAAACTCGTAGCATTTGGGTCAGTGGGTTAATGTTGTTCCGTAATAGTTGAGTATGTGTTGTACAGAAGGACTGCATAATTTTAATTGAAGGGTATTTTTCTTGCAAAGCACAGTGTTAACATCTACAAAAACACTCTTTCTTGAGAACAGTTTGGATAAATGATCAGTTGTTTTAGGTTTAGAGCACTGGAATGGTATTTCTTTTTTTTACATAACAGAAAAAATGTTTTAACCTTGTTGTTTTTGTTTTTAAAAATACTGTCCTAGACAGTAGTATTCCATTCAATTCAGTGCATAAGACAGGCTGATAAATTCCTTAAAAAGGAAGAGTATGACTGTTCTTTTGATGCAACTTCTTTCAGTTTCTTTTGGAAGTTGTAACCTAGCTAGTTAAACAAACTGACAGTACATGTTGTCTGAAAAGGCTTATGTTTGTGGAACTCTCCTGATTAGTCCAGCTGACTAATTAGCACGTGTCAAACTTTGTATGCAGGTTCCATTTTAGTTCAGGAAGCATTATGTCATGTACATGTTTTATTATGAACACAGTTCTGACGAGCACTACACGCAGATTGTAAAATGAGAAATTGTATGGATAGTCCAGTGAATGCATTTTACAGTAGACATCTGTGAAGCATCTATCTTTTTATTTCATTTGGTAGGGAATGCTGTCACACAAGTCTGCTGAAGTAAGTGGAAGGATTTCAAAATGTACTACAGTGCATCTTTTTGCCGTTAGAATAGAGGTAGAAGGAGAGAGGGTATTGGTGCTAGTCAGATCTTATCTTCTGTTAATACTTAAAAGGTCATTTCTTCCTGAGCTGGAGGTGCAGCAGTGGCAAGTAGTTTGGTTATGCTTTGTCTGACTGTTCTGGCAGTACCTATCTTATGGATTATAGGTTGATCAGAGCTTTGCATGAGGTTTCTGTTTTTAAACATTCAATAATCCCTAGCATCTGTACCTCTGTACCTCTTTTTTTTTTTTTTTTTTTTTTTACCATATTTGGAGTACTTCCATATTTTTTGCTTTTTTGCTTTTCCTGAGTTTGCACATTTGTCATCCTGAAACCCTTAAGCACTGAAATACAGAATCTTTTCTTTTTGCATTTCGGACACTACTCTCATGCTCATTCACTTCACATACTCTTCTTCTTGCTGCTCTGTATACTGTTTTAATTTCATGACAATTTCTGACAAGCTTTGTTCCCCAGTACTACAAGTTCTTACTTTTTCAGATTGTGATTTTTTTTTTAATGTTGTTGGTCTGGCTACCAAACCTTTTAAACTTATTTTTCAAGCACTGTTTAAGCCCTTTTTTCCATGCATTCCAAGCATCCCCAGAATATCTAAGAAAGAAAACAGAATATAGATTTTCGGTTTCCCAGCTTTTAGATATTAGAACTAAAGACAGATAATAACTTCTGAAAGTTGAGAACTCTCCACTTCTGTGTTTAAAAAAACAAAACTAAAATTACCACCAACAAAACTTAAGTGCAGTTTTAGCAAGACTATAACTGCATCTTAGGCAGAATACCTTTCACTTTGTCTGAGAAATGGGTTCTAGCTTTACCTTCAGAGTACTATTGCCTGTACAGTATGCTGGGAGGATTATGCTTTTGCAGAAGTGCCATTATTCACATTCTGTTCTTTCATGTTACTGTAACCTAGACTTAAGTTTATCATGTATCTGTTCTGCACTGGGGAAGTGGTGAAGATATTGTGTTGAAAGAGACAAGGAGAGTATCAGTTCTGACCTTTTCAAGAAAAAAAATCAGTAACAGACAGAAAGTGACGCAGAGAGTTTGCTGAAAAGATAGAATCATAGAATCATAGGAGTTGGAAGGGACCTCAAGAGATCAGGGAGTCCAACCCCCTGCCAAAGCAGGTTCCCTACACCAGGTCACACAGGTAGGCATCTAGGCAGGTCTCGAATATCTCCAGAGAAGGAGATTCCACAATCCCCTGGGCAGACTGTGCCAATGCTCCATCACCCTCACCGTAAAGAAGACCTCTCAGTCTTCTTTTCTCAAGGCTAAGGAGACCCAGTTTACTTAGCCTTTCTTCACAAGGGAGATCCTCCAGGCCCTTACACCATCTCTGTGGCCTTGCACTGGACTCTTTCCAAGAGATCCCTGTCTTTTTTACACTGGGAAGCCCAGAACTGGACACAGTACTCCAGGTAAGGCTTCACCAGGGCAGAGTAGAGGGGGAGGATCACCTCCCTTGACATGCTGGCCACGCTCTTTTTAATGCACCCCAGAATGCCATTGGCCCTCCTGGCCACGAGAGCTCACTGCTGGCTCATGGTCAACCTGTCGTCCACCAGGACACCCAGGTTCCTCTCTACAGATCTCCTCTCCAGCAGCTCATCCCCCAGACTGTACTGGTGCATGCAATTATTCTTCCCTAGGTGCAAGACTCTACACTTGCTTTTGTTAAATTTCATCTGGTTTCTGACTGCCCAGCTCTCCAGCCTGTCCAGGTCTTGCTGAATGGCAGCACAGCCTTCAGGCATGTCAGCCAATCCTCCCAACCTCGTATCATCAACAAACTTGCTGAGGGTGGTCACTGTCCCCTCATCGAGGTCATTGATGAAGATGTTGAACAAGACGACCCAGCATGAACCCCTCGGGGTCACCGCTGGTTACAGGCCTCCAACCGGACTCTGCACCACCAGTGCCAACCCTCTGCGCTCTGCCAGTCAGCCAGTTCTCAACCCTCTTGACTGTCGTCTTGTCTGTCCCACACATCTTCAGCTTTGTTAGAAGGATGTCATGCGGGACAGCATCAAATGCCTGGCTGAAATCAAGGTAGACTACATCCACTGCCCTCCCCCTATCCACCCAGCCAGTGAGAACATCATAGAAGGCCACCAGGTTGGTCAAGCATGACCTCCCCTTGGTGAACCCATGCTGGCTACTCCTGATAACCTCCTTTTCTTCCAATTGTCTGGAGATGGCATCCAGAACAAGCTGTTCCATCACCTTTCCAGGGACAGAGGTGAGACTGACTGGCCTATAATTACCGGGATCTTCCTTCTTGCCCTTTTTGAGGACCGGAATGACATTGGCTATCCTCCAGTCATCAGTCACATCCCCCATTCTCCAAGACCTCTCAAAGATGGTAGAGAGCGGTTCAGCAGTCACCTCCGCCAGCTCCCTCAGCACCCATGGATGCACCCCATCGGGTCCCATGGATTTATGAACATTAGCATTGCCTAGGTGCTCACGGACCACCTCTTCCCTGACTGAAGCCAAGTCTCCCATTCCCCAGACCCTCTCACTAACCTCCAGGGTCTGGGATTTCTGAGGGAGAGCTTTTTCACTGAAGACAGAAGCAAAGAAGGCGTTAAGTATCTCTGCCTTCTCAGCATCCCCAGGTACCAGAAGACCCCCCTTGCCTAGTAGGGGGCCCACATTCTCCCTAATCTTCCTTGGTCTGAACTTGTTGGGATGATCGAGTGATCTACTGATTCATAGTATGTAATAGAATTATAGTGACCAGTACAAAAGAAGAGTTGGAATGATTAGGGTAAAAATACTCTATTTTACAAGTAGTTTATTTTCAGAATTGTAGCTGGTTTACATGGCCTAAATATGATTTTTCAACAGTTACACATGAGAATGTCTGGAAAAAAAAAGTTGAATAATACGTGTACATTTTCAACAAGTTAACTGTTTTAATACAGTTGAAATAACTGCTAAAAAATTGATTAAATTCCACTTGCTTCTGAGGGATTTGAGGTTGCTAGCTTATCTTGGAGAATGCTTAGCAGAGTCATCCTGTAGAAGAGTTATTCATTTGAGTTCTTCCATCCAAACTAGTATTGCAATCTAATAACTGAATAATGAATAACTGAAGTTATTCATTATTACTTTTGCAATTAGAAATATATTATGAAATGTCTTTTGATATTCTTGTTTGTATGAATGGTTTTTCAAAATATTTATTTTTCCTGATGCCTAATAGTGTGCAGTATCTTGAAGCTGCAGAACACTTTTTATGGTCCCCTTTTTTGTATTTGCTCAATTCTGAGGAATAGCTTTTCTGCAGATCAGCTGTGTGTTTCTGTTTTTGTCTGAAGCTGAAATTCTGTTTTCTTGGAAGTACAATTTAAATTTCTTCACCTGTTTTGCCTACAAGAATTTAAAAAACAAACCACCAAACACCTGACAGAAAGTGTTGCATATATCCATACTAGATATGATTGAGAAACAATAAAAACTGACATGTGAAACCTGCAAAGTGTCAGATTAGTTGGGGATGGTACTACTGCATGTTGCCTCATGTCATGATTTTATTCACGCCAAATGCTGTAGTCAGCATATTCTAAAATGAAAAAATGTTTGTATATGCATTAAATGAGGTTGCTTAATATTATGAAAAACCAGTATGTAACTTTTCACTTATTTAATATGCAACTGTAAAAATATTCAAGTAGATTTCTATTGCATTTTAAATAACTTCTGGTTTGTTTTTGTGTTCTTTCATCTTTCCTTCTCTCTCCGATCTGGCACCTTTGAAGGACTGACTTGAAACTTGGGTACCGTTATTGTGCACTTTGTCTACACCCATCTCTTTCTATGTGCATCTGGATTTCTTTTCAGTTGCAGTTTACAATCTAATTTCCTGCTTTTGTACTCATTGCTTTGGGGTTAATTACATTGCTTTTCTGATCCTTCTCTTCCCCCACCCTTGTTGTTCTATTTTACTTCCAAATAGATACGCTCAGTGTTGATGTAAGTTTTTTAATCTAGGAATAAAGATGTGATTTTGCGCAAAAAATATTTTTGTCAAAATACTTTCCATGAAAGTTTGCAGAAACTTTAGTCAGCATTGTTCAACGTTTTTAAACTAAAACAGCGTGATAACTGATAGATCCTGGAGCGTGAGTGCTCAGGATTATTTCCAACTTTCCATTACTTTGAAGTAAACTGAAGCCTGAGATTCTCATCTGATAAGAAAAGGAGAAATGTTTGTTTTCTTGAAGTCTTTTGAGACCTTTGTTTTGAAAGCCGGTGTCAGGATGAGTCTAGAAGAATTGTTACTTTTTTATGTGAAAGTTTTCTGAGTTTGTTGGTTTTCAAATGTTTAGAATGAATTTGCATCTTTGAGTGAAAAATTATGAATGAACATGCAAGCAGTATTGCATTTGTAAAGTACTCAGCATTTTTGTGAGCATCAGAAATTCCCAGATAGCACCATTTACTCTTGGAAAGTAAGGAGTACATTTTTAAAAAATTTACTACAGAAGTTGACAGGTAGAATTATAAATATTCTTAAATCACTACATAAGTGAGATGAAGTACTTTAAACAATTAGATCTATTTTGTTTTTGCGAGAATAGAGGTAAGAGCCATTAGCAATTTTGGTGCTGATTTTGAAATCCATTTCAGACTTTAATACTTAATAATTATTTTTTAGGATGGGTATAGGATTATTGAGTTGTAGAATGAGGATAATTTTACAGCTGGACTTTTTTTCAGCTGCCCAGATCATTTCCCTTTTTTTTAACTTCCCTGAAGTAACGAATCTTCTAAAGCCAAAACTTAAAAGTATTATGCAGCAGTGGGACTACTGAAGTATTCCTAGTTTTGTCCAGAACATACGTGCTTTGTGGTGTAGTTTTTGCCATGTGAAGTAGCTGGTTTAGGTAGACCGCATAAAGCATTGCTTTTTTGCAGAACATACTGAACCTATCTCAGCTAATCCTTAGCTGGACCAGTTATAGGAGAGGTAAGGTTGCATCTCTGGTGTAGCTCACTTGAGCAGTCTGATCCAGTCAGTTAAAAATGTACCTACTTTTTAATGTTCTTAAGTTCATCCATAACTGGCAAGAATACTTGGAATATTTTGAAATCCTAATTGTGATTTCAGATTAATTTTATGCTTTGTCAAACATAAACTTGAGATTTGCATTGATCTTCGTGAAAAAGGGATACTTAATATTTAAAGTGCCCATTTTGCAGGGAAGGGATGTTCAATTTTGCCCTGATGACATGAGTTCTAGTTTTAAGAAAGTACGTACTGCTTGTTTCTCCAATAATCTCATCTGTTTATAACAACCAGTATATTGCAAAAAAAGCAATATTGCATTTTCCAGCTGTTTTATTCTGTAGTACATCTTGATACCTTTAACCTTATTTTTAATTAATTTTTATTTCGTAGATCTCCAATACGTTTTTTATTTTCTAGTATTGCAGCCATCTCATTCTTATCCTTTATGTTTTGATATGTGCTCATAGTTAACTGTAAGTAATCTTTAGCACTAAAATAGATGTACAGGATTAGATCTGTTGAGAGCAAATGGTGACTTGTAATCCTAAGGCAAGTTAAGGAGCATTCAGAATATCAGAACTTGAAGCAAATTTCTTTATCCTTTGGATATGGTATTTTAAAATTAGAGATGATAAACCTGAATTTTCCTTGCCTCAAGAAAGACTTGCTTTTAGAGGCTTAAAGATGATCTCAACTTAAAACAGCTATATTTGAATGAGTTTTTCTAGTGATCCCTCTGAAGTGTTTAATTATTTTGGTTCCTAGAAGACCTCACAAGAAGCAGTAAACCTTGGTGGATGAGTGATGGATCTGCTTTTCCAACTTCACTTCCTGTCAATGACACATTAAGTAGTCATAGTCGACGGAAGAGATCAGTAAGCCTTGAGCGGTTTGTGGAGACGCTGGTAGTAGCAGACAAAATGATGGTGGGATATCATGGTCGCAAAGACATTGAGCACTACATTTTGAGTGTAATGAATATTGTAAGTTTCATCCCTCTCAGTATTAATATTAACGTGCACATTCTGAAATCTCAAAGTATTTTGAAAGAATTTGTTTACCGACACAGTAGTGTCTTAAAATATGCATCATCTTGCAAGAATTATTTGAAATATGGTAAATTAGTAGCATTGTGGGAAAAAATACAGTACTGTTTCTGTTATGTATGCTGTGATCACTTACATTTTTTTGTCTTCAATCTGAATATAATCGTAAGAATTTAAAACTGTACAGTTTTGTTATGTTTAAATCAACAGTCTAAACGCTCTTTATGTTGGATAGTTTAGTAAACAAGTTGTAAACAGTTTGACTGAAAGTTATGACAAATGTATTTGTTTTCATTGAACGGTCATTTGCTGATCCAAAAAATAACTTAGGTGATGTTAATTATAAACACTGTGGAAATGCAGTGAGCAGGAAGATAGCTGAATGGTTAACAATTTAGGAAATGTTTGCTGTTTCTTGTCTGACTTTGTGCCTTTTCTTATTTTCTGGAGGTCAGGTTGCCAAACTTTATCGTGATTCCAGTCTAGGAAACGTAGTGAATATAATAGTGACACGTTTAATTGTCCTCACTGAAGATCAGGTAAGAGTTGTTGCACTTCGGCTTTTTATCCCTGAAATACAAATCATGCTATTGCGTAGTATAGAATTATCCAATTATTGCTTGAAATGGCTGCATCTGAGTACAAAACCTGCCTTGTAATCTTTCACTTTAATCAAGATGAAAACATTTCAAAGGAATATTTCCCTCATATTATTTCAGAAATATCTGTTCTTTGCTTCACGTGAATATTAATATTCTTTTGAGTATGTCAGTTTTATTTTTAGATCTATATTTCATTACTCAGACTTTTTTTTTTTTTTATATTGACATAATCATTATTTAAGTTGGAGCAGAAGGAATGTCTGTTCAGTAATACACAACTGAACTTGGGGTCAGATTTTACAGAGATAAAATTTGGCAAGAAGAGTTTATTCCTAGAAACCACTGCTTCTAATTATAGTCCCAATTTAGTCTTCAAAAGGCTTAACAACTGACCTTAGTAATTTGTTTGGAACATTTCTGGTATGCATGTTGTATTGCAGCCAAACTTGGAGATAAACCACCATGCAGACAAGTCCCTCGATAGCTTCTGTAAGTGGCAGAAATCCATTCTCTCCCACCAAAGTGATGGAAACACCATTCCAGAAAATGGGATTGCCCACCATGATAATGCGGTTCTTATTACTAGGTATGGTCATTATAAGTATTATGTTTATTTTTATTTTAATTCTGTAGTTTTCTTGCTCTTACTTTTTTTGTAGAGGCTAGTTATAAAGTAATATAATTAGTAGGTAATATCATGAGGAAAAGAAGTAACAGATGGTTTGACCTAAAGATATCAAAGTATAGATTAAGAAGTTGGGAAAGTGAGATACTAAGATTACTTGCTTCTGCTGTTATTTTCATTACATAATTGCCAATGCAAATATTCCAGTAGAACAGATGGATCTTATTGAGCATTTTATATTTTCATAATTGAAAAGAATTCTTAAAATTATGGAGAGCAAAGCAGTGTGGAAAATGTTTTGTTAACCGTATGTGATGTTTTATAAGAATTTCAAGGCAGAGCTTCAGCTACTGTAAATAGTATTTTTGTGCTGAAACAACATGTTCTTGCAGACTCAGGCAATGTGTGATTCTGCTTTGTAGTTGCTTTGATTTATTGTGGTAATTAAGATGAGAACGGATGGCTTCAATGGGCAGTTTCGAAGCCGACGTTGCACATTTGTTTGCTTCTGTATCACTACTGCTGTGATAAATTCAACAAAGCATGTGTTGTTATCTTGCAATCTAGGTGGAAATATTACTGCTTGTTCTCTGCAGTTATGAGTAGGCAATTTACTGGGTGATCTGTTTCCCTTTTGTTTAAGGACAGTATTTATTCTGCTCTCTTTAAATAGCAGCAGGTGCAGCAGCACTAATTAGGATTAGAATCCTTTTATTATCATTTCTGCTTTCCTAGTCAAATTCTGTACTGAATGTCACCTATTTTTGGCATCATGGTCCTCCCTGCAGATATGCTAAAAATATTAAGTGATTAAAATTACTGATTTGTCCTGGAATTTTTGGTGAAAGACGTAATACTTTCTGAGCTATGGGAAGGGAAGGGGAGCTGTTTTAATTTTGCTAAAGAAACCTTAGGGTTTTTTTTTTCCTGTATAAATAGTAAGATAGCTTAATCTCTTGAATAGATTTTTGCATTCATATTTTGAATTTGATTGTTACATGTGGACATTAATGCTACATAGTAATAGTTGAGGTGGTGAAAGTGATTGAGACCTCTTTTTTTTTTTTTTTTCCCCGTAGGAAGGAAAAAATTCAAAACAAAACACAGTTGTGCTGATATTTTTTTTTTCTTCAAAAAACATTTAGTTTTACTAATTTTTGCCTTCACTAGAGCTGCTCATGTGTAAAATTAAATAAACCTTTACAGCTGTGCTACACATGAAACTTTTACTGGCATGATTTAGGCAGTTAAATGAAGAAGTGTAATTGTTAGGTGGTACTGTAGTGTCACTGGAAGCTTCCCAGTATGTTTGGATGAGTGGTGTTGGTAACTCTGTTACCAGAGTAACTCTGATAACTTAATGTTATGAATGAATGGCTGAATATGGCTGAATAATTTGACATGTTGTTTGCGTTACTCTGGCAATTCAAAGCAGAGCTGTTTATTTTCATTCACTGTTGTACTTCAGCGTGTTTTATTGCTATGTATTCTGTATGGCCTTCCCTGTCCCGGTTGGATGTTCTGTGTTCCATATAAAGGCCTAAGTAAATGCTAACTTGCAGATCTGTAACTTTGAAAGAAGCAGATTTGCAGGGAAAGTGGAAAATTCTCATTGAGAAAGTTTTGCAGAAACCAGTAGCAAGCATTAAGGGCTGTTGGGCTTAATAATCATCTGTGCATTGCGCTGGGTTTCTGAAGGAGGAGTATTCAGTTTGTTATTAACAAATTGCACAAGTGAAAATTAAACTTTTTGCAGGGGTGGAGTTGGAATGAGTAAAGACATTTATATTACCTTAGCCTGTGAATGAATTGATTTTGAATAATTCTAAATTAATTACTGAAATTAAATGATTGTTTTCATTCTGTTTTGGATGTCTCATTTGATTAACTGGTGAATATATTTACATGCAGGAAAGAAGGGTTATATCTCCAGTGCTTTAAACACCTAATGCGTTGGAAAGCTGTTTAATAACCTCTTTTACCAAAATAAATTCAAACCAAATTCAAGGTTACTTTTTAGCTGCTGTAATAGTATTTTGAGAGTAGTTTCCTGTGTGCTCTGTAATTAAATATTCATTGAATTTGGCAATAGAACCATTTTTAGTCATTGTGTGTATTAAGTTATTGATTAATATGAAAATATTATCTTGTGCTGAGTACTGTTAAGTTTACAACTACGGAAGTCTTCTTAAACGTGAGGATTATGTTGTTGAGAAAATAAGTCGTTATCTTTATTTGCATAGATGAAGATATCTCTCTTTTTTCTCAACAATAGACTGCTTTACTCCATGATGCTTTAAAATGTGTCGTGCTCTACTGTGTACAGAAAAATAATTTTATGGTACTGATTTAGTGATGCCTGCCTGACCAGCATAACACTTTTGTTTCCTGAATCGGCTCTATGTTAAAACTATGTATCCTTACCAGCTAATCTGTTAAATCCTTCAGGAAACAATATTACCATACCAGCTATGCCACTTGCCTTTGGCCAGGAGCCTTCTTGGTGTACTGGCTGTGACCTGAAGGCATACTGTAGTCTGCAGAGTGCTTATTTCACTAACATCATGGGGATTTGCAGAAAACTTAAAGTTGACTATAAAAAATTAAGGTAGCTAAGAGTGATACAAATCTCATTGAGGAGAGCAAAATCATGATGGTGTGGAGAAATACAATATAATTTGCACAAGTATGGTACAAAAATAATGTGTTGTCAGTTTGTTCTGGTGAATATTAGGAATAGTTTGCTCCTCTGACTCTGCTGCCAGCCTTTATGCCATAGGGTAGTTAGTGGGGAAATTTACTGGTACTATTGCTAGCAGAAGCGTCTTTCTTCAGTTTCACTGGGAAGCTTCTGAACATCCCTGAAACATAGAGAATTAAGGCACCTTATTGTAACATCATCCCAGAGGAGGTAGTAGGCCTTATTAGAGTGTTGAGACCCTGGATGACTTTATGTAGAACAAATAGCACTTGTCCAGAACACTGATAATACTTTTGTATGTGTTACTGTTTTTTGTCTTCCATTATCCACATACTTCAGAACTTTTGGTCATATTTTTTTTGAGTCTGAAGTGTTCAATTGTAATTCAAGGTAAGACAGATTGAATTAAGGTTCTAAAACAGTGAGAGATGTATTTTGTTATAGAGTTTGCCTGTTGAAATTTGGCTTTTTTTTTTTTTTTTTTTTTTTTTAAGTCTAGATTTGTTATGAGATGTCATTGTTTTCCCAGAATGGTTAGGATTGGAAAAGTGGAAGGGACTCTTGGTCCATCTTGTCCAGTTCCTGCTCAGGCAATGGACACTGGGCTGCCCAGGCTGCTGTCCAGTCAGCTGGACCTCCGGAGATGAGAGCCTACAGCCTCCCTAGGCAGCCCTGTGGTAGTGCTCCCACACCCATGCAGCACAGAAGTGCTTCCTGGTGGTCAGACCTTCCTTTGTCCAGGCTGTGCCCATTGCCTTTTGTCCTGGCACTGGAAACAGCTAAAATGAGCCTAGTTCCATCCTCCTTAACACCTTCCCTTCAAGTATTACTAGGTATTGATGAGGTCCCCGTGAAGCTCCTCAAGGTGGAACAGTCCCAGCACTCAGCCTCTCCTGGGAAAGGTATTCTAGTTCCTTGATCAGTTTGGTAGCTCTCTCTCGGACTCTGTTTGGTATATCCAGATCTCTCATGTTCTAGTGGTCCCAGAACTGGACCACGGCACTCCAACTGCGCCTGTCCTGACCTGCTGGCAATACTATGCCTAATGCAGCTAAGAATGCCATTAGCTGCCTTAGGATCAGGGGCACTTACTGGATCATGTTCGGCTTGGTGTGAATCCACACCTTTTCTGCGGAGCTGCTTTCCATAGTCAGCTTCATTCTTGTTGAACTCCATGAGATCTATGCCAGCATATATATATTTTTTATTTTTTCCTACAGTTGTCTAAATCAGTTTCTTAAGGGTGAGAAAATTGAACATACATGGGTTACTTCAAAAGTAATGGGTTCTGTTTAATTCCATTAATAATGAGTATAATAGCAGTTTGAGCAGATTCTCAGCTACAGAGCAGTCTTTTTGACACAGTCACCACCATGAGCTATGCATTTTCAGCAGCAATCAACAAGAGCTTGCATGCTATGCTTGTAAAAATCTACACCTGTGGATGTGACCCACTGTTACTGTTGCTGAAACACAGCACGCACCCCTCACAGTGCTCACATCCACTGTTTGATCTCTATCAATGTTTACAGTTGCCAGTGAATTTCATTGAGTGCCTTTTTTTTTTTTTTTTTTGGCATGTAGCAATTCAGTGACAAACCTTTACTTCCTATGCACTTCCATGTCAAATGCCATGTTTTCAGGCTGTCCTTCTGCCACCTGTCTCATGGCAATAAAATATAATTAAATACTGGGTTAACCTTCGGCCTCTGCTGTGATACCACCACTATCTCCCTCTGATGTCTTGGGCTGACATAAAATAGCTGTTACTTTTGGAGCACAGTTTCATAGTGTAATGCTGCTCTGACACCTTTTTATTTAAGAGAAGAAGCTGGTATGGTTATTTTATCTCATGACATTTGGTAGACATAATTTGCAGAATCACAGGATTGTAGGGGTTGGAAGGGACCTCTGGAGATCATCTAGTCCAACCTCCCTGCCAAAGCAGCTCCCTAGCACAGGTTGCACAAGCAGGGGTCTTGTATTTGATTCCTGTACTCTAGCATCACAGATGTGGAAGTCTCACTTCTTAGCATAACGTTAGGTTCTCAGATTTGTTTTTTTAGCACTGCAGTTTTGAGTCTCTGTATATTCTCCCATACAGATCCCTCTGTCCTGCCTACAGTACTAAGTTATCTGTTTGCCTTTTTTGTAGTTCTTGTTTATTTGCTATTTGTGTGTGTGTGTGTACATGTGCAGAACATTCATTGATAGCCTAGTGACTTTTTTTCCTTCAGAAATGCTGTAAGAAATATCACCTACATGGTGACCTCCCGAGTTTTGTGTTTTTAAGGTAGACTATTTATGTTACTATATTGTTATTTTTTTAAGAGAAAATGGGTAGTACACTTTAATTTCAGTCAGTTGCTTCCTTCTGGGTATTAAGCATCATGAATTAGGGAAATTATTGAAATAGCAGTTTGTTTTCGGTTCCTGGCACTTTTTGTTGATGGAATTCATCAGCGGTGCCTTGGTTAACATGCAAACATATACATATGAGCAAAATTATTCCTTGTCTTGTGTGCCTGTACAGAATAATAAGGGCCAGAAGAGTCCTCTCGCATTCTGATTCAGCAGCAGAGGTGAAGGCTTCTTTCCTTTTACAACCTAATAGTTCTCAAATATTTTGTGTATATGAAATGGTTAGTTTGTTTGGCCATATACTTAACAGCTGTTTTTTTCATATAGCACATGTTACTGACTGACAAAATAAGATTCGCAGAAACAGTCTTTTCCTGCTGGGAGAGAAGACCCAGAGCTATTAGTTTGCCTTATCTTATGTCAGAAGATGAATAAAAGTTGTATGAAATACCCCATGGAGAGGAAAATTCCAGGGGAAGATGAGATTGGGTGCATGTCCGTCTCCAAAGGGGCAGATCTTGGTTGTGGAGATATGAATGTTTTAAACAGAAGATCTATTGAAGTGAAATGTCTCCCACTGGTAGCACCCCATATGAAGACTTTATTTCGTATTTTTTAAGAAAAGAGAAAAACAAATTCACTATGCATGACAAAACCATTAAGAGCTTTTTGATGCAGCTACAGTAATTTTTATAGGAGTGTAACTGATACCAGACCATACAAAAATAATTCCCAGAAGGTTTTTTCTTCAAACTTTGGTATTGAGTCTATAAATCCTATTTTTTTTCCCTCAGGTATGCTGTTAGGGATACAAAAACAGCTTTTGAAATTAGTGACAAATAAGATCTTCAAAAGCAGAATTATTGAAATTTGAAGTTAGTTTTGTAAGCGGTTTACTGTTTTAACGGCAGCTAATTCAGCAGCGTCACTGACCCAGGTAGCATTTTGTTGGAGGAATCATTGTGTGTGAATAAAGAATTAAGACTATAGCATGTTTTTATTGGCTAAGCTGAAGGCACCTGGATTTGTAGGTGCAGGTGAAAGGGGACAGTGTCAGTGGGTAGTCAGTAAAAGTGGACAGTGCTACAGATGGTATCATTTTTACTCTTCCTTGGACTTCATATGAGGTTATGCAAGCTACAAGTGAGTTCATTATTTCTTTCAGAAATTAATTCAGATTTTTATATTTTTGCCTGCTACCACTGTACTTAGAATTGAGTAGGTGTATTGCTTAGCAATACGTGTAGGGGCTTTTAGCTTTAACTCCCATATCTATGCAATTGGTACTAATACTGAACATCTCTTGCAACACTGCATTAACATCATTACCCAGTTTGTAGATTTTTCAAATACTTAAAGGGGAGAAACTTTTCAGAACTTGTTTATTTATCGTATTTGTTCAAGATTAACTTTATGGTGCTTTAGGTAATCATTTGCTCATCCATATGGCCTCATTGGCAAGGTATCATTTCTTGTGCTTAACTGTGAGGTATGGTTCTCCAGTAGTAGCCAATGCTGTCAGATTTTCTGAAGGGGCAGAAGGTATATGTATACAGCAGTAGTCTTGAACTGTAAATCTTGTGGTCCGTAATTTAAAGAACTGCAGTGTTTCTGGCATCGGTGTAGATATTTGAGAGGAGCGAAAGGCTTCTTGTTTCGTTTTGCATACCTGTGTTGAGCTGACCACAATCATGCCTTTCATTTTTTATAATATTAAGGGGTTTTAGGCAGCCAGGGATGATTTAGAAGCTGTGTTGCCCAATTAGCAGTACTAAAAGAAAATCTGTTTTATAGGAACAGTTCTTCTTTTACGCGTCAGTAGCTTACAGATTAATAATACATTTTTATTCTGTAATAACAAGTAACATTTTCCCATTAGATTCTGTACTAGTTAAGGCATTTGGTAGCAGGGTCGGGCCAGCCAGGACTCTGCACATTCCTTTCCTCCTGCAGGTCCAAGATTGTTATGCTTCTTTTCTGAGGCATTTTTCCACTTTGTCTGGGCTTCTTAACTTGTTTGCAAAGACTTCATTTCTATGCAAGGCGCTCTAACATTGCTCTGTCAGGAGAATTTCCTGTCCTTGTCCAATAAAAATGAGCATCCAGGGCATTCTGGTTCCCATGAAATCCTGTCTCTGATTTTCATCCTACAGTTTCTTCCCCCATTAACAAGAAAGGCTTTGATTTCAAGAAGTAATTTCGACTTCAGTTGTATTTGTTTTCTTCTTGCTTCCTTGACACCAGTCCATTAAGCAATTTTCATCCTCGTTTGTTGTCCAGACTTCCTAGCTGTTTTACTGGAATTCCTTAAAGTGAATTTAAGCCCTTGGCAGGAGGCTGTTTTCCTCTGTGTTATTTTTGTGCAAAAATTGTAAGATTATCCATTGACTTAATTTCTTGGAGACCACAGGTGTGTGTGTGTTGAAAAACTGTTCAACTGACAGTTGAAAAACTGTCATGTATGTGTTACCCTTGATTTCTTTCTGTGCAGGTACTTGTGATGTGAGGAACCCACTTTGCAATGAGTAACAATAAATTTCACGTGGCACTTTATTCTTAGGGAATTGAAGGGGAGTAAATAAAAAATCCTGCTTCATTCAAAATGATAGATTTGGTGGGTTGGGAACAAACTCTGTACTTGTGTTTAGGTACAGTAGTTAGGGGAAAATGTTGTATTTTATATGCTTTGCATAAGAGGAGTATTGGTATGGTATTTCTATAGGTGACACGTTCCTTGTACTCCTTTTTATGTACCTGCTATTTCTGCTGATAGATCACTTTTTTGACTTAAATATAGAACTAGTACTACTGTTCTTACATTCTTACATCTGTGTTACAAACTTCTTCTTGGTCTCAAGTATCCTAAGGAATACTCTGGAATGATTACCTGAAGATTGATAAAAGAGGACTTGTGACTAAGAGATCCAGCGTAGCAACTGTGAAATATTACGGTGACACGCGTTCTCCTGCTGTTAGATATGCCTGCGACCAGAGCCATGTGTAGCCATGATGGCAAGCCCTGCATATTTAGGAGGGGGAAACATATGCAAAGATTTCAGTGGAGAATTTTCTGTCATCAGTTTCTGTAATCTATAGGTCATCTTGCGAGTTGAGTAGCCATAGGACGTGGTGGAATAATGATGGATAATTAAATTAGATAACACTGCCAATATAGAAAAACACAAGATGAGTTAATGAAATCAATTGGCATATTACCTAATTCCCATTTATGTGATAGTTCTGCACGTGCTTGTTGGATGGTGACTTTTTTGTTGATTGTTACGCTCCCTGTTTACAGAGTAAAACCTAAAGTGCAATTCAAATTTCCACTCTTGTCTATAAAATTTCTTTCAATTCTTAGTGGAGGAGGTTAGTGCAAATTGTATCTTTTACACTTGTTAATAGGCTTTTTAGCTTAGTCAGACTGGGAGATTTGAGAGAACTCACTTGAAATGCTAAAGTAACTAGAATGCAAATCTGAAAAATGCTTATTGCATTGTGGATGTCAAACAGCAGGTCATTAGCAGCTAATTAACAAGCCTACTGTGTGAGTGAATTGTTTCTAAGTACTATAAAGGTTGTAATTTGTAATTTGTGTAATTTGTAATTTGTGGTACCATTAGTTGGCTTACAGATTATGGTTAGTTGAAGATGTATATTCTGATTTAGTTTATAAAGCTTGTGTCTCCGAGAGTGGAAGCTTGGAAAAGACGTAATGTATGCCCAGAGTTTGATTAATCCTTTCCAGATGGGCAAAATGTGTTTTATTCCAAATCCAGAAGAGTGACTAGTATCGTGGAGTAAAGCTCAGATTTTTGTGCTTTGACTGAGATGGACAGCTGTTTTGTTGCTGTTGTTGTTGTTGTTGTTGTTGTTGTTTGCTTTGTTTTTGTTCTGTAGTAAATGCATTAAAATACATGATATCGAGTGAACAGGTAGTAGTCACCTATCTCAAGTTAAGACAGAAATTTTGAGTATAATCTCACGCTCAAGATGTGCTCAATGAGTGAAGCTGGTCATAAACGTAATGATTTCCTGAACTGGAAAACTTGAATATATACTGGTTGTATACACCAGCGTGAAATGTGAGCAGTGCAATTCCTTCCTGCCCCAGTGAAAAGCTTCCTGTAAATGAGGCTGTGAAGCCTTTAATAATTAAAAATGCACTGTAATAAAATCACAAAATACCAAACTGCATTTTCCATTGTTAGTGAAGTTATATTAATGTTTGCTGTAGTTTAGAAATAAATGTTTTCCTTTTACACACCCATCTTGCAACAGAAGAAGAAAATCAATGAAAAATTCTTTTGTATGCTGTTTTTTTTATTTTTTTTCCTATTCAGGCATTTACCTTCTTAGTTGCACAAAGGGTCATAAAACTACTCAAATGATAGTTTTTCCAGGAAATGTTTGGTGGTAATAGTTTGGGATATCTGTTAGAACACTCAGTTACTGCTTGGCCAGATATCTGAGGAAGGGCTTTCTAGCAGTTTGAAATGTCATATTTTTACCTTCTTTTATTTAGAGAACACAGAGGCTTTTAAAAACCTCTCATTTAAAATTTTTTCTTACTAGTCTGATTAGAATCCTAGCGTTCCCCTTCCCTTCCCCCTGCTTAAGTACAATATCAGAGCTGGTATTTTCACAATTTACAGTGACTGGCAGAATAATAGATATGCAAGTGACTAGCTGTGCTTCTCATTCTTAGCAGTCCAGAAAAACATATTAGGCCAGTTTTTACTGTGGATTTTTACCACTGTTGGAGTTTGTCTGCAGTCTGTTGCAAAAAATTCTCTTTCTCAATGCGCATGAATGTATTCTACATTTTCATGTTTTCTCCAGATTTTAAACATTACTCTTGACTATTAGCTCAAGTTTATTACTACATTTTATTAGATTGCTTCTGTATAGGAACACATTAAAAACATATGTTTTTAATTAAGGCACAGGTTGTAAATTAATTCTTTTTTTGACAACATCATATCCATTTAATTACAGTATTCAGTGTTCTTCAGTTTCTACTAGTTTACACAAATCTGTCCTAACAAAGGGCAGGATTATTTATGCTTTGAGGACAGTGGCAGAATGCCCATTATTTCAGTAGGATCTGGATAGAATTTCAATCTGAGTTCATAGCCTTTTCATTTTAATTATGCAAATACTCTTACCATTAAGTGAGTATTGCTTGTTCCCTGCAGCTTAACTTTTTCAAATATTCAACAGCTTTAAAATCTGTACCTGGGGTTAGGTATGTGAGTGTGTTAACCAGTTTGAAATGAGGGATGGTATTCTCTCTGACCTTGCATTTATTTCTCTGTTAAATCCACTGCTTTTTTAAAGCACCTATTATGCATGTAAGTAGAATTACTTCCTAATTAATTTTTAGTATATTCAGTGTGTTAAAAATACTTTCCAAATTGATGTAGTTGGTGCTAAAAGTTGATTCTGAAATCAACCTGTTAAACATTAGATGAAATTCTGTTTCAAACTATAATAATATTTTTAATGATAAAAAATTGATGAAGAAAATAAGTCACATTGGTTTGTGTGCACTATTCTGAATGAAGATATTGCCTGTATAGTTCTTTCAGTTATTTTCTCAACTAATACTTGCTTTTTTTTTTTTAACAAGTTTCATAGTCTTTATTAACTAAATATTGAGAATGTGGCTGGTACTAAAAACGAACATCAAGATAATCAAGATAGTCAAGCTAAATTAAATTCTGGTCAAACCATTTATTTTGCGGTATTGTGTGAATGAGTAATCTGTACAACTGTGAAAAACTATGTATGAAATAGTAAACACACTTAATGACAAGTAGGAATTGTATATATTCACTATTCTATGTGCTGCATTCCAGTTCTTCCTACCACTGTTTTCTGTACTCTTCTGTTGCTGTCATATTTGCTGATAATAAGACAATGAAAACATAATACTTCCTCCCTGGAAGTATTCAAGACCCTCTTGCTCAAAGCCCTCTGAAGATGGGGCCTTGAGCAACTTGGTCTAGTGGGACGTGTTCCTGTCTAAAGCAGGAGTGTGGAAGTAGGTGATCTTAAATGTCTCTTACAGCCCAAACTGTTTTTATGATTCTGCAACAAATGAAAATATTCCAGTTGGGAACATACTTAGCAAATGTGACCATCTCTGCTTTCTCATGCTTTTTTTTTTTTTTTTTTTTCTTCAGCTTTTCATCTTCATGTATCTTTATTTGATATATACCTCTTTCATTCTATTTCCTTTAACTCTTATTATGTTGTCCATAATGGGTCTTGCATGTCTCAAAGGGGGAAGTGGATTCTACAGCAGTGCACACAGCATTGACAACAAACAGGAAGAGCTAGAAGCCATCGTGCAGTAGGCAAACTATGACTTAGTTGCCATTATGAAAGGATGATGGAATCACTTCCATGACTGGAGTGCTGCAATGGATGCCTGTAATCACTTCAGAAAGGGCAGGAAAGGAAGGAGGGGTAATGATGTGGCTCTCTGTGTTAGAGAGTGTTTTGATGTTGTTGAGCTCAGAGGTGGAAATAGTAAGTTTAAATCTCAATGGGTGAGGATAAGGAGAGGGCCAACAGGGCTGATGTCTTGGTGGAAGTCTGTTATAGACCACCTAACTAGGATGAAGAGGTGGATGAGGTGATCTGTGAGCAGATGGCAGAAGTAGCATGATTACCAACCCATATTCTCATGTGGGACTTAAAATACCCTGATATATACTGAAAATACAACATTGTGCAGAAGTAGCAGTCTAGGATGTTTCTAGGGTTTGTGGATTATAACTTCCAGATGCAGCTGTTGAGAGAGCCTACCAAGGGAGATGCCATGCTGGATCTGCTGTTTACAGAGAAAAGACTTGTGGGAAATGTGGAAGCTGGGAGCTGTCTTGAACAGAATGACTGTGAGAGAATTCTCAATTCTTGGTGAAGTCAGGAGGAAGGCCAGTGAATCTGCTACATTGGACTTCCAGTGAGAAGACTTCATCTGTTCAGGACCCTGGAAGGGAGGATCCTTTGGTATTCAGTCCTAAAAGGTAAAGGGATCCAAAAAGGCCATGCACTTTTTCACCTTCAAGTCTTCCTTCTTGAGGAGCATGTTGTGTCACTGTGCAGTAAGATGAGCTGGCAGGGAAGAAGGCTGGTGTGGATGAACAGGGAACTTCTTCTGAGTCTCCAGGAGGAAAAAAGTCTGCCTAGTGTAGAAAAAGGGATGAGCAACTTGGGAAGAGTACGAAGAGGTTTTTAGGGTATGAAGAGAGAAAATGAGAAAGGCATAAGCCCATCCTGAACTCAGTCTGGCCACTGGGGTTAAAAGAGAACAAAAAACGTTTCTAAAGATATGTTAACAGTAAGAGGAGAATCTCCATCTGTTACTAGATGCAATGGAAAACGTGACCACTGAGGATAAAGAAAAGGCTGAGGTTCTCAGTGCCTTCTTTATATCTGTCTTAAGAAATGCTTTATATCTGCCCTCTAACCTTGAAATCTGGGATGGGGAGCAGAATAAACCCCGCACAATTCAGGTGGAAACATCTAGATATCTAGTACTCCACCTGGGCTACCACAAGTCCATGGGGCAGGATGGGGCAGAGGGTGTTGAGGGAGCTTGTGGAGGTGATTGCCAAGCCACTTTCCATCATGTATCAGCATCCCTGGTCAAATATAGAGGTCCCAGAACATTGGAGTCTTGCCTGTGTGACTCGCATCTACAAGGAGGGTTGTAAGGATGACCTGGAGATTTACAGGCCTGCTGGCCTGACCTTGGTGCCAGTAAAAGTTTTGAGCACAAGGCACGTGTGGGAGGGGATCAAGCACAGCCAGCATGTGCTCCTGCTTGACCAACCCGATCTCCTTCCTTAATTGTCTGGTGGCTGTGGGAAAGGCTGCTGACATAGTCTACTAGAGTTCAGCAAAGCCTTTGACACCATCTCCCACAGGTATGCTCCTGGAGGAGCTGTCAGCCCCATGGCTTGGACAGGTACGCTCTTCACCGGGTGAAGAACTGCCTGGAGGGCCGGGCCCAGAGAGTGGTGGTGAATGGAGTTGAAACCAGGTGGCAACTGGTGAAGATTGGTGTTTCCCAGGGATGGGTACTGGGCCTGTCCCGTTTGGAATCTTTGTTGATGACCTGGATGAGGGCATTGAGCACACCCTCGTTAAGTTTGCAAATGACATCAAGCTGAGAGGAAGTGTTGATCTTTGGGAGGGTAGGAAGGCCTTACTGCGGGATCTGGTGAGTCATGGAAGCTGGGCTGAGACCAGTGGGATGAAGTTCAGTGAGACCAAGTTCCAGGCAGTGCTGGAGGCTTGGGGCAGAGTGGCCGGAAGGCTGTGTAGAGGAAACGTACGTGGGAGTGTTGGTCGATGCTCAGCTAAAGGTGAAACCAGCAGTGTGCCCAGGTGGCCTAGAAGGCCAGTGGCATCCTGGTTTGTGTCAGAAATAGTGTTGTCAGCAGGAGAGGGGAGGTGATGATCCTTCTGTGCTCAGTGCTGTTGAGGCTGCACCTTGAGTACTGTGTTCAGTTTTGGGCCTCTCAGTACAGGAAAGGTATCCTGAGGTGTGTTCAAGGAAGAGTAACAAAGCTGGTAATGAGTGTGGAGCATGCATCTTGTAGAGAGTGGTTGAGGCAACTGGAATTGTTTAATCTGGGGAAATGGAGGCTCAGCTGAGATTTTACAGCTCTGGACAACTCCCTTCAAGTTGTGGCAGTGTGGGAGTTGACTTCTTCTCCTGCATAAGTAGTAGTAGAACTATCGGGAACGGTCTCAAGTTGTACCAGGGGAGTTTCAAGTTGGAAAATTTCTTCTCCAAAAGTGGTCAGGTACTAGAAAGTGCTGCCCAGGGAGGTGATGGAGTCACTGACCCTGGAGCTGTTGAAGAAACATTTACATGTTGTACTGAAAACATGATTTAGTGGGGAAATAGTGGTAGGTGGGTGGTTGGGTAGATGATCTTGGAGATCTTTTCCAGCCTCGGTGGTTCTGTGATTCTAAGTCAATTTGCACAACTGTGACAGAGGTCACATCAGATGGAGTGGTAAAAGTTAAAGCTGTTTAGAAGAAGTTACATATTCTAAAGGAACAAGAATTTCAAGAAAATTAATGTTGGACAGTAGTTTTCTAGCGACCCTATTTTAGTCTTCAGGTACAGTTTTATGATAAATACTTTCAAGTGCTGAGAACAGAGTATTATTTGTCCATCCTAACCTTAATTGTCATAGTTTGAATAGCTTTGATTGTTCAGATCTTGTTGCTTGATACTTGTTGGAAACTTGGATACCTTTTTTCCTACAGTAGAGATTCCGTTACTTTTTTAGAGAAATGTCATATTGCTGTTTTTAAGTGATGTAAATATGGAACAAAAACAGTTAGCCTTGTATTACAGTTTTCATAAGGCAGGCAGCTGAGTGCAGCCTAGAGGTGGTAAAAGAAACACAGTGTAAATAAACTGAATTCAGGGGGAGAATGTTCTGAAGTTTGTTACCATTACTGTTGGTCATAGAGTCTAGTGGAAAGCTTTGACTCAGAGAGAATGTAGTATTTTTTTAATTATTTTTAATAGCCCTTGAAGAATATTTAACTAGTGTAAACTGTAATGATTATGTTGCTCTTCATAGCATCTCAAAAGGGTATCAAAATATTAAATGAATGCTCTTGTGGAGGCATAAATGGTTGAATGTGCATTCTCAAGAGCATCATTGATACGTGTGGCAGTGATGCTGCATGCTAATGAAGTTTATAAAGGTTTTTTTTTTTCAAATTATATATAGCTTAAGTAACGATTGAACACTTTTTTTAAGAGGTTGTTTAATTTGTCTTAGTGACAAATATTCTAATGTTAAATGCTTTGGGACAGTACTGCATTGATCACTGTTACTAATTTCCTGTGCTTTGCCACTCATGCATCTTTTAACTGTATATAGTATATGTATGTGTATTTATGTGTGTGTGTATGTACTCATGTATATAGTTACTGGCTTTGAATTTGAAGTGCTGTTTAATTTGATGTGACAAATAGTGAAGATCAGTTTCAGCTATTTATCCACAAACAGAAAAATACTCTGAGTAACTGTGTTTAACTATGTTTTTATAATGAGGTGTTGCATTAACATAAAGTTCTGTGGAAATGCAAAAAATAGTTCAATAATATAAAACGTGTATTCTTTATATTACTTAATTATTGCATGCATAATTAGGAAAGTAAGTAAGAAATTAGTAAGAAAGTAAGAAATGTGGCGAAGAGTGAGGAAAAATATTAGTCAGCGAGGGAAGCGCTTGGGTGATGTTAAGTAAGGTTGTTCTTTATTTTACTTGAGTTTCTATCCTTCCAATTTCACTTGAAAATTACACTGGCTGTCAGTGAACTTTCAGCACATATTATAGTAGTGAATCTTCATGGTATCATTTTTTTTTTTGTCCAAATTGTTTTCTCTTTAGTAGTGGAAACAAGCTGAATACTATTAAAAGTACTTTTAGATTAACTTTAAGTACCTGCTTTGTTGCTGTCGAATAATTCCTCAAATGCACTGTACATATTTTTGTGTGCAAAGCAAGTAATCTTGGGCAAAGACCATTGTCCTTAACCAGATGAAAAATGCAAATATTTTCTGTCACCTTTGTGCGCGTCTTGCCTACTTTTCATCATGCAGTATGCATGGTAGAAACATTCTTTAATTTGGACCAGGAGCCCTTTCCAGTTTTATGGTTTATAGAAACTTTCTGTCGCAGCAATTTGTACAGGCAGGCACTGAATATACGAAGTGTTTTCAGGTGAAAGTATGTAGTGGTAAACTTGCATTCCCTCATATGGAGGGGAGATACTTCTTTTCAGTATGTAATGGATTAAGTGCTCATTGTGCCGCAGTATGAAATGCTTCTTGGTGGGACTGTTCAGATTGCCAGAAACTCACTATTTGTTACATGTAGCAGTTTTATTTCCGTAAGTTAGATATGTTTCCTTGCATGGAATTAAGAAATTACAATCGCACTGACATTTTAAACATTGAGAATATATTCTAAAATGATTTAAATAACACGCGCAGTGTACTGAGGGGCTTCATGAGGTATAAAGGATTTCAATCCTCAGTAGCCTAGTCCGAAAGATCTTTTTGCTGTCAGAGTAATGCGTAATTTTATCTTCATTTGTCTATGACCCCTCTCTGTTTTACTTTTGATTAGATGGTTCTGCTTAGTTGTCAGCATGAGTAGTTAGTATGTGTGCAGCCTTGCATTGTGATCTATAAATTAAACTCTCTTGCTTGCGCTGTATGCCTTAAATATTAACTTGGTTTTACATACTTACAAAAACAACAAGCAAAGAAAACAATTGCAAGAGTATATCATATGGAAGGGCAGCAGAGGACAACATACTTTCTTATTCTTGCTCACTGGTGGTAATTACTGGACTTAGTATATGGGAAGGAGGAGAAGGAAGGCAACGACTTAGTCTTGATGTTGGAACCAACACCCAAAATATATATTTTTTTTCTTATTGTTCCAAACTTTAAAACAGATTAAAAATAAAATAAATCCTATGGACTACTCAATTCTGGAACATCATTATCACTTTTTTAAACTTTGATTCTTAAGCTTTTAAAGTATCAAGTTTTATTTTTAAGATAGATCTGTTCATTCTTTCTTTGTTTTTCCTGCCATGCTAATGCTGCAATTTCAGTACCAAGTAATACGACCTTTAGCAATAGGAAGGAAAATAAGAATGTTATTGATACTTTCTCCAAGCCTGCAAATTTTCTGTTTTCTCGTTGATCTAAACTTGAGCTATGCCGTCTGTTAAAGGTCACTGACACTGATCTACTTAAATGTTGCAAATGATGTGTTCAGTGAGGGTTTTCTGTTATCCTTGAGATGCAGGTGCCTCTCCTCCTCTGCTGTATATTAGAGATTATTTTTCCACTCTGATCTCCAGGTGTCTGGTGCAGTTGTATGGAGGTATTTTCTGTAAGGTGGTCTGAAGCAATATTTTGTGTTACACTGATACAGATGTGTCCTATTTTTGAAAACACCTTGTCTGTAGAAATAGAATAACCCATTGTTAAACAGTTCCTTTAAATCAGATTCGTGGCAATTAAAATAAGAGTGTACTTTTTCTGAAGAACTTAAAATTAAGAACAAATAGTCGATGTTTTACAGGTAGTTCTTATTTCCAGAGACATCTGTCACTTCATACATATCAAACTAACAAACCAGCAGTGTTCATAAAGGCCCCTGGACAGTTTATTTAGTTCCTGTGCTATTTTGTTTTCTTGTGAATTCTTAAGCAGTGAGAACTCATGTTCCAGTGTTAGAGATTTTTCTTGTGGAAAACTCTACCATTCCCATAGAATATTTTATATATGAGTTTTCGTCTTTCAGTTGGTAGTCTATCATCCTCACTTTTGGAAGTGTTTATGTCCCTAGGTTGAGTGTAATTAGAAAGCATGTTGTTTATAAAGAGCATTCAGAGGGAAAGCGTTTTCATACCAAGGAAGACAACATACACTTCTCATTATGAATCTTTTTCATGCAAGTGTGTAGTTTTTTAATATTATATATTTTAAGTAATGATTTGACACTTGTAAATAGCAAGTATATGATGCAGTTCAGTGGTGTGTTTTTTCAGAGATGAACCTTCAGTGTTATAGACTTGGAATAAGTATATTCCCCAGACTGTCTTCTAGCATTACTGTGTCAGCATGTGTTTTCTTCTACCTTACAAGAATGTACTTGTTTCATGGTATTAAGAGTTTCTACTGTGTAAAATGTTGTTATTTCAATGGATGAAGTATTTAAAATGTAGGGTACTAGTTTAAAAACTATCAGTATAAATTAAGAAACAAAAATAAAAAGTTTTATTTTTTGCCTGATATGAAGTGGCACTTTAGTGTAATATTTTGTGCACAGGGCTTACAGAAGCACAGCAGAGCTAAGGCCATGACTGTCATGCACTGAAGGCTGGTGCAGCTCCTGAGCTAAGAAGAAAATAGAATTGACAACTTGAATGCAGTAGTAACATGTATATAAATTACCGCTTACAGGATCAGATACTTCATTTGCAGGTGTTCATTTCTTGAATGTTGGGCATGTAAGCTTGAAGTAAAAGGTGAACAGAACGTTTCCTACTAAATGATTCAGCTGGGATATTTTTCACTTTACACTTTTCTGATGAAAATATTCTAATATAGTATTTTGAAGTATTTTGAAATACTGCATTCTCTTACAGTTCTGTTTCTTCAAGTCGGTAATGTAGTTTTATACTGAATTTTATACCCTTAACATAGAAAGTTCCAAGTTATATTGATCCAAGTCACTCCTGTCTAAATCTTCTCCAGCTGTGAAGGAACCAAATTTTAGATTAAAAGATTGTGAATTAATAGCAGCTATTTTCTTCTATTGATTTGCATTTCTCTAGTCACAAAATCAGATTGTTTGGTGTCGCAGAGTATATATTTAAGCAGTTTAACAAACTGTATGCAGTGTGGGAACGTTGCAGTACTGCTGTGGACCTTTAAAACAATCTGCCTTTTTCCAGTTGAATTATGATTAAATAGCGCTTGATCTGTTGTGATCAGCTCCCAGTCAGATAGATATTGTACTTATTCTTTCTTGTGCATGTTTGTATAGCATGTAAGTACCTTCAGTACTGCAGTTCCAGACTTTCTACCTTGGGTAACTCCGTATTGTATGGCTATGACCTCCCCATTAATAAAATATTTGGCTATGTCCTCTTTTTTCTATCGCCCTGGATTGTGATAGACTATTTTCTTAATGCCCTAGGCCAAACCTCCATTTACTTAGCATACTAGCCATTTTGCTATAACCTCTTTCACTTAAGTATTAAGGGATTCCCTTGAATATGACTAACTTCTACTTAAAATTAAAAAAAAAATTAAAAAAATTCTCTTCTACTGCTTGCTGAAAGATCTGGAAAAAACAAGAGTTTGGAAATAATTGCCAAAGAGACAATTACATTCTTAGAAAGAATGATTCTAAGATTAAGGTAAATCCTACCATTCTTGCTGTGGTTGCTTCGTTGAAAAACCTTTTCCATTCTTGATATCTTTAGGACAGTCATCCAAGTTGTCTGCAAGCCACAAATGATTGTTTGGGATGGATGCTATCATCTCCAGCAATTTTGTGTTGCACTGAGCTCCTCTATATACTGTAGAAACAATACTGCGAAAAATAATTACTACCATCTAGTGTGTATCAAAGTGTATTGTCGTCGTTTACTATGCTTTGCCATCTTTTCTGCTTCTTCAGAATATCTAGACATCCTGGGTTTTTGAAGATGAGAGAAAATAGGATGGGTGGATGTGTGAGCTTTTCTGTGTGGAGGGAGAAATATCATAACATATCATCAGTGCAGAATGGGGAGAGACAATGTTTGTCAGTACAAAGACAGAAAAGTCTCTAACTCTACAGTTCATCTTATTTTTATGTACATGTGCATTTGGGCAGTGTATCTAGAGGAACTCAATCTGTCGCTGGCAAGTGAATTTATTTAAGCAATCTACCAAAATTTCTTTATTAAGATTGCCACTTCTTTGCCCTTTGTCACAATGTGTATTTTGTCAGGAATTATTTCAGTTCTATATAGGCAAACTTAGCCTGAGGGAATTTCTGTTTTTTATATTTCTAAATTTTTTTATTTTTATTTTTTGGTTATACAGACTCTTGAGTACTGTGAGGCATCATTTTATAGTTGCTCAAAAACCAAAATCTTGGTAGTCTGCTACTCTGAGCACCTATCTATTTTTCCCAAATAGTTACCAAGTAATTTCCTGTTACATGTGGTGAAGTCAGAACTATGCCAGCTCACGATTGCTTCATATTTTCAAACACAGCTTTTTGGAGGAGACTTCAGAAGTAAGATCAGATGTTTCTGAAGATTTGCTTTCCACAAATGAAATCTTCATAAGGAAAATAGACTTTCTAAAATAGCCTTCTTAAAACTGTTATTGAATGTTCTTCAATGCGTTGCTACCTGTATGTATTTGAATGTGTTCTGCTACCAAGTTAGAAAAATGTAAGTGAGGCAAAGCTACTTGATTGAAACATGTGATGAAAGAGCTGAAGGACTGGAAAGGGAATGCTATGCCAGTACTGCAGTAGTCTTTTGCACAGCTTTTAGGTTCAGCAGGGGTTCCAGTATGGCAGATTCCTATTATTTTTTTCTATGTGATCTTAGTAGGAAACAGTTTCCAAGCCTAGCTTTTAAGAATGACGGTTCTCTGCATTAAACTTTAAAATTAATAAGTAAATAAAAATTCTTGAGAGTTTCTGCGTCCACTGAGCTCAGTTTAAGTTGCTTGAGAATAAGCACATTTGAAGCATGTTTCTGTTTTTTAAAACATGCTTTTTATTTTACAAGTGGCTTATCCTCTGAAGAACTATTGGCAAGTAGGAAAGTGAGATTGTGATTCTGTCAAATATGCAATAGTTGAAATTATGGAGTCCAAAAATGAGATTTTGGTAAGGAACTGGAGTACGCCAGAGATGTGAGGTTATATATAAGCTTTGTATGCAACTAATTGCTCACATCTTCCCGTTGCTGTGAAAGGCAGACTATCTGCAAGAAAGGACAGTCCATATGAAATAATTATTTTGTTAATGCATAGGAAGATTTCGAACAGAAATAATGGAAAAGTTTCTGCTACTCTTTTCTCCCCCATCCCCAGTCCCTCTTTTCTTGCCCTCTTCTATTACTTGTTCACTTTCAGGTGTGGCATGGGTATATGTTTGATGTAACAGATTGGAGCATTTGGTGACAAAATGTCACCAAATTTTCTGTCTGCCTTCTTAAAAATACATAGCATCTTTTTTAACATCAGAGGAAGAGGTATTCTTTTTAGAACGGATATGATAGCATAGTTTTCTGTTTTAATTAATTTGTACTGAAATATCTTTTGTGTGTTGAGTGTATTTTTTAAAGAGAAGGGAATTTCTGAGAAAAGCAGAACAGAATTAAAGATACATCTATGCCTTTCCAAAAGAGTGACAGCCTAAGGTCAGTTTCACATCTCTGCCTTTCCAAAAGAGTGACAGTTTCCAGTAACTTTCATTAACTACATTAAAGGTGTACATCATAAACTGTGCAGAAGTATAAGGCGCACAGCAGGTATTTCTTCACAGACACCCAGAACTAATAATAAGAATCTCAAGATGCATACTATTATTCTGTATTTCTGAAAATAAGAAGCAAGATACACTTACGGATTATGTAGATTTACTTTTCTTTGACCACGATATGTGTTCCTGAAAGTATGTTTTCTTGTTTTGTTTTGTTTCTCCTAGAAGATATATCTTTTCTGTTGATTATCAGTGAGTTTAACCCAAAGGTCAAGTAAATCAATATATTCAGTAACTGATTCATGTTTTTCTTTTCTAAATATGTTGTGTTCTCCAACACTGTTAAACTCATATTCCAGAATCTTGTTTAAAGCCCGGGGGGGGGGGGGGGGAGAGAGAAGATGTGAAGAGTAAACGCTTGCTTTTCCAGATGTAATTTGGTGCATAATTTTGAGCATATTCATGTTTTGATGTCTGTCTGTGAAAGATTTTAGAGAGACAGCATTTTTGGAGAGTAACGTCCTCCTTTAGAAACTAAAGCTTTTAAATTACACAGGAACAGAAGCATCTGAAACTCTTCAGAAATATTTTAGGTGTAAGTATTATTAGTCTAGAGGTAGGCTCACTGTCATGTTATGGAAAATGAGTTAATATTTTAAAATAAAAAGGCTTTACATTTTGAGTTGGATAGAAAGCTATTTGAACTTGCCTTTTCTGTTTCATAGGAAATATGTGATATGTTAGTTGTATTATAATTAATTTGTTGACTCAGTAGGTGGCACTCTTCCCTCTGAGTCACCAAAATGCCTAGGTCATCTGTATTTGTGGTTCACTTATTTTGAAATATACTGTAAAATAGATCCTGTCTACTTCTGCTCGTTACAGCTTCAGCTGTAATGTTCTAACAAAGTTTATGTTCAAGAATTACGCTCTTCCTTCACAGCGTTGGTTTTTACTGCTGTTAGATAACTTTTTTTTTTTTTTTAATTCTTTAACTGTTGTGTGTTTTAGTCTTAAAATACAAAGCCTTTAAGGTGGTAGTATTCAAACAGGCCTTCCATTTTATGTTTCTTATGTTTCTAGATAACATTTGCTGTAGAATTATTAATATAAATAATTGTGCCATAATAGCAGTTTCTAGCTTTGCTGCATTGGAGTTTGACCTGCAAACTGTGCTGCTGCCATTCTCCAGATCATTTCTACCTGACACTTGACAGCTGTAAACTATGCTGGAGACTGCAAAAGTTACAGGCTCTGTTTATCAAATCTTTATTCACAGAAATGAGCCTTACGGCTTCAGTAGAGTTAACTTCATGTTAAGTGAAAATTCCTTTTGTGAAACTTCAGCATCAGTTAATTTTCGGTGAATCTTATGTGAGACTGAGGTATATAGTTGTGCTGACACTCTGTGCTCATAATATCAAAGCAGGATCTCATGGTATGGCTTACTGCCTGCCTAAGGATCTGATTCTACCACTACAAAGAAATAAATTCAACAGTAGACCACTTAAGTGTAAGCATATGCTCAGCCTTTAAATACATGATCATGGAGTGTATGTTATGGAGAAGTATTTGTATTTGAAAGTGAAATTTAACTGCCAGAATGACTTAAAGTTACAGTGTTCCATTTCTGAGGGTCAGTACTTCTGGTTATGCCATGTCTATGTCCTTGGAACCCATGATAAAAAGAGAAATGGGCTTTGTGTTGTCTTTAATTATTCTTACTACTTACACCAGAGATACAGAACTTACATGAGCCACTCATTTGTACACCATGTGCTTCTTGTTTTAGCTTTTTATACAGTGGACTACCCTAATCTAGTTTTTCCTGGTTTTATGCAGCCTGTAATTGAAAAACAAAATTGCACAATCTTCATACCTTTTCTTATTTCCATCTAATTATGGATTGAAATAAGTACTGAAATCTGTCTTTCATGCAATACAGCCCGTTCTGTTTAATATATATATATTTTGTGATAGTAATACTCATCTGAAGTGTCACTTTATTATTATTTTTAGAAGAAAGAAAGAATAAAGAAGCAGGGAAGCCCATCTTAAGCTTTCTGTAATATTAATAATTACATTAAAGAAGGAAATAAAGCAAACATTGAACAGGCATCCTATGCTATTCTTCTTTCAATTATTACATAATCTTTTAAGAAGAAAAGAAAAATATGAGTTCTCCTTTTTCAACTAATCAGTTGAAACAAAAGGAAGTTCTCTTTAGCTTTCCAGGCAGAATGCAACTTAGAATCCTTAATGCATCCCAGTAATGTTCTGTGGCCCTTTGTTTCAGCGATATCGCAGCTATCAATATATAGCTGTTTTGGTAAAAACATCAGTTTTCAGTGCCATCAGGTTTAATGATCTCTTGTCTGTGGTACGGTGATAATCATTAAGCAGTGTATCCTCTCAGAACCAAGGTTGATTTTTGTTTTCTGTGGTGATTTTGAAAGCATAGTCATTGTTTTGTATCCTTTTTGCCTTTGCCCCTTGTATGCAGTACCACTATGTCTTTTGCTATTCTCTAAATTGGATGGTATACAAGTTATTTTTCTAGATTTCTAGATTCTATTTTGACACTTTTAGACTTCTAGTTTTTTTTTTTCCCTGCTTGGAATAAAAAAGTTCTCAAATTTCTTGAAGGAGTCTCCTTGTGACTTGAAATAATTACAATAGTTAAAAAAAAAAACAATAGTTAATTACCTACTGTTTTGTCTTACTAGTCCAGCATAATTCTGAAAGTAACCCCACAGCTTAAACCCACAAGTGTTTTGAACAAATTCAAGTAAGAGGACTTAAGAATAAACTTAAAAGCCTGGAATCGAGCATTATTCAGATTGACAGCTAATTCTTTGATTTACATCAAGAATTTATTTGAAAAGTTTAGATGAAAACTTCTGATCTGTTGTCATCTGAAAGATAATAAAGTGCTGGCAGAGTGCTGTTTTGCTGAGACGTCCGTATGTTACTCCAAAACTACTACGTTCGTTTATTACCATGCCAACAACAACAGGTACAAAGAGCCCACTAGCACTGTTCAGTGGAGCAAGTTCTCAGCTACAACACACATTTTTCAACACAGTCACTACCATTAATTAACTATGTATTTCCACCAGCGATGAACAAGAGTCTGCTTGTAAAAATCTGCATGGCTGTCCAAGATGTGCCTGTTGCCACTGCTGAAACACAGCACCCAACACCTCAGTGTGTTCACATCCACTGCTTGGTGTCCATAAATGTTCAAGAAACTTGAGTTAATGTCAGTGGGTACCATTTTTTCTGCATGGAGGAATTCAGTGACAAACCTTTTCTTCATACACACTTCAGTGTCGGATGCCATTTTGTTAGGCTGCCTCTCTGCTGACATCTGTGGCATAGCAACAAAATGTAATGAAATATTGGTGGGAGGATTCAGCTTCTATGGCCATACCGCTAACATCTGCTTCTGATCATAGAGAATAGTAGAATCATAGAATCACCAAGGTTGGAAAAAACCTCCAAGATCATCCAGTACAACCATCCACCTATCGCACCAGTAAACCATGTCCCTTAGTACAACATCTAAGTGATTTCTGAACACCTCCAGGGTCAGTGACTCAACCACCTTCCTGTGCATCCCATTTAAGCATGATATATCACATATATCCCATTATATCCTAATATTCAGCCCTGACCTCCCATTGGGTTCAGTTTGGTGCAAGTTGAGCCCGTTCCCTTTAGTCCTATCACTGAAGTCAAGGGCCAACATAATAAAATAAGGGACATTACTTTTCGAAAAAAAAACCTCTTATAGTTTTGATAGTCTAACATTCATTTAAGCTAGTCAAGAATGATGGAATTTAAGAGTTCTTTTAATAGTGGCTTTAAATTATGCATTCAAACCATTATTTATTGTTAAGGTTCTTTGCAAAAAGATGTTCTTCTTAGGTGGTTTATGAGTATACGTTTTGGTTGGCCTAAAAGATTTTTTTGGGGGCATAGTCAGTGACGTACATAAGGTAATGGTGGTGCCAGGCAAATCTAAGAGAATGTATGATAGTTCAGACACATGAGCAGTTTAATACAAAGTACTGTGAAGGTAATGTAAGATAGTTTAGTCATGTCTGTAACAGATTCAGCTGCCTCAGATAACCTTTCATTTTCCGCAAGCCCATGGTATTGTAGCTATGATCGTGGGTGGAAGAGATGCTTTAATGCCAGAACTAGAAACAGTTGCTGAGTAATAAGTTGCTGAAGGAACCACCCTTCATACCTATCTAGTATGCTGCTGAAGTTGGTTCTTTGTTGCATATACTTGTATTATTATTTGGTATTTTATAGAGCTGATCGCATTCAGCTTCCAAGTGAATGTTGTGCTTCTTCTGATCTCTTAAGAAGATGTCTCTTGGAATAGCTCCTAGGCTTTGTTTTTGTGACTTTCATATTTTCTTCAGCCAGACCAATGGCAAATCTCCCATTAACTACTTTTAGCATTAACTACTTTCCTTGAGAAGGAAAGTACTAAGTGATTGGATAAATAGGGAAAAAGAAAGTACAGGTGGCTTATCAGCTTGTCCATCAGGTTAGCTGTAATGGAAATTATTTGCTTATATTTTAATTTCAGGATATTTAGTTTTGCTTAAAAATTGCAAGTTTGTAACCAAACATTTATTATTCAGATTCTTCACACAGAAATGTCTACTTAGCTCTTATAACTACCTGACAAAGTAGAGTGAGAAATATTACACAGTTCTGAACAACGTATTTGGAAATAACTGAAGAACAAGAATCGAATAGTTGTAGAATTGCTCAGGTTGGAAAAGACCTTCAAGATCATCAAGTCCAATCTCAACCTAACCATGCTACCCAACTTGTAACAACCCCACTAAATCACTACCTGCTCCTGCTGTGGGCTGTGCTTGGAGCAGCGGATGGAAACTCCCGTGGGCCAGCAAAGCTGGAATTAAAGGCATGTGTGTCACTGCTGTCAGCTGTTATTATTCATTTGGTTGCTGTTTTGGGCTCAAAATCAGATCTGCTTTGCTTTCTGACAAGAAATTGTTCTCTAAATGTTAGCAAAACCTAGAAATTTATTTCAGACGTGTGAAATTCAATCTCATAAACCATGAAGTGTTTATAGGGCTTTGACTAAGATTGTTTTTGACTTTTCCACTTTAGTCATATTTTACCTACACAAGTTAATTACATAGTGGTTAAAATAATGATTTGCAAGCAATAGAAATAGTAAGAGATGTGATTGGTCAAGAAGACTATGGTGTATTGCATTTCTATTTTTGATTATGTCTTGAGTCAATTAAGTGGATTATTTGGCTTTCCAAAAATGTGCCATACTCGTTCCTGAACATTTTTAAAAAGAGGACTCTTAAGTGTGGTGCTAACGTCACTTAATGTGTGGCTATTCTTGGCAGCCTCTGCACTGCTGAAAGTGGGATCCCTTCTTGGATTGCTGAAAAGAAATTATATCCATACCTTTATTTAAATTAATGATTTTTACTTCAAATCTTGCTTTAGTCTTTCACTGAGAAAAAGTGGGAATATTACTGTTTACAACAAGTTGCAAATTATTTGTATTTACTAAATTGACAATTAATGTTAAGAAAATCATTGACCAGAGGAGGCTAGTTGATGTTATCTTTCTGGATTTTGTCTAAGCTTTCAATACTGTTCTTCTCTGCTGTTGACTTCCTCAGAGTGGAGAGGCTTTGGAGAGGTCTTGATGAACAAGAAGGCGGAGCAGTCAGTAATGACATGAAGGTTAGCAGGTGCAAGTGCTAGACTGTGCTCTGGGAATGGAGCAATGCTGGGTATATCTGTACAATCTGGGGATTAAGAAGCTTGATGGCAGCCACACAGAGAGGGATTTGGGGCCATGGTTGACGGCAAGTTAAATTTGAGGCAGCAGTGTGCACATGCAGTCCAAAGGGCCAGCTGTACCATGGTGGCACGAGGCCTAGTGCTGCCAGTGGGAGAGAGAGGACGTGTCCCGCTCTGCTCTGCATTGTATTGGCCTCACCTCCAGCACTGGGTGTGGTTTGAAAACCACAATATAAGGAGGGCAGAAGGCTACTCGAGAGTGTCTGTGGAAGGCCACTAAGTTTGAGAAGGATCTAGAAGCTTCGGGTGTGCTCAGCGCAGAGCAGAGGAGCTGAGGGGAGGCCTGATGGCGGCTGCAGCTCTCACAGGGAGTGGAGGGCAGCGCTGGGCTCTGCTCTGTGTGACAGCCACAGGGCCCGAGGGAACGGCATGGAGCTGTGCCAGGGGAGGGCAGCTGGGGGTTAGGGACAGGGTCTGAACCAGAGATTGGTCCGGTCCTGGAACAGGCTCAGTAGGACAGTAGTGATGGCACTGAGCTGAGTTCACAAACTGTTTGAACAATGCTCTCAGACGTATGGATTAAATTTTGGATAGTCCTTTGTGGAGCCAGGAGTTGGACTCCCATGATCCTTGTAGGTCCTTTTGAAATGGGAATATTCCGATTCTGTTCTGTCCTTTGATTCTGAGCTACTCATATGTCTCTCTGTGGAAAAGTTAACCCTGTCACTACCATAGTACTTCTTGATTGTTTGCCTTCTGCCTGTACCACGTATATTTCTTAATATGATGAAATTTTGACTAGAAAATATGGTAATTTGTTCATTGGAATGTTCACATGGTACAAACATAGAATGAAAAACTGCAGTATTTCTAAACGCTAGGCTTTACATGTTTACACTATCTCATTTATATCTCTACAACAGAACTAAATCGTCGCTGGTAATTGTAGCTGCTGTTTCCCTCCTGCCAGAGGTCTGGACTATTGGCTTCCTATACATGGTTTAGTGTAATATTTTTTGCTGTGTTGCAGGATGCCACTAACCATGCCTGTGTAATTAATTTTGCTAATCTTTCCCAGATTTTTTTGCATTAGGACAATCTAAGAGGCATTGCCTTACAAGCTGCTTGTGCTACTCTTAATAAATGCCCTTTGAACAAAGCTTTTATCCATCAGTTGCCAGACTTTTCCTGAATGCTCAGCTACAAATATTATTAGCTATGAACTTGAATTAAATAGCAAGAAATATCTGTTCTCTAAACCAGCCATAGGTAATCACATCCATGTAAATTTTGGAATGGTACCAAGAATGTAAAGAAGGTGTGGAATTCAGTTTTGAGGAATAGAATATAGTAAGTTAAATGTTATCTACAGCAAATCCTGAGTCTCTCAGTAGTCTCAGAAAGGTTATAAAGTTACAACTGTCACTTGTGGATGTTTGTTGCTCACGTAGGTAGCTCTAATTATTCTGGTGCACTTTTATAAAATCACAGCGGATTAGGAACTATTGCAGGGAAAGAAAATCAAATACGTAATGGAAGATAACTCTCTGATTATTTTTATTGCTTTGTGGTCTCTGGCTTCAAGTCATGTGTCTGACTGTCATAATTACTATTCAGAATTCAACAATGTTGACTTCAATATAACATTTATTCATTGATAAGGTTGAGGAATCTCAGTGTTGAAAGGAACCAAAGATCTCGTGTGAAATAGAGTTAATGTACTCAGAGGATGGATAGATTTATCAAAGGGTGGGCTAAGCCTCCTGGAATGCCTAGAGCTCCTTCTGTGTGAGGACTGACCTTGTGTATCTGAACTGCTGATCTCTGTTTAATGAATACATACTTAAAGCTCTTTATCTTGGGTGTTGATGCTAAATGCTTAAGCACAAAAGTTGGTGCAGGGTGTAAAGATGTGAAGAAGTGAGATGGATCTGTAGGTTCCTAGTCTAGGTTGAACCTACTCATGCTGACAGCTGCTGTGTTGGCATTGTTTAAAGGGAGTTTTATAACAGAGCAGGCCTTTTTGTAGAAGCTAACTGACAATTGTTCAAGCCCATAGTAAGCACAAGCTGAGCCAGTCAGTCTGCTCATTTCAAAGTTGTGAAGTTCTGGTGGAAGTTATGTTAATTGAGGGGGGCAGAAGAAAATACATGACAGCAGCAAGCCCATACCTATTGGATACAGAATAGAGAAAGAAGAAGCTTCTCATAATGGACAAATCAAAGCAGAGCAAAGAGGGAAGTGAGTGACACTGCACTGGAATTGCAAGTGCCTGTTTTTTTCTTTAATGCTGGAGTTTGCTTATAAAGCTTGATTTAAAATAATTACAAAGTATCATTGTCAACTAAAATAATGAATTTGTAGAATATTCATTTGCCTCGTGATGGTGTGGTTAAACTGATGCCTTCTGACTTTGTAGACATGTTTGGTCTGTAGAATAATTACAGTTAAAAGAAGAACAAAGAGACGGCAAGAAATTGTGTCTGTATTTTTACACTACCTAATTTTAAAAAAGGTAAAAGGACCATGACTGTGTGTCACGTCTGAACCAGTTACTGGTGCTATTTGTGTTTTTTTTTTTTTTTTTGTGTGTGCACTGTCTAATTGTATTATTTATTAAGATCTTAAACCTTGTCATCTGATTTTTGCAATAATGACTTTTTATCAGTGAAATAGTTCTTTAATGTGGCACGAAGGTCTCAATTGAGAACCGTCTCAGGTTCATCTCGGTTTTAGAACAATTTTTTTTAACAAACTCATTAGTGAAACCCTGTTTTTATGTTGCTGTGATCTTAGGCAATAACTCTTCTACATGCTCATGATAGAGTTAGATGTAATTGACGATAAATACATCTCTGTTGATATGTCTTTCACAAACTTTTGTTTTACGTATTTCTCTTCCTGTAAATCGGAGAATTAGAAATTCAAGTGATAATGATTTTTCTAGCTCAGAAATTCTGTAACTCAGAATGTCATTTATCCACCAAACTTGACTCCAATGGAGCCAGACTTTGGTTGTCTGTGGCACTTTTCAACACATGGAAAGCTAATAATAGAAAAAGATATTTCTGTTGAGTGATGTGTAACATATATATTATGCTTTAACTTCCTTGGTTTAAATAGCTCTTTTTGGTTTGAGGTTTTTAAGGAAGAAGCCAAATAAGATGTGTACTTTATTTTAAGGCAGAATGCTGTTGTGGTATACCGCTTTCTGTAAGTCTAGGCATATACTGTAGTAAAAGTTTTAGAAAGAGATCAGCAAGTATTGTGTTATATGTGAGTACTACTGTGCAAGTTTAGAGTGTGACCAAATCTTCTTAGAAGTAGAGAACTACTGAAGAATTACAAGAAAAAGTTTATTACAAAAATTGATTTGATGCCCGTATTGGTTTTATGGCTGTTTTTTCTCACACTAGCATTAGTGAAATCATCTGCACTTGCAAAATAACTTTTTAAAACATAGCTATGTACGGAAAGGAGTATGTTGAAACTCAAGTAACTCATTGCTTGCATTTTTCACTTTTCATTTTTTTTGTAATTTAGAAATGGGAGGTTGAATTGTTGATCTTGCTATTGGAAGTCTGAAATTCCAGTTTGATCAGCAGCAGTTCATTTTATAGCTCTGGGAGTTGAAATTAGATTAACTTACTTAAAATACTTTTTTTTTTTTTTTGACTGGTGCTTTATCACTTACCTGTGCATCCAGTCAGAGACATACTGTATTTGAATAAATTGCATAGAATGAATAGTAAGAAGATCAAATTCCAGCTAACCCATTAGGTTTATCATTGAGTAAGGGTGTATAGGTACCCTGAATACTTGAGTAATTTATTATAAAAATCTGTTACGATAAAAAGTGCTGAAATTAGGATTCAGTTTCAAACAGATGAAAAATAAGACTTTATTGTCTGAAATAACGCACTTGGAGATGTTCAATAAAAATTAACTGGTAATTGTAGTAGTTGGCTCTGTTTGGACTCTGAACTGAGCCAGTTAATAGAATCATAGAATGGCCTGTTGAAAAGGACCTCAAAGATAATCTAGTTTTAACCCCCCTTACCATAGGCATGGCAGCTCACCACTGGACCAGGCACTTCAATTCTTCACTGTCCTGTTGAACATTCCTTCTGCCTGATTTTTCCGTCAAGAGTTGTCAGTGACACTGACATCCACCATTTATTTCCTACTGTACTAACCCTGTAAGTGTGTCCAAAAATTTCAGTTCAGTTCCCAATCAGTCTCCACAAACAACTTTTGGATTCATTTAGGGTATTAAAGGACATGTAATAATGGTCTTGCCTCTTAGTTTAGTTTTTCCCTCTGACCTGCATATCCTTATGCGTATTTTGTATTGTGCTCGTCCTATATATTCTGTCAGTGAATCAAATAGGAAAGATATTCCCCTCTTAAAATGTATATTACAAGATCTTTATTGAGGTTTGTATTAGGACCGGTATTGTTTCATATCTTAATCCCTGTTCAGTGGGATTGAGTACACCCTCAGCAGGTTTTCAGATGTTACCATCCCGAGTGATACTGAGTGGTGCAACTGATGTGGTAGTGGGAAGGGATTTGTTCCATCCAGAGGGACCTTGGTGGACTTGAGAAGGGGGTCCTGTGTGTACCTAATGAATCACAGAATAGAATCATAGAATCATTAAGTTTGAAGAAGTCATGTAAGATCATCCACTCAAACCATGAACCCAACTCCACCATGCTCGCTGTGTGAAGTATGAAATTCAGCAAGACCAGGTGCAAAGTCCTGCACCTGCTGGGGCAGTCACTGAGCAGTGAGAATACCTGTGAGGGAAAGGACTTGGAGATGCTGGCTGATGAAAAATTAGACACGAGTTAGTAGTGTGCACTTGCTGCTTAGAAAGCCAACTGAATCTTGGGCTGCATTAATAGTGTGCCCAACAAGGTGAGGGAGGTGATTGTGCTCCTCTATTCTGTTTTAGTGAGGCCCTATCTGCATTTGTCTCTGGGGCCCCCAGCGCAAGAACAACATGGAGCTGTTGGAGAAGGTCCTGAGGAGGGTCACAATGGTGGAGTGCCAATACTTTGAAGACAGTCCATGGGAATTGTTCAGCCTGGAGAAGGAAGGGCTCTAAGAAGACATTATTACAGCCTTTTAGTTCATGCAAGGGACCTACAGATGGAGACTTTTTGCATACTGACAGAAGGGGTAATGGTTTTAAACTGAAAGAGGACAGATTTAGATTAGACATTAGGGAGAAATTTTTCACTTTGTAGGTGTGGTGAGACACTGATGTGGGTTGTCCAGGGAAGCTGTGAAGCACCTCCATTGTTGGAGGTGTTCAATGTCAAGTTGGATGGGGTTTTCAACAGCTTTTTCTATTGGACAGTGACCCTTCCAGCAGAGGGCTGGAACTATGGGATCTTTAAGATCTTTTCCATCCCAAACCATTCTGTGATTTTATGATCTTTCTTCAAAACAGAAAGTTTAGCATAACAGTGTATGGGTTTTGTGTGTATAGTCCCCACTTATGTTATCATTTTATCCCAGATTTATTGTTCTTCAGTGAGAGAAATTGGTTTAGGTATTAGTAGACTTGCTCTCCCTTCCTCATCTTGCATGGAATAGAAAGAAAGAAGAAGCAGGAGTATTCCTTCTAGAGAGAAGCTTTCTAGAATCATGTAATGAGTGTGAAAACTCAAAGTTTATGTAAGGACTACACACCACTGGTTGTGAGTTACTTGTGAAAGAAAGACCTCACTTTGTACGGTTTTCTTTAGTTAAGATTTGAAAGCAAGCAGTGTGGACAAGAACCAGCTAGGTTGATGGTTCTTTTGCCTTCAAATTCTGTGAAAACAAGCAAACAAACAAAAGTATCTATTGGATCTTCATTGTTAAATGGATTACTTGAAAATCCAAATGAAGTCATGGAAGTGATGCCAAAACCAAAAAAGACAAATTAGCCTAATGTCTTTGAATTACAAAGATGATGGAATTGAATATTTCAGTACCTGAAAGTGATACCAGCTGTAGAAAAAATTGCAAGTAGAAGCTATCCACAGGGATAAAAGGGAAAAAAAAAAAAAAAGAAAAAAAAATGCTTGAAGACAGTGATACAGGTGGACATTGAAAACTTTTTCTTTCTTGTGAGACTGGAGAACGCAAATGTGCTGCCACAATCAATCAGAAGGATTTTGTCTTTATTTTTCAAAAGTGTAAGAGAAACAAAGGATTAAATTCATGTCTTTTTCTTCTATCAATCAGCAATATATTTTGAAACTTAATTGAATGTGAGGAAGTACCTTCAGCTTCATACCTATCTGAAAGTAAGCAGATGGAGGCCATAAGGGTAAATTTACAGCTCCACTGAAGTCAGTAACAGCTTTTTAGTTTAATATGGTGGGGCTGTGCTTCTTCTTAAATATCCATTTTATCCGAGCATGTATGTTGTTGATTTTTTCAGTGTTAATATTGAAAAATTCAAAAGCATGAGAAGAACAGTAATTCGGTGAAGTGCACAAACCTACTGGTGTTAATTTCTAAACTCCATATTAAGAGAATTCAGGAAAGTTTGAACTTTCTCTTTAAATAACTCCGATCTTTGCTTGCTTTGAGAAATCATTTTTCATGAGCTTCAAAAACATTAGATTCAGACTCTGCTCTAAATGAGTAAGTTCTAAGTTTGTTTCTCTATACGTAATAAAGGCAGAAAATGTTCACTGAAATCTTTCTTTGTCATGTTTCAGCTTTGTATCATGCAAAAATGTATTATATTCTTACACATTTTCTAAAACAATGCTAATTTAATTACAACCCTTTCCAGAAACAGCAAATGGGACATCAGTGAGGCCTTTATGTTGCATTTAAGATGACAGTTTGAGCCCCTTTGGTGAGATCAGTACATGTGGAAATTTGAGTTAAAAATTAAAGCTTAATCCAGCAAACTGATCCATGTTTAGTACCTTTAAAAATCCCAGGGACTCCATATGGTCACAGCAGTCTACATGCACAGAGAATTCACTGGATTTGTTCCAAATTTTAAGCTTTGTTATTTTGTCCATGGATTTGGCGTGCAGACAGATATTAACTCTGTTAACTCTGAAAGGTATTTGTCTCATGATCTGGCTCCTACACTATAACATTTTTGAAAACAGTACTTATATGTTACTTTTAGCAGAAATGGCCAGTGGTATGGAAGTTGTAAATATTTAGGTTAAAAATTAAAGTGTAAAGATCTTCTTGTCTTTGTTTTTGGGAATTATACTGAAACACACTGCAAGGAAATCAGTATAAATCCTCGAAAATCAAAGACATAATAAGAGTGTTCTCATACCACTAGCCATATCATAGATCTGTGTACTCAAAATATGAAGTTGTCATTAATGAATTATGACTGTTGCAAGACCCACTGTTATTGTGATTAGCTAAGTCACAGAAGATGTTTTGATTCAATTTTCAGCTTCAGATATTTGCATGATAACTGCAGAAAAACGTTAGTTTCCATATTTAATTGATCACATCTAAAATAAAGGAACATTTCCTTTAAAGATATTATTTAGCTTTTGGCAGAAGTGTTTTTTTCATTTTAGTTCATTGTATTGTGCTCTTAGAACACGTATAATCACTGTAAGAAAAAGAGATGAGAATTACAGTGCCAGTTGGTAAGATTCTTTTAATATTTGGTGTTACAATCAAAACATACTGTTTTTAATTAGAGTCGGAAGTCTAAATATTAGGACTTGCAATTGATACTGTTTGTTTTGAAGTGCAAGACTGTAAGAGAATTCCAGTACGTTCAAAAAGTAGAAGACAAGTGTTTTGAAGCAGTAGCAGTCCAGAGACATGCTTCTGTAACTTCATAACACCGTGGTAGACTGCTTTATGGAGCTGGTGATTACAAAGATCCACTTTAACCATTTTTTTCTTGCTGGCAGGTGTCCCACTGGCCTGCGGCCAGCGGCTGCGAGTGTACTGCAGCTTGTGGTTTACACCAGAGTGTAGAAAATGCCGACGCCAGCTGGCCGCACATAATTAAGCTGATTGCCGTCTGACAACTTGATCTATGATACAGATATGTGATAAATATACAAAATATCTTACAAATCTAATTCTGATGTATTTTATCTACCTTTTTCTCTTTAACAGATATGATATCTGCACTTATAAGAACAAACCATGTGGAACTCTCGGTAAGATTATCAATAGAAATTTCAGTCTGTATTTGAAGTTTGTTTCCTTGCTTTGTACTCGGATGTTGACTTATTGACTGATTAAATTTTTTGAGTTCATGTTTTAAAAATCTTCGGTTTTATAAATGTGAACAATAGAAGGTGACCTAGAAGAGAAGATACTTCAATAGATTGCTGGAAGTTAAATGAGCTGCTGCTGGATATCTCATCTCTGGCGGCTGTAATGCTGTTAAAACCTAGAAGATCACTCAAATTTAGCAAGCAGTAATTAGAGGAGAGGACTTGCTGTTTATTTTTAACGTCTCTTCATGAACTATTACAAAATACAAGTAGAAGAGCTCAGGAACATTTTTTAAAAATCAAGCTAGGAAAGAAAAAGACATTGAGATTTACAGTATTGCTCTGTTGTTCATGAGGAGCACAGCTTCAGACTTTTCCTTCCATGAACTTAGAAAAAAACAGTACTGTAATATAAATTACAAAGTAATAGTGAAACGCCTTAAAACAGTGCTTTGACAATGGATAATATGTATAACAATCCTAGGTGCAGGTTGTTTTCGTCATTCCTACATTTGTCACCAGAAGTTATTTACTGTAATATAGTTATTACCTGTAGCATTAAAGATACATTATTCAAAGACTATTGTGATGTTTATGCATTTTCAAATTTATTTGGAAGTAATTAAAGATACAATTTTAATTTTGTTAGTTGAGCTTGTTAATATTTTTCTCATAATGAGTTTATAACTGTGTTTGATTTATCTTTCCCTGTAATACACTTGTGGCAAAGGGAAGTAGTTTTCACGACGAGAAAGGTATCAGAATTTTTTCACCTATTGGAAATACAATATATTAGCAACATGTTTGAGTAAAAGGAGAAATATTAATTTCTAAATGTAATTGGTTTTCTTTGGTACCAGCATGGAGGAGACAAAAATGAAGAGACTGCATACACTGATGTTGCAACATTGTCTTAGCAAGTGATAAGAGAATTTAAAATGAAGAACATCCACTCACAAACTATTTGATATTTATATGTGATATTTTTAATACACGTCTTTAGTGTACTAGTCATTTCTGTATTAGATATAAAGGCAAATTCTGCTCTAAAAATCGAATATTGTATGGTATCAGAGTACTGTTATGAGACTCTTTGTATGAAAACTGTGACAGTGTACTTCCTTTATAATCATTGTACTGGAGAAGCGATGAAGCCCCATTGGCAATGCCCTCTTTTGCAAGGCTTTTAATATGCTTAAGTCCCACTGACCTTCAGGAACTAAAGAATAAATTTAACCAGTCTGTGAACAGAAGTCTCAGGTCTCAAAAGGTCAGAACAAATCTGTATCACTGGACTTCCTGGAAGAAACAGGCTCTACAGGAGGACAGACATTTCTTTTCTGTCATAGTTTCCTAAAACTGGGAATCTTGTGAAGAACTGCACAGAGATAGGCCTCAGATTTCTCTGCAGCAGCTGTATTTCAGCAGAGAAGGCCAATTCCATTCTCCTTTGATCTGAGCTATAGACTGCATTCTTAAGTTGATCTCTGTCACTTTCTTCAAGCATGTTTCATAATTACGCGTTATTGGTATAGTCCTGTAAGTCACTAAGCAAGCACTCCATGAAAAATCTGAGATGGCTTTACCACCCCAATATGGTAAATTTCGCAGAGGAACACGGTCATTGTTAAAGAAGTATTGCCATGTTGTATTCAGAATTTGCTGCTCTGTTAGAATAACGTAAGCTAGGCATGTGAACTGTAATTATTTTATTTTCTACAGGCTGCACAAAGCAGTTTACACACTTCTATCAGGGGCTAGAATGTTTTCTTCTGATTCTTCATCCTGCCCTCAGCGCTTACGTCTGCTTCAGTGATTTGATTTAGAGCAGTGGTATTGTTTTGATGGAAGTTCAACAAGCAAAACTGCCCTTTGCCCACATTGGCTTGGTTATGAGAGTAGTTTCGTTGTGTGCTGACTTGATTTATTGTAGAGAAAAGCAAGTCAGAACATGTAGTGCCCTAATACTCCCGTATATGCTTAACAGAGACTTTAGGATCTAAATCCTAATTATAACCTCTGACATTTTTTTCCTGTTGGAAGCTTTGAACTGAACCACATGTAATATTTGTGCTCAACTTATGGAAGTAGAAGTAGTCCGAAGTAGTGTGTCCAACACAACATGCATAGAGGAATGCACACAGGAGTAGCACTGAGTGTCATTGCTTTATTCTGCTGACTGGTTCCTGTGGCTCCAGTTACTTGCTCATGTGGACACAGCTAGGAAGCACTTGTCATTGCTAGCTTGCTGGTAGTCCAAACGGAATAATTTGAAGTGCCTGCTTGTTCATAAAGAGTATGTCTTTTTGTTTGTTTGTTTTTTGTTTCTTTTTTATGTAGCAAAGTCACACTTTTCCCAGTTATTATTCTATCACAGTGTAATTAACTGTGAAGGTAATTTCATCTTAAGAATGAATTACTGTTCCTGTTTTTCAGATAATAAACCCTAAAAGGGGATACATCAAATAATGCGATGCGTAGAGCTTTCTCTAGTGTGTAGCGAATTTTGTCTGCAATATGTTGTGTGACATTCTATTGCTGAAGACTGTAAGAAGTAATGAAGAGCAATATTCTGGAAATATTGCTTTTTTTTAAAGAAAGTTTTTAGAAGCACTTACCATACAGAAAGGTTTTAGTTCAGAAGATAATAGAAGATAAATGGAAAAGACTTTCTTGTTTAAAGGAACTTATTAACATGTCTTCTTCTCTTCCTTGATGCATGCAGTTTTGTTTTTATAATTTTTTTAAGTACCATATGGTGCTTCTTGTAGCTAAAAAAGTTGCTTGTATGTTTTTGTGAACCCACTAAACTTAAACAGATTTCTTTAGAAAAATAATGTGGATACATTTTGCTTTCTTCAGCCTCAAGAATGTTAAAATAGAAATGCTTTCTTGAATTCCCTCTTCTGGCTCAAGTTACTAGGTGGTCCCAAGTTACCAGAAGTAAAATTTATAAATCTAACCCCTAGTCTAGACATTTTCCAGCACTGACTGCAGTTCAAAAAATATTAATGTCTAGCCGGCAAAGTGAAATTCCCCCCAGTGATTTTGCAAATGACTAGAAAGTTAACCTTTTGCCAACTGCTCCTTCTGTGCATAGAGATTATTAAAAAGAATCCAGGCATTTATAACTAGGGCTTTTAAGACTGAAACACCTTGGCATGACCCTTTGTGTCTCCTTCTGTTTATTCAGGCTTGGCCTCTGTGGCTGGAATGTGTGAGCCTGAAAGGAGCTGCAGCATTAATGAAGACATTGGCCTAGGTTCAGCTTTTACCATTGCACATGAGATTGGTCACAAGTGAGTGAGTTTACAAAAAGAATATGTTTTAATGTATCACATTTTTACTATTAGTTTAATAATAGATACCGTTTTTTCTGCATGGCTCTACCATCCCTATTTTGGTGCTCCATGTTTCTGTGTAAAGAATTCATGAACAGCACTACATTTTATTAAGTATATTTTATCAGGGGCTTTAACTTTAGAACTGAAGACTTATTGTTTATCCTTTGATTTCAGATTCCAGTTTAATCTGTGCTATTGAGATTTGGCTCCCAACCCTCCTACTGTTTCATATTTTTAATATTACGTTTTGAAAAAAATTCTGTGTCCCATCTCTTACTTGTCTGCCTTTAAAAAAAGTGTTTGAAAGATTTTTTTCTTTGCTTTTCATTATTTTGTCCTAAATATAATTCAAACTGTTTTTAATAAACCATTGCTATTCTTATCAGTATTAATACACTATCATTCTTCTTTCATTCAAGCATGTGATACATAAAAAAAGTTGTAACATCACTTGCTCATCTTAAACATTAGTGCATCACTATGAAGAGTGTGATGTTATAAGAATGATTAAGTATTTATTTTATGTAATTGATTGTGAAGTACTTCAGGTCTTACTTTAAAAGCAGGCATCATTAGTACATTGTGATGACTCTAAAAACAGAGTCGCGTTTTTCCAATCATTGGCTGATAAAAGTGCTGTAAATTTAAATACGTATTGAAATGGAAGCTGTCAATCTGCTGATCAAAAACAGGGTTGGAATTAAATACTTATTTCCAGCCCACCTATCACGCAGGATAATCACTTGGCAAGTGTGATCTCATTTACGTTTTGTATTAAAAAAACAATGTAGTTGCACTGAAGTAGATGTATCCTAAAATTCAGAAGTAGTTGTATAAGATCCTAGCAAAAATAATGTAAAACACTTGTAATTCTTGTTGTCTTTGTTTTCTTCCTTCTTTTTCTTTATTTGTGTGATTTAGAAAGGTAGGATAGAGGAAAATATATTTCTAACATTGAGAATATAAAGTTCTTTTTAATAGTAATATGCAGCCTTGCTGTGAATTTGTCACATATTCAAGAAGAAAAAAAATAGCCACATCCCAATCTATATGTCATGTAACTGTGTACTTTATGAAGGTTATTTCATGAAAAAAAAAATTAAAATATATGCAGCCTTGTTATCATTCAAAGCTATCACAATTACAGCGTTTGATTTATAGAGCGTAGATTTTAATCTAAGTAGTTAAGTTTAAAATCTTTGGTAATAGGTGGAAAACGGACATGAAAATTTCAACCCTGGATATGAGGAGAGCAGACCCAGGGAACTAGTTTAATGGTCCCATGGGAAACTGCTGTTGAATGCATTGGAGTCCATCAGTGCTTATCACTTCGTAAGACGTACTTGTGAAGAGCACAGGAACAGGCTATTCCAAAATGTTGGACATCATTCAGGAAGGGCAGAAGAATGCTTGGCTAAACAGGGATTTTCATCTAGAGCTTAGGTGGAAAAAGAAAGTGTATGGCCACTGGAAATAAGATTGAGTGACACAGGAGGAATACAGAGATTCTGTCTGCCACTGTAGAAAAAATTGTGTGGTCAAAGCTCAGAGTTGAAGCTGGCCAGTACTGTGGAGAGCACCAAAACAGGGTGTTTTAACAGCAAACTTAGGATGAGAGATAACATTGGTCCATTACTTGATGTGGTTGGTCTACATCAACATCACTGAATCTATATCAACATCTACATCTACATTTCAGACAAAGCTGAAATGTGTAATGCCTTTTTTCATCTCTGTCTTCAGCACCAGTGATGGGCCCTGGGACCCTCAGAGCCCCAATGTTTAGGACAGTGTCTTGTAATAATTTTAAACTCCAGCCCTGCCACTGGATTCATTGCCTTCTTCTAAAGGCTTTCAAGGACCTTAGCGTACTTTTTATGTTATGGAGCTCAGAACCATACACCACATTCAACGTGAGTTGTATACAGGCTAGGACATGACCTGCTGGAAAGGAGCTCTGCTGAGAAGGACCTGGGTGTCCTGGTGGATGACAGACTGGCCATGAGCCAGCAGTGTGCCCTGGTGGCCAAAAACACCAATGGATCCTGGAGTGCATTAAAAGGAGTGTGGCCAGCAGGTCAAGGAAGGTGATCCTTCCCCTCTACTCTGCCCAAGTCAGGGATCTCCTGGAGTGAGTCCGGTGGAGGGCCGCAAATATAATAAAGGGACTGGAGCACCTCTCTTATGAGGAAAAGCAGAGAGTTGTGAGTCTGTTCAGCCTGGAGAAAAGAAGACTTAGAAGTGATCTTAATAATCTTTATAAATCATAAGTGTGGGAGTCAAAGGGACATGGCCAACTTCTTTTCAGCAGTCTGTAAGGACAGGACAAGGGATCTGCACCAACATGCAAAGGAGTTTCTTCACAGTGAGGGTAATGGAGCACTGGAACAGGCTGCCCAGGGGGTTGTGGAGTCTCCTCTGGATATTCAGGACCCGCATGGATGGATGACTGTGAAGCCTACTGTAATGAACCTGCTTTGGTGGGGGAGTTGGATTAGATGATCTCTAGAGGTCCCTTCCAGCCCCTACGATTCTGGTGCTCTGTGATTTTGTGAGGCTGTATCATTGTTAAATATTCTTGGATCACTGCCTCTTCTGTATTTCTTCCATCCATTTGAATATGTCGGATCTCTTAGTGATTTATGCAGTTGTGTTTATGTGGCAGAAGAAAATGTGATTTACAGGACAATGTCAGGAGCTTTAAAATCTTAGCAATCAACTATCTGGGATATAGGGTTCAAAATGTTTCATGTGTAGTTGCTTGTGAGATGGAGTAATGTTTCAGTGGAGTGGAATGGAAGAGGGAGATGTTTTATTCTGTTTGGAAATGTATTGATAAAATATTCTGGCTTTGATAACTAGCTGTAATGAAGCTTCCATTTTACTCTTCAATTAATACTCTGAAGAGTTGTGTTAAAATTTAATTTCTGCCATTTTGCGACACTTATTTCAAAGTCTTTCAATTGGGACCTGAAAAAGTGAGTAAATGCTCAGTAAAAAAAAGCGGGCTTCATGAAAATATTGAATAGGAATATATTTTCCTACATCAAGGATGATGAAAAGTATTTTACAGGATTATGACTACAGCAGTTTGTAGGTAAAGAAATACAGTGCAATACTTAGAATTATTTAGCTTTGCAGTTATCATTTCTGTAGACAAATATGTCTCAAACAAGCTGGAAGATAATGTGTTAAAAGGATAGGATCCTCATAGCTTAAAAAGAAATGGGTTTAGAGACTTCTAAAAATAGAAAGCAACAAAACAGCGGAGGGTGTCAAGTTTTGTCATTCTTTTCTGCTGAACAAGTGGCTTTGAGGAGGAACCGATCTCTCCTGAAGTCCTCTCACACAGCTGAACAAATGGATGAAGGAAATGAATGGTAGGGAGGGAACTCTAGGACTTGACATAGCACCACTAAGTGGATAAAATATTAGGTTGAAAAAGTTGGTGTTTCCATATCCTCTGTATTCAAATGATATTACATCTGTTGCCAATGGCAGAGTTAACAGTACCTCTGCCTTCTGCTACTTAGTAATAATCTAGCTTGAGATTTTTGTAGATGCTTTTGTTTAAGGCAGAAAGAAATTAATCAGCCCTTACTTCAAGCTTGATCTTACTGGAGAGAAGATGATTGCTTTCACCTTGGACTGGAAGACTTCAAAGGCCACTGGCATAAAAGTTCATGCAGTATCTTCACAGAGGAAATCAAAGTGATTCTCCATATATATCATGTCAGTAGCTAAGTGGTGGGCAAAGTTAAATATATAATGACTTCTGAGCTTCAGATTATGTCCATGTCATGGGTTTATGATTATTGTTACTGGTATTCCGCATCGTAACATTATGTAGTGCACTGGGAATTAAAGAGCTAGTGCTCCAGTTCCGTGAATTGTTGATGTTTCCGGGTTCTTAGTTCTCAGAAGAGAAGAAGAACTACATATCTCAGAAGACTTTCACTGTTCAGTTTCCGTTTTCTGTTTAGAGGGAAAGATAAAACTGCTCATGAGTCATGAAACTGCCTCTTCTTTTACTGATCATCTCTGTAGTGTGTAAGCCATCTCACCTTCAACATTAGAGTAAGGCCATTGATTTTGGACATTCTCTCTCTCATTTATTAGACTTATTAACTTCAATTCCAATTATGTTGTATTATATTGTGTATAATTGTGTATTATATCTCGCATTCTGATGCTGTATTTAGTAAATTAGTTTTCTGCCTTAGCTTGTTGCTGCTCTTTTCATTTTAGGCCCATCTGCCTACCTTTTTTTTTTTGGTCCTTACCAGTCTCCCAGGGTGTGGGAGGGTGGGTCCCTCCACCCCAGTTAGTCATAGAACTGAGCCAAACTCGCCCATAAACTGTTGTCAGTCCAGTTACCAGTTACAGAATTCTACCCTTTCTAAAATACTAGCGCAACTGCATTGCTTTTAGGAGTTTTACATTAAAAATGCAACTCAGCCTTCTGATGTAGGTAATTTACTGAGATCTGGGTAAGATGGAGAGTTGGGCAGAGAGAAACCTTATGAAGTTGAACAGGGGCAAGCATAGAGTCCTACACCTGGGAAGGAATAACCACATGTATCACAGGTTAGGGGCTGACCTGGAGAGAGCTCTGCAGAGAAGGACCTGGGTGTCTGGGTGTACAACAGGTTGGCCATGAGCCACCAGTGTGCCTTTGTTGCAAAGAAGGCCAATGATATCCTGAGGTGCATTCCAAAAAGCATGGCCAACAAGTTGAGGGAGGTGATCCTCCCCTTCTCTGCTTTTGTGATGTCACATCTGGAACAGTGTGTCCCATTTCAAGACAGACAGGGAACTATTGGAGATAGTCCAGCAGAGGGCTGTAAAGATGTTTTGAATTCTGGAACATCACCCTCATGAGAAAGTTTGAAAGACCTGGGGCTCTTCAGCCTAGAGAAAGCTGAGGGGGAATCCTTTCAATGGTTATAAATAACACAAGGGTGGATGTCAGGTGGATGAGACTCTTTTCAGTGAGCCCAGTGACAGGGCAAGGAGCAATGAATGCAAACTGAATGCAGGAAGTTCCATCAGAACATGACAAGAACTTCTTTACTTTGAGGGTGACAGAGTACTGGAAGGTGTCCAGTGAGGTCATAGAATCTCCTTCTCCGGAGATATTCAAGACTATTCAAGAATGCTTTCCTGTGCAACTTACTATAGGGAACTTCCTTTAGCAGTAGGATTGGACTAGATGATGTTCAGACAGAGGTCCCTTCCAACTCCTATAGTCTGTAATTCTGTGATCCTCTTACCATTCGAGTAGGAAAACCAGTCAGCAGTCCTCAAACAATTGGTTCATAGGCACAAGAGTTGGCAGAACTTGTTATAGGAAGTCACTTACAAAGAAGGGAATCTGGCAACTGCATCTGTTTTCAAGTTGCATCACAGTTAACTGCAGCAGTTTTAATTCCCAGCTAGCTCAGGGTCCTTGGGATTCTTAATTGGCAAAAGTGAAAGAAGTTGCATCTGCTGCACTTTTAAATTCTTAAAATTATGGGGAGCTAAGTATGTAACTGTAGACCATCTCATTAGATGCTGCTAACAAATCCTAATTTATGTATCATAGAAATAATACTCTTTGTGAAGAACTACTATTGTAAAGTTGGTTACTCTTCATTTTATTCAGGCATTTTTTTCATAATGGTTGCAGTTCATGATTAAAAACATTTTTTAAAAAAAGTTAGCCCTACATAATTTTTCTTGTCTTAAACAGATTAAATGCTTCTTATTTCTGGCTGTGTACTGCTTTTTGAGAAGATGAGACATTTACATGCACAGTTTGGGCTTAAAGGGTGGTTTCACTTTTTGCTGTAGACAAACTTCAGATGTACTATGGAGGTCACTCTGAGGTGCTTCTGTTCCATTTATCAACACATGATAAAAGAAAAACTAACAAATTAAGCCTTTTTTGGTATTAACACAATGTGATGCTTGGAGAGATGACCTCTTCAAGTTGGACAGGATTCTGTTATGTTATTATTTTTCTAAGTTTATTACCTCTTCACTTTTTTTTATTTTAGCTTACCTTTGCATCCCTGTGAGTAAGAAAGGGTGGGCAGGGGTGGCAGGAGACCTGTGTGGATGAGCAAGGAGCTCATGCATAAACTCAAAGGGAAGAAAAAGGTCCATTCAATGTGGAAAAAGGGTCTGACCACTTGGGGAGAGTGTAGGAATGTTGTCATGGTCTGCAGGGGTGCGATGAGGAAGGCCTAAGCCAGCCTGGAATTGGATTTGGCTAAGGAGGCATAGGATAATAAGAAAGGTTTTTTTAAGTATGTCGGCAGTAGAAGAAAGGCTAGGGAAAATGTGGGTCCCCTACTAAATGAGGGGGGTATTTTGGTAACAGGGGATGCAGAGAATGCTGAGATACCGATTGCTTTCTTTGCTTCTGTTTTTACTGTGGGAACTCCCTCTCAGGTCTCCTGAACCATGTGGGTAATTGAGACGGTCTGGGGAATGAACGGCTCCCCTTTGGTTAGGGCAGGTCCAAGAGCGTCACGGCAACATCAGTATACATAAATCCATGGGCCCCAAGGTGATCGTCTCCCCTCTATGTTGCCCTGGTGAGGCTTCACCTGGAGTATTGTGTCCAGTTCTGGGCTCCCTGGTACAAAAAAGACAGGGATCTCCTTGAAAGAGTCCAGCAGAGGGCTACAAAGATGATAAAGGCCCTGGGCCACCTCTCTTATGAGGAAAGGCTGAGAGACCTGGGGCTTTTCAGCCTTGAGAAAAGAAGACTCAGGGGGGATCTGATCTACATTTATAGATATCTAAGGTGCAGGAGGCAAGGGGATGAGGCTGAACTCATCTCAGCAGTGTGATGTGATAGGACAAGGGGAAATGGCCACAAAGTGAGGCATGAGAACTTCCACATACAAATGTGCTTGGGAACTTCTTCACAGTGCAGTGATGGAGGATTGGCACAGGCTGCACAGAGAGGTGGTGGAGTCTCCTTCTCTGGATATGTCCAAGACCTGCCTGGACGCCTACGCGTGCAACCTGGGCTAGGGAGATGCTTTGGCAGGGGGTTGGACTCAATGATCTCTGCAGGTTCCTTCCAACCCCTACAATTCTGTGCTTCTGTGTTAAAAATTATTATTTCTAGTGTAGGAGTATACAATTAAGTCAATTAAGAGAGCAGGAAGAAGCTTAGCTGAGCAGAGCCTGGACAGAAAAGGGAAGTGTGCAGACACTGGAAGTAAGGTCAGATGATGCAGTAGTACTAAAGTGACACTGTTTGCCTTTGTACAAAGAAAATCTGTGTGTCCAAATCTCAATTACAGTTGAACCTGGAGGACACCAAAAAGACTCTTTAAAGTATTTTAACAATCAGAGAAGGACAAGAGATGACACTTGACACTTGGTGAATAGTTTCAAAACATGTCTGTAGGAATAATATTAAGTGCCCAGCTAAATTGGAACTTGAGTGCTGCTCCAACTGGATGAATCTAAGTCTGTGGGGCTCAATGGTATTCATCCTAGAGTACTCCCAGAGCTGTCTGATGTCCTTGTGAGACTTCTCGCAATTATTTTTCAGTAATCTTGGGAATCTGGACAGCTCAGTCAGGAGTCTGACAAGTGTTGCAGTTTTTGAGCAGGGCAAGAAAGAAGACATTGTTTGCATAAGGTTAGTGCCTGGGGAAATCAGGGATATTATTCTGGGACTTACTGAAAAGCACCTAAAAGATGGTGTAGTCTTTGATTGCAGCCAACATGGGTTCGTTAGAACCTCTGGGTTCAAGTTTGATAAACATCATCTCATTTTATGAGAAGGTTACCTATGTAGTTATCCAAGGAAAGCCAGTTGACATTGTCTTCTGGATTTTGGCAAAGCTTTGAATACTTTTTCTCACAGTATTCCTCTGAATAGAAGATCCAGTCTATGGCTAGACAAAAATGTAGTGTGATGAGTGAACTGCTGACAGGCAGGTCAGACTCTTCAATGAATGACTTGGATGCAGGATCTGAATTTATGCTAAATTTGTGGATGACACTAACTTGTGAGAAGCTGTTGTCTCCCTTGAGAGTGAAGAGGCTTTGCAGAGAGATTTTGACAAACCAGAGGGCTGGGCTTTCAGTAATGGCATGAAGTTTAGCAAGAGCAAGTGCTGGATTCTGTACTGGATACAGGCCAGTCCTGAATGTGTCTGTACAGACAGGGGGATGAGATGCTGGAGGACAGTACTTCAGGGAGGGGTCTGGAGTTCTGGTTGATGACAGGTTGAACATGAGCCAGCAGTGTGCCCAGGCAGACAAAATGGCCAGGAGTTGGACTCCCATGATCCTTGTAGGTCCTTTCCAACCCAGGTTATTCAGTAATTTTATGACTTTGATTAGGATTTAAGAAAAACAGTATTTTCGTAGTATATATCCTATGATTGCAGGTTTTTTATTAACCATCTTTGCTACAATCAGTAGCTCTTGGCTTCTTATACAAAAGATCTTTTGAAATATTGAAATCTCATCTCTTTGAGGCTTTCACCTTGCACTCTAGCTTGTGTGACATGCTGCTCTGAATAAACAAGTCTTATTAATTAGTTTTTATCTGATGCAGAAATAATAAAGAAAATTGCACTATAAACACAGAGTTAAAAACTAACATGCTATGTAGATATCTTCAGTAGAAACTGGGAAAAATATGGGTAAAAAATCACCGTGGTTTATAGTGTTTTGTGCAACCAAGCATCAACTCCTATTCACATGTAATGTGACTAAATGTCTCTGTGAAGGCTATTAATAGTTTCTTTTCAGATTCTTTTTCCATCAGTAGTTATTACTGATCTGTGTATTAGAAGGTTCTTATTTGTAAAAGAGTATTTCCAAGGAGTACTGAGAACTTTTTTTTTTGCTGCACCAAAATGACTGTTTTTCTCTTCAGGCATATGATGAAAATAGGAAATTGGCTGATGAAAATGATGAATGATGAAAATTAGAACCATTTAAATGATGTGTCTATTCGAAAGCTTATAAGATGGAGAAAGAGTTTTTACCAGGTCTTGCTCAGCACGAAGAGCAGTGGTTTTAAACAGGAAGGAGGTAGATTTTGATTAGATACAAGGAAGATGTTTTTAAGAATGAGGATGATGAGGCACTGGAACAAATGGCCAAAGAAGTAGTGGATGGTCTCTTCCTCAGATTGGTCCAGGATGGCATTGTAGGGGACATTGGGCAACCTGTTATAGTAGAAAGAGCCCCTGCTTGTGATTAGGTGGTTGGACTAGATAATGTTTAAAGGTCACTTGCAGCCCAAACCATTCTATGATTCTATGACAATATGAGACCTGTAGTCTGATTTTCTATATGACACAGCATAATAAATGTAACTAATTCTTGCTTGTGTTGAGCACAGTAACTTTCATTTGATCAAATAGTATTAACCAGAAAAGCCACGGAGACTTAATTAGACTGAGAATGTGAGTGATTATTATGGCTAGTCATAGTTTCTGTTAAATATTTGTATGGAATTTTAAAGATGTTTTTTTGGAGACACGTTGGAGTCTTGCCTGTGTGACTCGCATCTACAAAAAGGACTGTGAGGAGGACCTGGGTATTTACAGGCCTGCTGGCCTGACCTTGGTGCCAGTAAAAGTTATTGAGCAGATCATCTTGTGCGAGACCACAAGGCATGTGTGGAGGGGATCAAGCACAGCCAGCATGTACTCCTGCTTGACCAACCTGATCTCCTTCCTTAATTGTCTGGTGGCTGTGGGAAAGGCTGCTGACATAGTCTACTAGAGTTCAGCAAAGCCTTTGACACCATCTCCCACAGGTATGCTCCTGGAGGAGCTGTCAGCCCCATGGCTTGGACAGGTACGCTCTTCACCGGGTGAAGAACTGCCTGGAGGGCCGGGCCCAGAGAGTGGTGGTGAATGGAGTTGAAACCAGGTGGCAACTGGTGAAGATTGGTGTTTCCCAGGGATGGGTACTGGGCCTGTCCCGTTTGGAATCTTTGTTGATGACCTGGATGAGGGCATTGAGCACACCCTCGTTAAGTTTGCAAATGACATCAAGCTGAGAGAAAGTGTTGATCTCTGGGGGGGTAGGAAGGCCCTACTGCGGGATCTGGTGAGTCATGGAAGCTGGGCTGAGACCAGTGGGATGAAGTTCAACAAGACCAAGTTCCAGGTCCAGGACTTCAGTCACAGCAACCCCAGGCAGTGCTGGAGGCTTGGGGCAGAGTGGCCGGAAGGCTGTGTAGAGGAAACGTACGTGGGAGTGTTGGTCGATGCTCAGCTAAAGGTGAACCAGCAGTGCCCAGGTGGCCTAGAAAGCCAGTGGCATCCTGGCTTGTGTCAAAAATAATGTTGTCAGCAGGAGAGGGGAGGTGATGATCCTTCTGTGCTCAGTGCTGTTGAGGCTGCACCTTGAGTACTGTGTTCAGTTTTGGGCCTCTCAGTACAGGAAAGGTATCAAGGATCTTGAGGTGTGTCCAAGGAAGAGTAACAAAGCTGTTAATGAGTGTGGAGCATGCATCTTACAGAGAGTGGCTGAGGCAACTGTAATTGTTTAATCTCAGGGGAGATCTTACAGCTCTCTACAAATCTCTACAACAAAGAGATAGTAAATTGACTGAACCAGCCACTTAAACACCGATAATTCTCTCTTTCCTCTTTTTAGTTGAATACTATTTTCTGTGTGCCTTTTCATATTTCAAGTATGAAAAAAATATTATTTCCATTAACCAATCTTTATTGGGACCTTTATTTTAGTTATGTGTTGTGCGCATAATGAAAAAGTTGTAAACGTGAGTCTACAATCAATAGTGTAATATGTTTACATTTAAATATGTAAACAGTTTATTTCTAAATAAATGATTCTGTGAGTCTCAGGATGTTGAAAATGTTATTTGAAGTATAGAATAAGATCATTTCCTACATTAGGGCATTTAATCGAGGAAAAAGAATGTATTAAAATTTAACAGACCTCTGTGAAAGTATAGGAAGAATAAATTGGGGGTGAAAAGGAAGGTTATAGTAACCTTCAGGGCATCATGAATTTCCAGAGGAAATCTGAGCTCAGAAGTTTGCTTCCTGATTAGAGGCAGTGCTTTCCACTTTGACCTAAGGTGTAGAAACCTATTAGATTCATACTTCACCTTTGCTTAGCACACAAACATTATTTAATGTTACTCTTGTGGCGTGAAAGCTGGATACCTAAGGTAGTGTAAACCAGGAAGAAATACTTCTGCTTTACTTTATCTAGTATTTCTGTGGAAGCTTGCTATTTGTCCTGGTTTCTGAATAGGCTGCATTTTTTTTTTTTCAGTGAAATGGTTGTGTTTTTTTAAAGTTGCGTATTTTAAAAAAATACTAGGTTATGCTAATATATCAAGATTGTATTTGTTTGATCATCAGCCAAAAGTCTAAGAGAATAATTAGATTTAGGAAATAGATGGGGAAACAGTTACGTTAGATACATGCTAAAGTTATGCTGTATTTCATGGCAGGTATGCTTGTTATAAAGCTACTATTGTTCAATCAGTATGTTTCCCAATTTGCAGAGAAGTAACTTATTTAACTAAAGTTGAAATTGGAAATTCTACATTACTTCAGAATAAAGGATTAGGGATCCCCCAAACCTTATAATGATCTCCAAATACAGGAAATAACTACTTAAGGCTGAAGTCTACATTGAGCCATGCAAATAAAAAGAGAAATAACTAATCTTGATCCCTTCCTTGGGTGGAAAAATGCAGTATCATGTAGTTTCAACAAATTAGTAGTTGTGATCCCAAATGGAAATAAACCAATTTTCAATACCTGCTTGTTCTGTTTTCTTGTATAATTTAAGGGTTAGCTGCTATTTGCATACAATTAAGAAGCTATAACCAATACTTCAATAACATTGGCTAGAAATTTATGTAGGTCTTCCCTGTTGAAGTAGGAGAACTTTCTGTTGTGACGTGGTATGAAGGGTATGATGGAAAATAAAAATTATAAAAAAATCCTTCAAGCCTTCTATCACTATAAAAGTGGACTTTCTCTATATCAATTTACATTATTTTGCTGTTAATAGGTATAAACGTAATTTAAAAAATTACCATACATATCCACACAGGAATTACTGTGTGGATTACATGTAGATCAAAGCTCTGATATTGTAGGAAATAAAGTATTTTATTCTCTAATGGTAGATTTTGTCTGAATTCATGTTCATTCATTGCACAAAGTTATGCTGAAACATAAATCAGGAAAATGAAGAGCTTGATTGCTTTTTCTTTCATTCCTATAACTTTGTTGTGTCACCTGACTCCTTACATGTCTCAGTCTCGGGTACCTTCTTCCTTACATTATTGAACATGTGACAATGCAAAGTGTGAGGCACTGATTTAAAATAATTAGTCCAGATTCTTTCATGTGTACTGTAACTCATGAATCTGTAATTAAAAATTAATAAAATTATAAACTAATACAAATATTGTATTGTGTTTTGAGAAAATAAACATTAGATATCTCTGCAGTTCTCAGTGTTCCAAGCTAGGAATTGACTTGACATGCAGATTGTTGGTATTATTATTGGAAAGCTGAAGTAGTAGATGGCTAACAAGCCAAAGAAAAAAAAAATAATTCACCTGAGTAGCACATTTCAGTTAGTTTTAGCACTGCAAAAGTACGTTACATGAAATAAACCTCTGTAAGCAGTACTGAGAAGCTTTCAGATTGATTTGGATCTTTCTCCACTGAGTCTTATGTGTTTGGATAATAAATCAAGACAGAAGCATCCTGGCTGTCTCACAAAAATAACTTCAGTCATTTCAGACTCATTAGCAGTAAGTGTTTTGGCAGCTCTAACCATCATAATTTAGAATAACCCAACAAATCAGCAACCTCTTCTTAAATAGAGATGAAATTGTAAGGACCTGTTGTATTGTTCCTTTACATTGTAAAGGAAGGCTACACAAGAGGTTTACATACTCATCCTTTCCTCTGCTCTTACTCCAGGGTTTCTGTTCATCTGTTACTGTTTTATTCAATGCAGCTGAGGCCAGTTATCTCCCCTGTGATTTCTGAGATCAGATCATAGGTTAGATATGTATTACAAATAATTCTCTGAGATAATTTTTTCAGATACAAGGAAAAACACAGCCAAGAAAAAAATAAACTATTCCATTGCAGATGTTAGTAAATGAAACAGAAACAGAGCTGCTTTTTTAGAATTTCTAAGAAATATATAAGAAAAAAAAAGCAGGAGAGTTTCAAGTATGATCTGGTAGTCAGAAGGAAAAGTTTCTGGAAATTAAAAATGGAGTCTTCAACACATTTGTATCCATGAATATTAAGTAAGAAATCAGGAAATCTAAGTATTTTTAAGATTTGTATCACAAAAGGCTCCAAACTTGTGTCCCCCTTGTATGACACATAAAGAAGTGACAAGTTTTCACTGTTCTGCAAATGCAGAAGTTCAGTTTTGAGATTGTCTTTGACTAAGTGTTCTTTCTGATGCCCAGGGAAACTCTTAGGTATCTCAGTACCTGCCTCTTTGACTTCATAAGTTTCATAAGCTGAAATTAATGTTGCTGAAGATTAATATTTAAATAACTATAGTATATTGTCTCAAGTGAATGAGAAGAAATGAATCAAAGGCAGACTTAAAAAATGGAATTTTAAAAATATTGACAGTATTAAGAAAGGGCACTTGGTTTTATATATTCTCTTCAGGTGATTCACTGATGTCAAGCCTGCCAGGTATATGTTATCATTTATTTAGAACAGAAGTAAAGATTTCAATTTAAGATAGTTATATATATATAACTGAAGTCTTTTCAGATAGATTCTCTGTGAGTTAACCTCTACTCTTAATTTATACTGGTTGTCTATAGCTTGAAGGTCTTGTTTCAGTAGTATGGGATTTCTTGGTTATAAGCATTCTTTTACTGTATTTCTTTTTCCAGAGTCATGTCAACTTTGTTGAAAGTCAGTAAATTTTGAAATCTCTGTTGGCCAAATTCCACCCAGAGTTTTCTTACTGTATTTTCTACCGATTTTAAATCTGTCACTCTGAACTTCATGACGAGGGACAGCTCTAATAGAAAAAACTGCAAGTCACCTTGTGAATGGATAGAGGGAGCATGAATACTGTATAACCCTGGAAACTGCAAAACCCATATTCTGCTTGAAATATTACTGTCTACTCTGTGCCTTCATATACTGTTACAGCAACTTCGTGTACCCTACATTTACTAACAGAACAATTAAATCCATAATGTATATTCATTACTTAGTGCTCTTTATTTTCCAAATATTAAATATTCCTTAAAGCTTTAGGAAAAAAAAAAAATGTTTTCAAAACTGTCAAAATGAATGCTAAGTAATTGTACAGCATTCTGAGCAGAACGTAACTGATCCTAATTCCCCACTTGGAATTCTTCTATACTAAGTGTGTTTTCCTAGGTCCAATATGATTTCTGTAAAAATCACATTTAATTTTATGATTGATGTAGAATGAATGATGCTGTAGAAAAATAATGAACTGTTTTTCTCCTCTTTTGGGCAGTTTTGGCATGAACCATGATGGAATAGGAAATTCCTGTGGGACCAAAGGTCACGAAGCAGCAAAACTAATGGCAGCTCATATTACAGCAAACACCAATCCCTTCTCTTGGTCAGCCTGCAGTCGGGATTATATCACCAGTTTTTTAGAGTAAGTAATCTCTCAAGAAAAATTGTGAGTTATTAAAAAAATTCACACCTTTCAGAAGAAATACTTAGGAGAGATACAATGGCTGGCTCTAATGATCTGTGTTTTTAGAATGTAAACGTAGAAATATATCAAGTCACTGAAGAATTACTTTCTTGAGCCTTTCTCCTGTGTATCAGAAATAACTTCTTATCTTTTTCCCACTTCTCAGTGTTAAGATTGTTTTAATCTGTTCAAACATTTTAAGGTGATGATCGTATTTCCTTAATTAATCTCAAGGTGAGAAATAGGGAGGAGTACAATTTGTCAGTGAGTAATAGGAAGTATTTTTTTGTTTAAATAAATGTGTAATGTGAGGAAATGCAGGGAAGGGAACAAGGTTCAGACCCTTTTCCTAGTTCTCCCATTCATAAGTTTTTTTGTGTACTCTTGTGTTTTTTCTTATTCCGTGTTCATTGCCAACTTTCATGAAAATAATCAGAGTTGAGGCTATCGTAGATTTTTACATTAATATATTTAAACCGTGCTAATATATACTTATGTGGTGATCCAGAAATAACTCCCAAAAATTTTACTTCTGCATGAAAATATAGAAATAATCAAAATACTTCAGTATCAAAAATGTGTTCATTATATACATGATGTATAATGAAGCCATTGCATGTAGTTAACCTCTGAAAGACAGGCACAGAACTGTGAGTTCACTGAGAACGGGTTAATAATGGTTTTTAAAATGTGCATGAGTCAGTGGGTTCATGGGAGCGAGTGGTAGTTGATAGGTAGGTTCAGTGTCATCTGTGCAATTATAGTAAGAAATAAAAGTTGTTCAGTAGTTCAGTCACTATTTAAGAGATGAACTTAAGCCGAATAGTCTAGTCATTGGATATCTAAGAACAAAATGGACTTCTCTTTTTTCAGAAATGTTAGTTCAGAATAATTATTCTGTTTTATAAGGACTTCATCCAGACCAATAACACTTTCCTTCAGTTGATTCAAATGTAGCTGCTCTCACAAAGTACAAGATCACTGGACTGTACAGAAGCTGTGTTTGGGCTTCCTGTACGTACAATGAGCATAATCACATGCATTGGTGTTAGAGGTAGTTGAGAGGAAAATACTTGGCTTTGACTGCTGTATCAGGTTAAGGTGTTCCATATAACCTCACTGAACTATTCACCCAATTTTATGTGCTGGAGTATTTAAAATAAGTGTCTCAATCATACTGAATAAATTATCCTACTTCTGTGTTTAATGCTGATTTTTTGCAATATAAATTATTTTCTGCAGAGATATGTATGTCTTAATTGAACACTAGCAGTATGAAAAAAATTACAACATCATACTGTTTCATCATTGCCATTCACATCTGTTAATTCAGCTGCTCCCTGTAGTACTCCTTCTAGTGTAGTATACAGCCAAAATTCAGCTGTTAGAAAGAATTTTTGCATCCCTTCTATGAGATTATTTCACAGTTCAATACTTCTGACTATCAGCTTACATTTCAGATATTTTCACAGAATCACAGAATTGTAGGGGTTGAAAGGGACCTCTAGAGATCAACTACCTTGCCAAGCACGCTCCCTAGACCAGATTGCACAGGTAGGCGTCCAGGCAGGTCTTAAATATTCATCTCCAGAGGTGCAGACTCCACAGCGCCCATGGGCAGCCTGTTCAAGTGCTCTTGTCACCCTTACTGTGAAGAAGTTCTTAGAAACATTTGTGCAGAACTTCGTATGCTCCAGCTTCCTGTGCTTCATGTGCTTCCTTGTAGTAGAGGGGAGTTAGTGGGGATTTGTCTCTTACTGTCACATTTCTGCTGTTTGTAGTCTTTCTATTTGTCACTCTCTTTTAAACTCCGTTTTGAATTCATAATTATTTTGAAAAGAAGTTATTTATTGATGAAGACTCTTCCACAGGTAGTAAAGCATTTTTCACTTGTTCACTTGGAGAGGGAAACACATGATAAATTTTGTTACTTGTATTGTGCTTCAAATGTGACAGCTCTGAACATTTTTTCATAGTTTTAAATTTCAGTCTGAATAAATATTCGTGTTTCTTTTCTTGATATCTCTGTTTACACAGTAGTTATTCAATTTTCAGATATGTCTGTTAAAACTTTCTAGCCTTTGTTTCCCCTTCTCTTTTTATATGCTTTATTTTATCTACTCTTACCATCTCTAATATTCTTTTTCCATTTCATTGAAGCCCAGTGAAGTTTCTTTCAGTTTCTAATACTTTCAAGCCTGTAAGATGCCGCTGAAATTATATTATTATAAAGGCAAAATAATGCATCAGTGAATCTGTCCCTGTTGTTCTAAGCTGTTCTGTTTTTTCATAATACTTCGCTGTCATTATTTTCAACTCTAATTGAATTAGTTCCATTTGTATATTTCATAAAAATCGTTACTGAACATACTAGATGCTGTTTAGAGCAAAAACAAACATAGCATCTTCGATAATAAATTACCACCTATAATATTTTATTATTATTGTAGATGTTATTTTATCAAAGCCATGCTGAATAAACATTCTTTTGTGTATTATAATTATGAATAGATTTTCCAGTTTTGTTGGATATTTTATTAAAAGAGCCAAAGCTAGCATCTCCTTTAGCTACTAATTTTGCAGTCTGTCTTTTCAGAAGTCAGATTTCTCAAACATGATCTGTTTGTTATAAATCTGTGCTTCTTCTTGTTTGTAGTTTTAATGTCATGGAAATTATTTAATGCTTTTTTTCTTAAAATACTTGTTACACGATTTTACTAAGTAAAAAAGTCTTTTAAAAATGTGATTATTTTTTTCTTAAGTTTCTAGTCTCCCGCCTAAATTTTCCTATCATTTTGATGACAGCAGAGAACATTTAAAATATAAACATACGTATAGGACGACTGTCAGAAATGTAGATCGCTTCTTTTTTATCACCTCACACCTTCCCTTGATGCAGAACAGCCTTAATAGCAGATGCTTTTTATTTTCAGGTAAGGATCAGTGAGCAAGAAGCAGAGAAAAATAGTGAGATTCATGTAGTAGCAATTCCCTGACTCGCTGAACAGTCTGCATCCATACAGGATAAATTAGTCAATTTGTATTTTCTTCTAATATCTCTTCACAACTTAGCAACAGATGAGGAAACAGCTGATTCAGAGCAAAGCCTCAAAATGCACTGTCATTTTTGTCTGCAGATGTTTATTCCACATAGAATTTAAACTCTGTCTCCTTTATTTCAATTTTTCATCAAAAATGGGAAAACATCTGCAACCAGAACCAGTAGACTACAGAAAAGGGAGACAAAGTGTTTTATTTTTTTTTTTCTATGCTGAGTGAGTATTGAATTCACTTAGTTGTATTTAACAAGAAAAATGGAGCATGGTGGAATTAAAGTAAATATAGAAAATAGAAATGTGAGGTCATGAGTTTATATGGTAAAAAAAAAGTTTACTTTGTGAGACAGACAGGTAGAGGGTGAATGTGACTTCATGGGAGTGAAGTCAAAACGAAGCTGTGTGTGTTGCTAATAGATCTACCAAAACTCCCAAGAATGATGACCTAATAGCACAGGTTTTGAAATGGCCAATGAGAACCATTTATTGTGGAAAATATTCATTCTAGCACGTAATAGCTATTGGCTGTAAACTTTGGGTTAAAGTGAAAAACTGGATTTAATTTATCACCTGAATTGTTTATGCGTGCTTTACCATGATTTTAAATTTCATTAAACTTTCTGTAGAATTAAAAAGACTCACTAAATTTTGAAGAAAGAGGGAGCAGTGTTAGAAGAGAAAGGTTCTGTGAGAGGTGTAGAAAATGTTGAAATCTGTTCTTGAGAAATGAGCTAACCCTAAAAATATTGTCTGTAGTTCAAAACCAATTGGTAAAACTTCATTGAGTTTATATATATATAATGCAATCTTCATTTTATCCAGTCTTTATATAGGGTGTAGCCACGCAGATCTTGAGATTTAAAAAGGGAACTTTCTTCTTCAGTGCATTATTCAGTTACTTTTATGGTTAGTAATAGCATACTGTGCTTGATTTCTGGAGTCATTACTCTCTAGTTTAATCTTGTCGGCGTCAGACAGGAGAAGATCTAACAAGATGCAGTATGGCCAGCTCAGTCTTTAAAAGTCAGAACTGTCTTTTGAAGAGGAATGTCTTTTAAGTATTTAAATAAGTAAGGTCTATCACAGGATATTCTTGGAGATCTCTAGGATTGTCATACAGCAGGACTTAGCTGTCAGACACTAGTCATTTCTAACTCTGTAAAGGAGAGGAAAATACTTCAGTGCAAGGAAACTCATAGAGCTGATGTAAAAAATCTTCTGGTGTCTGTGTTCAGGCATCATCTGGCCAAGAATCTCTAGACATACAAGTGGATATGCAAGATAAGATCAAGATACTTATATGCCTTATGTACTTTTTATGGCAGATACTCCATGCAAAGTTACTCCAGGAGACTAATTTAGTAAGATAAGGTCACATTAACAATATCAGAGTTGCATCTCTTTCTGTACTAATAAATGTTGAAAGTTTACATCCATTATTATCTGTTGGCCTATAGTTTGATTATAATCTGCCTCTTTTGTCCTTTACTTTAAAGATTACTATTTTGCTGACAAATAAGGATCAAAGAGGTTATATTCATAATTATTTTAGATCTGAAGTCTTCAAAACTCAGTATTTTGCCTAAAAGACTGCGCAATTACAGAGAAGAAAATCAGTTTTTGTAGTCATTGATTTGCAGTATGTTTCTGAGTATGTCTACCTCTTGTTTTTATTTTATTAATTCAAGTAAGTTGCGAAGGGCAGAATTAATAGCAGATTCCTATAGAATGTTTGATGAAATGAAAATAGAAAAAAAATCAGATAATTTTTTTGTAGCATAGTGTCTCTCAAATTCTACAGGACAGATACCAGTAGATTTTGACAGACGGCTCAGTAAATTTTTCCTAATATGGATGCTGGATACTTAATTGGAAGAATTAATCGGAAGAAGAAAATAACAAGTTGGAAAATACTGTGGAGGGAAATATGTATTAAGGAAATAACAAATAATTTACTAAAAAAAAAAAAAGAAAATGAGCATTACAAGAACATTGTGCAAAACTGAAGTATATTTGCTATAAAATAGCTGGTCAGACATAGAGCTAGCCTTGTGTAAAAGACTGAAAAGAAGAAGAAAGTATCATGAGAGAGTCTGGCAAATCCACATCAATATCTGAATTTCTCTAAAGTTAAGAATGTTTGCATTTAGTAATCCTATTTTATCTCATTTTTAATTTCAAACATACCACTCTGAATCATATCACCATTACTTATGCCCTTATTGTACAAATATTTATGTGTTATTATCTGTAGATTATTGAGTAGTTTGCTGAGTTTATTCATTAATGTCAGGTTAAGCAATTTTTGTAGCCTGTCTAGAAATACATCCTAGTACTCTTTAAAATTCATTTTTACTCAAGAAAAATACATAGTATATATGAAGTAAGTCTTTTGAAAGGAGTTAAACATTATTTATATGCATATAAATAATTCATATTTTTACAGCTTTGTATATATAAAAATGCACTGTTTATATTTTCTATGTTTTTATGGGAAATTTTGCAACATGATTAAAGAAAATATTATGCATACTGTCTATATGTTAATCTATATGATTTTTTAGCTGATAGGTAAATACAAATACATAGAATGAATGTAATATGTACTTGCATTATATTCCATATTACGATTTATGAGCTAATTCTCTAACATCTCGGACTCATTTTCTGTGCCAGTGTTCTGGGTATTTTCCTCAGCCACTGAAGTAGTTTTAATGTACTGTGTATGTTCCTGAGATATGTGAGAATAAATAGTCTAATATGAGCATAAATGCTATGGGTCTACATTGTTGGTTTTTCTATTTTCTTCAGCAGCCTCGCATAAAAAGTGATGTCTGTGCAGAGATTGTCTCTATTACATTCCAAAGATTCTAGCATTGAATCCCTTCTTGCTGTCATTTTGATCATTAAGATTGAGATTGATTGAGATTGTAAGCTTCTAGAAGAGGCTCTAGTATCCTTAGTATCCTTTCAGACAGAAATAACATTAATTTTCTATCCGGAAATATTGTAATACAAATTAAATTTTAAAATGCATTATAGATTGTTTTACTTACGTTTCTTGACGCATTGTACTGGAATACTTATGTTCATGACAGTGCAATGGCATGAAGCTTTGCAATTTTATAATGGAAAATAGTCTTAACGTGCCCTACGTAAACTCATAAATTAACTTAGGAAAATGAGTATGTTCTTGAGTACCAGTGTAGTATCTTAGGGAGTAAGTAGAACATATGTTGAGTTTGAGGTCATGTTATTTCTACAGCAAACAAGGAAGATTTACCCTCTCCTTCTTCAAAAATACAAGAGTTCTGTCTGCTATATCATTTTTTTTTTTTTAACTTTATATGCAATTTCTACGTAAGATAAAATCACAAGCAGTGAAACTAATGGTGAGTAGAAATTGTTAAATTTGCAACAATGAGGATATTTAAATTATCTTTTATTCTATTTTAAATCTACACATGCAGCATTTCAATTTAGATTCCCAGACTAATTTTGTGACACTGTTTTTAAAGTTCTTTGAGAGAAATAATAGAACTGAAGCAGAAGGAAGAATAAATTAATGTTCAGTCTAAGGGTAGTTACTCATAAGTGTATTGCCACATACTAATAGAGCTGTATTTTGTTGCGATGAAAATGCTGCCTTGAAAGAATGTCATAGTTCTGGCCTGGTTTGGCCTGGTACTGAGACTGATGGGATGGGGTGACCCACAGACCTATGCCTTGGAAAAGGCAGAAGGTGGGAAGGGAAAAGATAGAAAAATGGGCCTACCAGCAAAACAGCAGTAGTGAGCTTAAGGGAGAAAACTAATTTACTAGATATGATATCACAATGGAAGATAACATCATACAAAATAATGGAATTGAAGCGAATAAATTAAATAAATGAGAGTGTCCAAAAACTGAAGGTTTACTCAACTGCTGAAGACAAGGTGACTAGGGAGCACACGCTGCAGTGCTGAGCAGAACAAAAAGGCTAACAGTCTTGTGAGTCCCAGTCAGTTTTATCTTTCCCTGTGAGTGGAAAATGGAACTGGACTATTGAAGTCTTTTGGAGCTGTAGTTCTTCTCTTCTGAGAAGGGTACCTGGAACTATTGACATTCCACAGAACTAAAGCGTTAACTCTTTAACTCCCAGAGCTCTACAGGATGTTATGGTGTGGAATATCAATAACAGAAATCATAAAACCACAGCAGAGAACAGCAGGTGTACTCTTCGTATTTTCTACAGGGACCTGACTTATTCTGTAGGAAGTTAGTATTAAATATTAGTTAGTATTAAATATTTATTTCCACAATTATGGGTTTTATGCAGCAGGTATAGAGAACAGTTTATCTGAATCTGTGGAGATATTCTTGTTACATGTGATGTCAAATGTGAAGCTCCCCATGGCTTGCTTAAATAAGTTAATATGTGCAGTTTGGTTTGGACAATGCGGAAAGCTTAGATTGTATTTGATTTATTTCCATTTTGGAATATTAGCATGTACTCCTCACTCATGTTGCATATTGCAACACTGAAATGCTTTATGTTCAGAAGAATCTAAGATAGTTTCTCAGCTTCAGCTGCTAGAAAATACATGTGCTTGTAGTAAATAAAAACTGCAATAAATGTTACATTGCAGTGTTAGAATCACATATTTAATATTTTGAGCATTGACTGAGTGAAGGGAAGAATTTTATGCCCTGGTTTGTTTTGGGAGGAGATGCAGGTGAACCATACTAAATTTATTGCGATAAGAACCTAAGTATCTTTTTAATTATTATTTAGTTGATTATTGAATTGGTTGCTGTTTATTCAGATGCCAGTGGTTGGTTCTTTTCAGTTTTTCTGCAAAGTCTGCTGTTGTATTCTGAGGAAATGAATAAAATAGGGTTAAAATGAGGTGATTTTTGGTATGGTTAAAGGGGGCTTTTTGTTTTTATCTGCAGATGAAAGATGTAGAAAATTGGAGATCTTCACGAAACAGTGTAGAACACTCACTATTGAAATTATGTTCCTTTGGCAAGGTGCATGGAAAAGATTTGAAAAAAGCCATAAGTGCTGGCAAAATTTGTAGGAATGTTGGAAAAAAAATGGAAGTGTTGGCATAAGAATTCTTTAAAAATCCTCACTTATTCACATGTGAATGAGAGTAAAAAAGCATCTGTCCTCTTCTATGCTCACTGACTAAATAAAACTGAATAATTATATATAGCAAAGTATAAAGTACTCTAAACAAAAGAACTCTGTCTGCCTTTGGCTTTCTTAGTTATTTGTTCCACTACACTAAAATATTCTGGTTGAATATGGGCATACATTAAAAAAAAACTGTGACTATAAAAGAATATGAAAGTTTTGAAAGAAGATGATCTTAGTTAAATGCAATGGAAGAGATCTTTGGATCCATACAAATTTTTTAACTCAACCAAGTACAGGTAAATTCTAAGATTTTTACCACTGTAACTATTTTGTTCTCTCACGTAGAGGAGTAATAATGCATGTTAAGGTCCTAGTTCTATGGACATTTAATCATGTTGAAATTCAAATGTGTTTTATATGAATCAGCTAAGCTGCTTGTATCTGTTATGTTTTAAAGTACTTGCCGGTTTGAATGATCAGAGGATCATTAAGACTTACAAACTTATTTGCTTAATTTGTTCGTTTTTCATTCTATGACAAAATGTAGCTATTCTTCAGTGAAAACAAATAGGAACATTTAAACAGAATCGAAAATCAGTCTTGAGTGGCTCAGTAATAATCATACTTCTTAAAAAGATAATATATGACCTGAATAAGCATTTTTGTTAATAACTATGATGAAGAATTATTTTGATCTCGTAATTCCCGTAGTATTTTTTGTTTTTCACTGTGGGTGTACCATTGTACTGTTTTTTTTTACTGAAATCATACTTGTTTCACACCCAAAGCTGTTAAAAGTAAGAACTAGATACATTATATCATTACTGTGATTTACAGTCAGTAGAATTCCTAATTCCTTTGGTCCTTTATGTTGAACAGTTCGGGCCGTGGTACTTGCCTTGATAATGAGCCTCCCAAGCGTGACTTTCTTTATCCAGCTGTGGCCCCAGGTCAGGTGTATGATGCTGATGAACAGTGTCGCTTCCAGTATGGAGCAACATCCCGCCAATGTAAATATGGGGTAAGAAGTCTTAATCCTTATGCTGAGTGTTTTGCTTAGTCACTTGTATATATTCTTTTATAGCATAAATTTAGTTAGATGCACTAGTGGGTTACAAATCCCTGACAGCGTTCTATCTGGTACTAGCATATATAAGCAAAGGGTACATTTTAATCTTTATGCTGCATCTTTTGCTTGAGTCATTTGTGTGTGTATTTTACACCCAGATGTGTGGGTAACAGTGAGCTGGAGAACCATTCTTGAATGTTAGGACAGAAGGGAGCCCGGAACACTTGATGCTGCTCCTTGTAAAGCGTGCTACATAACTTTCACTGATTTCAGTTAAATGGGATCACGTTCATGCTCTGTTAATCTTGAAATATAAAATCTGTTTCATTGACTTTAACTTTTCAGTTGAAAGCTATGTTTTGAAGTTACATTTGTATTTGTATTAATTTTTCAGGTCTGTTTTATTTATTGCTGACAATGAGTTTGTTGTTTCTCACATTGTTCAGAGCTCTTTTTGAAGAGAATAATTGATTATGGGAACAGAGAAACATGAAGCTGGATTGAATAGCATATTGAATAGCTAAGTACTAGCAATGCTTTCACTGCAAGTTACCAGTGTGCAGTATTGAAGGTAAAGAAATTTACAGTAGTAGTAAAAACCTGCATACTTAATATTTTAGGATATTATGCAATACATTTAAAAGTATTGTTTAAAGAAAATCTTGCAGCCCAAAGTAGGTAGTAAGATGTGCACTCTGTTATGCTTGCCATTAACTAAAAAGTCTTAAAACACTCCTAATGCTTTAAAAATACAGAGCTTTACTAATATTTTAATTATTTATTATTGATTATTCAATAAAACAGTTGCAGTAATGAAATTTGCTCTGTTCACTTCTCTAAAGGCTAGCTCCAAACAAAGTCCATTAAAGGGATATTAAATAACCATTGGGTGATAAATACAGTATTTTTCTTGGGATGCCTCTTTGGCAGATAGCATTGTGCTGAGGATTTTAAAAGCTGTGTGTAGTTGGCTGACTAGCTTGCAGGGTCTTCTGTTCCTGATCTTCATCAAACCTCTCTTGGCCTTTATTGTTTCTCTGTAAGTTCTCACTGTCCACCACTGTTCTCTAAGGGCATTGTTTCCTGTCACTACTTCTAAAATTTTTAATCCTTTTTCTTAGAAATTCTCACACATTCTTTATTTTCAGTAAGGAAATATGTAGGCATTTATTTTGTTATTTATAGCATAGCCTTTAGAGAGACATTGCATTCAGTTTAGAAGTGCTGTAGATGTAGGTAATTATAGGCTCTATGAAGTCTGCATTCATTTTGTTGTAATGTTTTTGGGGGAATTCTCCTATACTTTGAAAAAAAGGCTGAAATTAAATTTAAACAGTTAAAAAAAGTATTCATGTAACATCACTAGTCCACTGAACTGGTGTAGCATACTGTATGCTGTCTGTGAGCATAACAGGAGTCTCAGAAAAAAGCAAAATCCTGTATTTAATAATAGAGTTTAAACTGTTTATATTTCTGTATCAGAATATGAAGCCTGGTAATATCCAGAAACATTATCTACCATAGCTGTAATGTTCTAAAAATGCCATCGTGATGATTATGGTCAAACAGGTTTCAAGTAATAACACTGATGGGATAGAACACAGATGGAAAATATTCACACTAGAAAGACTTCTTTTTCTTAAGAGAAAAAGTAGTAGAACTTGATAACAGTACCAGGGAAAGCTAATTTAAATTTTCTGTTCCATTCTTTCACTATCAAAAGTGAGCAGTCAGTACTTTGAATGACTCCATTGAAATAATATTCACATAATGCTATGAACGGTTCGTGGATCTCTGTCTAACAAACATGCAATAGTAAGTGAAAAACATGATATAACTCCTTAACTAACAGTGTATCTGGTTCCTGTAATGTCTTTTTTCTAGTGGCTCACCCTTCCTTATTGAAGTGCCTACTAAAAACGGAAGAGGTATAGCAAGTTTTCTAGGATGAATTTTTTTTTATTGCAGAGAAAATTCCTTGCTGTTTGCTCTTGCTTATGTTTTTTACTGATTTGTGATAGCAAGACATGACAAGAGAAGCTGTTAAACTCTCAGGTCTAAGGCAAGAGAATTAAATTTCTCCTTTGGGCTCTGATATAAGCGTCAAGATGGCATGTGGTAACTTAGAAAATATTAATGGTCTTTGAAATTCTGTCCAAATGTCCTATTAACCTCTAGAAACACTACCTCTTTTGGCCAACTAGCTTTGATGACTATCTGTATTCATTACTTTTTCTCCTGTATTCCCACATCCAGTCCATTGTATGTTTATTTTAACTGTTGTTTTTGTTCATAATTTATGTTCTTATTCAGCAAAAGTTTTTCTTCATTTAAGTACATGAAGTTTTCTCCCTCACTTAGGAACTTCAAAAGGTGTTTGAATGGTTAAGTCATAAGAGCTTGATTACTGAAGGAACCATAAGACTGCTTTTCTGTGATTGTTTACTGACAAGGAGTTCTGGAAAGCAGCTCTTCAGTAGTTGTCATGATATTATTGTTCTTACTAGACCTAATGAAGCCCTTTGTTTCAGTCACTTATGAGCAAAACTCTTCCAGCAAAAGCATTGCAGCTGTTGATCAGATTTTCTTACATTGTTCAGTGCATTGTGAGGCAAGAATTCAAAGAGCTGTTTTAATATATTTATGATTGTTTCCAAATAGATAGTGATTTTCTAATGTCAAATTTTCATTGCTATTTGTTCTGTGCTTTCAGACAATCTGTGATATTGGAGCAATTTTATAGAATTTAATTGATGGAATAGGTCATTCAAATAAAGAACTGAGAGACGATGTGACAAGATATGTAGAGATATTTAGGCTGCTGCAAATATGCCTCTTTTATTATTTTGCCTCACAACATCAGAGGTGTCCTGGTATGGAGTTGAGATTGACATCGTGACAGTATTCTGTTACATTTTGATGCCACGTGACAGATAGCAGCAACTGGGCAGTCTGACAGAGTGACGTCTGATGTGGAAGTTTGTATGGAGCGAAGGTGTGTCACTGAATTCCTCCATATGGAAAATATGGCATCCATTGACATTCATTGATGCCTGCTGACAAACCATATTCTGGATGGTGAGGCACAGCTGTCACATCGTGAAACAAAGGGCATCTTGATCACGTCATCCTTGTAAACCAGCAGATTACAACCAGCAAACTACAGACAGAGCTGAATATCAGCTTAAATGCATTGGAAATGATTGTAGCAGTGCTGAAATATCACAGAGTTTGTGCCAGGAACAAAAACAGTACTGTATGCAGATTTATCAGGATCTATTGAACCGATACGAGGCTGAACGTTTCATTTTCCTTGATAACATCATTACTGGTGATGAGACATGTTGTCAGTACCCCACGCTGGTGTCAAAATGGCAGTTCATATGGTGGTGATGTGAATTCCCCAGTTGAAGAAAAGGTTCAGTATGCAGCACTCAGGGGTTAAAGTGATGCACATTGTGTTTTGGAGTAGAAAAGAGTTGATTTTTCTTGATTTCCTGAAACTTGAATGAGCCATCAACTCTGACTGCTACATCACGATGCAGACTGAGTTGAAGTATTGAACTTTGGGAGTAAGGTCAGATAATATGCAGCCTTTGTCTTGCAACGCAGTAACTCCAGGCCCTCTACCATGGATCTGTATGACAGTCTTGGCTGGACTGTCCCACTACACCCACCTTATAGTCTGGATTTGGCCCCTTCTGATTTCGATCTTTTCAGGCCATTTAAAGATAGACTGCATGGTCGACATTTTCCTGGCAACAATGCCATCAAACCTCTGTGAAACAGTAGGTCACCTCCGCTGGTGCAGATTTTTGCAAGCACAGCATATAGGCTCTTGTTCAGTGCTTATGAAAATGCATAGCTAATGCTGTTGACTGTGCTGAAAAAGAGAGTTTTGTAGCTGAGAATTTTCTCTATCAAAGAGCATTGTTGTGTCTTTGTATCCATTGTGGTTTTGATGGAAATAATTAGGAGGCATTACTTTTGGAGTAACCTACGTGCTTGGTTCTTAAGATAAAGTTTCAGATACAGGGGAGACTTGAATTTTTGGTTTTCAGTGAGCTACATTATATTGGTGGAAACGTCACCATATACTACTGGCTTGTAGCTTTTTCCTAAAGGCAGTGCATGCTTTCAGGTTGCTTATTAATTGTGGTGTTGTGAGAGATTTTGAGGGTATTAAGAAGAATGCAAGTTTGTCCAGGATGATGCAGTGTGAATTCTCTCCCGACTGTCATTGTGGCTCAGTTATCCTGTACTCTATGTGCAGTGTGCTCTTGTAGTTCAGAAACATGTTCAATCATTGTATCCAAATGAATGTAAAGAGAACTTCTTTTGTTGACTCCTTACCTTCTTCACGTTTGTGCATCTGCATAGTTGGATCTTGGCTGCCTCTGGGCTAAATCGGGAAGGAATTCCAGTCTTGACTTTAAATGTCTCTGTTTTATGAGTTTAAATAATATGCCTGACTGTAACTTGCAGATTTTGTGGTTCATAGTAATGTTTTGCTTTGGAGCTGGTCCCCACATTTTTAGGACAGGAGCTAAAACCTCATATATTTTAATAGCAGTTAATATTTTATGCATATGATTGATTTTGCTGTGGTGTATTTTATGATCTGAGAAGCTCTTGGGTGCTAGCATGAATTTTAGAGATAGTGCCTAACAATTCTCTGGTAAATTTTTTCCATTTTGTGCTTTTCCACCTTTACTGGTGTCATTAAATAAGTGGAACAGGGGAATAATGAGACAGATGCAACTTTCAATACATGGCTTTGCTCAAATCAGCAGAACTTGCTATTTCATGCTAGAGTTTAATGCATCAGGTAATATATTCTTGCCTATGACAGATAGATCTCTTCTTTGTCATAATCTTGTATAATCTTAGAATCATAGAATCACAACGTTGGAAGGGACCTACTAGATCATCTTGTCCAACTGTTCACCCATTACCATTGCTACCACAGGCTACTAAACCATATCTTGTAGCTCCTCATCCAGACGCCTCTTGAACACTGCCAGGGATGGCGACTCTACCACCTCGCTGTGCAGGCCATTCCATTGCCTGACCACTCTCTGAGAGAAAAAGTTTTTCCTTATGACCAGTCTAAACCTCCGCTGGTACAACTTGTGGCCATTTCCTCGGGTCCTGTTTGTTGCTAGGGAGAAGAGGCCAATCCCCTTCTAATCACAGCCTTCCTTCAGGAGGTTGTAGAGTGCAATAAGGTCTCCTCTGAGCCTCCTCTTCTCCAGACTGAACAGTCCCAGCTCTGTCAGCTGCTTCTCGTAAGACTTGTGCTCCAGACCCCTCACCAGTTTCATTGCCCTTCTCTGGACATGTTCCAGGGCCTTGATGTCTTTCTTGTAGCAAGGGGCTCAAAACTGAACACAATACTCAAGGTGAGGCCTCGACTTTGAGACTTTCTCAAAATAAGGCATTGTTTTCTGTCTGCTGTTGATCCCCTTGCTTTCACTGTCTCTAGGAAGCTTTTAATGAATTCTGGGGAATATCCATAAAGTTAATGACAGTTAGTAGAATGTTGCTTGGGAAGCATCTTCTATAGAAGTACAAAACACAGAGTTGTTGTACCTTCCCTGCTTCCTAATTTCCAGCATGTCTTTTCAGAGACAGAATAATTTAACTGAGTTTGAATGAGCAGAACAAAACAGCATTTTTCTGGTCAGCTACCTTTCAAATCCAGGAAGATAAACAAATTGCCATGCACAGTAGTTCTGCAGTATTTCTGCATGAATTATATTTCACCCTTGTGGTTATGTGTTGCAAATTTTAATTAATGTTAATGAACTTTCTTAAATACCGATATGATATAATCCACATAAATAAATCAAAAATATCTATCTAGTGTGTCCTAGGGCTTTTATAAGTAGGTGAAAATGCATTCTGGAAGCAATTTTTTTTTTCCAGAAAGGAAAGATGGAGATTTTCATGCTAGACTACCATTTCCCTTTCCTCTCTCTTCTTCATACTATGGCAAATATTGTGCATTTAGTTGAATCCATGAGTAATACTGTCTCACTAAGAAGTGACTTTTTTTTCCCATGTGGCGTAATACTTCACACCATCGCTAAGTGGCTTTTTACTTGGTACTTGTTAGCAATGCAGAAATAATTCAGTCATGCTGACTTACATTGCATTGCTCACAAAGTGCAGTTTTAATAATATGTGCAGGCTTAGAGGAATTGACAATTTCATATTGATATTCTTTCTTATCAAGCTTTCCATTATTCTCTATTTATAAGGTTTTGCCAGCAAACTGCAGAACCTCTAAAAAGTATCAGAAGTCTTTTGCATTTAGAATGATGAAATTTTGAACTTTTCTTGTGTAATGACTACCGGGATTGTACTGTAAATAAGAATGTTTGAAACACTTTCAGCTTTATTCTTAAAATGAATCTTTGCTTTAAGATTAGGATCTGTAGAATTCCAAAAGCTTTCTTCTTCCTGAATCCTAAGGTGGTTTTATGTTACTGTTTAATCTTAAAAAAAAATCCCACAGTACTGCCACCATGATACTATCCATTTCTTCTTTCCTGTGACTGTCTTACCTTCACACTCTCACTCTCTTTCTCCCTTTCCTTCTTTGTCTCTTTCATTTTTTTCTCTCAGAAGGGCCACAACAGAAAGATATGTGGATCTTATTAAAGCTATTTAAAAAGGGCAAAGGATAGCCAGTGATCAAAGCAGGAGTAGTGTCTGAGAGGTTATGAGAAGCAATAGTGAGACTCTGGGTACTGTAATGTGGTTTGGGTAACGATGGGAAGGTGTGCAAGGTTTCAAAGGGAAGATGCTACTTGGAGGTGATTGACCTTTATGGGCTTCTGTGGTTTCCATAAGGTTCACATAAGCACCCAATGTTTAGGAAAGTATGCCAGTAACATAATACAAATGTATAACTTAATCTACAGATTTTATTTTACATTCTTTCAGCATGTTGTTACTCATAACATGGTGCAGCACTTAACAAGCATTTGCTAACTAAATGGTACTAGAATGGTAACTTTTGGGTGCTTATCTGAACTAAATTTGTCTTTGAACTTCCTAGAGTTCACCCATAATATAATCAGCCTTATAGTTTTGAGTATGTTATCATCAGAATTTCAGCAGTGAGGCTGGAAGTACTCTGGGCTGATACTACTCATATTTGAATTGTAAGTTATAATTTAAGCAAATCATTTTCATGCTGTATTTTAGCAAATGCTCTTCAAGAGGTGCAGCATATTATAAATGAAATACAGTGAGTAAACATAAAGTTCTGATTAAATTTTTTTAACTTTATGAAAAAAAAAAAAAAAGAGTCCCTAGATTTCTGGTGTTAAATATACATTTTTACTATGTAACCCCAAAATAATCATAATTTGGTATGCATTATAAATGTATATTCTATCTTACCTTTTTTATCTTAGGGGCCAATCTCCTAACTTCTGTTGGAGGCTTAGTGTTGAACATAAAGAACAGCACAGCAAGTTGACCTTTGCTCACATTACTGAGTTTTGATTGTGCTGTATTGTTACCATTTATGATGATTACCATATAGGATGCTTCCATGTTACATAATTTGCAATGCTTATATGTAACTCTGCATGACACGAGAGAAAGAGGCTCCATCATTGATAACACCTAGGCAAAAGGAAGATAATTTGATGTGCTGTTTTTTTTCTCTAGATTGGTTCAGCTTTGTTTAATTTACTGCAAATACAAGCATCCGAATTCCAAACTGAAGTCATGGAGCCCTAAGATACACCGTTACAGGTTGTCATCTATCTTGTCTTGATCTTGTGAGAGGCCTCAGCTTCAGTTTATGTTTCGTGGATGTTTAGAACACTTTCCCTTGTTTCCTTTACAAATTAATAGCTACTAAATACACACGTGGAGTCTGACTCATTGAAGAACATTGAAGAAATTTCAGATTATGCTTCTTTTTGTTAGTTTCAGTAAATTATTCACACAGTTTAATATTCAAAAAAATCTTTAACCTCATCCTATTTCCACTAACAAAGAAAAGGCTACCCTAAAAGGCCATCACCTTATATTGATGGGTGAGTGTGTACTTGTGCTTCTGTGAGGAAAAGCAGTATTCTTTCTACTAATGATTTTTGGCCTGATCTTTGCAGGGTAGTTTCTCATTGTTTTTTGAACCTGATTTATTAAAAACAGCTGCTTAGAGATATTATATATATGATAGTAGTAATAAGGGAATAGTTAAAATCTGTAATTATCAATCTGATGCAATATGAGGAGGAGTGTTGATAGGAAGAACACAAAATGTTGTGTAAGATTTTCTTTCTTTTCAGAATTAGCGAAAAGTAAGGAAGGTGTAGCCATAGCCATAATGAACAGGTATAATCCTGCTCCCATTTAATGGAATGAGAGCACAGATAAATTTTGCCATTTCTTTTCAGATCTCTTGTTTTTAAGTCACTATTCATGTTAGTTTTCATTTCATGTACAAGGTGCCAGGAAATGTACTTCGAATTCTACTCTTTCTCTTAAATGCAGTACACATGGTGAAATTAAATAGTCTTTTAAATAAATGTGTAGTTTCTTTTAAAAGAAATCACACAAATGTATTCTGTACTTTCTTGTTTTAGTATACATTAAGTCTACAAATTGATATATTATGTTATAATTAGTTTACAAGTCCTCTGTATTTAGCATAGTTTTCCTGAAGGAAATATCCTCAAGATCTTAAGATATTGAATGTCTGACCCTGAACAGAACTCCATTCTGATTTAAGCAGTGGGGTTTTTTGCTTAAATATTAGTAGTGCGATACACACTATAGTCAATTTGAATTTCTTTCAGTTTCTTTGGAGATTTGTGAGAAAACTTGCTGAAATTAAGAATAGGATAAGGACTAACAGACCATGTCATCAATAATATCTACTTGTGATAAAGTGTTTCTCATGCTGTCTCCCGAAACAATTAAGGAAAAAGGAAAATATTGTTTCTTGTTCCCTGAAGTAGGGAGGTGAGCAAACTTGTTTGAAATAATTTTGTAAACTTTTAAATTAATTATTAAAATAATTCTGAATGCTGTATCTATTAGTTGACACAGTTCAACTGGTTATTTACTCAGAATTAAAATGCCAGGGAGTATTTGTTAAATGTTCTCCTTTTCGGAAGTGTTAGCCTGGTGATGATATACATGTTTTAATTATTACTTCCTTTTCTGTGCTAATGTGTAGATGGTGTGTTTTTGTAGGTATATCAAAACTAAAATTCTGCAAGTAAAATATGAAGCACAAACCATAATTCTGGATTCAAATAACCTTGAAATGTAGAAGTTTTCAAAATACGGATAGTTTCCCAGATAGTTTTTTTTTTCTTCCATCTGTGTTGAACTGGTTGAAATCTCAGTGTTGTAATGCACTTGAATTTTTGATATTCTGACGAGTGATCCAATCTTCTTAAAGTCAACACAGCTGTTAATTTAAAATATTGAACTTGATTTGTTTCAAAGTGAATACAGGAAAATGAATCACAGCTACAGCCATCGCAGTCTGGCACTTTTAATTGCAGTCTGACAATGAAAGTCATACACAGAACAGATGAGCAATTAAATTACAAAAAAATAAAGTAAATTAGACATTATCAGGAGAGCACATTATAATGTGTTTGAAAGAAACTTCTTTTAAATTCTTGCTTCGAAATGTGTGCTGGATTGTAGTTTAGATACTTGGTTGATTTACATTGAGTTTTGATTTTGTGTTGGATTTTAAAACTATTTAATGGTTATAAAATTAATAATCAAAAGAATTATTCAGAAAGATTTTGTGATATTTTCCGTGATTTTCCTGTTTGATCTTTTAGACCATGTATTTCTGATTGTATGTCTCAGTCTGAAGAAGTTACAACCGCAAAAGTGTTTTAATCAGAGATTTAAGTAAATACTTATCATGTTTTAATTTCTTCAGTGAAAAATAAGTTCAACTTTGGAAAGCAAGGTAGTTCTTCATTGACATCAGGTATGATTTTAACTGGGACAGTATTTCTAACACGAGGCTCTAGAATGTCTGTTCTCATTTGTTTTCATAGAACCAGTTACCAAATGGAAGTTGATGCATAATTTAATGTAACTGATTGTCTTTGTCCAAATTGTCAAACGTTCAGTGGAAATTCTCCATCATTATTGATTCCTCATAACTTCAGCCCATTCTATGATGATGTATTTTTAATGGATTTTTTAAAAGATGACTTGCTTCTGCCATCATGAAACTAAATGCACAGTATATTTCTGTCCTACAAGAGTGACATCACCTGACTTTAAATTCAGAAAATAAGTTTGCATTATTCGAGAGAAGCTTGTGTATTTGAACTGTTGTGGTTACTAGGTAATAATGTTTAGAAGTGTTTCTGTACGCAGTACAATGGAAGAAACTTGAATTTTAGGGTAAATCTTAACAGTTGCTCTGACTGAGGTTCACAGAAAAGCCTAGGTGCCGATTACTTATTCATTTCCTCATTTATTTAAACAGTAAATCAGAGGGTGAAGTAGATGGTAGGCTACTAAGCTTAATTTACTCCTACCGACTTCCTTTTTGCTCTTTGTACCAAGATTCAGCCTAATAATTTATACAGGAAATATTTTGGGGATCATTTTAAGCAGAGGTTTAATAAAGTATACTAGCAGTGACTATCACAAGGTCAATTTGAAGTTCTGAATATTTTTCAAATTTTCAAAATAGTTGGAAATAGGAAGTATCAGTAAGCAGGTTGTTAATTCTTACTGAAATCTCAAAGGAATACAACAAAAAATGATCATGCAGAAATTATCAGTTATTATAAAAGCAAGTAATTTCTAATTCTGTTCTATGTACATAGCTCAGGTGAAGCAATTGAAGTGACCATGGAGATTTCCAAAATTATTAACCAACTTTGTATTGTGCCCCACATTATGAATTTCAACACCACATATTTAATTTATCTGTAATGTCAGTAGAAGTGTACTTAATTTTAATGATTAAATGTACAAAACCAAATGAGAAATTATCACAGGAGAAAAGATTATTGGTAAAACTGTTCAATGCTGACAATGGAGGAAATAAAGTAGGCTAAATTATTTATGAATTATCAGCCACAAATCTGAAATACTTAAAGGAATTATTTTAATATTGTAAATATGTGCTATTTTAGCATGTGTTCCAGCAAAGGATTGCAAGTAATCCAAGCTCAGAGACCTTTCATTTTAAGCTGAAGGAAGCAAATCTTACTGGTTCATGTTTAATCATTAACGGTATCTTTTCTTTTAGCATGATAGTTTAATCCAGATGATGTTAGTAATGGAGACATTACAGCACGTTTTTTACAGTAGACTTTTAAAACAGCACTAAAATGTAAATATAAAATAAATATCCTGCTCAGACGAAACAGCTGTGACAAAATGTGCGTAGTGGGTGAGGAAACTCACACTTCTGTAGTCTACAACTTGATGCTTCCATAATTTTTGTGGCACGGTACCTGTGTTTAGAATATGGTGACTATTAAATTGCTACAGATCATTTTACAACCCCCTAGATGTATTTCTCCAGGCAAATTGTTTTAGTATATTCAAAACAAATTATTGTGTTCATGTTTGTATGAAGACTTGAAGCAATTTTAGGCTGTTACTCTGATCAACTTGCTTCTGCCTTCTTTCCTAGGAAGTGTGTAGAGAGCTCTGGTGTCTCAGCAAAAGTAATCGCTGTGTTACCAACAGTATTCCAGCAGCTGAAGGTACCCTTTGCCAAACAGGAAGCATTGAAAAAGGGGTGAGTACAAGTAACCTACTGTTCGAAGAGGTAATTTATTGTTAGAAGATTACAAGAAAGAAGAAGTAGAAAATTGAAATCCCTGTTTTCGACTAAGAGTTTAAAAAAGGAGAGATCCAAATACATTAGCAACCTAATGTGAGTGCACTGCAGAATTTATTTAACAATTCTATATATGAAATACAACAAAACTGCAGAATTGTATTTCCTGAATTAAACAAACTAACAATTATGCAATCTCTCTTTATTTTCTGAGTTATTCCTGTAAATACTTTGATATTTTCACTACATGAAATTTTACAGAACTTTACCAAAATGGGTCATTGCAATACTAGGCCTTTCATGGATTCTGAAAATGGGTAACAGATCTAGAGCCTTAATTCTGTTGTTCTTCTTGGAGATAGAAGAATCTTTATTCCTTTAGACTCTAGTTGAATCATACAAGCATTTAGAAGAAGGGTTGTCTTACTAAAAGTGGTTTCTAAAAGACCTATTTCCCAGTGACCAATCTACTCAGACTTTGAATTATTTAATATTGCATAACTGTGTGGCTTCTTCTACCTATCAGAAAATCACCAAAAGACCAAAAGTCAGTGTTGCAACAGCTTAACACTACTGTATTTGTCTGAACATGTGAATTTTGATTTTCAAACACTGAATATATTTTAGTATTTTCAGACAAAATTCTAAAAAGAAATTTTAAATTAAGAATAGTAATGGAGTTTTCTCAGTTGCAAGGGAAAATCTGTACTGATCTTAGAAGAATGAAAAATAACAGGTTTTGTACTGGAAAAAAAAGGTACTTCCATATGCCAGTTCCCAAGATAATATATTACTATTATTATGCAAGTTTTTACAAAATGGTGACAGCTTATTATATCAATCAGTTTCTAGTGTCTCTTTGAGTGTTGCTGCATATGTCATAAAGATTTACTGCTCCAGATTGGATCTTTTTCCTAACAACAACTGTTATCGTCTGTTCTCTGTTCTGATTTTTGCTAGCTAGCTAGGCTAGTTTCAACAGAGATTACACTGCATTTTGACTTGAAATCAGATGTTTAAATAGAATGAAAGCTTTTGGGCAGCTGTCACAGTTTATTAATCCTTGCTGATGGTTTCCTTCAGGGCCCATGACCTAGCACCATTGTGGTGACTTTTCCATGCCTAGTTTGGAAATATTGGTAAACCATGTTAAATATATTCATTGAAGGGGTCATTTTAAAAAATATAGTTAGCCAATGAAAATAGAGAGACCTTCACATTCTACCAAAAATGTTACCTTTTATTAGAGTAATAGAAAATGCAAGGAGCCTTATTCTTAAATCAACAGTCTAGGTTTATTTTGGAATCAGCACTCCTTGTCAGCTACAAGGAGCAATTTACCTCAATTTATATTTTTCAAACCATTTAAACTGCAGTGGAGAAGTCAAGATGCTTTCAGACAGTTACTGTGTCCATTTGCCAAAGGCTTTAATCAATTTGCTCTCTATTAAACATCTCCGGTCATTAGTATCTTCTTTTTTTAGATTTTAGAGATGTGTAGGAGTCAGTAATATTTTACAGAGCTAAACTGTTCATGCCCTTAAACAGCAGAGAATTGCAGCTATGAACTTCAAAGGTTCTTGTAAATTAATAGTTCCTGTTAGCAAATAAACAGAAAACACAGTTCTTTCCAAATATGTAGTTTTCTGCACCACATGCTAAGGAGAAAATAATAGGTTACAATAACACTTTATTATTATTATAATAGTAACATTTATATTGCAGTCACGCCTAAAGGCCACAACCAAATTAGGCCCTATTTTGCTGGGCTCTGTCCAAATACATAATAAATGACATTCCCTGTTCTAAAGACCTAGCAGGATCCCAGAGTACTTAATCGTATTTAGAGGATCAATTTCTGCCTTTAGTTACACTGATGTAAATTCTGTGTAACTATTAACTCTAGGCAAAATTTGATCATTTGATGATGGAGTGTGCATTAATATCTTATTGGCAGAGTTAGGAGGGATTTCTAGAATAAAAATCGCCTAACACTTTATTATAATCCTTCTTGTAGTTGCTTATATAAACGTGCCAAACTTTAACTCTTTATGTTGAAGCATAGTAGATGTCTGCATAAGCCTGAAGATTTTTAGAGTTTTTTTCTGTAAGTTATTCAGCTGTTTCTGCATAAAAGGAAACAGAATAGTGTGGAGGGTTTTTTTTTTGTTGCTGACAGACCATCTGTTCTTTAACACCTTCAACCTTGGTGAAGAATTTTATACATTGGTTGGGTTCAAAAAAGAAGGTATACTTTTCACAAATCATGCAGTAATCCTTTCAAGTGTAGGTGGAGCTTCTCTCTGGTCTCATGTCGTTGTATAAACCCATACTAAACATGTAAACAAGGGGCAAATGGGCAAAATGAGGAAGCACAGTGTGTTTAAAGAACAGCGTGAATATCTGGATTATGTACTGATCTAAATTCAAGTTGTTATTGGACATCAATTTCCCATGCAAAATAACTGTAGAAATTACTGATTGAAAATCCATTGTTATAGCTGAGATGAAAAACATAAATAGAATTCACCTTTATTCTCTCTGTTAAATGATACACATTTTCCTCACTATCACAATATTTGCTCTGAGTTTTTGAGAAACAAGCTGTTATAAAATAACAAAAATTCTCACAGAAGTGGTCATATTTTACCATATTTTCTTTTATTGTTAATGATCTCTATAAAATAAAGAGTCCTGAATTGCTCATATTATTCAGTTACAATTTTATAAACATTTAGTATGTTTTGAAATGCATTGCCACTGTCTTTCTGAGTTTCTCAGGAACGAATTAGAAGTTTTTTCTACAGTTGGAGAGGACAATTAACATTTCAGCTCTAAACCTATAATAAAAGATTGTACTTCTATAATAGCTGTCACTTCTTCCTCTTTTTTAATTTTTTTTTCCAAAAACTGTTTACTTTGTAGTCCTTGCCTCATTTTAGTAGATGGAGTAAACATATTTCTGCAGTTACATTAAAAATAATGCAGATTTATGGCCATTTTGAATTAATTGTACAGAGATTCAGCATCTGCTGAAAGACAAATTTTCACTAGAAAATTTGCAAGCAACACCGAATAGCACAGTAGGTCTTCAGATTTATCTTCAGTAGAGGACAAGAACCAGCACTGAAGGAGTTTTTACAAGGGATTGTGGAAATGTAGAGGAAAGAAATACTAGGAAATCAGAGAATAGTACGAAGAACGGGGGCTTTATACAAGTTTGGAGAAATAAAGCATGTAAAATGCAGCTGCCTATCCTTTACAGCCATAATAGCACAGAACTGTGTTGTTTGCATTTTCTCTTTGTACACGTGTGGTATGGATTTGGGTTTAACCTTAACTGTCTCTTTTATTTATAAATCTTGTTTTGGAAATGTTTATATTATTTCTAAAATGTGTTTTTAATCTAAATTGTTAACATACATTTTTACTCTTAGAAACATTTTAATTTTTAGCATTTGACATTAGTGTTAGATAACTGTTTATGTGCTCCTGTGGCTTCTGTAACAGAATGCTGGAAAGTGATTACTGTCTTTTACTTAATGAAATAATTATCACTTAGTTTGTCACTGTCATTAGAAGTAAACCAGAAAACTTTAATTCACATGAATTAACTTTATTCTCCATTGTACAGTTATTGCAAAACATCGTCATTATATTCACTATATGAACTGTATTATGTGTTTTCCTGGCATTCAGTGACAGTCTTGATTTGAAAAGCAGCTCCATACTAAGAGTATTTTTCTCTGCTAGATGCCTGCTTACTGGCAGAAATTATCAAGTGTAAATTTAGAACAGCAAGAAGGGTAAACCCTCTTTTACTCAGAACAGCTCTGTGAAACTTTGTATCCTGTTTTTTTGTTTTTTGTTTTTTTTTCACTAAATAATCATCATATGATGATATGACACTGGCTGATAGCTAAGCCCCCAGCCAGTTTCTTCTCATTCCCCCACATCAGGACTAGGGAGAGAACCAGGAGGGTAGAAGTGAGAAAAACTCATCTGCTGAGATTAAGGCAGTTTACAAAATAAAGGTGGTTAAAAAAAAAAAAAAAAAGGAAATGTAGACAAACACAAGGCAGCCAGTCTCTAAGCACTAACTGCCATGAAAGGACCACAGCAGCGGTATTGCTGAGCACGATTCCACTTTTGTTGCTGAATATGATGTTCTGCACTGTATGGCATATCCTTTTGCTGATTCAGGTTAGCTGTCCTGGCTCTGTCCCTGTCCAGTCTCTTCCCAATAATTAGTGTACCTCCTGGAGGGGCAAAGTGAGAAACAGAGAAAGCCTTAAGGCTGTGCAGGCATGAATCATTAAACAGTGCTAGTGACACTGTTTGGTCACAGATCTAAAACACAGCACCATCTAGGCTGAGATGGAAAGATGATGACCTGATAGAAAAGGTAATTCTGAATCTGAGAGTTAAAATATTCCACCTTACATACTTTCTGAGGACACTTGAATGCTGTTTTTTTCCATTTCTCTAATGGAGAGAAAAACCTCTTCTAGAGGAAGAGGTTTATAAGAAGAAATGTGCTGTGTTGTATCAGCTATTCTTTAAAACAGGTTCACGTAGAACATATAAAAAGAAATTAATGAGAATACAAAATAAAGAATATATAGCATAATATATATTGTGTAATTTAGATAATATGATAATTAAAATGTATTGAGAGAAAAAAAGTTGATGTGGACAGAAAAACAATGTTAGTTTTCACATTTATTAATGTTAAATGGTATCATGTGTTTATATGAAAAACTACTTTGTATCTAGTTGTATTTGCTGTTGATAAGCTACAAAATTTGTTATTAACATATTGTTTTACTGTTCATTCTTTAGATGTGCATTCATAGGCCTTCTGACATGCTTGACAATTAAAGTACTTTCTATTCAAAGTGAAATTTCTAATAAAAACCTAAAGATTTTTGTTAATTTTCGTTTACTAATACTGTATATAATCCTTACTAGCATCAAACGTTTATTACTATTATTAATTATTATTAAATTGTATTTTCAGTCAGTTTCATAAAAATGCAAAGTCATTCAGGTCAATGCCAGTGCCTACATTTACTTGTTTTACTCATTCCACAGTGCTGGGACTGAGCCTTTAGATGAACTTTAGGATGAGAAGAGAAAACTTGTTTTTCTGAACCAATTAAACTCCACATTGAGTTTTATTACGCTATTTATGGTCTGAACACAAGTATATCTCTTTCACTGTGTTTTCTGTGTATGTCTCAGTACTTTCTACCAAATTGGGATTTCTGATTTTGGACACAGAAGTTCTGAAGTACTGTGTTCAGTTTTGGGTCCCCCACTGCAGGAAAGACATTGAGGCCCTGGAGCGTGTCCAGAGAAGGGGAATGAAACTGGTGAGGGGTCTGGAGTACAAGTCTTACGAGGAGCAGCTGAGGGAGCTGGGATTGTTCAGTCTGGAGAAGGGGAATCTCAGGGGAGACCTTATTGCTCTCTATAACTACCTGAAAGGAGGTTGTAGTAAGGTTGGTGTAGGCCTCGTTATCTCATGTAACTGGTGATAGGACAAGAGAGAATGGCTTCAGGTTGCACCAGGGGAGATTCAGACCAACTGTTAGGAAGTACTTCTCCAAAAGAGTGGTCAGGTGCTGGAATGGGCTGCCCAAGGAGGTGGTGGAGTCACAGAACGTGGAGGTATTCAAGGAACATTTAGACATTGTGTGTTTAGTGAGAACTCTTGGTGATAAGTAGACAGTTGGACTGGATGATCTTGTAGGTCTTTTCCAACCTTGGTGTGATTCTATGATTCTTTGATTCTAAGTTAGCTCAGTTTTTTTCTGGAAAGTTTCAGTACTGTGTCTGTTATGGTACTTCAAGGCACTACAAATGCCTACCTTTTGGAACTGAAATGTGCAGATTCAGGACATTGTACTCTTGAGGCCGTACTCTATTCTGTGGCTGGATGCAGTAACAGGGGTTATGATTCATCTAATTGAACTGTTTTAGATTTTCTGTACTAAACTAGAGTGTGGATCAAACTGTAGCTCATGGGTTATTTGTGAATGGTGTAATAAAGTTGCTGACTTAGAAAATTATGAACTTACTTTCACAATTACGATTTTATTTGAATTCTCTGTCATTTTTAATGACCAGTGTAAGTAACAATATTGCAGAGCATGAAAAAAGTATGTTGTTTGTTCTGCCCCTGAACAAAGGAGCAGTTACAGTGATTTTTGTACCATGTCTCATGCCTTGGCACTGCTTTTGTTATGTCTGTAGCATTACTATAGCGGAAGTACTGCAACAGATTCTTCTGTTGTAATTTTGTCCAGATATATATATATTTTTTAATGTAGAGGAATACTTTCTCAAAATTACTGTTGGGGAAAATATTTCATTTTGCATAATGAGGCTCATATATGAATTGTTAACTGGAGCTTGTTCTGCTAAACTTAATTGCAGAAATGAGTCTTAGTGTTTATACTTAATACAGCTTCTACTTGATGGTTCTCCTAATCTGAAACATCAGAGAGGATATATAACGGAATAAGAAAGTTATTCTTTTAAAGCTTGCTTAAACTCCTGGTGTGTGTATGGGACTTAAAATTCAGAGCTTAGTGAAGACAATTAACAAATCACACATGCCCTTACCAATGTCTAAACATTGCTAGATTAAGTAAACTATTAGTCCTGTTATCTGTTCAGAGAGTGCTGATGCCTATAATTGGTCATTGCCTAACCTTTATATTTTTCTGTCCTGATATGTCAGCCTGAAAGTTAATTTTGTGTTCTTTTTTTTTTTTTTTTTTTTCCTTTGGTGAAATCTTTCAGTGGTGTTATCAGGGAGAGTGCGTACCTTTTGGCACTTGGCCCCAGAGCATAGATGGGGACTGGGGTCCGTGGTCAATATGGGGAGAGTGCAGCAGGACCTGTGGTGGAGGAGTCTCCTCATCAATAAGACACTGTGACAGTCCAGCGTAAGTAGCTAAAGTAAGCCGGAGCCAGCAAAAAGACATAGTTGGAACTTACTCAGAACTGTGGTTTCACATGTTATCTGTAAAAATGTTTTGCTAGTTTGCCAGCATTTGTCTCCAAAATAGCAGACACAAACAGTTAAACTGGAGAAGCTCACTTGACATACTTTTAACATTTTTTAATTTATCTATTATGTATGTAGTATATAGATTGGTGGAATTATATCTAGTAGTGACTAGAGCAGTTTTATTTTTCAAACTTTGTTTTATACACAATATATTTAAATTAAGATTTAAGTTTCTTCTTTATCCATGTTATCTCTGATGTTAGTCTAGAATATAAGTAACTATTGCCAGTTATTTATTAAAAAAGCAACCCTTTTTTCCAGCACTTTTTTTTGCATTCAGTGGTTTGCATATAAACTGTTATTAGTAATACTACATAGCATACAGTACATTTATGTTCTGTCATGTTCAGCACGTACTTTTGACTTCCCACTGAATCTTAAAACAATTGAGCTACTTCTCTCCTTGCCACTATTCCCTATTGGTCCATTTATTCTCCTTCAAGAGAGGCCACCATCTCCACCACATCTTGGTCTGTTCTGTATATCACCTTGTAGTGGCATCTGTCTGCTTCCCAATGTCCTGAGCGCTGTTGCAGAGGTCTGTCATGTAAGTGCCTTTCTCTGTCTCTAGTGCTTCTCAGATCAGGAATGCTGACTTCCATTGCTGTTCTTTGCTGGATAAAGTCACTGCTCTTTTCTGTTTCTCCTTGTCCTTTTTGGGTTATTTCAATGCAGCTATATCTCACTGCAGTAGTTTTATTACTTAATACTTCGTTCTTGTCATGACCTATGATCTCTACTTCCATCCCCATACTTAAGACTAAGCATAATTGTTAGCCTTTAAGATCGCTTTTTCTAGAAAATATCACATTTCATTCATGAAAATCCCTTCTGGGACTTCTTTCATTCCTGTCTTACCTTCTCCTCTTAGCACACTCTTGTGTGTTCTGTGTGTGAACACACTCTGTGTGTTCTGTATTTCTTGTACCCAAATTTTGCAACCCAGGCTATACTTCAGCTTTCCATAACGGTCTGTGAGACATACACCATGATGTGACGTTAGTGGTACTTAAAGTTATCTTTTTACTTTCTATAATTATCTGTTATTATTAGTCTAATCTGGAATGTACTGTTACTTATTGAAAAGATTCAGAATGCTCTGTGCTCATAGGTAATGTCAGACATTACTGAGCGAACAATATAATAAGCACATTATTTTTTCCACAACGCTGTAAAAATGGTAGTGAAATGTTTGCTTGAACCGTGATTAATACTGTAAGATTTTTAGCTACTCCTGTCTCCATGGATGTGTTTTGTTGAAAGATAAGGAGACAGTAAATGCTTAGTAGAGTAGCAAGCATATGCATTTTTTTTCTTATTCTAATGCCTGCATTAGGAAAAAATTCCCTTTGGTTCATTAGGATTCCTGCTTAAATACCTGTAACATGAAAATAGTATTGATAACTTTTTAAATGAAAGTTCTTCTATTCCTTTATTATAAAATGAACACCAAGTGTTTTTCATTTCTACTGTCACGGTATGAGCCAAAGATGTGATGGCTGATTAATCTTCCACTAAACTCAGTGATAATTATTATTTGACCTCTGTGGAAGATAGATAAGGTACTTGAACAATCTAGGAATTTAAGAGCCAGGGTCTTAATCACACTAATAGAAACCTGCTTACCCTGGAGTTTCTTCAGATTTAATACTGCTTAATTCAAATCAGAATCAGATTCTTGAAAATGCAGTCTTTGCTACTGACTCCAATATTTAGCAAGCAGTTTCTTCATTTTGTTATTTTTAAGAGAGTAATATGAGAACGTGTTTAGGATGTTTAAACAAAAGAATAATTAAATACAATACCCTTATGTTCAAAATACAGTTAGACTGTGTTGCTTGAAATCCCTATAAAGTACATGAATACTGTGAATGAAGATTGTAAACACCAAGTACTGTTTTGCATCTGCTGTCATTCAAGTCAGTGTTACGATTCTTAATAATAAAAATATTTTAAAGTCTTGCCTTAAAAATTGAATGTAATTTCTCTTTACATGTTATAACTTACGAGGGCTGCTCCAAAACTAATGCCTTCCTTTTTATTATGTTGTCCCATGATGTCAGGTGCAGATGTTGGTGGTATGGCAGTAGAGGTTGAACCTTCCTGCCAGTATTCCATCACATGTTGTTGCCATGTGACAGATGGCAGCAGACAGGCAGTCTGACAAAGTGGCATCTGCTATGGAAGTCCATATGGAAGAGCAAAAGCATGTCATTGAATTCCTCCATTCTATCCACGTGGAAAAAACGTCACCTACTGACATTCACTGGCACTTCTGAGTATTTATGGAGACCAGACAGTAGATGTGAAAACAGTGGGGTGGTGGGTGGTGTGTTTCAGCAGTGGTGACAGCGATGTGAAAGATGAATCCTGTTCCAGACAGTCATGCACAGCTATCACACCATGAAATGAAGGGCAGCTTGATCAGCTCATCTGTGAAAACTGGCCGGTTACAAAAAGGGAACTATACGTGGAGCTGAATATTGGATTCAGTGCATTATGAACAACGGTGGTAATGTTGGAATGTCCCTAGACTTGTGCCAGGTGGTTCCTACAAATGCTCACACAGAAACAGGAAGAACACTGTGCAAATTTTTAGATCCTAATGAACCAATAAGAGACTTAACATGGCAGTTTCCTTGATCACATCATCGCTGAAGGTGACAGTTTCCTTGCATCACTGTTCCAGTCAGCCATGCAGATTTATTTTTAGTGCATCCTGCTGACTCTTGTTCATTGTTGGCAAAAATGCTTACCTAATGGTGATGATTATGTTGAAAAAGAGTGTTTAGGAATTTGCTCAGTGTTGCTGTTCTTTTTTTTTAATCTGTTGTTGCTTCCATGGAAACAAATAGGAAGCATTACTTTCAGAGCAACCTATGTATATCTTAGGTACTTGTATCTATGTTAATAATTAATATCTCATGAACATGTATTTATACTGAAATGTAAACTAACATATAAAACATCTTTTTCCAGGCCTTCAGGGGGAGGCAAATATTGTCTTGGAGAAAGGAAGAGATACCGCTCCTGCAATACTGATGTAAGTAAATTTTGCCCCTTGTAAAGCTCTGTTTATAATTTTATCAGCAACAGATGCATTTATGCTTTTTTTTTTTTTTCCATTTCACGAAGGCTGCGAATTCAGCACTTCATTGGCAAGTAGTCCTGTTGGGCACCTCTATAGAGTGGACACCCTATAAGCTTTGTAAATGTTGAGATCCCCATCTCAGTGGGGTACCCAACTGCTGCCTTCCATTGTTAACGCCCAGTGCAAGTTCAAGCTGAGCATTCCAGTTTAAGGTGAACAAGGAGTGTAGGGAGTCCTGTTATACATTGAACTGAAGTTCTGTCTAGCCTTGTGTCTCTCAACAATAGTTAATAACAAGTGTTTAAGGAAAAATTACAGAATTATAGGAGCCAAGCATGACATTTCCTTCCTTAGAAGTTTCCAGAAGCTGGATGTTGAAAGATTTCTTGAACCTCACATTTTATCTGTGTATTGTTTGATCTTCACAAATTGAACTATCCTCAACTATCCCTCTACTTCTAGACCTCCTTTTATATCTATACAGCTTTCAGTGCTTACAGCCCTCTTTGACATTCTGTGAAAATGTATTTCTTCCAACATAACCACATTGCTTTGCCTTCACGGATATGTTGGTTCTTGTGTTACCAGAACGATCATTCATTTTTGGTTCAGCCCACCAAGTAATGAACTAACACTGAAGAAGGAGGTGGGGCAGTGTGCAAACGTTTAAAATCAAATTAGGAACAAAAATTACAAATTCAAATAAGTAAAAAATTGAACAAAATTGAATGAGAAAAGTACATAACAGTATAGCAATTCACTAGTAAATTTCTAATGTTGTAGCAACACAAACAAAAAGCTGGCTTCTATCATTTTTCAGCTTCAAATTCAACTTAGTTTTCTTCTCAAAACAAGAATTTGTGTATCTAAGGGTGTTATCTCACCTTTTTATCTTTGGATACAGTTCAGGAAAAAATACAGTACTTAATAAAAGATACAATAATTAATATTGTTTCCTTTAAAATACCTTGTTGTTATGAGCAGTGTTAATTTTCATGCGTTATCTCTGCATACACGAGGTTTTCACATGAACTTTATTCTCGCTGTTCAACTGTATTACGAATTTTCAGATTCAAAACTAGTTCCATACTCCACATCACAGCTGCTTTGTTCACACATCCAAGAAGTTTGCTAGGCCTCTTTACCATAGTGTTGTAAGTCAGTCTGAAATACAGCTTCTTGTCCAGTATGAGTTGTTTCATGTCTTACTACCCTCCAAACTACACTGATATAAAAGAGTGACTGTCTTACATTTTCAGTAGATTTCAAAAGATCAGCTGTGTTTGGTGTCCTTGTACAATTTTCATTTGAATTAATCGATCTTGCCTGATGGTGCTCTGTAATTAATTTACATTTAATTTTTTACATTTTATTTTTCATATATCTGGTTCTTGTGAAATTGGAAAATATCCTGTTTTTTATAGATCCAATTCAAAAACAGAAAGTGTTCAATGATGCTGAACATGTTTCTGTTTTGATAGGAAATTCAGCAGTGAATTGAATTCACTGGCTAAGTAATGATTCCTTATTGAAGTTCTTTATTTGTCTGTTGCAAATCAGTAACTAACAGATTTAACATACTTCACTGAACTGGTAAAGGTTTGGTTTGGTTTTTAATTGGGATGTAGTGCTCTACTAAGTTACGTGGCTTATTAAAATCCAGGAGTATTGTTTTGTTCTTTTATTGCACCAGGAAATGTAGAAAGTTGTAGCTGCTAACACGTTACAGTATTCTTGTACAAAACACTGGTCTGTATTATATATCTTTCTTTTAATCCTGTATCAGTCACGTCAGTCATCAATTTCTCTGCTTATTTTGGTTTGATATCAGACAAGCTGTATTTTATTTGCTCAGTTTCAAATACTATTCATTTTTGCTTTAGCACCATTTCAGTTTGTTTGCATGGTCTTAAGATTGTTTAAAAAATTATATTGGCAATCTTTAACTCTTTCAGAACTTTTCAGGCTAGTTCTCCATATGTTCTTTTTAAAATGTTAATTTCTAATAGGTATTAGTTAGCATATGCCACAGCAGCAAGCACATGAGAAATTTTAGATAATACAATATCCAGATACCTCATAAATACTTAATTTTTAAAATGTCGTTGTTGCTTTTTATTTTATTTTTAGTTAACAATCATACCTAGTAATACTGTTGAAATGTTCCTAGGATTTCTTCTGGTCTTACCATTTTTAATTTTTTAATGTCGGATACTTCTAAGAAATTCTTCCAGATATGCTTCGCTTCCCTTATTCTCTCTAAGCTTCTTGTTTATTACTAAAAGAAAGCTTAATAGGTCACAGAAGGAACATTTGAAAGGTGCCTGGGAAGGCCATTTTTATGCTGTTCCGTGGTTCAGAGACCAAATTAACTGTTATTTAACCATTCATAACTGATAGTTGAGAAGCTTACTTGTTTTGGGGTAGCATTGGAATCTGTATTTTTCAGAAACATTTTCCAAAAATATTGCACATTTTTCCATCCTTTAAGAGTCTTTGTTCCAGGTGTGATTTAGAAGAACGTTTCCTCTGTGACAGCCTTTCCTCTGTTTGCAGACTACTGTAGTGTCTCCTCCTAGTCTTTTTACACTAGATACTCTCTCTGCTAATTAGCTTTGACATCCCAGTAGTGTGTGTTTCCTTGTAGTGTGGTAGCCAAACTCTGCACAGGTTTTTTACAGTTCCTTTCAAAACAAAGTACTGCTTAGAACTATGTGTGCTATCTTAGTGATGAGATTCCGTTTATAACTTTCAGTATTGTGTCCATTTTTCTTAAAACGGTGACAGCATTTATCCAGCCAGTATTGATTCACAGCACTCAGATCTCTTTCTGAGGAGTTAGCATTTAGGAGATCATTCCTCAGGTTGAGTTTGTACGCTTGTTTAGTCGAAATTCAACTGTTATAATTTGCATTCATTTCTTTATTTCAAAACACTGCTCCAAGTTATCCAAATCTTTTAAAGTTATAATCCTGTAGTCCAGAGTGTTTATTTCCTACCTATGGTCAGATTTCAATAATTTAAACAAGAAGTTGGAAAAGAAACCTTCAATGTGACTGTCTAAGTTTTAAAAACAAACCTTGAATGCGGGGGGGTGGAAGAAGGGGGGCGAGGAGGAGAGGGAAGGGCATGCTTTTTCAGCGCATAAACATATTGTAACTTACAGAAATTTAAATTTACTGTCTTAATGGTTTTGACAACTGTAGTCCATTTCTTTTATAGTAAACTTCAGGGTTCTAAATAACTAAGAATTGCTGAGACTAGTAGATTTTGTTTCAAGATTTATTACAGTCCTTAGTGCTTGACATTTTTAATGGAATGGTATGTTTGATTAATGTAAGCATTAAAAGCATGCAAATCTGTCATTATTTTTATGAAAAATGCTTTGTTAGTACATCTTTTCTCTTGAAGTTTTTTGCAGTGTCAACACTCATTGCCCATATGTAATTTTAAATGTAACACTCCCTAAAGCTCCTACCATTCATTAACAAAAAAAACTCACTTTGACTTCATTTTTCTTTCAAAGATGAGTTAGTTCTGTTGCCCTTTCTTTTGACCATTTTCATTCTTTGGAAACAGCACACGCACTCCTACTAGGCATATTTTTCATCAAAGACTTCCAAAGCCATATATGACTTCTTAATTCAAAAGGCATCTGCTAATGGAAACACTGCGATCAGCAGAAAAGAACATTAGTTAATGAATTTAGAAACAAAAGGTGATAGAAAGAACACTGTCGTCAGTATTGTATTTTCTACCACCAGCCACTTACTTGCTAGAAACAATACACCAGTTAAACTAATTGTAGGTGATTTGATATATATATAGGATTTAAAACTTCAGCTGATAAACATGTAAGACTTTAAAAGACTGCTTATCTTTTAAATGCAATAAAATGTTTTGCTTACAGGTTGTGTAAATGCTTTATTTTCATAAAAGTAAAGATGTATGCATACCTTTCAAGGATTCTTGCTCTTTAATCTTTTCTGACAGAAGAATGTAGGCAAACAATTTTTGTTGTCTCTTTCCTTTATACACATGTTCATTCATAGGTACAGTTTATTGCTTTAATAATATTTTCAAGCCTTTTTTTTTTTTTTTTTTTTTTCCTAAGATGCTTCCATGTGAGGTGCTATATCTTAGGACAAAATTTCAAATGTCACCTCCTGGCTTTGTTTCTCATCTTCTGTTGTAATCCTTTGTTAATAGGAAACCTAGTCAATTACAGAAGTCTGTCTGACTTGCAGCTCCAAGATAAACAGATTTCTTAAGATAAGATGTGTGGTGTTGGGTCAGTATTGGTTCAGTGATTTGTTGTTAAACTATTTTATTTAAGTATCAATTCTATTTTTCTTTATTCAGAGTACAGATTTCTGTTCTTTTGAGTTTGGTGGCTACAGTCTTTAGCAGGGCTGCCTGAAAGCTTTACTGAATGCGCTTCAAAGCTAGATTCAGTACATGTTTGAGAATGTTAAAATTGATTATTGGGATGAAGATCAAGATCCTGAGATATGAGCTATCATTTTTCAATATTTGGCATTAAATTCTTAGCCACTAAAATGGAAATTTATTTTACTGCACAGATCACCAAATAATGGATCAATGAATGCACATTTTTGGACCCAAAGACACTGGGTTACAGACATATCATTAGTATATTACATTTGAAATTACTTAAAATTAGTTGCAGTATAGGAAATCCCAATTTAATCTGCAGGATTACCAAAAGCAGAAAAGAATGTCAAGAAACTGAAAACATTATCATGCTACTGTCTATGATACTTCCTCTTTTAATGAGAATCTTCAGCTGTGTTCTTAGCGATTAAAACTCAGCATTTCAACACAGAATTAACAGCTCTGAGTGGTACCAGGGTGTGTTAACTAAATTTTCTCCAGTTACTTCAGATTATTAAGTAACTAGCACTGGAAATGAGAAAGACATTGTTTTTCCATTATCTGCTATTGCAGATCATAGCTGAAAGAGCTATGGTTTTAAAAGTAAGTACATTAGTGTAGCCAAAGCTAATTTCCCTACAAACAAAAAGTATCTGGTATAATAATGATTAAAGTGTTTGATATTGAAGCCTTTGATGTCATACATCTTATTGATACTGAATGACTCTCTTCAGGGATTATCTTATTTTTTAAGTAAAATCTGGAGTCTGTCAGGTATTCCAAAGAAGGTTAGAATGTCTGCCTTCAAGACATTTTAAGTTTTCCTTGTTATCAAACATAATTGATAAGATGTCTCTGGTAGCATTTTCTCCCATTCTGTTACTGATTCATTATCTGCTCCACCTAGAAGGAATAACATCCCAATTGATCACTTTCATTCTTCTTTATCTTGAGTTACCACAGTGATTTAAAGCTTTTCCAGACTTTCTAATACTGTGTTTGAAATTCTTCCCATGTTGTAGAATCAGTTATGAAAGGACACAGTATGTCATGGATACAAAAAATACTTATTTGGACAGATTAATATGACTTAACGAAGTATGATGAGAAGACATAACTATGACAACTGTAGTCCTTCCATTGCATGTCTTGAGTAAAGTTGTGGCTAAGATCCTCTTCATCATCATCAGAGATTCTGCTTAAAAAATAAAATTTTATTGGAAAGAGTCAACTGTTGTGCTGTAGTAATTGTTAGCTCTTAGCACTGTGGAAAGTAAGAGATGTTCCTTACGTGTCTGTTTCTTTCAGGAAGTCTTCAACCCTATTCGTCAATGGAAAAGCCACTAGAAATCTGATTTCCTAGACAGTCTCGCTGTACATAACATTCTCAGAATAGAGCATTCGTTTAGTGGCCATGGTTTTATGTAAGAGTAGAGGATGAGTAGCTTTGCACCCCTGGTTCATTTAACTGTTCCCAGGTATTGCCAACCTTGTCTGTTGTTCAGGGGAGGAGTGAGATTCCAGACTAAGCATTTAGGTGTGCGTAGCTGTTTTTCTGTCAGACTGCCAAAGCTATCTTTAAGAAAGAGAAAGCAGTGATATTAGCCGTTTAAATTGTGGTAGAAACTGAATAATCAAAAGTGAAGGCTTTGCTTTTACAGTCATGGAATGATTGAGATTGAAAGGGGCCTCTGGAGGGTGTCTTGTCTGGCCCAAACCTTTGTCTGAAACAAACCTTGAGATGATTGCTCAGGACTACTACCATCATGACTCAGGTGACTTTTGAATGTCTCTGGGAATGGAGATTACGCTTGCTCTTTTGGCAGTCTTTGCCTTACCAGTGCAGAAAAGTGAGAAGGAGAGTCACCTTTGGCAGTACTTGGCCTAATGCAGACCAGGGTACTGTTAGCCTTCGCTGTGGTAAGAGTACATTGTTTCATTTCTTCTCCTTGACTGTGACTTCAGATCCTTTTTGTAGAGCTCCTTTTTGTCGGCAAGGCCACAAGGATGTAACTGGTTCATGGGGATGTTCCTCTCTGGGTGTATGACTGGGTTTCTCTTTGACTGAACTTGCTGAGGTTGCTGTGAACACATTTTCAAGCCTCTTGAAATGTATCTGTGTACCAGCATGACACTTGTTATCAGCCACTCGTCTCAGTTGTCTATCATCCACAGAGTTGCTGAGTATATGCTGTTATCCATCATTAGATTATTACTGAAATTTGAAATTTCAGTAATATTGTGATACATCCAGTATCACAATCACAGGAGAAATAAGACTGCATCTTAAAATATTTCCATAATGTTATTCATAAACAGGCTTTCATGGTGTCTTTTGCAGTGGAATTTAATCAACTTCGAAAGTTAATTATATAGTTAATTATTAGGGAGAATAATTGCCATGTAAATTAGTTTCTAAGTATGTGGGACTGAAGAGTAGTGAGTATTGACGAGTATAGATGAAATTTGACTCCAGACTTCACAGTTGATCAGGAGAGTTCCTTCTTCTGTTTGAAGAATAAGAGATGAAGAAGCAAATATAATTGTTATCAATATTTTTTTTCTTTTTCTTTTTACTTCAGGTATTTTTACAGTTATTTTTGTTCTCATTATTATGATATGAGGGACTTGAATTAAAGAACCAACATTGAATTTTTAACCAGTTAAGTGCATTTAAATCAAAAATATATTTTTAATTACATGGAGATGGAAGAGATATATAGACAGTTTAAAATTGTAAGACTCCAGTATCCAATATTTTCATTTATGTTCAAAATGGGAGAAAACTTTTGTGGTTTGTGAATTGTAGTGCAATAAGCTGGCTATGTTAGGAGCTTAATTAATATGAAAATTATTATTTTTAATATTTGCATTGTGCAGCAGATTTTTTATCATGCATATTAATACAGACGATTTCACTTGAATGCATTTGAGATTCCTAAATAGTGCTAGCTGACTTAGATGTGTGTAGGAAAACTAGTAAAATTCCCATAAAATGAACTGTTCAGTTGCTCATAAAATAGTAATGTTTATTCACAACTCTGATTTCGGTCAAACAATTTTTCAGTCTAAAAATGATTTCAGTCTATATTTCAAATACTTTGTCTGATGACGCTTGAAATTGTAGCCTGCTACTTAAACTTTGATACCAATGTTTAACGTGCTGCGTGAATTCTTGATGTGTTCACAGTCATCATTTTTATCTTTAACTTGATCGTGAAAAATTAGCAAAGAAATCACAATTCAGTTTCTCCTGAAATAAGAAGTTTTGTAATTGGAAATCTGTAGTAGGGAAAACTAAAATATAAGCAGTTTTTATGTCTTAATTATTGCTTACAGTCAGGACCAAACATGGTATCTAGTCTCATTCTTTGCTTTAATGCCGTGTGTTCTTCAAAGCTGCTAGTAAGCAAAGGTGGTAACAGTCTGCAGATCTGTAGAAAGTGTTATAATTTCTTAACATCTTAAGAAAAATGTGAGTACAGATGCTTCGTATAGCACAGTTGAGGCAAAAGCTCTTACCAGAATGATTGTAAATTTTACAGTTGTTTTTTATGTGTGTGTTTATAAGGAGGTAGCTGATACATTGATTATGAAGCATAGTTTGACATGATTTTTTTCGTCTGGTTTTACGGAAACTGTTACACCACATACCTTTGTTTAAATTAATTCAATTACTTCATGCCAGCTGAAGTTTTCAAAATAGACACTTGAATTAAAAAGAAATAAAGGAAGTGTCAAAATCAGAGCCACAAACAAAGCAAAGAACCACCTCCTAGTCTTCTGGATGACTTTGTTTGTAATACAGACTTTTTGTTTTGTTTTGTTTTGTTTTGTTAATTCAGAAGGAATAAACTTGTATTTTCATTTGTATTCCTTTAGCCATGTCCTTCAGGGGCCCGTGACTTTCGAGAAAAACAGTGTGCAGACTTTGACAATATGCCTTTCCGTGGAAAATATTATAACTGGAAACCCTACACTGGAGGTAATGCTTTGCAAAAACATTATAATATGTGAAGTATCCAAAAATGTATAAATTTTATACAGGAAGTAGTGTATCTAAGTAGAATTTTTTGATGAAGATATGGTAACCTAAGTTAAGTTTCCAAACTTTTTGTCAGCTGCTAAAAATCTTATGGAAGAGCCCTGACTATTCTAGCAAAGTTTGTTTTTTTTCTTTTTAATGTGAGAAGAGGTTGAGTATCATTATTCTCTGTATTAAAAAAAAGCCGTTTTTCACTTGGAGATGTGATAGAGCTAGAGATTACATAGCTTATCTGTAAGCTAATTTGATGCTACTGTGACAAGTTTAGTCTAAACTTCTCAATAAAATATTCCTTAATTATGTTGAGAATACTGGGAAATGGAGAAAGGGGAAAAAGCATCACAGAGTCTCTGAAGGTTACTTTAAAAACAGGAGTTTTGTATTGTACTGTAAAATAAAAAGGTTGTTTTTGAGGTAGGACGGAGAATTATAATTTCTTTTTCGCTTTAGAACAGTTTAATCAAGTGTAGATGATTGTGGTCATTGTTCTAAGTTAGTAAGTCATCCTTTGATTATTTTTTTCTATTCTAAACTCTGAACAAGTAAATTTTTCCCTTTTGTATTTATATGGAATGGTTTTATTTGTACTTCTGTTTTAGTTGAAAAGCCTAGAAGTGACCACAGTGATCTTTTGATCTGAGTTGTAGCGTATTTCTTGCAGACAAAAGTTGTATTTGAAGTAGTCTGATGTTGTTTTTGAAATTCAGCCTGATTTATTTCTAGAACTACATTCTTTTCTTGTTCATGTTTGTCAAATGCTGCTGAAATGTTATCTTTTTAAATTGTTCAGTAACCATTAATGTTAGGTTAACATAACAGGATCCTTTTGTAGACATCCAACCTTTCTATGCCTTACTATAAGAAATAATCCTCTTTACAAAAAAGGAGAGTCAAATAAATAAATCAGTAATGCAAAATAAAATAAATGTTCTATGCTATATGCAAAAAATATTATATCGTAATATATATAATATGATATCAATTTTGGATCTACTTATGCAAATATATTATTTCTTCAGGAACTCTGTTATTTCTTTTCTTCACTTTTGTTGTTCAGGTGGGGTTAAACCATGTGCATTAAACTGCTTGGCTGAAGGTTATAATTTTTACACTGAACGTGCTCCTGCAGTAATAGATGGGACTCAGTGCAATGCTGACTCACTGGATATCTGTATCAATGGAGAATGCAAGGTATCAGAAATAGAGTAGATAAAAAGAACTAAGTATCTTAAACTCGAGTGAGGTGTTTTAGTAAGCAGTGAAGATAAAGGTGCAAAAAACCATCATCTTGTTAAATATTTTTTCTTAGCATGTAGGCTGTGATAATATTTTGGGGTCTGATGCTAAGGAAGATAGATGTCGTGTTTGTGGAGGAGATGGGAGTACATGCGAAGCTATTGAAGGTTTCTTCAATGATTCGTTGCCCAGAGGAGGTATGCATATTTATATCTATGTTGTTATTGCAGCTGTTGAATGAAAAACAATTCTTCACTAATTTTCACCATAACTTTGCTGCCAGTCACTCACTTTGACTCCTTTTGCCTAATTGTTTCATTTTAATGTATTCGTTTGGATTTATGTCAAATTCAACAATGTCCTTCATTACTGAATACTTAGTTTTTATGATCTTAAAAGCACTTAATAAGAAATTATTTTTTTCTTTTTGTTATAGTGCTTTGGTAAAAGAAATTGTGTAAATGATTTTAATGTGCATAGTGGAATGTGATATTTATAATCATGTATATGACTATACTTGAAATTTTAGAATGGAAAGGATCCAAAAGAGTTGCTTAAGATAGTGTTATTAAGAACTTAGTGAATGTGTATGGACAATTAGCTAAAAATATTGCTTAAAAAAAGCAATGCTAGTGTTAGCAGTGTCAGTTTTATTAATCCTGCTTCTGGAGGCAGTTTTGGATTCTGAAATGTTGAAAAAGAATTGTTTCACTGAAGTGACTTCAAGTCAGTGAAGGGCCACTAAGATGACTGTATGTTGAAACAACCACTCTTTGATAAGAGGTTGAAGGAATTTGACTTGTTTTGCCTGAAGAAATTCATGGGGACCTGGTATCAGCCTTCCAAAATAAATGTGAAGACAGAACCAGGCTGTTCATAGTAGCAGAGACATGATTAAATGAACAGAGAGAATGACTGTTAAAAAAACAAACAAACAAGCAGACAAAGATGTTACCTGAATGGAAGGAAAAACATTTTCCCCGTGTGAATTGTTTCAGCTGTCCAGAAAAGTTACATGATTTCCACCTTTGGTGTTTTTCTAGATGCTGTACATGTGTAAGGCACTTACTAATGTCTTATCTCCTAGTGAATCGTACTTGCAGCAGGTTGGACTAAATGACTGTCTGAGGTCCTTTCCAACCTGAATTATCCTATGATGCTATGATCATTTTATGCATTAGTTACTTGAAAGTACTTCGTTAGCATTTAAAAAAAAAAAGAATTCGTAAATTCGTATTACATTTTTGCTACCACTTGAAAATGTGTATGAAATCAGTAGATTTCTGAAATCATTTATATCACATGGAATGAAATGTTCAAGTATGTTTGAATCCCATGCCTCCCAGTAGTTTCTAGTTGTAAGCAATTTATTAATGGTTAATTTCATTATTAATATAGTATAGTGTGAAAAATTATACCTTTTTTCTCATAGGCTATATGGAAGTGATTCAAATTCCAAGAGGTTCAGTGCACATTGAAGTAAGAGAAGTGGCAGTATCCAAGAACTACATCGGTAAGATCATGCTTTTACTAGAGACTGTAAATAACTTAGTTCTGATGTGACTTGAAGGCATGATTTTCTGGTTTGACCAAACCATACACATAGTAAAAGGAGGAAAGGGAATTACAGTTCTTAGGCTGTGGCAGACAGTTGGAACAGTTGGTTAGGATGCATTCTCCCGAGTGGAGCTGATGGAGTGCATCATTCCTGCTCGACTAAAGTGGAAAGTCAGGCTGGTCAGACTTAGGGCATCTACTAGAGGAGATGAAGATCACTCAAGAGATCTGCTGTTCCACTCTGAGGTAGTGCTTTGCTCCTGAAGAAGTTTCTGATCTTAGGGGATTGTACTGTTTTAAAACATAACCTTATTCTTGGAATGTTTATTCAACAACAGCAATAGTTACTTAAATGCTTATGAATTAGATACTGGAAACAGGTTCCCCAGAAAAGTGTGGATGCCCGATCCCTGTAGATGATAAGGGCTGGGTTGGTTGGGGGCCCTGGGCAGCCAAAAGCAGGAGGTCGGAACAATATGATCTTTTCAGGTTCTTTCTAACTCAAGCCACTCTGTGATTATGACACTGTCTCCTTATCTTAATGCAAAGTAATGTATTAATTCCACAGTGTTTCTATATTGCTGTATTTTAGGGACCTATTACTGTGCGGGTTTTATGGACAGGAAAACTACGTGCAGGAAGATGTTTGTCTTTATTGTGATCACTCAGAAAACCTATGACAAAGCACAGAATTAAATTCAAGTTAAATTAATCCAGATTATCATTCATTTTCTTTAAGATTGTGTTAAATTTCATTTCCATTTTTTAAATTTTAACACGTACATCTGTGCTTCCTCAAACTCAAAAGAACATGCATTTCTCAGAGTTTATATGCATTGGTTTGTATAGCATTTGGTTGACAATAGTGGAGTAACATGCATTTCTTAGTCAAAAATAATGTAGAGAGCTGGTCAGTTGTACAGGAAACCAATTAACACAACCAGAAAGTGTTATCCTTTATAGGCCTAGTGGCAACTGTCTTTGCTAATCTGTCAGTCTGTACTAATGTAGGTTTGTGTGTATGATACTGATGTGTTGGAAATGACTATAATGCATAAATGCATGTAAGTGTGAGTTTGAAGGGTAATTACTCTTCAAGGCACATTAGTTCCTAATTTATTCTGTTATAATAATGGTATCTTTTACTGTTGGTTGCTTTTCTTTTTTGATCTGCTCCCACAGTCATGTAATTTTCAGTCTCCCTCTGTTCTGTGGGAGTAGTAGCAGTCACTACCCAGTAATAAAAGCACTTACCATTCTTTCAGCATCACACTTTCCTAAGTCAAAATATGTTAGTAAGATTGCTCATGTGTCCTATACTGACATTTGACACTGGGCTGATGGGAGAGAGGCATTCAGTGCGTTGTATCACAGTTGCTTTCAAAAAAGACTGTTTTGTAATATTGACTTTTACACCAATATTAATGTCCTATTTAATATACAATTTATATTAAGATTCCGTGGATAACTGAAAATAAAGGTGATAAAAGAGAATAAAGAAGATACTTTTAATTACTACAGTTATGTTTTTTGCTTCTCTGACTTACTAACAGCAAAAAATGATCTTATGTCAGAAACCTCAGCACCAAAATCATTGAAAAAAGTCAGTTTTTTAGCTCATATGGACAATATAGGCAACATTTTTGGTTTTTAATCTGACCACAGGTCTAAAAAGATATAGCATAAGTTTGTCTCCGGTGTGCTTCTTACAATTTCAAGGATGTTCCCAATTTTCTGCCCCCACCTCGCTACATGCCTCAGATGCCCTGACTGATTCCAGGGCATTCATCTCCTTCACTATTTTGCTTTGTTTACAACTTTGAACAGAGCCATTATAAGCTAATGTAAGATACTACCATGTCACAAGGACTGTTTAAATTCTGTTTGAAAGTTCTGTACTGGGAATGTGACTGAGATCACTGTTTTAGAATCACCAGTTTCTGGGGAAGGGAGTACTTGTAATTTGTCTGTTCCCTAAAGAGAACTATAGGAACATGATGGGCAGTTAAAAATGAGCTTAGTGTGTTAAAACACATACTTCAAGGTATAGTTTTATAGGTGCTTCTTTAGGAGCAGTGTGTATATCACAACTCCTTCCTCATCTTTGTGGATTTCCCTCTTGTTTCAGAGCAGATGTTTCATGGTCAAACCATGAACCAGATTAAAGAACTGATTCAGCTGAAAATAACCATTTACGCATCTTACTGTGTTTTCTCCTTGATTCAAATCTGCTTATATATCCTTCTTAGGCAGTTAGTTAGGAAACTTGTTATCTACAGTATTTTATGGTTAAAGGCTGTAAATCAATAGTAATAAAATATATTGGCAGATGAAATAACTAGTACTTGGATTTTGTAGTAGAAATGCCTTGGATTTATGCTCTTAGAAGGAAAAAAAAGTGTACAAAGACAACAAAGTAAGATCTGATAGGTAACATAATTCAGTCTTCCTTCTTTTGTTTTTTTTCTTCTCAGGACATTATATGAGTTACCAGTTTCATGCTCCAACATACCATATCTTAAAGTTAGATTGATCTGTTTTTGCTGGGGAACCCAGGTCTGGATGCTGTGATCCAGATGGGTCCTTGTGAGAGTAGAGTGGAGCAGGGCAATTGCCTTCCTTGCACTGCTGGCTACCCCTCTTTTCATGCAGCCCAGGATGGATTTGGCCTTCTGGGCTGCAACTGCTCACTGCTGGCTCAGTCCAGCCTATCATCTACCAGAACTCCCAAGTGCTTCCCAGCAGGGCTGCTCCCAGTAAGTTTTTCTCCCAGTCTACACCATGTCAGGGAAAGTTGCAACTCAGGTGCAATACCTTGCAGTTATGTAGAGCACCATGAGATGCTTTGTTTTGTTCCATACAGTATCTACAAAGTTTACCTGCACTTTGAAGATTATGGTAGAAAGTCTAGTCAATTTGCTTGAGGGGTATCTTAATCCGGGCTGAAGAAAAAGGTTTATGCGGAAAATAAAGTGATGCAGAGCTGTAACTCACATATTTCTACTAGATTAGTAGTTTAATTTGCAATGGCTTCTCCATTATAAATGCTACTTCCAATTTTTAGGTGGCTTGTATTTTTTTTTAAGCTCTAAAATCTGAAGAGGATGACTACTATATTAATGGTGCCTGGACTATTGACTGGCCAAGAAAGTTTGATGTTGCTGGAACAGCTTTCCATTACAAGAGACCAACAGATGAACCAGAATCTCTGGAAGCACTAGGACCTACTTCGGAAAATCTCATAGTCATGGTAAAGTTATATTTAACATATACCTGAAATTTGAAATATGATTTTATGTTATGAGCAAAGATAAAACCATGAATAAAATCAAAGTAGGTCCCAGACCATGCTGAGATGTTGAATTTGTGTTTTAATTAAGTTTCCTTACCTTTCAAAACTGATAATGCAGATTACTGTGATGAAAAATTGATAAAGTTATAGGAGCCCTGTGAAATATCACAGAAAATGCCCCATCTGTGTTAAATGTGCTTCTGAATAGTGACACAAGAAATTGTAAATTGGATGTGTATTGCATTTCTGTGTACTTTGATAGATGGAACTGTTTGATAGGTAATATGTATACAGTAGCATTTTTCTTTCCTGACAGATCTGTAGCTGTCAGTGATTTAAGCATGGTCTGAGTAATTTGACCTGTACTAAAATACGTTGCTTTGACATAACTTGTTCTGAATATGTTATTAGCATAGAGAACAAAACAAAATAAAAAAGGAAAGAAAATAGACAATCAAAGACTAATGTATATCAGGTGGGAAGTTACTGTTATAAATCACTAGAAATATAAGCAAAGGCAGGGCTAGATTCATAATGTAGATTCAACATAGTTGCTTGATTTCACTGATAATTGCTGCATATTTGCATGGTGATGTAACTAACTTCAAGTAATGATTCAGCTACCAGGTTCATTTCCACAAAAACAGTCATTTATGAAGACTTCCTTTTTAGTGTTATTATGTCAAGAATAAAGAACTGACAGAACTTAGGAAGTTATGATGTCAAAGGGAAAAGAAGTTCAGCTTATACATTAATACTTTTTGTATATGTTTAATAATTCAGATTCTTTTGGAAATACCTTAAAGAAGTACTGTGGCTTCCTCTATTACTTTTTCCCCTTTCACAAGACATAACAATTACCAAGTTTAGTGTTGCTATAGTTAACCTCTGCTTGCCTGTTTTAATGGTATAACCAGTTGTTTTCAACTTCAGATTCTGCTACAGGAACAAAATTTGGGTATAAGGTATAAATTCAATGTTCCCATCTCTCGCACTGGCAGTGGAGACAATGAAGTTGGCTTTGCATGGAATCACCTGCCTTGGTCAGAATGTTCTTCCACTTGTGCTGGAGGTAAGACACGAGGCAGCCAAACTACAGGGTAAATGGAATTGCAAGATATACTTTCTTACAAAATTATGTAGATAACTAATTAAAAATGTTTCTTTCAGATATAACTCAAACCTTATTTTAGAGAACGAACATTTATCTCATCGGATTTTGTTGTTTTCAAGTACATTTAACATGTTCAGATGTTTTTTGTTAAACTCAGTATATGTTGGCACTGTGTGTCTCTGTTGACGGTTCTTCTGAAGTTCTGTTGAAGTTGGGAAGTTTGCTTTTCACAGGAGCTTCCTTGGTAAAGGACATCAGAAGTTTTTAGTAAGGAGATTAAAAACAGAAGGCAAATAAATCAACTGTAAATAAAGGGATATGTCTGTGTATGTACATATTCTTCACACTTCCTGTTCAGTCCTCTCATCCTCCAGCCACTAAAGTTTTAGGACACATACTGGCAACTTCTATGTAGGAGATTATAATAACTGGATTATACTTCCCAGCCCATAGCAGTATCTATGAATTGTTGCCTTTTGGCAGCAATGGGGGATTTGTAGGTTGTCCCATGTGATTCATCATGGGTGCCTTTTGCCCACAATTTACTATATTCCTAATCCTCCCTCTAGTGGCCACCAATGCAATTCTTTACCTCTGGCTGGGAGAGCAGAACAGTTGGCTTTCTTCAAAGCCAACACCATTGCTGCTGCATGGACTGGTGAGTAGAAGTGCTGTGTGAACAGTATCTTTCTTCTCTCTGGAGACTGAATACATCATCACCAACATATGTTCATTTCAGAAGACATAGGAGAAAACATTAAATTGACCTCAGAATTTCAGCTTTCTGCTGCACTGTGCACTGACCATAGCAAGACTAGGAAGTAGTTGTGTTTTTTGAAGATCCTTTGGAGCAAATATTTGTCCTTGTCTTTCTGGATACTGGAGATTTTCATGTTTAGAAACATCTTGACTCATCTTTCTGGTGGATCTTGTTGTGACTGTTACTGGTTGCATGCAGTTTAAATTCAGAGACAGTGTTTTATATGTGAACCTTCTGTCAAGCGGGTCATAGTGATTTCAGAGATTGAAAGTGTACACTAGAAAGAACAATTGGCTTGGAAGGAGTAAGCATTTGTAAAACTAGTTTGACATAACTAGTTTTCTTTTTATATTTATCATTACCTATTAAATGCATGTGAATCTCTGATAACTATATGCATTTATTGATCACTTGAAACTTTTTTTGAAAGATGTTCTTCAGTAGCTAAATGAGGTTCCTTTTGTTCTCTGCTTTCGTTCTGCTTAGTATGGAGAATATACTATAATCACTTATTTTCAGTGGAATCTCTACTAGAGGAATCTGTATTCCATTTTAGCTGTAGTTCTTGCTGAAAACCTATACCTGCTTTCCTCATATGACTGTCTTCTATTTCTCTCAGTTTATGAAACACCTTCTGCCGTATACCAAAAGAAGACAAAATTTTAAAAAGGTGATGAGTGGGGAAAAAAGATAAGGGGATAAAAGTTTGTAGAAACAGCAGAACTTGGAGAAGTTGTCTAGTATAAATATAAAATGTGGGAAATCTTACAAATGAAAACACTGAATGGCTTTGTTTATTTCAGCAGGATTCATTAGGAAGTCCATTACTGCAATTTAATTGAATTCTGTCTTTAGAAGATTTCTTTACATGAAAGGATAACAATATAGTTAACAGTTGAAGAATGTATTACAAAAAGAAAAGAAGAAAGACCGCGCTTTTGTGTGAGGAATACTAGTATGGAAATCAGTTTTTATTTTATAAAGAAAATCATATGCTGCCTTTGGGACAGACTGTGAATTGGTTAAAGGCATCAACATTTTTCTGCCTCTGCCTCTGGTTATAGTGGATGTATCTGAATTGTAGTACACAGATGTTAGAAGTTTGATCGTAGCATATTCCATCTTCATCCAGGAAAACTTCTTATGAAGTAGAGCCAGATACAGTATGATGTCAAGAATCTGAATTCTTGATAAGAATTGATTTAAATTCCATCAATCTCAGAATGTGTATGTATTCTAATGTTTTCTTTTTTCTAGGTGTATGTTACAAGAAAAAAACAATCTTAAGAGACTGTCAAATTTGCAAGTATTTATAAGACAAGAAATGACAAAATTAAGGACGACAGAGAAATTTTAAATTGTTTTATGTGGCTATTCTATGAAAGAGGGAGTGGTTCCTCATTGGCCATTTTCTGATCCTGTCTCATACTACTCATACTATCCTTGAATTGTTGTGGTTGGTCATCTAGTCTAACCATCAACACATCACCTACATAACATTAAACTACCATGTCCCTTAGTGCCACATTTGAGTGTCCTGGTGGATGACAGGTTGGCCATGAGCCAGCAGTGTCCCCTCATGGCCAAGGCCAATAGGATTCTGGAGTGCATTAAAAGGAGTGTGGCCAGCAGGGCAAGGAAGGTGATCCTCCCCCTCTACTCTTACCTGGTCAGGCCTCATCTGGAATACCATATCCAGTTCTGGGCTTCCTGGTAGAAAAAAGGCAGGGATCTCCTGGAAAGAGTCCGGTGGAGGGCCACAAATATAATAAAGGGACTGGAGCACCTCTCTTATGGGGAAAAGCAGAGAGATGTGAGTCTGTTCAGCCTTGAGAAAGGAAGACTCAGAGGTGATGTTATTTATGTTTATAAATAAAGTGTGGGAGTCAAAAGGGACATGGCCAACTTCTTTTCAGCAGTCTGTGGGGATAGGACAAGGGGAAAATGACATAAACTTAGCATAGGAAGTTCTGTGCCAATATGCAAAGGAACTTCTTCAGTGTGAGGGTGGTGGAGCACTGGCACAGGCTGCCCAGGGGATTCTCCTTCTCTGGAGATGTTCAATACCCAGCTGGATGCCTAACTGTGCAGCCTGCTGTAGGGAGCCTGCTTTACTGGGGAGTTGGACTAGTTGATCTCTAGAGGTCCCTTCCAACTCCTACAGTTCTGTGATTCTGTGTCTATGTGATCTATCCTTTCCTTGAAAGCCCCTGGGCAGCCCATCCAGTCCCTGACCATTCTTTCCAAGTAATATCCAACCTGAACCTCCCCCATCATAGTCTTGAGAAAGTCCAGGTGGAGTAGTAGGTCCCAATCCCAAACTGATTCCTTCTGTATTGTGGGTGTCTTTTTCTGCTTCCTATGCATCTTCCAGCTGAGGGGGCTGAGTACCCTGAGGTTGGGTAACTGATCTGACTATTAAAACATAGAAGTAAAAAAAGCATTGAGAACTTCAGCCTTTTCCTTGTCCTCAGTGATAACATTCCCTGCCTTGTCCAGTAACGGCAGGAAATTCTCCTTCTGCTGTTAATATATTTGTAAAACATTTTTTACTATATTATACAATGGTGGGCAGATTAAGTTCAAGCTGGTCTTTTTTGCCTTTCAGATTTTCTATTTGCATATCCTGGTAACATCCTTATACTTTTCTTGAGCTACCTGACTCTTCTTCCAAAGGTGGTGAACTGTATTTTACTCCTGGAGTCTCAGCAAATGCTTCCTCTTCAGGCAGGCTGATCTTCTTCCCTTCTGGCTCATCTTAATCATGGGGGAACAGCCTGTTCTTGCACCTCTAAGATTCTTTTCGTGTTCACTCCACACTTAAGTCTAGTTCTCTCTAAATCAGACTGTCTGTGTCTGGATTCCATAGCGTTTGCCAGGTCTATTTAAATCTACTATAAATAAATTCTATCTACTCAAGATATAGTTATTACTTGGTATATATTTTTGGGTTAAAAGTATCTAGCACAAAGACAAGAGCAGGATTTTGGTGTAGTGAAGTCTAGATAGTTTTGAAGTTTGGTATATTGCTAGTTTTGTGTATGTCCAGTCTTTATTGTGTCTCTTCGTTATAGTATTTTGAAACTGATCCACTGCATTCAGTGATTCCTAGGGCTACTTGTAGATTTGTTTTGGAGAAGGATTACTGGAGCAGTCAGGAGCCATGGAGCAGAGGAGCAATTGGTGCTTTTTTATTTAGTGACTTAAATACAGTTTTATGTTTGTGTATGAACCTACAATCATGGTAGCATGCTGTCTGTTCCAGTGGACTATCTTAAAGTTCATTGTTGCTGTGCTTCTCAACAGTAAAAGCACTTCTGTTTTTAATACAGGATACGTCTTTTCTCAGACCTGCAACCGTTTTGCAGAATAGGAAGAGCATGCTGTAGAAGGAGCATGCTATAAAAGGAATTATAGGAAGAAGGAGGAGGTTTTTGTACTTACAATGGATAAATGTGCTGGAGCTCTGGATTCCATTTCTGCCTCACTTGTGTGCTTCTCATGTGATGCTCAGCAGCTCGCAGCATACATTACATGCTCATTAATTATCAGTTCATCATTATTTGGATATCTCTGTGGAATGTCTGAGCTCTGAAGCATGCTATGAAAATTGTTGCATAAGGTGTGTGTAAAGCATAGTATTATGAAAACTCCCATGAAATCAGTGGTCTCCAAAATCTGAGTTTTACTTCAGTATTTCTTGAGATTTTCCAAAGCAGGTTCTTCAGATTTACCATGTACCTAAAAAAGCTCTTATCTTTTGCTAGATACGTGTACTCAGATGTAGGATGAGAATATATATTTTTGTTTGTTTTTGTTATCTGCCTCTTAGTATGTTTTTAGGCTTGAGGATCCCAGATTGCAGCTTTTCTTTTTCTTCAGTGGAAGTATTATTTTCAGTATTGAAAATCCTTTCTGATCCAGCTCTTCCTCTCCAGGAACTTTATGTAGAACTGAACTTCATTAATTCTCTGTATTAATTCCTTTATAGTTTTTTTATTATTATTATTTTCCTTGAAAATGCATTGATAACTGTTCCGCTCTGAGTTGGGAGTTCTGGAAGAAAGTCTTTTTGTTAGCTTGTACAAGTCTTCAGTTAGCTGATAGAAATTTAATCTTTAAGCTTTAACATAGCTTTGTCTTACAAAATAAAAAACAACATTGTTTAGAATGTTGTAAGTTGTTCCATATTTGAAGGGAAGATATTTCTAGGTTACACTTCATGCCTACTTAGATTGTAGAGAGAACAAACATTGTTGGGTCACAGTGCTATCTGTTGTGTCTTTTAGAATTGCTTGTATATTTTTTTTCTGCTTCACCCATTTATTTGATATAGTACAGAGCCTCTGTAAGCTGGAGTTGTAATTAGACAGGACTTCAACAAAACTATGCCAAAGAATATCCGGATGTAGAGTGCACGTTTATCTAGTCAGAAAAGAGTGGAAATAGGGGAGACCACATGGAATTTAGAAGGGCTGACTTGCTGAATAAAATGCTCAGTGGAATTCAGAAAAATAAGATGACAGTAACAAAAGACTGTCTTTAAATGACCTGGTTATTGAACTATAAACCACAAAAGCTATTAACTAAACAAGAAAATCCAAGCAAGGGAAAACTAAAACACACAGAAATAGCAAATAAAATCAGGGCTGGAAGGGGAAGAAACAAGAGCTGTAATAGCAAAAGGGCAAAATTTAAAACTTACAAATCACAGAATTGTGATTTACTCTTAAAGGTGTTTTCCCTTACATTATACCTTGCAGCTTTCCAAGTACAAGTCTATGACTTCGGCCTGATCTGTAAATACTGTTAACAAAGAACGGTATGGCTGATGGTATTCTTTAAAAGTATTCAACAAATGACGAAAAAAAAAGATCTGTGTATTTTACCTTTTGTTTATGTTAAGAATAAACCACATTAAATGCATGCATCTATTTTACTGTACCTTACTTTGCTTTGCTTTACTGTACTTTACTTTACTTTACTTTACTATTTTATTCCATACTTTTATTATTATCTGGAATTTACCAAGTACTCACAGTATTGGTTTTGATTTTGTTTATTCTATTAGAGTTCATCTCCAGATGAGTAAGATGTCTCACATATTTATTTTAAGAAACAAACAAGCAAACAAAACTTCTCTCAATGAATTATTGTAAATAGACTGGTTGCTATCCAGATCCTTTGCTGATGTTGATTCTAATAGTACAGTGCCTACTGCATTTTTCTTTCATGCTCTCAGATGAATTATGAAACTACCTTTGGGGAAATAGAACATACTTGTCCTCATCAGGGAAAATGTGAGTTTGGCTCTGTGATGAACATCTTGTGATCCGATGAGTGAGCTCAGAAAATATGTCTGGGTTAACCAGCATGCAGTAGTTTTTGTGATGCAAGATTCAATACGTATTAGTGCTGGCACCTTTATAATTAACATTTAGAATTGCAAACCATCGTTTCAGTGGATTGCTTTTAAGGGTAGATACAGCATTTATGTGCTTGCAGTTTTAATTTAAGAGTAAAGCATGTTCCATGTAATTTGAAATTTGTCTGCTGAAAGTCACACAGACTATTTATGAATTTAAATCTGCAAAGCATCTCAGTTCTCTGGAGAGTGTGGCCAATAAACCACTGAAGTTTTGTTTTCTAGAACTGCAATGGCCAGTCATGAGAATACTTTATAACTCTTATAAAAAACCTGTATTTGAAAGTAGAGTTTTTCTGTCTAACTTCTTGTAATTATTCCTGCACGAGTTTAAGTGAACTTGTTTAGCTATGCTTTTTAGATTATTTGAAGAGAGAACATATAGTCATAGAGCAAGTAATTTAAAAATGTTTTTTCAAGGCCTACAGGGCTTAACTGCATTGTAGCTGTTGTCTCGCTAAAATTGCATTTCCGTCTTTCCCATTTCTTTTTATTGTTTTGAATTTAGAATCTGAATTGTGTTTTGATGTATTATTTGAAATAATACTGATTAGGCAGATGTAATGTAATGTTTGCTTAATCCATACCTATGTTTCTTGTATCACAAATCACATATTATGTGGTAAGATGATGCAGAACATTTAAAAACTGAATTAATGCCTGGCAATGGTTTGTGGTTCTTCTGCACGTGAGTGAATAGTGATAAATGCTTTTGGGTGATGAGCTACCTCTCCAGTGTTCAATAACTTGGCTGGTTGCATTTATTTTTTTTTTAAAACTAAGCGTGATGAAACTTTGTCTTCAGAATATCTTCTTGTTCTGCAGACATCAGAAATAAGTTTACTGAGGCTGCCAGTTTTTAGCCAGACCTGGAAGGAAATGTGCCAGTAAGAAATCTAGTGAAGTCAAAGCATTTATGTTATCTATGCTATCTAATAAATATACTTAATAGAATTGTATGCTTCATTAAAATGCCTAATTCTAAGATATGTAATTCAAATTTTTAAGCAATTATATTTTAAGAAAATGCTGTTATTTTCTTCAACATACTATTGAATTAGCCACCAAGAGAGTTAAAGCAGCTTGTTAAATAAAGGACAAACTCCATCAAAGCTCAGCATAAATTCTTAGCCAACTAGCAGTGCCAGCTTTTAGCAATACCTGTCTTAGACCTTTTAAATCCTGTTCTTCCTCATGGTAATGTTTTGAGTAGAAAATTTCAAGATAATTAATCCTTCTACTCAGGTTTTCCGATCTAATTTTAATTATTCTCATCTATTAACTATATCTTAAAACTTCAGTATTTACATAGTAGATTGTAAAGTGAGTCAACTTCTCACAGATTCTCAAATATTTAAATATTTAAATAGAGACTTAACAAAGAAATTATAGGGGAATGCCTACCCTAATAATTATTTTTTTTTCTCTATTTCCTACTACATTTGATATGTTTTTACAAAAATAGTAGTAAAGGGGTGATGAAAATCATCTCTACACTGTTTTTATGTGTATGTATGTATGGAAAAATCTGAAAACACTGAAGTTCTAGCAGATTCGAAATTTTGAAACAAAATATAACTAAAGATCTAGAAAGCCTTGGGAAGATGGGTTAAGTGTGATGTGATAGGTCATGCTTGACTAGCTTGATTTATTGTAATATATAACTTATTTTTTAGACTAAGTAAGGATAATAGATTAATTCATCTAGAATTTGGAAGCTTTTGATTGTCACAACTAATAAAAAATTAGAAAAGATTAGTAGACAGGAAGTGCTCTTAAAATATAAACTACTAGGTCAAAAGGCATTAAGCTTTCTACAGATATTAAAGAGCCTGTCATGATTAATCACACTTCAGTTTCTCTTGTTCTGATGGTAGCATAAAAATATTGAAAGCTCTGAGGAAATCTGTGTGATAGGAGTGCTAGGAGACATATGGGGAAGACAGGGATTAATATCACATGTAGTATTCACGATCACTGGATAAGGCAGTAGTAAAATTTCTATGGAATACTGGGCATAGTGTGTATTATGGGTATAATAAACTGAAGTGTGAATATATGAACAGTAGGAGTGAGAGTCTGACCAAAGGAATAGTATATCCAACACTTCAGGGAGTACTAGAGTTTACTCTGTTAACAGAATAGTTATTTAAACATAAAAAATACTGTTTTTACTTTAAAAATAGTATGAATGAACAATTAATGAATGTGGTAGTCAAAGGTATGAATTTCAGAGAAGAAACTGCCTGAGTTTAAAGTGGAAATCGGTTTATGAATGAGTGGTTCTCAGGGTGTGGCTTCTACTTTTAAGTTCCTTTGTTCCAAGTTTATTTAATGGGTAATATCTCACTGAATTTAAGCCTTCCTTCTAATTAAAATGTTAAAATACAGCTGAGAATGCTATGATGAAACATCTCAAAGTCGTTCCTTAAAGTCTTTGATACTTTATCATTGAATATCTGAGTATCAACCGATGTGGGGAGAGCCTAGAGGACCCCCAATAGTAATGATTCTCCAACTCCAACTGGACTAACTTTTTAGTATAGCACATCCATTGAAAAATAGTGGAAAAATGGAGGTAGAAGTCTCTCAGAAAGTGGTATGTTCATTTTAGCTTACTGCTGTAGTTTTGTATAGGTAAGATGCAATTGGAAAACAGTGTCAGCTTTATGCACTGTTCTATTGTGCCTGCAGCTGTATTATGGTGTGTCATCCACATATGTGTAGAAAGATGAAAAAACAGAAGCAGCTAATTTGTTTTATTTGGTTTAAATGGAATCTCTCTAATATATTTTTGTAAAGAAAACTTTATATAAATGATCATGATGTTCATGGGTAATTTGAGATGTCAGACATCCGTAGCATGACTTAGAAGTGCCTACTTTGGGAAGGTTATGTTTAACTGTAAACAAAAAGGAGGTAACTTTTCCCGGCAGTAGGGATTTAGGGATCATGGTAGAGTCAAGACTCTCCAGCATTAGGTCTCTTTTGGTCTCCTTGTGGTTAGTGATTTTGAGGTGAGGTGAGGTGAGTTGGCACGTGATTTTGAGGGCTTATACTTAAAGTCCTCACCTGCTAAATGGGCTGCTTATAGGAAGTGCCATACTGAGTGATTAACTCATTTTCTGATTGCTTGGAATATACACATTTTTCTTTAGGACCATTTTTACATGTTTTAAGATCCAGACCACAGACTCATGAGAGTATTTGAATTAACAAGGCTCTGAAGTTACATAAGAAATTACATGTAAATTTTCCGGGATGCAGTGACAATTGAATAAATAAATTAAATAGCAGTTCCCTGTTTCAGAGTGAAGATATTTCAGCTGGGAATACATCTTCAGAAAAGTACTCCAGCTGTGTGCCACAGAGCAGTCAGAGTGTTTAGTTGGCCTGACTGAATTAACCACTGTCAACGAAATATTGTATGCTCAAACTAAATACTACTGGATCTGCAGCTTCATGAGGGAATGGACAGCATTCTCAAGAATGTAGTGAAAAATTGTGTTTACATTTTGTGCATTGTGTCAGAGAGACATATGTCTCACATCCCATGTCTCCTAACATCATAGAGACAGTGTATGTGTGCTTAAACTGGAAGATCTCTGTTCATAGCCAATCAGGATGCCTAATGGGCTGAACTTAAAGCATCTCAAAGCTATGCTTGACTCACTGTTGGAAGTAAATACAAAGTTCCACGTAGGTCTAATTTTTGGAATCAAAGACTTGGTTTTTGTTTATAATAGATAACAAAATAAACAATTGAAAGGTAAGTTGCTTACCTAGTTTGAAATCAGAAGAAGAACTAAATCCCATGTTTTTAGTTGTCTGTTTACTGTCTGAAAAATATGTTTATATAATTATTGTTTTTTTTCTGCGTATCTGCCTCCTATGAAACGTTTGTCTTTAAATGAAGAGAGGGCTGTAAAGCAAGTTGGTAGATATTTTAAGCCAGGATTTTTTTAATGTTTGTTTGCATGCATTTCAGGTTTTGGAAAAAGTTAAGTAATTGCTTTTGTTGTAAGATATAAGGCTTTTTTCAATTTGTATATCATACTACAGTCCTGTTATCTTGGCACTGTGACTACTTATGTTACAAACTGCATATGAATTGAAGACCCATAGTTGTCCACGGTTTATTCTAGAAACAATGGGGAGGCCCTGTGTACCACTGTTTACAGCAATACTTGAAGCTGTCATATGTCAGTGGTTCTTAAATGTCTTACCTTATATTCTGTTTTCTAAAAATTGGAAAATCTGCTTGAAGTGTTTTCTTACAATGAATGCTGCCTTGGAAGTGATAGATCACTCTGATTTGGAAATAGTAATGAAATCTGAAGTGCCTGTTGATAGTTAACATGGTGAGAGAGGAGCTGGGAGTGCCAGACAAAATGAGTATTCATGAAGACAAACTGCATCTTTCAGAATGAATAATACTTCAGTATTTTAACAAAGAAAATGTTTTTAGGATGACATGTATAAGAATGTAACACTGTACCCCAGTATTGCTGTTTTATTTTAAAACAGAGTCCATACACAACAACTCCGCATTGAATAGTGTCTACATTCTATTTGGTGATATTTTCTTTGGAAACGAGAGTGTCTTTACTAAGACGGAAGAGTAGATGGAAAATTGATTTTTTTGCAGTACACAAATAAAAACAATCTGTTAGTAAATCTATAAATATATTCTTTTTGTTTTAGGAAACAACAGCAATTTAAAATCCTCTCTCAGTGAGGTGGCCTAAAATTAAAAGAAAATGAAAAATTCTTTGTGGTCAGGGGGCATTGAGTCAGTTGGAATTCACGTCCCTGAAGCACTCAGCCTGCTCAAGTGGGATAATGGGAATAATAATTAATAGGTGAAACAAACTTCTACTCAACCAGCAAAACAGTAAGAATGATTAATTAATGGTGTTTAATTTCATCCTAAGGTGTGCAGAAACAAGAGGTGGTGTGTAAAAGGCTGGATGACAACTCTGTTGTACAAAACAATTATTGTGACCCTGACAGTAAGCCTCCAGAAAACCAAAGAGCCTGCAACACTGAGCCTTGCCCACCTGAGTAAGTTAATGATCACTAAGATGTATCTGTTTTGCATTTATAGAAAAGCCTTTATAATATGTAATAAATCCTGATGATCAAATGTAGTATAAAATTCTGATCTAGCATGAGAATTCAGTCTTACTAGACAGGATATTTTATTTTGGATTTTGGCTATGGTCTCTTGCTCCTCTGGATCTTTTTTTTTTTTTTTTTTTTTTTTTTTTTTGACATAGTAGAGGCTTTATTTGGCTGAGAAACAGTGGTGTTTGAACAGCTGCTCCACAAGCAGCACTGACAACACTGTGAGTAAAAAGTAAAAAATACTAGCAAACTAGCTTATTAAGACATCAGGTGTGGTGAATAGTGCTGAGAGCAGAACTGGAGACTGTTCTTATAGCACTAATGATGGAAGAATTTTGAGGTGAGAGGAGGATAACTTTCCCACAGTTAGGAGGATGCACTAAATGTTGCCAGATTGCTAGGTGTATTATGTTATAATTTGGTTTGACTTCTTCAAAAGGGGAGTAGTAAACATGTAAACAGCTTAGTATACCGAGTGATTTACCTGTAATAGTTTTGCCAAGCAGCTTTATATTTGTGATTCTTAGCGCTGTACAGTAATGTGTGTTTTTAGGATTAGGTGCATACTTCATTAAGTTTATTTTATATCTGGCTGGGGAACTATCTAACACATATTGAAATTATAATCAAAAACAAAGCTGCTGATTTGTTCAAAAAGGAAATTTGGCAAGAACCTATCTGTTACATAGCTTAGTCTTACTACAAAAACTGTCCAGGAATGACTGTGATGTTTTGCACTGGAAAATAATTTCAGCATGTGTGCAACATTTCCTTCTTAAATTTTTGAAATTGTAAAACATGGAAAAAATGGGAGCCTGTTGATTTACAAGCTCTGGTTTGTTTGATATTCTGGTGATACTCTGTACATACGTTCTAATTGGACATAAAAGTTATTAATGCTGACTAATATAGATAGCGTGCAGCAAATAAATACTTTGGTCTCTTTCAAAAAATGGTTTGACTGTAGTATGTAAGGCACAAGGAAGAAGGAGACAAGACTTTACTGCATTAAAATCCAGCGGGTGTTCATGAATCCAGTTTTTTCCTAGAGTATTAACTGATGCTTGGGTTGCAAGATGGCAGTCTTCTAGATTTATTCCCCCTATGTCATTTTCAGAAATAAAGCTGTTAGATTCTTCTCACCTTGAGTATGAGTGTGGATGTGCTACCTCACAAAAAAGTCTACAACAGGTCTAAATTACTGTCACCACAGTCTGTGTGTAAATACATGCTTATCCTTCAAGGATTTGTAGCTGGGCTCTGCTTAGATAACACTGTTTAGTAAGTAAATGCACTAACTGAACTCTCATACCATGTATGTAGGAGCAGAACTTGACAAGTAGTAATAGCTTAGTCAGTTCCTTTTAACAAATGCATCCCTATCCCATCCCTTAGCAATTAACAAATTGTCACTTCTAAAAGTAGTTCTGGAAGTTATTCTAACATAGGTAGTTTTTTTTTTCCCCAATGACTTCAAAGGAAAAAAAAGGAACCAATAGCAGGACAGTTTTTTGTTATCCATCCAATACAGCAGGCAAATGCATGAACATAGTAAAAACCAAATCACCAACATTCAGAAAGTGATTGTATGTATTAATGCATTGCATTAATAAGCATATGCTTGCATATTACAAAGCACTTAATCCCCCATTTCCCTGCAGTCTGGTGGTCTGCACAGGGTGAATACAGTGTGCCAACTGCTAAGAAAAGCTTCTTGCTTCCTTAACCTTCCAAGTTGTCTAGGTGAAGGCTGTTCAAATACCGTCTTTGAGATAGTTTGGGAAGAAGCTTGACCATTTTTGGCTGAAAGATTTATCAGTCTAGCAAGGCTTACTCTTTAAACGGAGTAGTTAAATAGTATTCTTAAATTAACACTATTCCAGTTTCCTTCTGGTGATTACTAAAAACAATGATAATGAAAAGGCTTATGTAACTCCTCCTGAGTGAATGCCAGTGACATTATATTTGAGGCTCCTAACATCAGCAAAGACTGTATTTGATCGCATTGCAGTAAGAAATGCATAAAGCTTCAGATTTTAAGAAAATATATACCTGACTATCTCTGGATCTAACAGATTGTTTCATAGGCTTTTTTCCTAAGAAAAAAATGATAATATTATGTTGTGATAGAATGTTACCTGAGAATGCATGTGAGCAAATCATAGTGCCAACTAAGAATTAACAGTGTAGCTTCTCCAAAGCTCTGAAAAGCTTCTTGCTTCCCCTGTCATGGTAAAAGCATTAGTTTGTTGGCAAAGAGTCACAAATGGATTCTCTTTCACTGTGATAGTAGCGGAATATGACATATCTATGCATCTCTCTGACTCGCCTTAAAATTAAAAAAAAAAAAAGGAAAAAAAAAGTTGCATTGATCCAGGTTCATAATAGAGTAATTTGTGTAAAACAAAATAGGATTGCTGCACATATTTTTGACTGGGGCCTCAGACAGTGACACTTTACGATGCTGCTCCAAGCACATTTCCATGAGCATCAGTAGTAATTGACTTGCCTGACATTTTTTGCATGTTGGCACCACATGGTAACATTCATAATCATACGAAAAATAATCCCCTGAAGGACCAATTCTGAGATCAGTTGTTGCAATTATATGAAAAAGGCAAGCATCTTGCCTTATAACATATTCTTTAACCTGCAGCAGTGGTTCACAAACATTTCCAATTGCAGACCATCTTCAAATGGATAATTTCATGCAAGTCCAGTGGAAATCTACTTAAATGCCTGAAGTTTTGTCAGACTCAATACTCCTTTCTAACTGCTGTAGTCTAGGCTGAAAATAGCAGCTGCAGAAAATAAATAGTGTTTACTGGAAGGTATGATTTCAGTGAGGCATGAATTAAAATGGCGCAAGTTTCTACTTAATGTCACTTTGAGTAGGTGTACTGTTAACAGTGATAGTAGATGAAACTGTTTGTGTTCTGGGTTTGTGCAATAATCTACTCAATTTCTGACATGCAGTAATAGACTTTCCTAACTTTTTCTGTTCAGATGGTTTATAGGAGATTGGTCAGAATGCAGTAAGACCTGTGATGGAGGAGTGCGTTCACGAACAGTTCTCTGTATCAGAAAGATTGGACCTTCTGAGGAAGAGACACTGGACAATACCAACTGTTTAACACACCGGCCTATTGAGAAAGAGCCCTGTAACAATCAGTCCTGTCCCCCACAGTGGGTCGCTTTGGACTGGTCAGAAGTAAGGAAATTTTGCTATGTTAGCTCAATAAGACAAGAGCTCTGACCAATGAATATTGGTACATTTCCTACTGCTGCTCACCATGTGAAGTATTAATAAGAAATTCAAAACTTGATTCATTTGGATTACCAAATCAGCTTTTGTCATTCATATTTTTCTTCTTTTTTTCTGTGTTGCCATTTCTGTTATTTCGTCAGATAATTATGACTAGTTGTTATTAATCATAGTAGAAAAATAGTATAATACAAGAAAGCAACAAAATAGAAAAAAAAAATAGAAAAGCATTTGTTATCAGGTGATTGTGTTAAAGAAAAATTTTGTATTTCCCTTGGTTCTTGAATAGGTGAATAGCTGAAGAGAGGAGATGATGAATTTACAATATCAAAAGCCGAAGTAAACTGCTAGCTTTCTGTGAAGTAACGGTGGTGATGTAAAGGATCACCTTTCTTAGCAACTTGCTGTAAGAAGCAGATATGAAAATTGTTAATCACTCAATTGTAGAAAGAGCATCTTTTGTTAAATATGGTGATACTTATTACAGCATAAACCAAGACGCACCATTGCTTCAAATATAAAGTATAAAATGTGAAGTATGTTAACCAGTGCAGCTTAAAGAAGGCAGAATGATCTGTGATACAACCGAATTGAATTTGAACACATGCAAATCACAGTGCAAAAGTGCCTTTGTACTTTTTCAGATACACACTCTTCTAGACTCTTTAGGCCACACCTCTTTTTATCTTGAAGTAGCCTTTGGAGTACTTACAAATTATGTCTATGTACTTGCAAGTACTTACAAGTTATGTCCTGTCTATTTCTCCACTGTCATATGCGGCCATATATATAATTACTTTCATAAATTGACTAAACTGTGTATTATTTGTGTCTTTTATTTGGAGTTTTCATACTTCTTCCTTGAAACTTACTTGTTTTACTCTTTGAGTTGCAAGAAGTGCTCTAATTCCATTTCATGCTAGCTTATACCAGTTTGCTTTTGTTATCGGCAGTAAACTCTTCTTTTCTTCCTGCTCATCATCAGAAAGGAATTAATTCTGATCACATTCTAATTTCCTATTCAGTTTGAAGTCTGTGTATAAGGAGATTTCACATGTGCCTTATTCTTCTGTTTCCTGCTTCTACTGAAAAAAAACCAAAAAACTATTATAATATACTGTGTATTGGTATACTCTAAAAACCTTTTTCTGTACCACAGCCATAATATACTGTTTACTTAGAGCCATCTTATATTCTGTTGTCATATCCACATCTTTATCTTCCTTTTTTTTTCACTGCAGCTAATGATATACCACTTAGAATAGTGCTTCTTGTTTCTTTTGGAAATGTGCTCTCTTACACTTCATACTGCCAAATTGCACTTCAAGTTATCTTTATCTTGAAAGTTTACAGTTCCTTCTTTAGACATATTTTTGTAGCAACAGGATCAGTTACTAGTTCTCGCTGCTAATTTCAGTAATATGTGTAACACTATAGAGCTGAAACTACTTTTGTATGATTATCATTAAGTAGACTGAGGAGAAATGTGAATCAGTCAGTCGCATGACTGATCCAGGATGATCTTTAGGTCGCATCTCTCAAGCTGCATTCAGGATAACCAGTTACACTCCCACTTTTCAGAGGCCCAGATAGTTTAGAACTATCGCCCCTTCTTTGTCTGAAAAAATGAAAGATTATTAAGAATAAGCTGGAATGATCTTCCGTTGATATAGTCACGATTGATTGTATACCATTCTCCATATACGTGCTTGCCTTTAAACTGTCAGTCGTTCAAAAATAAATTATAAATCACAGAATATAAAGAAAGTTAATGTGCTTGTGGTTGCACAGATTTCTTCTATGTGCACGTCCTTTTATCTCCAGAAATTGTTGCAACTTTTGGAAATTCAAAGCATGAAGTGGAATGCCACTAGGCTTCCTCTTTGTACTAATGCCCATACTAGTAATACAAAGGAGCTCTTATGATATATTTTATTTAATGCAAGTAATGCAGTTCACAGAACCACAGAATGGTTAAGGTCGGCAGAGGCCTTTAGAGGTCTCTGATCCAGCCCTCCTGCTCAAGGAGGATCACCTAGACCACACCCAGGACCATGTCCAGATAGCTTTTGAATATCTCCAGGGATAGAGACTCTATCTATTATTAGTTAGTAGTGGCTTAAATATTACAGGAATATTTGAAAGTAGTAATACCTTCCTGTTAAAATACAGTGTTGAGAGCTGTTGTAAAAAGTAGTACATCTCCTTGCTATCTGAATTTCATTCCTATATAATATAATCTACATCTGTTCTTCTTAGCTGAAGAAACTACTTGTGTAGACATTTTTTCCTATTACGTACTTTATTTTTCTTTGAACAATCGAAAAATGTCAGTTTGCTGTACTGTTGAACTGTCTGGTTTTATTCCATAAGAAATTATGAACAAAGTGCCGTTTTAGTGAATTCTTATGTAAAGAAAGTTATTTTAAAGCACAGTGTGAACTTCCGATTGTTTTGCTATTTGTTTTGTTCTCACTAATTTTACATACAGATGTTTTTGTTTATGCCCTGAATCTTCTGTTACTTGTACCAGGTCTTATAGATTAATTAGATATTGTAAAGTAGTTAGTCATTCACAGAATAGACATAATTCTATCTCTAGTTTTATACAGCTTTAAGATAGTTTTTTCTATTTAAAAAAAAATCATCTTTGTATCCTGAAGCCTATGGAAAAGCAGTTCCTCTCAGCAACTTTAGGGTAGGACCTTGAGAAACCTAGAAATGACACAGTGAATTTTAATGTGTGTCTTATTCTACATGAAGAGTTCATATTTTTACTCCATTGTTTGCTGGCATTTCACACAAGAAGTAGAGCATCAAAAGCGAGGAAGAAAAGATTTTAAATGGCCTTTGTCCCAGTCTAGTAAGACACAGTGTATTCCAGTACATCAGGAATAAGACTTGGAAAGGGCAGAACAGGAAGGAGTGAGAAAGAAAGAGTGGATGACTGGTAAAGGATGTTCAGCTGGAGACTCTTAGATCATGTCTTTGGCATAAATAGTTTTTAAGCTGTTTGTGACCGTTACCGTAGTACTTCATTTCTGATTGGAATTTCTTACCATAGTACTTCATTTCTGATTGGAATTTCTAACCATTATCTCAATGTAATCATGTCATAGTATCCATTTGATTAATTATGGAGACCTGACTATTTTAAATACTCTAAAGTATAAGCATTCCCCTGTAGCTGCCTGTACTAGGATATTGTTCTTGGGACTTTGAACTCTGACTCTTCCACCTCCATGCTTTTATACAGTAGAAACTAATTTATACAGTAGTCACTAATTACACTGAGTTCAATAAGAGCAAGTTCTGGATTCTACATTGGGCAAAGAGCAACACTGGTTATATGTTCAGACTGGGGAACGAACGGCTGGAGGGCAGCCCCACAGGGAGTGATCTGGGGCTCTAGCTGTTCGCAAGCTGGCATGTGCCTGGCTGCCAAAAACACCAGCCCTTGGGTGTACCAGGCCCAGCACTGCCAGCGGGCAAGGGGAGAAGCTGTCCCTCTGCTCTGCATTGTGCAGCGAGTGTCCATGGAGTGCTATGAAGGTGGTGAAGATTGTACAGGGGAAGATGTAGGAGGAGTCTGAAGCCCCTGGGTGTGCTCAGCTCAGAGCAGAGGAGCTGAGGGGAGGCCTGATGGCAGCTGCAGCTCTCATGGGGAGCAGAGGGCAGTGCTGAGCTCTGCTCTGTGTGACAGTGACAGGGCGCGAGGGAACGGCATGGAGCTGTGCCAGGGGAGGGCAGCTGGGGGTTGGGGACAGGGTCTGCACCACAGGGCAGTTACACCCTGGAACAGGCAGGCAAATCTCCAAGCTGCTGGGGTTCAATAAATGTTTGGACAAAGCTGTCAGGCACAGAGTTTGAATTTTGGGTGATCCTGTGTTGACACAGGAGTGGAGCTTGATGATCCTTGTGAGTCCTTTCCAACTGAGGATATTCTGTGATTCTTGAGTAACATCAGTTTTCCCATTTGAGAAGTTACATTTTGCAGTAGTTGAGCTTTGATGGAGTTCATCTGCACTCTGAAAGTTACTTCTGTTTTTTTGGTTTGTTTTTTTTTCCAGTTAATAGCACTGCAGAAATAGTGATTTATTTGGAAGAGATGTATCAGAGGCAAGAACATTTTCTTTGCATCCATATTACAGTTAGTCATGACTTCCACAAGTCAGAGATTCTGCAACCCTGCCATGTAGGGGTACAATATTTTCTGATTTTGTTTGTATGGGTATTTTGTCTTTCATTTGTTTTGGAGACATACTGCTGTGTTTAATTTTACTGATATTTTTTGTTCATTCAGTATTATTGTAGGGAACCTGTTTTCTGTTCACTTTCATTTCTGGGTATAGGGTGCAGTCTGTCTTGCTTATTATAATTTTTTGGGTGCTTCAAACTGGACTGGAAAATAGATGCACCTAATTTTGAGTGCTGATCTTCAAAGTATTGTTTGCTACCATTTTCTTGAGATTATGAAACTTTGGATTTTGACATCTATTTTACCGATTATCAGAAGTTCTGCTTTTTGCCTGTCTTGATACACGAGAGAAGCCATATGCCAAACTCTTCCAAAGGCCACACGTGCTGGACACCTTTCTACATAGCCTCTCCAGAGGCCTCAATTAAGAAGGCATTATTTAAGCATGTCCAATGAACTGAGTTCTATGTGAGTTACAGCAGTAGCTACCAGTCTGCTTTAAGAGTTGGCTGTGCTAGATGATTGTTTGCATTTTTATAGTATTTTGAGTTTTAGAATGTGATGCTCAGAGTGCAGAACACAGATCTGTGCAACTTTAACATTAAAGTTTCACATCTCCCTGTCTCCTGCTGCTTTTACAGAGTCAATTAATAACTGATCTGTATAGTGCCCTTGCAGTGCCAAGAAGGTTGTTTCAACTTTCTCTCTCTTGTTGACATTTCATAGAATTCATTGTAACCGAGAAATGAAATTGAGTGAGTGGTTTTTAAGCCCTTCACTCTAGTTAAGGTTAAAGTCCACCTCAGCTAGGAAAGGGCACTTTCTTCTAGTTCTGTTTTTATATTTTATGTGAAATATTTGTGGAAAAAAAATACATGCAATATTCCATGGAATTTGGACCAGAACAGTGGAATCATGATTATGATGCAAAAGATCTGACTTATTCGTTGTCATTCTCTTCTACTCTCTACTTAGTATTGAATTCTTTCTGCATTTCAGCCAGAGGTACAGATCTCCTTCTCTGCCTTCTGTTAATTTTCTAGTAGAGATGTATTTAGGGTACTCAAAATTTGTGTAAAAAAAAAATAAAAGCGAAACAGGGAGCTTTACTCAAGTTTGTCTCATACCGATAGATGTGGGAAACCTTTTTACTTAGCAGCAAAGCTTTTCTTAAAACTAACCTTGAAGTCTTCATATATGAATCAAATAGGAATGTGGTTGCATAAATAAAAAAGGAAATCTACTTTTACCAAGTTAGAACAGACAACAGCCTTAGCTTAATACAGCAGTCATCAGCCAGCTTGTTTGTGTTGTAAGCATTTTAAAATTACCATCTTGGGAAAATTATAATTATGGTTCACTCGTAATAACATAAATATATTCTACTATTTTTCCGTAATGATATTTCTGACACATGAACAAACATTTTACTGGAATTTTCATTATATGTTTATATCAATATTTTTTTCAGTGCACGCCAAAATGTGGCCCTGGATTCAAACACCGAATTGTTCTGTGCAAAAGCAGCGATCTTTTAAAAACTTTCCCAGCTGCTCAGTGCCAAGAGGAGAGCAAACCTCCAGTCCGAATCCGCTGTAGTTTAGGTCGATGTCCTCCTCCTCGCTGGGTTACTGGAGACTGGGGACAGGTAAGATAGTCCATACAGATATTTATTGCCATTAATCTGCTACGTGTTATCCATCCATCTAGCACCTTCTGAGGGTAAAGATGTTGCTGGAAATAAATAAGAAGTAGTTCCCATGTCTGAAGTAAGAAGTTTTCCTGTTTATCTCAAATTTAAATATGGTGCCAGGTATTTGTTTGCTGAACTTGACTCTTGACAACAAAATTTCTACTGGATAAGTGTCCGTATGTGTTTTTTATGAAGAAACTATTCCGTACAACAGCTTTATGAAAAGGAAATTTATGATAACAGCAGCATTTCGAACTTTTGTATTTTGTAGACGCATAGAATTAGTTTGAGAAATTTGATGGAAATACAAAGCCATCTGTAATATTTGTATATTGCACTGTACAGAAAGATACATAGCAAGGAAAAAAAACTTAGCTCTATGATCTTATGTAAAATATGCTAAATTATTGAGGATATAAGATGTTACAGCTCCGGCTGCATTGTGCTGCCAGTTATGTGGTGTTTCTGAACAGTTTATACTGAGTTTCCTTCTTTCATCATGTTTTTGCATCCTAATTATGATTAATGGCCTGGTATGAAATAACAAGTTGCTATTTTTTGCTATGTTTTTTCTCAGTAAAGAAAATAAATGAATAAAAGCCAGTAATGAAAATAGTTTAGCCTAGCTAACCAGGGGACAGTCATTTGTCTTGTAACAGTCTAATTAATTTGTAGTCCGTATTTTCTTTCCTGCTGGTTGTCCAGACACTTATTTTTCATAAATTTATGTAAGTCTTAAAACCAGACTGTTTGATTACAGAAATTTTAAACAGCACTGAAGTTACAAAGTATTTCTATTTGAAAGATACTTGTCTTTGTCCTTAAAGAAGTTCTTTAGCAGATTTGAGTACTTGTTGTATTTCATTTTATTTCTCTTTGTTCTAAAGTAAACGATTTCTCTCTTGAAAATATACACTTAAACTCGAATGTGGTATGTGAAATGAAGTAAAGTATGTTTTCATACCTCAACTCTGATCTCTTTTGTGAGCTAAGATCGGATTATTGTTTTTTTCTTCAAAAGAGAAATACATGTTTAGAGTGTCAAGTAGAAAAATGCTAAATATTTTATGAAAATTATTTTCTGTATTGACCAAATCTGTCTAGATGCCTTTCTAAGGGCATCTATGTGTACTGTTCCTAATTACTTTCCTTTATCTCGTTTTATACTTAAAATCTGGATCCAAGTTTATTTCACTTTTGTATATATTTTATCTTCAGTGTTCTGCGCAGTGTGGTCTTGGGCAGCAGATGCGAACTGTACAGTGCCTCTCATATACCGGACAAGCATCCAGTGAGTGTTCAGAAACACATAGACCTCCATCAATGCAACAGTGTGAAAGTAAATGTGACAGTACTCCCATTTCCAACACAGAAGGTAAGTTTACTATCTCAATATAATTTAATCTGGGAAGAATGAAATAAGTTGATCAGTACTACTGTATTCTTTTATTAATAAAACTCAAATAATTGCCCAGCCTGTGCTTTTTTTGCAATTATTTTCTAATTAGACATTGTAGTTCCAAGGTGAAGTTAATGAGAAGCTAAATACAGGTTCTTTGTTTAAAAACAGGCAAGCTATATATAGTTGCAGACAAAATACTACAATTTTATGTAATTTAGTTTCCAGTTTCTTTATTGGTTCAATGGAAATGTTCGTGACAGCAGGGAGAGTGTAATATACTTCTTAATCCACCAAGTTTATACCTACTCCATCAGTGATTACCATATGAAGAGAAAAGTAGTTAACTGCACATTCAATGAAAACCAGGAACTGTCGATTCCGTGCTGCATGGTACTACAATTCTGTTTGTGTACTTCAACTTTTCAGCTTATTCTAATTAACATTAAATTTCCTTTATCTGTAAAACTGTCTGTCAAATGGAGATATTTTGATGAAACAAAGCATACAAAAATCTTAGCAGAATTGCATTGACAGTCATCTGTGAGAATGTTAACTTATAGTTCTGTAGTTTTAATTTTAAATAGGGGCTTTTAATCCCATGTTATTGTTTAAGATACATCTTCATAATAGATTTGTCCTTTATGATTTTAATTTCCTTTTTAATGGTGCGCTCTTAAGTAATCTTTAGGCTATTATTATCAGTCTAGGAGACTTTCTATCCTTTAAAACTGAAAGCCTATTATTTTATTTCTAACCATAGATAGTATCTCTTTTCCAGTGGAGGGAAAGTACTTCTATGTGGGCATGATTAACTCTCTGTCTCCTCTTAATTTCAAGATGACGAGCTCCTATCATTATTTATTGTCATTACATTAGTAATTTCTTAAAATTATAAAAATACCCTGTTCCCCTGTAGATGGATACCATCAGGCAGTTACTGTCTGTGAAATACAGACAGTTCATAGACTTCAAAGTGGAGTTTTGCAGGGTAACTATAAAAAGCAAGGTTGTTGGCAATAGTGTTTTTCAAGGACCAACTCCTTCACTGGAAGAATTAGGGGATTTGTGATATTCCAGATGGACTTCTGTGCTTTGGCCTGCAGTCTTAAGTTGGTGAACTGTATACTGACAGCCATATAGCCTTGTTAGCGCAGTACTATACTTGAGCAAATAAAATCTAGGAGGAATTAAGAGGAAGAAATACAGCACGATCTTGTCCAGTAGATATGTTCTCGACCGTCACATTGCCACTTGGCACCTTTTTTTTTTTTGTTTCGCACTGACGATATTTACTGGAAGCCACTAATTATTTGTTAGTGGTTAAGTGGCTCCAGTGGCACAGGTAAATGCAGTCTCAAAATTCACTTAAGAATTTAAAATATCTTTATCCTTTCAAAAGATCAATCTATGAACTACTAGAGAGCTCGATCCCAAATATGACAAAAAAAAAAAAAGTGTTTTAGTTTTTTTCAATATTTTTGCAAGCATTTTAGTATATATCCTAATTTATTAAAATTTTCAAGTTGCTATTAAATACAAAATATAAGAAGCACAAACTGTATTTGCAAAATAGTATGCATGTATTGCACATTTTCTGCTTATACATTTGGTCTTAAAAATCCTTAGACTGAAGAGAAGCTGACATCTCCTGTGTTAGTGAAGTTTTACCCTTTAGGTAGCAAAGCACATCTTTTTTTTTGCGTACTGGAGATAATAGAAAGCTTTTAAGATTTCAAGAACAGACTAATCCTAAAGAGCACAATGGATCTCAGATCTTTTTGAAATAAAATCTGGTCGTTAGAAAGATGAGGAGTTCTAATATATCTAGTGTATCTTTCTATTTCTTTTCATGTACCAGTTTTAGCAGTGTTTGTATTGTTTGTTTTGTTTTCCTTTTAACACGATGAGTTGATCATGATCTAAGCAAGTGAGTTCTGGTATTTCCTTGCCAGAGATACTTGTGAAAAGGGCATTCTGTGCCCTTATGTATGCATCTGTTTCTCTTCAGGTACAGTGGATTGTATACTTTGTGCCTGTATTTTGAGCTTCATGGAGGAAAGGTTTTACCCTTTGGGAGTGCATGTATGTAGCAGAGCATATCTGTTTGCTTACAAGGCCTGTGTCCTCATGCAACCAACTAGTACTGCCTTGTGCTTTGGGTCCCACTGTAGGAAAGAAGTACCTTCAGCCACTTGATCAGTGGTTTGGAGCTTGAAGGTTACTCTGACATTGAAAAACCTGTGCTTTCATGGTTGTTCTGATCCAAGATAAGAATGTATGTATTTTTCAGGAAGCTTGAGTTGCTCCATTGTATATTGATAATTTTGGTCAATTTGGAAGCACTTTCCCAAGGAAAGTGTAGGTCATTTACATAAAACAATAGAAAAAAAAATTAAGGGATATACTATTAGTAAAATAAAACTAAGATATATCTTGTAAAATTAAATATCTCCTTTAGATCTTTTTTCCCCATTAAACTCTTTGTTAGAGATTTAGAATATTGTCGACAAGGTTTTGAAGCAAACGTTGTAGCATTACATTTGCTCTACAGTCAGCATGTAATACGATTTGAAATTTATTCAGAATGATTTTATTTTCTAAGTCTGCTGAATCTAGACTGCTGAATGCCACCTGAAACTTTACCTGATGAACAGTATAGTCTAATTTTATGTTATTTCAGTTCCCTTGTATTTTGTGTAGTTTGCCTTTACAGAGTTTAGAAGGTGCAATGGCATTCTGTGGTTTTTATTAATGTAATGTGATACATAGTATTATAATATTGTCTGATGTGACCAGAAAATTCAGGAAACAATACAGTAATGTATGTAGTTCATTGCAATTTACTAGCAGTAGTTAGTAGTAACAAAAAAAGATTCACCCTCTTCCATTCAACCACAGTGAAAAATAGGCTACTGTGTCACCCACCTTATCTATTTCAGAACTATTTTTGGAACACAAGGTGTGGACACCTTCCAGGATATTGTCTTTCTTCTGTCCAAATTGCAGTGGCTGAACAGTGTCCAGATTAGTCAAGAGGAAGAAAAATGTAAAGAAATACGAAGTAGGATAATTCCACATAGCAAAAACGGAGATAGCAGCTTTACCTGTATATAACTAAATCCAATGTGTATGAGTTTGTTTTTAAGATTTTGGGAAATTTTACGTTAAGATCAAGCAAATCTTTTTATTCCTCACTTTGTTTACAATTCATTGTCTGTCTCTCCCATATTCTCTGTCTTCATCAACATGGGGACTGAAATATTTCTGTAACATAATTGTCCTCTTTTGGGAAGAGGCTTCAAAATAAAAATAGTGACTGGCTGCAGTTGCTGATAGATATTTCTGTGCTTCACTCAGCTACGTGCAGTGTTTTTTCTTCTGACATTCAGAAACCAAAAAAATTAGAAAAGTTGTGCTTAAAATATTGAATAGCAGAAGTAAAGCAGGTGCAGTGAAAGTGCTGTATCTGAAATGAAAATTTAAATCATTTTGTGCCTCTACTTGTCTAGCTAAAAGCACACATTTTGCCATGATAAGAAATACCATTCAGTACAGTCCGTTAAGTTCAGACTCACTAAGGCTTTCCTAGGTTTAAATACTAAAAATTCTCGTCTTCACTCTGTCTTTTTGGGATGTGAAATACATATATAGAAGGAACAAAATAGGAATATCTGAAGGATTGTACTTCCTGATTGAGTTTATTTCAGTACTACTTTTTGCTTTTCCTACCTGCTTATTTTGTCTGAATGTTGTCTTTTTCACACTTTGATTGCAGACCACCTGGGAATCAAGGACTTTTAATTTATTATACCTTGTAGCAACAGAATCCTGGCCCTCAGTCTTCTCTTCTAGATAACAAATCACTACAAAATAATATAATATTTAAAATACTGCTAGTTCCTCTCCTTTTTATTCATGTATTCATAGCTGTTGTAATCTGAGAAATGTTGGAAAGGGAAACCAGTATCAAATGCAACATCTTAGAATTTTTTTAGACAAAATGTTTTCTGATAAATTCATCTAACTTCATTATTCCCGCGTCATTTCTGCAAATGTGGGTTTTGCTTTTTCTGATTATGCATCCCTTCCATCTTCCTATCTGTGAAGCAAAGCTCGTTGCCAAAGTCATCCTGGAAGACAGTGTGCAAGTGCTTTTAACCAGAGATGTAAATCTTGTAGCAGGTTTCTACCACAACATTTGGTCCAATGTAATTCAAATCTGCAGTAGATTGCAGTAGCAACATCTCAGCTGTATAACCTGAGTGTACCACAGAGTCCTCAGATTAAGCCATATCTCCAGCTGTATCAGAGTAAGAACTGAACATAGCCCAAAACATTCTGTCCCCTATTATCACCTTCTTTCTACAGAAAGGAAATTGAGCCCAAGGAGAAGCATGGTATTTCCAGCATTGCTCATGTAATGTACGCTGACAAGTCACATTACATACAACTTGTATAAGATGGAAATGCAGGATTCCTTTCCTTCATGTGGCAGACAGAATTGTACTCTCTTCCAGAGAAAGATACCTGCCAGTGTAGCTGCTGAGGCAGTAAGCCCAGCTTACAGGGAAAATGCAAGTATGGAAAAAAGCTCTTACATGTCTACTGTAGGCATTAAAATGACTTTTTCTCATGCGTAAAAGAAAGTGTGGACTTATGGAACCAAGCCTAGAATATAGTCCAAAATTCAGTCAAGTTGCTGAACTCACGCTGTTTGTGCCATTATTCATAACACTCTTTGTTTTCCCCATTCCTGTTCACTGCTATGCATATACTATTTCAAGGCTTCTTACAAATGCACAGGCATGGTACCAAATATTGCAAGTCATGCTAGAGTTTGGATAACCTCTGATGGATGAATAAAGTAACTCCTGAGAAAGAAGCAGTAAAAGTATTTCAAGAAAAATGGCTCATAATTCCTACCTGTCTAAAATGGTCATTTATCCCAATAAGTGGTAATTCTTTCAAGACAGAGTGGGCACACTTCTTAGTGCCTGGGTGATAAGCCCTGCAAACTTTTTTATGGCTTCATAAAATACGTGTTTTGTGCACTATGATGGATAAGGAAAAGTGTATCAGGGTGGATTGAAAAAGCAGGAATATGTTAAATCTCAAATTTTCTATATTTCTAATTTTTTTTTTTTTTTATCTTTAATACCCTTAATTATTAGAGTGCAAAGATGTGAACAAAGTGGCATATTGCCCACTGGTGCTGAAGTTCAAGTTCTGCAGTCGTGCATACTTCAGACAGATGTGCTGCAAGACCTGCCAAGGACACTGACCCACAGAAATCATGAGAATGTGCCTTGTTATTATCATTGTGGAAGAGTGTCTATTGAAGAGAGCCACACAGCGGAATAAGATTGACGTCCTTGGAATTGCATTACCCTGTGGAAAACGTAACCACTGGTCAGCCCCAGCTGACAGGATTTCAATATTATTTTAACTTCTGTGAAGTGGGATTTATTCATCCAAAGTGCTGGACACAGTATAAGGAGGGCATGCCAAATTGGAAAGATCCACATAACACATATAGAATAGCTTACTGTGGAACATTTGTGTTCTTTTGACTCAATCCAATAGTCTGTTTACCTCCTTGGACCATTAAAATAATTTTTATTATGGACTTAGCGATGACACTGAATCCATTTGTATTTAAAACTGTTTAAAATGTAGCTGTTATGACTTGGTCTACTATGGAAGTAAAGAAGAATCAAAAAAATGTTAAGTCATAGCTTAAAAATGGAAATTATTCTATCTCATGACACAGCACCACAATTTAAATTATAGAAAGAGTTTGGAAATGTTATTTAAGGAGCAAAAAATAAAAAAAAAGAATATGTATTTTTCCTTCATTCCACCTAATTCCCTTTGGAGTAATCCATATTTCCTGAACACTGCTGTGAGCCACATATAAAGCTATACTCAATAGAACAACCATGAGGGACTTTATTTTAAAAGGTGCAACAGTTATTGCAGTGGTGCATGAAGAACAAGTGTGCTATGAAATGAAATGAAATCTGTGTTGCAGCTTTATAGCCATCTTACCATTGTACAAGCGAAACTGAGGTGTCCACTAAAAGGGAACATATTTCAATTCCATGGGGGAGGCAGACTCCAATGGTAGTGAAGGCTGTATCGCCAGCTCTTTCACTACTACTGTACAGCTTGCTTAGAATGTAAGACTTTGACTCCAGCGCACTTTTGTTTACATCACTATCCACAAAGAAGGAACAATTTAGTGGGCATCCAGATCTGTTACGTGTTACTTTTGATTCTCCAAGACCAAGAAGTATCAGTGCAAAAGATAAGCCTACTGTGTAATAACAACAGTCCTTTGCTGGGAGTTAAATAGATTCCAGATGTTCCCTTCTTTGATACTGTAATGGAAGGGTATTTGTTTATGAGGAAGAATATGTGAGTCTGCAGTTCAGGAGACCATATCATAGTAGACAAGGTTACAACCAAAGACTTGTGGGGATATATAGATTCTGTTTAAATGAGAAGTCAGGAATGTGCTTGAGCCGGGGTACATGCCAGGCAATTAGGGGTAAGGCACACTGGAAAAGGGGTGGCTAGAAATAAGTCTGGCCACCTTGACCTGAATGGCCAAGTACACATTTCAAGCTGGATCGTATTTAAAGCTTGAGGCAGCTTTCAGTATGAGACTGGAGGAAAATCCTGTCTCTGGATTAGTAGCTAGATTCCATATGATTCTAACTATTCCAAATATTCTGCTGCCATACTTCACTTACTTCGTATTAACATAATTTTAATACTCACCAATTACCTTGCATTTTTAAATGTGAAACCAAACTACTTAGGCAATTCATATTCAAGATTCTACCATTAAAAAAGCATAATGTCGTACTCATTTTCCCCTTCACTTCTCAGTTACAGACTCAACAAGGAGATAAGAAAAGTGGGTACTTGTTTATATTAATATATTGTACTTGAACAGTTGCAATTTGCAGCAGGTACTTGATGAATGTGCTTTTGTGTCCATCTATGCCTCCTTTGTTGTAGTGCAATTAAAATTATGTGAACAGTAATGTGTTACAAATTCTAACTCAAATAGCACTTTTTAAAAAAAGTACACTTTTCAGTGAAAAATGATTTCAAAATATGATGAAATTGAAGTATATCAGCATATTTTACCAATAACAAGCCAAATGTGTTGCACAGTATTTACTAATGTGAATTATCATGGAAAAGTAGATACTATTAAGAGGACTCGTACTATGAAATCCCCCTAACGTACTGACCATCTCTCAGTGGGGTTTTGCGTAATCCACATATTCATTACCATCAAATTTTTGTCATCTGCTACCTCTTGCCAGTGTTTTCATTTTGTTATGCCTGTGACCAGTGGAACTCATTTTCAGTTGGCTTGCCTTTATTCATGTATGCTTATCTGCTGCTCTCATCACTATGTAAACAACTCCTGTTAAAACTGACACCAGTAAACAGCCTTTGGGAGTTGCACATATGGATCAGAGGCAGTTTTTAGTCCTTCATAGTTAAGCGAATCAACTTTCTGTGTTCTTTTGACAAAACACCTTGGTGCTAGCATGCCCTGGTTAAGTCAAAAATACAATAAAAGGGAAAGGCGTTGCTAAGGCATTCTCTAAGCAAGAGGCCTCTCTGTATCAGGGTCCGGTTTTCTCCAGGGCATGATTGTGTTTATCAGATAATGTGTCTTTTCAGTTAACAAGAAAAGGGTTTTCTATATGTTTTGTTTTTTTTTACCTCACCTAGGACATGGAAATGGGAAGGAGTGTTTCCTAAGACACATTTTGCTCTCTTACTGGTGCTAGAACACTAGGGAGTCCCATGTTTACTCAATGTAACAGCTCTGAGGCTGGAATTTAAAGAACTCCCTGGAGCAACATTGAATTTTATTGTTAAAGGGAACAAAACAGAATGTATGTGGATTTACAAACTAAGCAACACTTCAGACTAAATCAAAGAAAAATAATTGGTTTCCACAGCACAGTTCATTGCTGCTGCTACGCTGTAGCCAACTATGTAATCTAAGCTAAATAGTGTTATATTCCTAAATAGTGACAATACGTCTATTTGTGTAGGCTATAAATATGACAGGCCTGGAATCAAATAGAATATTTAATACAGAAATCAGTCTGCTGCCAGTACTTTCACTGAGCAATGCTATCAGCTGAAGAAGATCAAAACAAAGGAAAATCTACAGATTAACCCCTTAAGGTGTGTACACCCCAAAATAGGCCATTTTGTTAGGAACTTTGTAATGGAGTGAATGTTACATAGATATCCTTAATAATACAGACTGAAATTACCTTTGTATTATTGTGATTAGTTGCTTATTATTTTATACTCAGTATTAATGTGGTACACTGTTACTTTATTATTATTATTTTTTGCTTTTTGTAAATTATATTCTAATTTATTGTCATGTTTCTTAACACTTGTTGTACATGCAATCTTCTGCTTTTAATGAAAACAAAAATATTGTAACACTTGATGCAGTGAAATTCCACACCAGGCACAAATTTGTTTTTAACATAGACGATTTAGTAAAATAAAACTGCAGCTTTTAAGAATGATACCCATGGTACAGTTGTCTGACTTGCAGTTGCTAGAATTCTGTATGCTTAATGTTTGCTTCATCAGGCGCATCAAAATATATGTGTGAGATGTTTTCTTTCAAGTAACATCTATACATTATGTCAGAATTCTGTCATTCAGCAGTTTGTCATACATAAGCAAAAGAGTAAGGAGAAGGAAAAGTCAAGAATATGATCATGTACTTTATTAAATAATATTTTAGCCTAAGCAATAAATGTAGATCAAGAATGAGATTAATGGCAGCAAAATATCCTGTACTTCTTGGAATGATTTCATTACCAGTCAGTCAACAATAACAATAAAATGTCCTTCTTGCATTGAGCTTTTAAGGTTTTATCTGAAGTTTATCGGAAACTATAAATACAGGGCACAAAGTCGTTTCAGAAGACTTGGTGCTTAGGTCATTGTTGTTGAGAGATGCTTCTTTTTCTTACGTGATGCAGTTAAAATATCCTATATTGAAATCTGTGATGAAATTCTGTAAAATATTTTTATTTCTTTAGAATAAGTTAAAATCTACCTTCTGTTTTCATTAAAACAGTCATTCTTAACAAGAGTCAGAAGCAAAAGAAATTACAGAAACAAATATTTTTACAAGGCATTTTATACTCTTGGTTTTTGTTTTTATTTTTATTCTGTTTACTAATGAGAATTATTCAAAAAACAACTGCATATTTCAAAGACACTGATATTTCTGTCTGTCTTTATTAAGTAGCATTATTGCCTTTCAGTCCATAAATTGAAGATGGAATAGTCTTAGTAAATTACTTGGCATAATAACAGTTTTCTCTGTAATTCCAAAACTCTTATGTCCATTCACATTACAAGTTATTACCTGATTACCAGTCTTACCACTATTGTTCAGTTTTCACTATTCTTTCACCCGGGAGCAATTGTGTTTTGGACTACAACAAGCTGCATATACTGAAACATATGGTCTTCTCTTCTCCTCTTCTGCTACCTTATACCTAACACTACCTAAGCCGACATGGTTCCTAGCACACGTAACTCCCTTCCTTAGATGCACTCTTCCTACATCCCAAACTTCTTTCTAGAGCCAGTTCTGCTGTTACACTTCTTTGTTAAGCTCTTTTATTTTATTTATTTCTTGCGGAGGCTATCTTTCATGGATTACCATTTTTACCTGAAGTTTTGCTTATTCTTCTTCTGATTTCCCTTCTGTCTCCCACAATTGTTTCTTCATTAATAAAATCCCTAATTGTATTTGATCTCTTAGAAAGACTGTCAAAAACCCTCTCCAGAATGCTGAATAGCCCTTGATCGTTTTGCTGACTTTTAAAATTTATTTTTTTTTATTTTATTTCATTTCATTTTATTTATTTGTATTACTAGGAACTAAAATGCAGGACTTCTTTAGACTTTTAATGCAGAAGTCTTTGGGTGAGTTCAGCCAGCCTCATCTGAAGTCAGTCAGTCATCAGTCTGAGAATCTAAGAGAAGGCCATTACTAGGCTGAGGCGGTCATTCTGTGAGAAGTGACGCCCTATTTGGCTGTTTTCCCTTCACCACAAACAACGAGGTGGAAAGGATAGATCATTGCTTCTGTGTGGTCCCTCAGATCTTTGTCCTAGACAGAATGGTGTAAGAGCATTTGCATGCAGTAATCAGGATGGAATCCCAAATGGATTTATAAGGGCTGAGTCGTCCACAAAACAAGGTTCACTACAGCTCTATGGACTTGGTAGCTTCCCAAGTATATGTAGTTCAGCTAAAAGGGGAGTTTGTGTCCAGTTTAGGAAACAGAGCCACTCAGAATGCAGCTCGGTGTCCATTTAAAGATTCTGTGTCCCAATTTTGTTGAGCTTGGTAGGCCACGGTTAGTGCTCATCACAAGTTGTATAGCTGCCAGTCAGAAAATAACTGAAATATGACCTTGCAAGGGTATAAGGATGCATGCCTGCAGTAATAGTGAGAAGATGCCATCTTTATAAGATGTAAGATCTTTTCAGAGAAGACCTGTGATGACTGTTTAATAAATAACCTCACTTCTCTAGTAATCCTGTTTGGAATGGATCCATCTGATCACAGCTTCAGATAGCAAAGGAAGTGTTTTGGAAGCCAGAAGTGAATGCTCAGCCAGAGAAAGCTCCAGGCTTTGGTTGCCATGACCACCCAGAGGGATCAGATTTGGCCTGGCTGGTGAGGGCTAAGACATGGCTCTTAGAAACTGAATTTCTTTAAAGCTAAACACTTCACAGTCAGTGCAGCTTTTTAACTCTCTCCTCCCTCCTTATTCACCTTTTGACATCAAACCCTTTAGAGCTGAACACGTGTTTTTACAATGTTTATAACATAACAAAATCATTTTTCATATTGTTTGAAATCCCATCGTAATATTATTTATCTTTTGTAATGAGAATCAGTCGTGTGTAGGACTGAAATCTCTCTTCCCCTAAAGACAGATTGGTATTGAGTAATACTTCATGTTCAAGTAAGTTGAGGTAACAGTTCTACATGTGTGGGAGTGTCTACCAGTTAAATCTCTGTGGAAGTACATAGACTATAGCAGGAATTTCAGGAGACAAGGTTAAATTGAGAGTTAATCTTAAGTTCTTATTACCACAGTTGCTTAGAGGTCAACTATGCTTACAAAGCAAATCATTGTACAGAAGTGCAAAGCACTTAATAGGGTCAGCGCATTCTATTATCCTTGAATAGTGATCAGAGAGAGTCAGGGCCTGATATGAGTAACAGCTATGTGTATTTGACAAGTTTGCAGTCCATCTCAGGGCTGGCTCATTCATTGCTCAGCCTTTGCACACTGGGCCCGAACTTCTCCTCCCTCCATTCTCTTCTTCCTTTGGGACTACACCACATCGTTTTCACTGTTTTCTGTCATGACTGTGGTCATGAGAGAGTTGTGGTCGTGGAGTGTAGTATTGTTATCTTTGATCTGATATTTTATTTTAACACTTCATTGCATGAAAAACCCTAATTTTTGTCTGGTCTGTGAATTTGTGATAAAGAGTAAAAATTAACTCAGAAACTTAAACAAAAACCTAAAGGAAAATTCTAGACCCAGTAAAATGTTATTACTTGCTTTCAAATGAGAAATTTTTTGTTTTTAATTTTTCAACCACAATAATTAAAGACACACTCAAGATTCTAAGTTCAGAACAGATATGAACAGAGGGAACTGTGTCTGTCTCTTGTTTTTTAGATTCCCATTCACATTTAGCCTTTGCTGCTGAAATGCACTATCAAAACAAGACCTGCAGCAAAAAGGAATCTCAAACATCTCATTTGCCCTTTGTGGCTCAAAGCTTTCTTAGAAGTTTATTTACCAAAGATAAGGTTACACTGTTGAAACCATCCTGTCAATTAGCAGATAACACTTGACTTCAAATGTATTATTCTTCACAAACATTTTATCAAGGGTACTGCTGGTAACTGAGTTTCTGTGGAGGAGGGGAAGTATGACAGCTATAAATAATTACACATATCAGTTAACCACAGCTTGCTCAGAATCATTGTGAAATGGAGGACAAGACAGCTTATTTAAATAAAAAGCAAAAAGACTTCAAGTTGCATTTTGTACCTGTTGCAAAGGCAAAATACAAGGACAAGACAATAGTCTGTTTTGGGATTTCTAGTCAGGCTTAAGAGATTAGCTCGATCTATTACTTCTTGAAGTTATCAGTAAAACTCTTTATAACACAAAATGGCCATGGCCTGATTTCCCTTACCATGCGTTTTCAAAAACTTTTTTGTCCTAATCAGCCTAACAAAGATCTCATTTGTTAAGACATTAACATCCTTCTACAACATATTCCTCTTCAAGATAAGTTGCTGTGCTCTTTATGCCTGTTCTTGCAAATGTGCTGATCGCAAATTCTAATGTTCAAAAAGCTCTGGTGAGCTATGGGTTTCTGACTTCAGTTTCATGACTTCAGCCTTTTCCATTCATGTCCTTTCTCCTTTAGATAGAAAACTGCCCTATGGCCCTTTCCCCCCCAGTATGATCAAAGCACATTTCTGGCACCACAGACTCCATGCTGTGAGCAGAAGATGGGTAGACCTGGTGAATGAGGCTTCAGGAATGGTGGTTGCTTTTACCTGTGGCACCAGGAACAGCAATGCTAGGGCATCTGTCATACTCATCTGATGGCAAATAGCTTTCCTGTCCACTGAGGTGCCCCTCAGCACTTTCTGGAAGTGCTTCGAGGGCCACGGCCAGTGCACATGGAAAGCACATGTAGAGCTGCTGAGGTCCCTCATGTAATGGGTCAGCCACTCTGTACATAGGGAGGCCAAGAGCTGGGTGTGAGTCAGCTTCAGCCAATAAGTCCCAGACCTGGGGAGTGCCATTTGGTAATGAGAGCCCGTGGCTCTCCCCAGCTACCTGGGGCAGGTTAGTCAGCTGCCCTGATGGCAAGTGCTGTCTCACCTGGACAAGTGAAGGGGCCACTGTGGTGAGCGGCCACATGGCTCCCACAGAGAGCTCCCTATGTGTGAGCACCAAGGCCTGAATGGAGGTGAAAGGTGGGCTGGTGAGATTGGGGGAGCCAGTGTGTGGTGTTTCTCTGGGGTGTGCTCACTAGTGAGGTTGAGTAGTGAGCTGGTCCTCAGGACCAGCGGGCTAGGAAGGGGGGGAGGGAGGCATGAGACAGCATAGGTGAGCTCAGAGCAATGAAGGGCTGAGAGGGGATCCTAGGATAGGGGTGGGAGCAAGGGTTAGATTAATTGGTGCAAACCTCAGGCCCTGTCCAGAGATGGCTGTATGACAGCAAAGAAATTGCTCCTGTAGCTAGGTGCAGAGTATATGAGACCCTTAAAAAAGCCTAGTCCTAGGTGAAGGTAAGGAGACTCCCTCTCCTTAGGTCAGGTCTCAGGGTGATGAGTTGAACTACGTGAAATGCTGTGGAGAGCACACACAGGGACTGCAGAAACCCATGTTCAGTGTGTACCCTTCAGTGAACTCCTATGTGTGCTGTTACAAGGGGGAAGCCCTGACTCTGTATTTCAGAAGTGTGCTGAACTCCATACCCCTTATCACAGCCTGTTTTAATTGGTTATGATGCATTTAGAAGATAAGCAAACTGCAAATGAGTGCAAAAAATAGCAGCTGCAAAAATGATGTCCGTAAACATGCCTGCCATGAAGACAGCAGTGTTCTCCAGTGCCAGATACTCAGTGAGTCCCATGTAGTTCTGCTGAGCTGACGAACACTTAGAGTGTATATTGACTCTCAGCTGGTCATCAGGATCCCAAAGATCTGCCAGGAGGTATGTTCCTTGTTAACAGTCTGACACTTACGGCCTTTAAAAAGTAAAACCAAAGTCCAAAAAAGGAGTAAGACTGGGAACAAGTTTTGGTAAACTTTGGACTGATATTTTGATTATCTCTCTGACTTGAGCAAAATAATTGTGAAAGCAGTCACCTTGCATAAGGAGCCTGAGTTTGTGCAAATAGGATGCTGTGGCTAAGTGTAAAAATCCATCTTGTCTTTTTCCTGTCTTTTCAATATTACACACTTTGTGTATTCACTAGCTTATGCTTATTTTCATAAAATTTATGCTCCTCTTGGAGTTTGCTTTTAAAGGCTCATGCATGCGTGGACTTCAGATGTGGAAGTTCAGAAAAACATGCAGTTCAAAATAAGAATAATGCTCAAAAAAAAAAAAAATCTGCAAGTGTCTTTGGGGAAAAAAAAATAACAAACAATACCAAAGCAAAATCAAAAGTCTGGGTTATTGTTCTCTTATTAGACATTTTTTAAACCTCAAGTTTTACTTGCATCACATTTTTTCTCCTCTAGTGTGATGATTAGAAGGAAGAATACTTTTTTAAGGGTGAGATGAGAAGTGGAAAACTCAACAGCTGGATTCAAGTAATTACAGAAGTCTTTCAGTAGAAAACAAATATCATCAGATGTTACAAAATTACAAGGGCTGGCATGATAAATCATAGAATTGTAATGTCCCATTATAGGTGGGAATATACACTTTTTAAGAAGTGTCAATTGTCTTCCTCTGTGAGTGCAACTGTTTATCAAATTCTAAGCCTTTTCCCCATTTCATAAAAATAATGACCTGAAGTACTATGTCCTACTCAGCCAATTCAAGGGACTGTCCTCAGGATGAAAACCGCAAGAGCCCACAGATATTCTGCCTGCACTCTCATCTGTAACATCTCTGATTAGGTAGAAAAGAGATGCAGTGCCACTTTTATATTATGTTTAAAGTCTCAACAGCTATGCAGCAACATCCTCTCTCACATACTCCTTCCTTCATGAAGGTACTAGTGACCCTGAACTTCTGGACAGTACAAAGGTAATGTTGCTATCATCCTCTCTTGCTTTCCCAGAAAATATGAATCAGGCACAGAGTTAGAAACCTGACAATTCATAATGAGCTCTTGGTGCAGACATGAGGTCTGCTCTGAAGGTGATGCTTCCTATTTCATTATGTTGGCACATGGCATTAGAAGCAGATGCTGGTGGTATGGCAGCAGAGGTGGAACCTTCCTGCCAATATCTCATTACATGTTGTTGCCATGTGACAGATGGCAGCAGGGGGGCACTCTGACAGTGGCATCTGACATGGAAGTGCATATGGAGCAAAAGTGTGTCATTGAATTCCTTCATTTTATTCATGTGGAAAGAAAAAAAGGTACTCACTGACATTCATCGATACTTTGAACGTTTATGGAGACCAGACAGTGGGTGTGACCACTGTGGGGTGATGGATGGTGTGTTTCAGCAGTGGCGATAGCAGTGTGGAAGATATGCTGTCTTCCAGACAGCCATGCACAGCTGTAGAGTGATTTGATCAGCTCATCCATGCAAATTGACCAATTACTACCAGGGAACTGGATGTGGAGCTGAATATTGGCTTCAGTGTGTTGCAAATGATGATGGTAATGTTGGAATGTCCCCAGACTTGTCCAGATGGGTCCCATGGAAGCTCACACATGAATAGAAAGAACACAATATGCAAATTTTTCAGGATCTAATGAGCCAATAAGACCCAGTTCAGCCTGGTTCCATGATTAAATGGTGTGGGTGGACCCACAGACCCATGCCTGAAGATGAGTCAAAAAACAAAACAGCAGCAAAATGATAACTGTAGAAAACTAATTGACTAAGTATGACAATGGAATGCAAGATAACACAATATAAGATAATAAAATTGGAATTGAAGCTAATCAAATAAAATGATAGACAGTGTTCAAAATGGAAGGCCTTACTCCAGTGCTGAAGACAAGGCAGTTAGGAAGCATGCTTTGCAGAGATATCAGTAAAAGAGGGGAACCGCCTACTCCCAAGCAGTTTTATCTTTCCCTCTAAATAGAAAATGGAAATGGAACAGTGGAAGTCTTCTGAGATATGTGGTTCTTCTCTTCTGAGAAAGGGAACTGAACTATCAACAATCCATGGCACTGGAGCATTAACTCTTTAACTCCCAGTGCACTACATGATGTTATGATGCACAATACTAACAAAACATAACAAAAATCATAAAACCACAACAGAGACTTAAGGTGGCAGTTTCCTTGATCACATCATTACTGGCAATGAGGCATGGTGTCACAACTGCAAGCTTGAGTACAAAAGGGCAGTCCATGGAGGGGTGACACATGAATTCTCCATCAAAGAAAAAGTTCACAGACCTCAGTGAGCGAAGTGCTGTGCACTGTCTTTTGGGATAGGAGTGAACTTTCTTGATTTTTAAGGACCCGCACAAACCATCAGCTGTGACCATGGCACTTCAACGAACGAAGCTGAAGGCTCAAACTTCAGGCCAGAGAAGACAACCTTTCTCTTGCAACACAGTAACACCTGGCCTTATGCCTGCTTGAAGATGCTGGAGCATATTGCCAATCATGGCTGGACTGTCCTACCACACACAGCATATGATCTGAATTTGGTACTTTCTGACACTGTTCCATTTGGATGGACTGCATGGGTAACATATTCCTAAAAACAACACTGTCTTAGCAGCTGTGAAACTGTGTCACTTTTGTTATTGCATATCTTTGCAAGAATGGCATCCAGGATCTTGTTCATAGCAGATGAAAATGTGTAACTAATGGTGGTGACTATTTTGAAAAATAATGTGTTGTAGCTGATAATTTCCTCTGTCAATCAGTGTTTTTCTGCTTTTGCATCTGTTGCAGCTTCCATGGAAATAAAAATTGACATTACTTTCAGAGTGATCAACGTATGTGATACCATTGCCTTTGTTGTACTGTTGTTGCCTCAGTATTGAATCTAGCCAAAGCTATTATCAGTCAATTTTATGAATTCTCTGCTGGGCGTTTTGTTCTTGCTGTTACTTTCCTGCTGAAATTAAGGATACAAAGTGGCCTTCTTTGTCTTGATGTGTCAGAATATTGTACATCACAATGTAACAGGCTCATTCTCAGTCAGGGACACAGTTATAACACCCTAGAAATTCGCTCAACTGAGACTGCTGATAAATCTGCTATAAATATTTGCAGAGCAGCTTGAATCTGACATAGCATTGTTACCATCATTTTTTAATTAAAACAAAACAAAACAAAACAAAACACTTTTTACTAAAAGATTGAGAAAAAGTGAATTCTTGGACACCAGTAAGTAAAATGGGTAGAATATGTATAACTAACGCGAATATTTATTAAAATGATACTGCTAAAAACCTTGAGAGGCTAGAAAAACTTACAAATACACTATTTAAAATCATTCCTAATAAATAAGTATGGAAAAATCTCCTCAAATGAAAACATCTTTTACTGTTTAGAGGCAGATAATCCATTCCTAGTCCAGTGCACAAATTTGATTTACAGTGCATTTCAAAATATTTATCTTTTTTTTTAGGGTTTCCATCACTGCCTAAGCCAATAACCTGCTGTGTTTGAAAATGTCTGGGCAGTAATTGTCATTGTTTGCAAAGCTATTTTGGAAAACAGCAAGCTTCGTGGCATTTTGTAGAGTTAAGGAATGCAACTACTAGCATTGTATACATAATCCAAGTGACCTTCTGGCTTCAGAAGCTCAAACCCATAGAAAAAAAGTTTAACGACAGAAATATGTTTAATTTTTCCTTTGAAGTTGGGGAGTAGTAGGTGGATTATGTTATAGGCAGTTTGGCAAAAATATGATTAGTTTAACAATTCCATATAAGTACATAACTATGCTGAAACAAACATGCAAAGAAGAGTATCATTTCTCCAAGTGGATATTCTGACCCATTTTCGTGCGTAAGTATCCTTTGAGGGATTACACTGATATGGTGGAACTCGTTGCTCATGTGATTCACCCAAAAGGTTTAACAAAGAGCTGAGATGTTTATGTTGTTTTCTGAAAACTTAATTAAAAATAAAGCATATATATATATATGTGAACATGTTAGATGAGTTTCTTTCAGAGTTAGGAGTTGCAAATAAGTACAAACAGTAATTCTGCCCCAGAAGTACAATTTAAAGTGTATTTAAAAAAATCTGTTAGCAGTGTCCTTTAAATAATACACTAAATATTTTTGAGGAAAAAAATGGAAATGATTTTTTTTTTATTTGTCACCTATATCATAACTAATTCACAAGTGCTGTTTCTTGACAGCAAAAGAAAGCAAACACACATTGTGTCTCTCTTCTCTTCTCATGATTATTTTTACTTACAGCTCACCATTTTCTAGAGTGGATCTTGATGCATTTTACAGAAATCTGTTAATTCTTCAGAAGGTTACCAGCATTCTCAAGATCACGTGTGAAATAAGCACACCCAGGCATCAAGGTGTTTATTTACTGATGTTCAGACGTGCACTGCATCCAAGTTATATACAGCTTCTTGGAATTTCCATCTGTATCTTATACTTTGGACAGATATTGTTTCTTTTAAAGAGACAGCTCTGGTAGGTTAATTTGGGATGATTTTGTGCCTGAAGTTGATTGTCACTCCCTTTTCAAAAACTGGCCACTAGCAGTCACATCAGATCTATAGGTATATGGAATCAAGTGCTACATTCTGTAAGCTGCATGACTTCAACATCCCATAGTTAGACTAGTTTCTATTTTCCCAACAAGTAGCAAGAACCAATGCAGTCTCATCAGGTATGTTTACACTGTGTTCTGTTTAAGATCATATATTTTATCTGAATAAATATACTTTGAACTACTTCATCACAGAATGAGTCTGTTTTAAAATAGTACTTGACTAACTATGATCTATGTGACACGAAGTACTCAAATCCATCAGTTAGGTTGGGTGGTTGGGTCACATGCTTCTTCACTGCCTGTTCTTATGTCTGTATAGGTCTCTTTCTTTCTTTCTGATTTTGAGTTCAACTCTGGATTTTCCCTTATTTATAAAAAGAAATGAATCTCACTATTTATACTGCTTTAAATGATCTCTAGCAAAACTGAACTTACCTTCCTGTTTCTTGAGTGTGTAATACACAGCAACCCTATTGTTACCATAATGAAAAATCTGCTATAGGTATAAAGTAGCTTTTGCTCTTGCACTGCGTTCTGTATTTATAAAAGTCAGCAGATGCAGACACAGAGGCGGTAACTGTAGAATCACAGAATCATTAAGGTTGGAAAAGACCTCCAAGATCATCCAGTCCAGTGCCACAGAAAGGAAGGAATGCACTTGCTGGAATAGCTTGCAGACGAGGGCTTTGAGTACAAAGCTGCTTTCCTGTTGCATGAAGCTCTGAGACAATATTTCTGTATGACTAACCCAAAATGAATATTGGAAATAAATTGATAATACATGTGAAGTGCAGCACTGTGTCTGTTTAATTTACAAATGCACTGAAGCAGGCTCTCTGGTGCATTACTCTGCCTGGTTTGGTGCTGTCATCACAGCTGTGAGAAACACCATATACAGATAGATTTTGGACTGCATACAAACAAATGGAAGAACAAATATTTGGAAATGAAAGACTCCAAAATGCCTGTGCAATAGAAACAGAGTTAGCATTTCTTCCCCTTGAGGTTCTGTAGGTGCTTCCCCTTCTGCCTTGGGTCTATTAGGGAAATGACTTCTCATTGTTCCTCAGCCTCCAGTTGGGGGTTGGAAACAAGGTTAGAGAGAGTTTGTAAATTGTCTATCAAGTTTTACTGAGAGTTTCGAGAAACAGTCAGTCCTTGGCAACACCAGGCAAGTTCTAAAATGAACTAGCTGTCAGAAAACAGAGTGGCTCTTATACCCATGGTTCTTACAGTCCCCCTCAGAACTGCCTTCAGACTGCTGTGCCAGCTGGGGGCTTTTGAAGAGGAGATTAAGGAAGGTTGCTGATAGGTGCTGCAATGGTTCCTCTGTGGTTCAAAAGGATTTGGATGAAGTTGCAGCTGAAGTAATTCTGTCTAAAGGAAAGCTGAGCCTCTTGGTGTTCCCATGACACGAACCTGGAAGATAAAATTTGAGCAAACTGAATATTGGTGCTAAATCTTTTTCAGGAAGTCTGAAGTGCTGTTTTTATGAGTTGATTTTTTGGAGTGATAAAATGTTCCATAGGGATGCTTGTGTTTTCCAGGAGATGCCTGGGATACCTGGATCTGTGAAGACCAATGCACCCACAGAGTTTCTGCATAATTGGTGTGGAGCAAATGATCATGTTTAGTCAGATCTAGGCATCCTGTATTACTCAATAAAGTGGAATGATACATAACAGGAGGCACAGAAGCAAATCCCAGCTGGCTATAGTGTAGCTGTAGTAATCCGTGCTATGTACACGTAGGTTAGTAGGCTAACAATTAAACTCCTACCCTGTGGGGCAACCAAGAAGGTTTTAAGACATAATGAAGGATTGCTGCTTGTAATCCTTTTCAAAGTTTAGGAGAATAATTTCTTTATTAATAAAGGAGAATAACACTTTCACCCCAGCAAATTTTAGGGTTTTAGATTCCTGTTCAGAACAAAGAGGCAGTAAAACAAGGTTGGCATTATAATCCCATTGTTACAAGCCTACCAGCAGTCAAACAACTTTCAGTTCTGACAGTGCCAAAGCACTCAGAGCCAACATCTCCTATGGTGCTGCTGGTACTGAGAAACTCCTGGGTTTCAGACAGGTAGTACAGTCTTACTGATGTTGCCTTGCATGGTGGCAGGGGAGGTCGGCTGCTTCACTGCTGTCCAGGGTAAGTGTTTGATATTTAGATGTTAGGTGAAAGTGGTGAAACCTTTCAGAAGCTCATTCAGACATTATCAAATAAGAATAAGATTTTCACTCTTGAAACTAGGTCTGATGATGCACGCTTGTTTCAGGAGTATCAATCTGACTTGATTTTGCTTTAAAATCAAGCAGTGTTCAGACATATGTGCACAAAAAAAGGCAATGCACATGGCCACGAGTGAACTTTATTATACTTCAGAAACTTGTATTTCAGTGATTAGCTATTTTGAGTCAAGTTAGCAAGGATAGAGAAATTCTATTACTAATCTGTTTTCACATACATTTTCAATTTGCTAATTGAAACAGTGGTAGATTTATTGTTGCTGGACTTAATCTCAGCTAACAGATTCCTGGTGGTCAAGGAATTACAGATGCTGCAGGATCATTTGCAAGCCTAGGTAGTAGAAAGAAACTGAGGAGTATTTGAAGCTGCTGTTTTGCTGAGTAGCTGATGACCTGCAGAGCAGGGCATTATAAAAGAAAGTCTAGTAACTTCAATAGCAAACATTGCTACCACTGAAGGTTGCTCTGTGTTAGTTAGAAAATACAGAATTGTAATAGAAAAAAATAATAGTTTATCTTCTCTCAATCTCAGGGAATCTTAGGCCAAAGTCAGTAAAGTAAGATGGCCGTCTGTATGTTAATAATCTGCTTACTGGCCTTCCTGTTAATATGAAGCCAAAACACCTTAGTGTTATAGTTTTTGAATTTATATTGTGTTAATGACATTCATCTTATTTTAAAAGTCATAGAAGCAACTGAGGAGCCTGCCATTTGTGCCAGAATATGCAAGCTCTAAAAAAATTAAATAAACTCCTGGCTTTAATCAGAAGTGTCCCAGCGTGGTTCCACAATGCAAGTATTAGCCACAGTCAGAGTGTGTTCTTATAATCATTTAATGCTAGTACTTTTCACCATTTATCTGACACCTGGTATGTGATGTTGAATCAAGCGGAAGTTACATGAAAAGAAGAAGCTAAGTGTAGATGAGAAACACAGCTCAGGGTGTGTGAGAACGAAAGTCCTCTTTGTCTCTATGATGAGACAAAGAAGAAAAGATGTGATTTTTTTCCTGCTACTTCATCTCCACTTTCTTTTATTCTAACAGCATTTTCATAGCTGCCACTCACTATGGTCTGAGACTGGAAGGGAAAAGAAATGCTTAGGTTATAGATATCTATTCTCTAAATATATTATCACTCTGAATTGCATCCTAATTACTTTCCGAGCTTTTTTCATTTTTAAATCAAAGTTTTAGATTATGTGATAAAACATCTGCTTAGAAAGACAATGGCAGAAGAGGGAATGCTGCCAGACCCATCACAGGAGCCAGCAGCCATCAAATACCAATCTGAACAAGCCCAGAGGAGCTCAGGAACACATATCAACAGGCAGGAGCCCAGACAGAAGACTCACAAGGAATGAGCACCTTGTCCACTCCCTTCTCAATAAATGGAAAAAATGAAATGTCAGGGTGAGGACCAAAGCTATGTAAGGAGTAGTCACACAGTGTGGTTTGGCTTGATAAAACTTTCCTTGTTCAGATATGGCAGACAGAAAAGAAAACTTCTCTTGATTAGTTCTGGCTAAGATGATTTATAAAAGTTAGCTTAAACTGTAGGAGGAGGGTTTTGTTGTTGTTGTTGTTGTTGTTGTTGTTGTTTTGTTTTGTTTTGTTTTTGTTTTTTTCCAGAACAGTGAAGATAAAGCAAATGTGTATTTCCAGCAGCTGTCAAGTAAAAAGGTGCTTCCCTTGCATGAATTGATCAGTTAGAATACTGTTCTTGTGCCTGGATTAATCTCACCTGTACTGAATACCTGAATGTTCCACCTAAATGCAGTGCCTAGTGCTTGTGCAGCCTTCGAACAATTGGCAGTAGTCATGTAACCAGGAAGAAACATATCACAGTAATTTGTGTGGGATTTCACTTCTGTCAATCTGATCTAGCATTTTCTTTTGATCTGTGGCTTCTAGTTTAGACAGAAATAAGGTGTGCCAATATGCCCAATATAAGGATGATGAAGGAGGAATGAATTATTTTATGTGTGAACGAGAGACCAAAATTTGATCAGAATGATTTTGATCTGATTCTTCTTTACTATGTAATTTGTGTGTGCAAATATGATCTTGATTATTGTATCCCTCTTTTCCTTGTTTATCTTGAACCAAGATGAATACTTCTTTAACATCTTATAATTTGTTACAAATCTTAGAATAATTGAATAATAGAATCCATAAAGTTGGAAGGTAAGAGACTTCTGAAGGCCATCTAGTGCAACTCCCCTGCAATGGTCAGGGACATGCACAGCAAAATACAGTTGCCCAGGGCCTGATCCAGCCTAACCTTGAAAGTCATCAGGAACAGAACATCAACCACATCACTAGACAACCTCAACATCCTCACTGTAAAAGATTTTTTATTTATACATAACCAAAATCTACCCTCTTTGATCTTGAAACCATTTTCCCTTGTTCTATCACCACAGACCGTATTAAAGAGTCTGTCTATTTTTCTTTTTTTTTTCTTTTTTCTTTTTTCCTCTAGCTCCCCCTTAGATACTGAATGGCTGCTATTAGGTCACCTTGCAGCCTTCTCTTCCCCAAGCTGAACAGCCAGATCTCTCTCAGCCTGTCTTCATAAGATAGTTGTTTCATTTCTTGGATCATTTTCGTGGTTCTCCTCTGGATGTGTTCCAACAGGCCCATGTTTCTTTTGTAACGAGAACTCCACATTTGGACATATTACTCCAGATGAGGCCTCACCAGTAGTGGGGCAGGATCACCTCCCTCATCCTGCTGGCCACACTTCCTTTGATACAGCCTATGATCCAATTGGCTTTTTGGTCTGCAGGGGCACATTGCTGACTCATCTCCAGCTTCCCATCCACCAGTACCTCCATATCTTTTCCGGCAGGGTGGTGCTCAGTCCTTTCTTTATCCAGCTTGTACTGGTAGTGACGGTTGCCATGACCCAGGTGCAAGATCTTGCATTTGGCTCTGTTGAACCTCACAAAGTTCACCTGGGCCCACTACTCAAGCCTGTCTAGGTCCCTCTGGATGGCATCCCATCCCTTTGGTGTGTTGACCACATTCCACATCTTGGTGCCATCAGCAAACTTGCTGAGGATGCACCTGACCCCACTGCTGATGTCACTGATGAAGATATTAGAGAATATAGGTCACAGCAGTGACCTGTGGGTGATACCAATTGTCACTGATTTCCCTCCAGACACTGAGTCGCTGACCACCACTTTCTGGATTCAATCTTGCAGCCAGTTCTTCATCCATTGAACAGTTCACTCATCAAATCCATATCTTTCAAAATTGGAGAGAAGGATGTTGTGGGGTACTGTGTCAAAAGCCTTACCGAAGTCCAGATAGATGATACCAGTGGCTCTTCCCTCCTCCACTGATGCTATGACACCATCAGAGCAGGGCAAAATGGCACTAGGTTGGCCAAGCAGGATTTGCACTTGAAGGCGTGCTGGTTCTCCTGTATCAGTTTCATGTCTTCCATGTGCCTTAGCATGGTTTCCAGGAGGATCTGCTTCATGATCTTCCCTGGCACAGAGGTGAGACTGGCAGGTCAATAGTTCCTGGGTCATCATTTTTACCCTTTTACCTCAGGGATGCTGTGTACAGTTTCTTGTAGCTTCAAAACTGGAAAACTAACCCCATAAACCAAGGGCCTAAGGCACCCAAGTAGAATGTACTAGTTTTGTTTTTCTGTTTGTCTGTTTTGTTTGATGTAAAGATGAAGTTTAAAATACACCAATAATGGATGAATGAGTTTTAGTTTTTGAGATGTAATCAACTTGCATTACATTTACATAGTTCATTACTGGAAAAGCAAAGTTAGAACCTAAAACAGCCAAGAATCTGCCTTCACTAAAAGTGTCCTTATATGTTCCATGTTATCCAAATAAGTGAAATCATAGAGATGTCTCTCTTCTTCAAACACCTTTAACCCATCCCTTGTCCCTCTTTCCTCTGGCCACATTATCCCAAACCAAACTGGTGGATAGAAAATAACTCCAAAATATCAACTAAATTAAACTCTTATTCAAAATAATATTCACCCTGTAGACTAGAGTCTAGACTGTCAGCTGTGTGTGGTTCATCCTCCATCCTAGTCTCACACAAGTTAAATATGTATTTTGATCGTATATAAACATTCTAGCAATATTAGGCTTTGACTAATAGAGAAAGTACTCTGTAACTGACAGTAAGGTGTATTTCTTGTAATTAAACTCCTTTTGAAACCTTCTAAAGTGCAGTAATATAAAGATAGTATTTTTGGAATTAGCTGCTCTTTCAGTGTTTATAACCAATTCAAACTATGAGAAACCTAAGAAATAAAGAAATTCTCACTTGCTCTGTTAATTTTTTGACTTATGTCCTGTTCCAGACCATGTTTCATGTTTTGAGAGTTGGCAATCTTCGCTTTCGGAATAGGTCTACCCTCCTGTCCTTTATATTAGCACAGAATGCTGTAGTCATGTGGCCAAACTTGCAGATTATTAAGAAATTATGTAATGTATTATAGGTTTTGTTTAAATAAAACCTGAATTTCAGGTCTAACTTTAATAGTCAATGAGTTTGCTATTTCAAAATCAAACAACAAAAAAAGCTATCTTCTGATTAATTTTTTTGATATATCATCTTGACTGATATCAGTTAATTAAAGGTTCAACATGAGCGGGCAGTGTGCACCTACATCCCACAAGGCCAGCCATATCCTGGACTGCACCAAGAGAAGCAAGCTGAGGGAGGTGATTCTGCCCCCCTACTCTGCTCTTGTGAGACCCCACCTGGAGTACTGAGGCTCCCATCAACAGAAGGAAATGGAGCTGCTGGGGTGGTCCAGAGGAGGTACACAAAGATGATCAGGGAGCTGGAGCACACCCCCTATGAGGACAGGCTGAGAAAGCTGGGGCTCTTCAGCCTGGAGAAGTGAAGGCTATGAGGGAAGCTTATAGTTGTCCTTCAGTGCCTGAGGGAGACTGCCTACAGAAAAGCTGGGGAGAGACTTTTTATTAGGGCATGTAGCAACAGGACAGAAGGAAATGGTTTTAAACAGGTAGAAGGTAGATTTAGACTAAATATGAGGAAGAAATGATAAGAGGCTGGAACAGGTTACCCAGCAAGGCTGTGAATGCTCTATCTCTGGAAGCTTTGAGCAACGTGGTCTAGTGGGAGATGTCCCTGCCTGCAGTAGGGTGAATGAAGTTAGATGGTCTTAAAGGTCCATTCCAATACAAACCACTCTATGGTTCTATGATTCTATGCCTCTTACTATCATCGTTGAGATTATTAGATATTCGTATATCCGTAGCAGGAATATTTAGGTTGTACTAAAAATGAAATAAAAATTTAACAACAATTAAAAAACCATTTTTTTTAATGATATCTTTAGAGATTTTAAGGGTAGGAAAAAATATTTAATTTTTGATTGGCTAAATGGTGTCCTGTGTAAGCCACTGATAAATATTTCTTATTAAATGTATGATACATATTTCTTATTAAATATTTTTTTATAAATTGAGAAAGTGAACAAGTTAAAAAAGGAGGAGTGGGACTGGAAATAGCTGCACAATAGTAACAGATTATTTCCTGCACCCTTTATTTCATCTGATGAGCCTGTCTGTTCAGGCTCAGGCAACAGGAAGTTGTGAAAATATTCATGCTGTATCCAGTTTAGAAATCTCATTCTGCTGCATCATGTGGAAAAAATCCTCCTAAGATACTTTAAAGACCTGTAAGCTCTTTATAGTGTCTGAGCAGTGGGGCTAGACCAGCATGTATGCCTGACAAACAGCCAGGACACACATTTTACACTTGTTGCCATGCTCAAATGGCCAAATGTTAATTTCTGAATAAAAATCTATCTAAAAAGGGAAACAAAAACAAAAACAAAAAATGTGGGTTCTTGTGGTCTAGGTCGATTGAACGAATAAAATTATGTATTACAAATTATTACAAGATATTTACAGATTTTCTATCTCTACTGAGGATTTTGCTTTGCTACTTGAGACATCTATGGCTTTTACAATATTCCCTCACCAGCTGAGGTCCTTTCAAGTCATTTTTCTTTTAATGGTTAATTTGATTTTTCAGAATATTTTAAAGAGCTCGGTATCACTAATTAGGACAATGTTCTGAGGAAAACCTTTAAAATGTTATTTAGTTTCAGTTTTCAAACCTGAAAAGAACATGTGTGATCCACTGCTAATTAATGTTACTCTTATAAGTTTCCTTTATTTTAGCAAAAAAAATAAGGGATTAAATAAGAATGATATGGTCATTTTTAATGTATTTTTAATATGCAATATTATTCTTCACGGTCAGTCATGCTGTGAGAAATATCTGAACTGAAACTACTCTCTATTGAAGTGAAATAGCTTAGTAGTGTTAACTTGATGCCCAGAGGGATGCTCATTTCTTCCTTTCAGTAACTTCTGCTGTTTTCTTTGACAGCCATGATAACAATTACTTCAGCCAATAGAGAACAAGGAGGCATTTGTTTCTTCTGTATTAATCACTTGTGGAATTGCAGCTTCAGGGTATGTTCAACAACTGGGCCACACAGGTTACATTCTTGAATTCCTGACTATACTCATTACACAGGAAATGAAAAGAGGCTTGAAGAAGCTGAGAATATCTTTTTGTTAATGGTAAGAAAGGAATCTCTCCTGACAACACATTTGGATAAAAACCAGTATTGATTGTACAAAATATTTGTGACAGATTTTTTTTTTTTTTTTTTTGTTTGTTAATGTTAATTTACTTCATTTTTTTTTAAGGGTAACTTTCATATTTCAACAGTTTAATTATTCCATCACACTTAATTTTCAGCACCTGCAATGTGGTTTCCATGGTATGATTAACATTTCTCTTTTTGGTGGCACAAAACAATTTTAAATTCCTTGCCATATCTTAAGTGTATGAAGAAAATAAATGTAACTTTCCAAAACAAATTTATATGTAATACAAAATTTGTTAGGATGTTTCTGCAAAGAAAATCTATTAAGCCTCATCATTTGTTTAAAGAGTCAAATCTAACCTTATATCTTCAAATATAAATGACAAATAAAATACTTTCAATTATGAAAAAATGACAGTTCAATACTATGTACTATATGCTCAAGTATGAAATAAATTCTGAGTAAAGAAGAAATATCCTAAATTGTACGTATTCTCACAAATATCAACAGAAGTTCGTCACTATGTGCAGTCTTACAGAATTGTTTTTCTCTGTACCTAAACTGTAACAACAATTTGTATGAAGAAAAAGTAATGTCTTGTATGTATCAAATTGTTCATTTTGAACCTGGATGTGAAAAGCTTGATTTTCAGGGAAAGTTTTCTGAATTGTGGGCCATCGGGAGTTCAGTTTTGGAGGGTAAACTCACTTCATCCCAGAGCCTGTGAAAAATGGAAAAGAAAACAAGGAAGGTATGAAAGTGTCAAGTATTTATTGAATTGCTGCAGGAGAAGAAACAAACTCATTTAAAAATGTATCCATGTAGAAAAACCACAATTCATCTGTGAAGAAAAGTTAATTTGTAATATCCTAGAATCATAGGATCACAGATCTGTTTGACTTGGGAAGGACGATAAAAAGTAATCTAGTCCAACTCTCCTGCAATGAACAGCAACAGCTACAGCTACATCAGGCTGCTCTGTGGCCCATCCAGCGTGATCTTGAGTGTCTCCAAGGATGGGCTTCTACAGCCTCTCTGGACAACCAGTTCCAGTGCCTCACCACCCTTATTGTAAAAATTTTCTTCCTTCTATCCAATTTAAATCTCCCCTCATTTAGTTTGAAACCATTTCCCTTTGTTCTCTTGCAACACACCCTGCTAAAGAATCTGTCCCCCTCTTTCTTACAGACCCTCTTTAAATACTGAAAGACTATTCAGGGCTCCATCTCTTTCAGCCTGTCCTCATAGGCGAGGTGTTCCATTCCTTGGATCATGTTTCTGGCTCTTCCCTGGGCTTGTCCATATCACTAATATACCGAGGACTCCACACCTGGATGAAGTACTCCAGGTAGGGCCTCACCAGCACAGAATAGAGGGACAGTATCACCTCCCTTGAGTTGCTGTCCACATGGTTTTTCATGCAGCCCAGGATATGGTTGGTATATTACTGGCTCATGTCCAGCCTCCCTTCAAACCAGTACCGCCTAGTCATTTTTTGCAGGGATGCATTTCCTTCTTTCATACCCCATCTTGTACTGATAGCAGAGGTTGCCTCAACCCAGGTTCAAGACCTTGCATTTGGATTTGTTGAACCTCATGAAGTTCACCTGGGCCCACTGCTTAAGCTTGTCCAGGTCTCACTGAATGGCATCCTGTCCCTCAGACATGTTGATTGCACCACACAGCTTGGAGTCATCTGCAATCTTGCTGAAGGTGCACTCAATCCCACTGTTAATATCACTGATACACTGATACACTGAAAGTGTAGCTTCTTTTCTATTCTATAAATGTAATCACGTGGAACTCAATTTGAGGCAGAAGTCAAATCGGTCAGAATTCTGATTTTTTACTAACAAGACATTTTTAAAATAGGTTTTTAATGCAGTGTGCAGTACTTCTGCATATAGGGACCAATATATTATGTTACCTGCATTTGCTGAGCTGCCTCTCCATAATAAATTGACCATATTTAATAGAATAATAGAATCACAGAATCCTTAGTGTTGGAAGGGAAGAGACCTCTGAAGGCCATCTAGTCCAACTCCCCTGCAATGATCAGGGATACCACAGCTACATCAGGTTGCCCAGAGCCTGATCCAGTCCCTCCTTGAAAGTCTCAAGGGACAGAACATCAACCACATCACTGGGCCACCTCTCTCAGTGCCTTATCACCCTCACAGTAAAATATATTCTCCTTATATGTAACCCAAATCTACCCCCTTTATCTTGAAACCATTTTCCCTAGTTCTATCACCACAGACCCTGCTAAAGAGTCCATCCCATTCTTTCCTGTAGCTCCCCCTTAGCTACTGACAGGGCACTCTATGATCACCTTACAACCTTCTCTTCTTCAGACTGAACAGCCCTAGCTCTCTCAGCCTGTCCTTCTAAGACAGGTGCCCCATTCTGTGGATGAATGCCACCCTACTGTGACTAAATTAGACCATATTTAATGTACTTTCTTAAAACCATGCTAGATAAACAGATTTGTAATATTTTTGATGGTTTCTTGTGTGGAAGTTGCCACAATAGTACGTGAATGTTCACAAATATTTATCAGGCATGACTAATATTTTCAGAACTCCTTCAGCTTGCTGAAAGGCGTGATATTTCATGGTTGAATAGATTAGAATTGCAATTCAGTTCTGTCCTCTGCTTTGGTTCTCTGAAGCCTTGGAATTATATTTTTTTGAAGACTTGTTTTTTCTGTATGAAAGTGGCATTGTATACCACTAAATCAACTTGAATTAAAAAAAAATATATATTAAAAAATGTTACAACAAGGATGGGTCTGGAGAAAAAAAAAATGCTCCAGGTTATCACTTACCAGTTTTACTGTGAGACCAGACTCTTCTATCCACAGTTTTGGCTTAATTCTCCCAGCTCTTTGGCCAAACCAAGAGCTGTAGAAGACAGCCTTTCATACTTCATGTGCAGACTGATTCACCCTCTGAGTCTGGAATATACAGAATAGGGCAGAGGTCATTCAAGAAAAATTGTTTTGTGATCATTAAAGTATGCAACATGACATCATGGTCAGATGAGAGGAGTGAGGGAGTGTTGCAGACGAACAGGGAGTGTCCGTCAATTTAGGCTCTCCCTGCTGAAATGCTGTATTTCCCTCAGTTTTAGGAACTGCCACATTCACAGGAAAGGAATGCAGTGGTATTTGGTCACTCAGACTGGAATCAACATTTGCACAGAAAAATGTTAGACATGTAAGTAAATAGCTATTTACTGAACCTCAGTGTTAACTCCACAGTTACAAGGCTACACTGAAAATCATGCTTAGCTGAACACCAAAGGTTTTTTTCTCTTCAATAAAGTGAAGAGGAGCTCAAGAGTGTCTTACTTCACATCAAGACTAAGGTTTAATTGTCTTGTAAGAGAAATCTTGGACTACGTAGATAATACCAAACTTTTGTTCAGCTTTCTCCTTACTAAAACAAGCATTCAGAATGTAGCTTTAGACATCACACTTCTGCTGCTTGATTGTTCCCAACTCCTACCCCCTTAATGAAGAGTTAGAAGTACCCTTGAGCAAGGCTTAGGATCCTAACAGCGACTGGAAACGTTTAATGACTGTTCTGTTCCTGAAGTGTCTACAAACCAAGCATGTCAGACTGGTGATGTAGGATCAGGGTTCAAGTGCATATGTAACTGTTTTATGAACTGAAAAAGTATTTCTTAACAATGAACTGAAAAATTCATGTTTATGCAGAAACAGGCACAAAGCATTGCTACTTCTAATCAGACAGGATGGTGGCTGGGTAGCTTCCTGGATGACAATAATTTTAGTGTATTACTAGCCCTGGCTTTGAAGAGCGTCTTTACAAAAGACTGGAGTCCTTTCAGCTCCCTTCCCTGTTAGATTTGACCTGGCCATAATGTTGCAAGGCTGTTATTACACTTCAGTGCTTGACTTTAAAAAATGAAATACTTTAAGATGCTTCCTTGGTTCTGAACTCACTGAAACCTGTGGTCCGTCATACAGAAGTTATCCTTGTGAGTAATCAGGTTATTGACAGCAACATGCTGCAGTCCTCTGTGTGAATCTTGGACATTTTAGCAGTGGTTTGCATAGTTCTTATTGTTAGCTAGGGAACAGAGAAGTCAAAGTTGATAAATATTTTCTTTAAGACCATGATTTTTTAAGCCTTGTGGTTTTTCTCTAACCTTTTTCTGAGAAGCAGCTAGATCATTTTTACTGGCACAATACCCATGGACTGTTTGCCTGCAGATGCGCTCCTCCCAGATCTCAGATTGCATTACTGTCTTGCAAAAAGCTGTAAAACAAATTGGCAAGGTGAGGATGTCTTTTTTTCCCAACAGATAGAGCCACTAAATGCAAAACAGCCTTTAATTAATACCACTAGCTCAAGTCCCAGGGAAGTTCCACAGAGGAAAATTCCCAGTCTTGCTTCTTAATACATAGTGAGAAGATTCTTTTGGTTTTAAAATAGTTAAAAGTGAAAAGTTAAGAAATGCCAGGATTTAAAGTTGCTTCTGGTACTGAGACTGAATTCTCATATCCTTCTGCTGAGCAAAGTTTATCATTTGAGGCTCAATGATGTGCTAAACGCAACAGTATGGTTTTTCATTCAGAGCTGGCCCATGTCCTGCTGGCTCAGCCTTAGGGTGGAATTTTCGTGTGCCTGCCTGCAAAATGCCATGTAAACAAATGCTACAGGGAGAATTTCCAAGAGTATGTAATGGCCAGATACACAAGGGAATGTTGTGTCGGTGTAATGGGATATCTTCCTTTAGTGGTCTAAGACTTCACCATCTACTTAAGGTATTCCATAACTGTGTTTGGGAAAAGAAACAAATATAAAAATTATAGGTGAGGTACAGATTCTAATCCCAAAGGCAGACCGTGGTACTGAACGCTGGTGTATCGCGTCCTGGTTGAACATTTTAATGATGATATTTCCTCTGTGCCATGTTCAGATGTACACGTGGCCTAAACACATACACCTACAAATGAGAAAGATTTAACATCTCTGTTCTGAGAATAAGAAACAACTTTGACCCAGCCTCTGCCTAATGGATCTGATGTGGAATGTATATAGATACATACCTAAAGGTGAATCTAGTTTCTCAATAACTTTGCTGACCAGTTGGTTACATGTGGAGGTGGTGATTATCAGAGACTAGGTTTTGACAGGCATGGGAATTGATGCAAACCTTGAGCTTCCTTCTGAGCTGTAAATATTGACTTCCCCTGTACTGACAGTAGCCATAAAACACTTTTTTTTTGTTTACCTTAAAGTCATGCTTATTGTATCTTCCTGGGCTTATGCTAATTAAATGTGATTATGAATGAGAAAAATCTTCTATTTCACTGTATTGGAGAGACAAATATTCATGGAAACATGCAGCATTCAAATAATGCCAGAAACTGTTTAGACAGGGATAAATATTGACCATAAGTGTTGTTTTGCACAGCTTTTTATAAGCCAGAATATAGTAGCAGAACATTTTTCTTTCATTTCATTTTTTTTGAAATTATGATCTTCCAAGTCTCTCCCAGCTTTTCTCCTCTCTGAAATAAGCTTTGTGCACTTTGGAAGCTTGGAAAGGAACAATAAGATGTGATGCATGTTTATACAAAAACAATTCATTTAATAGCTAGAGGGAAAAGCTGTGTAAAAGTAGCATGATTTATAAAGCCCAGGGTCAGCTTTGGAGTTTCTGAGGCCTCAAGCAATGGTTGATTACAGTGCACCAAGTAGGACCACAGATAGCAGACTTTGCACCTGCAGTTGCTTTTTCAACTTTTGTACTCTTGTGCAATTGATTGCTCAGAGGCCCTTGAGGCAGTTCAAGATGATACGGTCTGAGCTAGTAAAATGAAAAGTCAAAACATCAGGTGAAAAACAAAAGAGCAAAAAAAACCAACCATCAATACCAAGAAGGAGTGTCTGAAGGAGAATTAGCAGCAATCTGACTGTTCTATGTTGAGTCACAAAACATTGCAGCTCTTATTTCTTCTAGATTTTACTGTATATTACTAGTAAGTATGCTTCTGATTGTTGCAGTGAAGTACTTTTTTACCACTGTCTGTGTTGGGCTCTTTCTCCAACGGATGTTTTGAAAAGCACTGAGAAAATTGTGAAGGAAGAGTTGAGAACAAGTCCTTAGATTAATTGCTTCTATTGAGTAAGAAAACGTATTGTGAACACATTAATATAAAATCCCAGGTGATCTGGAAAAATGAAGCTACAAAGAGCCATTCCAGTAAAATACTGGAGATGCTAACATGACTCTTCTATTTCTGTTCTTACAGAAATATGAAAAGTAGTTGTTCTGAACCTCCACATTCCTAATACCTGTACATCCTCATTTCCATATTTTATTGTATTTAAGTCTCTTTTCGCTGCTGTATTTGCTATCCCATGTTTCAATAATTCTGCTGATTTTGTATACTGATTATTGTATGACCTTACTGAAATCTCTTGAAATCTCTTGTCACTACCTCAGTGCATGAATTTAGTACACACTTCAAGTGATTTCCAGAAGCCAAATTCAACATGGTGTCTGACCTCAGAGTGATAACAGTTTCTAATCTGTTGTGCTCATATAAGCATTTTGAGCTCCACGGTAAATTCTCATTGAGTTTTTTCTTCCAGACCTTTCTTTTTCCTATTTTTACTTTGAGAATGGGTGTAAATGTGACAAGATAGTTTTAGGTTTCTAATGACTAGAAATGTCAGCAATAAGAAAAAAGCTGATGTGGTGATTAAAACAGGTGGGAGAAGCACCTACTAATGAACTAAACTTCTTACCAAAACTAAAAATAGTAGTATTTCTTTAAATCATTTCACACCAATGAAGTTTGTGAATCTTTTAACAGTACTTCCCACTGAAAGTCCTTCTCCTGCTTAGGAAAGATATAACTCTTGACAAACTCTGGACAAGAGTGCACACAGGCTTGCTGATAAGAAAGGTGAAGCCTTTGAAGATTGCATGTTTGTTTAAATGCAAAGGCTGTCTTGTGGCTCTGTCTCTTCCTATAACTGTTGTTAAGCTTTTATAAGCTTCTGTTTATTCCAGATGTTCACAATTCTTTTCTTGAAAAATATCCTCAGTATACTGATTTTATGGTACTCAGCTCAGCTTGCAATGTGAAGTGGTATGTGAGAAGATCTCTAAAGGAGTTAGTGGGCTAAATGAGTTTATGACTCTGTGCTGGTTCAACTTATGAGAGTGTTTGGAGTACTTATAAATTTGACATCTCAAATATTACCCTCAAAAATAGAAGTGCACAAATAGGAAGGAGAAGTAGACATTTTTGACCTTCTGATCCTAGAGGTTTTGCTTCTACTGAGGTTGGTAATTTTTATGAATAGAAAGTACAAATTAAAAGTAAAAATTACAAGTTGAAATTAATGTCCAAACTAAATTAGTAGCATAACTTCCAGATTGAGTGTTTTGGAGGAGAAAAGGAAGGGAACATTGCACTTATTGCATTGTATGTATCGCTTTTTGTGTCTTGACCTCAAATCAAATTCATCTCTTTAAGGCTTTCCCCTCATGTTCTGCCTAACCACCCACACAAGTTCAAACTGCGGTGTCTGCATTTATAAAAGAGCTCACTTATTAAGGGCACTTCTGAAAATGTCCATTTTAGTGTTGAGTTGTGACTCATGTGTCTTTCAGTGGAGTTCTGCTGCTTCCCTGTAGCCTCTGAAGGATTACTTGCATGTCTCCATGCCTTGTGGCGGTTTTGAAATTGCTCTTAAGTGGTCAGATGTGTCTGCCAGGTTACTCAATTAACATCTGCTTCTGCGAACTGGAGCCCTCACTGGAATGAACATATTCATGCTCTACTGACTGATGCAGCTGCCTTTGCTGGATTTCTTATCAGGAAGGACTGTTCTCCTGAACTGACAAACATGAATGCAGATCCAGGTGGATATTCTATGGCTACTCATTACAGTCCTGCCTCAAAGCCAGAAAATGACCATTTACTATATGTCACCTTTCTTAGCACTAGGTAATCAGCACCGAAGGCGGACAGATATACAAGGAAACCAAATATAATGCATTTTGTAAATGTCTGTTTCCTGTCCTCTGTTTCTCCTCGTTATTTACATAAGTTACCTCAGTCTCAAACAAACATTTTATCTTTCTCCATGATTAATTCCTGTATCTCTGCCTATAGTCGAACCAGTCTGACCCCTGGCTCCTTCTTTCCTCTATTAAATGTGGTAACTACATCAATTCTTTCTCCAATCCTTTAGTAATACCCTGTTCTCAGTAAGCTATCGTAAATCTTTTCTATAAGGTTTCCAGTTTCCCTTTCTTCCGCTTTCATAAGTTGAGGATTTAAGTCATCTGGGCCTAGTGCTTTGTTGGCTTTCAGTAGTTCTAATTGCTTTCTTATCTGTTTTGTGATGCGGGTAAAGCCTCTCAACAATGCACTCCCTCAAGCCTAGGAAAATATGCCTCTGTCCCTAGGATGTTATCTTCTTCCCTTTATTTGTGTAGTACTTATATGAAGAAAATCATTCAGACCTGCATTATATTAACCATCTATCACTAGCTTTTTGATTTGGTCCTTCAGAATTCCTTCGGTATCTTTTTCTTTGGTTTCAATGGCATGTTTTGTTTTATTTTTTTCTGCTTTTACTGTCAGTTCTCAGTTTTCCATTTAAGCACTGTGTTTAGATGTTGAAATTTTTGAGTTTTGCTGTGTTTGTTCCTCCCTATATTAACTTCCTTCTCTAGGATACAAAAATTTCCTGACAACCTGCTCACCTGTTCTGTTGCTCATACTGCAAGGTTCTGCTTTTATTCAAAATGTTAAATATTTCAGTACCACATTTTATTATTTTTTAAAGCAAGCACATGTAGGCCACTTTTCCTCAAGGTGCTATGTAGGTATCCATAAAATTTCAGCTAGTAAGTCAGTATTTCTAAATGTGCATTCAGTTGCCAAGTGAATATTCTGAAATCTCTTCTTACTAATTGCTTAGAGCTGTAAAGCTTAGCCAAACATTTCTGCTTTCAGTTTTAAAAGCTCTTCACTACTTTCTGCAAGGTTAGCATAAGGAGAATTTTGTTTGTTTTTGTATGTGTTTTGTGGATTTTACAATGCCATAAAGTTTAAAAAATATATATACATAAAACTGTTCTGTTTTAGTCTGTGGCATTTTCAGTTTGGAAGAGTGAATGGAATGAAAACTGTTTGATTAAAAATGAATTCCATCCAGAGGAGACTGGAAAGTGCAAAATCAATCTAATTGATCATATCAGATTTATGATTTTATAAAAATTAACTGTCAGTAAAAAGCATGTGCAAAAGCTGAACTGTAAAAGCTCTAGTTACACTGGTCCTTTCCCTCTGAGATCTATCAAATGGTGAACAGTGATCTGTCACTTGCAGATGAAAAAAAATGATTTGATTTCCAGACACTTCCAGTAACATATCTCCTTTCAAGAATGCTTAGCATCTACATGTATTCTGCACTCTTAGAGGATTTGCTTTTCCTACAAATTTGGACTAGTATCCTAAAAACCCTTATGCTCTTAACCAAGAGAGGCCTAAGTATGTCCAAGGGTGATCTGTTCTATTAACACCACTGGCATGGCATCCCAGAGATTTAACCTTCCTGTCCATTTGTTCTGATCCCTAGGGCACTGTGAGAACAACCATGAACTATATGCTTGAGTGAGTAAGGATGAAGTGGCCTGGGTAGGCACGCTGTGCTTACAGGTTCAACATGTGCACAGTATATGCAGCCTTCACTAGACAGCTTCCTATATTCTCCAGTGTACTGTACATTTGTTTTGTTGCACCAGCACTCTGGCATAATGTGCTAGCTCTTTGTAACATGCTTCTTCAAAGCCAGTTGCAAGGATGTGATACAGAGGACATGATACTGAAATGTCTATTATGCTGTGTTAATGCACTTAGTGTTTGGTGAGGAGGAGGAATAGGCACAGCATAACGAAGTTCAGAATCATAGAATCATCAAGGTTGGAAAAGACCTCCAAGATCATCCAGTATAACCTGTCACCAATACTTTCCACTAAACCATGTCCCTCAGTACAACATCTAAACGTTTCTTGAACACCTCCAGGGTCAGTGACTCCACCACCTCCCTGCATAGCCAGTTCCAGGGCCTGACCATTCTTTCAGAGAAGTATTTCATTATATCCAACCCAAATCTCCCTGGTGCAACTTGAAGCCATTCCCTCTAGTTTTATCAGCAGTTACTTGAGAAAAGAAGCTGAACACCACCTCACCACAACTTCCTTTCTGGTATTTGTAGAGAGCAATAAGGTCACCCCTGAGTGTCCTCCAGACTGAGCAATCCCAGCTCCCTCAGTTGCTCCTCATAATGCCAGTGATCCACGCCCTCAAAGATCATCGAGCTTCAACCCTGTGGAGTCCCCAGCCACTAGACCAAGCAGCCCAGAGCCACATCTAGCCTCACCTTGAATGTCCCCAGGGGTGGGACATCCACAACCTCTCTGGGCAAATTGTTCCAGTGCGTCACAACCCTCTGGGTGAAAAACTTCCTCCTAACATCTAATCTAAATCTCCCCTGTCTTAGTTTAAAATCATTCCCCCTCATCCTGTCACTATCAACCTATGTAAACAATCGCTCCCCCTCCTGTTTATGCTCCCTTCAAGTACTTGAAGGCTACAGTGAGGTCTCCCCGGAGCCTTCTCCTCTCCAAGTTAAATAAGCCCAGTTCCCTCAACCTTTCCTCATAGGAGAGATGCTCCAGCCACCTGATCATCTTACTGGCCCTCCTCTGGACCCATTCCAAGAGCTCTGTGTCTTTCTTGTGCCTTCTTTCATGTTCAGCTGAGCATCAGACAATATTGCCAGGTCCATTTCCTCTACACAGTCTTCCAGCCACTCTGCCCCAAGCCTGTAGCATTGCCTGGGGTTCTTGTGGACAAAGTGCAGGACCTGGCACTTGGTCTCGTTGAGTCTCGTCCCATTAGCTTCAGCCCAGCTATCTGGTCTTTCCAGATCCCTCTGTAGCCTTGCTACCCCCAGGCAGATTGACATTTCCATCCATCTTGGTGTCGTCTGCAAACTTACTGAGTGTGCAGTCAATGCCCTCATCCAGGTCATCAATAAAGATATCGAAGACGACAGGCCCCTACTGGCGAATGGTCACCAGATGGATTTAACTCCATTCACCACCACCCTCTGGGCCCATCGCTCCAGCCAGTTCCTCACCCAGTGAAGAGTGTACCTGTCCAAGTCATGGGCTGCCAGCCTCTCCAGGAGAATTCTGTTGGAGACAGTGTCAAAGGCTTTGATGAAGTCTACATAGTCCATATCATCAGCCTTTCTTTCATTCATGAGTTGGATTTTTTTTTGTTTTTTAGTTCTTCCATATGCATAATGAATCATTGCTAGTGTTTAATTTAGTAAGATAAAGCAGTACAGATTCTAGTCTAGTAGACTATGTCAACAGCCTTTCCCTCATCCATCAAGTGACCATAGAAGGAAATCAGGTTCCTCAAACATGACTTGCCCTTCAAAAATCCATGCTGGCTGAGCCTGATCCCTGTGTTGTCCTGCACATGCCATGTGATCATGCTGTTTGAATTAGTTTGAGGAAGGTCTCAGAAGTCACACCGGCACATAGACTGACCTGAAAGGCCCCGCTGAGATTGACTTTGCTCTAAAAAGGTCTAAAACAAAATGTTGATAGAGAACAGTATCTTACTGTCCTCCTGAATTTGACACAGCATCAAGAGGACTGGAGGAAGAGTCAGTGCTCCCCCTATGACCGTGAAAAACACAACTTCTGTGTTTTCCCTCATTAGCCACTAGAGAGTAGAGGAAAAGCGCTCCAAAGATAACATCTTTGCCTCCATCCACATGCTGCCTCTAAAGCAGATGACTAGTGATAATTGTTGTTGGCTCTTAGGGTAGTGATCTGACTGATGACATTGTAATGGCAGTAGGATAGCCCATTTTCTGTTTAGGTCAGTTTGATGTGGCTTTGTGCCCTTCTAGTTCTAGAGAGAAGCATCCTTTAAGTCTGTATGGCAGCAGATATTACTCTTGGTGAGCACTCAGACTCTGTCTGGAATTTCAAGGCACCTGCTGTACGGTGTCTGGGGTGTTTCACTAGGGAGTGCAAGGACCATCCTGGGCCCAGAGAGAGGAGATGCATTTTTGGGCCTGGGTCTGAAATTCCTAGTGAACTTTGGAATGTGCTGAGCACTAGGGATAATATAAAGGATAGAGACAATACCATGGGCATTACCGATTACTTACATGCTACAGAAATGTTTTCCCACCAATTTTGTGTGTGTGCAGGAAGAGCTTTTGGTTACAGGGGCACAATATGAAAATCTGCAAGGCAGACTTCTTCCATTTTTTTTTTCTTCAGAGGCAGAACACTCCAAAAATTTGAGATTCTTACTTAAAAGAAAACCAACCCTGACTTTCTTTTACATGTGGTGTTAACATAAATGGTCCCATAGAAACGGGTATTTCTCTCAGTGTTTGTGACTGGATTGCATCTAACCTCAAGTGGTCCTCCTAAGGCAGGGTGATCTACCTAGGAAGAAAAAGGTGAAAGTTTCTAGAGTTTTCTCCTTCTGACAACAAGAAGAAGAAACTGCAATATATTTGTTTTCTCCTTATAATTGTTCTTTTTCCTTGCTTCTTAGTGCTGTATGTGTTTCTAAATTTTGTCTTTTACACTGTAAAGAAATATGGTGATGACTGCAGAATGACAAGTATGCTGAAAAATATTTTTTAAAGAATGACTAAGACTTATTTCATATGGTAAAATTTTTACTTCATGCAGTAATTCTATGTTTGTGGAATTAAGTTTTTGCCTCAGTGGCTCCTTGGAGGGGAGCTAACTTTCCATTCAACATTTTCCAGTGTTGAAAAGAGAAAACAACTCCTTCCTACAGTACGAATATATACATTTTCTTTTAGCATGTATATAACTGGCATATTGATTCACAAGCAGATACATTTTGGGATTCCCTCATGAGAATTTCTCTGTTATTAGGTATTTTAACACATTATTATTCTATTAGGCATGCATCTATTTTACTTAAGAGATAAAACGTTTGCATGCCATATAGTCCAAAATTAATCTTCATGCAATGCTAACTTCTGACTCTGTGATCTTGTCATAGTGTGCCAATTGTGGAGAGGAGAAAAAAACATCCTGTAAATTTGCCCAGAGGCTGTTTATTCAGCAATATCCACACTTTCATACCTTTTCAGATAGTTCAGGAATGAAGCAAATTCATCTTATTCTCTTCCAGTGGTATCTGCATACAATCCATTTTTGGCACATAATGAATTTTCTTCCATTAAAAACTTCCTAGAAATGTGTTGAAAAAGAATTTGGAAAAAAACCATGAGGCAACAAGGTAATACACAATTACAACATTTTTCAGCGTTTAAGTCTATCAGAATTGCATTCATCCATATGTTACAGCCTCTAACTAATCTAAAACCAGAGCCCCAGGCTTGAGACCTAGTCTCCTGGAAATTCTTGGTTCCCATACCTGAGACTTCCACATACTACTGCCTGGATGTGAAAACAACCAGGGTCCATTCACTAGGCAGGGATAAGTCCTTTTTGGATTCTAGGGGAATGAAGTGCTGTCTTCAAGCAACACACCTATTTTTTGTTTGTGGGCAATAGGTAAATGTAGCAAGAGACTGTAGCTGTGTTATTTTGGAGGTGAGTTGAGTTGCTTTGAGATAACATTGGCTCATTTGAGTTTTGCCTCCCTATTAACTAAGTTCTACATGAATGTCTTTTTCTTCTAAAGTGAAAAAAAATCCCATCTATGAAATCCATGAAGTAAGATTGAATGATTAAAATATGCTTTTCTGTTTGGTCTTCCTCTGACAGTTTTTGGTTGACCATCTTCCCACACCCAAACAAGCCGCAGTTTCACTCCGGTATTAAGTGAAAATAATGTCAAGTTAGGTAAAATAGAAACAACAAATTTGGAAAAGTGTATAACGCTAGTGGTCATGTATCTTTCTAACTCTAACGAGGTACAAGGAGACAGAAGAAATAAGTTAGCATAAGAGTTTACAGCTAAATTAGATGGAGACTCTGCATCATGTTTCTCAGAAGCTCTGCTCCTTTTGCAGCTCTTGAATGTGGCCCTGTTTTGCCAGGCAGATTCTAGACTACACTTGGGAGGAGATAATTTGGTGGCGCAGAACTACTTTCAGTTATGAAAAAGAGGAACTTTTAACCTTAGACCTTAGATATAAAAAGAGGTACTGTGCTGTGGATCATACTCCAGAGGGTTTCAGCCCTGCTTGTCATGTTAAGATCTCACTTCAGAAAAATGAGTCTGATGAGGATGGATCCTTGACTTGTTTGCCCAGCTGTTTCTTATCATCCCAGAAAAAATTTGGAGGTCTAAGGCACTGATTACAGTTACACTAGGTATGTCTGTTTTGATTACTTAATGCACACTGAAAGAACTGTTGAAGAAATCCAGAATTATTCATTTAATCAGATGTTACCTTGCTCGAGTCTGAGGAAAGCAGAGGCTCTGTAGAAGTGTCTGAATTAAGAATAGACAAAATTTTGGGCATGTGATGGAATAGACCTACAGAAAACATTAATAGCAGAACATTAAGAAGTACATAGATACCACTGACTAACCACATTCTAGTATCAGTAGATTCTGAGAAAAACCCGTCACTCATTTTTACCCTTGTACCTTCTAATTGACTGCCTTCAAAATTCCCAGAATTTGTTCACTGCATGGAAACACTACAGAGATGAACTGGTCTGCTGTATCAGTGGGAATAAGAAAAGGCAATTTATCCTCAGACACACAGACTTTTTAAGAAAAAAATATATTTCTCCTTGAATTCTGTTTAATGAAATATCATTTCCTGATCACAAAAATATGTTATTTGATCTTGAGAAGAAAGCCAGTCAAACCTTCTGAAGTGATGAGCAGACCAAGCCAAGGCACAAGATTTAAGGGGTAGGTGCTAGCAAAAAATGCACTGTACAAAACCAGAATAGTTGTACCTTCTCAGTCACAACAGTTGGAACAGAAAATGCATCCTGATCACATGTGCAGCATTTTACAAGACAGACAAGAGATTAACTCTCATCCTGATCACTTACAGGTTGTTTTCTCAAACAGTGTTGAGGTCTTAGAGAATACTCTACTATCTTTCCCGAAGTCCAAACAGCTTTTGCAAATGTAGAATACTGTTCTATATTCACAGTCACCAGTAAGTGTTTCACACACTTAAGCACCTCCCTTATCTTCCTTCTCTGTATCATGTGGGCTTCCTGACAGTGGCAGTGCACTTGACTGAAGTGTAAAGAAACACACAGAAATCAGTCTTAAAACAATCTACAGAGGTGTTCTACTTCCTTAGGGCAGACATGGCAGATCAGTTATCGAATGGTAGATGGGAGCAGTAGCTCCTGACACTTTAATTCATCCACCTCTTTCCTTGGTAAGAGGAATTAGAACTTTTCCACTGAGGACATTTACAAAGTGAAATTGTTTTCGTTAGTGTGTTCAGATTATGCATTTTCCCATGTTGATATAAGGAAGAATCCTCAAAAAGGAAGAACCTATAAAAGACTTCCTGTTCTTAGAAGGAGCTCTGCCCCCTGATGACATAAAATGACTGAGAAAATTTGGTAGTGCTTACCTCCATCATATCATCTGTTCAAATCCAGGGCTGACTTTTAATTGTTTCACACATTCATCCAGACACTTTAAAAGAAACTTGAAGCTTAGAAAATGCACAGCCTCATGATTTGCAGCTAGAGTTTATAGTGCTATTGCTAGTGACACATTAGGGGAAAAGAAATGTCTGTGACTGACTGACTTAATCAGACTCTAAGCCTCAGCTGTGTGTTAGCTTGGCTCATGCTGCTGGATTTAGTGAACTATGAAAGACATTTTTGTCTTACACTGACTATATCATGTTAAGGATTAATTGCATTTCAGCAAATATCTTCCAACAGGACATTTTTTTCATTTCATATTATCCTTCCTAACATGATGAAATTGCATTTAGCTTTGATAGCATGAATTAACTTTGACTACAAAATTTCCTGCTAGCATGTTGTAACATGGTTTTGCAGACAGCAGAGGAGTAACACAGGCTGAATTGTTTGACCAGTCTCATATGATGCTCTGATGAGAAATCTAGCAAGTGAAGAAGAACCTGCAAGCATACTGGAGAACGAGATTAAATTCATATTGCAAACAATTCAGTGAAAGATGTTGGACAGACCTCTGATCTAAGTTCAGAGGTGTACTTGCTGATATCCCATCTGTTCTGTCCTGAAATCATGTTTACTGGTTATACAACTGTTGTTTGGAAAGCCCAGTGAAAAGGGGCAGCTGTTTGTAAACACAGTAAACTAAGCACAGCATGAATAAATATGCTAAGAGAAGTTTCAGGAGTGTGTGCCTTACAGAGCCTCACTCTGCTGAAATTTTGTTCAGTCAAGTTTGACCTTTGCACTATATCATCCTTTTTCTATTGTTAGGGTTTTTGTCTATCTTCTCCTTTCCTAATATTCCCTGTTTTTTTTTTTTTTTTTTTTTTTTTTTTGTGGTATATAGTGCATTACTCAGAAGTCTGAGAATAAATTCTACCTTAGTTAGCTACTGAATTCAGACATATTCCTGCATTTCACAGTCTTATTTCTGGTTACATTCAGGAATTCCAAAAATAATATCAGGGAGGAAAACTCAAAAGCTCACTGCTTTTGTGGGTTTTTTTTCTTTTTTTTTCCCGAGGCCTGTTTTAGACCATATTTCCAATGATCAGGCTGTGCTCTTTAGTTCTGTGTTATATACATACAGTGTGTGCTACAAAATATGTTTTTTTTAGCTTTTCCATATAGCCTATTAAACAGTAGTTGGAATTCTTCCATCCCTAAAGAGAAACCTTTGGCATAAATAATATTGTCATTTGGATAGGCTAGACATACTTTTGCAAAGTGACCTTGTAAAAATATTGTCTGAGGTATGACTGAGCCTTAATTATATGACAGTGAGGCACTATATTCTGTTCCCTCTGGAATATGAGGTCTCATCAGAAACCAGCTGAAATTAGACAAAAAACAGCAGTGGGCATCAGAGTTAGAGGTTAAAATAAATTTTTTAATTTATTTATTTTCAGTTATAGATGTTTATGTAAATTCCTTGTTTGGCAAAGTGAAACGTTGCTTACCATGGTTTTTCTGTCTGGATGATTTTTGTCTTCACAAAATAGAATAATATAAAACACTGGAAAGAGACTCTTCTGGTTGCATTATAAACATAACTAAGTCTGGCATGGTTGGGTCAGAATACTATTTTTCTTTGTCTCAGTCACAGGCATAGGTTAGAATATTTTTTGTGGTCCTTCCAACCTTAATGATTCTGTGATTCTATGAACTCTCTAAAATGACTTTTCTGTGACAATCATTACCATTAAAACAACAGCTTACAATGTTTTAAAACATGCAGATCTTTGTTTCTCCCCAGTACTTGATATCTAAAAATCTGTACTCCTAGTCCATAAGGCAGATATGATAGTTAAATACGCTATTAACTGGCTCTTCCACCTGAATCATTATTCACATTTTCAGGCTTACCATTTCATCTCATCAAACCTGTTCTAGTTCATGACAGCAAATGGGAGCAAACCACGCTCCATTAGTTGAAGAAATTCTCATGCTTTGTGTGCACACTTTTTGCTTTGTATATCCCGTAAATGTAAGGGCAAGTATTGCATAGCTGTAATGGCAATCTTTTCAAAAATATGGCATGACTTTACAAACTCTATATGCCATTCCATGGCCATAACTTTAGAGGCAGTAGGTCACAGTATCTAATAATACAGATCACTCAAGCAGTGAAAAAATGCAAAAAAGAAAAAATGAAAAAAATACAAGTTTGCTTGTAAATGAGTATCTCTTACTGCTTGCCAAGAATGTGCAGACAGTACAAGCAGGTGAAAGAAATTTGAGTGCAATGGTCTGTTAAAATCTGTTTGACTCAAAAGTTACTTCTGAAGAACAGTGTATGATATTTCAGAGCCAGTTTTTTCTGCTGCAAATAGCTGCTGCAAAAACATGATCTTCCAGATTGTACTCAATATAAAAAAACTTCAGCTTTGGATACTTCATTACTGCCAATATGTAGCTGACAAAATTAAAGGGCTACTCTCTAACTGTGCCTTTTTACTCTTATGAACAAATAACAAAGTGGAGCAAGTTAAAACTCCAATAACCTTGTGAATACTGGACATAATTTTCAAATTTGTGACTCCTATTTACTGGGGAATCTGAATGTTGTTCCTTGCAATGTTCTGTAGTCAATGAATTGAATAAACTAAAAATAGAGACTGTTGTAGAAGTTCTCTGTATTATAAGTTGTTTTCCATGTGGTCTTCTAGGTCAAGAATGGTAGATTTTTCCCCTAACTTCCACATACCTCAGAATTCTTCATTACATCTTCAGAGTACACAACTTTTTTCTAGTGTACTGAGATCTACGAACATAATTTTATGCAGAAGTTCTCTTTTGTGTTGTTTCCACTCTACAGATGTCTGCAAATTCAGAATTAAGGTAAGCTATATGATCTTTCTAATAGTACTTTGTAAGTAGAAGCTTAGTATCAACCTACTCATATTTAAAATTTTGAAAAAATAGATTTGAGTTCTTTTTCCCCTAAAATTAGCTCTCTGAATTTTTTTCAACTTTGAAGGGGCACCAGATACCAGTTGCAGTTTACAGTTAGAAGATTCTTATTCTGCTATCAGACTTCTTGTATATCAGTACCGTACATTATGCCAAGTGATATCAGCTCGGTGCAAGAGTCTGATGTAGTAGAAATGTCTAGCAGCTTCCAGGTTTCAGTGTTTATTAAGCACATGATAAAATAAAATTGGGCCTTGGTTTAAGTGTGGTATTTGTGAGGGTTGTACAGGTTCTCCAGTTGTGTATCAGGAAGACAAGCATACAGAGGTGTCATTCAAGATGGTGCGCCTAGCTATAAATGTGGTAGCAATCCATTCTGGAAGGGGGAGAAGAACATGCTTCCTCTGGCCCATCAGTATGTGTGGCTGACGGGGAAGGAATGGTTAAAAGACAAGGTGGTGATGAGGTCTAGGAGAAGAAAAAAGCAATCAAACCCTCAACATCATCTCTGAGAGATGCATAAGAAAAATCTGCAAAAGTGTCCAACATTTGCAACTGCCTTTTAAAAAGTCACTTCCAACCTGCATCTTACAAACAAAGCTGGTGTCATGAGGGAAGGTCTGAATATATGTAAGATCACATGGAAACCCCCATCTGTGATTGATAAATACAAAGTGACAGAAGCCCCACTGAGAAAAACATATATTAATTTCACAGTGAAGTGACCAGGACTAATATCTGACCAGGAAAATGGAGGGGAGAAACCATTTTATGGTGTTTTATACCCTGAGAAGTTTTTGTACTGAGACAGCAGTGGAATAGGAAGTGATGGGTTCAAGCAGCCCTCACCAAGGGACTTCAGGCCTAAGACACCAGCTGAGATAGGAATCAATTAGCTACCAAGAGACGGAGTGTCAATTTTCCGTTTACATCCTCTGTTCTATATAGACACCAGCATTAAATTTTAAGTGTAGCCACAACCTATCAGCTCATGGTTTGTTTTGTCACTTTTGAAACTAGCTAATCTAACTAAATGAATTTAGGGTAACTGAAATTCTTACCGTCTATGGTGTTACTTGCACTGTTACTTTCTGGATGGTGATAAAAAGCAAGCAAGTAGTTGGCAGTTTTTCTGTCTGCATTTAATTTACTCCTACTCTTGGGGTATATAAGGATGGTGTCCAGCAAGTTTGCAAGTGGAAAAGGATAGATACTGATGACACTGCCTCTGTAACAGCTGTGACTGAAAAGATATTCAAAATAGATGGCAAAAGATCCTTTGAGATCTCAGAGACTCAAAATACGGTAAAATTTAATATGATAAATCTTTACTGTCATCTATTGTGATGGAGTGCATTACGTATCAGTCTGCTAAAAATGATGCAAGAAACTAGCCTAAGTGTCTGAAACAATTCTGCTTTCCATTGGCAAGGTTACTGAGGACCGCCTTAAGAATGTCACGTACCTACTTTTTCTGTTTTGTAACAAATATTCTGTAGCATCTATATTGGCTATTACATGCAGTACAGTATCATGATGAGCTAGAACAGTTTTGCGTGTAGGGTTGTCATACTAGTTTCAAAGGTTACTAGTTCAATTCACAGAAGTATAATGAACAACCACAAATCCTGTCTCCTTTGCTGAACAGAATGACATTCAGCTTTTTTTTTTTTTTAATGTACTTTGCCATTCATAAACAGATGAAAACGGAAGGATTTTTATCTCTACCTGGGTTTAATGCAGTAAATGTCTATCATTACTCCCGAAGTGATCTTCACGAGACATGGGAAAGACTACTGCTTAGGTATACATTTCCTTTCTCTCAGGATGGCTTTTGTACTCTCCCAGAACGAAGTGTAACTGAGTAATGTTTAAGAACAGCTTTAAAATGTGGCTTCAGCGATAGTATTAATTACAAAGATAAATCATCTGTGGAAAAAACGTATACTAATTTTCAATGCAGTTTTCACCCATCAAGAAGATATCAGCATAGAGTTACTTTCCCGTTCTTGTGATGTTACCACAGATCACACTTTCAGACCACTGCCTGCTTGAGTGGAGCTCTAAACTCTGAGCTAAGCTTTTATTCCTGTGCTTTCCTAGCGCTTAAGAATGTGACTCATTAAGTACAGCACAAAGCGACCTGCTGCAGGAGTTGGAAAAAAAAATCAGCTAAAAGGGATTTAGTCAACTTGTTCATTCATTCCCTCATGCATCCTATTTCTGCTTATGGGAAAATTACATAGTAAGAACACTTTTATATTATAGGGCCAGTAGCTGTCTCCTGGAATTGACGCTGAAATTTCTTTCAAGATTTAGTCCCCACTTTCCCTGCCCTGTCCTCTTTTCCCAGCATGCATGCTTTCACCCACACTCTCCCTGACTTTCACCCATCCTATCAGAATCAGGATTTCATATGCCCATTTCCTATAATAACTATCTTAAAACTTGCATTTTTTTCTACAAGCAAAGCAATGAATAGCACGCAGCGTAAGATGTTCATGTAAGATGTTCAAAGCCTGATAGAAGAGAGGCTAATGATAAATAATTTTGACTTACTGGGCTGTGAATGGCTATGTTTAAGTATGTAACCCCTCTTAACTTCTTTACACCATGGTACAGAATAGTTCACTTAGCTTAAGAGGAGGATAATGACAACTTTATACAGGATCTCACGTCACACCTCCAAGTTTTCTTTTTAACTCAAAGATTACACTGCACATTAAAGCAATAGGGTGCATTAATCTGCCCTCTGGCATTTGGGCCATACTAACCCACCAGTGCAGGTTTATGTACCTAACACCTCAGACCCTATCAAGAAATTTGGCAGTGGCAGCTTGATAAGGATGCCATACCTTACTGAATGAGTTCTAAAAACAACATGTGCAAAACACTTCTCTGGGACACACTTTTTAATGACCTTCCTCACTTGTGCACCTCTTCTTTATTACCCATGTGGGTTCCCCAAGCTTCCGTGTCATCAGAAAGTGCTGTAAAGAAGCAGCAGGGAAAATTCTTAGGTTTAAGCAAAAATGTCAGCACTCAGAGGAGGAAGTAGGGGGAAATCTACGGAAAGACTAGAACTTTCTGGAAACCTTAGAAACTTTTATTTTGAGATGGTAGAATAGTTGTTCTAAAAAGGGTTACATTTCTAGTAAGACTGATTACATTTTTCATTTCTGTACTGGACTAATTAACAAATCAACCTGAATTACCAGCTACTTTAAAATGAAAATTCTAGCAATGGGAGGTTTCTAGTATTGCAGCAGTTTAAGCAATCACTGTAATGCATTCAAATTCTCTTTTTCACTGATAGTGAAATAACACTCCCCAGATTTCTTATCCCAAGCCGGGATATGTATTGGAATATATGTAGGGGAATATGTATTTCAAAAGGAGGAAAAAATAACCAATATCTCAAATTAAATGTAGTTTGTTTCAAGAAAGTTGGGGCCATTCTAAATAACATTAATTCAATGACAGAGTGGCTCAGGAAGTTGGTGGTTTGTGGTGTAATGTTTATACACCTTCTCAAAATCCAGTAATAATAATTATACTTTTGGAATGGCATTTCCATTTTCTAATTCTATCATTACTGAGAAAAAAATCTCATTCTTTACATTGAAAACTTTTTGATTATGATGGTGACTACTGTAATTAAAATACAGATCGAAGTCAAGTCAGTTGTTTTATTAAATACACACAAACCTTTATAGAACCTGGACAGTGAATGCATGGAGAACAGTTTACTGCCCAACTTAAGAAACAAATGGTAGCTCAGATGCAAAACCATACAACAGGGTCCTGAGAGATTCCTTTTCACACTTTTCCAGTGATATTTTTAGGATCTACAGCGTACAAAAGAGCCAGTGCTTTATTGCAGTCACTTTTCAAGGCAGCTCTGGCTAGCGTAAAATTCATTTTATCTCCTTTCCTTTTTTTCTCTCATTATCTTCTTGCTTTCTTCTCTTCTCCTCTTAGTTACAGGATTCCGTGGATCATAGATCTCAAAAGTGTCTTCATCCTGCATGCTTGCATCTTTCACCTTTCTGCTCCTATCTTCAAACTGAAGTACATGTGACATCCTACAAAACAAAGAAAATGTCTCAAATACAAGTGACAGAACAGAAAATTATGATTTCTAATTATGATAAGCATGGCAAAATTGTAGCACCATGCACTGTAGAGCAAAGAAGACTTAAGTTTCACTATTTTTTTTTCTTTTTTTAGTAAACCCTGGTATAACAGGATAACCACTTTTATGAAAACACATATTCAGAAATATCAAATATAGTTTGCTCTTCTGGATTTCATTTCAAGAATTGAGCTCTCTTGTCTTGTCTTTTTCTATTTAATGTATCTTCCCAAATGTACTGAATAATTTTCCCGGGAACAGGGAGTGTTTCTTGAGAAACTTTTCCTATTAGTCACTATCACAGTTACAGTTATGCAAAAGGAGAGAAAAGCTTGCATGAAAAACAAAGTAGGTGTACAGATCAATATGGGAATGCTTGAACTACCACTCTTCCACCTTAAACTATTTCTTATCATACTTTCTAATTATTTCAATACTAAACTAATGTTTTTTTCAATACAAATCTTTTTCTATGGTTGATTAGAAACCTTCCCCATTAGATATTTCCCCTTTTCAGCAAATTCCCATTCCCATCTGACTGACCATACTGACATAATCTGGAGTAAAATATTTCTTGTTCGGTATATCCAGTGCCAGGAAAGCCTTAAGCTGATCAACTATAGCCTTATTAGTAGCAGAAAACTATAAGTTTTAGCATGGACTAAAAACAAAGAGATAAATTATTTGCTCTACCTAAAAAAAAAAAAGACTAGGGAAAAGAGAAGAAAAATACTACAGATGCATACAACTTGATTGATTGTAAATCTACTGGTCTTTACTGACAACCTTGTTACTTTTCTGAATCACAGAATGTAGTTTTATGTATCAAAACTTGCATATAGGATTAACACTTTTCACCACAGCTGTAATATTTTAAATGAAAAACCCACATGATTATTTAACAAGACTGTGAATATAAAGTTCTAGTAACACTGATACTTAAGAACAAAGTCAGCAGAATTAGGAACAAGCACCAAAAACTTGTTTCAGTATAGAGAGATGCAATCAAGCCAAAAGCTCTCTTAAGTCTGGACTCTGTTTTAATCAATTGTAAAAATTCTTTTAACTTTGATGGGTCAACTTAAAATAATAGCAATGATATGGAACTGAATTTATGCTTATCTGTCTTTACAGCGTTACATATTGGTAAAGTCTTTGTGAAATAGGAAGTGCATGAAAAACAAGTCAGATTCAGAATTAAAGCTCTTTTGCTGATTAAATATTGCTTTATCAGTCCTTCTCAACATGTAAGTGATCCTGAATAAAGCAGGTTTTTCAAAGAGCTCTAGTGCAGATCTCCACACGTGGAGAACCAGCACAGTAAATGTGGATTACGATATATCACTGTTAAAGAAATTAGACAAAATTCAAAGCAATGGATGATATGGGCTGGAATGCTTTGGAAAAATCTTAGTAACAGTAATCGAGATTTTTCAACACAATCTATTACTGACGTCAGTTTCTTACATTTTTCACTGAACAGTACTGAAAGTAGGGATACACATTGCCATATCCTCTGAAAATACTTCTTAAGAGTCACTTCCAGTGTACAGTATTCAGTAGTTTATAACCCTCATAAACTAATAACAAAAAAAAAAAATTCTTTTCTTAGTCATATCTACCATCCAGAGTAACATAATGTACCATCAAGAGTGACTCACGATTGCGTATTTGTAGTTTAATTATAAAAACATTGTCTCACAGTGGAGAGACTGAAGTAATTTATTTTACTTGACATGCTTTTTATATTTGTCATGTTCTTTTCAACATATTAAAGATGAGCATCAGAATATATATATGTTAAAAAATATATATCATATCATACTATCCTAGACTGAATTAAAATACAGTGCCAAGAAGGTTGAGCCATTCCACAATAAATGGTCTTAGAGGACATTAAATGAATGTGTACAGAAGTGTACTCTCACTTAACCATTTAATCAGCTTGAGTTTCAAAACATGACATAGCGTACTTGTAGGATACAGCTAATAGGAATTAAATACCTCCCTCTCTCTAATTCTAGGGTCTGACCATAGAAATAAGATGCAGCAGATAGAGACCACATAATATTTGATTCGTTTCCAAGACATTAAAGAAGTCACTCTTTGACTTCTATACATAACTTTCTGCTGTGGCGTTCCTGGTTGTGATTAAAAATCAACTAATAATAACAATTACTCCCAGTTGTGATTAAAAATATGCTAATATTAACAATTACTTTGAAACTCACTCACTAATCAAATTTGAGATGCAGCATCTCATACGTAACACAAAATAAACAGAAGATTGTAGTGAAAACTTTCAGAAACACTTCCCTGGTGTGAACTTCAGCTTATTTTTACAAGACACACATCTTCACAGGTATGTTTGTTTTGCATTGACATAAATACTAAATTGGACTTCATACCATTGAAAGAATAATATTTTGGTTCTTTTTCTTTTTCTTTTTTTTTCTTTTCCCAAGAACATTGGAAGAATCTAGTAATTATTCTGAAATTAATTAATTTAGAATAATCTTACTCAAGAAACTCCAGCTAAAGCCTGCATTTCCATGACTTTCCAAATGCTGAGTCTGGAATACAGTTCGACAAATACATGTAGTCTAAGAGTTTTCCTTCTTCAGCTTATAGCTCTTTTCCCTTCCTCATGCTCCTGAGTTCAGCAGAGAGCTGTCTGCCCCCTCGTGCTTCCGCGTTCACTGTGATGAAAGCTGTAGCTGCATCTTTTCATCTATGGACTTCTACAATCTACCACTCAATTTGTGCTTATTACCACGTGCTGACAGTTCATCTTACACTACATAAGATAACACAAATCTAAAATACTTCTTTTTCCTTCAAAATTCAAAGGTTGAACGGTGTCAGTTCTTCTACATTAAACTCAAAACCGAACATTTTGCAACACAGTGTGCTTTTTCCCCCCTCAAAACTACCTTGAATTAAATAGCTTGCCAAAACTGACGATTCAGGTTTGAGAACCTCAGAGACAGCAACTATCTTACCATGGATTAACTGCAGGATAATTTGGGTATTGTTCTATTCCATGCACTGGGGCAGCATCTCTGCCTTTACCTGCTCCTCTTTCCTTCAGTGTTAAAAAATGACTTTTGGTGCTCACCTCTCTTGTGCATTCCAGAGATGAAATGTCTTGATACATTAGACTGAAATACCTGAGCACATTTTAACTTGTGTCAGAGACACCACAGGATTTCCAAAGGTAAGCAGATACATCCCTGGTACAGTGGCATTCTCAGATTATTCGTGCAACAGCTGGCAAATAAGACTCCATAGTCAATAGCAGAGTATCTCCTCAATGTCTTTAAACTGCAGTAACCAAAACAATACCACAGTGATCAGTTTGATTGCCTTCTAGGAGGTAATAAGTGGGAGAATTTTTGCTGCAACTAACACTAAAAAAATCACTACAGCAGACTTCAAGAACTGTTGCATTATGATTAAGCTGTGAGTCCAACAGTCTACCATAGCCAAAGCTGCATTTGCCAGCTGGGCAGCAAAGGCCAGACCCCACCTACATGGTGCTCTCCAGGCAGACTCAACCAGTTCATTCCAAAGATGGACTGTGTTCTATTGAACTACTGCAGTGCAACGGTACTTGAATGTAAGAAAAGACAGGATAAACAGCAATTCCTGTGATACTGGGACATGCGAGCCATTCACATTCACTGGATCCAAAGCACGTGCCAGCTGCTGACAGCTGGCAAACATTTTAAGTGTATCATAGCAGAAATCAGGTAACACAATACCTCTAGCCTTTCCTGCACTGCCCTTTGGGACAGTGGCAACCAGTGAATTTAATCATTTTCAGTATCAGTAATAACAAGGAAGCACTGAAAATGTTTTTGCACTAGTGATGAAGCTATAAACTACACGTAAAACACAATGGAGGTACCACTCATTTTTGTACTACCTGAATGGAAGTGAAAAACTGCATTGTCTAATTTCACACTTGTTTATCAATATGACACAGCTGCTGGCTGTTCCCAGCCCACCTGTTGCTCATTCAATCTTCCTTGTCCAAGTTACAATATGAGCGATGCTCTGGCACCTCAGTAACTTCCATAGAGTGCTTGGGACATAAGCTTACGCTAACCTATGACAGAGTTTCAAACAGATAGGCTTTGCAGTAAATCATCAACAGGCGTGGACAAATTCTGCCAACTCTACTATGAGGGCAGCAGCTTTTGGCAGAGAGGCACTAACATATCAAGCAGTTATAGTCAGGGCTCATTGGAGGTGCCTGCAAAAAGCATGTCAGCTGGTGACAGATCTTTTGTTTCTGCAATCAACAGGCACTGAGGAATAAGAAATGCACAGCTCTTCACTCTCCAGATGCAGAACAATATGCTACTTAAAAGGCAGTACTTACAGTATGTCTAAACTGGAACACTGAACATAGGCAAAAATTACATACTTCTAAATGCAGATAAAATGTATCAAACAACTAATTACATTTCTATATGATCCACAATACCAGAATTCTGAAAGTTATTCCCATTTTAATATTGGTTAATTTCATCAGGATGTTTAAAATGGATGAAGCAATACTAAATATCTTTGCACTTCACAGCACTTTACAGGCTGCCTATAGTAAGAGAGAATGTAGAGATCAATATGGACCTGTTGGAGACCTACTGACTTCAAATGTGTAATGATGTAAGTGCAATTTGGGACAGGTCAGACAGAAGCTTTTTTAAATATGATCACAGTGACAGAACACTGGGTGGCATCTGCTCATATGCTCCCCTGTTTTCTGTAGACAACCAAGCTGTTTGAGGCGAAGAAAAGGAAAGAAGAGGGAAAGCAGTTATTCCAGTGTTAACAAAACAAGGTATTGTCCCCGGGTGAGGTGGGCTCCTTAAGTAACTTGAGGAGTGCTGCAGTTCTAAGAAGAGACAGTGTGGAGGTGGCTGGCTCCTTGTGGAGCCTGCAAGAGTGGCACACCCAGTGTCATCTTAGCTCCCAAGTGGGGGAGCTGGAAACAATCACAGATGGTTAGCTTTTAGTTGAAAGGAATGTTCTGTTAGGATAAACTTAGCCAGATGTCTCAAACCTTTAATATAAGTAATTTTATCACTACAGACTGTAACAACCATTCCTGCTATTTTTGTGCTCAACGTCACTTGCAAAGTAACACGCTACCTACTTTTCCCAATTACAATAAATGCTCCATATACAGTAGCAGTAATCAAGTACATAGCAGTAATCAAGTACTACTGCTTCCCTTACATTATATTCTATTTACAACTCGGATTTTAACTACAACTACTGTAAATGTGTTTGTTAAACCACAAACATGAATCTAGAAATGTTATGACACTCTCCTCCCATCACTCTCACGACATATAGGCAGTGGATAGATGTGTAGTTCATGTGAACAGATGACAAAACAGATTAGTGAATCCACAAATCAAAGCAAATCAGATCTTGTTCCCAAGGAAGAAGCATGTTAGCTGTTCTGGAAGAATGAGCTCACTAGGCACTCTTTTCATTTCCAGCACAGAAGCGGGTGGCACGGGAAGATGAGAAACAGTTCAGAAACAGAGAGACAAAAAGAAAAATAAATTTAGGAAGGTAAAGGATAACAAAAGGATAGGAATGAGAAACAGAGAAAAAGAGGCTGATCAAAATGTAAATGAAATGAAATAAAAAAAGTTTACAATTGAAAACAAGCAAAAAATGTAAATAAAAGCAAAATATCAAGAGTAAGAACAAGGCAAAAAATGTCAAAACCATAAAACAATGACAAGTTTAAAAGAGGAAATAATGATAAAACCTAAACTTGTTTCCACTTTTTTTCAGAACCGAGATACTACAGTCAAAACAAGCTTTGTGGCTAGCTTGCTGTCACAAGTTCTTGCATAACAGTGTCCAAGAACTTTACAGATAATTTTGTAAATTCAATTCAGCAGGACACAGAAAATGTGTCTACGTCTGATGAAACCTGCAACCACCATTATTTTCATAATGCAACACAACTCCTGAAGAGAAGTTCTTGTTTCCATCTGCCCTATCTCACCATCAACCTTTGTTATTTTACTACACGAGACAAACCATCATCACTCTTTATCCAAAGGAATCCTGTAGTGCAAGTTGCACTCTTTTAGTTATCATGAGAAGAAAATCTTTCCCAAGTATTTGATGTAAGTTCTGATTCTTAAAGAAATGAGTGTTAACAGCATTAAGTACTGCTATAGACACAGCTACAAAAGCAGATCCATCTCTTTCATTCTCAATGTTCACACATTTACTCCTACCAGGAAAAGAGATGTGCACAAGCAACAAGTTTCCATGAGAATGTTTTGTCTCATTAGTTAATAGCATCTGACCTAGGCTCAATTATCTATGAAAACTCCTACCATTCTGTAGTACTTGATATTTAAATCTTCCACAGTATCGCACATTGTTCCAGTTCGGGCCTAGTTTAACAAACCTGTTTGATACCATATAAAAAGCTTATTATGCCTCCTAATAGTATTTTCTGGTCATCAGGATTTGGTTCTGGTTGTTACTGCTGCAAGATCTCACTCCTTTTTTCACTGCTCTGTTCCTCTCCAACCATTTCCTTCCTGAATAACTGGATCTCTTGTCCCTTAAACTTTTTGTGCTTTAGAAAATCTTTTTTCCTGAAATTAAAAAACAAAACAAGAAAATATCCAAAAAATCCAACTTGCTCTTTGAAAGAGAAATAAAATTTGCTTCTCAGATCTAATAAAATCCAAATAATTAGATGTTCCACTGAAGCTACTAATATAAAAAATACTTAGGAAAGTATTGAGAAAACTGTTGCTGAAAGACAAATATTTGCCATACTCAAGTGAGTTTGTGAGTATTTAATGCCTTATCAAGGTAAGAATGTTTCAGTCAATTTGTTTTAGTTTATGAATATGGTACAGAGTACAGTTTTTGACTGAAATTTAAGAATAAATACAATACTCCTTTTTCACTGAGACTGTACATGTTATCCATAATCTCCACCCTCCAAGCACTCTTACGAGATTAACTTGAAAGGAATATTTTCTAACTCTTGGATCAATGGAGATTAGTCTGCATTCATTCAGATATTAACAATGGAGGTGACATACTATTGCTGCTAATGCACAGACCAAGAATCTCCTCAGTTCTCATCAAGGAAAACTGATTATAGATAATTAAAAAAATCCTTTAAGTCAGACTGTACTCTTCTGTTAGGTTGACTGCATAAAATGATCAGCAGTGAACATTTGCAGATATTTCTAACCTGCTGTTTTCTTGAAATACTCTGTTTAAATGCTATTTACTGACTTCTGTCCCAAAAACACTCACTGTGAAAATAATAAAAAAACCAATATTTTTACTTAGTGTAACAAAAAACCTTCAGCATTAATAAAGGTAAATATAATGCACTTTTGCACTGCTCAAGATGTTGCTACACATTTTTTTCTTTCAATTATGATTTAATTATAAGTAAAATTCCAAAGTAAGAACAACTTAACAATGAAAAAGATGTCCAATTCTAAAGATATTGAAATCACTGGGTGAAAATTTGGGCTTTCTCTAAGTACCATAATTAGAGATATTTAAACCATGATGATTACAATTTTAAGCAATTTTTACAAACAAACCAAAACAAAACAAAACCACACAACAACACATCACCACAATTATCCTATTGCTATGTTCTATCTGTTCAGTAATGACTATAGAGCATATATTTACAGTGTATCTTTATCCCCTTCACAAAAATGTCAAGTAGCCTGATGAAAAAATCTGGGTGCTTTAAATAGACAGCTGCTCCTGGTAGAGTAGGCTGGTATGGAAGACTGTAATGCAAATTCCAGATGTTGTTCCAGACAGTGTACCAGCACAGAAAAACTTTACACAGCATTTACTATAAGGACATAAGAACCGCCATACCGGAAGAGACCAATGATCCATCCAGTCTAGCATCCTGTCTCTGGCATGGACATCTACAATATCTGATGGTCTAGAAGTCAGCAAACTGTCTCCCCAGGTTAACACAAACAGTCAGGGAATATTGTATCACCAGAGCACAGAGTAGGAGGGAGGGGAAGGAGGGGACTTCTAACATAAGAATACTGGATTTTCATAACTTAGCATTCAACATTTTCTGGATGTGCTCCATTCTCTTTTGTCATTCCCTCTTCCCATTCTGAATACATCCAAATCCCTATGATTTAATCGTGTCATTGAAACAGATGAAGTTGGGGTGCTTAAAAAGGTGTGTAAATACTCAGGAAGCTTAAGCTAAGCTATTCAAGATTTAGAAGATTATTTCTTCATTCTTCACTAGACTTGCTGGCAATAAATAAAATGTAACGTTTCCAGATAGTAACTGTAATACTAGATATCCCTTGAGTAAAGCATGGATCATCTCTGAATTTAAGTCAAACAGTAGTTGATTCCAGGCCTGGATGCCTAGTCCAAATAAACTTAGACATGGAGGAATTACAAAAAAATAAACAAATAAAAAACCCACCCCAAATGCCCTGAGTTTTTCAGCCACGCCAAACAGCTAGAAGCAATAAATATATAACTTCATCAGAAGAAATATTTGTTAATACAGTATTACTGACTGTTCAGCAGTGGGCTAGGAACTAACATTTACATATCAAGGTCTGACCACATTCTAGTGGTAAAAGGGTGAAGGTGGAGACAAAATGGGAAAGATTTATAGCAAAAGGATTTTTTTTCCATTCTTCCTTTAAAATGCTGAAACCCAAACAAACACTTATATTTTGCCAAACAGAAAAGAAACCCCTCTGTCCAATGTGTTTCTAATACAGACCTCTGGCATGCATTTATTCTTTGTAACAATCAAGTAAGTATTTTTTTTTTTTTAAACTAAATGTAGTTGAGTAAATCAATGGCCTTAGCAGGAGAGCCCTAATATAGAGCCAGTTTTTCCAGACTAGTGGAATAACGTTGGCTCAAATCTGGGTGGGAGGAGGGGAGCAAACATGGCTTTAATCCATCTTTGTGCCTCACTGGCATAAATTACAGCAGCACTTTTTCTTTCATTCCCTAAGCTAGCATCGGCATGTGAAATTGACTGCTGCTTAGTTTTCAGGAGCTTACTGTGTTTGTCACAGCTAAGCTTCTACAGCTGACTGTGCAGAGACTGCTGCTATTCTTGAGGAAGCCATATTTCACAATCATCTATCTAAGGTATTATGGCAAAGAAAGAGATGGCATTCTAGAAAATATATACAAAAAGGATAGGTTTATGAAAGAAATATAACCTTTTTTAGGTGTTTATCCAGAAGGATTTCACAGTGCAAAGTTTAAGAGCAGATGTTGTATAAAGTAAGAAATCTTGGAAATAAAAGATGGAATACATTAACAGAACTATGTGTAGTAAATATTAACAGTGTGCATCACTGATTTAGTTGTTAATATAAATGAAATCCTGTAACATAAAAACTGATTGGCTGAGTTCAACATTTTCCTGATTCCAAAATTACTATTTCAATGGAAAAAATAAACAAGATCAATTCTAGTCTACTCCCTACAGTAGACACCAGAGTGATTGTGCCTTGATGCTTTTTTTTTTGAGAACTATCTCTCTCTCAGACACAAAATATTTACTGGAAGAGTATGAAATAAATAAAATACTGTATTCTCAATCCTGATTGCACCAGATTTCTCTTTGACATCAATGTTCAATATTCTGAATGAAACTTTTCCTAGTATTATACACAAAAACATTTTTAAAGACAGTAAATGGCGTAACTACTGATAGTGGATAGAGGATACCCTTACTGAATGTACAGTTTTAGGTTTTTTTTTTCATGTTGGATTAAAATGTATCAGTGTCTACTAACTGGGTAGAACATTCTACAATTAAATTTCAATTTATCTCCTAGCACAAAGAGCTCAGCATTACCACACAATACTACCAAAACTTAACTGGCCTCAGTGGTAGTTCTTTGAAATTCAGAACTGGGCAGAGATTACAGGATAGGACATAGAGAAACCAGCCTGCGCCGTAAATGATCAGTACTGAACTTCTCTGAGCTTTTGTCCATGGAACAAGTTAAAATACTAAAATAGACCAATGCCCTTTATCTTAGCTATAATCAGGTGATCAGATCTATGTGCAGCATTTGATTTGCACTGTATTAAAGGATTCCTAACGGCCATAAGGTTTTAAACAGTCCATTAAAGGGCACAATTCCATTAAATTCTTACAAAGTTTGTAACAAATGACGTAATAGTCATGTCAGCATCAGTAATTTTTTTTAATCGGTTATGCATTTTTTTAAATCAGTAATGCATTTCTGTTTGAGATGGAAGACTTTTCCTCACTTAATTTTCACAATATCTTTTTCACTGTAATTTGAAAAGGTATTTTCAGGCATTAACTTAATCATTTTGATTTACAAATACTCCTATTTTTCCTATCCCTCAAATTAGGAAACATTTAGAATAATGATCTGTGTATATTTAGACCAAGCAAAGCTCAGACTCAACAAAGGTAACTAACCATAAAAGAATTTTAAACTGAAATATCATGTGAAAACCATAATCTCATTTCAAATATGTTCCTTCCACATTTTTTCTTGTCCCACAGTATATCTGAAAGCTGAACAGATTTGTTATTTCATATCAAAGGAAGACAGTAAGTTTCAGAGTCTAGACATCCTCCCAGAAATACTTAAGTTGACTGTCTCATTTACATTTATTACTTCTAGTTACAGCTATAAAAGTATTCCAAGGGGAAGGAAAAAGCCAAACTTACTGAAAGATCAAGAAGCATTGTAGTTAACATCCAACAACTCAGATTTCACCCAGGAAATACGCAGTGCTTTGCTTATGAAGCAGTGGCACCCTATGCTGCTGTGAGATGAACTGTGTAGCATGATGAAAGCCACAGACAAATTCTAAATGGCTGGGGAGGGCATTGCTGAGAGCAGATAGAGGCTACTGCTAAACTCTGAAGAAATTATCAATTTGTAGCTGCATACAGAATGAAGGAAAAATTACTGGTCTTCCCAGTAAAACCAAATTTAAAATCAGCTGGAGGCCTACCTGTAGCCCTGACTTGTGAACTGGCTGGATTATGGTTAAAACCACTCTACAGAGGATGATAGAAACTCTGCTTGCCTCCCTGGTGACAGCAATAGTTTAAATACACTTCAAACCTTAATATGTTCGTTTTTTAGTTTCTATTCTGAATACTGAAGGTCCAGCTGGATGAATTTAGTATCTTCTAATATATCCAAACTGAAGTTGTGGCAATAACGTAAAACCATACTTACTAGGCTCAGATTACCACTGTCGAAACAAGCTTCAAGTAAGAATAGAATAGTGCCTCAGTGCAATGTTAAGCATATACTAATACCTTCTGGTGCTCTTCGAGCATTTGTTGCCCATTAGCTAATATGCATTTTAACTATGAGCTTCATTTGTTTAGAATTGAAAGGATGGGCATATATTTTCAACCATTCTATAAAAAAACAAACACTGTTTGCTAATCTGTGTTGGTTTCAGGCCTCACAAGGTATTGCAGTCCTGATTGATTTAGTGCGCGATCTATTTCTTTTTCAGTTGAATGGAATGCTGCTCCTTGAGAGTTTTAAGTTACATGATCCTGACAGCTAAGCTTTATTTTCAAGTATGCTTCTGGAGCAGAATTGTAGAACTTCTTGTGCATTTTGTTTGAGAATTCAAAAACAAGGAGGAACTTTATAGTCACGGTATGCTCATTTGGTGATCAGGTGAACTTCAAAGAACGAAAATGGTTTGTTGTTTTCTACAGAAAGTTCCATCAAGTCAAGAAACGTCAGAACTGTAAAACTCTCATGAGAACATAAGTACCTAAGTATGCCAATCCAAAGATCTGAATGAGAACAGTGAAAAATACTCCAGAATCCTGTTTACAGTATGACAAATGGATTTTTGTAGCAAAGAATTTGTAACTTTGAAAAAAAAAAAAACAACAGTATTCCTTCTGAAAAAGTGTAGGTTAAAAAAAATGTTTCGTAATGATATAAAACTGGTGAAAATTCAGCTAGAAAGCCTCATGTTTATGAATATACAGGTATAGGTCAAGTGTGAGAAAAAACAAATTTGGTGGGTTCGTTTTGATAGAAGAATATGTGTACACAGTGCATTTAGATTGCAAATTTTGTGAAGAAGTATTCTGAAAACTTCTTGGAGTATTTAGAATTTTCATAATTTTAACATGCTATTAATAATATGAAAAGTAGAGCACAATTCAGAAATATGAAGTTTGATGGCTGAATTTAAATAAGGACAATAAGCAACATGAGTACAGAACAGATACAGGTTAGGCAACCATTCAGTAGAAAACAATTTGTGGCTTAGAATGGACTGGAAACCAGGCATGAAAGAAACAATGACAAATAAAGTAATCCTTCCACTCAACACTAACAAAGACTTAATGCTGTATCTAGTCATGAATCACTCAGAAATCTCAGGAAGAATGACCACAAATTGAGAAAGAATAATCTCTGTGGAAAAGCTGAAGATCTTTTTGTCCAGATGAAAGAAATGCATTTATGATTATTTTCATATGTGTTAAAAGCTTCAAAAAGAGAAAGTGAACTGTTTTGCAAAGTCCTCTGTGGACCGGATATAAAATATTTGGTATCATACAGGATCAGACTCTTTTGAGTTGGAAGGGACCTTCAAAGGACTTCCAGTTCAACTTCCCTGCAATGAACAGGGACAGCTACAGCTACAACGGGTTGCTCAGAGGACCATACAGACTCACACTGAATGTCTCCAAAGATGGGGCTTCTACAACTTCTCTAGGCAGCCACAACCTGTTCCAGTGCATCACCACCCTTATTGCAAAAATCTTCTTCCTTATATCCTACCTAAATCTCCCCTCTTCTAGTTTGAAACCATTTCCCCTTGTCCTGTCACATCACACTCTGCTTAAGAGTCTGTTCCCTTATCTCTTAAGCTCCCCTTTAGATACTGAAAGGCCACTTTCAGGTCTCCTCAGAGCCTTTTCTTCTCCAGACTGAGCAGCCCAAGCTCTCTCAGCCTGTCTTCATAGGAGAGATGTTCCATTCCCTGACCCCTTTTTGTGGACTTCCCCTGGGCACATGCTAAATGGTCCATGTCTCTCATGTACTGAGGACTCCACATCTACAAGAGTACTCAAGCTGAGGTCGCACCAGCATAGAGTAGTGGGACAGAATCACCCCCCTTGACCTGCAGAGCACACTTTTTTTGATGCAGCCCAGATCCAGTTGTCGTTCTGGGTTGTGAAGGCATATCCCTGGCTCATGTCCAGCTTCCCATTCACAAGTAGCGAGAAGTTCTCTTTGGCAGGGATGTATTCCCTCCTTTCATCCCCCATCTTGTACTGATGGCAGGGGTTGCTTCAACCCAGGTGCAATACCTTGCATTTTGATTTGTTGAACCTCATGAGGTTCACATGGACTGGAGCCTGTCCTGGTCTCTCTGAATGGCATTCTGTCCCTTGGGCTTCTCAACTGCACCACAAAGCTTGATGTAGTCTGCAAACTTACTGAGGGTTCACTCTGTCCCACTATCATGGATTGACAAGTATTGCAATCAGTTCCACTGTCAATGTCACTTATGAAGATGATAAAAAGCACTGGTCCTAGTACTGACCCCGAGGGACACCACTCACCAATATCTATCTGGACATGGAGTCAATGACCACTGCTCTCTGGATTCGGTCTCACAACCAGTTCCTTGTATATCGAACAATCCACTAATTTGGAGAGAAGGATGTTATGGAAGACCGTGTCAAAGGACTTACTGAAGTCCTGATAGATGGTATCAGTGGCCCTTGCCTTGTCTAATGATGCAGTTACGCCACCATAAAAAGTGACACAATTGGTCAGGCAGGACTTGCCCTTGGTGAAGCCATGCTGGTTTTCCCATACCACTTCCCTCCCTTCCATGCGCTGAAGCATAGCTTCCAGGATGATCTGCTCCATCACCTTCCCTGGCACATAAGTGAGGCTGATAGGTGGGTAGTCCCCTGGGTCATCCTTCCTTAAAAATGGATGCCGGAATGTTTTTTTTCCAGTCACTGTGGACTTCCTTCACCCAGACATCTGCTGAAAATGTAGCATGCTGAGCTGTAGGCAATCCAAGGGGCTCCTATAAGACGATGAGGATAAACTCCTAAGTCAAGTAATTGAAGGTCCCGTCCCACCATGGGGGGATGCAATACTACAGACCTGTTGCTCACCACTGCAAACGAACTGATAGATAACATCAGGATTGGAGGCTGCCTGGGCTGTAGTGACCATGGTTGGGTTCATGCTCCAGAGGAACATTAGATAGGAAAAGAGTAAAATTAAAACCTTAGATTTTATGAAAGCTAAATTCCAGCTCTTCAGGGAATTAGTCAACAAAACACCCTGGCAAAATGTTCTCACAGGCAAGAGTGCAGAGCAGAGCTGGCAGATCAGATCACTGAGGAAGCTTTCCTGAGGGTGCAAGAGCTCTCCATCCTCAGGTGCAGTAAGCCAGGAAAGGAAGGCAAGAGATTGGCACAGTTGAACTGGGACCGGCTGGTCAAACTGAAGAGCAAGAAGAAAATGTACAGGCAGTGGAAACAGGGACAGGTACTATAAGGACTATAAGGAATCTGCTAGGCTGTGTAGGGGTGGACGAGCAAAGCCAAGGGTCAGCTTGAACTGAACTTGGCAAGGGATGCCAAGAAAAACAAGAAAGGCTTCTACAGATACCCCAACAAGAAAGGGAAGTCCAGGAGAGTGTACTTTCCCTAGTGAGTGGAACAGGCAAGCCACTAACAACAGACAAGGAGAAGGCTGAGGTACTCAATGACTTTTTTGCCTTGGACTTCTCTGGTAGCTGCTCACCACAGAGCCCTCCTAGTTTGGTAGGAGGAGATCAGGGAAGCAACACCCCTCCTACTTTAAGTGAAGATAAAGTTCATGACCACCTGAAGAACCTCAACATCCACAAGTTTATGGGTCTCAATGAGATGAATTCCAGAGTCCTGAGGGAATTAGCTGAAGCAGTCACCAAGCCACTCTCAATGATATTTGAAAAGCTGTGGCAATAAAGTGATGCCTGTGGTGACAAACTCACACCCATTTTTAAGAAGCGTAAAAAAGGATGACATCTATGGATCTGCTCAATTAATTGGTTGCAGCCAAAGTACTGTGATCAATGGTTCTATGCCTGGGTGGAGGCTCGTCACAGGTGGTAGTCTCAAGGATCGGTCCTGAGTCATTTTCAACATCTTTATCAATGATACAGATGAAGGAATCAAGTGCACCCTCAGCAAGTTTGCAGACAACACTAAGCTCAGTGGTGCAGTCAACACACTGGAGGGAAGGGAAGCTATCCAGAGATAGCTGGACATGCTGGAGAAGTGGGCCCATGTGAACCTAATGAGGTTCAATGGCAACCCCAGGTATTTATACAGACTGGGGAACTCCTAGAGAGCAGCCCTGCAGAGAAGGACCTGGGGTTCATGGTGGACAAGAAGCTGGACACAAGCCAGCAGTGTGCAGCTTGGAGGGCCAACTATATCCTGGGCTGCATTAAAAAAAGGGTGTCCAGAAAGGAAAAGGAAGTGACTGTCCCAGTCTTGTTTTGTCAGCTCGTTTGAGGTCTCATATGGAGTACTGCATCCAGGCCTGGGGCCTGCAGCACAAGAAAGATTGAAGGGGACTGAAACTAGATGATCTTTGAGGTCTTTTTCAATCCAGGCCATTCTATGATTTTTTGATTCTATGATGTCTCCCAGAACTTGTCAGTCTCATTTCTGTGCTGGTTAAGATCAAGTTAAAGATCCTCCTGGAAGCTATGCTAAGGCATGTGGAAGACAGGGAGGTGATACAGGAGAACCAACAAAGCTTCACCAAGGGCAAATGCTGCTTGATCAAACTAGTGGCCTTTTAGGGCGCTGTCACTGCATCAATGGACAGTGGAAGAGCCACTGATGTAATCTATCTGGACTTCAGTAAGGCCTTTGACACGGTACCCCACAAGACCTTTTTTTCCAAATTGGAACAATATGGATTTGATGAGTGAACTGTTTGATGAATGGATACTTGGCTGCAGGATCGAGTATTGAGAGTGGTGGTCAATGGCTCAATGTCTGAATGGAGATCAGTGATGAGTGGTGAGCCCTAGGGGTCACTGCTGGGCCTAATAATCTTTGACACTTCATCAATAACACTGACAGTAGGGTCAAGTGCACTCTCAGCAAGTCTGCTGATGACTCCAAGCTGTGGGGTGTGGTCTACACACCAAAGGGATGGGATGCCATCCAGAGGGACCTAGACAGGCTTGAGTAGTGGGCCCAGATGAACGTTGTGAGGTTTAACAGAGCCAATGCAAGACCCTGTAGCTGAGTTCAAGGAAACCGGCACTATCAATACAAGCTGGAGGCAGAAAGGATTGAGCATAGCCTGCTGGAAAAGATCTGGGGGTACTGGTGCAAGGGAAGCTGCACATTAGTCAACAATGTGCTCTTGCAGCCAAGAAAGCCAACTGGATCTTAGGTTGCATCAAAGAAGCATGGGCAGCAGGGCAATAGTTCTTTGCCACAGTGAGGCCTCACTTGTAGTACAACTAGATGGGGAATCCTTGGTACAGGAGCTCCAGAGGAGGGCCACAGAAATGCTCCAAGGAATGAAACACCACTCCTACAAGGACAGGCTGAGAGAGCTGGTGCTGCTCAGCCTGAAGAAGAGAAGGCTGCAAGGTAACCTGAAAGTAGCCTTTCAATATCTAAAGGGGAGGTATAGGAAAGAAATGGACAGAATCTTTAGCAGGGTCTGTGGTGAAAGAAAGGGGAAAACAGTTTCAAACAAAGACAGGGGAGATTTAGATTGGATATAAAGAAATCCTTTACAGCGAGAATGGAGAGGCACTGGAACAGGTTGCCTAGTGATCTGGTTGATGTTCTGTTCCAGGAGACTTTCAAGGTTAGGCTGGATCAAGCCCTGCGCAATCAGATTTAGCTGTTTTTCCCCTGTTCATTGCAGGGGAGTTGGACTAGATGACTTTTAGAGATTCCAACAGTAAGGATTCTATGATTCATCTGACCACCACGACTTTTCAAATAGCATTGAGAATGGCTTGGTGACAACATCAGCCAGTTCCCTCAGGACTCTGTAATATAAAGGAAGACTATCAAAAGGAAGACAAGATTACATCTAAATATTTTATAGCAGTAGTAATAGTTAAACACTAGAAGAGGTTGCCTAGGTAATCTCTATCATCGGACTTCAAGAACAAATTTGATGAACAGTAAGAAAACTTCACATCCTGCATTCTTTTGAGGCTATGGAGATTGTTTAATTATGTTACAATTTGGGGTCCTGCTCTGTCTCTTTTTAACTGCAACTCTGAAATCAGCATTCATGGTGGATTCAGAAGTGAAAACTCTTATCAACTGAGCAGCAACAGTATTTGCTAACAAGAATAAACAGGCATTTGTTAGAGGATATGTCATCTGGGAAAATGCTTCACTTCTTAGCAAAAGATCTAAACTTATCCTTCTTGGAAACAAACACCAAATTGAGAGCCTAATACCACCAAGTGAACCACCTTTCTGTCAGGGATTAAGTATCAATGTCTCAGTATAGTGTCTGTAAATTAGTGTCAACTACAAAAATACATAGATTTTACAAACTTGCTAACATTTTTTCAGTACGCAGTTGGGACATCATTTCCTATTTACTATTTTTAATCAAGAAATTAGTATATGGGAAAATGTTTCAGCTTTCTAAGTATCATTCTTATCATATTTGACAAAGATTTTGCACATATTAACTATAGCAGTCAATCACTGAACTGCATATCAAATTGCAATACTTGATTGCATCTGATTTTTTTTCTCCCATGCTGGATTCTCTCCATGGAAGATCTTTTATGTTATGTTCTCAGGACCTGCATCATCAGTTTCTTTATACCCAGTTGTCATGATATTTTTTTGACCGAAACTTGCTTTTAACTATAGGTGTAACTATTTGATATAAAAATCATAGGCCTGGTAGCACTACAACTAGTCTAGGTGTTGCATACATGCAAAGATTTATAAAAAGCAGTTCAAATCTTGAAAATTGGTAGCAGTCTTCTGTATAAAACATAGTCTGTGCAGTATCTTCAATTTAAAATTCAGGCATATTCACTAGTTCAGAAGAGAAGTAACATGTAGGTGAATTATTTCAGCTGGGTCTTCTACAGTCATATATTAAGTTTCCATACTTTTAGTCTCCAAGCAGTTGATACCTTACCTCCTCTTTGATGAATCTCACACACACTTTGGGGAAAAGTGTCATTTAAAGTACCAGGTAAACCTAGAACAAATACCTGCACTCCACACAAACTATATGGAAGTAAAGAAGGAAGTCCTATACCTGATGCCTTCTTAGACACAATGAAACTAAATAGCAACTAATGATCAAAAAGTACTAAAGAAGTCTGGCAAATCATAAAAAAGTATAAACAATAGTTTTTTATATGGAGCCATAAGGACAATAATGTTTATACCAGGATGAACAAGTATATTTTCCTGAGGTACCTAGATTCCACAAAAATGCATCTGTCTACTTGTTTCCAGACATTTTTACTGTTATGAGTCTTTTTTCTGGTAGTACATCCCATGTTTATTCTGACAGTTTTGATTTCTGGAGGAAATTAGATTTTGATTGCTACAGACAGATACATATAATCGTTTTCACTTAGCAGCAGAGATTGAAGTTGAATGCCTCAGCACAGATCTTTCTATTTCATGTATATTACACATTTCAGATCTCTTCACAGCACTTCCTCAGATGCCTTCTTAGACAGTAAAATCTGGTAATAATTATTAAACACCATACACACTGTTTACAATAGAGTCATATTTCTTTCTTCTTTTTCTCTTGCATAAAAAGTAGAATGCTGCTGAAAAGTACCCAAACGTCTGCTATACTTCATGCCAATACAGCAGCTCAGCCAAATATGCAGAGAAAAGTTTGCCAAATAAAAGAAAACATAACAAATTCGTAATGGTTTCTATCTTGACAGAAAATGAAAATTATACCTCAATGTGTGGCCACTCATGTGGACACATAAAAATGTCATAGAGGCAATCGTTCTACCTCAGATAACACACCCTGACAGTAGAGCAGCACATACTGGCTAGCTTTCACTTCCCATAAAAGTAGCAGCCATGATCTACAAAATGAGCTGGAAGAATCACATAATTTGTGCATATCACATATGCAAATGCCATGCACTGATTATATTTATCATAAATAATACAAAGTGGAATGTTTGTTTTTTGAGTAGAATGACTGTCATTGTAAGAGCAGACTGGAATTAAGAAAGTATTTTTTAATGTGAAGTCACTATAGCTATCTCAAATAATCCAGTCCAGTGAAGACAATGAAAACACAAGCCTTTGTCCCAAAATGTGAAATTCAACTCTCCAAGCCATTTAAACAGTCTGAAGTTGAATAACTTTTAGAAGACTTCATTACTTTGCTAATGTTGTATATGGTTATAGTCAATTTATGTAATATGAATATTTGATTATTTATTTAGCTTCAAAGTAAATCTTTTGAAATTGGAGTAAGACTCATCTCTCTGTAAAGTTAACAAGCACATTTATTGAACTGCAAAACTAATATAATAATAATGTTGATTATTAATCTATTACCTAGCTTTGTATTGTTCTAAGTTTTTAATTCAGTGTGATGTTTCCTGAACAATGTTATTTTTTGGAGCAAAAATACAAGCAATTTCATAATCTCAAATCAAAACAATCTTTTTCATACAGTACAGTTATCTACAGGGTGAAGAATTATTACCAATCAGATAACAGTAATTATGCAAGAAGGAACAGAAAAGATTATTATTAGACTCTGTGAGTCCATAAAAGCCTGGTTATGTTACAGTGGTAAGAAAGAGATATAAGAAAGGCTGCATTCTTCCTGGTGAGCTTAAAGGCACATTGGTATCCCAAAAGAATCTCCAAGACCTAGTGAAATCCTGAAATCCTAAGATTAAGACTAAAAATTCATGCTGTATGTTCTCACTCATCCTCAAAGAGTTGCACTGTGCCTGAGAGAGAAAAAGATAGTGAAAAAAGACTATGTGCTTTAAAAATTTACACAGTAGATGGTAACAAGAGAAATTTAAATATAAGGAAGCAGCATGTAAAGAGACTTATCCTGATTTAGGACAGAAATGCCTCTACTTTCAAAAACAAGAATCTGAAGCAAAAATCTTTTCATTCTATTTATCACTTCAAATTTCTGAAGAATATAAACGAAGAAAGCATAGTTAGTACCTCTTTTCACTTCAGATAACAGAGTTACCATTAAAAAGTATAAAATACTTATAAGATACCACATTCATTAGTTTGGTTAGATTTTAAAGCTAAAGTAAATTCTCAGTCCTTATGTAAAATACAAAAAAAGAATATTCTGAACAAAGTATATAACCAGAAAAATAAGAAGTAAAATGATAGGTTGTGACACGTTTGAATTGCTACTGTTTTAAAATTATTACAGGATTTTTAATAGCTTATACAGTAACTCAAATGCAATTTCATCAATGTTATCTGTGAAAATGAAAGCAGACTACACTAATATCCACAAAAAAGCATTGAAAATACAAATGCATTCATTATGCTCTACATAAGAAAAAATGTTGTTTTATGACTGCAAGAATTGTATGTTAACTGCTGTACTACTAGTGTTAGCATTTCTGCTAGTATAAGCGTCCAAAGCTTTATGCAAAAAAACTTCCTAGCATTTCCCCTGTGAGGTCTTCACAGATTTACAGTGAAAAGAGAGAAAGTGTGAAGGTAAAGATTCAGAATCTGTGCTGCTTTACCTTAAAAAATTAAAAACTCGCAATGATTCATTATGCATATGGAAGAACTAAAAAAATAAAAGCTGGTCTCATCTGCCGACTGGTGGATGAGGGAAAGGCTGCTGATATGGACTATGCAGAGCCATTGACTCTGTCTCCACAGTATTCTCCTGGAGAGGCTGGGAGCCCATGTCTTGGACAGGTACACTCTTTGCTGGGTAAGGAACTGGCTAGAGGGCTGGGCCCAGAGAGTGCTGGTGAATAGAGTTAAATCCACCTGGTGACCATTCACCAGTGGTGTGTTTCCCAGGGGGTGGTACAGGGTCCTGTCCTCTTCAGTATCTTTATTGATGACCTGGATGAGGGCACTGAGTGCACGCTCAGTAAGTTTGCAGATGACACCAAGTTGGCTGGAAGTGTCAATCTGCCTGGGGGTAGCAAGGCTACAGAGGGATCTGGAAAGACCAGATAGCTGGACTGAAGCTAATGGGATGAGATTCAACGAGACCAAGTGCCAGGTCCTGCACTTTGTCCACAAGAACCCCAGGCAATGCTACAGGCTTGGGGCAGAGTGGCTGGAAGACTGTGCAGAGGAAATGGACCTGGCAATATTGTTTGATGCTCAGCTGAACATGAAAGAAGGCAAAAGAAACACACAGAGCTCTTGGAATGGGTCCAAAGGAGGGCCAGTAAGATGATCAGGGGGCTGGAGCTATGAGGAAAGGTTGAGGGAACTGGGCTTATTTAACTTGGAGAGGAGAAGGCTCCGGGGAGACCTCACTGTAGCCTTCAAGTACTTGAAGGGAGCATAAACAGGAGGGTTAACAATTGTTTGCATGGGTTGATAGTGATAGGACAAGGAGGAATGGTTTTAAACTAAGACAGGGTAGATTTAGATTAGATTTTAGGAGGAAGTTTTTCACCCAGAGGGTTGTGACACACTGGAACATTTTACACAGAGAGGTTGTGCCCCATCCCTGGAGGCATTCAAGGCAAGGCTGGATGTGGCTCTGGGCAGCCTGTTCTTGTAGTTAGGGACTCTGTGCATGGTTGGGGGGTTGAAACTTGATGATCTTTGAGGTCCTCTTCAATCCAGCCCATTCTATGATTCTATAATTCTATGAGCCAACAGTGTGACCAGGTGGCCAAGAAGGCCAATAGTGTCTTAGCATGTATCAGAAATACTGATAGCAGGAAGGAGGGAAGTGATTATCCCTCTGTACTCAGCACTGCTGAGGCCACACCTTAAATAATGTGCTTGGTTCTGGGACCCTCAATGCAAGAAAGACATTGAGGCCCTGGAGTGCGTCCAGAGAAGGACAATGAAGCTGGTGAGGAGTATGGAGCACAAGTCTTATTAGGAACGGCTGACGAAGCTGGGATTGTTTAGTCTGGAGAAGAGGAGGCTCAGTGGAGACCTTACTGCTATCTATAACTACTTGAAGGGAGGTTGTAGTGAGCTGCGGTTTGGCCTCTTCTCTCTGGTGATGAGAGGGAATGGCTTTAAGTTGCACCAGGGGAGATTCAGACTGGATGTTAGGAAATACTACTCTGAAAGGGTGGTCAGGTACTGGAATGGGCTGATGTCCAGGGAAGTGGTGGAGTCACCAGTTTTGGAGGTCTTCAAGGAACGTTTAAATGTTGAGGGACAGAGTTTAGTGAGAACTATTGGTGATAGGTGGATGACTGGACTGGATGACCTTTTCCAACCTTGGTGATTCTACAACTCTATGAAAAGTGATTTGAGATTTACTGTAACTTGTCAGATAACTTCTCAATAGCGGAAAAAAAATTGTTTACTAACAGAAAAAAAGAATTAGTGTAATAAAAAAAAAGGTTGCCTTCCACACATTATCTTCCTTCCCGGTGTTTTTAATGTTCTTTTCTTACTTCACTACACACATCTTTTTTCACCTGTACAGTTACATTAAAAATATGTAACAGTCTGCATTTCTTCACAACATTAAATGTCTTTTCATCTGAGAGAAAACCTTAATCGAAGTTACTGTTATCTTACGGTTTTACTTCGGTTTTCTCAAAAAGGTACAGGGTGCCTTAATCATATTTATCTAAGTCATTCACTTTCAATTTAAAAACAGAACACCTTTCACTTTTCTCTTTTTCATAGTTCAACATTTTCCCACAGCTAGTTATTGGTACTGTTTTGGGGATATGGGGAAGGTAGGTATCAGATTATTTTTCTTCTTCCAAAACAGAAGCCTTTAGGAAGATCTTAAGATCTATATATGATATATATTTTCATTCACAGAATCATAGTAACATAGAATCATAGGGGTTGGAAGGGATCTCAAGAGGCCATCAAGTCCAACCCCCCTGCCAAAGCAGGTTCCCTCTACCAGTTCGCACAGGTAGGCATCCAGGTGGGCCTTGAATATCTCCAGAGAAGGAGATTCCACAACCCCCCTGGGCAGCCTGTGCCAGTGCTCTGTCACCCTCACCGTAAAGAAGTTCTTGCGCACATTCGTGCAGAACCTCCTGTGCTGCAGTTTTTGTCTGTTCCCCCATGTCCTGTCTCCACACACTTCTGAAAAGAGTCTGGCCATTCACTCATTTTAAACTGTCTGAGATATAGTAACACACAAGTGCCAAGGTCTTTGTTAAACAATTTTCTTCTTCTGAACTAATTTTGCTGTAGCTGAAACAGCTTATAACTAAGGAAAACATAGTAGGCAGAGATATTTTATTAGTCCCATGCTATAACTTGTCATAGAAAATGAGACCAGTTCTTATGAAACATCTTTTTTCTTATCTTTGAACCTTTTTCTAGCTATTTTATGCATATATTTTTATTATTTTCTAGCAGCTTGCAGTCTAAGATTGCAGAATCACAATTCAAATCACACTGACTTTTCTCCTTCTCTACCTAAAGGTGAACTCTTTGATTGATATAAATAAAAATGGTGCAGGCTGCTTTTGAGGCTGGATTGTGTTGAGGTCAAAACTTCCCTAGTGCTTCATCAATTGCTTCATTGCAGTCACCCTCCCCTTCAGTTGAATCTTTCCTTATCTCATCTATTAGTCTTTAAAATACAGCCCGCCGTTTGGGTGGCAAAGCATCTCCCACTGTCCTGCTTTATTTCCAAATGCACTAACACATTATGTTTTAGGTAACCCCTGTCGCATCAACTCTCCTTTAATTTGGTGTTTCATCTGTTTCTTAAATTTAAGCTTAGAAGTATAGGTTTTCAGAAACACATAATGTTTAAAAGGTGATGAAATTAGTAAATTTTAAGGCAGGAGATGATGCTAACTCTTCTCAGAACTTATTTCCTGCTGGAGATAAATTACACAGAAAACATACTACCTTCTTTCCTCATAATGATATCCATAAAAAGAAATAAGGCAAAGAAACAAGCAACTAATCAACCACTAAAAAGTAAAATGTTAGTAAAAGGAGTCTTACAGGATGAGGGTTCACTAATCTGGAAGAAGAGACTCGTTTGCAAAACAAATGAAAAATGAAGTCTGTTACTTCTCCTCTGCCAATACTTACTAGCAGTAAAAAGAGAAAACAAAATCCATAAAACTTACCATCCTTCATCAGTGTCTACTTCAGACTCAGAAATCTCATTTTCAGGAGTTTCTTCAATTGCTTGGGTTAACTTTGATTTAAATCGGTCCAGCAGTGCCAGTGTCTGAAATTAAATACATAGTTTAAGGAAGTTACATACATTTTAAACAAGTATCATACAACATCTTCAAACTATTATTTTGGGAAACTGTGTGATGAGATGGGAGAGGACTTTCCTACGACTTCAAAGGACACTGCAGAGACAAGCAAATAAGAGTGAGATGTGCCAAGAGTAACAGCATGTTGAGCAAGTGAGAGGGTGTGCAGTGCCGGCAGTACACATGCAAGAGAGCACTCATCTAGCTATCTTGTAAAATAAAAACATGTATTTAGGGAGCAGATATTTCTGTTATACTTACAGACACTGACAACAAATGTTACTGTTTGAATATGTTAGTTTTTTCCAGTGAGGCAATCCACTGAATCATAAAATCATAGAATCATAGAATTGCTCAGGTTGGAAAAGATATTCAAGATTCTCAAGTCCATTGCATTAATTGTAGATAATTCAACTATTGAAGTTGCAGCTTAGTTCATACTCCTATATTTTACATTGCTGACTGTTTATTTCTTTTGCTGACATAAAAAAACTCAAAGCCTTTTACTTGAACACAAAGAACCATCTTAAGTAATTTGACAGGTATAGATCCTTACACTATACACAATATAAACATACTGATTTATATTTGGTATTTTATTTAACAGCTGACATTGTTCTGTCTTTCAGCTACAATAAAGTCGTTGAATCTATGGTAACATCTGAAGATCATACTGCAGGTCTTCTTTCTGATCACTTGAGAGGAGATGTCAATTACACAAGAACTGTATGGCTAAGCATTGTGATGGTACAAAGGTCACAGGCCTCTCCATAAAAAGGGCAGACCATAAGAATAATTTGCACAGTCCATAGCTTAATTCTGGCTGATATTTGAGATGTTATTGGAAAGGAAAGCACCAGGGAATAGGTACTTAACTGAATTTATGTGGCAGACTACATTTGATCTGTAGGTGATAGGTTGGCCACCTATGCTGTAAAACACCTCTGTATAGCTGTTTAGTTTTGTTTAGTCAAGTTTTTCAAATTTAAAAGAATAAAAACTAAACAAGAATAGAAAACAGAATTTGGAAATACCAGAAGTGTTCACTGGAATCAAATTTCCTTCTGGGAGCAATCTTAACTTTAGGAGTTTCCTGGCTTTTGAATTCTTTCAAAAACACATTTTAGCACTGCCAAAGGTGGGTTTTAGTTTTTTAGTTTTTTTTTTTTTTTCCCATTTATTTTCTTTATTTTTCCGGTTAATCTTGTTTAAGCTGGGGGAGGAAATTTTCAAATATACCTGAACCTATGAATCATTCAAGTTCTACAGCTTCCCATGCAATTGCAAACAAACTTCATGCTCACAATACCTAGAACAACAAATCTATGCCTAGGAGATGATAGCAAATTAACCCTTTTCACATGAATTTGTGATCAACTCAAGCCACATTTCTCATGTATTATCTGACTTTCTGTGGTGCCAACATTGTCCTAAAAGGACCTGTCTTAGTCTTCATGTCATTAATGATTAGATGCAATAATGTGGACTATGTATCTTTATAAACTGACCATTGTAGAATTTCAAGGTAAGGAATTCTAGTGTCTGGTATTTGAAAAGTACATACACAGTGTGCTCTCCAACTCCTAAACAGAGGCTGGAAAACGATACTGTATTGTAGGAAGTATGAATGTAAAGCTAGAAGAGGCTCTTGACAAATGGATTCTAAAGAACCTCACTATTAATCGCTGAACAGTTGCTGAGTCCTTCCTGAATAGCTGATTAACTACTGTTGAATAGTTTCTAACAGGGCTCCATAAAAAAAATTTACAATCTACTAAAATACATACTCACATCACTTAAAACCCGTATGTCTGATGTACAGCACAAATTTTAGATGAAAGATATTTTGCACTTCACAGTAGTTTCATATATTTAGCAGGTTCAGATTTTTAGAAAAAAGTAAATACATTAAATTTATCTTTGCTCATATTTGTGTAGTGAAGCCTACATATAATTTGACTACACAAAAAAAAAAATTAATTGCACTTAAATTGGGCTTTTAAAGTGTGGTTAAAAATTGTTTTTGTTCATTTCATATCACTCAAAGATACGGATGAATCTGATCTCTAAAAAATGTCATTTAAAACGTGAAAAAATCTCTCATTTTGGACAGATACCAAATTCACAAACTTCTGTCTCAGTGCTATTTCATGGCAAGTTGCAAAGCCAAGAACAGAACTGCAGAGAAATGCAAACTCTTGTAAATATAATCAAGTATACTTCAGTGTTTGTAACTTTTCATTTTGCAAGATTTTAGTGGTTTAACTGAGAGCATATTCACATACATACAGAAACCTTGTCACGCATGCACAAACACGTTTCTCTGTGTTTAGAAATAACAATTTACTTTTTATCAAAAGATGACTGTAGAAGATTTGTAAACTTTATTTTTTAAACAAACAGAAGTTTTCAAAACTCTTTATGGAATCTTTATTCCCTACGATTACCTGATCTTCACGGGAAACTCCTTTCTTTGGCTGCTGCTTCCGTTTGTCTTCATATTTTCTCTTCTCCTGAAGGTATTCTTCAACAATGCTATTTGGTGCAGGTTCCTCTTCTGAGTAAGGAAATACATTTGGTTAAATTACATTTGGCTTTTTGATTTACTACAACTTTGAAGAATGTTTGCTACTAACACCAAACAAAAGACTTTAATAAAATGTTTCAGCTGAGTTGCTTTCTGAGTAACTAAGATGATTTGCTGCTTGATAAAGTGAAATACAAAACACTGAATAAGCAGACAACGAGCCCAAAATGCTGTATGTCAATTATATTTTATGACAGAGCCAGGGAAAGCAGAGGAAAACTCTGGTGTTAAGAAAAAAAAACAAAAAAAACCTGCTGAAATTTCTTTAAAGTTTATCTTCATTCCTGAACACCTTTCCTAGAGCAGCTGAACTGATATACCATATTAATGTTTTGCAGCTATGGAGAAATTGTCAGTTTTTCTGTTTTGTAGGCTGAAGAAGCTACAATTCAAATCTGTGATATTTGGACAACTGCTGACAGCTACACAGGGACAAATACTGACTTTGAAATAAAATAAACTATTACTTAATTTGATGTTTTCAATTAAGTTTATCAATGTAATGTCATAAAAAAGGAAATAAATTTATAGTATGTAATAATCCATATCAAGAATATTTGTTTATATAGATCTACAAATAGAATCTCTTCCTCCCTCCCTTGTTATCATACTTTATATGTTACGTGCACGTTTAAAGAATAACTGGCAAAATATCTTCATCAAATATATACAGCATCATACAGAATTGCTTTTTTCCTGTTATCCATTTGATACACTGAGCATAATGAAGACCTGAATGAAAAAAAAATGAAATGAATGAAACAAAATCTGCTATAAAAACTCACGTAATGAAATACTGAATGAACTAAAGAGAATAACAAAGTACAGCACTGAACTAAAAATCATAGCAATGCAGATTCGGCTCAGATTTGTCCTTTTCCCCATTACCTCGGTCTTTTCGACTAATTTAAAAAAAATGAGATTTTGCTTGTGTGTGTGTATCCAATCAACCTTGTGTAGAAAGAACACAGTGTCTTATTTCACTAATATTTAGTCTAGATAAATAAACTGAGCTACCAAATCACCAGATTTCTTACAGAAGACAACTTTTCAGGTAACATTTACCTAAAGGGACCTCTGAAAAGATACCCAACTACTCAACGGTAAGTATAATTTTTCAGATACGACAAGCAGAAGACTTAAGACAATCATTACTGAAATTTTTTTGTGAATGACAGTTTCTAACACACCATAAACATTATAATGCTGTGATCCAAGCTTAAATTCACATATACTGCAACTAAAGATGTGATTCTTAATCATACATGCCTTTTGACTAAGATTAAATCTAACACAGCTCAAACACAATCTTAATATAAATGGGATAAATTGTATGTTTGTGTATTTTTATCACACTCATTTGGTTGTCACACTGTTAACACAAATAAATTAAATTTCAGTTTAAGCTTTCTCTTGTGATTATTGTTTCTTAGGTCTTCGTCAGAGTTTTTCTAATCCTCCATGTCATTTTCTCTGCCTCCTACAAAAGCTTCTTCATAAGTGAGACAAATGATAACCAGGTCCACATGAACTAACTTCAGAGTGAGTCAACCAAAACAGTTATGCACTTGTATAATCTTTTATTATTATTAAAAAGACTTAAGACATACTTGCATCTTTCCATGAGGTCTTACAACCTATTACTCCACATTAATACCAAGTAATACAATAGGATTTCCAATAGCCCTTAAGATAATGGATTGCTAATACATTTTACAATGACTTCAAAATCACAACAGCTGTCTGGTTTTTAATATAAACAAAATAGTCAGCTTTGGAAAGAAGCAATTATTTGATAAAAAAAAATACTTTGTGTTTGCAAGAACAGCTAACTAGCAAGGGAAAGAAAGTATCTGGAAAAGAGAGTTGTAGGTGGGAAGAATCCCTTTTAAAATGTATAATGCCCTTTTAAAATGCAAGAAGAGATTTAATTGTTATCTCATACTTCCTAGTCAGTATTCCTCAGCTCCTCCAAATCATTTCTAACAGGGCTGGCAAAGGGGGCCACATCAATATATGACGGACTTGAACTTCAAATGAAGCCTGACAAACTTAGGTCCAGCTTGTTGATCAGAAGTATTAACACCATTATATTATGATTTATATATTCAAGCTTCAAAAATCTAACAGGATTTATTCAGATAAAAATGAGTGAAACAATGTAATGGATACAGTGCACTAACAATGAAGTGCCTTCCTCAAATAGCATAGGATGCAGAAAATACTGCTTTAAGTAACACAGAACTTGTACACATATTCTAGAGCCATCAAATTATGAAGTATAAATTGTGTCAAGCAAAGAAAGATTTTTTTTTTAATTCTAAGGTTGCATACACATTATATAATTAGGAAAGATGAAGAAAAACTGAATCAAAACAAAACAAAAGAATAAATAATCTTCCTTACTGGAAATAAACTTTGATCTCACTTTAAGAGAATTTCTAAGTATACTGCTACTTACTCTCAGCTAGCTTGAGTTACTGCCAAGAGAACCTCCATCCTACTGTGACATAAACTTCAGCATTTGTGTAATTTATTTTCTTTCAGATAGATTCTCCTATCTTAAAATATTCTTTTAAGGAGTAACAGATGCCAACATGATGGTGTAATCTAATCTAAAACTTTGATTTTGAGACATGGTTTCCAATGATATCCTGAAATAACAGAGGAGATTCAAGTCTGTAAACCAGAAAGGAAGAGACTGATTTTAAAAAATACAGAAGGGCTTACTTTTTTCACACTTAAATTAGGAACAGTTTAAATGATGTCAAATACAAAATAGAAGAATTACAACAAAGAAATGAGAATATGAACTGAGGATATTGAACTGAATGTCATTCTTCAACAATATTTCAGATCACTTCTTAAACAGAAGATAAAGCTTGCTATAAAAGTTCTAAGCTTCATTCCTACAAGCAGAACTAAATAAACAAACACTCAACCAGCGTTGCATCAGACTCCTTCCATTTCACAAACTGTAACTGAATTTTGCCTTCCACTTAATGAAAACCAATACCTTTAGGCCTTCTGACTATGGTAGATCAGAAAAATACAATCCTTGTTTAAACTTTCAACCTTACTGAAGCCAACTTGAAGGATGCTGATACACAGGATGGTGTCTGAATTTTTAGTATGGTCTGACAGTGATAGGACAAGGAGGAATGGATTTAAACTAAAAGAGGGTATATTTAGGTTAAATGTTAGGAGGAAATTCTTCACACTGCTGTGCTGAGGCGCAGGCACAGGCTGCCCAGAAAAGCTGTGGATGCCCCATCTCTAGAGATGTTCAGGACCAGGCTGCACGGGGCCCTGGGCAGCCTGAGCTGGTGGCTGGCAACTGTGCCCACAGGAAGGCTGGTTTGAACTAGGTGAACTTTCAGTTCCTTTCCAACCCAAGCCATTCTGTGATTCTGTGATTAAGTCAATTTCTGTAATTAAGACCCTAAGACACTTCTTCCAGAACCTGGGATGTTTCTTCCAGCACTAAATATTGTTCATGCCAACAAGACCTTAATTTACTGTAAAATAACATGAAATGTAAATACAGTAAAATAGAATATGAAATAATACTGTTACTCTTCAAAGAATTTAGAACCTACTCGGTATATTTTTGATTAGAACTATTTAACTTGCCATTTTCTTCACATCTTAAACTGTTAGTTACTATAACTCTGAACTTCTAAGTTCTTGAAAAGCTGCTGTTTAATAAGCAGGACAATAGTCAAGAAATATATATTTGTAGTAAACAACAAATACACTTTTTTACAGCATGATTTTCCAGTGTTGAGCTCAATACTGGATTATGCAGTTTGCTATAGTTAAAAATAACAGTTAGAAAACAAACTTCCTGGTTAATTTAGCCAACTTAAACAGCATAATCTTACAAGTAATTTTCAGAGCTTCAAGCATTTGTTTGAAAAGGCAAAGCCCACTAATGATGGTCATTATGTGACAATGGAAATTCCAAGTGAATCTTCTCTGAACTTTGGTAGCTTTTAGGCACACATTATAGAAGTCCCAGTCTAAAATGTGGTTAATTTTCTAATGCCAGTTGACTTCAAGAACATGCTTAAGTTTAGTACTAAAATCACAGCTGGCTTACAGCAAGGTTTTTGTTGTCTTTTCTTTAGCAAGCAGAGAAAGAAGAGGGAAATGCATTCACTTTAGCAGGGAAGAGGCTGAATATGGATTCTTGGTATTACTTCAGGAGAGTTTAAAGGAGAAAAAAACAAAAATTGAAGTAGTAGAAGAAAACAAAAGTTCACAAAAATGAAACATTCAAGATGCACACACTTCTATACAGTGGAGCTATGCTCTCTACTCCATATCCCACAGATCTTCATACTTAACATTCCTTATGCTACATAATTTCAAAAACCAAAATATGGATTTTGTAGTTCTCAGTTTTCTGAAACATGCACAATTCTCTTATGGTATCAGACATCGAAAAAACTTCTTGACAGGACTTAGGCAAATCTTTACATGCCACTGACATTACACAGACTTAAAAATAAAAACAAATAAAACATAATCTTAAACTTGCATCCTTGCTACCTTTGTTGAATATTCTGAACACTTCAATCACTCAATTATTTTGCTACAAGCATACTAGGTGACAATCTGTGCCCCTATAGGAGCATAACACTTTATGCTGACTTTTACATTAGAAGTTACTATGTTGTGGCTTTTTTTTTCATGTGTGGTAATTAAATTTCTTCATTCAAAGACTATCAGATAGTTTACAAAAATGTTTTAATGAGAAAAATGAAAATAGCACTTGAAAACTATTTAAAACCAACATGTAATTAAGGAAACACGATATTTCTCTAGAGTGAATTTGAAGTATATTCACAGATTTACGCAAAGAAACTTAGAAGTACATCTTTTTCAAACACTTGATTAAGTACTTCAAAATGCTGAAGTAATTCAGCACTCAAATTATAATGTTTGATGTAATTTCTGGCATCACTGCAGTGAATGTCACATAAAAGAAAAACATCTTATTTAAAGTAAGGTCTTGACAGCAGTCTGGCATAGTTAACAACTGTATTCACAGATTGGAAAGCTGGTTATAATCAAACTTGTATGGAGGGAATTATTTTTTTAAATCTCTGTCCTCTTGAAATAATGTAAACACTTAAATTTTCACCCTTAATCCTCAGTTTCTTGGATGTTCTGTGTTTTATGTGACATAGGCCACTCTAAAAGTAATGCCTCCTATTTATTTCCATGGAAACTACAACAGATACGAAGTGTACAATAATACTATTCAGCAATTCAACAGAGCAAATTCTCAACTACAAAATTCTATTCTTCAATGCAGTCACCACCATTTTTGCCAGCAATAAACAAGAGCCTCTATGCCATGTTCAAAAAAAATCAGCACCAGAACAAGTCAACACCATCACTGTCTTTACTGCTGAAATGCACAACCCGCTGCCCCACTGTGTTCTCATCCATTGTTTGGCCTCCATAAATGTTCAGCAAGCACTGATGAATGTCAGTGGGTGCCATTTTTTCTCCAAGGAGGAATTCAATGACACAATTTCTTGTATGCAAATTAATGCAGAAAAGGTAAACTATTAACATTCGTCAGAGGTTAAATTATTAAGCAAGCTTAATATAAAATAAAATGCTTTTAACTTTTGGGCAAAATCACTTGCTCAGGTAAAACATAGTACTTTACTGCTGTTAGATTGTATTATATTCAAACACAGTAAAGGTATCTTTCTTAGCCCTTGACATTTGCTATCTTCAATACTTAAGGTCCCACCACTTCCTATTTAAATTAGAAATGCTCTCAACTATCTCCTAATAATAAATTCATACATTTTTTTTGTGATTTTTTTCCCCATTTGCACCCAACTGCTCTGTATCTCCTGGTGGTACCATCAGAAGAAAGTGCAATAATTTAACCGTGCTTTTACAGTTAACTGTTTTTGTAGTACCAATCACATGATCATACCTGTATCACACATAAATTAATGTTCAGATTGTGTTCTTGTACAAACTTGAAATATCTTACATCAGATCAGTATGGCTTTCTCATTTTCTCATTTGGTTTCTGCAATTATTTTTCCTTTAGTATTAAGGAAATACTAACACTCCACCATGACTTTCATTTCCAGTGACACTTTTCAAATCTTTTTCCCTGTCTAAATCTGGTACCAGAATCTAGTATGCAGTGACATTTACTTCTGCCTCTTCGTGATCAACAAATCCATTTTCTCATGTTTTTCCAACAGCCTAAGATCCAGCGTGAATACTCAGTCCTGTTGCAATTTTTGTAACACACTAACCATGAATTGCAATAAATACAGACCAAAGTTAAATCTGAGATATAACACTACATCAGTACTGTAAGATTTACACGTGTCTACGACTCTGCCTTCACAATATCATGTAGCAAGTTCAGAGGTCTTTGCTTGCAGTTCTTAAATTACTATCCCAAAATCACTGCAAGACAGTAGGTTAAGAGTCAGAGAATGTTATTTAGTCATTTTAATCTGCACCTTCTTTAAAACTGGTAATTCAGAACTCAAATGTTTTAACAGATGTTAAGAGAAAAAATCGCAACATTTGGTTCGAGTGAGAAAGGCAAATTTCAGAAAAGTGCTTTTAGTTCCCTACAAATCGTATTTTGTACAAACAATATTTTAGAAAAAAAAAAGATAATAACAGTTTTATTTTAAATGTGGACTTGTCTTTTTTGTGTCTTTAGGCTACCTTTAGGTGTAATGCTGAAACTTGTGAAAGACAGGAAAACTTTGGCTACTTCAGTACTGGCCAAAAATACTATGAAATGGGAGCACATTATTTGCTAATGCCCTGATCCACTCACTGTGCAATTTGAGGGCTGTTTTATTTTGTACTACTAGTTGGAACTCAGCAGGTGTGCTCCTGGAACACATCTTTTTGTGTGGCATCATCCAAAAAGACACATCTGGTTTGCAGCAAAGACACTAATGAAGATGTATGTTCCAGTTAGTATTCCTATTAAAATTTCACCTCTCTAGAGAATTAAAATTTCTCTTTCTGCAAGCAATTTCATCCTTTGCCAGAACCTTACCTGTCAACTGTACTTATGCTTTCCATGCAAACAACAAATTGATAGGTTTGTGAATGACAACTGAAGAGCAATTTTTAAAAGGCAGAATTTTTACAAAGGTAGAATACAGTAGCAAAAATAAAGCATTTTAAATACCTCTTCTTCAAGATCAAATAAAGCATTTTTAATGAGTCCTTTGCATTTATTTTTTCAGTGTGCATTTTTCAGTGGCAGATTCTCTATCACTAGAAAGAAACGTCACTCTTTTGACCATATGGTCAATTACATTTCTCTGTTTAAGTCTTCCTCAAAAGGGGAAACATCATTAGGATAGCAACTTTCCCTGACAAAGATAAAATGACTCACTAGAGTACAAGAGTAAGTTAAGTGGAGAGAAAGCAAAAAACAAAGACAGTGATACCTTTCTGAGCAATTCTGGCAGACATACAAACTTTTACTTTAACGGCAGGATTTAAAGTCTCAGAGATGGTATATAGAATACTTTCTGTAATGCTTCCACACAGCTATCATCACTGGTAGGAGGACACTTAGTTTCTCTTCTCCCACAAAACCTTCCTCCAATCACCTTTTATCTTTCTTGATTTATTGTTAAGCTGTGCTTCACAGAATATTGAAGAAAAGAATATGTAAGCCCAACTGACCAAAAAGACAGGATCAGCCTTTTCTAAGCCAGTCTAAAGAAATATGTGCCTAATCCGCAGCTGGGAAGTTCCACTCTGTGGGTCACCTATTCCAAAAGAAGTTTTCTCTAACATTTAACCGAAACTTCTTTAGCTATAATTGAAGCTTACTATCTCTTGTCCTCTCCACAGGGATTATGAGAACAATGATGGTAGCTCCATGGTGCCTTTCAACACTCTCTTAAGTTTCTCGATGTAGGTCCCTTTGGGATGTGCTGTAGTTGGCACAAATTAATGCACAACAACTCCTTATATACTAATCTTGCTTCATCTACGCCCCCTTAAGCTAGCATCACACATCATTCACAGAGCTTGGGGAGGTCCTGTCTCATTACACTTCGAGTCCCCGGACACGCCTACTACAACAGGATGTCATGTCTGCTCTAAACTAAATAACCACTGTTCCTAAAATCTTCAAATGTCATGGTTGCCAGAACATCAGTCACTGTTGCCACTCTTCTCTGTGATCTTTTAAGATGTCTTGTGCATTTTTTTTTTTCACGAATTTGCTCAAATCTGAGCAAAATACTCAGGCTGGAGACCCACTCAAGTTCAACAGACAACCGTCTTGCCTATGAACACACCACTTTATATGTATTTTACAGAATATTTTAATCCTTTTCAGTCCCCGTATTTCCTAGATTTTAAGCTAAATGGCACTGCACACTGAACAGCTTGTGTTTATACAACTAGTTATTTTAAAAAGAGATACAAGCCACTTATTATTATCTTTTTTTCCCCAGACCTCTTCCCTTTCTGAGTTACACATTCTGCTTATCACGATGTGACTTTAAACTTCTGTGTACTGATTCAGTCTACCCACTCAACATGGAAGTGTCGCAAACAAAGAACAGTTTTCTACCAAGTTAGCAAACAGAATCAGATCAGTAGAAGCACTAACATAAGCCAGGGATAGCACAGGTCACTCACCTAACTCTTCCATTTAACATCTGCATGTAAAAATAAAACCTTAGGACTGAAATATACACTGTTCTTAATTTTTTCCTGTTACATTTCCCTTCCCTACCCCACAGATCATTTTTTTAGTCCACAAATAAAAGTGCTCTGTCCTATTTTACAAATCACTAATAACCAGATTATTGGGATACTTGTTTTCCAGTTTAATTACTATATTTCCTTTATGTCACTGATCCCTTGTTACCATATAAACAAAATTGTCTAGCAAAAGACAACGTTTTCTTGCTTATTCTTCTCCTCTTACTGTATTTTCATTAATCATTTTGCCCATCAACATCTGTATCTAATTTAACATCTTTTTAATTTTGTCTTCAATTTTGGAATATGTTTATTTTCAGAATTTTTAGTTAGATACTCCAGGAACTTGTTGAATAGTTTCTTTCCTGACATATATATTTCTTAACAATGGAATAGACCACTTGGGCTCAAAAAGGGAAACCAGGATTATTTTCACTACCTACAGTTTTTGCTACCTACAGTTTTTCAGCAGGTTTATATCCTACCTGCCATTTACTTCAAAGAAATTTTAAAGAAAACAAACTGATACATAAAGCTTCCTTTCCTTCTCCGAAGCATCCCTAAAATAAAAGGTATACTTTCAAACTGTACCATAGTTTTATCTATCATTCATGTCCTAGCATTAACTTAGTTTGCCACCATGAAAGTGCATTTCCTCTAATTACTGCTCAGTAAGTCCTCTGACGTAACTGGCACCCAAACAGGGATATGTTTAAGCAATGGCATTGCAACTGACATACAAGGCATGCTTCTTTTTCATTTATCAAATATGTATACAAGAATTATTTTTTCTCTTTTCTACACTTCCACTTCTTAATCATGTGTCCAGTGACTGCATCAGCTGTTTTGCCAAGGAGAGCCTGTATTCATTTAGTTAATGAATACGATTTCTAGAACCTTTTCAGGGCCACTGCTTTGTATAATATGATGACAGATTTCATATGCAAGTTTCATATACTGTGTTTTTTTGATTTGCCAGACTGGTTGTTGATTAATCTCACCTGTCATTCAAGAGAATTCGTGACAATATCTAACAATTGTTACACTTTTTATCTATTTTCTAAATTATTTATAATCTGTCCTCTAGATTTAAGCTCCATTGGTACCATTCAGAAGAAGCACAGAAGCTTAAAGTCAATTGATCTGAGATCAGTATTAAGCATGTGTACTTAAGTGCTTTTCCAATTTGAATAGCCAATAAACTTTCTACACTGCAAGAGGTCAGAACAGGTATGTACCCTTCAAAGAATTCAAAACTGTATTTCAAATTCAGAAGCTTGTCCAACAGCACATATGTAGCAACAGAACATTTGAAGCATGTAAGCTACCTGTACAATCTATTTATATACTGGTATCCTTTTGTTACTAGCATTCCCCATTTTTACAGAAAATTGGATTTCTGGGAAAAAAAAAAACAAAAAACAAACACCATCTATTTTGACACATATTGTCCACATTTATGCAAGTGAAAATGATCCTAAACAAGTTTAAAACTGTGATGTTAACTGAAGATCTAAACAGCACCTGCTGTACCTTCCTTTTCTTACCTTCCTTTTCTTTGGGTTTTACAGTTTGCTCTTCTTTTTTCTGCTTTGCTTCCAGCAGTTCACGTTTCAGCTGTCGTGCTTCTTTCCGTAGCTCCTCACTGGAAAGGGAAAAATATTTACAAGAATTTAATCTTCTGGGAATGTAAAGCCACTCAGGAGAAACAGAACCAAATTTAATGAGCAGTAAATCTCTGATATAAACGAAGGGAATCTACTGACTCACTCATGCTAGGAACATGGCTTAAGAATCAATTAGTAACTAAGAAAGCCTGTATTTTCATTATAAAAGACAACAAAAGGACATAACAGATGACTTTTTTTAAGACTCCTTTAGAAATATGTCAAAGAACTCCAATTTGTATTTTTAATTTAACACTGTACTATTTAACTGTAAGAGCCACAAAAAGAGAATTTGAAACAGAGATTGTGCCAAATAAATTTTACACGTATTATAAAAATCAGTTTATGGCAGTAATGACTGCCAGCATTCATAATTTCTTAGATGGACAGATAATGTAGTTGTGATGTGATTAAAATTACATGTATGTAAGGAGAAATTATTACATATGAAAATTAACTTAATTTTAAAATGTTAGAACAAGAGAAAAGGAAATAACACTAGAAAAAAATAACACTGCAAGTCACTGTGACAATATGAAGTGAAATGTGTTTCCCTGGCATACTGGCTTTTATCAGGAGTGGTGCAGTGAGCAAGGGAAGTAATCCAGCCTGTGTATTCAGGCACTGGTGACTCCCTACCTCAAGTACTGTGTTCAGTTCCAGCCACCTCAATATAGAAAGGACACTGAGGTGCTGTGGCAGGTCTGAAGAAGGGCAACAAGGTTTGTGAAGGGCCTGGAGAATATGTTCTATGAGGAGCGACTGAAGGAGCTGGGACTGTTTAGTCTGGGGAAGAGGAGGCTGACAGAAGACCTCAATGCTCTCTTCAAATAACTGAAAGGTGACTGCATTGAGAATGGGGTTGGTCTCTTCTCAGTGGTGAGAGGTGACAGGACAAGGGGAAATGTCCTCAAGTGGCGTGAAGGGAGGTAGGTTCAGGCTGGATATCAGGAAAAACTCTGTACAGAAAGGGTTGCTAAGCACTAGAAGGAGTGGTGGTTGAGTCACCTCCCTGTGTGTGTTTAAAATCCATTTGGATGGGGTGCTTAGGGATATGATTTAGTGGTGGGTTATTAGTGATAGGACAGTATGGTTTGGTTGTGGTTGGACTTGATGATCTTGAATGTCTTTTTGAAGCCAAGCAATTCTATGATTCTGTGATTCTTCACAGAATCACAAAATAGATAAAGAGGGACTGCTGAAAATAATTCATTTCAACTCCACTGTGCAAGCATGGCCAATCAGAGCAAGTTGTTCAGGGCACAGTCCAGTTAGCATTTCAGTGTCCGAAGATGGAGACCCTAGAATGGCTCTGGGCAACCTGCTGCACTGATGAACCATCCTTGGTATGAGAAAGATTTTCCATATGTTTAAATTCAATTTCTTAAATTTCATTCAACATTCACATATAACACTAGCATGAAAGAACTGGTAACTGCTTCCATTTTTTTTGTGTTAGAATCAGTATTTTCTATTTTTTTCCAAAATTTAAGTCCCATTTATTTTCCATGTGCCTGGGAACTATGTTATTTTCTTCTCTAAGTTCCTTAAGTACATTGGTAGGTACAATTAAAACTTTCCTCTTCCTCTCCTTCTCCTCAAAGAAACTGAATTCTTCGCAACTCAACAAGAGGTGGTTACAAATGGCACTCAGAGTAACACAGTCCAACACAACAAAAGGTTTTTTTTTAAGAGGGACACACTTAGAAATTCTAAGTTATCTTAATGTAATGTGAAAGAAGAACAAACTATTATCTTTGACAACTATTCCTTCACATCTCCCTTTTATTTTTCCATTTCTGTACAGAACACAGACATGCCTAATTCCTGTGAAGTCTAATAATAAAATAATTTTACATGATCCTTCTATTATCAATAGTAGATAGATGGTACATTGATAAAAGACTATGACACTTGGCTCCTAAACTCTAAACTCCTAAAATCTAAACTATGTACCTTTCTAGGCTCAGCTTACAAAGCTAGGCAGGTGAAAAAGGCAACTCAAAAACCCTTTGTGGAAATTAGGAAGTCAAAAGAACTGATTAACTGGAAAGCCAAGCTATACTCAGAGGCCAAACTTACAAGAAGAAAATTGGAAGTAACTGTTAAACAGAAGAGCATGAAATTGATGAAGAAAGGCAATGGAATGTGGGACCACAAATCAGTCCGTACCTGATCAATCCATATTTTAACAAGTCTTTGCATGTAGCAAATTTGCACTCTTGTTGGACATAATTTAGCTTTTGTTTGTATGCAGTTGCACTATTGCTTCTTTTCTGTGGAAAGCTTATGTCACTACACTGCTTTCATGGTCCTGGTGTTTTGCAACAGAATCTCCTCTTGCTCTTCTTTCTTTCCCATTTCTGTAGTTTGGAAGCTTTCCACTCTCCCTCAACACCAACTTCCAAAGGCGCGATATCCTCCTCAGCTTACTTATTCCCATTTTGAAGGTCCCAAACACACAAATGGAAACGAAACAAGTAACACACAACTGCATTTTCTCTTTCTGAAGTGGTATTACCAGTGTTGTGTACAAAACCACAAATCATTTCCTTTATAAATTTTGTTTTTTGAAACCAGAAGCATAGCTCATTCTTAAAATCTTTCATCTCCACACTTGTGAAGAACACTTTGTTGAAATTGTTTAAGTACCAAGCTGGATTCTGGCTTGAAGAACTCATTCTAAAAGTATACATGGACCAAATTTCCTGTAGGCAGCAAGTTTTATAGCTTTTGAATGTAAAGTACATTGTAGAGTAAATAGAGAATGCCACAATTTCCAGATAAAGACTAACTTTAGCTTATTTGTAAACAACAGATTTTAACCTTTTATCTGGAACTGTCAGCCTTTTTATTTATCTACAATTACTACCATCTCTTGATTGTATAACCCTCAGTAAACTTTTCTAATTGAAGCTGGAACATCCTAAAAGATACTAACGGTTGAAACATTTTATCCATAGGCTTATACTATTCCAGGGCCAAGTATAATTATCATCAGCTAGCTCAACTATCTGTTCCACATTGAAGATCAAGCAAAAATAACTGCATATGTATTTATTTGTCTATACATATGCCTGTACTCATATAATAAATTGCATACTGAATGCTTCCGAAAAGAACTACAGGTAGTTTCTTTTTCTGCCAAAATCTAGGCAAATTAGCTCCAGGAAGCACTATGAGAAAACCAGACCAAAAATGTACTTGCTTAAGTCAGAAACTAAAATGGAACAACAACATCAAAAGAATTGTTTCTTTTTTTATACCAAAATTAATCATATTCAGGATGTTTTTATTCTAAAGAAGAAAAACCTAGCCAATCAGTTTTAGAAGAAAATGTTTAACTCCAGGGTTTTTAGATGCATCAGTTTGACTCATGGGAATTCCACGATGTAGAAGCTACAAGACATTGTCTGTCTTCAGGTTCATCTTTTACTGCATCTTAAAGATAATACGCATGGAGACCTACCAGCTTTCCTGGTAAACTATTTGAATGCATAATCAATTGCACCGTTATCTTGGTCATTACTTGGGTTTCCCTTCATCAAACAAAGTAATTTATATTCTTTATGTCCTTTTTAAAGGAAAGGATGTTCTAATCACTTTAGTAACTCCTGTTTACTATAAAACTCCCTGCAATATGCCTACAATCCTTCTGAACACTGGCCCCAGAATCAGACATGATGGGTTCAAACACTCCAGTGAGGCACTGCTGATTGCATACATGGTGCCTTTGTTTTGATTCACAAAGAATACAAGGTCATCACTGCCCTGAGTACTCAAATCATTTCTAGAGATGGCTGTAAACCCATTTCTTACCGCTTCTTTCCAAAATGTTCTTCAAACACTGTACTATCCTGCAGTTAAAACATACATTCCTGATTTCCAATTGTACAATCCATTTTGTAGTAGTATTATAAGTTTTTCTTGTAGCATTGTGGCTAAGTGCTATTTAATTCAAACTATTCTTAATGGTTTGTCCTCAGGCACCCTACTGTTCTCATATAAAGACTTTTTAAATAAAAGCAAGAATGACAGTGGGCTTATAAACAAATGCTTGGTACAAATCTACCTGTACTGTAAGCAATGGTTATAAACTTTTATTTTTATAAATCAAAAAGGTAATCTCTTTAAAATTGCATCATCCTCTCACTCCAGTTTCTCTAAGAAGCAACACAGCTACCTACTAATTGCCAGCACTGATTATAACTTTACTGGCCATCTTTTTTGCTTTTGAGTGTAATGAAGAAATTTAGTTATACCTAGTTAGGAAAGAAGAGAGGATAAATTATGTTCATTTCTTTGTACTATACCTTTTCCCATGCTTAGACTCTGTGATGGCAGTCCTACATTTCTTTGTAATTTCCTGTTTTTTATTATAAATTAACATTAGTAAAGCAGAAAGCATTTCATTTTCACTGAAGTCCTTGCCTAGTTAACTAGGCCTGTTTTCTGCAAGTCTTTAAGTTAAAAGATGTACCCCCTTGTCAGTGGACACGAACTTTTTACTGTCCTCACATTATGCATATTGCACACTCCACATAAAGAACATAAATATTTATGAATAATTTTTAGTTGGCTGAAGACAAGCCAGCAATGTGCCCAGGTGGTCAAGAAAGCCACTTGCTTCCTGGAGTGCATGAGAAATCAAGTGGTAAGCAGGTCTAGGGAAGTAATCAGTCCCCTGTACTCAGCCTGGTAAGACAAAAAGCATCCTGACTACTGTGGATGGTTTTGGGCCACTCACTACAAGAAGGATATGAAGTTGCTAGATGAGCTCCAAGAAGAGCAGAAAAACTGGTGAAGTGACAAGGACACAAGATACAAGTGGCAGCTGACAGAGATGTAGTAGTTCATTCTCCCAGAACAAAGCTGAGGGGAAACTCTCTACACTACCTGAAAGGAGGCTGTGGCAAGGCAGATGTCAGTCTCTCTTCTCAGATGACAAGTCATAGGATACAAGGAGATAGCCTCAAACTGCACCAGAGGTGGTTTAGATTGGGTATCAGGAAGAATTTCTCCATGTAGACAGTGGTCAAGAACTGGAACAGGCTGCCCACAGAAGCGGTGGAGTCCTCAACCCCGGAGGTATTTACAAAACATGTGGATGTGGTACATAGGAGCATGTTTTAATTCAGACTGATGGGTCAGATTATTGGTTAGATTTGATGACCATGAAGAGCTTTTCCTACCTCGATGATTCTGTGATTCTGTATAGCAGACGTCTCAATATATACTATGTCTAAAGGTTTTTTTCCCCTTTCTTTTTAATCTTAACTGTTGAAAAGATGTCTCTTCATTTGCTACAAACCTCATTTCATCAATATTTCACCGACTCTTGTTTCTAGTTGGTATTGGTGTTCTAATTTGAAACATTCTTTACTATATCTTTTTTCTTTTTAATCACTTTCATATATTTTTTAAACCAGAATATTTCCTTCCCAACGCAACTCTGTTCCACATCCAAACTGGGCATCCCTGAACAATTCTTATATTTTAATAACACTTCATTCTGTCTTTAATTTTCCAGCTTAGTTATATAAGCTAACTGAAATTAAATCCTCAACAATATTTGACTGCTAAACTCTAAGCCACCAGCAAAGTAGATCAACATATCTTGAACAATTCAGCTTACATGTAATGACTGAGAAGTACCTTCAGAGGTTTGATGCACTGTATGGCAAAGCAGGCCATGTGCATGCAGGAGTACTGGTCATGAAAATCAGAGTTCTCCTATTTTCTATAATCCCTAAGTGAAAATATTCCTTCCATTGACTGTTTCTATATATAAGGTGCATGATTTTCTTGCCTCCTAATCTAAGACTGTTTCAGAAATTCATGTCACAAGTCATATAAAGTAAGAAAAAAACTAACAATTTGAAGTCATCCATATGGCTGGACAGGCTTAATGCACAATCTGATGGAGATTGCTTGATCTTCTCTAACCCTGCCACTGAACTTCAGATTTTGGCAGATCCTATCCTCATAAAATGAAAGACTGAAAACCAGAAGATTGAAAACCAGACTAAAAGTTAATAATATAAATCTTACCTTCTGTAACAAAAGATCTGGTGGATAAACACACACTAACTATACTGTGTACTTGGCTTAAGAGCTGTGAGCAAGCAAAGCTCCAAAAACTCATGACTATATATTAGGTATGGACATTCACTGTGTTAGCTCTTTCACTGTTTCGAGCTCAGATAGTTGGTTTCTGGCTTGGTTAAAATGTCTGCAAAACTCAATTGTGATGCTTGTTTACTACAGATATCCCATATCTCAGCATTCAAATAAATTAAAGCCGCATTAGTACTACAGTTTAAATTTCAATAAACTTCTATTTTAACAAAGGTTTTTATACAGTTATGTTTAAAACATTATGCAATCAATGCTTCAGCTTTCTAATATTTTTTTTTTCTCTTCATATTTCTAATCAGGAATTAATACTTAGCTGACAAGGAATATAATAAATCAAAAATTTAGTCAAATACTGTAAGTTAAACTAATGAATTTGTTCCCAAGTGCCATATGCTGAAGATATCTTAATGGCAAATAGTAAGGTGTCTTCTGAATTTACTGATTAACTTCCTAAATGGAAAAGGATAAGTTATGTATTTGGCTTCCGTTTGGCAGAAAGAAAGATAAACGATTACAGAACAGTAATTTTGACACCGGTATAAGCAACCATACTTCTTATGCACAAGCTCAAACCCGTCCCTCTTTATATAAGTCTATTCATACTTGTATGCTGATGCACACTTGCATGAGTGTGCAGAAAGGAAGTGCAGTGGATTGACTGCAGCCTCAGTCCCTGTTTCACAGTATGCTTTTAGTTCTCAGTCTTCTAGTCTCTCAGCAGTAGGCAATAAATTACATTAATCTCCCTTACACTGAGTTCGTTTTGCCTGTGACATTAAGTTATGAGTGATCTCCCTGTCCTTGGTTCATGAAACTTTTTTTTCATCCAATTTTCCCCCTGTTCTCTTGAGGAGATGGAGTATGGGAGCAACCTGGTGAAGCTAAGCTGCCAACCAATGTGAAACCACCTTGCAGATAGAAATAAGACATAAAGTGGTACAGACCTTTACCAGGTGATTTAGGGAAAAGGTGTACATAATCAAAACTCATTTGCTAATGACAAAGCCAAGCAGATTAAAATTCATCTGATATATATATGTCAATCACAAAAATACCTTAGAATTTAGCCTTCCAAACATGCTCAAATTTACCAAACTCCAGTATAAACTCCGCTGTGACACAGAGTAGTTAGTGCTCTCTCTCTAAATTCCACCTGAGCACTGAGGAAGGCCCAAATTGTTTGAGATTAGTCTAACATACAGTCATTCACTGATCTTGGCATAAACAACATCAGATAAGGTGATTTTCTTTCACAACTCAAGTACTTACCTGGCGCAAAATATATATATGTATATACAAACAGCCTTGTAGCCAGAGGATTCACTCAAGGAAATGTGAATTTATAATGGAGAAAATACTCTATGATTAACAGCTGAAGAATATTCCCCACCACTGGACTTGATGCTTCTCTAAAAGACGTACTTTAGTTGAAGCAAGAATTAATTTGCGGAAGTAATGTTTTCTGTAATAATATTAGATTAAATGATTATTTTTGATGGTGTAGCAAGTTATTTCCTCTTCTTATGGTATTATTATCACATTATTATTACTATTTTTAAGGCCATTTCTTCTCATTTCCTTGTTCTGGCTTTTCATTCAGAAGCAGCTGAGGACGTATTACTACTGGACTATCTTAAGTGGTAAAATTATTTACTAACTGTTGCTAGAAGTCAACATAACAGAAGAATAAAAAGAAACATGTTAATTTTACAAATTCATTTTAAAATTATACAAAGGAATGACAAGATTGTCACATAAAAATATGTAACATGAGCAACACCCTTTAACATCTTCTGTCAGTTCCAATTGTCTAAGTTAAAATATAAATAGTATTTTCTATTAGATCACTATTGATAAATTAAAGTGGTGTCAATTATCATATTTGTATAACCACATGCAGAACGTGAGTAAGGATCAACAGAAATGGCTGCTCTACAAAGTCACAGTTCTTGAGGCTTTTCTGATACTCCCTATTCTGCCCCTTAAGGTACCTGCAGAACATACAATTCTTGGAACGGGTAGCAAATTCCTCCATTTGGCATGTAGATGTAAGACTTTCCTAGGGTTCAAGAATCTTATTTTATCTGGATTACTTTACTATTCATCTTTGGCACTGCAAGAAATTTACAACTGTAAAACTGCAAAGGCAAACTGAAAATTATAGGTTTGGAATATAGATCATGTCTTTTTGCCAGCCTGGCTTTGCTGTAGGAAGGAGTCAGACAGATGTCCATCTTCTGCAGATAGTACACTGCAGTTACATCTTGCAAAAGAAGATAATATATGGAAGAACTTCTCTACAGTGAGGGTGATGGAGCATTAGAACAGGCTGCCCAGAGAGGCTCTGGAGTCTCCTTCTACGGAGATATTCAGGGCCCATATAGACACCTACTCTACTGTAGGGTACCAGCTTTAGCAGGGGAATTGGATTTGATGATGTCTTGAGGTACCTTCCAACTCCTGCAATTCTGTGATTCTGTGATACAGAAATGGTAGAAGACATTCAACAGGTTTTGACGTTAGAAACCTGAGCTATGTATTTTGATGTAGGTGCTAGGCGCAGTATAGACATGCTAACAGTTAATGCTGTTTCTTGCCATGTTACTCTTTGCATTTACTACTACAACCCTTAGTGTATAGGGGCTATTTGCTGTATTACTGTTTGCAATTAGTACTACAACCTTTAGTTTAAAAGAACTTCTGCATCGGAAGTGTTTATGGATGAATTACCAGTATTTATATATTTTATCTAGGACTAATGAATGATTTCAACACTGAAATCTGATATGATTGGCATATTCAATTATTAGAGAGCACCCTGGCATCCATTACTGTCTTTTGATTTCCATAAACCCAAATGTAAATAAGTAGATCACATGATTAGAATATCAATAATCTGATTATTTTAATGTAATTATGCATGCTGGAATATAAACTGCATTTTATGTCAGATAACGCAGTACTGGGCAATGAATTCACACGCACTTAGACTGATGAAGAATGTTACCATTTTATTCTGTTGGAAGAAGCTTAGCAGAACAGCCAGGCCTACAGACCAAGCATGAAGTATAAACACGTGCAAGAAGAAAGGTATTAAGCAAACAGCAGTATCTTTCGCTAGGGCAATGAAGACAGCTGGAGAGGAAAATAACCACAAGTTTCAGGGCATATGAGCTCTTCTTCAGCTAGTTTATTTTTCTTTCACAGTTAGCCTAATAAAAGGTATTAGCTTTCTCTACATGAGCTGCTTCATTTATATTGTTCAGCCACCGGGTATACTGCCAGAAATGACAGATGTAAGCATTAGTGCATGTATAGAAGCATATATCATACTTTTATCTTAAAGATGATTTTATGCACTATCTGTACTTCTATTTTCACAGTAGATTCTGGAACAGAAAGGAGAACCTAACTTTTTCCCGTGTAAGAGAAGGACCTAAATTTGGCTAATGTAATATAGGCAACATTGTTATAACCTAAAAAGAGTAACCAAAAAACCTCTGTGAGACTGCCAGCCTACCTCACCCAGAACAACTGGTGTCTGTCTATATCAACTGGTAACATGTGGCTTCACGTGTGATAGAAGCACATTTACCTTTTTCTTTCTTGTCTTGCTGCTCAGCACATTTTTCAGTTATCGTTGTAGTGATTAACAAGTCTTCTTCCTCATCTGTCACTTCAAAGTGGCAGGTTGCATTAAGAATTCTTGTTTTAGTCCCTTACTGCATAATCTTATAACTAAGCTTAATTCCATGAATCAAACTTTTGTGATGATTTAATTTTTCACTAGGATATCTCTATCTATCTAACTTCTATTTCATTAACATTACTTTCCAGCTTGATACTATCTTGAAGTTTCACTTAATACAAATTGCTGGTTATCATCCCCAAATTTAAACTGCTACTGAAAACTCGAAATAGGAACTATACTAACAAACTTGACCAAAACCTCCTACAGCATAATTTATGTTCTCCTTTAACTAGCTTATCTATTTTACAGTTCTTCTAAATTTGATTTTCATTCATTTTATCAATTTCCTCCTTTTAACGTTCCTTTTATCATGTCTTTAGTCTACAAAAAAGGATTATTTTTGATCTGTAAGGACCTTGAGACAAGTTAGTCTGGCAAGCTCTCCTTTAGTAAACCAATTCAGCATGTTTTTCCATTAGTCATTTATCCTTGTCTTTAATTATTATTACTGTCAAACCGAGGCCATTCTATTACACTGTTCTATCATAGAAGGAACATCAAATTCATCAGTCATTCTCAAAAATTTAGAAAGATGGTTTCTGCAGATAAGTAAGAGAAATCTTAGAGAAAATACTCAATGCTTTAGAAATAACTAGCTGCTTCTTGTAAAACAACAGAAGCCTTAGATGTAATGAAAACCTCACCAAAAAGAGTGCAGAAAGGCAAGGAATTAGTGTGACTAGACAACAAAGTTTAAGGGGTTATTCATACCAAATAATTTTATATCAGTGAACTTTAACCTATGGCTGGCAGATTAGATTGCAGAAGGCTGTATGTTACAGTCTATGACAAACTTTAAAGAGGAAACAGCTGAAAGTATTAATGCTAAAATGACTGAATTAAGTAAAACAAGAAAACATAAAAGAAGGAAGAGGTCACTAGGTCACATGGGATTAAAGGGAATAATAAAGCAAAACAAAAACACTACTGATGAGATAAATGATGTATTTGTTTCAGCTCTCTCAAAATAAGATGCTAGAGAGATAACTCTATAAGAACTCGATATGATTTGGAGATCAAGATGATACACTCTTATAGCCAGAAGAGTTATCAACAATCTGAAATATAATAAAGCTTCAGAGAATATCCTCTGGAAGGAACTAAACAACTGTTCCACAAACTCACCTCAAAAAAAAAACTGTGTTGTATCAAATGCTCTGACAGTAACAAATACCATGCATTTCAAACTACAGGAATAACCAAGAAGGCCTAAAAAATACTGCTCCTAACGATGAGTCTCTATGCTGTTTCAGTTACTTAGTTTCATTCCAGTGTTTGTGAAAGCGCAGACAAATGTAGTAATGGACAATAAAATGAAGTGCTTTAGATATTAACAACAGTGTTTAAAGGTGCTATTTGAGAAGGCAAATGGTTTGAACAAATTCAAAACAAAGTATGCTGTGATAAAAATATAGCTAATTGAAACGAGAATAAGTAGTAACCTTGTATCCTTACACTACAGCAAAAGGTAATAATCCAAGTTGAATAATTTAAAAAAGTGAACGAGATCCTTGACAGTAATGTTTATGGAATATCCAAAAGCAGGAGATTAGTCAATCCTAGACAAAATGGCAATTTCACGGGATTTTAAGTCAGGAGTAGAGAATGAAAAACATGGAACACAGACACCTTCTCAGATATTTGGATGAAATTCTCTTAGAAAACTGAAGGAGATTCTGCAGAAGGAAATGTATCTTGTATGCCCTACACAGATCTAAAGTCAAAGAATAAGATTATGAAGAGACTCTGAGTTTTATTAGCAACAACTTTGTGAGTAACTCCCCTAACCTTTAGTTATGAAAAAAACCCACCAAACATATAATGTGATATAATTCACATTTAAGGAGGACAATATAACAAGTATTACAGAGGCTTGAAAAAAACCCAACAGTGTTGCTCAATTGAGAATACCACATACAAAACTGGATAACCCATATGAAAATGGTCAAATCATATGGGAAGCTCCAGAAAAGATAGCAAAAATTATTCTCATAATTAAAAATTTTTGAGGAAACATAAGAAGTACAGAACAAATATTGCAGGCTTCTAATACAGAATCAAGGATAAAATCAATAAAAATGTCAGTAAATTATGTTAATAAAATATTTTTAAATCCTCAGATGAGACCACACAACTCTATTCCAAACATTTTCTTTGCACTGAAAACGTAAACGTGATTAAACACAAGCATCTCAGACATTTGCACTGAAAACAGAAACACTTTTTTAGAATAATTAATGCCAAAATGAATTTCAGAAAAAATAGAAAGTCCATTCCTAGAGATTAGCTAATTATAAATGAGTTTATGCCCATTTCTTGATGGATCCCTCTCCCACTTCTCTAAGGCAAATAGTACTGGCCACTGGCCAGCCAATTCCACTTGCCAATGTCTACATCATCGATTAAGGCAAAGCTATTTAGGACACCAGCATATGCCTAATGGAGATTTTCCTCTCCAAGTCTCAATCTGACCCTCCATTTTACAGAAAGTGCCATCAGTGCTCATACTAAGTATCAAAACATTTCTATCACCATTAGGGCATTCAGAAGTAAATAATGTGCAAAAAGATGGTGATAAATTTCTATAAGCTGTGTAATATCTGCATGCCATTGGACATTTAAAGTATCTAAGTAGACAGATTGAACTAAGAGAGACAATACATGCCAATTACATATCACTGTTTCTTGGAAATCGGATAAAACACTTGCTCGGAGTTTTGCCTGCCGTTTCCCAACATCTGATAAAAATTTATAACAGATGGAAATGATTGCAACGTGAACAGCACTCCCTTCATGTTCTCCATTCTGCTGATTTAATCACAGACACACTGAATCTGATAGTAATGAAACAATAGACTTGTTGTTGATGAGATCACCAAATGGTTCCATAAAAACCTATCAGACACTGTAAAATATAGCCACCACAGCCATACAGGATCATTTTATGTCCTGCCACATCACCTACCTATACAAAGTAGTAAATTCTACCATAGAAGTAGCCTTAAATAAAACAAATGGTAAACATTACTTAATTTGAAATTATATGGAAAAGCCAGATTCAAAAAGGAAAATCTTGCCAAAAATGCTTCATAGAGTTTGCTGGCTTAGACACTTCCAGATTTTAGCATCCTTCCCTATTATGAAATGACAACATGATTCCCCCGTGAGCCTACTCTGCAATCTCTATGTAACCCTGATTTTGAGTAAACAAATCACACTCACATACTCTGCTACTGCAAACTATACTGAGAACTATATTTGAGTATACAATAGTGGTGAGGCACTTACAGGATTAACGCCTAATTGAGCGGCATTAATCAGATCAGTTAAACCTACTGAATCTATCTACATTCCTCCTGAAGTAAATACAGATTCAATTTTTTACTAAAACTTAAAATGAACAGATCTCTGAAAGGACACAAAATAACAATTCTTTTAAAACCTCAACATTATATAAAATTGCTTTTCTGTACATAAAAATGTCATCAACTTAATGTCAGTTTAAAGACTGATTTGTAGCATGTTTCAAGTCTAGAAGCAATCACTGAGCCTCACAAAAACTGCCTCTTTCCAATAGTACTATTTTAGCCTCAAAGGATCCAACAGGGTGATTCATCCAGCCTCAGGATCCTTCCTGGCTGCCCCTTCTCCTAGGGGCTCCTCTGATCCAGACAAGGGAGAATAGACTGGAAAAAAATTTTCTGGCAGCAAGTAAAGAACCTAGCTGGAGCACTGCCTCCCCCAAGCCCTCTTTTGTCACATGAAGAGACCACATGCACATTTTGTGGTGGGAGAGGGTTGCAGGATTCTCAGATAAAGTCAAAATTCTCAGCAATTAATGTGGCCCACATTACAGTTGCTTGTCCAGGTATGAGGGGCTCCTGAAGAAGCACTAGGTATGAAATACTTTGTTAGCAGCAATCTGTTTCCCTTGTTTATGGCTGAAAACGCAGGCATGTGCAGCAAATGTAGCACTTCAGAGAATTAATTGTCAGAGATAGAAAGTACAACACATTCACACCACGCCAAGTTATATTGCAGAAAACAGTTACCTTTTATAACCATTCTCTATCTTTCAAAACAATCTGCAAATGGCTCCCTAGACAAGCACTGCAGCTGAGTCTACAGTTGCTTGTTTCAGAAATTAATAGTGATTAAGAGGATCTTTTATGAACTCCTAGCCTTATTTTTATTATCTCTCCTCTAAATACTCTTGTCAGAAGGAGCCAACCACATCCAATTGGGATTTCAGTGACAAAATGCAATCAATCTTCTTTGGCTGTCCAGTGAAAGAGGAAATTCCTCTCCAAACCTTCTTCACTATGAGTCCAGTGATTAGAGATGCTAGATATCAGAATTTCACATGGAAGGTGAATTATAACACAAACAAAGATTTGAAGGAGACTGTAAACTGTACTCAACCAAATATGGGACAGAAATTTCTTCAACAGAACAAGCTGCAAGAGTTAGTCACAATTTCTCATATGAAAAGAACCTGAAGGTGTAAAATGAAACTGGAAGACAGCAGATTTAAAACAAGCAAGAGGAAATTTTGTCCACACTGGTTAAAATTAAATTGAGAAACATATTGCCACATGATATCTCAGGCCAAAAGCATGACTGGGATCAAAGCTGCTAGATATATTCATGGAAGAAAAATATACCAAAGACCATTAAGCACTACAGCCCTATTTCTATTTTCTACTAAATAAGCCTTAAACTTTAGACTGTTGGGAACAGGAAAGGTTTCCCAGTATTATCCTAGACCTACTCTGTTTCTGGCCACTGTCAGAGACAGGGTATTTGACTAAACAGATCTTTGATCTAATCCAGCACAGCTTATTCTTAAATCAATTGTGACTTCTAAACACTGACAGTTATTACTTTGTATTAGCAACATGTAAGTGTGGAGTGACATTTTCCATATTGGAGGAGTCTCTGTCTAAATGAGCACAACTACATTTGTTTTCTTGCTTTATTTTTGGATGAAATATCTCTTTGGTAAAAATAATCTTCAGAGAAAGTGATATGTCATTTTCTGCTTTTGAATGGAGAGAAAGTAAACATTTTTCAAAGCTCTAAAAAAGATCAGCTTCTTTACCTAAATGGAAAAACTTTGAAAGTAACAGCTGTGGGATATGTAAAGATAAAAAGAAAAATATATTTATAATTTTTAGGTAATGTACAAATGCTTAAATAAGAAAGGAATTAATAAGCAGCACCTTTTCCAATATAATCAATACCTGACCCAGTATTTAGGACTTGTGTGAAGCTCATCCACATTAAACACTTAACATATGTAATTTGCTCTGAAAGTAATGCCTCCTATTCATTTCCAAGGAAATTTCAACGGATGCAAAGAGCACAATAATACAATTCAACAGAGAAAATTCTAAACCAGAATATGCCATTCTTCACTCAACATTAGCTATGCACTTTGACCATCAATTAACAAGAATCTGCATGCCTTGCTTGAAAAAATCAGCACCAGTGGGGGCTACCATAGTCACTGTTGCCACTGCTAAGACACACCACCCACCACCTCACTGTGCTCACATCCTCTGTTTGGTCTCCATAAATGTTCAGCAAGTGCTGATGAATGTCAGTGGATACCACGTTTCCTGTTTTATGCAAACTTCCATGCTGGACACCAGTTTGTCAGACTGATCTGCTGACAACTGTTACATGGCAACAAAATGTAACGGCATACGGGCAGGAAAGTTCAACCTCTACAGCCACAGCACCAACATCCACCTTTGACGCTGTGGTCCAACATAACAGAATAGAAGGCATTAGTTACAGAGTAGTCCTGGAACTACAGTTACACCATAGCTGCTACAGTTATTCAATTAATGTCTGTACTGTAGAACTAATTACAACAATGTACTCATGATCAGAAAAACTCCCCTAACTTCCCACAGTATAATCAAATGTGTATTCCAATGTGCCCAGTATATTCCACACATCTGATGTATTTCTTTCATCTATAAAATTAGTTAACAAAAATCACTAACATACCAGCTTCACAGTAACTCTAGTAGAAGATAATTGTCCCTTCAGTGACCATTAAAACTTGTGAAGTCTGTCAAGAACAAAAAGTAAGGTTGATTCAGTTATAAATGAACAAAATATATTTTTCAGTCCTTAATCTTAAGAAGCACAACCTGAGTGCTTTGTTATTCTACAGTACAAAATTCTAGCTTATCTTCTTACACCAGATGGATTTCACATTCCTGTGAAGTAGACCCTTCTCTAATCTCTTCCTTTATCCATTCCCTTTCCCTCTTGAAGGAAGAATGGCTCCAAAACGCCTCTTACATTATTATACCACATCTGTATATCAATTAAGCATGGACCGTTTATGAGCCAGGAAAAACATTTTGGGGTCTCTTTAGATTGAGTAAAACGTATTTTCAAACTGAGCTAAAGGAAGCCATAGAGAAATTCAAATCAAATAGAAAATATGTTCTATTTTTGCAGTAGATCTTAAATTGGACCTGAATCACATGATGAATTAAAGCCTCACTTTAGATGAACATCTTACCCCAGATATTATTTAAAGCACTTTTTCTGATTTAAAGAGCAAAATAGGTAACTGATAAATGTGGAACATTACTTGCTACAAATCTATTTTAAGATAGTATGTTTTGTTTTGGTCACCACAGAAAGACCTGATCAGGATAATAAGACAAATCTGCAGACACTTTTGTACTTCGCTTTTCATGTAAATAATTTTACTATTATTCCAACTATGTTTCATTTATTACATCCATACCTTAAAATGATATATAGTACTGAAAATGCCAGCAGATTTAAAATATTTAGGCTGAAAGTAAACAAACATTTATAAACAGTAAAGTTAAACTAATTGAAAGCATTTAAAAAGAGAGGCAAACAATAATCCATTTTATCCACATGCAACTTGACAACCGATCAATAAATATCTCAGAATCTTCCTCTTTTTCAGGTTCTAGTCACTTAAATTTCTGTCTTTACTAGCCTAATACTCTATAAAATAGTTGGCTAAATTTTATAATCAATTTAATCAATTTAATAGCATAAGGACAATTCTTGTAGCAACGTCAGCAACATCATTAATTCGGTAAGTGCTGCAGAGGGCACTAATGTGTCAAATATTAACATTTTATTATCAATGTTAATATTTATATGTGTAAACACTGAATACAAATACATGTAAAAGTTAATAAAAAAAATGCAATTCCTTTACTACAGCTTAAATAACATCTAATATACCAATACACGGAGTAAACTAACACATTTACATTTTACAGTATATGAAGTAATGAAAACATTCTTAGTGAGTTCTACTGGTGAGTTCCATTTAATAGTCAAGAAAGCCAGTTCAGCTGTAATAGTAATCAAATATACCTATAAATTGCTGAAGACAGCCCATTTAGGGTAAGAAACAAAAAGTTAGAAACTGAGTGGATCCCCACCTGTGGAACACAACAGACAGCTGGCATTATATTCAGTGCTTTCAACATTTTCAGATTTTAAAGGTAATTTTGTTTTATGAGTAATTATCACAGTTTGAGGAAAATTCTGTAAATTAGACAGAGACCTGGTCTGAAAACCTAGAATTCAGAACTTAAAGTAGCCATCATCTCTAAGCTTCAATTAGCTAAAAATACTAAGTCTACCAGTAAACAAAAAAAAAAGCACTGCTGCAGATGTCAGACAGTTGAAATAAAGCGATCTGCACTTAAAAAGCAAAGGATACCCTTTTTAAAAAGAAAAGTTTTCATTTTCTTACTGAAATTACCGTCAGAGAACGTTAACTGATAGTCTATTTCAATGAAGAAAAACAATGCTATAAAGAAAAAAGATCAACAGATCATAGCAAAAAGTAGTCCTACTGTAAAAGTATAAAACAAAGGGCTTGTCAACATTTTTTCTGGGGTGTATCTTCTTTTTTATTATTTATTTATTTGTTTATATTGCACCAGTTATTCAGTGCTAAAATAAACAAAGAAGACTGGAACACAGAGAATGGGACGCATAGCTTTCAATGGTACTTCTCTTTTATATAAAACAAAGAAGAGTACTTTAACAGTCTCTCTCCTTTCTAGCATAAAGGGCATGGATAATAAAATAAACAAAATTAATATACATGCAGAATATTATTTTTCTTAAAAATTCTTACCTATTGATAAGAATTTTTGTTATTTTTCATTTATCACCATTAGCATTCTGGTGTCTCATTTTGATCTCCTTATTTGTCAATAGAATCATATTTCCATTTCCACTGATCTTCTAATGATGATAATTAAACAGTCTCAAGTAAGGGATGCCCACTCAAATTTTATGTAAAGCTTATTCTCATGGCTTTGAAGTTACTGTAACTCAAATTCTCACAAGACAGATGCAATAGTTTGTCTGTTTTTAAATGATGCATAAAGATCACCTGTTTGAAAACTGTTAGATAGAGGAATGACAGGCATTGAAGTATCTGTACCAAAGTTTTACCCTAAACGTATTTTCTACCTGTAATATCCATAGATTGTCTGAAGAATACTTAATTAATTTAAATTTTTAAAAATGATGTTAGTAAAAGATTGAAGCTGTATGATTAAGAGTTCACATTCTACAGTCTTAGATGCAGAAAAAAGTAAGACTAAAGTAAGCTGAAGGCAGTCACTGAACTTGAAAAAAAAAGGATTTAAGAATTTCAGAAAGGATTTCAGAATTAACAGACTATTGGGAAGAATGGTAGCTTATTCTTGAAGTTAGCCAGTAAGTATTGGATAATAGTAGAAAAGGAAGTTTTTTTTTTTTCTTCTTTTTTTTCTTTTTTGTTTTAAAGAAAAAGTTAAAACATATGTGGCAGAGGGCCCCAGTTAGTAGGCTGCAAAAGGAGAGTAGGGGATTCAGCACATATTTTATTAACTCAATTTTCTTTTCAGCTTTGCAGTTCACCTTTAAAATAAAAGCTTAGATTCTGCTGAAAACAGCAAAATTTGTGGAAAATCCATGGGGAGGCTCCAAATCCTTGGGATTTGTGGATTTTCTGTTTGGACAGATTTTTATTGTTCCTGTTGATTGCCCTAACACTCACTTTCAGGCACCAGGCAGCTTGAATTATGTTATCTGCGGGCATTTAAACAGTACCAGCAGGTAGCTTAACTTTCCAAACTCATTTTTTCAAGAACGTAGAATGCCAAATAACAGTAAAGAGAGATGTGAAAATGTAAAGAGAATTATCTTATCAGTTTTGTTAATTTAGCTTGGTTTAATCACTGCCACTGGCTTCTTAGATATATAAAGTTATAAAAATATTTTTATATACTGACACCTCTATTTTCATTCTTTTTGTTATTGCTTGGTCACATATATAGGAAAACGGCTATGTCTGGGCTAAATGCCCAGAACATTTGAAGCATCTCACGCTGAAACAATAGTGGTCTTTGTTGGACACCATCTGCTAGCAGACTTTTTTTAAAAAATCATTGTGTGTCTGTTAATACAGATGCACTGCACTTTCACAAACTGAATTACATTTATGCTCAGACTAAATACTATTCATGTAAAAGTGTTTCATTTCACATTATGACTGAGCTGGAGTTATGCAACATACACAAGATAAGCCTGTTCCATGTGGCCAGATCACTTCAGAAGTATTTTATTTTATTTATTTATTTATTACACATTCTGCCAAGCTTTTAGTACCACAAATCAAACCCTTCAGTAATAATCTATGTTTTGAATTTGTTAGAATTGCTCATCACTCTGTTTCTTAACTATTACAGATTGGTCAATTGCCTTGTTTAAATTATGAATCAGACAATAAACAACGTATTAATACAATCTGCAGACACTAAATAGTTATCTACAGTAAGAAAACAGAAATGCATTAACAGACTTACAAAAATTAAAATACAAGTAGAAATGAAGTCTATCTTGAGAACCATAGGAAAATACATCAGGGAAAATATAGAAATGACTGTCTTTATTTGCTTCCTTATGTCTACAAGATATATTCTGCTTTCTTTGTTCTCTTAGGTTAAGCATCTGCAACAACTATTTCCTTATGTTTCATAATTTGAAAAATACTTCTGATATCCAGTTCAAACATTCTGATTCTTTTTTTCCTTTTACTATCCAAAATCTTGTCTCTTTTTGTTCTTTAACAACTCCTATAAGTAACATGATAATTGCACCATCAGATGTAAATATATACTAAAGCTTTAGAAGTAACTGTGGACCACTGACCAATCAGAACTGTATGCACGTTCAGGCAACCACAAACACAAAACGAAGTATATTAGCTAAAAACTGTTTTAAAATATAAATTATAGCTGCCCAGCAGAAATAAAGGAGTAGTTGTCCCGTGTTAATTTACTTCACTTTTTTTTTTTTGTTGTTATTACTTAAGCCATACAAAATGGGATTGGTTAAAACTACATTCAATTGTATTTCTAACTGGAGGACTATTTTTATTGATATTTCATATAAATACCTTCCAAAACATACACTTAAATGAGTTCATTTTTTACTCCAATTACCTCCTTAAAATCTTGACTTCCAAAGCAAAGAAGGTGTTCATACACTTAGGTAAGGACACAGTACTCAGAAATACAAAAATTCATAGAAAGAATACAGCTCTATAATTGTTTCACCAGTAAAATATTATATATTTTATTATATACTAAATCTAAATAAATACTAATATAAATTAAAATAATGTGTATATATTTTCTAGATGACACATATAAAAGAATAATATACTCTCAAAAGAATAACTCTACTCAAGTGACTCAGCAGCCACAAACCATATCATGCATTGTTTAAAAAGTCTTAAAAGAACAATACATAGAAAAATAATTAATGATTTATATTGCTGACATTTAAATTGTAGGAAATTTCATAATTAATAACATCAACTCTTAAACAAAATTTCAAAGCAAGCAATATATACAGAAACTTTCCTGTAACCTGCTACTTCCCTACTTCATAACGGTGCTCAATAAATGATCTGCATTAACAACCAGTACTGTCTGCAAGAGATAAAGTATTTTCTATGATAGAAAGCACTTTTAATAGGAAATGTCTAACTTAAACCTGGCAAGTACTTTTCTTTCAAAACTGTACATAATACAGGCCCTTAAAAAACAATAGTAGATTACTGGATTTTGCTATGTATAAATTGACCTAAATATCCCTAAAACTGTAAGAACATGGAATTAATAATTGAGATACGCTATGTAAAAAGTGTATATAGAAAGCAAAAAGAAAGAAAGAAAGAAAGAAAAAGAAAGAAAGAAAGAAAGAAAGAAAGAAAGAAAGAAAGAAAGAAAGAAAGAAAGAACGAACGAACGAACTCTTATATGGAAAATCCAGCAATGATAGTGTTTATGTCCCACAGCAGCATAAATCCATCTCTTACAGAGGTTGCTTCCATCTGCTCTTAAAGAAGTTTATTCACAAGTCTGCATGCCTTCTTTCCTCAAAAATCTATTTTATCTTGACAATAAGCCTGCCCTAGACTGGGTATTAGCAAGCTATGTTCATATACTCTTTCTCTACGTGCTTAACATCAGCTTTGTGTGACCTGAATTCAGAATATTAAGTATCCTGTTTTCCTTACAAGTTGCCAGTGTTACCAGAAAGGAAAAACAACATCAACCAGACCATCTCTGTCATTAAAAAACAAAACAAAACAAAACAAAACCAACACCCCAAAACATTTAAAAATACAATGTTGAGACAATCTACATGCAGCTTTATGTTCAGTACAGAAGTGCTGGATATTTCATCATAGTCAAGCATTAGTGTTTGACAACAGCTTTGTCTCTGAAGCCCATTGGGTTTACAGTAGTTGCTCTTTCAACAGTTTTTCCTGTCTTTTTATCAGTTGTTTTTCTTCTCAGAGTGTTCTGCTATCTGCTTTCCCATTTTAATAATTCACCCTTTAGCAGACTGTTGCCAAACACTGTCCTCTGTATATTTGTCTTATCTCACAAGATTAAGGAAAGAATGGAGCAGTCCCATATTTACAAATTACTACTTAATTTATGGTGTGTTATAATGTATTTTATAATAAAAAGAGGGAATGCATTCATGTAACATTTACAACTGATATACCTGAAACTGAAGACCGTATTGTTTATATTTTTGTTAAATACATTAAAAAGTAAAAAGAAGGGTTAATTAATTAAGAACTATTTTTCTCCACATCTAGTTTAAGGTATGCAGAAAAATGAAAACAGCGGGATCAGTAAAGAGTTCTAGTGAAGTACAGCCATGGATTTCTTTTGCCAGGCTTCACATCTGCCCTTCCCACCCACCCCTGACACTAAGCAGATATACCAGAACACCATGACAAATGAAAGTAATTTCTCTAATGTTCTAAAGAAAGCAGTAAAGCTGCTTTAGAAGCTATGGCAAAATTAATAAATGCTTTTTATAGAGGGACATTTAAATATTATTTCTTAGCTACATTTCTTGAAGTATATCAGAGAAAGGAGCTTGCCTACTGATGACTTCTACAGTTTTCTGTAGTTTAGAAAATGCAGTATTTTCTAAATAAAGAGTTCAATACTAACAATGAACATTGACTTAAAAAATTAGGTAGTAGCTTTCTGTAGCAAATAAAGGGAGGCACTGAGGACAAAATCAGGAAAAGATGCCTAAACCTCACTAAAATAAAGTATTAAATCTAACAAAATAAATAATAATACAAACAAACAAACAAACAAAAAACCACCAGATAATGCATTTGGAAAAAAATATAAGTATTAAATTAACTACATTTCACAACTCTCACACTATACAATACGATGCAATCTTCAGGTTCACTAGACTGCTTACACATAAACTGCTGAAGAAACAGGGCCTCGATTCATAGCTCCCCAGGAACATACTCTAAACACATCAACTTCGAATTTCTACATTTAACCAAAGTTTCTGTGATGCCATGTTAAGAGGAGGAAACTGTCTACACATGGATTTCTGAAGTACATGTTCCGGAGAGGACTGATGCCTCCAAGTTAGAGATATATAGAAATGTAATGTTAGATTTGAGAGAGGTAAAATAATTGCAAACTAAAATTTAGGCTAAGTACTGACTAAAATCTTATCTTCCTTTATGTTACAAAGAAACAAAGTAGGAGGCGAGAAAACAACTGTATATTATCAGTATTCTGCCCAAGAATATGCAAACTCACACTACATAAACAGGAAGAGACTGCCTTCGATATAGATGATAAAAACTACCATCTCTAAATGCTGCCCTGGAAGTTTTTCTGTTAACATTAATTAAATATGGCAAAAGCACATCTTCACTGTTGACAACATTTGTACAATGGGAGATTGACCCTAAGTAACTGCAGCGTTTTGACTCCTATCATATCCTACAAGAAACATGAAAATTTGGGCTTACTACAGAGAAGTAAAATTACATCAGGTTACTGCCCTTCATGTATTAAGTATATTTTAAAATTATAATTAGACCCATTCTCACAGATTTCCTCTGACAGCTCTATCTAGCTACAAATATAAATACTTGCCAACTTCTCGCGTAAATATTATTTTGCTTTCTCTTTTAGTGCCTCTTTTGTCTACGTGGAAACTTCCTGATAGAATTCAGACAAACTAACACTTCTTCCTCAGAGCCCTCTTGTGTTACTCATCCTCTGCCAAAACATCTACAAAACCTCTGACTGATACCAAGGGTAATCAGATGTCTGCCTATCACAGTCTACTGTCCTCATGACTTAACCCACAGCCTTTGTCTACTGGTACTTATTAGAACAGTAAACAAGAAGTGAGGAAAATACATTGTTTTCTTCCAATGCATTTCATCATTTGTCAGTTGTATCTGTCCTCCATAATTCTCACATTTCTGTTTGCCCAGAGCTTACAGGTAGAGTAGCAAAGATTGTATCTTTTCTGTACTGACTCTGAAATACAGACACAGAGAGAATAAATTACATTTTTCTACAGCAACTCTGATGAACACTTTTGAGATCAGCAGAACTATATAAACATTATTTTCCAAATCATTAGCAAGAAACCACCATACAATTTGAGTGATACCATTTGGCTACAAGAAATGAAACATTATCTACAGATTCAGATTTTATATCTAAATATAAACACAAATATACACAACAGTATAAGAATACATTTCTTTCCTCTTCAGTATCTTACTGCCAAATACTTTTATATATGAATGTATATAAAAAGTTGCGTTTCTCAGAGTTAGCAGTATAAAACTAAAAAACCTGTGGTTCAAATATACATCACAAAAGTTGCAATAATACAGGAACCAAAATTAGGGCTGAGTCAAGCTTCTATCAGTGAAACTTAACACTGGGATAACTGGCAGTTGTGCTTTCCAGTTTAGACAGGAAAGGAATGGTTTTAGGGCTCCATAAAAGAATTCTAGTTGAGAAAAAAACATGCTTTTGGAAAAAATCTGCACTGCAGATTATTCTACTGTTTGTTTTTTAAAAATGGAGCTAACTCTCTTATGAGACCAGTTGCAGTACTAAGGGGTTCTTGAGTCACTCTGCACTTGAACCACAACAACCAGGTTTCAAACATGGTAATTCACGTATGTAATCACAAACTGTACCTAAATAGCAAAAACTATGAACACTGATTTTTGTTTGAAACTATAACTGCTATCATACATATCTTCTCAATATTTAAGAGTAGGAGGGGGAGAAGAAACTGAAGTTTTAACTCTTTTCCAGTCTTGGTGGGTTACTCCAACAACGAATCCCAGGTAAATGATGCCTTGCCTAAGCCTGGCCAATCCAAACAGATGGTACTCTTTCTTGAGTTACTACTTCCGGTTTGCCATTTACATGCAGATCTGATCAGATCCATGGGGCTTTGGAGAACAGAAAATGTCCTACAGAAGTGCAATAATGGCAGAGAGATGGCGCAAAGCTCCGACTTTGCTGAAAGTATTTTCTGATTTCCTTCAGAGTATTTCTCTGATCTCCTACATGTTAGGGGTGGAGATGCACTTGCCATGCTGAGAAATGCAGCCATCAGCTTAACACCATTTCTTGTGAAACCAGTAAATGTAAAAGCAGTCACTAACAGGTCTACATTCAGACAAGCTAATGGACAAGAAAAGGAGGAAATGGTATATATGCTGCTTACTGTATAGTCAAGAGTTGCAAATTAAATGATGGACAGAGGGAAATCAGGAAGAAACTGTAGAAATTCATTGAGAACAGTCTGAGTTTAAAAAGGCAGAGATCAGATTAAAAAAATATTTTGAGAATATATTTATACACATTTTAACGGATGTTTCAATATTTTGTTTGGGTGGAGGGGTATTTTTGTTTGGCTGGCTTTTTTGTGTTTTTTTTTTTTTAAACATTTGGTAGCAGCATTACTGCAGTTATTAAAAATTTGTTGATGAATAATTCAAGATCCGTGACAGAACATGCAGGTGTTTTTTTTACTGTCTGGTGTCATAAGCCTAGAAAGGAAAACAAACTAAACTGCTATTACCTACCTACTTTCTTTTTAAAGTACACAAACACTCAAATAAAGTATTTGCTGTTTTGCTGCTCACTGTATTTCAAAGTCCCTCAAAGACACCTTAGGAACATATGAAAAAAAAAAGTAATCAATTGTTAGCTGTGAAGCTACACCAATACTGTAAATATTAGTAATGTGTTAAGTGCTAGGGTCAATTAGAGCAAGTTAGCTTCTGGATGCAAAAGCGAGTCTTTTAATCAATAAACAAATGGAAAAACAAATCTCTAACTCAAACATATGTCTGATATCACACTGAAATTGAAATTAGTGCTGTTTCAATATGTCTAACACTCTTATTAGTGGGCAAGGAAAGTATAATGATTGAAAACTGAACAATCCGATTTCAGACCCTGAAAAAGAGTGACATAAACACTTGCTGAGTCTCTGACAATAGATTCTGTCAGGAAAAACAGCGCTGTTCTGCATCGAGTATTTACAGGAATGATATTCGAAGTTATTTTCTCAGTACAACTTTTGTCAAACTTCTGCTGTACAGATAGTTCATTTTGTAGTAAGTTTAGATTTTGGTACCCTTTTTCCTTATACCTGTTTCATGCATAAATTCATAAAACCATTTTTAAGTATCAGATAAGAAAAGTAAAAGCATTGCAAAAATGTATGTCTTTGTGTATGAATACCTGACAGGAGGGAGCAGAGAGGATGGAGGCAGGCTCTGTCAGCAGTGCCCAAGAGCCAGAACAAGAGGGAATGAGCAAAAACTGAATTACAGGAGCACTTCTGTGCTATGCAGGTTGCAGAGCTCTGGCACAGGCTGCCCAGAGAGGCTGACGGGTTACCTCCTTGGAGATCTCCAGAAGCCGTCTGGACAGGGGCCCTGGCACACTGCTCTGGGTGTCCCAGCAGGAGCAAGGGTTGGGCTAGCTGGACTCAGAGGGCCCTTCCTAAATCACGTGGTGATCCCTTGCTCTGTACCCCAAAACACATAATTCCTGACAGCTATCATTTTTTCTTAAAGAGGAATAAAATGTGACAAGTTGTACTTACTGACATTTTTATATACTATTTGGCAATTACTTTATTCTCCAATAGAAAATAATAATTTCGTAGACTTGAAATAGTTTGACTTAATGACAAAAATATTATCCATGCTCCTTTGTTTAACAGTCTTGCTTCAACTCAGTACCATGAACTCTTTAGTTCTGTCTTTCAGTACAGATAGGCAGGGACTGCATATGAAATGCTTCATATCACCTGAAGCACAGCAAACATAAACATTTCATTTTTTTTTAAATGAAGAGTGAAAATGTAAAAAGAGAATGTCTACTGTGTGCAATGTTTAAGTAAGCTTTATAAAAAATAGTCTGAAAATAAAATATTTGCACAGACTTGTACAGAACAGTGAATGTTAGCCGTCTCAAATCATTGCTCACTCAGTTTCACTCCCTTCAGACAGTGTTAGCAGTCTTTTTCTGACCACACCTGTCCCATAGGAGTCTCCAGTGGAGTAGTGATGTTATGTTTTGGTCTCAATTCGTGAAAAGAAAAAAGCACCCTTTCATCTGCTTGGGGGGGCACATAAAAGATATTTCCAGAACACATAGTGAGTTTTCATTAAAATTCATCCTTTCCCTATAACTTCATTTCCTTGAGATACCTCCAGACTCCTTCTCTCACCTCTATTCTGTGGTATATGTTTATACACTTCGTAAGAAGTTCTAAGATTTGGACACTGTTTTGTCTGTCTCCTGTTCCACAGTCTTAACAAGCCTCTCCTTTCACCCCATAACCCTGCCCAGTCTCTTCAATTCTATGAGTCAGCAGCTTTTACCTTCCAGCAAAATGTTTGCACAGAGCATTCTCAGTCTCCACCAAAAGGAAATCTGTATACACTACACGTATAATTAACTGTTAAAATAAAAAATGCAAATAAAACAATTACCTGCTTCCATTCAAGCTTAGTAAGTATTTACATTTTTGCGAGTGACATTTTAAACTTTTTTTTAGAACTTATAGATGGACTGTTACAGGTTTTTTTAACTGACTACTATAAGCTACTGGTTTCACACAAAGTGCTGATTTTAAGCAAGCTTGATGCCTAGCTCCAAAAGAGGAAAACAGCTCACTGTAAGATGCCAAGGACTTGCACTGATAATAGTTAAAATAATAATGAAAATTGTAATGTTTTAAGCATCACAGATATCTAAAAGTAATTTGAATTGACAGAAAAAAATGAAAAAAAAACCCAACAAATCTGATTACAGGGAAAAGGGAGAGGAAAAACCATTTCAAAGATGTGTATATGAAATAGCTTTTATCTGTGTTCACATAGGGATTTAAAAAGCACAACAATAAAACAAAACAGACCACTGTAACCTCAATTTTTTAGTTAAATGGTATTTCCAACAGACACACCATCCTCTTCTTACTCTTTAGGATTTCAATGACGTTGATGTGAAGAATCACTTCACCTAGAAGTATCGAGGACTGCAATAAGAGATGCAGTTAAATGCAGTTTGCTGTTCTAATGGAAGAGATGGTAAATAAGACCTGTTAAGTTCGCTAATGGAAGAGTTCTTCAAAAACTATAAAAGAACTCAGAAAAAAAAAAGCGCAGAATTTTACAAAAGATTCCCATTTGGAAGAATCCATATATACTAGTCTATATCAATTTAAAAGTAGGGCACAGAAACACAAACAGGCCACTGCTGATGGACTCACATTTGACCAAGAAGTCTGCTACTAACTTACTAATCTAGTAAGAAACAAAAAAAAAAAAAAAAAAAAAAAAAAAAGAAAGAAGCTTTGTCGTTGCAGTAAAATACATGTGCTGGTAATTAAGAAAAGTAATGGAAATACCATTCATGTAAACATTTTCTCCACAACATAATTTTAGAAAAGTATAAAAGAGTACAATCCTCCACTGATGAGATGACAGACTAGCTATCTAATATACCCCTTCTGTCTTTAGATTACATTAACCTTTTATAATGCCCTTATATCCAGTCAGAAAGATCCCACATTCCAACTACTTAGTGAGAAGACAATGACCAGTGTAATTGTCTAACTGACATAATTGATATTACTGAAATCTCCTAAGTCAATATGCTTAACTGGAGTGTTGAAAACTTTTGGTAGACGTTACTGACCTGAATTCTAGTTAAGTAAACTGGTGCAAAATTAATGAAGATTAGGAGGCTGTAGTTTAAAATACTTCTGCTCCTGAAGGAATTTTTCAGCATGCAGAATACTCAAATAGTTAAAAATCAGGGAAATCCTGAAAATAAATTTATACGCATCTTCTCAGAATAGACTGCAAAAAAACAACTTCTTCCCCCCACCCCTCCCCCCCCAAAAAAACAATGGAATAGATGTTAGATATGGAGAATAAAACAAGAAATCTCCAATGAAAGCAAAGTTTAATGAGTGCAACGAGACCATTTAACATCACTGAGAATGCATCTGACACAAAGTAAGTATTTTAGATTCCACTATGAGAGATGAAGGTCAACCAGTTACAAAACTGTGTTTAATTGGTTATAGATCACCAAGTAAAAACTAACTTTCTAAAGATGAAGAAGAGCAAACTGGCTTAAAAGCATATGAAAAGAGCATGATATTTGAGCTAGCTTTCCAATGCTGATAAAAAATTATGGGAAGACTGTTACACATTGTGAATGATGAAGTACAATGAAACTCCAATGGAAACAGTAAGTCCTTGCAGACAGCTATTTAATACAATTTCTTGAGAAGTACAGGAATGAGCCAAAAACCACTCAGTGATTAAAAATAACAGTATAAAGAGTGACAGACTGCACTTTTCTGTCTTAAAAATAAATAAATAAATTAAAAAAAAAAAAAAAGCTTGAGACACAGGCCTAAGTTTACAATATTGAGAACTGAAAAGGATCCAATCTTTCAGAGAAAAGAAAAAAGGTGTTATCTGCTACCAAATTGTTAACATATGTTTCACAAAGGACAGAACTAATGATGAGAAGAAACAACATAAGGATGGAAGGAAGACACTCTCTATATTTTCTTGTTTTCACATCAGAACTGGATGCTTCTTCAAAAGATATGCTAAAATTGAATACAAATTCTGCCTTGATGGAACACAAATTAGTGGGCTTACAATAAGGGTAAGTTGGAGAAACCATGGTGTGCAGAAGGTCAGACTAGATGATCTAATAGCTCCAAATACTCATGCTAATTTTTTCTATTCGTAGTTTACATGATGGGAAAAAAAGAAAGTTTCGGGTGTTTCCACAGTCTTAGCCAAAATAAACATATTTTCTTGCCAAGCATTCAAAAATCCATAATGACCAAACTTAACTAGGATTCACAGAACAGAACAGACAGTTGATGAAAAATATAAATGGTAGATTTTTGACTATTAAGTTTTTGACCATCAAGTTTCCATCGTATACTATGCTCTTTGAATAATCATTAGTATGGAGGTGGTAGAATAAGGGACCATTTACTCATTAATTCATGGAGCCAGCACAGTCTAATATTATAGTTTTGGACAGTTCCCTCAAAGAATCAGAAAGAAAATATGGTGAAAATCCCTTGGAAACGCTGTACTTTCCAAAGTACCCTGGCTACTTGAGTTAATGCTAGAACCATGCAAACCATCAAGGAAATACTCTCTTCCAATCTTCCCAAGGAGTTTCTCCAATCTACGAACTACTTCTAAAAAATATCTGGTATTACAATGATGATTAATAGTAAATGTATTTTTTTTTAATTTAAATAATTACATGTTTGTACTGATGTACAGATTTCATGAATGCATGGTGGGCTTAAAAAAAAAGATAATCTTTTTAGTAAGCAGATGTAACTCCTTTTATCCTCTGCATCTCATATAATGGGTGGCTGAAATATTATAATTGGAACTCTCAGTCAGATTGAACTGTTGAACTTCACAAAATATTGGAAATACAAAAAAAATCTCTAGCTTATTAGTAGCAAATGAAAAATAAAATATGGTTGGTTTGTTATTTTTTAATATGTTAAGATGAACAAAAAGAACAACTGGTCTTTCTTAAGTTCATGACAGGGATTGTACAGTTTGGCACTTGTAGGGACCTATTTTGAGAACATGTGAAGTTCCCTTTTTTACCTATGTTCCTAGATTCATAAACATTCCTCTGCAAGCAAAATAGAATATGCCTTTGTTTACCCAAGTATTTCCTGTCAGTAAGCATATATTTATTAAAACCTCTTCCCACATGACATAAGAATAAGCAGAAACTCTGCTATCTTAAGAATATAAGATATGCCTCTGATCTATTTTTATGACTTATTAACAAATAAATGGAGTTCCTTTCCCTGCACACACTTTACAGTCCACCGTGAAAAGCCTAAGAGTTGCATATTTTCAGTGTGCTCATGGTAATTCTGAATTAAGACAGTAATAATAATTTAACATGATACTGCACATACCAGAACAAGAAATATTTTTAGCACACACAGAATTTGTTGGGAGTTATTTTACCTTAAAATTAGTGACTGAAAAGAATGGGAACACAGAATATCTTGGGCTACATTTCAGGTAGTATAAAGAAGTTAATAAAATACGTTCTACATTGAGTTGCTAGAGTAAGTGCAAGAGGAGATCCACAAAGCTGGTAAAGGGACTAGAGAAAAAGACCTGTGAGGAGCGTGGCTGAGGGAACTGGAGTAATTTAGCCTGGGGAAATTGAGGCTGAGGGGAGACTTCATCATGCTCTGCAACTACCTGAAAGGAAGTTATCTGTCTCTTTTCTCAAGTGACAAGTCAGGACACAAGGAAACAGTCTCAAACTGTGCCGAGGGTGGTTAATATGGGTATCAGGAAGAATTTCTTCAAGCATTGGAACAGGCTGTCAGGGAAGTGTTGGCCCTAAACTGTATTTATGGGACACGTGGACATTGCATTTAGGGACATGAGTTAATGATGGGACTCCGCAGGTCAGGTTGGCAGATCCTGAAAACCTTTTCTTACACAGATGATTCTATGATAAATCTTGAGATAAAGTCTGAAAATGTCTAACTGTATATCACAAGGGAGCTTATTACAGATTGCAAGCTATCTTTGGCAAATCTTATTTTTTTTTTTTTCTAGCATGACAAACGTTTGAGGGCAGGCAATATCCTTCATTACTGTCTCTAAATGTAGCATGTAATGATTTTGGATGTAACAGCTTACTAGCATGACTAATACATAAAGTAACTGTTTTCAGTATGGGTAACTATGATAGTGAATGACTGGCATGAAAGATTACATAATGTAGCAATACTTTCTGACCCTCAGAAACAAAGAACACAAAATTAATCCGTACTTTTTTTTTTTTTTAAAAAGAAAAGAATTACTACTATCTGAATTATCATGCATCTTTCTGACACTAACACATAACAATCCCATGGTGTCTATCCATGCTTTACTGATAGAAAGAATTCAGAAGACAGAAAAAGGTGGATTTCTGTAATTAAAATTCAGACAGATGTCTTCTCTCAGTGGATGTGTGGACTCACTGATACTGGTACTGATACCATCAGGTAGAGTCTTGTCTGGCCTAAGCTCACTCTTGCGCAGAACAGCTACAGAGTTCAGTTTATCTAGACACACAGAAAAACAAACCAAACAACAAATTATTTTACTAACAGAATCATGCATGGTTTAAAATAGCTCCTGATAACTGGTTTAACCACGGAGGTTTTTCTCTCTTTTCACTCCTGAGGATATAATGTTTGAGAAAAAGATTGCGAAGTGTCACAGTTTCATGACAAAATAGAGTTTACCATAAACATTTCACATATGTCTTTCCAAGACAAAGTTTAGTTGAATATTATTTTTGATTAATTTTGAAAGGCAGCCTGCAATTCTAAATTTGATAGTTTTTAATTTATGATGCTTTGGCACACATAGACCATGTTGGCAAGGGGGAAAGACAGAGTGATTTAAGATAAAAATGAATTAAATTTCTGAATAATTACTGCAGTGCCATTTTAACTGATGCCCTTAAAGTTATTAAAGTGTTTTCAGTATTTTAATTTAGAATATTTGCAAAACAAAATAAGTGATAGCATTTACTGAAATTGATTGAAGTATTTCTAATAAATGACCATGAGTAAGAGGTGTTCCTTTGATAGTTTTTAAAAGCAAAGACCATAAAGTGGACTAGGAGGCTGAACATTAGAGAAATGCAGTGCAGAATGTCATAAGTCATTGCTTCTCATACCAAGAAATTCAAGCTCTAAGCTACAGAAAAGAAAAAAACGGAGCGAAAAACACAGTGGAACTTGCTTTGAGAATTGTATCCTGATCTGAAATAGGAATTACTATAGATACTGCACAACACTTTATAAGTAACAGTATTAAAAGCAAACAAACAACAAAGAAAACAAAAACTGAAAAACCTGACCAACAGTAAAAAAACACCCTCATGAGATGGAAGAGTAGCTACCGCTAGAAGGAAATTAAATGTTCTCACTGAGTGTTCACATGCCTAATCCTGCATGTCACTGCAGAACTGCTGCTGAGCGACTTTTCTCCACTTGCTTCCCATGGTGCTCAAAGCTGAACTTGGCAGCTCAGAAAGTTCTCACTGAAAATGGTTCAAACTGTTTACCATCACATCCTCCCACACACATGCAAAAATCCACAATGTCAAATGTCATGGTTATTTTTGAAAAAACATGAAAATTATAAAATCCATAACTCTTACGACAGCCAGGACAAAAAATGTAGTTTTATTGATGGGTCAGCAAAAAGTTAATGTAACCTTAGACTATTCTAAAGAGTTAGCGGGCATAATAGGGTTCATTTCACATAAGGGATTTTGTTGTTGTTGTTTTACTAGTTAAAACAGCTTAAAGCCTGAAAAGAGCATTGGGTGTAGTAAAGTTCCCTTCTTATCACATTTTTTAAAGAATAATTATGATATAAATCAGATTTTTAAATGCCGTGCCATTAGATGAATAAGCAAAACTGTGTCTAAATTAAAACAGTGAAAATAAGTCAAATTTGTAGTAGCATATATTTGGAATTTTTAATCAGACCAAGCACCAAACAATACAATTAAGTGCAAGGAGGGGGGAGGAAGGAAAAAAACAACAACAAAAAAAACCAACCCAACCAATCTGTGACAGTTCTCAATACCAGGTCAGTTCTAAAAAGTTATATAGACTGAAAAATCGAGAAAAAACTGAGAGAGAAATAAATTGTGCAGATAAGAAAAATAGGATAAAAAGATGTCAGAACAGTATCAGTAAGTATGCCACAGAAAACCAGCCAGTAAATGGTCTAGCTTTCTGTTCAAAAATTTTAAGGGAGAAAGGGAAATCCAGCTTGTTAGGCTGAACCCAAGAAAGTAAGCAAGATCAGTAGTACAGAAATTCCGGAAAACACATCTGAAGGTGGGAAAGCATCTAATGATGTATTTGAATTTTACATGACACATTCATTAAATAAAATAAGTTTGCCAAGGAACAGTGGGAAGAAATACATAGTTCTGATTTAGTAGCTAGGGATTTGATTTAGTAGCTTAGTGGGTAGGGATGGTGGTAGGAGGATGGTTGGCTAGATGATCTTGTAGGTCCTTTCCAACCTAATGTATCTATGAATCTACTGTAACATCATCAATGCTTGCAGTTACATATCTGCTAATAAGTATAACCAAGATTAAATAGAAACACAAAGTTAAGAAAATTTGAAAATACTGAATATGCTTTAATATAATTTCACAGATGAAAAACAAGAACATGAGATACTATAAAAACTGCTTGAGATTTATCAGTACGCGCTGATGGAGCTCTCATGAAGAGATCAGCTTGTAATTATCTGCTGTCACTGAAAATAGTTCTTGTAATGCTGTTCAATCTCACAGAATCACAGTAGGGGTTGTAAGGGACCTCTAGAGATCCTCTAGTCCAACCCTCCTGCCAAAGCAGGATCCTTAGAACAGGTTGCAGGTAGGTGTCCAGGCAGGACGTCTTCACCCACCAGAACTAGTTTAGTCAGCCCTAGTTTAGTCAGACTTATTTCCTTTCCTGCCCCTCTAAGTTTCTAGATTCCTTTCAGAAGCATACTTTGGCATTTACTCAGCTAATTTTCTTACAGTAAAGTGAAATAAGTCAGTTGAATTCATTGAAGGGCTGGAACAAGTGCTCATGAACAACAATAAAAATGTGCAAGCAAGAGCTGAATTTACAAAGAATCATCTTAAATAGAAAAATTAATAATCTGTAAAACCCAGAGCTGCTTGTTATGTTAAAAAACTGCAAAATAAATTTTCATTTTCAATGAATATTCTCAAGTAATTGGTTTTCCACTTTACTGTTTACATTTTTGGTCATTCTTCAAATCCTCATCAGCAGTCAACTAATTTATAGCATTAGCTAGATTTGCTTTTTGTTCTGCTTCTGTAAACATACCCTTTAGTGTACAATGCAACACTTAGAAGTATGTATGATTAATACTTGCATAATGTATTTATGTTATTGTAAAATTCACTCAATTGTATGTATGTAACACCATGAATTTAATGGTGAAAATATATTTTTGACAATAAATATCAGTAGAAAACTTACTTTTTCTGATTTTAGATCCCTATGAATAAGGTTGTTGTACTCTTCTTATCCGTGCTGGCATAAAATACATTTCTTGGCTGATTTATGCGGAGAAAAATGACAGATTGTAGGAAGAGACCATAGCATATCAAATACACTGTTATACTTTGAAATATGAACCACAGAAGCTGAAAGTTTTACTTCATTCCTAGTCTGTATTGCTTTTCCAACAGCAATTGTCCTCTGTAACTATACATAAGTAGTCATTTTAAAAACACATTTTCAACTTTAATACTTCAAACTGCAAACTTATATAACCAAGATTGAAATTAATCCTAAAAATGAAGTGCAACTGAATGTACTTATGAAAAAGAGAAAGGGGCGTGGAAAGAATACTATGAAATGTATTGATTAGCATCAGAACAACCAATTAAATGCCTACTAACACAATAATGAATCTTTTGTCCTAGAGTTGAATGGAGCTTGTGCCTGGCAAAAATATTTAGATTCTTGTGGACAATACATAATGCTGAGTTTGCAAAAGATGACTGACCCTGCTTTGGCAGAGGATGCTTCTTTAAAAGAATCTCCATTGGTATGCAGAGGTTTATACAACTCAAGTCCTTTCCTTTGTCAATGCAAGAATCAGCAGATTTGAGAAAATAAGCTCAGAGTTCCCACAACCACAGTTTTTGAGAGAAGGTCCTTACAGGCGGAACAGACCTCCTTCACTCTTTGGACAAAAAGATGGAGTAGGTGATGTCATTTTGATCATATCACATCAAAGGAGAGAACAGCAGAAAATATTTTCAGATTAAAAGTCAATGAAAGACTATATTGGAGCTTCTTTCTGCATAGCCAGAAAAAGAAATTTAAAGGATTATGCACAGAGCAGAGGTTTAGTCTACAACTGACCTCTGCTATTAGAACAATAGATATTCACCATGCAGATACACTTTTAGTATATATTTTTTAAGTTTTTTAAGCAAAGTTTTTACAAGTTTCATGGAATTTAAGCCATAAAACAAAATGAAACAACTTTACTAGAGTGAAAGTAACCACACAGGAATTACCGATCCCTTTAGATTTGCACTGCTTCACATTCACCTGTTTAGCCATGCCTTCAAGCAGAAGACCAAAGTATGTCTTGAACCATTACTTATAAGCCTGAACAAAAGCATTTGATTAAACGAAGTTATTCAGCCAATACTTTAAGACTGTGTCGAAGGTTCCAGGAAGATGGTAATTTGTCCAGGAATCAAGAATATTTGCAAATATAAGATATAATACACAATTCACATCACACTGGTGGTGTGTGTTTTATGTGTGAGGAAATTAACACTTTCAGCATTTGATATAAAGTTTCTAAAATCATACATTACTCTAAGACTGAAATATTGATCTCTGAAAATTCCAACCTTCACGGTTTAAAAAACCCATAAAATATTTTCTTTCCAAAGATATAAATAAGACATTCAGGCCAGATTGGATGGGCAACCCCATGTAGCAGAAGCTGTCCTTGACCAAGGCAGGGGGTTGGAAATAGATGATCTTTAAAGTTACTTCCAACTCAAACTATTCTGTGGTTCTATGCCACAAGCAGAGATACAGAAACATTACGCATGTTTTACCTCAGATAGCAAAAGTATCTGAAAGCTACATAAGCTGTCACTGATTTTATTGGTAGTGGTATGGCTCATTGCTTGCTAAGGATGCTCAGATCCTGAGTGATGTTATATACACAAAACAGTTGTGCTGTATTCTGAATCACTCCAGCTGATGCTATTATTGCAATAAATTCAGAAACAGAGGTAAAAAAGGAATGATACTGTAAGCAGGAGACACCTACTTTCTTTCTGGTATGAACTAGACAACCCAAGTGTAATAATAACATATGTTGTTTTGGGTCACATCACGAACTTTAGGAAGAACATTCTTGTTTGGTGAAGAATTTAACAAGAAATCAGTCAAGTATCGCAAAATATCATTTGTTATACCTTCTTATTTTTTTGTCTTGTCTCCATTTAATGGTCCAAAATTTTTTCCTTTGAAATAAAAGATTATGATGCACCATTGTTCTGCACTTTAACAAGCTTAGTCAGTTTGTCTAAATAAATTAGGAAACTAGTTATAGAATGTATGAAAATTGAAAAGCATATGTTACCTCAAGTTCTAGAGCCCAACATACTCAGATGTCTTTCCAAGATTCACACACAGCATAAACATAACTAGAAATCACATACTTTTGAGATGTATTGAAGAACAGAGAGATCTCTTGCTAGCTGACAAACATACCAGGGACTTTCAGTGTAGATTACATATAGTAGATAATACTAACATAATTACTTCTATACTATACTTACAGTGAAAATTAGATTCCCCATAGAAGATTATGTGATAAAAAGCAGCAGATATGTGAGACAGCTATGGACTTACACTTTGATATGAAATGAACATCTAAATACTAATAAATGTACATGTATATTCATATACACATTCATCCACTCGGATATAAAATAGCTACATAGGAATTTTGTACTCGTTTCCTATTACATTCCGTCAAAATGTTAGTTGGGTTCTGTACAAAAGAAACTTAGAAATGAATACATTGTTAAAAAAAGTTAATTAAGCACTGTCTTGAATGGAAAGAACCGTGTACTTTAAAGTTATTTGTGGTATTCTCATTTTGAGAAACTCACGTCATAAACTGAAAAGTGACAATTTGAATTTAACAAGCGCAACAGGTTGCCAAACTAAGATTACATCTAACAATGTTTCCAGTGCACCAGGCACTTTCCTTCTCCTGCTGACCTTTCAACACCTGGTTCAGAGACTACTGGATTAGAGCTGTTAACAAGTGACAGGTGCAGCCAATTAACCAAGCAATGACGTAACTGTGACTTCCAGCATTAAGCATAACGCTTGTTCAACAAATGATGCTTTTCCATCAATGAGCTCAGTATGGCTGCTTATCAGCCAAACTTAAGAACTTCAAAAGCTCTGTACTGCTGACATATTTCTCATTAAAGAGTGATTTTACTGTGAAATTATCCAACTGTGACTATGGTATGCTTCACCATTGTCCAGATTAGGAAGCTGTGAAACAATGTGCATTAACCCTTTTATCAAGTGGATTGTACATTTTCAAGTACACAATGAGAACTAAGGGAAATAGTGAGGAGAAATGCATTTAATTTAAATAAATCCAAAAAAGAATACAAGAAATTAAGTAGTTGAAATGTAACCAGCAGTGAGGATGAAAAAATATTTTAATATCACAATTTAGAAAACAGAGTTTGATCAACCTCAGTTCTCCTCTGTGACAGTCCAAATTGATGTGAGGCACTGCTGAAAACTAAATCAATCCATAACCCTATCAATATGCATTTCCTAGTGCTTCTTAACACATAACTTGTGATAACAGTGATTAGAAATTCTAGTTTTATTTTTCCTGTAACAATCCAACACAGAATACACTGGAAAACATTGAAGGTCTGCTTGCTTGAGGATGTGATCAGCCACTATCAAATTGGCTGATCAAGATTACCAAGCTGTGTGGTGCAGCTGACATGCCAAAGGGATGGGAACCCATCTGGAGAGACCCAGACAAGCTTGAGCAGTGGGCCCAGGAGAACTTCATGAGGTGGCAATTCTATCAATACAAGCTGCTGGACAACAAGATTGATCACAGACCTGACAAAAGAAGACCTGGAGGTACTGGCGGACAGCAAGCTGGACATCACCCAACAGTGAGCCCCTTACAGCCCAGAAAGCCAACTGGATCCTGGGCCGAATCACTGAGGATATATCCTAAGTATGAAAGAATATACTAAAAAAAATATGTTGTTCTGTAAACTACTGACCACATAACAGTCAATAAATAATGTGCAGCCACACAGTCATAAGCAGAATGACATAATTTGATCAGTTGAGAGGGAAACCTGTAACAGTCATTTCCCAGAAACAGTAAGTCAGGAGAGGGAAAGGATTGCTTTAGTGAGATATAGAACAAGAAAAAAACCTTCTAACAATGACTGCTCTGACCCAAGCCAGGTCTCCCATCTTTCCTTTGTTTTCCAAGCACGCAGAATTGGAGCAGAGACAGCTAACTTCATGATTATCCAACTCAGGTCCAACATGGCCTATCAATCTAACTTAGTATTGAGTATGTTGGATAAAGGTTAACTCCTGAGGTGACACCTGAGTAACTTGGTATTATATTAGCTGGTATTCTTGGAGAAGTTCTGCTGTTCTTTGCAAAGTAAAGAACATCTTAACTCAGTACCTTTGAAAAAGGTTAATTTAACTATTTTTATAATCATTTTGCCTACCAAGAGTCAAACCACTTTACTCATTTAAGCATGAACAAAAAATAGTATCAAAAAGTGGGGTAAAAATGGCCTCAAGAGATTACTGTAAGGGCATAAATCTTTTTAAATAGAAGAGTTATCACTGTATAACTGCTGTATATTAATATATACAACAGGTATGCCATACAGATGGTGTATCTTTGAGCACACACATCACTGTTTCATTTTTCCAGTTAGAGACTGAAGTCGGAAAAATACAGAAGAGATTTAACAGTGTAGAAGAGGAGACTCATCAGCTCTTCCTGTTCTCTGAGGAAGTCATATATGGTATCTGAAGATAATATGTTTTTCCACTGTTAAGTTACCCCACACACAGTGGAAAGAGCAGCTTCTAAAATAAAGTATTAAAAAAATCAACAAGCTCAGGCAATTTGTATCCAAGCATTAAAATAAATAAATAAAATAAATAAGAAGCTAGAAGAAATTTCTGAACCTTGGGGAATACAGGTGGTGAATAACAACATAAAAGGATAAGAGGGAAATTCTAGATAAGTGATGGAAGTGAGGGAGGGAGAAAAAAACCTTAATGTTTATTAATGTTTTCAATCAGAAAACATAGCTCAGATAATTATAAGCCTGACTCCAATAAACTATTCTTAGGCAGAAATAACAGCACCAGAAACCAGAAAACAAAATAAAATTAATTACTTCTTACAAAGATAAGGAAAAAAGAGATTATCAAATTACCTCATGAGAAGGAACAAAACACAGAATAATTTCTGACCAAGTTTATACATGATAAAGACTGGGGAGAAGCAAAATGCCACAAAAGGAAAGGTTAATGTTCAGTCTACTCAATTTATCAAAGCACAGGGTGGTTTGTTCGCAATTTGCGAGCAAAGATAGATGTGCTAACAGAAAGTTAGCAGACAAGTGAATGATGAAGATAACGCCTACAAGACGATGCAAGTCAGATGTCAGGCAGAAAAAAAAAATCAAAACAGTATTTTTATTTATTTAGTAAGAACAGCAATTAAATAAATTTTAGTTGTATATTTGAACATAAGGAAGGGACTTTTTTTTCTATCCAAAAGATAAGACTAATATAAAACAATTTCTCAAAGTCTTGTGTGCTCTATTAGGTAAAATTCTCGCTTAAATATCATGGCAGATTTTTCTGCCTTACCCTTTGGAAGTCCAGGCTTTTTGGATATTTTCCATTTTCATTAGATAAACAGCTTCTTCTCATTAGAAGTAGATATACCCTTATAAGGACTCAAGTTGTGTTTTCTTTACTCCTGCTGACACAGATTCTGTTCCGAATATTGTTGAACACATCCTAGATCTTACTGCAGAACTAATCAATACAAAGTACCGTTGATGATAATTTACATTAAATACATTTATAACAAGGCATTTAAAATAGCTTTTCTTGCTTACAATTATGAAACTACTATGCTCTCCATGCTTAAGCTTTCTTTAAAGTGATCACAATGAAGAGGAATCATTTTATATACACTCTCTGAGGAAGACAAGCACTGAAACTCATTACAGTTACAGTTCTTAAATAAAACGGCAGCGCTTTTTGTAAGAAACAGTCCATTTTATTTACATAGCTTTGCCATAATTATGTGCAAGGGATTCTGATTAAAAAGGGAGTACTTCAATCTTTCATATTCTTGACTCTTGACCTATTAAAAGTCTGCCCAGCTATGAACCTCAGAAATTCATTCCTCAAAACATAATTCCTAAAACTTATTGCAGTGCTTATTACCATGTTTAGTCAGTTTCACTGAATTTACTCAGTGACCTAGGAAGACTATTAATTACAGAAACTGTGACACAGCAAAAGATTAGAGGATCTACTTTGAAGATACCAGGTTTTACTGTTGTTCTCAAATAATCTCCTATATCATCAAAAATCCACAACAATCCAAGCTGAAAGAAATTATGCATCTAGCCACACATTTCAAGCAAGTAACTCTCACAGAGAAGAAACAGAGGGAAAGAAAACAGAAATCCACATTCCCTGACAAGATGTGATCACAAAACAACAAAAAAGACATGTTCTCAAAGAGAATATAAAACTTAACGTTGATACTCTTTTAAGAGAATATTTGATACTAATTTTGAATAAGTACTTATGATCTACATAGATGGGCACTACATTTTGTTTATGAGCATGTAATTCATAAAGAAATATTTCATGAAATTACAGAATAATATCAGTCATCCTTAACATCCTACCAAAATTCTTAATATTCTGCCCTTCAGTAAAAGTCAGGTATGTTTTCAAATGGAGATCAGAGGGTTTTTTTTTTTTTTTTTTTGGTTTTTTTTTTTGTCTCTATGGTCATGAACTCCATATACAGTGTCGAATGTTGAGAACTAATACTACTTACAGTATAACTTTTCAATAAAAAATTCAAGACAGTCAGCACTAGCAGACATTAACTAATACATGTCATCACTAGTTGCATGTCCAGGTTGAAAATAGAGCTGATCAACTAATTAAAAAACAGAAGAGCTGCCTAGTGTTTAGCACGTAAAATACTTCACTGCTAAGTAAAATAGGCATAATCTTAACTGGGATAGTATGCATTCAAGGAGCTGTTATTTATACCAAAAAAAAGTTTAGAAAATTAAAGTTTAATAAATAATATTGTGTGTTTTATTAACAGTATTATTATGTACTTATATAAAGTTTTAAACTGTTCAAACTGTTCAAATGGAATACAACTGCTCAGTTTTGTTGGTTTTTTTTTTAAATATAAAATCATTAAGATTAGATTTCTGTAAGTTATAAAACATTTATAAAGCATCTGCTTTGAAAAGTGAATGTTGAAATAATATATGCCCTTATTCAGTTCTAGAAAATATCACTGCTTTTTTGCTTTTAAATATAAAGTTGTCTACAAAGCTAGAAGAATAAATGCCTTCAACAAAACCATCCATTTAATGGATAGAAACAACAAAGGAAGACTTAGGAAGAATAATTTAATCTGAAATGGCATTCTGGAAATCAAATCTGCAAGATTCATGCAGTGTCCACCAGAAGTATGCAGGCAGCAATGCAGCTGTCAGGAATTAACAAATGTGCACCTAAGAAAAAAAACCTTGAAAATATCCTCTTAAAATTAAGTAGACTAAACACAACTACTATCATTAGCTACTAAAGTTGCTCTCTATTTCCTTTACTATTGTCAAAGACAATTAAATATCAGCATACTGGCAAAACTGTCTTCACAATCTCTCCAAATATTCTATTTGCATAATCAGAAGAAATATGAGAGAAACATAAAATTAAGTTATACTGAAGGCAGATTACGCAGACATAAACGTATTCTGAAACACTAAAAATACTTCTGTATAAAAAAAAATGAAATACTCATTCTACTTAAGGACTGACACAATTTAAATTATAATTTTCAGAGTGATTTAGAAGACCCAATATATAACGACCATTTCACTAACCAAAATTTCTTTCATCATGGTAAATTTTCTGTAGTAGATTTTAACTATGGTTTTACTGCCAGCTGCTATTACTCTCCAAAATAATGTAAATTCCTGGAAGGAACAGACAGTTAAAAAAAAATAAAAAATTTACAAAGGAAATAAGAACTTCAGTGTTATTCAGTTATGTAAAAACAAAACAACACTGGACTGAAAACCAAGTAAAAGCCTATTAACAACAGCAAATGGGAGTAAAAGTTTTGTTAATTGCAACTCAGCTACCAGCAAAAAAATTTAAAAATGGTATTAGCGATTACCAGTAAATAAAATACTATTCTTTCTGGGTGGCTTATTTTGGAAAAGTTTTCTATATTTCTATGAAAGAAGAATGGAGAAAAAGGGGAAGAGTGCTTCCAGCAACAGACAACAAAGATACAAGATGGAAAAGATAAAGCTGATCACCCTGTACTGTACTGCTTTAAGCGAAAGAAATCTCCCCTGCTGACCCAAGTGGCAGAAAAAATGAAACAGCTTAAGACAGCTGAATACCTCTGTTAATCTCATTATTAATTTGTATTACTGTCATCAATATGGCAAGGTCTAAATGCTCCTTATGCTTTGATTTGAAGACAAAAAGGGCTTAAAAAGCAACAATTTCTTAAGATTTATCATCCCACTCAACAATAAAAGATGAGTGGACTTGAATGCAACTTGGTAAAGACTTGCAATTAGAAAATGATCAGTGTGTTAAATATTACAAAACAGAATACAGAAAAATATCAAACACAGCTGTCTACTAACAGTGTAGTAGCTATGATGGGGTGGAAAACCTGTGAAATTAGTAGTAGTAATCTTCACTACCTGAAAGATTTCCTAAACAAATCTGCTTGTCCCAAAGATGACCATTTTATTTTCGCTATTACCAAACTAACTACTGCTGTCAAATAATATTAACTATTACTACCAAATTAATATAACCTTTCAGAAAATAACTGAATTTCACTTCCTTTTATTCATGCAACATTATTAGAGATTCAAAAATTTGAATATGACAACCAAGATTATTTGTTCTACTCTATTTTAAAAATATTTATTACCCATTTTGCCCCATAGTAAGGCATGTAAAAATAGTAAAAATGATAAATTACAGCATGACTTGTATGTCTAGATACAAACAGCAGATGTGAAGAATAAATAAAAATGTTTCAAAATACTGTACATATCCTTCACTGCAGTACTGCTTTAAGATGTACTGATCATATTTACAAAAAATGTATTCTGTAACAGAAACAAAAACCTCAATATGTCTCTTCCCATGCTTCTCAATGCCACTGAAACAAAGAAAGGAAATGGAGCATGAACATTTAGCAATTAAAAAGTACATGGCTATACCACTGTTAAATCCGTCTTGCTATGTTAGAAAAAAAATTAAAAAAACACATTTGCAGCTAAACAAATGAGAGCACTCCAGCACTTTGAAATGCTATCCTGACCACTGTATGGCACTAACAATTCACTTTATAATAAGTATTACACATTCTCACCTTCCATCATGCTAACTGCATTTTCACGGGTCATCTACGCATCCTTTTTTCCAGGTGATTAGACAAATGCATACACAAACTTCACCTAAAAATACACTGACTCTTGCCAAGTAGCAGCAGGATGAAATATACCACAGTAACAATCCAGTCTTTGTCCCAGGCTAACACTATACCTATTAGAACACTTTGATGCTTAGCCAAGAAAAATCTCAGTGCTGGGATTCTGGTTTTTGTGCCCAAACAATCTGTGTTTGTGTTTAATATAGTATAGACTGCTTTTAAGTTACTGCCAATCATTAACTCTACAAAGAACAAGTCTGGGGTTATTTTCTCTTTAAAATGAATATTAAGGTAAATATTAAGAAGAACCTACGTTATTCTGAAAAGAATAAAAGAATCATACAATTCTCAGCTCTAAGCAAATGATCTTATTCACAAAAGTATGGTATTTCTGAAACCAATTCTGAAATAATCTTTCTTTCCTGTATGCCATCTATGCATTACTGAAATACTCAATTTCTCCAACCAAGTATAAAAATACAGATGAAAAGGAACAAACCAGACTCTTAAGCTTACAGAAACCTTAAGGACTGGTTTTTACTATAGGAAAAGAAGATGATTTCTTCAGGTATTTATTTTTATATATTTTATTTTATTTTTTGCAAAGGATCTTACAAATGAAAAAGTAACTGATTAATTGTTTTAGAGAGAATGGATAGAATTTAAAACATGAAATTTCAGTGAAATAAGTGATAAGAATTAATATAAAGAAAGCAATATAAAACAAGATGCATTCTGTGTTTCTTTCCAACACTGACACCTATGTATTATGACTTGGGCATAAAGTCATTAACACTTTCTACAGTACTGAAACTTGCTTCAGAGTCTCTCAACTTTGACAGCTGTCCCTCCCTTTGTAGTTCCCTCTTTTTGAAGTTTTACCAGTACTGAATCAGAGATTTATATTACAAGGAACTCCTCAAGTAATTGCAAAGCTCTGATTAAGGCAAAATAACAATAAGTGGCCAAGGGGACATAAAGGTGATAATTTTGTAAGACAGACTTAGAAAAACGTTATTTGGTCTGAAGAGTAAGGACTTGCTCTGTCATTTTCATCAAAATATTACTTCCCCTCCATCCTTCATGCTACATTACGACTGTCAAATTCCAGTCAACAGGAATTTCAGCGTCTCTCAGGGTTATTTCAATGAACTTTTATTTGCAAGAATATTTTCACTGCAGAACTGAGCAATATCCATATGACTGTGGATAACTGGCAATTTATAAATTAGCTCTTAGGTTTCAAATCCATTTTTAATTTATCTGCCATTGTAAGTCACTCAAAGCATACTAAATACACACAGTAATTTTGACACATGATAATGTGGAAGCATTATCAAAACATCTGATGTGCAGGTAACTATGACTGCAAGGTAATGTATGGCTTGCGGGTCAGTCTATGTATGGTATCAATATGAAATCAGGATACTCATTTCAGAACAGATAACTCTGAAACCATTTCCTTTCTTTTAGACACTCCTGAAATATATAGGAGTAAACCTATTTCCTCTTCTTCTCTTTTAAATTCTAAAGAGAATTTTTGTGTGTACGGTTTGCTAGTTTGACATTAGTTATATTCAAGATCAAACAAGGTACCATAAAACTATCTAACACTCCTTTTTATGGGAATCTAATGTATAAAGACATCTCAACAAAGAGAAAGCTAAATAAATAAATAAATAAATAATAAACAACAACCCCAAGCCCCAAATGTTCTGTTTATATATTAAAAATATTAGTCATGTGGAAGAGTGTATATATAAGACTGTTCATATTTTTCAAGAGTCAGATGTTAAAAACAGACACCACATTAATCAGACACATTCAACCATGGAAATGGAAAAGAAGTGCACTCCTTTAAAAGAATATACCAAAATGCAGTTCCATTTATTTTTTCATGAAAGTCACATTAATTTACCAACTTCACCCAGAATACTTTATGCCACCTAGACAGTGAATTCCTGCCAACTTGTGCTGGTTCTTTTTCTCAATGCCACATGCATAAAAAAAGGAACTCTCCCTTTTGTAACAGGTAGCTCCAGCTCATACACATCTGCTTACCACAGCTGGGGCAATATGGCACTACAGATGTATTCTCTCAGGTAACAGAGACTCAAAGAATTTAGGATTCAAAAGATTTCCACCTGCAAAGCCACAGGAGGCATGCATAAATCGGAACCAGTATAATGCACTTTCAGCATGAACTAGGTATTATGCTGCATAATATTTCACAGGCTGTTATTTTGTACACATCTGACATAAACTCTAAATTCTCCAAAGGCAGTGGGCCCACCCAAAGCACGTAACAACTATCACACTGATTTGAGTTCGTGTAGCAATGACTGGGGTTAGAAGAATCTCCTGAACTTAGGAAGTACAAACAGGAAAATTCAGTGATCTTGAAATGTGGCAACAACTTTTTGTATTTGGCTTTAAAGCCAGTTCATAAGTCATGGAATACCTTACTCTCTTCCTCAGAGCTGATACTCCAAACTCTACATCTTTTTCCAGAATGAGTATTGTCCTTGTCCCTGCAAAGCGTTCCTCTAGTAAAAGATAATGATCCTCACGTATACTGAAAATATTCAGGCAGATATTACATGCATAGCATACAGAGAATGCTCCAGAATAATGCCTCCTAATTTATTATACTGGCCCATGATATCAGAAGTGGATGTTGGTGGTATGGCAGTAGAGGCTGAACCTTCCCACCAATGCTGTTACATGCTGTTGCTATGTGTCAGATGGCAGCAGAGGGGCAGCCCGACAAAAAGACATCTAACAGGGAAGCGTGTATGATGCAAAGGTGTGCCATGAATTCCTCCATGCAGAAAAAATGGCACCTAGTGACATTCACTGATGCTTGATGGACATTTATGGAGATCAAACAGTAGATGAGAGCAAAGTGAGGGGGTAGGTGGTGTGTTTCAGCAGTGGTGACAGCAATGTGAAAGACTTCATCCATGCTCTCCAGAGGATGGCCGTGCACAGCTGTCACATAACATAATGTCTCAATCAGCTCATCTGTGTGAATCAGCACCCTGCAACCAGGGAATTGTGTATGGAGCTGAATCCTGGTTTCAATGAACTGGAAACAGTAGTGACAATATTGGAATATCACAGTTTGTGTGAGGTGAATCTCACAAATGCTCACACAGCAACAGAAAGAGCACCATATGCAAGTTTGTCAGAACCTACTGAATCAATGCCTGGATCACAAAATTACTGGTGATATGTGGTGTCACCACTCTACGCCAGAGTAAAAACACCAGTCCAATTAGTAGTGAAAAAGTTCAAGACGCAGCCTTCATCAGGTAAAGTGATGCATGCCATCTTCAAAGATAGGAAAGGGGTGATCCCTCTAGATTTCCTGGAATCTAAGCAAACCATCAAGTCTGACCACTGCATCACAATGCTGACTGAGCTGAAGGCTTGAACTTCCAGATCAGGCCAGAGAAAATGACCTTTCTCTTGCAACACAATAATGCTATGCCCCATACCAGTTTGAAGACCAACTGTGAGCACACTGCCAGTCTTTCATGGACTGTTCTGCTACACTACCATACAGTGAAGATGTGGCACCTTCTGACTTGGCCACAAGTTGTGCCGGGGAAGATTTAGATTAGATTTGAGGAAAAATGTTTTCTCTGAGAGAGTCTTCCGGCACTGGAATGGCCTGCCTAGGGAGGTGGTTGAGGCACCGTCCCTAGCGCTGTTCAAGAAGCGTTTAGATGAGGTGCTGAGGGATTTGATTTAGTAGCTTGGTTGGTAGGGATGGTGGTGTGAGGATGGTTGGAGTAGATGATCTTGTAGGTCCTTTCCAACCTAATGTATCTATGAATCTATGAATCTATGACTTTGATCTTTTAGGGCCAATAAAATGTCTTTGTGGACAACATTTTCCTAGCAATGACACTGCTGCAGCAGCTAGGAAAGAGTGGGTCACCTCTGCTGGTGCAGATTTCTGTGAGCACAGCATGCAGGCTCTTGTTCATCTCTGGCAATGTGACTGTGCATAGCCAGTGATGGTGACTGTTGAAAAAGAGTGTTTTCTAGCTAACAATTTGCTCTGTCAAATAGTGTTTTTGTGCTCTTTATATCTGTTGTAGTTGGAAACAAACAGGAGGCATTACCTTCAGAGAGACCTATAAAGAAGTGTTATGTACATAGAAACGTAATCTACATGATGATCTCCAGGTAGCTGTGAAGTCTTCACAGCCAACATCACACGCTTGAATTAGTACATTCTCAAGAATTCCTGTGACATACAAACACAACGGTGTTTTAACTGGTTTGCATATCTACTGTATCTAAAGCAAATGATTAATCTAACGAAATCCTTCCTGGATACAGGTTAATTAATATTCAGAGCAACAAGGAAACCGAAATACTGCCATACTATTGCATATTTCCACAAAGTGGGACCTTCTGAAATATAGATCTGAAATAAAAACAGAAAAACACCACTACCACCATTAAAAATAAATAAAGAAAAAACCCTAATCACATACAACTTTACATCACAGTTTTCCAAATGGAAGCTTCATCTGCATTTACCATTTACTTAAGCACATAGCAGAAATATTCTGATACTTCCCATTTGAACAGGAATACTAGGAAAGACCAAATGTTTACATTATCCCTTGAAGTTTAGCAATGTATGAACTTCTGCCCTTTTCCATAAATATTGTTTAGAATTTTATGGATTACAAAATAGGTGCTACATTTTACTCAACAAAAGATGTGAGGTAGTTGTGAAGAACAAAATAATTTTCATGGGAAGTTTCAGAGTTCCGTTCTCCAGATGACAATCTGAGATCTTTTCTGTCAGCACAATAAGGTACTAGGCTCAAAAAAGTAGATGAGATTGTAGAACTTCTTTGATCTCTAATGACAAAAAAAATAATAAAAAATTACAAAGGGTTCTCCCATTTCAGACTCTTAAAAGCCACATGAGCACTTATCACAGAATACCTTAAGTTGTAGGGGACCTTAAAATAATGAAGTTCCAACTCTCCTGTCATGGGAGAATTGTTATTCTTATATTATTCTATCTATATTTTGTGTTAATTTATTAAAGGAAATTAAAGTCTTGTTGGCATGAAAAATATTTAGTGCTGGAAGAAGCATCCCAGGTTCTGGAAGTGTCTTCGGTGTCAATTTCTAATTTCAGAAATTGACTTTATCATAGAATCGTGGAATGGCTTGGGTTGGAAGGGAAATGAAAGTTCACCCAATTCAAACCAGACTTCCTGTGGGCATGGTTGCCCCTCACCAGCTCAGGCTGCCCAGAACCCCCTCCAACCTGGCCTTGAGCACTTCCAGGGATGGGTCATTCACAGCTTTTCTGGGCAGCCTGTGCCAGTGCCACACCACTCTCTGAGTAAAATGTTAAAACATTTAAGAACAAGATCAAAGACTATTGGTGGTTTTTCTGTATACATTATATGGTTCACTAACAGGTAGAGCTCTGGAGATGTTGCTGGTTAACTTTTCCATAATTATCCAGAACAATTTAAAAACAAAAAAAAAGTTTTACTGATCATATACTATTCCTAAAAATGAGAATTAAGAGGGCAGAGTGAGATGTGATGGAGTCCACCCATTGGAAGCTTTATGTTAACCACAGTTTTGCAACATATCTTAACATAAGGAAACAAATTACTAGAATTCAGAAGGAAAGTTGGCATTGTATTGGCATAAAACACTTTTTTTTCTGTTCTTCCCCCACAAAGTAAAGAATACACATTTCAGTTTGCTATCCTAGCAGAACTACAGGCTGCACTGAACACAATGAATTCACATGAAAATTGTTCTAACTTTCATCTGCTATTTTGCAGCAGTATATTACACAGACCATCTATTTGTCATATTTATTAATCAACATTACCCTGTTCTCAAGCCAAGACAATGAATTTTAAACATACTCCTCTGTATGTAGCAAAGCAGAGATAAAGTTTTATTCCATGTCACCACTGACATAGTAATTTTTCTAAAATGGTATGTGATAAAATAGCTACTTTTGCACAAAATTGAAATTTCTCAATTTAATCTGTTGAAGTGTTTAAAATAGCTCTGGGCATTTATTTCAGAGTAGAACATAAAATGGCTCCTTGCAAAGACATTAAATTAGAAAAAAACAAGCTTGTTTGCTAGTTTACAAATCCTGATTGTTTCTTTTTTTAAGAGAATTTGTTCAGGTAGAGCATAATCACCACACAAAGAACATCTATTTTTGAAGATAAAAGGGCAATGTGTTTGTATTATATTTGGGTGCAGTCAAAACTAATTATTTTTTCCATTATACATCCAAAAATGAAACTAATCATTCTACATATATTTGATTAAAAATTTAAATTAATTTTATGTCAATTTCTTTGGGACTTTCTTTAGAAAACAAAAATAAAAAAACAAGCAAGAAAAAACAAACAACAAACAATGTTAATGGATTAAAATCACAAAGCATACGCTGTTTGGATCAAGTTATGCTAAAAAAAGTCCAAAATTTTCCCACAGAAAAAGCATACTCATCACAGAAAACACAAACAGAAAAACTCAGAGAAGTGCATCAGTTCAGGCATAACACTGTCGGACACTTTCTTAGTTGAATTCAACTTCATCTCCACGGTTTCTAATCTGACTAATTTTTGAGTAAATACAAATACTTCTCTTGATTATATTAGGAAAACTTGCTTCTCAGTACTTTCAGAAAAGAAAGTTCTTAAAAAGTCAGCAATGTAAAACAGGATCAAAGAATATCTCTGTTGAGTAAGAATTAGGTTACAGAGTTATCATTTAAAATAGTTGCCAATGGGATATAAAAGGCTGATTGGAAACATACCTTTCTCCCAAGGGAATTCCAAATCCAGACACTGAATCATACAAACTGTCATGGAATAGCAAATTATCCTATTGGGAATGACTGTCAATCTGAGTTTATTATAATAAAACAAAACAAAAGTCTACAGTAACTATCGACAAAACTCTAGGAAGCAGGAACAGGAGAAATGTAGAAAATGAGAAACTAATTCTTGGAGAATGCTGACTGAAAATAATCCGGAAAGCCTCTGCAACATTAAAAAAAAATCTTAGTGTTGTTGTAAGAGCAAACAGTTGTGACAGAAGCAAGAGCGTTCTCTACATACAGCAGCAGTAACGCTAGTAAGAGATTACTGACCAAAGCTCTTTAAAGAATGTTGAAAAATTGGAGAAGGAACAAGAAGGCCTCAAAATGATCTGAAGACTGGAAAAAATGTCTTACTGTGAAGGACTGAAAGAACTCAATGGGTAGAGCATATCAAAAAAGACAGAAAAGTAGCTGAAGAAACAGAAAATACTGCACAGTGTAGTGAACTTCGGAAAACAAACAAGAAAGAAATAAAACACTGGCTGCAAGCTGAACCCAGACAAATTAAAATTGGATGAAGTACTATTAGGAGTAAGGTGTCCGGAACAGATGACACTGTCCAACTAAATATGGACCAAATTATACTCTCTTCATACCTACAAGCTATTTATGAATGCCATCGTGTTTAGCTGTAGCTAGTGAGCTCAGTACAATGGCAAATGGCCGTAAATTATGTCACAAGATACATAGTTTATCTTATAGTTTCCTTTGGCTTAAAACAGAATACCTGAACTTACTATGGATATTTAAAAAAAAAAAAAAAAAAGAAAAGCACTTCATTAAGTGTAGTGACATTTGAAGTCAGTCATAAAGAACGTTTGTACTCCAGGACTCAAATGCCATACATATTAACCTACTATTTCTATTTCCTTGTACCAAACTGAAAAACAGGCAGACAACCAGTGTGCCTGCACAAGTCCTAACAGAGGAGGTTACATCTGGTTTAAGAAAGCACTAGTAGTATAAAATGTTAACAATCACTCAGTAGTTAATATACTGGAAATTGTAATTACTGTAATAAAAGAACACCACTGTTATGTCTATACAGAAATAGACAAACTTCATACTCCAAAGTGATATTCTTCATATGCCTGGAAATAGTCCCCAAGAGAATCTGCTTCATGATTTTCCCAAGAGCCAAGAAGAAGTTGACTGCATAGCTATTGCTTTATTTGAAAATGGGTGCAGCAAGTTCACTAAATGGGTGCAGTATATACAACAAAGTCCAGTTAAAGGATTTCTTCAGTTTTCAAATTTAGACAGCAGACTCATAATGACATCAACTGGCTCTCTCAGCACCCTCAAACACATACCATCTGGTCCAACAGACTTTTTTGGGTCAGGACTTCTCATCAATTTCTGACTCAATTTTTTACCACCGTTAGCAGTTCCTTTTTCTCTGAAACATGTTTGTAGATCCAAAAGCCTGGAAGATCTTGTTGGTGATGATACTTGATAATCAAGTACCTCTGTCATTCCTGCATGCAGTGACAGCATATGAACAGGAGGCCTGATTTTTCCAGTGTTTTATTGTTTATGTAGTTGAAGAAGTTCTTTCAGTTGCACTTCACTCTCCTTGTCCAGTTTCAACTTTAGCTGAGCTTTGGCTTTCCTGTCAGAATCACAGTGCCCTCACAGCAATTCTTTAGTCCTCCTTTCCAGACACTCCTCACCTTCATCTCCAGTATACATTATTTTTGTGCCAGGCATCGGTCATGAATTCCATGTTTAGTCAGTTTCTTGATATATCCATCCTTTTTTTCTAAATCTTCTACTACTAGGATGGGCCATAAGTGTATCTGAAGACCTGTCTGTTCTGCCTTCTCATCTACCAGTTCTACAAATAAATCAAATCTAGACGTCCAAGGTCTGAACTCTGGTACTTCCCTTCCTCATTTCATGCAGGAACCACTGATTTAATGGAGACAGAGAGATGCACTACTGTCTTCTGTAATTCGCTACTCTTCAACATCTTCATCAATGACACAGATGATGGAAATGAGTGCACCCTCAGCAAGTTTGCGGATGACACCAAGCTGAACGGTGCAGTTGATGCACTGGAGGGAAAGGAAGCCATCCAGAGGGATCTGAACAGGCTGGAGAACTGAGCCTGTGTTAACCTACAGAGGTTCAACAAAGCCAAGTGCAACATGTTGCACCTGGGCCATGGCAACCCCAGGTATTTATACAGACTGGGGGAAGAACTGGAGAGCAGCCCTGCAGAAAAGGACTTGGGGGTCCTGGTGGATGAGGAGCTGGATGTGAGCCAGCAGTGTCCACCTGTAGCCTGGAGGGCCAACTATATCCTGGGCTGCATAAAATAGGGGTGGCCAGCAGGGAGAGGGAGGTGATTGTCCCCCTCTACTAAGCGCTTTTGAGACCCCATCTGGAGTGCTGCACCCAGGCCTGGGGCACCTAGTACAAGAAAGACACAAGAGCTCCTGGAATAGATTCAGAGGAGGGCCACTAAGATGATCAGAGAGCTGGAGTACCTCTCCTATTAGGAAAGGTTGAGGGAACTGGGCTTATTTAACTTGAAGAAGAAAAGGCTCCGGGGAGATCATAAAAGACAACATATCCAACACAACTTTTAGAGCTGCAGAATAACTGTTTCCTGTATTTCAGGTTATACATTTGATAAGGGAAAAAATCCCATATAAAACTATTTCAAGGTCTGTATTCCAATGACATTTGCTTTTACACAAAACACAGGAGCTGGAAGCTGACATCACCGTAGGACAGAAATTAAGTGTTGTTAACTGATACATAAAACATTTAGAGCAACATTTGAGTTTGTACCTGTCATTGAAGAACATGTTGAAACACAACCTATGGGATTCCCTCAACAGCAAGTAAAGGAAACATGCTAAAAAAATTAAACTTTTATGCAACCGTTACCAACAACAAAGAGGTTAGAGATTTTCTGCATTTACAAGAATAAAGATTTTCTTAATTCCAGAATCATGGCAGTTTCCTAAACAATTTTTTTTATTTTTATGTGTATGCCTGCATCATAAACACAAGGTAACAAGTGCACAGGAAATGTATTAGAACAAAATATTCTACCATATATTATTAATGTCTAGAAAAAATATTATTCATTTTGAGCAACTACAGATTCAGAAAGAAAAGAAAAGCCTTTATTTGATGGTTTTATGTTATGATGCCTTAATCGTATGTACTTTTATACATTTAGTCAATGTCACTCTCAAAGAAATTTTTCTGCATGGTCTGAAATGATATTAGTATGAGCCTGAGCATGTCTATTCAGCATATTTATTACTGTTGTGCTAGGTATCAAGATTACAGTGAGGATGCAAGATATTTAAGCAAGTGCAGATTCCTGCAGAAAAAACTAGCTATTCTATCCTGTTGTAACAAATGGGGGAAAAAAACACAAGTCAAATGATTTTACCTTAAAAAAAGTTCAGCATTTTTAGGCTACACTGAAGCAAGTCATTTCTTACACAGTACATATTGAAGCTTCATGAGATTATTTTTATTATAACTATGATGACACTAACTTTATGTAGGAATGTGGAATGTATACAGAAGAAAATATAAAAAAATGTAGTAGTAAATATATTTCTACTCCTTTATTATGTGTGTAGACACTAATTTCCTTATGTTGGTGGCTTATAAACCAAAAGAAAAGGACATTACTTGGTTTTGCCACACTTTATAGGATTATAAGAAGTAAAATACACAAGATAAACAGTTAAATTCAAGTGATTAAACTACATTCCTTCCTCACTTCAGTTATTCTAGACAGTTACTTCATATTGCAGTTCAATAGCATATATGTATTAGGCATGCAATCGAAACAACTCTATTTGCATGCTTTGTGTTTTGCAAAGAAGAAACAATGAGAATTTTTAAAAGCTAGTAACTAGAAATGTGTAGCATCTGAGCTCCACCTACAGGATAAGAACAAACATAAAACTAGTTTGAATTTGACAGAGTAGAAGAGCACTATATAATATGAAGCCTTCAGCTGATCTGCTGAAGTCACTAACATTTTAAAAACTTCATGTAGTGTTATCTGAATGTATTTTCACGTACACTGCTATTCTTTATTTTCAAGTTTAAATTTAATCTTTCTACAAAAGCAACAGATATTTGGAGTTTCTCTAACGACTTGCCAGAATTAGTAGGAGTTTTTTTTTCCTGAAGTTTTATATCTCATATAAAATTGGAAAGTGTCTTCAAATTATTTTTTTATGTAAACAGAAGTTGTTGTGGTTTTGATGGCGGTATTCCACATCAGAACATCATGCAGGCAGTGAAGGAGTTAATGCTGTTGGGGAGAAGCAGAGGGTTGGAGCTCCACACCAGACTCCAGGCCCGCTCTGGAGCTCTCTCTCGGCTGCCACACAGAGATTCAGCATGTATGCTTCCCTAATGTAAGCTCTCAGTTTTGGTTTGGAAACTTTGTTTCTCTCAATTGTTCAATTCTATTAGAGTTAGTAAAGTTACTGTTAATTCTCAAATCCTGACGTTGTTTTTTGTAGACCCATCTATTCCACTCCCCCTCTCCCCTCCCCTCCCCCATCTCCCTTGTCTGTTTACTGTGTTACTGTCACAGATAACACCGCGACAGAAGTGGATGCTCAAATTACTAAAACTAACATCATCATCAGAGCACTCCGACAACAACTGCATCCTAGATGTAGTTGTGAATCTCAATACCATGAATTTGAGAAGGTGTCTATTATTTCCATATTGATTCTCTCAAACGGATATGCAAACTACTGATTTCACAAAAGGGTTTGTGTAAAAAACAACATCACTAATACAAATGAATAAAGATTTGTAGAAAAAGTCGTGCATGTTAATCCATTACTCAGAAAAAATAATTTCAGAAATTACTTTATTCTATTAGCAGATTTAAGTACCTGAAGAGACTGATCAATCTCGGAATTTTTTTGTTCCTCTGATATGGGACTAGACATGCCCCTTCAAGATGAGTATGGTGATCAAAGTTTTTGTTGATAGCCACACCTCATCCACTTCTCCAGCCAGCACACATTTGGAACAGTAGTGGGTGGTGAAGACCACTATAATATTATCAATCATCCCCACTGTACTTACAAAAAGGCCACTACTTTAGACAATGAAATTTGATAACTGACTGATTATTTCATCAAAGCCAATGTTACTAGCACCTTATTTATATCAAATAACCTATGCTTCCAATTTTCATTCCACAGGATGCTTTATCATTTGGAAAATAACAGATTCTAGAATTTGATGTTACCTACTGTACTAAGCAGTGTCTCCCAGGGTTACTGCTCTCCATCAGCAAGAATGCATCTGATAAAACTTAAAAGTCAAGATAATCCATTTGGCTACCATACTACTACAACTTCCTTAGAAGAGTGGAATAACCACAGACACAACGCACTGTTACTTGCACAGGAAGAGGCAGCAGCTTACAGACTGTATGTACAAAAATCTGTGAAATCTGAAAAAATGTAAGGGTGCGCTCAAGCTTTAAGTCTACCTGATGCTGAGAACCTGCAACTACACCTTAGACAAGTTTGGATCCAGTAGCCACTCCTGCAAAACCCAACAAGTTGTTAAGCAGATGTGTTGGCAGGGAACTGAACACACAAGTCAATCTTAGAATCATCAAGGCTGGAAAGACCCCTAAGATCATCTAGTCCAACCATCAATCCATGCCTGTGCCTGCTCTACACCATGTCCTTCAATACAACATCCTTTTTCTGAAAACTGCTTGGGATGGTGACTCAACCACCGTTCTGGGCAGCTTGTTATGATACATCACCACTTTTTCAAAGAAGAAATTTTTACCTAATATCCACCCTGAAGCTCAACTGGTATAAGACTGGTATAAAACCATTACTTCTTGTCCTATCACTAGTTCCCTGGGAAAAGCGGCCAAGTGCCACACTGCCACAGCCCCCTTCCAGGGAGTTGTAAGGAGCTATAACGTGTACCCCAAGCCTCTTCTCCAAACTAAACACCCCCAGTTTTTTCAGCCCCTCCTCTTAAGACTTGTGCTCAAACACCTCACCAGCTTTGTTGCCCTTCCCTGGACACGCTCCAGGATCTCACTGTCCTTCTTGTAGTGAGGGGCCCAAAACTGAACACAGTACTCATGATGTGTGGCATCACCAATGCTGCAGTATTACAACAACACTGTAGCGTGTGCAGAGCACAATGTGTTCTGCAATTCTAAAGATGTTTGGCTTCCACGTACTTGAAGACCCTTCTTCAGAAAAAGCTTTCCCTGGGTATCTCCTTAATTTCTGACCCCTCCCTTCCATCCTACAATACAGCTATTTAACACTGATCTTCTTTTGTCCAGTCCAGAGGTACTCTCTCCTTTTTTTCTCAAAAAGTAGATTCAAGTTTAAACTACAAAATGAAACTAAGAACTAAGAAACCAACAGGCAGTTTCACCTTTCATAGTTGAGGGAGGCTGATAACTTTAATGCACTACTGAAATAAAAATGCATTAAATACAAAACTGGAATCGAGCAGCAAATAACTGCAAATAAGCTGAAGGAGAAAAATAACACATAGTACTTACCTGCGACTGGTGGTTTTCTTTTCTATTTTAGTTTCTTCCTCTTGAAGTTGCATTTTAACAGTTTCATTTGTATCCATTTTCAACTTTTTTGCAATGCGTTCTTTCATTTGAAATCTGTCACCTCTAGCAGCTTCACCTTCTACACTGTCATCATCTTCATCATTTTCATCTTCGTCCTTTATTAATATAACAAAAAATCCTTAGTTTTTTCTGCTTTTTAACTACAGAATTTTGAATATGGTAACTTTCTTACAAAGATCATTCTTTACCACAACAGACAGAAAACCTAACAAAGAAAATCCGCCATTTTAAAATTAGTTCAAAGAAAAATTCTGAGAATGTTTTTGTATCAATAAATGGAAACAGTCAGACTTTAAGCCATTACAAGTATGCAGGAGGTCTCAAGGCAATATGTTATTAATCTGAATATTATTCATAGAATCAAAACTTGATCAAGGCAATACATTAAACACTAATTAATTTTTCCTTATAAGAAAACCAAAAACCCAGAAGGCCAACTATATCCTAGGCTGAATCAATACAGGAGGGGTCAGCACGGCAAGGGAGGTGATTGTCCCTCTTTGCTCTGCCTTTGTGAGGTCCCACCTGCTATATACACAGGCTAGGCAAAGAATGGCTTAAACGCAGCTCTGAAGAGAAGGGTTTGGGGGTGTCAGTTGATGAAAGACTCAAGAGGAGCCAGAAAGGAGCACTTGCACCCCAGATGGCCAACCATATTCTGGGTTGCATCAAGAGGAGCATGACCAGCAGGCTGGGAGGTGACTCTGCCCCCCTACTCTACTGTCATGAGACCCCACCTGGAGTACCGTGTCCAGTTCTGGGGCCCACAACACAAGAAGGACATGGAGCTGTTGGAGCAGGTCCATAGGAGGGCCATGAAGATGATCAGAGTGGTGGAGCACCTCCCCTATGAGGGCAGACTGAGAGAGTTGGAGCTCTTCAGCCTGCAGAAGAGTAGATTTCACAGACACCTTACTGTAGAAGAGAACAGAAGGGGGCCTGCAGGAAAGCTGGGGATGGACTTTTTAGAAGGGCATATAGCAACAGGATGAAAGGAAGAGGCTTGAAACTGGAAAAGGGTGGATTTAGATTAGGTATTAAGAAGAAATTCTTTACTGTGGGGGTGCTGAGACACTGCAACAGGCTGCCCATAGAAGTTAAGGATGCCACCTCCCTGGAGAAATTCAAAACCAGGTTAGGTGGGGCTTTGAGAAAACTGGTCTAGTGGGAGGTATCCTTGCCTACAGCAGGGGGATTGGAACTAGGTGATCTTCAAGGTCTCTTTCAAGCCAAACCATTCTATGATTCTATGAAATTACCAGGCTTGTTGTGTCAAAAAACAGCATGACAGCAAATCAGGAGAGAATCACAGCTCAAGCAAGAATGTGATCATGAACTTGGTTTGAATAAAGGCAGAATTTAAGTAACATGCTTAAGTGTCCAAGAAGCTGAGCACATACTGGTTTTCCAAAACAGGTAACAGGACATAGGATGGAAAAAAGCTGATTTCTTTTTGTTTAGGCACAAGGATGGGGGAGTCTGCATTTGTCCTTAATTCTCTTTGTGTACCAGATAACAGCTGATAGGTACTGACCTATGCATAGCAGACAGATATGAATATACAAAGTACGTATGTGGATTCAATTTATGGAACACAGAATTATATTTCCTGTCAAATACTGCATCCATGTTTCAACAGCAATTCAAAAATCTATCCCACCATCCATGGCTGTAGGTAAATATGGACTTTAACTTGCCATTTCATTTTGCATCATGCATCATCTATGAAAATTTCCTTGTTATTAAAACATCCACCATGCTTCGCTGTCCAATTTATACTACTTGCTTACTCAAATTTCCCACCTTTCAGAGGTGAGTCTTTACCAATGCTATTTTTAGTGATAAATATTCACTGAAATCTTGTTTCCGAAGAAATCTTTCCAATAGCATTCTCACACCCCTCAGAGTTTAGAATTGTATTAGTATTCATGATAAATTTAATCTTTTATTCCTTTCCCATCCCTTAAGCAATATCAAGGCTTGTGTTAATGGTTTGTGACTCTGTAGTACTCAACCCCCATACATACCTCAGTTACTGACTGAAATATCTGCTAAGCAGTTCTCATAAAATGCAGTAGGTAGCATGCAACAGTAACTCTGCCCTGCCATGAAATGACACAACTGCCAACCCTCAAAGCTCTGAAAGGGTTACTAGTTTGTGCTGGAAATTTGACTTGAGCTAGCTTTCAAAATTCTCAAAAGCAGCATTTATTTACCATAGGAAAATGTAAGTCACATACTATAAGGAAAAAAAAAAAAAGACTTATTTGTAAAAATAAATAATAATTTAAAAGATTACCTACCCCACTCAAATACCTCTCTTCATCTCCTGCATCACTAAAAAAATATAATAATTGTTAATACTTTGAAATACCAGAGAAGGCTTAAAATACTGTTTAAAAGTTATTTTAAAAAATAATAACTAATTGAAATTTTAGTCAACTTAATCTTTATACTATCCTCACATTCATCCTAACATTACCAATTAGTAGTGTTTTCTTTCATTTGTCATCATTCTATCTAAATAGAAAAGTTTAAAAGCATACGATAAAACTACAATCTGCCACAGACACATGCTATTACTAACCATATTCAGATATACTGTTACAAACCATATTCAGACAAAATGCTGTAGTATACAGTTGCTTCAAAGCTGATGAGTTGTACTAATGATTACGATTTTTAAACTTTTAAGTCAAAACACGTTTTGATCAAGAACAGATAATGATTAGGCAAATGAATAGGATACTACAGAACAGTCCTGGAAATTAATCTGGACCAATAAATAACCAATTAATGGACACAATCTAAGTGTAACATCTTACAAGCATAAGCAAAAATTCTAAATAACAGTAAAATAATATGCAAGTAATATGCAAGTAAGCATGTGGTGTGTTCTGACTACTGTTTGCATTGTACTGCTGGTAAAAGAACAAAAAAAAAACCACAATAAAATTCACTCCTAAGATAGTTGATTTTTATCTCATTTATAAATTCCTATCATTTCATGGAAAATATTCTATATTTAAGAAAGTCATTTTATATAGGCGTGTTTTATCTGCATAACACTGACATATGAATTTAACATCAAAAACTTTCTGTGAAGTAGTAACTTTTTAACTTTTAAAAAATCACCTAAAAGAATTAAAGAAAATATTTTGGTTTAATACAGTTCTGTAATTCTGACATCAGTACTGAACAAGCAGACACACAGTAAGGAGTAATTTGTGGGCTTTACTGCTTTGTGGCAGCCTTAAAAACCTCTGGCAGAGTTTTGAAGGGGCTACATGTGGCTATGGATGAGGTGTCTGCCTTATTACATTTGGACTCACACATTCTCTAAACAAACATTTGTAAGGAAAGTAAGTAGCTCTCAGATGAGAGGGAAGGACCTTGCCCTAATAAATTAAAGGTTAAAAGACAGGAAACAGAAGTCAGGAGCAAACCATCACTTGTTGCAGTGAAGACTACCAGTATATTTCCACAACAGCATGCTGGATCTTGAGTTGTTATGCTGCTGATTTATTTTAATAATACTACGTTACGCAGGATAGTAAGGACAAGAGCAAACTAATGAACTGCAGAAGGACCAAAAAGATAAGACAACAAAATGTGAGATGAAATTTGAAGTAGATAAAAGAAGAGCTATGTGCATGTGGAAAAAGAATTCCACAAAAAGGACAAGGAGCTCTAAGCTGACCAGCACTAATAATAAATTCTTTTGAGTATTGTGCTGAGATAATACCATTAAAATACATATACACAATTATTTAAAAAAGCAAATCAGAATTATTAAAAAAATAAAGAGGACAAAACAGAGACCATCGTTATGCAAGTATACAGTTATGTCTATAAACTTCACTTTTAATTTGTTTAGACTTAAATTTAAAAATAAGATATTTTAGAACAGAAATGACATCAGAGAAGACTAACAAGGATAACCACAGACACATAATTTTTGTGTGAAGAAAAGCTGAGAAGGTGTTAAGAATTCAGGAAGGAAAAGAGAAGTCCTAAGAAGGGAATGTAGTAAAAAGAGTTATGTAAGGATGGGCTGCTCGCTGTCTCTTCCACATAAAGAGAAATCACCAAATAAGGCTAGTAGCACGATGTTTCAAAACAAAACAAAACAATGGAGATACTTCCTTCTGCAACAGATACCAAAGTGTGTTGAAAAACATTACAAGAGGTCACTGAATAAATACTGTGAGGACAACCCCCGTAAGGGTTAGTAATTAGGTGAAATGTATCAAACTATGGCAGTTCTTTGAATTTAAAATAGCTGCAGGCTCTAAGACTACTGAAGCAAGGGAACTGGGCTTGTTTAGCTTGGAGAAAAGAAAGGCCCTGGAGAGACCTCCCCATGGCCTTTCAATACTTGAAGGGAGTGTATAAACAGGAGGGAGAATTACTGTTTACATGGGTTGATAGTGACAGGACAAGGGGGAATGGTTTTACTGGCTGCCCAGAGAGGTTGTGGATGCTCCATCCCTGAAGGCACTCAAAGCAAGGCTGGATGTGGCTCTGGGCAGCCTGTTCTAGTGGCTGGCGACCTTGTCCACAGCAGGGGGCTTGAAACAAGATGATTTTTGAGGTACTTTTAAACCCACGCCATTCTTTGATTCTATGATTACGTTTGTCCTATTTTTCATCTTTCTTGGGCATCTACTGCTGGATGCCCCCTGTTGACAACTGCATAGTGGGTGAAAGGAACATTTAATCCAATTCAACAAGTCCTTTCTTAACTTCTCGTAGAGTGACAGACATAAAATGAGTATCCTTGTATCAGGAACTAGTATCTAATGTCTTGAAAGTAAATCTGCTCAGGAATGTGGAAAACTTGTATTAACCTTTTGACAGCAGGAACTGAGCTCAGATGTGGATCATCCTTCAGTAGATCATGACTACTTTTACTTTTTCCCTTCATGCTCTGTTAAAAAAAAAAAAAAACAGGGTTACAGATTTCATCATTTCACAGAATGGTGAAAAAGGCTATGGTAAGAAAACAGTCATTTCTTTCCACTTAGTATTAGCCTAAGCAGTGAACGTAAACACTTCTAATTGCAGAAGAACATAATCCTTGCAGGAAGACAGTAGTAGTGTGGTTAATAAAATCTCATTCTGATTTATAAGTACTTTCCTTGTTTATGACATTTGACACTGTCTTCTGTGACATTTTCCTAAAGAAGCTGGCAGTTGTTGGCTTGGGTGGATACGCTCTTTGCTGGGTTAAGAACTGACTGGATGGCCAAGCCCAAAAAGTTTTGGCAAATGGAATTAAATCCAGCTGGCAACTGGCCATTAATGGTGTTCCTCAGGGGTTAGTATCATAGATTCATAGATTCATTAGGTTGGAAAGGACCTACAAGATCATCTAGACCAACCATCCTGATCAATATCTTTACTGATGACGTGGACATGAACATTGAGTGCACCCTGAGTAAGTTTGCAGATGACACTAAGCTTGGAGGAAGTGTTCATCGGCTTATAAAATCACAGAATCATATAATCACAAGGTTGTCAAGAACCTACAAGATCATCTAGTCCAACCATCCAACCGACCCATTACCACTGCTACCACAAACTACTAAACCATATCTTGTAGCTCCTCATCCATACACCTCCTGAACACTCCCAGGGACGGCTACTCCATCACCTCCCTGTGCAGGCCATTCCAGTGCCTGACCAATGAACTGCGACTGTTTAGTCTCAAGAAAAGTAGGCTCAGGGGAGATCTTTCATCTCTCTATAACTACCTGAAAAGGCTGTGGCGTGCCAAAGGTCAGCCTCTTCTCCCACATAACTAGCAATGGGTCTAGAGGGAATGGCCTCAGGTTGCAACAGGTGAGATTCAGGTTAGATGCTATGAAAAGCTTCTTCTCTGAAAGAGTGGTCAGGCACTACAGTTGGCTGAGTCACTGTTCGAGTGAGGTGTTTGAGAAACATTTGGATGTTGTACTAAGGGACACGGTTTAGTGGGAAAATATTGACATGACATGAATGGTTGGCCAGGATGATTTTGGAGCTCTTTCCCAACCTCAGGAATTGTATGATTCTATGAAACGCAACAAGTGCTTAGCACCTTTGTAAACTGCTCCAAACAAGTACAGACAATTAAATGTGCAGTTTGGGATACACCACAGTGGCCTTGAGGAGTCTTCCTGGACTTTCTCCGCTCACGAGCATCATTTCTGCTCAGGCCTGTAAACCCAGACACTGCCTGACCTATAAACAGAGCTGTACTTGTGTCTAGCTTTCTGGATAGACTCCTTGGACAGATACTGAAGCTTTGTCTCCAGTTCTCTCTTTTTGCCTCTTGTCTTGGTTACTGCATGCCCTATGAACATGCTAATGGGTTGTGTTACTAGAAACCAGCTCTATCTGCCACATTCAGATACTGTAGGACTGTGTCCCACACCTAATAGTAGGTGTATGCAGAGTGTGTGCTGGAATCATGCTTGGCTCACGCTCCCTCAGCCATCAAAATCTTGATGTTCATTAACAAAAAACCTCCCCAATCCTGTGATCCCCACCTTCTATAATCTCCCTGAATACACATACTTTCTTTTTAATCTTCATGTTCAATGAAATATAGTAATTTTAAAGATCTACCTGAGATGGAACATATAATTTGACCCATAACACTTCAAAATCATCAGTAGTCCAATACATAATGAATTTGTATAATTTATTTTTGAAAGTACTTGTATTTCTCACTTTCATCGTGTTCCATGGCAAAGGCACTCACAACTTACTTACCTAAAGATTAGAACACTTTTTCTGATAATTTATTTGCTCATTCATCTTTGTGTCTTAGCTCTCATTTAGTGAGGAAGAGCAAATAACATTCCCATTCCACTTCAGTTTTTAGTTAGCATCATCCTTATACTCAATTGCACTTCTTGTCCTTCGTACACTACTTTCAGGAATAAGAGTCTTAACTGTAGTTAATCACTAAGTGAAAAACATCACTTAGGCCAACTGTACTTCAGGCTGCACAAGTCCTGAGAAGAAAATCAATCATAAGGGAGAAGCTGGAGAAAAGTCCTAGCAGACACTTAAGATGCTCTTAAAATCAGTACTTAATATGCTGTGTCTGAGACAAGAATTCCTATTTTTCACATGGAAGCATACAACTATTAGATGGTATAAAAATGTCACCCACATACCTAGTCAATTTTTTTTACTTGTTAGATCTAATTTTTGTCTGAGTCATCGTAAAAAACATATTGGAAAGTTTCTCCTTTTCCCAGATTTGCTAAATTTATTAGTTACTTTCAGACTTTTCCAAGTTGGCAGTATTTACCCCATTTGGAAACCAAAAAAAAAAAAGTTAACAGAACAATTTCACAGCATGACAACTCCAAAACTGAGCTTATCATGAACAAGATGTTTTTTATCATTTTAAATTTTAAAGATCATTTTAAAATGAAGAGCAAGTGTTTGGGGTGAAAGAGAAGGACGCAGTAAACAAGTTGATTGCAATACTGAAAAACAGACACATATGTCAGAATGTCAGACAGACATGTTATTAACATGAGCATGGTTAGTTGGACAGGTTAAGGCAAAATAGGGAAGCATGAGAGTTAAAATAACTGTGATAAGCCATTACTACCAACCTGACTGGTACCATCTTACTGTAATACTATGCATTATTGTACTCACTGCTGTCCACTATACTTTACCGTAGAGTTGAGGATAATTTTTTTTATGATGGCGCAGAATTTAACATAATGAACTCTCATCACTAACAGAAACAGGTACCTGAACTGTATAAGTTATAACATCTGGAGCTCTAGAGAAAGAATTTGGTCAATAAAAGAAATGTGGATGACAAGTTGCAAATAATTTTTTTAAATAATTTGGCAAAGCCCATTCAGGAAATATTATATTAAAGAATATCTATACCACCCAAGTTCTATGGACAATTCATACCAATGTCATAATTAATAACAGTAACCTGCTGATTTTTCCTACATTAACACTAGCTTATTCTTCGTACAGAATGTATATACATCAGAAAATAAAGCAAAGAATCCCCATGTAAAGAGGAAGTTGACCTATTTCAATTCTCAAGTGTCCTACCATCAACTTTTACTCTTGTAAGTAAGGAAGTGAAAAAGTATCTATCACTTTGTTAGCAGAAATAGCTTTACACTACAAAATATGGAACCATTTCTATATTTCTATAAACATTATCGTGCAGTAACTGAAGGCAACTTCTAAACTGGAAAAATTAAAAACCTTTTTTTTTTCTATAAATCAAAAATGTACAATTCTATAAAAAAAGCAATTTTAGTATTATTATTCAAAACTCAGAAGTAAAAACAGTACAAAGAACTTCACATTTTTTCATAAGCATGTAAAACAGTTTATTTTAAGTTAAAAATAAAAATGAGGACGATTTGTTACAATACCTGACTAACTCTGTTGACTTCCTCCTCTTCCTCTTCAGCTTCTTCCCCAAAGGAAAGCAGGTTAAAATTTCTTTCAGAGAGAAAACACATTTTCCATTAAAATTTTAACATTTATTAACATCTCATAGACTTCAAACATGCAACTTCCATTTTGTATGTAATCTTCACTTTTTTCCTGCAAAACATACTGATCCAACAAACTACAAGTGTTTAGGGAGGGATTCTCTTGTTCTATACCTAAGACAGAACAATCAGGACCATTACAAACTGGAATACTTTTAAAGTAACTAAGACAATAGTAAGACAGAATTCAAAATTCTGCGCTGACTGGCTTCCATAGTCCTATAAATGGCAATAGCTCTTTTTTTTTTTTTTTAATACAGCAAGTATTTCTTAAATAGTCAGGTAGTAAACACAAAATTCTCAAGACACAACAGGCCAGGAAAGCATCAATTACAAATACAGTTTCACAAGTGTATTTAGAAGAAATAACCATCTTTAAGGGCTGTTTTTGTTTTTTTTTAATTATTTTTGCACTATGTCAGAACAGCTAGCTGTAATAAGATCTACTCTGTCCAACAGATCCAACAGCATGCACATAGTTCAGACTTCCTATTACTTCTCATAAATGTGTAAATCCATCAAATTTCGTTCATTAAACCTCAAATTTCCTATATCAAATGTGGCTTTTGATGACTATTTTAATGCAAGAGAAGTGATAGCTGATAAAATAACAAAAATTTAACAGAACAGAAGCAAAGTTACTGGCATGCATTAACTTCTGTGTCATCTCAGTCTCAAATGACTGCATATTATTCTTGCCTATGGCTTACACCACTGTGCAACAAACTATTACGCAAAAGAGCTTAGCAGATGCACAATAACCACTCAGCAACTAACCTAACTGATCTGTATGATCCCTTAACAGTTAAGGTTTTTTGCTAACATTAAAGCACATTCTTCTCGCACTTTGGTTAAGCCTCCGTTTCAAACAAAAAACACCAAGCTGCTATTTAAAGGTAAAATAAAATTAACCACTGCTCATGTTGTATGTATTTACTTTGTGCCTTTTACTTTGGGCTTTTTATCTTCTTCTTCTTCTGGCTTGTCCTTCTTCAGCTTTCTATTTGGTCTTGGAACAATATCATCAAAGGGATTAAACAATACCTATTAAAAAAGAATATTTTAGTCACATCCCTAATAAGCATTGTCAATTAAATGATTCAGTATTTTAAAAACAATATATAAAAGGTATGCCAGGTTTTCATACCAGATCACAGATTTGTTAGTAATACGAACGAAATAATTCAAGTTTTAAAGAACATTATACCCACCTCACTACTTCTTATTTTATGTGGACTGAGTGGTCTTTCTTCTTTGTCAACTTCCACTTCAGCCAGTCGCAACATGTTATATATTGTATCTCCTGTAACCTATTCAATGCACAGGACAAGAAGAGTTTGAAAGTACTTAAGTACTTTTGCAAAATGCAAGGCAATCATTATGCAAAGAATTTGAAAATACAAGTGATACAGCAAATACTGCAGGCATATAAGACTTTTAAAAGAGAGTAAGTACAGCGCATCAATGGTTTTGACTTTCATTTTTAAATTAACAACAAAGTTCAAAGAATCTAAATATCAAATCCTGCATTTCTAAGAGCAGGGGAAGATGTCAAAATTTTACTGGGAGTAGTAAAACAGGAAACTAAGATACCAAAATACAAAACTTGTGGCTTTACTTTCTTTTGAATAAACTACAAAAGACATCAAAGCCATGGAGCGTGTCCAGAGAAGGGCAATGAAGCTGTGAGGGGTCTGGAGCACAGGCCCTATGAGGAACAGCTGAGAGAGCTGGGATTGTTCAGTCTGGAGGAAACTCTGGGGAGACCTTATTGCTCTCTATAACTTCCTGAAGGGAGGTTGTAGTGAGCTGGGGGTCAGACTCTTCAATTATGTAACCAGTGATAGGATGAGAGGGAATGGCTTCAAGTTGTGCCAGGGGAAATTTAGACTGGATGCTAGGAAATACTTCTCTGAAAAAGTGGTCAGGTACTGGAATGGGTTGCCCAGGGAGTTGGTGGAGTCACGGACCGTGGAGGTATTTAACGAATGTATAGATATTGTGTTGAGGGACATGGGTAAGAGAACTATAGGAGACAGGTAGATGGTTGGACTAGATTTCCTGTAGGTCTTTACCAACCTTTGTGATTCTATGATTCTATGGTAAGTTCATCTTAGTCTTTTCATTTTCCTGACTTTCCTTGAGTAATTATAACTTATAAATAAATGTAAACAAAAAAACAATAAAACGTTACTAGCATTAGACTAGTAGAACAGTTATCTTATTTGTAGTAAGAGATGATTTGAAAGGGAGCACAACACTTCTTTACCAAAGAAAAACAATAGCAAAGTAGATAATGATGGGAACAATCCATAGAAATATTTCCAAGAGAAACAACAGTCAGAACGAAGACAGCTTAGAATGCAGTAAAATAATTTCATGCATATCTAACAAAAAAAAAAAAATTATAAGAATCTTCAATAATAGAAAAACATGTATCTGCTTCTATCAAACTCAAACTGAAACTACTCTATGTGGCAGACCTTTCCAAAGATCGTGTGCTTGTTATTAAGTTCATCTGCACGACCCAATGTAAAGAAAAACTGACTGCCATTATCATGGGGTCCAGCATTTGCCATAGCAACAAGTCCTCTTCGATTAAATCGCAATCGTGAGTGGAACTCATCCTAGAAAAAACAAAAAGTACGTAACCAGTGTGTATTTAGTAACATACACTGACAAAAAAACAGTTAGTTAAAATAAATTAGAAATTCAAACATTAATAAAACCAATGTCTTTTATATCTTAGTAACAAGATAATATTTAAAACTTCTGTTTAAAACGGAAAAAATATTTTAGTCTATTTGTATTTCTTAGTTTCTATAATACAAACTAGCAAACAAAATTATTTCAAAAAACAGTCAAAGAACAACCAAAACACAGACCTAACAAACTCTGAAGGCGAAAGTTTAGAAGTTACTATGCCAATGACAGAAAGAAATACATTTTAAGATAAACTAAGTTTTGCTACGTTAACTTTTTCTGATTATTGACTAATAATTGTCACTATTCCTGTTGAAATTAACACTCTATCCAATACTTAAAAAAAAAATAAAAATAAAGCACTTCCTGCATTACAGGTATTACTTGTAAAACTGTTATTAAAGTTAACTGCTTCATTTAGCAGAAAACCCAATTCACGTAAAATAACCAGAAGTTCAGTAACTTTGCAATAGTACAGTATCATTCAGATCCAAAGGAAGAACATTTTCAGGACCATGAGAAGACAGAAGAGGGCATCAAAGGAAGATGGAAGTGATGAGTACTACAGTAGCACAAAACTCCTAAGTGCTTTAACACTTAACAATAGCACTAAATTGATGAAGTGTTGTTACTACAGTATTAGAAGTATTTGTCTGCTCAGGTACCAACCTCTCCCATAAACGGCATATTTGCATTACATGCAGGATTTACTTCACAATTGCAGCAGGTGGACTGAAGGCCCAGACAGGTCATGCAGCTTCAGTCATCAGCTAAAGATGTTTGCCCTGTCTGAAACACTCAACCAGAACTAGAGCACAGCTATTGTGCACGTGAAACTACACTCAGGATCTGAAGACCCTGACCAAGAGACAAGACATGAGAGACACCATTATCAGTAATCCTAGTGACTACCTATACAACATTTAGAGATGCTTGCTAATTCAGGTAAAATTCATGTAAACTACGCAGTTTGCAGCACATATCCAACCACCTGTCATAGGCAGGTTATATATTTAGCACAGGTTTAGAACAGACAGATTTAAGAACACTCAATTATAAAATGCATATTCAAAAATACTGAAGCACATGCTAATTCAGAATATGAACAAATTTAGCATTCCTGATAGAATAAACTACATTCCTTATGCAAAATTTGTTTTCTCACACCCTGACACAGTAGGAGGGATGACAAACTAAACATCAGTATGCACAAGACACACAGATATACAGCTACATACCTTGAAGGGGGCTCCATAGATTGAATCTCCTCCTGACCCAGTACCAGTGGGATCACCTCCCTGCACTATAAAACCCGGCACTACTCTGTGAAATATCGTATTATTGTAATACTCTAAAAAGGAAAGAGAAAATACATCAAATATATTTAAGTTATCTAAAAATCACACTGTAATATAGATCATACAGACATATCAGTGACTGAAGTTCTATAAAAAAAGGGCTATGACAGGATCAGGTCCAAGGAGGGCCACTAAGATGATCAGAGGGCTGGAGCACCTCTCCTATGAGGAAAGGTTGAGGGAACTGGGCTTGTTTAACTTGGAAAAGAGTAGGCTCTGGGAAGACCTCACTGCGGCCTTCCAGTACTTGAAGGGAGCATACAGACAGGAAAAAAGATTGTGGAGCCTTACGTTCCTGCTGCAGAAGATACTGCATACCACTGACAAAATTATATTAATGAGTAATTTTATTTTCAGCACTACCAATGCTAGTATCAATATGTATCACTTAAAAAGAGAGTTATTTACTACATTCTGTCTCAGCCAGTACCTCATATACATAGTTATTTGTATCCATTCAACAAATGGTTATCAATTCCACTCAATGGCATGGAACACGGGATTCATACCTTTCACCTACACTGTACTTGCTTTTGCTCCCTAGGTTATTTTGTTATTTTGTCACTGTTCTCTATGTATGTGCACACACACATATACCTCACATAAGTGTTAGGACATTGTAGGGAAACATAAGGATGCAAAATTCAACTCAACAGATCTTTACATAACTACTTATTTTGTTTAAATCTGTAGCGTGCAGCAAGACAAAGCAGGATCTGACAGTGTTGCAGCATAGCTCTTTATGTTCAAAGATAATTACACTATGCAGCACTCCCTAGAAAAATACCGAAGTGCACAATACAAAGCATAGGATCCAACAGAGTAGTCATGCAAGTTTAGAAAGGAAATAAACCACAGTTCTTTAAAACTGAGGATAACTTAAGGTAACTCCCAAGTCTCAGAATCTGACTTAACATTACCAAAAAAATTTGAAAATCCACATCTTCACATTATCAGTAAACAGCACAGAGCAGATCTGCCATATGTCCAAGGTACATAAATCCCACATTGCTGTTTTTCCTTAACAGAAAGCTAAAAGAAAGCTCTTGCCAAATCTTATCAATGGTGCATGAGTAGCAGCAAAGAAAAACATAAATGGACAGGGTCCTCTGCACATGTTTCATCTTGTTTTCCCAATAGGGAAAACTCTCATACCCCTTATTTCAGTGAAGGGCTTTAGAGGTCAATGAAACACTACAGCAAACGGAACACTAAAAGCACTCATGAGGAAAAGAACAGGTAGTAAGGACAGTGATATAGGAATGAACTTAGCAGAAGCATTGCATCACTACTATTTCTTATGTGCATTAAAGTAGTCACACTTATGGAGACTTCCTGAAATTAAGCCTTCCTAAATCTTTGAGAACAACTGCTACATTGTAGTAGTAAAAAATGCTGTGCTTTTCCCATTGGGTTCCTTGAAAAACATTCTTGGTCTGGGTAGCAGGTAACAGAAATAACTAAGTAACATATTGAAACTTACTCATGATTTACGTTTTCCAAAACTGTCAGAGAAATACCAATATTATTCATCAAATAACTCAAAGAAGTCCTTCCCCATTCTGTCATTACCTTCCATACAAAGCTGAATGAAATTTCGACATGCTTTTGGCGCTTCTTTTGACCACAATTCTATATCAATATCTCCTGCTGTAGTCCTCAGCAAAACCTACAAAATTTTGACAAACACACCATTAATTATTTTGCAACTTAGACAGTGATAAACAAACATTACTACTGAGTTAAAAGACACTCTTGAATTCATAACATTAACAATAGTAGTAGACAATTAAGGCTGTTGATGAGTGGTATCTTCCAGGGGTCCAATTTGGAACTGGCGCTTGCTCTTCAACATCTTTATCACTGACATAAGACAGTGAGATTGTGTGCATCCTTAGCAAGTCTGCTGACGATGCCAAGCTGAGCTGTACAGATGATATGATAGAAGGGATGCCATCCAGAAGGACCTGGACAGGCTTGTAAAGTGGGGCCATGTGAGGTTCAACTAGGCCAAGTGCAAGGTGCAGCACACTGAGTCAGGGCAATCCCAGATATGTTTACAGACTGGGAGAAGAACTCCCTGGAATGTGCCCTTCTGTGAAGAACTTTGGGGTTCTGGTGGATGAAAAGCTGTATGCGAGCCAGCAATGTGCACTTGCAGCCCAGAAGTCCAACTGTATTCTGGGCTGCATCAGGAAAGAAGCAGCCAGCAAGAAGAGGGAGGGAACTGTACCCCTGTGTTCTGCCCTTGAGAGGCCCCACCCTGCGCACTGCACCCACCCCTGGGGCCACCAACAAGAAAAAGATCCGGTGCTGTTGGAGCAGGTTCAGAGGAGAGCCAAGATGATGAGAGGGCTGCAGCACTTCTCCTATGAAGAGGGAAAACTTGAGGGAACTGGGCTTGCTCAGGCTGTCAAAAAGGAGGCTTCTGGGAGACCTCAGTCTGGCCTTCCAGTACTTCAAGTACGGTTATAAGCAAGAGATCAACCTTTTACATGAGAGTGGACAGGATAAGGGCAGGCAGTTTTAAAGTGAAAGAAGGTAGACTGAGGTTGGCTGTGAGAAGAAAATTCTTTACTCAGTAGGTAGTGAGGCACTGCTGAAAGAAGGCATGGGTGCCCCACCCTGGGGGTTACAAGGCCAGGTTGAACGGGGCTCTGGGCAGCCAGGCCCACAGCAGGGGGTTGGCACCGGGTCGCCTCTGAGGTCTCTTCCAATCCAAACCACTCTGTGATTCTGTGACATCCCAGTGTCCCTTTGCCAGTGCTTAAGATGTAGTTCTGAAGCAATACAGATGAAAAGACTTCAAGGCTTACGAGGCAATAACTAACAGAGAGCAGAATATTAATTATTCTTTAATACTTTCACAATGAGACAACACACCTTAAACCTCCAGTAGCAAACTCTACCACAAGCGACACCACTGAAGTCAATGCGATTTTATAACAAAACGGTAAACACAACAAGCGGCCGAGAGCGATAAAATCAAGCGCCCGCGCTGCCCGCCCTCCCCTCTCTCGCAGCTCCGCGGCACGGAGAGCGGAGCGCCGGCTGCCGCAGGGAGCCTCACCTTGCCGTTGGTGGGAGGCTCCTGAATGTAGATGTTGCTCATGGTGGGGAAGCGGTGCCGCGGCGGCCCCGCACCGCCCGGGCCCGATGCGCAACACCTCTTCGCCTATACCCGCGCTACTGCCCGCCGCCCGCCGCCATCATGGGCGCCACTACGCAGCACAATGCGGCGGGGGGGAGAGCGCGGATGCCGAGAACCGAGGGGAAGGAAAGAGGGACGCCCCGACGATCAGGGGCTCCGCCGGAGTCACTGCTAAGCGAATTCTTTACGGACGGACCTGAAAGCTTATCCAGGCTCCTCCGGCCCCTCCTCGTCGCACTGACGTCCCCCGCCCTCCCCGCGAGTGGCGCGGCCCGAGAGCGCACCGGGCAAAGCCTTCCGGCGGGGAGAGGTGCCGCGGCGTGCCGGGGCCGGGCTGCGGGGAGGACGCGGGTCGCCATGGCTCTGCCGGGTGAGGAGCGCTCCGGGGCGGCGGAGGAGGGGAGCGAGGGGGTCGGCGGCACCGTTCGCGGGGCGGTGCGGTTCCTGTCCTGGCTGAGGGCTCCGGCAGCGCCTCGGCGCCCATGGGCGGCCCTCCTCCGTAGCCTGCTGCGTGCGCGGGGCCGCTGCCGCGCTCCTGCCGGGTGCTGCTTTACGTAGAGGTGCCAAGAATGGCATCGTCCCTCTTGGTTTTTCCTCCTTGTGCTCTGGGTTACCGCCTGCTTGCCGCCAGATTGTTTAAACACGGCCTGTTAGAGCGGTGGTGCGGTCAGCCCCTGAACCTTGCCACGAGTTGATCAGCAGCGGCACCAACAAAAGCCTACGAAAAAATTATTCCTTAATAAAGCCGCCCACTCCAGGGGTGTAGGTTCTGAAGGAAGAGGTCGTGTCCGAAGCTTTGCAAAGCCTATTTTGCAATATTGCGGTCCGCTAAGTGAATGAGGCCCTTGGAGATGTTTCCTGCTCTGTCAGTTGTTATTTTTCTGGAGAACTGGCAGTTGGAAAGGGGGAAGGGGAGAAAAAGTTGCCTTTATTTCTTTGCTTTTAATTGCCTGAAACTTTATTCTAAATCTCTGCTTCTAACATTGTGATTTAAAGCCCAAGTGATGATGATTTGATACCAGTTTCAAGAATTCGATGGGTGCATGAAGGATGATGAAGATCTAGTAAACCCATCTTTAGATGGATTTAGAGCCATTGACTTTTTCAGACACTATCAGCAGGCCCTAGTGAGATACCAGTCTCGACTAGGATTCCCGATTTTAGTGATTTTTAACAGTTTAGCTTTTACACTTCCCCTGTCCCCCCATGTTTCTCAATCACACACTTCTCATTTCTTAATTGGTGCTCATCTCTCTGCTGTTTATCTCTTAGAAGCTGTGTGCTGAGTATCTTTACAGAAAAATGTCTCACAAGTTGCACCTGAATAAGCAGTCCATTAAAACTGGATCTGGTGTTATTTTTCTGACCAGTGTTACCAAATTCAGCATAGTGTTTTACACTGCCTTTCTTATTGTGTACTGGGTGATTACTGGAAATCCTGACGAATGGCATTTGCACGTGCGGTAGGAGATTTTGTTATGTGTGCTTGCTTCATTTGTGTCAACACTGAATCTTGTCTGTACTGCACCGATTACACAGTAGGGATGAACTTTATTGCGCATTTCAGAAAACAGATGAAATCCTGCTTTTGAGTCCAGATGTGGACTGAACCAGCACATGCTACCTTGAATATTTCTGTGATAACGATATTGCATGACATAGATGTATTTTTTATACTCTTTGTGCCTTTTTTTTTTCCTTCCTGTGTTGCCTGTCCCCTTATTTCTCATGTTTTTCTCATGGTTCAAAGGTATTTGCTTATGAAATAGGCACACAAAGACTGCTGAGTTTATGAACCACTAAGGAAATTTTAACTGTGAGGTTTGGGATCTGCAGAAAACCATGGGATTTCAAGGCTCCTCTGCTACTTTGAGTAGGATCTACTAAAGTTGGTACTTATCTCAGTAAATCAAATTTTAAACTTGTGAGGCTAATGTACCCCTTTCTGGTTCTCTAATTTCATGGTGTTCTTATTACGTTTGGTTAGGTATTTAAATAAAGGAACTGGGTGTATGAAAAATTATGTATACAGTTTTCTGTATTTTTCATACTGGATAGAAAGATACCCTTTGATTTTGGAAATGGTGTTTTGCTTTGAGTTATAAATTGAATCAGCTGACTTAAAATAGCACTGATCTTTTTGTGGGTAATAGGTCTCCTGGTTTTCTCTTCTGAATTAGCTGTTACTGATTGCTTAACTGGGGGTACACATAAGCATAGGAAGCAACTTAGCCAAAATTCAGAGGAGTGGTCACTGTGATCTGTGTACTGGTGTTAGGGAGACAGATTTAAAAGGAGCTTAAGACTTGTATTTAGGAGCAACTGATTGATGAAGTTCTCTATTTCAGGTGCAAATAAGGATAACATCAGAGCAGGATGCAAGAAATGTGGCTACCGTAAGTCTGCCTAGTAAGCAATATGATAGTGCACTGTTTTCTTCAATTTATGATCATGGAACTACTTTCGGGGAAGGGAAAAAAAAAAAGAGGTTTCTGCCCTTGTTGCTTAAACAGCTGTCAATTTAAGCTGCCATATATGTATTTTACTTTTCTTTTCGGTCTTGGACTTCTCATACCTATCACTATTTTTTCACAGAATCCTTACAGTTGGAATGAACCTTTAAAGATGCCTTTAAAGATCATCTAGTCCAACTCCCACGCGATGGACAGGGACATGCACACCTCAGGTTGCTCAGAGTGTGGTCCAGCTAGACCTTGAAAGCCTCCAGGGGGGGCTTCCAGCATATCTCTGGGCAACCTGTTCCAGTCCCTCACCACTCTCACTGTAAAATACTTTTTCCATATATCCTTATCTATTTTTGAAGACTTGAGTTTCTTAGCAAAACAAAAAAACCCAAAACCCTGTATGCTGTTGTGTTCACATCTACTAAATTTGCAGTGCAATTGCTTGAGAAACCTTGAATTTCAAGCATTCTCTTTTATATCTACCATTGTACTTATGAGGTGAGCATTTGTATTTCTTTTGAGTCTCACTGCAAGCTTAAGCAGTGTTTTCTGCTCAAGATTTGTCCAGTGTGTTTTGAAAGAAAAAATAGTTCATAATAGTTTAAAATCTGCTTAATCTTGTACACCAAAAAATGTATACTTCTTTGTAAGATGTACTTTGAGTTCTGAGAGCCTACTTTCCTGCTAAGGGCCCTATCAGCTGACACTGTGCAGGTCCATGTGCTTTTATCATAAGCTGCCTGTTGCAGCTGTTACTTGCAAGTTCTGCAGTAAGTTCTGCAAAAGCTTTGTTATTTCACTGCAGACTTCGCTTCCAACAAATTTTATCAATAAATTGCCTTATGTATCCAGTCTTTCAGAAAAACAGGAATATCAATAGAGGTTTAGTGGTCTATTTGTAGGTACAGTATCAAAAGCTTTCTGCAAGAGAAGGTCAGATCAGACAACCTATTTTTTTTCCCTAAAAGTCTGTATTCAAGGTGTGGGGTCTTTAATAGGGAGAAGCTGAGTTTGTTTGAATTCTTTCTGTCAACGGTTTACCGGGCTGGATCGGCCCGGTTCCGTGACAATTGGTGCGAGGGACCCACGGACCCACGCCCCAGGAAAGGGCAAGGAAAAAGGGAAAAGGGAAAAGGGAGATGGGCCTAGAAACAAAACAGCGGCAACGATCTGAGGAGGAAAGCTAATTTACTAAATATGATATCAGAAAGCAAAATAACAGAATATAATACAATATAATTGGAATTGAGGCTAATGAAATCAAATAAAATGAGCAAGAGAGAGTGTCCGATAAACCGAAGGCCTTACGCTAACGCTGAAGGCGATACGGCAGCGAGCACCCACTGCTGAGTCGATCCCGAAGGAAAGAGAGTGTCCTGTGACCGCTGAGGGTTTTTATCTGTTCCCTCTGAGCGGAAAACACGTAAAAATACAAAGCATCGCAAAGTCCTCTGGGGAATGTAGTTCTTCTTCTCTTCTGAGACAGGTATACCTGGAATTATCAATGATCTATGGAGCTGGAGTATTAGCTCTTTAACTCTTAATGCAATACATGATGTTATGATGTGGAATACCAGTACCAAAAATCATAAAACCATGACATCACAAACTGTATCTTCAATTTGTTTTATTTTTTGTTATTATCCCAATAGATGATGTATTCAGTTTCAAGGTGTCTAACTCGTAGTAGTGATTATTACAGTCTAACTTAGAAAGCTAAAAATAGTAGTCCAGTAGTAGCATAGTCAGTATTATGTACTGACTGTTAAAAATAATTTGTATTTCATAAGGAAATTATGTTCTTCTATTTCGCTAAAGGGAGGTGAAAAGAGCAGCATACAGCAGGACTTGCTATAGTTTTTTAAATGCTATAGTTTTCTTATCTTCATACTTTTAAATAGTTAATTTAAATAGTTTCTTCTGAAAGGATCTGAGACAATTAAAGAAATAGAAAATCTTTAAATTAACAAAAATATAATGGAGATCATAATGCACCGTTAGAATAGCATTGCACAGCTTCTCAAAATTATTTGAAGAATTTGTAGTGTTTTCCTACTTTGTTCATTGATTGCTGCCTATCCTAACCTTTTTTCTCTTATTAAAATCAAATAATGCTCTAGCTATTGATATTATTTGCTAATTTTCAATTTCCTTCTAAATTTTTGTTATTTTTTCAGCTGGTCATCTGACATTTGAATGCCGAAACTTTCTCCGAGTGGATCCTCAAAGAGATATTGTTTTAGACGTTAGCAGCACAAGCAGTGAAGACAGTGAGGAAGAAGAGTTACAGAGACTGCAAGCCATGCGTGAAAAAAAAAGTAAGTTAGATCTTCTAAAAAATTTAGTTATTTATTTTAATAGTAAGGCAGTGGTCTTCTGATGTGCTGGCCCTATCGCTTCATTCTTTCTGATAAATACTATTAGTCTCTACTGAAAAGAGTACATCTTTTACATTGTATGTTCAGACTTCAGGTACTTGATACATTGATGTACTTTTTTATTCCTTACATTGGAAATTAATAGTTTGCACATTTAGAAAATCTCAAAAAGGTCTTATTGCAGAAGATTCTAAGTCTATTAATAAGCAGCCACTTAGAAGGAAATTGAATTGATATTCTCAGTTGATTCTGTGTAATTCAAATATCGTGAAGTCGACAGCAACTCTTGAAACCAGTTTGCTGACAAATACAGCAATTGACTTCTTTTCAAATTCTGTGTAGTAATTTGGCTGAAACAGTCGGCCAGTTGAATTTCAGTACTGACACTTGGAAAAATACATATCTGTATTTGTAAAATTTGAGAATAAGGTGTTATCAGAGAGAAAATGGATGTGTTGGCTGCTTAACAGATATGTGGATTAATTTGAATTTGGACTCCAAAAAGGCTGCTCTCCTAAAAAAGATGGGAAAGCTTTTATAACATTTTAAAATATGTCAAAATTCACTCCTGGATATATAGACCAGCATTGTGATTTTGCCTGACAGACAGCTAAGCACCACCTTACAGTTGTTTGCTCACTCCCCCTCCACTTCCAATAGAAGAGAAAGAGAGCTTGAGAGGGTGGAAGTAGAACTCTGAGGTTGATATAAAAACTATTCACTAATACAGAAAAGAAAGAGAAATAATACTAATGATAATCTATATATATTTACAAAAGAAGTGATGCAGAATGCAATTGCTTACCACCCACTGTCTGATGGTCAGCCAGTCCCCAAGAAGCAGCAGTGCCCTCCCTCTGGACAACTCTTCCCAATTTTATAGTTCCACAAGCCAAATGGTATGGAATGTCCCTTGTGTGATATTGGGACAGTTTACATCAACTATCCCAATTCTACCCCATCTCGGCTATCTGTTTTAAGGATAAGTTCTAGAGTCATCATTTTCCTATATGTAGTCTGTGCTTCAGGTGATACTCCATACTCATCTATCCAGTGGATCTGAATTTCAGAGAATTCAAAAATACTTGATGAGATTATCTAGAAAAGACTAAGGTCATAAATTTCATCCAGTGAGATACAAATATTGTTTGTAAGTGAAATTTGAAATTACCTCTTAATGCTGAAAGAATAAAGGTAAGCAGTGAACATGACTGTTCTGTGAAAGCTGCAGACTTATGTAAAATACAGCTTTTTTTAGCATTCCCATGACAAAGAATTAACACCATTACTGCACAGTTACTGAGAATTTGTAACAAAACAAGGATTTAAGTTTTGTTCACTCTTCTTGTACCTAATATTAAGGATTTTGTCTATTAGATATACTATGTTTTGTTATGTTGAGCAAGTCATAGATTAGTGTGGAAAAAATCTGTGGGCTTTAGGATTTTAACGTATACCTTCCTCCTGTTTTTCCTGGGCATGCAGGATATATTAAGAGTTTTCACAGATAAAATACTGGCTTTTCTTATGAATCTTCATGTTCACTGCAGTAAAAAGACACATAGTTGGAGGTTTCAGTCTTCAGCATGGTGGACTAAAAAGACATGACAGTTCTTTTTGTCAGTGTTCCTTGTTTTCTGCCTTGCCAGAAATAAGTGCCTGTTAGTTGTTTCTTCATTTTGGTAGGACCAGGGTCTTAATTTCTCTTTCCAGCTATCTCTTAATTCAGTATTTCAACATTTCTGTTCTACCTCTAGCTTTTTAACCAACTGTATAGTGAAAATGGAAATGTCAAGTTAAGAGTGACTTTCCTACCAGTTTTCATAGATGATGCCTTTACAGTTAACTCAAATTTGTTAATTGTGAAATAAGGCTATGTGAAACTAGTGCAAGTAAACCTATTCTTTTTTTTTTTTTTTTTTTTTTTAATTTTAAATCTTCTAGTTACATATCCTGCTTTCAGACTTGCACAATTCTTAAAATACAGATGCAAAGCTGCACTAAGTCTTACAGGACTTCCTCATTCATGGTCTTCAGATAAATTACATAAGTTGTTTATCAAGTTCTGCTACTCTGTGAAATATTTCTGAAATTAATATACACTAGTTATATGCTAACCTGGGATTTGGAGAAAGGAAAAGAATAATAATTTTACAGTACCTTTACAATGCTATTGAAGCCATTCTTTTAATGCTCTTAGTTCAGACTGAAGTCTGTTGTTAACTACAATTTTTTTGTCCACAGATATAAATGAGGAGGAGGAAAAAAAGAAACAAAAAAGAAAAAGTAAAGAAAAAACAAAACTAAAGAGACCAAGGAAAAGGTAACTCTTTCGCACACCTATTTTAATTGCAAAACAGAAATTTAGAAGTACTGTGGTGTTTGGGTTGCTTTTTTGAATCCAATTGGTTTTGTGTATACTATTTGGATTGGAAAAGCTTGCTGTCTTCCAGTGAAGACTTGTTTTATACTTTGAGTAATAGTAAAGCCACAGGCTTTTGCATTGGAGTTAGGACTATGGAGGTCTTGTAAACTGGCAAGACATACAAGTTTTGCATGTGTGCAGGTCTGGGAAGGAAGTGTTCCCTTTGACTACACAACAGCAGGTGAGATGTGATAGGAAAAGGAGAGTAAGAAGGCAGGAAGAATATGTGATTGGTCCTCAGCTGACCTCATGTGGGAGAAGACTGAAGTTTGGAAGATCCTCTTCCCCCTTCCTTATTTACATATTGTAGCTGTTAGCCTACACTTAAAAAGCATTCAGAAGTGTTAGCCTGCTGGTAGTAGTCTTTACATGCAAGTAATTAACAGTCTGTCGTGTAAACATAGGACAGAATAGCCCTCTTGAGGACAGTCATGAGGATTTCTGTATTATTCTCATCTTAAGTAGTGTATGCATGAAGTAATTTCCTTCATCACTGCTGATTAGACAAATAACAGCTAAAAGAGAATCAAAATTTGCCATAGCTACTTTTCACATATTTTTATATGTGTGAAATAAACGAGGATTTGTCTGAACTTTAAAAGCTGAGAGCGCAGTTTTCCTGTCAGACTTTCACTCTGTTTTAGTGAAGTCTGTACTCTTAGACTTTTTTTCATGCTGAAGATTGAAAAGTACAGAACACACTCATTCCACTGTTAATCAATCTGCATTATATTCAAAGATGGTAGTCTAATTAGAAAAATCATTATTCAGTTGAACACGTAGATGGAGATTGCTTAAGCTTTCCAGAGGATGCTGTTGTAAAAATTCTTTGCCAGTTTGATTTCCATGTTACAGAAATACTAAAAAAAATAAATAATAATAAAAAAAGCTTCTTTTATTGCCCATAAATATGTATTTTTACTAGATCTTCCTCGTCAAGTGCTGCTGAAGAGGCTGGACCAAAGTCAAAAAAACAAAAATCACATAAAAAGGAAAGGAAAAAAGAAAAGAAGAGTAAATCTAAGAAAGGCAAACATCATAAAAAGGAAAAGAAGAAGAGACGAAAGGAGAAGAGTTCATCTTCAGATAGTTCAGACAGTTCTAGTAGTGACTAAGCTGCTGGCATCTTTTTGCTCTCATTTCTGCAGAGAACAGATGATTTTCCTTTCAGATCTTGCCTATATGTGCTTTGCAATAACATTTATATTGATATATATTTTTTTGGAGGAAATCTATTTGCAAATGTCAGTGCTTCAAATTATTAAATGGACCACTTGGAAACTTCATGACAAGTCTCTGTGTCAAAGTATTTGGACTTAATATGCTTAATGTTGGAATGGTTAAATCAAATTTTGAAATTCAAATGAGCTTGCTTCTGTTATTTTATTCGATAAATGTGTATTTCCATCTTGTGGGAGATAATCAATCTGTCATGTTGAAACAGTTAATAAAAATTGCCCTTTGCTATCAGGAGAGTGTCAGTGGTTTACAGGCCATTTCACCCGGTGTTATGAATAATGGGGTGGGGAACCCATAGACCCATATCTTGAGAGAGTGGAAAGGGGGAAAAGGGGAAAAAAGGTAGGGAGATGGGCCTAAAAACAAAACAGCAGCAACAATCTGAGGAGGAAAGCTAATTTACTAAAAACGTGAGGGTGTCCAAAACCAAAGGCCTTATTCTAATGCTGATGGCAAGATGGCTAGGGAACATGTAATCACAGTGACAAGCAGTAAAAGAAAGAGCATGTCTTGTGACTTGTGAACAGTTTTATTTTTCCCTCTAAACAGAAAATGGAAACAGAACACTGAACGTCTTCTGGGGTATGTGGTTCCTCTCTTCTGAGAACCAGATACCTGGAACTGTCAGTGATCCATGGAACTGGAGCATTAGCTCCTTGCTGGTTCATGTTTTTGATTTGATGTTGATTGTTTTTGATGATTTTGGTCTAATGTCTTAATTTTTCATTCATACACCATGATTTCTAGGATGAGTTTGGATAATATAACTGGCCTCTTTAATAAGCTGATGACTGCGCATAAGATTGAAAAGACTGAACATTTATAAATACTAATCTATAAAGGCTTCTACCACCCTGTTCACACTGGCGTTGGTGCTGCCATAGAGCATTTAGAGTTTATTTTTAATAACTGGGTCAGTTCTGTAAGTCAGTGATTCTGTGGAGGCCAACGAGCGAGCTGTATGCTACATAATAACCCAATACTGCTGCCAAAGGAAATGTCTAATTCAGCTACTTTTTAAGACAAAACCTTTTTTTCGCTTAATATTTTCTTTACTTAATGAAATTGAAAGTGTTATTGGAGTTAGGGGATTTCAAAGGTCATGGATAATTTTTCCATGGTCCTCTGTAGGCATTCCAGCTGGGGAATTAGATTTTGTACTTCATTTGGTTCCTCATTTTGAAAGCTTGAGCTATCTGGAAAGCTTTGCTTAACTGAATTTTAGCTAAATTTTATTTAGCTTTCCGTACCACAACTTTATCAAGGTCTTTCTCTACACCTAAGTGTAACTTTTATAGTTATATCAATTTACATGTCACTATTCTCTCAACTGATGTCCTTCAACAGAGAGAACACTGTATAAGTTAGTGTACTTTTCAAACTATATTAATATTTCGTGTAAATGATGTACATTCAGGCCACTGTCATTTGCCACAGAATTGAAGTGCTTAAGATTTCAGGTGTAAGCTAACGTACCAAGGAAGTGCTGCAATGAACTTTCCTTTGCCATGCTAATATTTGCTGTCTTTAAAAGGTGATACAAGAATAAATTTTATATTCTTTTCCCATTTTGTTTTACCATAATTTCAGTGGTTTTGATGTCTTGTAACAAACGTTTCACTTGAGCTTCAGCCAGAACCTGGTCCCACAAAAAGTGTCATTCAGCAGGTTCAGGTATGAAAATAAGACCTTTGGTTTTAAAATTCATCCATCCCTTCTGCCAAGTGTTCTTTGTTTCAGTTTTCACAGCTTAAAGGATAGTGTCTGACTAGCTACTAGCTGTAGCTCTTCCACAGGCCCAATACAGTGATTATATGCCTACTTCTTAACAAGCACCAAAGATCTTACAAGATGAAGATGATAACAAGGGCTGTCGTCCCCTGTCAGCAGGCTTCAGTTACAGGACATAATGCAGGTTTTCAGGAAGAAAGAAAAAATTATGCACAGAAAAAAGTACATGGAACAAGATCAAGGATTGAAATTACAACACCAGGTGAAAGTAACATGATAATAAAGAGTAAAATACCTCCATACTCCTTCTCTTACCAGAAAAAAAATGTGTGAATATTGTACTATCACCATTAAGCTTACATTTTTTTTTTTTTAGATCGTGGCATTCAGTGGTGTCAGCTTGCATAGTTCTGGGATTTTTTCAAGGAATATTTTCAACAGGTTACCAAATACTTGTTGTATTGTGTTCTGAATTCTTACTAGTTGTCTGCTTTGGTTCTTTTGCAGTATGCAAGGAAGAATAGCTAGGCGACAAACAAAGCTATTAGCCATAGGTACCCAAGATATGGAGATAAAATAACAATAAATTCAGAGTAATACAGAATTATTACACTTTTTAAGTGAAGGTTTTCCTTTCAGCAACAAATGAAAGTTGGAAATGAAAAATTTCAGAATTCAGCAAGACAATTATCACAGCAACAAATTGCAGTTTAATGAACTTGGAATGCACTGAGTACCTTATAAGGTTTGATCTTTAAGCTGCCAAGATAATCAATACATGTTGAACTCTGTTTTCTCAGTGTTTCCATAGACAACAAGAAGGAAACAAGTCACATTTGCATGTCACTCTGAGACATATAATAATGAATCTGAGACACTACTTGTCTCTTTCATGCAGTAATCAGTTTCAGGAGCTTCCAAGCTGCATGTTCAGCACTTCTGGAGGTCGTTGTATCTGTCCCCAGCCAGAAAAGGAAGCAATCTTTTTATGCAGAATAGGATGACAAATACTGCAAAATACTGTTTTAACTCAATTTAATAAAGATGTTTTATTACTCAGTAAAGCCTTTTAGTTTCCAAAGCAGAGTCAGCAGGAAAGCTGTTGGAAAGAAGTCTGAAGTACACAGGACACTGTACACAGTCCTAGAGTATCTGAACAAGAAAAAAAAAGAAAAAAATGGCGTCACATTGTTAAATTTAAGGATCGTTTCCTTTTGGTTTAAATGGGATCTTCTGTACTTCTAAACAAGGTCTTCCCCCGTCTAGATTAGTTGCATGCATTGCATTTGGTCTTGTTTTAGTAAACCATAACTGAAGGAATTAAAAAACAGAAACAAATTGGTATTTACAGTCTTTGAGGAGGAGGGCTTTTCCTCTCTAAAGATATCACTATAAGAATGCTTACAGGAAACTTGAAAACTTCACTTTTCAATTACCAAGGTAAGAGTGTAGTATTCCCTTCAATATTAGAGCTTAAGAAGAAAACAACAGCAAAGATACACTTAAAATACAAATAAATAAATTCATATTAGCTGGTCAGAAATAAATTTAGGCTGGAAATCCACAGAGACATTCTATACATCAAAGTCCCAGAAGTCCCAGAAGAGCAAGAAATACAACTTCAGAGAGAAGGATCTCATGACCCCACCAGTGCTGTACCCTGTGCCTCCTGCAATCCCAGACCCTGGGGCTAAAGGGGATTCTGGGGGAGATATAAGGGGAATATGAAGCTAAAGGGGGCTGGGGGGGACTATAGGGAAGGATATAAGGCTGTGGGGAGCTACTGGGGAGGCCATAGGGTGATAATGGGGCTATAGGGGGCTGTTGGGGGCTATAGGGAGGGATATGGAACTATAGGAGCTTGCTGGGGCAGGGGGGGGTGCAACGAGGGGGACAGGGGAGCTGTAGGAGTGCATATAGAGGGACATGCATCTTCAGGGTGGGCTATGAGAGGATGCTGGAGCTGGGGCTGTTTAGCCTGGGGAACAAGAAGGCTGAGGGGAGACCTTACTGCTCTCTTCAAATACCTGAAAGGTGATAGCAGTGAGAGTGCGGTTAGTCTCTTCTCACTTATGACAGGTGACAGGACGAGGGGAAATGGCCTCAAGTTGCACTACGAGAGGTTGGGTATCAGGACAAAATTCTGTACAGAAAGGGTTGTTAAGCACTAGAATAAGGTCCCTGGGGAAGTGGTTGAGTCACCATCCCTGAATGTGTTTAAAAAACATCTGGATGTGGTGCTCAGGGACATGATTTAACAGTGGGTTGATAGAGTTAGGGTAGTGTGCAACTCAAATGTTGACAAGATTAATAGTTTAATGTTTAATAGTATTAATAGTTAGATGATTTCAAAGAATGAAAAAGAAAAGGTGTAAGACTAACAACATGAGGCTGGATCTGAGCTACAGGCTGTGTATGCAATGAGAGCAGGGTAACTTTAAAAGCTTATGTTAGAACTTCCAACATTATAATCACCAACAGGTGTGCCTCTTACTTGAGGTATGACAGAGATGGTATGATTTTAAAAATGAGTACTAGGAATTACAATCTCAGGGAAAAGATTTCCAGATTTAATATAGGTTGCTGAGCTACAGAACAGTTTAAATTCAATATTTTCAACCTTTGTTACACTACGATCTCTAGAAAATGTTGCCTTTCTACCTCAGTTTGTCCTGGCTTAACTCTTACTGAAGCAGAAAAAGGAGGCTGCATGTTTGCTACTGGCTAAGGACAGGTTTTGCTGGGTGTCAGTCATTTTCATCAAGGTCCTGAAACTTAAACAGCACTACAAATGTTCCAAAATAATGCTACGAATCTTCTCAGAAAACTGGAAAAAACTGGACATACAGCAAAAACAGATGCCTTTCTAGCTTCTCTTGCATCTTGTCTATGAAGCTGGACAATAGTAATAGATAATGAGGAATCTCACCTCTACTCCTATACGGGAGCAGTAGGCATTTTAAAAAGAGTTATCACTGCATCTTTGTGCACTTATTATTGAAATGAGATAAAGTTCTATTTATGATATAACATGACAACTAAGATCACACCTAGTTGTGAGTCAACAACACCAGCGTTTTCACTTCAAAACATGAAAGTAGTACAGGAGCCCCAACCAGCTGTGAAGAACTTCAACAAAGCAGCCTTCTCTGGCCTGGCCAGTGACAGCTGTGACTCTGCTTGCAAAGGAGTACTAACTTCTAATGGGCTAGAAAGTCCCAGTAGTGCAGGCAGGCAGACAAAAGCTGGAAAATAAGACAAGACCTGCAAAATGAATACTAACACGCTGTGAATTTTGCAGTTCTGCTCCTCCACACGGCTTGCTAACAGACATGGCTGTCGGCAGCTAGTTCGCCTCTCACTGCACAAGCCTCTGAACATCCCTAAATCCAGTAACTACCAAACCTCTTTCAATTGCATTTCTCTAATCAGGTTAAGTTTGTTACAGCATCATCAGTGTTACAAAGGCTGCTGAAACCATTTGACATGAGAGAAAAGCAGCTGACAATAAAGGAGCTGAATCCATCGCCCAGACCTAAGTGTCTGGTGCCATGTGGGATGCTCTCAGATTCCTGAGGCATCTGTGCAGATTTGACAATTTATGATTAGCTAACTATGAGTAATACACTGTAATAAGGAGGGATTTTGCTTCAATATTTAGGTTTTGAACTGGTTGTTAGTAGGCGTGAATTATGTGGTTTTTTAATAGGAAAGTGTCATAAGACTTCAGCTACAGAGATTGAGACAGCAGCTGTCCTTACAAAATAAGGGGAAAAAAAGAAAAATATTGTTAGGAGCTTCCTTCAGAGCTTTCTCTCAGTTCTCCAGTTCCCAGGTGCTGCCTTTTGAAAGTTGTATGGAAGAGTCAAGTGGGAAGACCCTCCATCAGACACAAAAATGATGAAGTTATTATCTTACCTATAGAAGTGAAATAGAAAGAAGTTATAAGGATTTAGTATCATTTCCCAGAAACTGCATTTTTATATTTTAGGCACCTGTTGTCATCCACTTGCAATGAAAGAGCGTTTGTTTAGTTTTTTTCCCCCACAAAAACATATGGGGAGGCCAAAAGTATTAAGAGTGTAGCAGATAATGTTAGACTACGTTCTTGAGAGACCACACCAGCATTAGTGATCTGTTCTATCTGATATCCAGGTTTCAGTTCTTGCACACAGCATGCTCAGTGTCCTCTCATGAGCTAAGTTCTGCCCAGGTTCCATATCACCCTGACTACAGTGTCCGAGAAGAACGCATTGCCCCGTTCTGCTATGGTGAAGTGTACTAATTAACATGAATATCTATCAGCCTTGCACCTACATGATGTTTTGGGGCTTTAAAAAAAGCCCCAACATTTTAGTGAAAGATAATCCTCTGCTTTCTTGTCTAAGTGAAATTACCCCTTAATGCCCCTTCAGTTCAGATGCTCACCAGGCCTTGGCTCATGCTCACTATCTTATTAAAAAATAACTAGAAGCGTGCCATTAGCTCTTGGTTACTAGTGTTCCTTACGTTTGAAAACTAAATCAGCTATCCATTAGGATTAGTAAACACTTTAACAAGTGTTAAACAAGTGTTTAGCAAGTGTTTAACAAGTGCCAAGGCAGGAGAGAAACTGCAAAATTGAGTAATACTGTAGGGAGGTTTCAGAATTAACGTCTGAAATTTTAGTAGTCCTTCATTCAGGAGGAAGAAGCAAAAGTAAAGTTTACAGAGTAATAAAGAATAAAAGAATGTGCATATCACCGTGCACTTAAAACAGTGAGAACAAAAAGGACTTTGAACCTCTAAGGAAAGACAACGTGTATAAACCCAATTCCATCAGAGGATGTGCTGAAGACATGCAACTCATTGCACTGCCACATGCCAAGAGCTTTGCATGACTAATTAGCATGTATACATTTATCTCATTAATGTATGCTTCATCACAATAAAGTTAATAAAAATGCAGAGATATGAGCTATCATGTAACCTGTTGAATTCCATGTGATAGTATGTGGGTAAGTTCCATGCTAGGAAGCATGGCTACTTCTTGATCTGCCTATGTTTGGAAATAGTTTAAAAAAATAATCACACTGACCAGAAAGAGCAATTTCTGTGTACGTACCAACATAACAAGATTTTAACAATTTTACAGCATATGTCTGTGTGAAAGTTGTATAAATGCTGTTTGCTTTCTTCCTTTCTATATCTTGTAGCGTTGCAGTGTACATAATCTTGTTGTCAACAGTTTTTAGGCATTAACTTACACATTAATGAAATACTTGATGAAATAGCATCTGATTTTAACATATTGTGAACCAAAATTAATTGGTTAACTTTAATTACAGATAATCTCCCCAAGTAACCTTTTTAATAGCCATTAGAGATCAATTTTTTTTTCTTCATTTTTATAGCAGCAAAATCTATTGTATGTCTGGGATGGAGTTATTGGGCACATCCATCAGTAGTTAAGACTTTCAATAAAAACATGACAGCGCAGCCATCTCTTGGACATTCTTTATTTATTACAGAAAAGCAGAATCTGGTTAGTGAGGACATTGCTCTGAGGAAAATAAATAGAGTTTGAAAATAATCTTTCTATGCATTTTGATTCCATGCTTTTTAAATACATTCATGCTCACAAGCACACAGTTTTTGTGACTGAATACAAGTATTCTGATGATAAATGTGGTATACTCTGAATAGATTATGACCTGAAATCATAAAATACACTGCAGTTACCTATCTCTGTGCTATTTACAGAATGCTATTGTGCTTTCAGCTATTTGCTTTTAACATATGTTGGCATGCATTCCTTGGATGGAATTCATTTTGCTTACAGAAACACAATTTCTATGAGGGTATTTTAGATGCATTTGTCCTCATTGCATCAAAAGTATTTATTTGGGGTTAATTATTCAAAAATATACAAGGGCTGCTCTGTAAGTAATGCCTCCTATTTTATTCTGTTGGCCCATGATATCAGAGGCAGATGTTGGTGGTATGGCAGTAGAGGTTGAACCCTCCCACCAATATTCCATTACATGTTGTTGCCGTGTAACAAATGGCAGCAGAGAGGCGGTCTGACTCAGCAGAGTCTGACATGGAAGTGAATGCGAGGCAAACGTTTGTCATTGAATTCCTTCACATGGAAAAAAAAGGCACTCACTGACATTCACTGATGCTTGCTGAAGATTTATGGAGACAACTGCATGTGAGTACAGTGAGGCAGGTTGTGTTTTAGCAGTGCTGGCAGTGACATGAAAGACAAGTCACCTTCCAGATGCCATGCACACCTGTCACACCACAAAATGAAGATCCATTCAGATCCCGAAGCAGACTGCAAACAGGGACCTGTGTACAGAGCTGAATATTGGCTTCCATGCATTGGAAAAAAGGACGGTAACATTGGGAGTATTTCAAAGTTTATGCCAAGCAGGTCCCATAAATGCTCACATGGGAACAGAAATAACATTATAAGCAAGTTCATCAGAATATACTGAACCAATACGAGGCTGAAGGTGACAGTTTTCTGGATTGCGTCATTGCTGGTGATGAGAGATGGTGTCACCACTATGAGTTAACAGTCCATGGAGTGGTGACACGTGCATTCCCCATAGAATAAAAAAGTTCAAGACGCAGTCTTCATCAGGTAAAGAGATGTGCACTCTTTTGATGTAGGAAAGGGGTGATCCTTCTGGATTTCTTGGGACCTGGACAAACCATCAACTCTGACACGGCATCATGGTGCTGATGGAGCTGAAGGCTCAAAGTTCCAGAGCCAGGTGAGGGAAGAAGATAATCTTTCTCTTGCAACATGATAATGCCAGGCCCTATACCAGTGTGAAGATTAGTTTGAGCATACTGCCAGTCTTGGCTGGACTGTCCTACCAAACCCACCGTATAGTCCACATTTGGTGCCTTCTGACTTCCATCTGCTTGAGCCAATGAAATATGGACTGCATAGCAACATTTTCCTGGCAACAATGCTGTTTAGCAGCTGTGAAACAGTGCATCGCCTTCACTGGTACAGATTTTCATTAGTATGGCATGCGGACTCTTGTTCATCACAGGCAACAAATGCACAGCTAACAGTGGTGACTGTGCTGAAAAAGTGTCTTGTAGCTGAGAATTTGCTGCATCAAACAGTGCTATTATACTCTTTGTAGCTCTTATCATTTCCACGGAAATAAATAGGAGGCATTACTTTTGTAGCATTCTGAAGGGTGGAAAGGATGGAAGGTGAGCAGATGACTACAGCCTGGAAAAAACACCTGTCTACTACATCTGCTTGAGAAGAAAAGTATCCTTTCAGATAAATGTTATAAACTTGTTTACACAACTTCCGACATCTGAAATACTATGACTGACTGGATAGCAATTCATAAAGAAAAATTCCTGCCTTCCCATCTTGGAATTAAATTAGATCTCCAGTTTTGGGCCATGTGGTTCTCTAACACTGCTGTCAAGGTGTAGTTGTTTTGTTTTTTTTTCTTTTCAGTAAATAGCATTTCAAGAGAAAAATTTTCAGTCAGATGGAACATACTTAACAGGTGCCGGATACAGTTCAGCGGATAGCCTTCTGTAACAAACTGCTTTTGGAAGCGTCTTACCAAAAGACCACAGATTATCTAACTCCAGAGGAATATTTTATGTGAGAAGCAAGCATTTCCTCCTTACCCAACACTAAACCCTGACACAGCAAGAAGGAAATTCTGTTCCTTGTAATGCATTGGTTCATGGTGGAGTGGCAGACAGTCTCATAGCCACGTTCTTGCTCTGTACTGTAGTTACAGACGGTCATGGGGCTCGCAGTGTTACTGTCTAGTGCAAGTTTAGTTCTGGTATCCCACCTATCATCTTGAAATATAAGTACAACTCAGGCGAATTCATATATATTGCTTCTACTAGCTGTCATTTTAGCACTTATATATTCACTGTAATTTTCTGTCTATTTGTAAACATACATCTTGAAATGGAATAACTACCAAAACTTTGTAGTTTTTTTTTTTTTTTTTACACTAAAATTACAAAAAATCCCCACATGTTCTGGAAATATCGCTAGAAACAAGTCATTTAATTTAAATAAAAAACTTTATTAACAATGTAAAACGTTTAGTATCTTACAGTCTGAGATAATTCCGGCATGCCCTATAAGAGTTAATACTTAGTGGTGCGCAGATACCATGCTTTAAATTCTATTGGAAACAAAATGGGTTGGTGTTGTGTTTTACATTGTTTATTTTGCTACACTTTAATAAATCATTATTTTTTCGAAAGCTTTTAGAGATACTATTGGCTTAGAAGGAAAATTCTTATTTCTATGTATTGTACAGTATATAGATCATATGATTTCTCTGTATTTACAAGTTCTAAATATTTTCATATATGTTTTGTGCATCATAAATTTTACTATGAAGCTTTTAAACTGAGATATAGTGGAAGACTAAATGAACGAGAGCACAAAAAGCAACTGGAGATTTTGTGCAAATTCCGTTATGATAGCGTTTAAATATTTTAGAACTTCAGTACTTTTGCTGTTAAACATTTTTCTATGCTTAAAGACTGTTAGAATATGATCAAGGATTTCAATGTGATACTAATAAGAATACTGTACTATGCACAAACTTTCAGCCGTAGTTCAAACAATAAAAAACTTAAAAATAATCTATTAACCATAATCCACATGTCTTTTCGTGGAGAGGTTGAAAGTAAGCATGCAAAACATACTTTTAGAAGTTTTAAAAACACTCTTAGTTACACTAGATCTATTCTGCAGCTGGTTCTTGGCCACTGTAACTTTAAGCTTTGAAACCCTTATGCTGAAAAGGGGGATGGAGCAGCCGAGAAAAAGAAAAGGCCAGCATAGAAAATATACTTCATAATCAAGAGCAGTAATGTTCCTTTCAGAGGTGAAATGATGGTGGTTTAATCTTTCTTGGTGTTCCTGTATTTAATCTTCTAACTTGAGACAAGACAACACAGCCCAAAGAATCTTCGCTTACGTCTTCTTACTAATGGGTAAGGGGTCAAGTTTAGGAGGCTGCTATCATCTGTCATAGAAAGAACAAACACATTTTAATATAAACATGTATGCACACATTCTCACAAAGGAGTTTATGTATTTTATGTGTTCTAACATCGCCTACAAGATCAAGTAGTAGACTCTATTGTTCTATGCACAGAGCAAATAATAAATGCAAGTTTTCATTGGAGTTTTAATATGCTAGTTATCAGGTTTCCGTGATACTGCAATAGAAGCTTTGTCAAGAACAGTACAAGTTCAGTGATGCACCTTAAGGAAGTGAATCCCCAAGTACTGAGAGAACTATGCCAAAATCTTCCTGTTTGGGTGAATAATGGGTCCTAAATAAAACTAAAAGATAAAAAATTTTGAGACCTTCATTGTAGACATGTAGCTTTTAAAATGTTGACATTAGCATTACATTCTGACTTAATTTAAAGATGGAAAAAAATAATACTGAGAGCGGCTGTGCACATCACTGAGAATTTCCATTTAGAAGTCCAATACTGGAACATTTTGGCACATTAAGAATATAAGACCCTAACAGTTGCTTGTGGCAGTTCACATGATACACTGAACCTGTGTCTGTTTAGCTTTGGACCTTACATACTCACTCCTTTTAAGTTCAAGGCAAGTATTTCTTCTGCAAAGTGTCAGAGTCTCGTTATCATCGAGTCATGATACAGAAGCAACAAGCCTTGCAGGAATAAAGCAAAGCACACTACTCAGCACGATCCTCAGCATGGTCTGTGCAATTTATGCTTTCATTACATTTGAAAACTTCATGACATGGGGGATTAGTTGTGGTACTACCCTTATTTCACAAGGAAAAGTCTATTATTTTATCTATAGATTTCGTATCTATAAGCTTTCTGAATACAGTACTTTGAAAAGTAATGTTCTCAAATGAAACTGACAGGACAAAGTTCAGTTATTAAATTCTGTCTCCATTGAATGAGTAGGGAAGTGATTTCACCTAGATTTTTGTTTATGTTACTTCTACAGGAAAACAAATAAATAAACAAATAAATAAAAGCCACCCTAGATTTTTCAGATCTAATAGATGCGAAAACCTTTAAGTACTTTTATTTTCCTTACAGGAAATAAAGCCTACCTTGATTTTTCAGTGGTAAAGGCATAGTCTCCCTGAGTTTACTTAAAAGGTTTTTCATTTCTCTCATATCTCTGTGGAAAAAAAAGTTGAAAAAGATGCAACAGAACAGCAGTTTAAGTCTCTGAACAGACACTATCTCACAGTATAGCTTTACATGCTGAAATAATGAAACAATAAACTAAACCAAATAATACAGAAATCAAATGGGTAAGCAAATGGTCCAAATACATATATCAGAAGGTGCGTAACAAAATAAGGGAGCATTTTTTTTAAGCCAGTCTCTTCTACAATTAGCATAAATACTAGTGTTAACCTTCTTGGCATTTTGAGCTTCAGCCATGAGCATGTTTCTCTGTTTAAAAGGCAATTACACATGTAGCCACTCCACATCATAACACCCTCCTGGGCATTAAGTGAACATTTTTGAAATGGGGCTCTGACCCTTCTTAGGAGGAAAACTTTGGCTCAAAATTTGCAGAAGACAGAAAGTACTGATTACAAAATGTCATCTCAGAAAGAAATGTTGGGGATTTAGGATCACCTCCTACCCTAGGGTCTCAATGTTGTCTTTCAACTGCAGCTAAGAGAGTAGGAGAAATACACCCTGATGTACCAATGGGTAGTTTTCCCCTCACCTCCTGAGACTTCCATATTCCTAACTATGGACAGAACCAACTGAAGTGAACTGCATTCTGTGCTTTCAACTCATGGATGTAGGATTTCAGGCCACCAGATTCCAGGTACAAAATCAAAAGCCACTTCAGATGAAGCAGAAGCTCTCCCTCTAAGAGAACCTGGTCCACCATAAGTTCCTGCTCTTTGGTTTTGACAGACACCTTCTGGTAATTAGCCAAATTAAGGACGTCACTTCTCTTTGCTCTTCTTTTATGAGTTGCTTTCGGGTATGTTAAATGTAACAAACATGTTAACAGCTATTTAATTTACTGACACCTTTACAGTAGCAACATTGTCTGCTTCACTGTAAATGACTAAATAAGCCTAGATGTTAATCTGTTTTATTTAAAGATGAAATGCCACACATACCTCTCAGTGTTTTCAATGTCTGTGGAAACCTGCCATAAATGCTGTTGAATATCTGATGGTGATGACAATGTGTCTTCTAAAATAGGTACTTCTGAGCTCTCCTCCACTTTAGTATCCAGGATCTTGGGTGGGGCACAAGGCTCTTTACCTTTAAAATATTCAAACAAATATGCACTCCTATTATTAATAAAAGTAAATTCAGATTATGTTATTGATGTTTTGGGCTTGATCTGTCATGACATAAATGAGGAAAACTTGTGAATATGAATTTGGAGCAAGAAGAGCAGGCCACACAAATCTGCTATCAGTGCTGCTATGTGGTAGTCCTACCAAACTAGAACAGGATAAATCCCACAAAGGCATACACATGTAGAGCTTCAGATTTTACTTATTAAGTATTAAAAGGTTTCCAGTTCAACTCCAGTGGCTCACGTATGAGATGAAATAAGAACAAAAGGACAAAACAGAACAAAATACATAGGGAAGTAGAATGTGCATTCTGAAAGTAACTTCAAAAAGTCTAACATTATAGAACATTGCAATCCATGCTTCCTGTTATCATTGTAGTATTAAAGAAAAGCAAAAGACAAAAATATGCAATCTTTTAATGTGATGATTTAAATAAAAGTACATAGCGGCCAACATTCTCAGCTCAATATGCAGTATATTCTGAATTTACATGCTTGCACTTGCCTAATTCGTGTTTACTTTATAAAAGGTAGTGTTTGAACTGTGTGGAGAGTTCACCTGCCTGGGCTTTTATCAGCAGATAAAATGGAGACTATGTGAGAGAATGCAAGAGTTAGGTATCGCTGGGATGTGATGGTCTCTTTTCAGACTTGCTGTGGACAGCCAGTTGGTATTCATTGCCTGTAGTGTTAAATACAGACCTGCTACAAAGTATAAGATGGGACAAATAGTTTTTGCAAGTTATCGTTTAAATGAGAAATTTCTGTTTGGAGTTCATTGTATTATTAAGAAATAAAGATTTTCCACTTCGAATTATTTCACAAAATGCAAAAAAGTATAAAAAATCTCAAAAAAAAAAAAGAAAAGAAAAAGAAAACCAAATGAAGTGTTCTAAAGGTAGAGGAAAAGAAGCTTAATTCAGTACTAATGTGAAATAGACTAGGAAATGTTTTTTTCATCTCATAATGACTGCCATTTTCCCATCAGGACAAAACTGAGTGCTTCCTCTACAGTTTGACAAAGAAAAGGAAGAATATGAACAGAGCAGTGGTTACTAACCTCACTGTCTGGAAACTAACATTACAAACCATGCTATGTCACACTTCCACATCAGTATACCTTGTAAACCTGTTTAAAAAAACCCTGGAAATTCCTGGATCTAAACAAAGATTCTCTAAATGACGATATTATGGTAAATCATTCCTTTGTAGAAAAAAAAAATAAAATCATTCTTAGTTACTTGTTTGAATGTCAAATTAGATATTATTTATACAAGAGAAGATGCTAAGTTAATATTTGCATTATTCTTTAAAATCAGTAGGAAGTCCTTCCCTGCTTTGACCTCTCTTGCCTTCTGCCTTGGAATTTAACTGTGATAATAAACAAATTATGTCCTGAACCCTTTCTCTGCTGCCTACTTTGGCATCCACTGCTAACTTCTACTTTGCCCTCTATGACCCACTTTAACCCATCAAATGATAGAAGATAACCCCCACCCAAAGTGGCCAAGGGGATATTATATTTCATACCATTCTAATTATTTTCCCTTCCTCTTCTGTCTTATTAAATTGTCTCTACAGCCCACAAGGTTTACCTTTTTCCAGTTTTCTCTCTCTCCCCACCATTGGGGAGTGTGTGAAAGGCTGTGTAGCACTCAGCTGCCTGCCAGGTTAAGCTGCAATAGCATAGCCTTCAAATTATTTTCAGTTGTTAACCACAGCATATGCCGTTATTTTAAGGTAGTTCATATTGTACAATTTTAATTGTTCATTTGTGTAAGCTTCACTATTCATCACTTTTCCCAGAAGCACGTAACACGATATGCTGCTAAGAATAATTCACTTACCACTTCTGTGCAGAAGTGGGTTGCCCCCAGAGAAACTAATTTGTCACTGATATCGGAAGGTGTAATTGGCGCAACTGGTTTTAATTAATTCTGCCATTATTTGGAATTGCTGCATTGAAACTCTCCACTGACTTCTGGTGACATACTGTCAATAACTGTCAATAACAAGCTTGTCTATAGATGGATCCTTCAGGGATGTGAGAGGTGTTTCAATGGAAACAGTAACAGTCCCAGATGAAATAATAGATGCTTTTTCCTTATTTGAGAACAGACTTCCTGGGACTGTAATGTTCTTTCTGCTAGCAAAAAGGCAAGCTCTTGCAGATTTACCAGAATGAACGACTCAGATTTCACTTTTCCAATGAAAAGAGCTCTCTTTACAGTACTTCTGTTGTACTGTGAACAATTCATGAAGCTTTCTTTGAATTTCAGAACATCTGTTCAATCACTTCGAAACAGTTAAAGCTCAGCTAATAATAAGAGCTTTGCTTGAATAATGTATATGACTCAGGCTTAACATTTCTACTACATGGTACAGACTGCAGGGAAACAAAATCTCTATAATCTTCTCACTCTTCTACCATGGGGGAGGATATCTTCTGTATTATCCACACTTAAAATAGAGAGATGAACCCTAAAGTTTAATTTCAGCTTAGTCAGTGGAGAGACTTTCCTTAATTTCAGTTGGAGTTTAATCATGCATACAGTGTTCACAGAGGTATCAACATACACTGGCTGTTTGTGCCACTTGAAGGAGGCTCTTTTTACTGTTGATGAAATTTTAATTTAAAGTTGTGTATTTTTTTGTCTCCTAGCCTCTCATTCAGCACATATTTTTACTTTTTCCATTGCCTTTGGTGTGAAATTAAATTCACTGAATTAAAAAACTCTGAAGCTGCAAACTGAATGAGGATAAAGAAGACAGAAAATGATAAGCTCAGCAAAGGTGTATACATCATCTCATCACTGTACTTCACATCTCTCACCTCTTGTGCACGCTACTGCTCCAGCAGTGACCTCTGTGATTTCTACAATGTGTGTTTACCCTTAACCTCCACCTGTGTCTCAGATAAACTTGTATAATGCAAATCCACCTATCCATCTGTCTATTATAGATTCCACATAGCTAGTAAGATATAGTTTAAACTAATGGAGCCAAATAAAATGAAAAACCCTTCACTGAATTGAGGATTTCTTTTTGTAGGCTTTCTTGTAATCTTCTAGTTATTTTAAGGAATGCATGACAAAATACATGCTGGAAAATCAAGTATTCTTTGAACTTTAATATGATACATAATAGAAAGTTATCTGCAATTTTATATCATTCTCAACAATAGCAGGAATGAGATGAGTCCACATTTACATCACAAAAGCACAGTATATTCTGTCCATAGCACACAGTTCTTCCCCATCTTATCCAAGTAGTCACAAAATTTCATCAGGAAGCCACCACCCTAGTATCCTAGCATTGCTGCCCTTCCATCCTCAGATAAGTGTACCAGTCAGTTAATTGTGACTGGACTACTTTGTTTTCTTTGGGGCTTCTAAGCAGACGTGGTAAAAAAAAAAACAAAAAACAAAACAAAACAAAACAAAAAAAACCCAACAAAACCAAGTATGTTACAAGCATTAAATAATTGTGACTGGATATAGAAACATAATGCTGGAGTGTACTTAAGAACTGTGAGGTAATTCTGAGTTTGCTCAGCATAGGATCTTGGGAACTTCAGTGATAATATAGGAAAAGGACCATCGCATTCAGCAGCTTCCATAGATAGAAATTATGTCAGCGATTTCCTCTTGTATCTGTCAGCTAAGCCAGGACTGTTTATTTAATCAGAAAAATAATCCATACTGGAAATATGCATAGTCAAGAAGGTAGACATACAGCATGTAAAGAAATAAGAGCTGAATTTTGTGAACACTTCAGAGGCGCTTAAGCTAGTTCAGAGTATCTTGCTTCCCAGGAAACTATAATTCATGTTTTAAAAAGTATTAACAAGTGTAAGATCTGTGTTTGACACTGATCCCTAAGGCACAAAACTATGTAACTCATATGATGGAGGAGGACAAATAAAGCAAAACCAAGATGGGAAGAGAAACTCCAGATCCCAGTAAAGTGAACTCATCTGTTGCTTGGCAAAGTCTGAGAAAGATTATTCTATCCAGAAATTCTGCTGGAGTGTTTTACTGATGCAGAAGAGATTTCAGAATATTTCTTGGAAGAGCCATGAGCTGCCATCTCTCATTTCTGCCATTTCTCTGGTAGGTAATTTGCTACTGTCACCTGGTTCTGGCAAAACAGCAAGGCCCTTAAAGCCATTCTGTGAGCGAATGCAGGAAGACACAGTGCTGCAATGAAAACTAGACTGTATCACTCTTTTTTTCTCATCTACAGTAATATAAATTTTAACTACTTCACCGCAGTACCGCAGATGCTCCCACCAGTGTACGACTTAACAAGAAAGGTCTGAGAAACAGAGGAATTCTGCCTTTATAACAAAATTATGTGCAATAGATACAACATATGATACTGAACAATTAGGGTGAAAAAGAGATGAGATGTCCAACGAAGTATTAACATGTATTAGTTAGTCAGAAACCCTGAGACTGTAGAAAGGAGTAAGAAAGTGTATGATCAGATAATCAAAGACTTAATGCAGGCAACAAGGTTGAATTAAGGCTACTTGGACCTGTTTCATTCTAGCAATTGCAAACTTTCTGAATGTTGAATTCTGCAGTCATAACACAACATCATAGAATCTTTTGAGTTACAACAGACTTTCAGAGGTCATCTAGTTCAACTCACCTGCAAAGAACAGGGACACTTACAGCTAGATGAGGTTGCTGAGAGCCCTGTCCAACCTGATGATAACCATACCCAGTGACAGGGCATCTGTCACCAATCTGGGCAACCTGTTCCAGTCTTATTGTAGGTGACTTCATTATATTTAGTCTAAATCTCCTTTCTTTAGTTTGAAACCATCTTGTCCTACCACCATGGACCCTGCTAAACAGTCTGTCTCTGTTCTTACAGCCCCCCTTTAGATACTGAAAAGCCGCTCTGAGGTCTCCCTGGAGCCTTCACTTCTCCAGGCTGAACAGCCCCAGCTCTCTCAGTCTGTCCTTGCAGGAGAGGCGTTCCATCCCTTGGATCATTCCTGTGTCTCTCCTCTATTTTCAGCATTGGGCTTTTGCAGTGTATGTACCTTACAAACAAATTTATTACAGTGCACTTACCTCAGCTTACTTACTGTATAACACAGGTGGAAATATTTATGTTTTTTGGCCCCAACGTAACTGTTAAATCTCAAAAAAAAAAACCAACAGACTCTCTGACTTTTCTAGCAGAGGCTGTATGACAGTAGTAAGTTAATTTAAAGCAAGTAAATAAGAATGAAATTTCTCTACAGGAAGGTTGATATATGCTATTTAGTATATATAGGAGTGTTTCTTCAGTAGGACAGAAAGATAAGGAGAGATGAGAAGATTGGTGCTGAGAAAGAGTGAAAACAGCTGAAGCTGAGGCCTTCAAACTAGCGTGGTGTTTCATAAAAGAGCATCTGTTTTCCAGCAGGGAGCATTGGCATGCTTCCTCTTGGGAGAAGATCATCAGCATCCGCTCACTGCTTTAGCTTTATCAGTTCTGTAGCTTATTTGATAATGTCTGGTTAAGAGAGCAGTTCCCCTGTTATTATTTATTACCTGCAGGTTAGTCAGAACAGCCTGCATGTTAGTCTACTTTAATCTCTATAGAAATATAAACTGGTGGAAACTTATAGGAGATTTCAAAACTCAAAAAAATACTTATCCAACAGTTTAGAGGACTAGAAAATGGAAAATATTACATCCACATGGAAACTGTTGCCTTCATAATCAACTTTCAAGATACAGCAAGAAATTAGGTGCAGGGAATAACATCCAACATGATTTAAGAATTCAGTGAACTTAGTACTGGAAGTATTGGAAATGTTCACTGTGGTACTCCTTGTGGACACAAGAAACATGTCTATTTTAGTGAAAAACTGCACAAAAACTGAACAGCTGAAAAGGTAAAAAGTGCTATACGCTATCAATAACACAATATATTTTATACTGGTGACATTATCAGCTCTTTGATTTCTAGAGATACATTTATGCACTTTGCCTACACTATAGTACCAGGCAAAACAAACAAACTAGGTTTGTTATGGCCTTGTCCAACTGAGTTATGAATACCTCCAAGAATGGAGACTTTGCATGTTCACTGTGATGACTATCACAGTGAAAAAATACCTGTAACCAGAACTTCTCAAGTTGAATGATGCCTCTACAATACTTCCAAGCATTGTAAATATCTAGGAATTTCATGTATAAAGGACAACGTTCTGCTGGCTATGTTCCACAATTCAGTTCAATGTGTTAAAATCTCTAGCGATTTTATCATTTTTGCCTATTACGATTTTTTCCTCAAAGAATGTCACAAAAAGTTGAAGACAAGTTACTGTAGTTATTTCTATGGATTAAGGATAAAAATTAACTCCACTCAGAAAGGGCAGAACAGCTACCTTCTTTATAGTCAGATGAGGTACGAGTGCATATCATAGCAGAAGTACTGCTGGATAGGAAAAGAGCTGGCTCATGTCGTAGTGGTGTAGTTTGTTTTATTAAACTTCAGACATGGGACAGAAGTTTAGCTTAGGTTAATCATGTTGACTTCATCCAGAGAAAAAGGGGATATAGGCACACTGGGGTTACTCAGGTCACCTCAAACTACATTCTGCTATTACAGAAAGTGCCAAGCCAATGCTAGGAAATGCAGTACATTTTGTCTAAAAAAAAAAAAAGATGACAGAATCACAGAACTGTAGCGTTTGGAAGGGACCTGTAGAGATCACTGAGTCCAACCTCCTGCCGAAGCAGCTCCCTAGCCCAGGTTGCACAGGTAGGCGTCCAGGTGGGTCTTGGACGTCTCCAGAGAAGGAGACTCCATCACCTCCCTGGGCGGTCTGTTCCAGGGCTTTTTCACTCTCACTGTGAAGAAGTTCCCATGCGCATTTGATGATTCATTTTAGAAGCTGGTATATAGCAGCTCTGTTAATTCTGCCTCTTCAAATTTTATAGATTTCATTTTGACTTCAGAAAAATGATAAGAAGTTCAATTTAGCAATTATAAACATCTAATTATTATTTTCATAATATAAAGTACCACTGTCTAGATATAGAAAATGCATTACAGGACTTCTCTGGAAATGCATAAAGTTTATCACAGAACAAGAACTTTGACTTATCTTTACCTGGTATATTCTGCTGAGATACTATCTGGGAAAAGAGTACTTACAAGGAGACCAGACATAATCCCCAAGCTATTGACTGACCTGTTCAGTAAATTATTTCCATTTCTCCATTTTACTTTCGATATGGTCAACATGGTCACTGTGCTTAAAGCACTCGGTTTCTGTTAACTGCATTATTTATTTCCTAAATGTCAAACAAAAATTTTCATAACAATATAGTTATCAGTTTGATCAGAATCATTCTGCTTAATTTAGAGAACTCTTCAAGTTATTTATTAGTTATTATAGTTACATAGTATATTTCATTCATCAGCAGCTAATTATAGATGGGCCAAAAAATAAAACAGGCAAAATATACACTGCGTGTAAAAGAGCAGTTGGGAATCAGGACTTCTATGACAGAACTCTGGCAGATTCAGCCTGAAAGGCAAGTGTGGCTAAAGCAGCCAACACACTACATCACATTGCTGGAAACACAGCACCAGTCAGCTCTGTCAGAGATCACCTTACACAATTCCTAGGAAGCCCACTTGAGAGATGGCACTTGAGAGTCATCCAAAATACTTGAGAGTATTAGTATGACAGTATTAGCTCATTATTATGAAATGCAAGGTGAACTTCATCAGCACTATAAGCCCTTGGCATGTTCTTGCACTTTCTTTGTCAGAGTTGGAGAGGTGAATGCTGTCCCGGCAGTATTCTCCAAGACACTAGAGCACTTGAATTTGTGTAAAGTAAATGGTGAGTGCAATGGCTTCTTTAGGCAACACCTAACATATGAGTTAGGGGATACATCCATCCAGGTAATAGTTTTTGGAGGTGAATAAGTTTTTTTTTTTTTTTTTTTTTTCAGAGAGTACAAATTTCACTTCATTTGAACCAGTAGGGAAGCTTTAACTCTGTAGAGTCTTGGATCTGTCAAGGCTTAACTATCTATGCACATAAGACACAAAGACGACACTCTCAAGGGTCTGTTCAAATGTATTTTGCTTAGGGACACATTAGTTGTTTTCTCAAAGTTAACTCTTGGGAATAAAACTATTTCTGTGGTAAAACTGAAATAATGAAACACAATAAACATATACTGCAAAAATAACAGAAATCTTCAGTTTGATTGATTTTAAATCGTTATGCAGCCTGTGTTGCAGGCCAAGCTTCTTGATTCCTTCCATTATAATTACTAAACATGACTTCAACTACAGTCTGGCTAGAAGGATCGTTCTATGAAGAAAAACGTGGAGACGAGGCTTTCTGGCTATAGCTTCTGTAAAGCTCTAACCCCAACTATAACCCTAACAAAACTAACACCTGTAAGTGCTGAAACTTGACCTGAAATAAAACATAGTGATATACAAGATATTTGTTTCAAAACCTTTCTTTTTGCAGTAGTTACTTTCATGACTAAGACAGACTGGCTTCACTGTGAATTAATTACAGTGAAAACTTTCTAGTTTGGGACCACTCTAATGAAAATAAATACAGACTTCAAAACTATAGGGACATCAGGGATCCATGCCCGATATGACTGACTTCTCTATGAATTATGATAATGAAATGGAAATATCTAAAAAGCTTCAGTGGAATAACTTGTCTTACAGTTTGGTGCTTTGTCTTTCACGAATACTCAAGCATTCCCTGAAAGACTGTTCATTTGTTTAAATCAGCGCCTGTGTGTTTGTGCAATTTAATACCTTTTCGATGAAACTGCAGGGATCCTAGCAGGCATATGGACTTGAGCATTTCTGTTGTGTACATTTCTAAGCAACACTGCAACTGGATATATAGTCTACAGATTTCAGGATGAATTTCACCATCTTCTGGGCTGCAATAAAAAAGGAGAAAAATTTTAGTTAGATGTGTGACAGGAAAAACCTGAAAGTCATCAATTCCACTTCCTTACTGCTGCAAACAAGCGTATCATAATCTGCTTCACAAACTACTAAGTATATGATGAAAAAAGCTGTTTCTGCTGAACTATATTTACAACTTTACAGCAACATGATGCTGTGGAAGAAGTTCCTTCCCACAGAATGAGGGTTGGAACTAAATGACTTTGGGGTCCCTTTGAACACAAGCCATTCTGTGATTCTATGAATGTTTCAGCTCTATAAAGCTCTGCACTTAAAACATCTAAACTGACTTGTCTTTGCTAAGACTGCACGGTCCTTATTTTCTTTGGATTTTTATAAAAGATACTTATTATCAAATAAGTGTCTGAGTTCTCTCTTTCTCTTTTGAATCTTTGATGATGTATTTCCTGGTAATACCTAAATACTCTTTTGCCATCCAGTTGCAGTTACCCTGGATCCTGATGCAGCTGCACAAGGAAACTGCAGGGCCATTTTCACAGTTACAGCTGAGGTTACATAGGATGGACCAATTACAACTAATCAGTTGTAATCCACTGGATTCTACAGTTTCTGTCTGAGACAAAGGGATGAGACTGGACACTTCTCTGCAGTGTGTGGTGGTGATATGATAAGGGGAAATGGCCACAAACTGAAGCATAGGAAGTTCTGCACAAATGTGTGTGGGAACTTCTTCACAGTGCAGTGACGGAGCAGTGGCACAGGCTGCACAGAGAGGTGGTGGAGTCTCCTTCTCCGGAGATGTCCAAGACCCACCTGGATGCCTACCTGTGCAACCTGGGCTAGGGAGCTGCTTTGGCAGGTGGTTGGATGAGATGATATCCAGAGGTCCCTTCCAATCCCTACAGTTCTGTGATTCTGTGAATTCTGTGAATTTCCTTTTCTCCCAACATTTAAAATATCAGCCATACTGCACTGTGAGGAGAATGGGAAGTTAAAGGCTTTTTTTTTCTTTCAGAAAAACTGTCTTTCCAGGGGTTACCTGTAGTAACAATTTTGAAAACAGGAACTGTAATCTCATTTCTCCAATTTGCTCTGGACAATATGAAAATAATTTACCCAGATTCAGGATACAGTTCTCAAGCACACCTGTAAAACTGCACATTAAATTTCACTTTTGTAGGCTGAGAATGATGCATTGGCATAAACATACCGCTTTTTAAACTCACTGTTTCTGTGAGTGCTAAAGAAGTCATCTACCCAGTTATAACATCAGAAATTGGTTTTCAGTGCCCTCTACTTTCAACAGGGGAGTAAATGTTAAGATGGGAGAGTCAGCATTTTGGCCATTAATCTTCAGATATGATGAAATGACAAATGATGCTTTCACAATAATAAGAGTTCTGGAACTCTTTACACTGATTTAATTTCCTATGAATAAACTAATACTTAAAAAAATGTTCCTGAAAACAAAATAAAATTATACTCACAGATTTCCTCCCGGGAACCAAAACAGCTTACCTCCCCAGTTATTTGTAGCAATACTAGACTGAGTTGACATGTTCCAATAATTTCTTAATCTAGACCAATCTAGAACAAAGACTTTGAGACCTACAGCAGAGAAGGTCTATTTAGAACAGTAAAGTAGGTTCTTTCTGACTAAAGGTAAGAGGTAACTATTTATGCTGGGATACACAATTCAGTTAAAATATTAAGTCCAGATCTTTTGTCAGGATATCTTAGAAGAAGTCTTAGAATCTGTGTTTTAAAGACGACCCTGTCAGTTTGTGCAGATACAATTTCACAGGAGCTCTATTCAAATGAAACTCCTGTATTTGAGATTCATGATTATTTCTGATGAAGAAAATCAGACATGGCCTAGAAAGTATGTTCCATCTGCCACTTAGTAACACTAAGGAAGAAAATGCTCAGATACATTCTGGATTAAGAAAACAGAAAAAGCCAATATAAAATGGACCTTGGATTAACTCTATGCCTGCGGCTCAATGGGCAGGATTAGGGAGAAGTCTGAGGAACATTTGATGCAAGGACTTACCATAATCTGCCTACAATGAGGGAAAAACTGTGTGGTTTTCCTCAAGAGTTACTGTCCATCCCAGTGATATGAGAAATCAAATGGGATAGTGAAGATTTCAAGAACTGTCCAGAAAGACTTTTAGCACTTCCACGGTTCATCAAGGAAGACTACCAATGTTTGTACATGCTAATGAAAATTGTTAAGAACCACAGTAGTGGTAACTTCACTGAAGAATGCTTACTCATGCAAAAAATGCAGCCAAAAAAGAAGGAAAAAAAAAAAAAAAAAGAGAGAGAGAAGGCTGGAAAAGACTGAAAAGAAACCATACTGGGCTTAGTAAAAAAGGACAAAGGAAGATGGGTCCCAACTCCTGGTCTGTTACAAGCAGAAATCATCAAAAAGATAGGAAACAATGAGCACACATTGCAGTTACTGTGGATTGTGTTGCTTTAGGACTGTATAAATGTTAATAAACCTGCCCACCAAAGGTGCTTTACCTTCTTTGGCTAGACTGTAATATGAGCAATTCTTTTCAGTCACATCCAATTTTCTATATCTAAACTGACAACTGTATTTGCTGAAAAATTGAACCATATGTGCAGTAGGATTCTTTGCCTCAGTGTTGATACAGAATAAAGCTATTGGTGCAGAATAAGAAGCAATCCCTCCCTCCCCACAGATGCTTTGAAGATACATTTTCAGATGCTTGCTCTAATATTTCTTCCTATTCTAAGTGACTCCAGCTCTAAAAATGTTTGATTCTCTTCAATCCCATAATATTTTTCCTGAAAAAATCACTACCTGACATTACTTTTTATTCTTTCACAGTCAAGTGCTCCATTGCATATGAAAAAAAAAAAAAAAAGGATATATTTGCTAGAAATGGATTCTTTTTCAAATCTCACATTATTTTCAAAGGATATGAACATGAATATTTTCAGCAACTGCATAAACAGTAGTTCAACAATTTAGAATGCTAATTCTGAAACTGAAAATGATGCTTAGGAGCAACAGCAATATAACAGACACAAATATGCACAAAATTACTCTGAGATAAACTGTATAATTCTTAAAATCCGTACATAATTGAAGACTCCTCACACACTTAGCATTTCTACTAGATACTTTACAATATTTTATAGTACTTTTTATTCATAGATTCATAGATTCATAGATACATTAGGTTGGAAAGGACCTACAAGATCATCTAGTCCAACCATCCTCACACCACCATCCCTACCCATCAAGCTACTAAATCAAATCCCTCAGCACCTCATCTAAACGCTTTGTGAACAGCGCTAGGGATGGTGCCTTAACCCCCTCCCTAGGCAGGCCATTCCAGTGCCTGACCACTCTCTCAGAGAAAAAATTTTTCCTCAAATCTGATCTAAATCTTCCCTGGCGCAACTTGTTGCCATTCCCTCTTGTCCTGTCATTAGTTACCTGGGAGAAGAGGCCGACCCCCTCCTCACCACAGCCTCCCTTCAGGAAGTGGTAGAGTGCAATGAGGTCTCCTCTGAGCCTCCTTTTCTCCAGGCTAAACAATCCCAGCTCCCTCAGCCGCTCCTCATTAGACCTGTGCTCCAGACCCCTCACCAGTTTTGTTGCCCTTCTCTGAACACGCTCCAGGGCCTCGATGTCTCTCTTGTAGTGAGGGGCCCAAAACTGAACGCAGTACTCGAGGTGCGGCCGCACCAGAGCTGAGTACAGGGGGATGATCACCTCCCTGCTCCTGCTGGCCACACTATTTCTAATACAGGCCAGGATGCCTTCATTGTCCTCCCCCACCTGGGCACACTGCCGGCTCGTGTTGAGCCGAGCATCAACCAACACCCCCAGATCCTTTTCCTCTATACACTCCTCAAGCCATTCTGCCCCAAGCCTATAGCACTGCATTGGGTTATTGTGGCCAAAGTGCAGGACCTGGCACTTGGCCTTAAATCTTGCATTATCTTATAATAATATAGATAAAGATAATAATATAGATTATAATAATATATGTAAAGATAATATCTTATCTTGCATTAATCCATAGAACTCCTTCTAGTTTAAAAAGGTTAAATCTCAACAGTCTCTGCAGTTGTGTTTGCTGTTTCCTTCATTTTAAAGGAACATATATATTATGTGAATTGTACTCATTTGATCTGTAATCACTTAGCTGCTGAGATGGGCAGCTCTCTGCATATGCAACAATCACAAATTTAACGCCAATTCTTTTCAAATGGGCAGATGGTAAGAGCAGTTTCCACTGTAATTATACTGGTATTAGCAAAGAAGATAAAACACATACAGTCCAGATTTAAAGCTGATTTGTTTTAGTATAAATCAGGAGTAGTTCTTTTGAAGAACATCGTTATTTCTGAACAACACTAGCATATTCAAGTCCAGTATCTAGCAGCTTTGTTTCACATTTATGGCTCCTGATGATTTCACCATTTTCTGTAAGTTGCCACAAAACTGGATGAATCTTAATTTAGAGTAGGATTCTGATTTTTGCTGTAAGATGCAGTCTGAGGAGTAAATGTAACTTCCTAAAATTCATCTAACCAACTACAGCACAAACATCTAGCAAAATAATGCATAACCAGAACACGCCATGTTTTCTTCCTCTGGAATACGGTTCTAACTTTCTAAACTTTAGATTATATATACTTGTTTCTATTTCTCTAATAACTAAGAAGAATACAATACATATTTAGATAATAAAAGGACTCATGGGGGTTTTTATTATTTTGATTTTCCTCACATTTTGCATATGTGTGCATGAACACTGTTTTCCAGTTCAGCACCATGGAATTACCACATTTGTATGCAACTTTTTTTCCCCAATCACACAGAATTATTGGAATACAGTAAATAATTTCCTCTGAGCTACCCTTACCAGTAATGGGTTACAAAGCATTTGAGTTCTGCATACTTGCCAGAATCAACATCCAGATCCAAAATTTAGTGTCCAAAAATACTGCTCATTTCACTCAATAACTAAACCCCTTGAGAGCCAATGTCCCAGTATACAGTGAAGCATGTTGAAGTGCCTGACTTTCCTGAATGCCTAAACTTATCTTCCTGAGAAAGACTTTCTGTCCTAAATATATGTACTTAAACAACTAGTAATGGACAAGCGAGGCATTTATTTGCATGTTCCACCTGTAGGACATTGCCTCCTAATGTTCTTTGCACAAGGTGGAAACCACACAAAATAAAGCTGCTGCAGACGGCAACAATTCAGTCACAAGAGCACTTTCTTATAACTAGACACAGGTCTACAGATACACTCTTCTCTCTTACCCAATTTAAGCTAATCCATGTATTTCTACTGAAAATGATTCTTTGAAGATTATCACTACCAGAAGTATGGGAACTTCTTGTCAGTAAATCTCTTGAGGAAGATTTAGATAAAACTGGATTATTATATTTTCTCTGTGTTGTTTCAAATGTTAAAAATTCTTAAGATTTGTCATGAGTCATCATCATCATGGGACCTTTCCTTATAATTTTCAAGGGATTTCTCCCTTTCCTTTGTCACTGGGAGTGAGATTGAGGGCTTTAGCACATGTATAAGAAAACAGAATGTCCCTTAGACTGTTATTTAATCCCTGAGAAGAAGAAATGTTGAACATCCTTCTATAGAAATTCTTCAGCCTTACTGGCAGAATTTTTAATTGTGCACACTAAGAAACTAGCAACTATACACAAGAAGACTGGCCTGTAAGTCAGTTTGAATTTATCAGTGGCTTCCTATTCACAAATAAGCTGGAACAACAATTGGGAGACACATTAATAGGTATTTTCATTGACTATTTTGTTGTAAATCTCATATATTCTTCTGTAAACTCAAATTTCTGAACAGCATAAAAATATGAACTAGAAGCACCTCTGATATGTACATTTTCAGATCTCTTCTTGTTTGTTTTTTTTTTTTTTTTCAAGAACATGGAGTGTCTGTAATTGAACAGCTGGCAAAAATCTTCTCGCACTTGCAAATCAGAATAACAGAAGTGATACCCAAGAAAAATATTTTTAAATATTTCCAGGCTACTACCCTTACTAACAGCCTGAAACAGGTTAATTAATATTTAACTGCAATACTGACCACAAGCATTCCATTCACTTCCAACCAAACAATTCTCTCCTTTGCATGCATATAAGCCTCACTTTTAACTCTGAAAGCCACAGGTTCAGATGCCAACATACATAAAGATTTCTTTTATAATCCTTGATATATGTTCTGTGTTGTTCTTTTAAAGTATTTCCAATTTCACCTCTTAGTAATTTCCTATGCCTCTATGTCCAAGTTGTGAGACATGTCAAACGGGGGGCATAATTTTTAGAATGCTGATTACAGATTAATTATTGAATAGATATATATACCAATTGGTATTCATATATACAGAGAAATTCATGCAAATTTGTATTGTTATCCCCAAACTTGCTATTACTCTCACTTCAGTTTCAGTCAATCCACCTAATTTCTTAATGAAGACCACTTAAATATTCAAAAGAAATTTCATAATAATACAATCTCATATAACCACTGTGATAAATTGTGTTGCCACTGTTTCATAACCTCAACTGTCGCACAAGAACTATCACAGCACTGAGCACCTGCCCATAAGCCAACAGCCTCACCACTGGCATTCAAGCACAGCTGTCACAAGAAAGGAATCATGCTCACTTCCTTCATCCACCATAGAACAGAAATCTCTTGGCTTCTCTGTGTCCACTGAGGTAAGACAAACAAGTACTGATAGCTTTTATAGAATTTGTACAGTCAGTGCTTCTTGGGGCTACTTTCCCTGAGAGGGCTGCACTGCTCCCTGTCAGGATGAATGCAATGGACGGCCCCTGTGGGGAGGAACCAAAGGGAGACTGTATGGACTGCTACTACGCAGAGACAGCCCACTGACTGATCAGTGAAGCTTCAAGGCACATGTGTTCCCACATTATGAGGAAGGGGAAATCTGCCTAAGAAAGTATTTTGCATATAGGGTACATGCAAATAGGCACGTACAAGCTGGCATACAGCTAAATGACTATAGCAGGCTTCACTCCAACCCCATCTTCACTAGAAAACTGTAGGCTTTGATTTGCATGTGGAACTAAGAGAATGGGTTCCTTCACACAAAGCATGTTGTTCCTTTTTTGGGGGGGAGGGAAGGAGTGTAATTCTTCTTAATAACACAGGTTCTGTATGAAGGAAAGGAACATGGCTACCTTATTGCTCTAAACAACCATACTTCCTTCCATGAGGTCTGTACAATTACTTACTTGATGTAGAAACACTTGCTGATTGTCTAAGAAAAGTGGCTTAAATTTTCATTTTTATTTTCCCTCTGCTAAGTTATGTTTATTAAATATTTTCTAATATCCTGTCCCTTCCTTACTAGGAATTTCTGTCGCTATCAAATGAATACAATAGCACCAGGGTGCCACAGCACAGAACTCCAAGAAATTCATGTTACTATCGCAGCCACACCTCTGCAGTCTGGCAGCTCTGATATCTACAAGCACTGAAAGTACTTACAAAAAAGAAAATGCTAATGTTTGTTTAAAAGCCGTTAACTTCATCTGTGTGGCTCATTAGGCTGCTACTGAAATCATAAGCAACTTTTTTGTAAGTATGACTAAAATAGATCTATAATATCATTATATTTCTTTTCTATTTTGACCACTGGTAAAATTGATGTTTTTCTTTCTATAAAATTCTGACTTTTATAAAGTTATTCAACTGAATGTGTTTATGAAGTACTATCAAGAAGGGGAATGTTTTTTTTTTCCTAAGCTGATATTAAAGTAATACCTATAGAGGGAGCTCTCATACCAACCATTATATTTTCTACCTCTTGTAGGAACGGTGAATGCCTCTTTGAATAACCATTTTAAGACACAAGATACGTTTCCCTCCTTAAATGGAGGGAAGGTAAAGAAAAAGGTAAAGAGTTAATAAAGAAAAAAGTAAAGTGTGAAAACACTTTATATTTTTCAACTCCAAGGAAACATTTAATTTTTTCCTTTTCAAAAATTTTGACAGATGATTTTATTCTACAGTCAAAACGTTTGTTAGAACTGGACAACACTTTCAGGCTTTTCTGAATTGCTACTGGTATACAGCACTCACAGTTCCATTGAAATGACTGAAATTTAAGACTGCTAAAACTAAACAAAGTTTCTGCTATAAATCTGAATTTAACTTAAAAGCCTTAGTCACAGCAGAGCATGTGACTTGCAGAGAACTACTTTGCTACTCCTATCAGCAGCAACATTTAAAAATGCATGCAAATGTATTATATGTGGTTAAAAAATAAGCTAATTATCAAAAGTATTTGATACACCTTTTGGGAAAGCACTGACAGATGACATACTTTAATATACAGCAAAGTATGATTCTAATGAACAGTAACAGTAGAGGTAAAGTATTATGAGATGAACTACCTACATATGTAACAAGGAATATGCATTTTGGATATATCACCTCAGTTAGAAGAAAATAAGCCTTTGGCAAATAAAAAGTGAAAATGAACTGATCACATCAACGCGGTGCTCCACAGTGCAGCTTAGAAATACGTATCAGCTGCAAACAGTGCTGTAAGATCAACCTCAGAGATTACAGTTCTGCTAGAAAATAAAGTGTGACATACACTGCAGAAAATAAATGCTTATTTTCTTTTCTTGCTGAGGGCAAGCAGCCAGAGGCTCCTCTTATTATGATTCAGGTGCAACTTAAGCTGCCTCTGCTCTTCTATCTTAAGCACATCATTTACTTTTTTATAACATAACAATTCATGCCTTTGAGTGTAAGTAGAAAAGTCAGTTGAGTATGTTTTCCTTTGTACAGATCTTAAGAAAACATTATTTGTGTTCCTCTCATCTGCTAGGGTTATTATTATTTTTCTTCTAAAATACATGTATTTCATGCACATTGCTGCCAGTTTCAGTACTGTATGTTGTTTTTATGTTCTACTAATGTGCTGTAATAATGTGATGTCAGTGCTGCACAACATCTCAGCCCAGCCATAGGAAGGACAAGGCTAGGTCTAGTACACCTATAAATAGTTGATAGGTTGCTTTTATTGAATTGTTGTTTTGAAGCAGTTACTATCTTTAATAGTTCTTCAGTTAACAGAAGGAAGTTTTCACGCCAGATTCTGGTTAGTTGGAGAAGGGAAAATCTGTGGGATTTGTTCTGGTTATACAATAGTATTAGTAGAACAAAGACTCAACACATTATCTCATATCACTGAGACATTTCTAACTCCAAAATTTACAGAAGTTTAGATATTTCCAAGCTCAAATAGTTTACCTAGAACAGTATCAGTAGGAAATACCCTTTTTTAAAAAAGTTAATTAATTAATAAATTAATTAAAAAATTCTTCCATAGACATTACCTTAACACCAACAGCCATATATTGTCTGGTCTACACAACTCACCCTCCTCTTTTAGAAATATTCCTGAAGGAAAAATTGAGGGTTATTTTTTTTTCAAGTCTACCTTTTTTTTCCTTTTTTTTTTTTTTTTCACTTGAAGTTCTAGAATTCTTTTGAAAATTCACTATATGAAGTACTAGAAATGCAGCAACCTTGCCTTTAAAATGAATTTATTAATTGCTCTTTAACCACTTCAACCTGGACAGGTTGGAAAGTTGCTCAGAGCCTGGTCCATCCTGGCCTTGACAGTCTTCAGGGTCAGGGCATCCACCACGTCACTGGGCAACTCGTTCCAGTGCTTCATCACTCTCACTCTAAAAGACTTTTTCCTTATATCCAGCCTAAATATACGTGACACTCCATAAGTTTGAAAACATTTCCTCTTGTACCATCACCACAGACTCTGCTACAGTCTGTTCCATTCTTTCCTGTAGATCCTCTTTAGATACTGAAAGGCTGCTATCAGGTCACCTTGGATACTGATGAGAAGTAAATTAATACAGGTCTATCCAAACTTTTCCACCAGGAGACAAACTGCTTATTATCATTTGACAGAACTTAAGCCTAAGTAAAGCAGCACTAAAATTCCTCCACTATATCATTAGGCAAGGTCATGCATAGTAGATGGAGGTGACAAGAACTTGGGGACTGCAGGTTGGCTTATGTGAGTGGTGGTTTGGGGCTACCCTATATGGGACACAGACAATCCCAGCAAGCTCCACAACAGTTCTGCTGCTGGGATACTTCTGCGACCATACGTCTAATGCGTAATGCCTCATTGAAAACTTATTTCAAATGGGGCAGAATACAGCATAGAAGAAAAGGAGTGAGAAACAAGAGAACATCAAGGTCAGAGAAAGAAGGAGGAGCTTCTCCATGGCAGAACAGACATTCCTATAGCCTGTGGAAAGGAATCCGCCAGAGCAGATTTATCCTGCACTCCATGAATAATTCCATGCTAGAGCAGATTGATATTTCTGAAGGAACCGCCACATGTGGAGAGCCCTTACTGGTGCAGATTTTTCTAACCAGTACTGCAGCCCTTGGAGGAGACCATGCTGGAGAATAGGAAAAGTGGGAAGAGGAAGAAGCAGCAGAGAAGGAACTGTTATGGAATGATTATAATCCCGTAGCTCTCATCCTTTGCCATATGCTTCTCAGGGGATGGTGTGAGGAGTAGTGGAGGACTGAAGCTGAACATGGCAAAGTGAAGAGAAAAAGTGTTGCCCTAATGTTTACCTTTTTATCAGGCCTGTCACTGAGGAGGGGCAGTGTCAAGTTAGACAAAAGCAATCTTTAACTGAGTTCTCAAGTCAGTCTTGCCTAGCTCTAGCCTGATCTGGACCAACAATCTGTCTTGATGTCTCACTACCTAAAATAAAATACCAGACACTATATATAAAACATAAATCCAGACCATAGCACAGACCTTTCAGAAAACATATGTGATAACCAAGAAGGATACAGTTAGATTAACTGAATGGGAAGCAATTTTCTAGTTTCCCAGAGAAATTCCAATTAAGCCTTGTCAGCTTCTGCAAGTTATCCTCAATTTAGTTTGTGATAGAACAGTAGTGAGAGCAAAGACAGGTCTGCACCAGTCCACAGGCTCAAACCCAATCACCATATGGACTCCTACAACTTTAAAATCATAGAATCATTAAGGTTGGAGAGAGCAATAAGATCTGGTCATCTAGACAGATGAAACTCATGATGTCTATGGATTCCTCCTCTGATCTGAAGCTTCCAAGTCCTTTAAAATGTTCCTTAATGATTTGTTACTCATTATGAAGCGTTATAAACTTTATCTTTCAAAAGTCTGCAAAGGCTAAATATTAAGAAGTCATATCTACACTCACTTATTAATAGTTGGGGAGCACGTGAATCTTTGACAACTATTAAAACAAGTATCTCTTGGGGGATGGTTTATTTTTCTGATTGGTGCAGACACCAATCACATTCTCCCAGATGGGTCGAATTTCCCAGATAGGCTTCAAAACGGATGCAGTGCTTTGGGTACTTGGTGCTGTAGGATTTTCATAATAAACCATTACCATACATGATTTAGAAGGAACTCTGCTGCAGGCATTGATGCCATCTGCTGTTGACCATCCTCAGGACATCAAGCCAGATGACTGGTTTGAATTATGACACTTCTCCCTTTTTTTCCTGTCTCCAGTAACTTTGAATATAAATTTAAAAAATAATTTTCCAAAGGACATTCCACAAAGCACTTGTACGGTCTGAATAACTTATCTATTTGTAACAAATTTCAGTGTTTCCATATTTCAGAATAACAAAAAAAACCAGATCAGATTGACATAGGAGTAAAACAAGAAGTAGTAAGGAACAATGTATTCATATTTCCTCCAAACAACAACAAAAAAGAAAACAGAGAAAGAGAAAATATTTTATTAGCTCCACAATGTGACTGCTGCATTGGAAGCAGTGTAAATCAGAAGGAAAACAGTCCATCAAGCAGATTACTACTACGTAAGGTAATATTTGAGATGCTGCATGCATCAAATGCTTCTATAAGTGCTCTGAATAATAAAAAAAAGCCTTCCATTTGAAATAGAAATTGTAGTGTAATGAAAGTATCTTACATAGCCTCACCATGTATTTCACAGATCCAGTCTGTACAAGCAGTTAAGTTAAAAATCACAGCTGAGAGACTGAGAAAGCCTGAATGTGTCAAAAAAAAAAAAAAAAAAAAAAAAAAAAGGAAAAAGAAATAGCTTCCTAGAAGGTTTAAATTTATATAAGGAGAATTTTTTGAAAAACCATCTGTTGCTAGAATGTGTTCAGAAAGCAGTATTATAGCAGAAGGTACTTTGCATATTTTCACTTCAAATTTTTTGATTCCGCTTTAGTCTCCATTTCACTTTGCAGATTGGTAATACATTTTTTTCACTCTGAAATGACTATTTCTGATCAGAGATGCCTGTGCAAAGTCTTCCTTGGGCATCCAGTATTCTGCATTAACTGCTGCACAGATGCATTAGTAATTTCCACTTGAACAATAAAAAAGGAATAGCAAGGCCATATGTACACTGTTTTGGTAAGTCTGCAGCTAAATTAAATGCCCCAGAACTTGTGGAAGTAATTGGAGGTTGCTGTATAAACATGGCACATTTTAGTATTTTGCCTTTTAAACATTTCCCATACTGGCAAAGTTATCAACAGTTCATTTGCAACCATCTCTCCCGCCATGATACAGGTACAAAGCATCAGCTTTTCTTTGCTTATTCACTTCGAACTTGTTCTGCTAGGAGAAGGCAGCTTCTACAACAATTCTGAGTACATAATTTAGCACAATATGACAGCATTTGAATTCTTATACGAAGTCCACAGGCAAGAAATCAATTGTTCATGTGCAAGTAAATGAATCTATTTCTTCTCCTATAGATAAAAATGTAGAAAATCTAAACATATATCTGCAAGTGTATCCAGCAAAGATACAGCATCCAGGGGCACTGTGTTTAACAGTGGAAACACTTCAGTATATGCTTAATTTTATGAATTAAATGAATTTGCACAGTATTTAATTGACAGCACTGGAATTATTCCTGGTGAAGGAATGCTTAATTTGATGCTATGAACAGTTGAGACTTAATGGTTTGATAATGATTTCAAATATTTAATTATCGTGGGACAGAACACATCTACAGCTGGACACTCTGTGATTCCTGGGTTAGCTGTAATGGAATCCTACATATGTATGACACACAAGTGTGCTAATGGAGGACCTGGGGGTGTGGGTTGATGCTCGGCTCAATATGAGCTGGCAGTGTGCCCAGGTGGCCAAGAAGGCCAATGGCATCCTGGCCTGTATTAGGAATAGTGTGGCCAGCAGGAGCAGGGAGGTGATCATCCCCCTGTACTCAGCTCTGGTGCGGCCGCACCTCGAGTACTGTGTTCAGTTTTGGGCCCCTCACTACAAGAAAGACATCGAGGCCCTGGAGCGTGTTCAGAGAAGGGCAACAAAACTGGTGGGGGGTCTGGAGCACAAGTCTTACGAGGAGCAGCTGAGGGAGCTGGGATTGTTTAGCCTGGAGAAAAGGAGGCTCAGAGGAGACCTCATCGAACTCTACCATTTCCTGTAGGGAGGCTGTGGTGCAGAGGGGGTCGGCCTCTTCTCCCAGGTAACTAATGACAGGACAAGAGGGAATGGCCACAACTTGCGCCAGGGAAGATTTAGATCAGATTTGAGGAAAAATTTTTTCTCTGAGAGAGTGGTCAGGCACTGGAATGGCCTGCCTAGGGAGGTGGTTGAGGCACCGTCCCTAGCGCTGTTCACGAAGCGTTTAGATGAGGTGCTAAGGGATTTGATTTAGTAGCTTGGTGGGTAGGGATGGTGGTGTGAGGATGGTCGGACTAGATGATCTTGTAGGTCCTTTCCAACCTAATGAATCTATGAATTTATGACTTAAAGTATGGCAGCTCACTCTTTTGGAATCCTGTTCCAATACTGATCCCCTGTAGCCTGGGATCCAGAATGGAGTGCTGAATGCAGAAGTCGGGTCTAAATGGAAGCCAAACCACCCCAAACCTGCAACCTGCTCCAGGCCTACACCAAGGCTTTGAGTAGGTGAAGAGTTTAACAGGTCAAAACCAGACTGCTAAAAACAACATGGCACTGTGCTCTTCTGCATATTGCTGTGTTTTACCTGCCTAAAAGACACAGAAGTCATAACAGCAAGGACTAGAATGCAAACTCTGATTATGACCAAGGCATTTCCTTAAATACTTTTCAGTATTTACCTACACTGGTACCTCTTAAAGCTGAAGCAGAGTGAAGCCTCTGCACCACATTGCTCCCTGGAGCACTACCCCAGCTGGGCGGGTGATAACAATGTGCCCTCCTTTCCCTGCAGTTACCTCTCTTTTCCATGTCGTTCCACAGGGGAAAAGCTACAGGGCTATGTTCCTGCCTGACTGCAAATAAATAGAGTGATGAAGATGATGTCTGTTCTGCCTTCATCTTCCACTTTTGCTTGGCAGTAGTCTGGAAGTCTGGGAGTTTTTTTTCTGAGACAAGAACTAGCAATCTAAAAGTAAGTTGAGTCAATTTTAACTTTGGTTTAGAAGAAAGTGGTGGCTGCCTTTGTGTACTGTCAGGAGCCCAAAACTGTCAGTGTGTGACAGTGTGCTCTGAGGATGTTGGTGCCTACAAGATCAGCCTTTTCAGAACTTGGACAACGAAGACTGCCCCACTTCTGCCTGCTGATTACGCTTACCCTTAAGCAAGGTGCTAAGTCCCCCTTCCACTCCATCAAAATAACATGACTTTGTGTCACTGCACATGTAGAACTTTCAGGTTTTTTTTAAATTGTTGCTCTGCACAGGGAAGTAAATACTAAATGAATTTTTACGTACATCTGCCTTGGCTGATTCTGGCCCCCAGTTGTGAAAGGCAGATCTGTAAAGCGACATATTAACACTTTGTCTATTGAAGTCTGCACTGCCTCTGAGAGAGCAGCTCCGACGACAAAGATATAAAGGAAAACTGGGACTGTGGAGGCTAGCTATTTTGAGAACCCTAGTTTTTCTAAGTAACCTCGTATTCTTCTTCGCAGTTTGCTTTCAAAGATTTCCTTATTGGAACTTCAGGTATCTGATTTAAATGATTTCTTTTTCTTCTTGCAACTTAAATTGAGTAAACATTGTATTATCAACAAGAGAATTCATTTTAACTCAGTTCCATTGGAAATGGCCTTAGGTTTTCAATGCCTTTCTATTACTTTAGGTGCACAGGTTTAGCTATAAACTTAAGGACAATTAAAATGTAGTGAGAGCAGTGTCCATGAGTCTTATTCTTCTGAGAGGAGAAAGCTATTGTGTACTTGTTGTGCACTTATGTGTCTGTAAAGGGTAAATTCACTGTATATCCATATCTGAGCTTCCTTCCCAAAACATTCCCAAACATGTTTTCTTACAAGCTATCACGTTACTTTTAATACTCAATTATACTTCCAACAGGTCATATTCTTGTTATCGTGGCACAACCTCTCTGAAGCATTTACTTTACTCTTAACTTTTAATTTGTCTGTTGCAACATTAACTATAGTGGAAGAAGAACACAGGGGCAATGTCTTTAATTCAAATTTCCAGATATCAGCACTGATCTCTGGCACAGTGAGAGAGGGCGTTATGCAGCAGTGATTGTAAACATAGCTGTGGAGGACAGAGATCTCCATACATGCTGCATGGTTGATACCTAGCATGGGTGAGCCCTAGTTTGTTGCTGTCTGCTGACAGACAGACTCTTCCTGCCTTGTTTTTGATTCATGATCATAAAAATTCTTCCCTGTTGAGCTGAGCGCTGCCATGTTCTGTTTCTGCTGAGCTACACTGCATGTCAGCAGTGCTTTATTTAACACCTTAAGTGAAACAGTTAACACGGTTTCTATTATGTCTGTCTTAATACAGCTCTCATGAAGTTAAAAGCATGTTCCCTTTTTCTCTCAATTTCTAAAAACCCCTAGAACAGACCTTTTTTGCTCACATGTGTGCTTTAGTGAGTACACAGTCATTTTAAAGTCTCATTCTTTAGGGAATATTCAGATTAAAAATTCAGAATAAAAATATAGCTACAGCTGGGTGTCAACAAAGTGTCTGAACACAATCTTAGGAATGGATCTAATAAAGATTATGCCTGAGAACCTACCCTCTAATGCCTAAGGAAAGCAAGAGAACTCTAGTGAGGACTGTAAAAGTGGAAATGAACTAAAACTACTAAAGCAACACTATGGAAGCATTTCTGTGTGCTGCAAGAAAGACAGGAACGCAATCAGGATGTTATTTTTAGGCCTACTGCCTCAACTTTACTTGAACTCAGCAGAAGTTAGCATGTAACAATTGTATTGTAAAAGTAACAGAAACAGATCAACATAAATCCTGAGCAGATTTACTGAGACTTTAGTCACAGGCTGAAGGGACATTGAGAGGTCATCTAGCCCCCTTGCTGCTTAAATCCACTACAGAGTCACTAAGGACCGTGTTCACTGAGCTCCTATTATCTCCAAGAATGGGGATTCCACATCTCCAGGCACCAGTTCTACATTTCACCAACTTTACATTAAAACAGGGTTTTAAAACATGTTTTAATCAAATTTCTTTTATTTCACTTTGTGCTCACCACCTCTTGTTCTACTGCTGGATACCACTGAGAAGAGTTTGGCTGTGTCTTCTTTACATTATCCCATCAGGTATTTATATACAGGGACAAATGCCCCTTCCAAGCCTTCCCTTCTTCAAACCGAACAATGCATGTTCTGTCAGCTTTTCAGATGTCTTAAATGCTCTGACTACCCCTGCTCTGGTATGTCTCTTTCTCTTTTCTACCGGGGGACCCAGAACAAGACACAAAATTCCAGATATGTGCTGAAAAGAGGAAAGATCACCTCCTTCAACCTACTAGTGACACTTCCTAATGTAGCACAGGATAATGCTGGCTGTGACTGCTACAAAGACACATTGCAGGCTCATTTTCAGCTCAGCATGCACCAGAACCACCAGGTCCTCTTCTGCTGAGCTGCATGCAAGATGGTTGGTCTCTACCCTGTAACTGGACCTTTTAAGGTCTGGAATTTTCAACATTAGTCTGAACAACAGAAAACAATTACTTTTAAAGTTAGGTTTGCACCTGTGTACACTGCCATGCATCCCTGAGCTCCTCACCCAGTTCTACTCCTTAGAATCATAGCATCACAGAATGGCTTAGGTTGGAGGGCACCTTAAATATCATCCAGTTCCAACTTCAATGCCATGGGCACAGTTGCCATGCACCAGATCAGACTGCCCAAGGCCCCATCCAACCTGGCTTTCAGTCCCTTCAAAGATGGAGCATCCACAGCCTGTGCTGGTGCCTCATCACTCTCTGAGTGAAAAACATACCCCAAAGATCTAACCTTTATCTCCCTTCTTTTAGTTTAAAACCATTCCCCATTATACTTTCACTATGAGATCATACAAAAAGTCTGTTTCCCTCCTGATTATAAGCTCTTTTTAAGTAGTGGAATGTCTTCCTGGAGCTGTCTCTTCTCCAGGCTGAACAAGCCCAGCTCCCTCAGCATTTCTTCATAGGAGAGGTGCTCCAGCACTCTGATCATCTCTGTGACTCTCCCCTGGACCTATTCCAACAGCTCCATGTTCTTTCTTGTGCTAAGGATCCCAGGCCTGGATGCAGAGCTCCAGACAAGCCTTCATGAAGGCAGAGCACAGGAAGAGAATCCCCTCTCTGGGGATTGTCCCAACCCCAATTCATTGAACTTGACCTTGCTGAACCTCATTAGGATCACATGGGTCCATTTTTCATGACTTTCCAGGTCCCAATCTCACTGTTTGTGTCAGCGACAAAGATGTTGAAGAGCACTGGTCCCATTATGGACTCCTGGTGACACCAATCATCACCACCATCCAACCAGAAGCAGAGATGTTGACCACAACTCTCTGGCTGCAACCATCCAAGCAACTTTTTACACACCAAAAAGTCCAGTCTTCAAATTTATCTCTTTCCAATTTAGAAATGGAGATGTGCTATGAAACAACATCAAAGGCATTGCACAAGTACAGGTAGATGACACCAGCTGCCCTTCTTTTGTTCACAGATACCATCACTGTATCACAGAAGGCCACCAGACTGGTCAGGAATGGTCTGCCCTTAGTGATGCTGTACTGGCTGTTCTGGATCACCTCATCATCTCACGTGTACCTAAGCACAGCATCCAGGAGGACGTCCTGCATGATCTTCTTAAAGCACAGATGTGAGGCTTCTATTTTATTCAAGAAAACATTTATATCAGACTATCAGAGAAACATGGTCAGTTTTAGTTCCAGTGTGCCAAGTGTGCCCAGAAATACTTGCATTATGTAATCATGTCAAGTGCTTGAGAGTATGAAAGGGACATTTTAAAAAGTCTGTACAACTTTTTGTACAGTTGAAGAACTGTGCCTTAAAATACAGTTCTAAGCTATATTTCTATTCACATGCCAAACTTTCAACTTCTGATCTAAAATACCCTGAGTATTTATCAGCCAAAAAAGATTCCAAAATAGAGATCTGCACATTTTCTTTCCTTCTCCCTCTTGTTCCAAGCATTTTCTCTTTCCTTTGGTTTATCTTTAGAAAAAAATGCTGATCCACTTTATTGCTTCTTTACCTCCTCTGAGTTTCATGATAACTTCTGATACTACAAGATGCATAACATAATTCAGACAAGCTACTTAATTTATGATATTTTAATAGAGTAGAAAAAGCAATGAAAGAACCAGAGCTTGATCACAGGCCTCAGAAGATACTATCATTAAACATAAAAAAGAATTTTTCATATGGATTATGAATACTGTGAACAGGAATTGACCTAAAGTCCTGAAAGAAGTACTGAAAGAAGAGCTTTGACTTTAATTCCTAAAAGATCATTAGCCATCACATTTCCATTTAATTGATTTCTAATCTTTTTTTCCCTGAAAGTCATACTGTTGGTAAACTCAGGTAAATTCAGTTCTTAGGGAAGAGTTCACCTCTCTCTACCATGAAAATATATAACAGAGCAAGTTTAAGAAGAGGATGAGAGCTATAATAGCTATGAGAGGCATTAAATTAAAGATGGAATTTGAAGTTTCCCTTCTTGATAAACTTAATTAATTGATCTGTAACATTTTTTAACACATCACAGTGTAGAATCATAGAATCATAAAATAATCAAGGTTGGAAAAGACCTCTAAGTGTAGATGTCATTTTTAAAACTCAGCATTTTCTAAGTAGAAGACCCTCATATTTATACAAATTCTGAAATTTTGTGTGAGCCTGTATTGACTGGGTACTAATTGTTCAGATGCAGCCTTTGATTCAGCAGATTCCAAAACAACTGACTGGGAAGTGGCAAGTATGTGGGGGAAGGCAATGTTCTATGTACAGTCTGCTTTTCATACATATCTATATATGAAATATATAGATATTTCCCTTAAACCTCTGCTACGGGCTGCTGTCAGATTTGGACCACATCAGGTAACACGGTCCAATGCAGTCCAGCCCCATAAGGTTGTGTTTCCTCACTGCTTCCTTACCTTTATCATCCTCTACTTTGATTTCCTTTCTCCCAGTTTTTAAAATATAAGTTCAGCCTTCACTTGCACCGTGTGCCTAGCTGATCTTCCTTTGATGGCATATCAGTGTATACATCTGTTACAGCTACAAAGACATCTTCTCCATATTACACCTCTGTCCTTCTCAGACACCAGAACTGATGTTCCCAAGGCCAAAGCTTTTTTTTCCTCTTGAATTCTATCCCATGCAGTTACTAGTGTACCATCTCCACCCCAGCATTTTTTTCCTTAATGTTATCTGATAAAGTGATACCACCTTCTTGAAAGAAACTCAAGTGCTCTGCAATAGCTCAGGTCACTTACAACCCGAAAGAATGTTACTAACTAAATGCTGGTATGTAATGAAATCTTAAAGCCAGTAACACAATTAGTTAACTGTTATAATTATCTCTGGCTGGGAAAGCAATCAGCAAGGACAGCTATCTTGAACAAGCTTTGAACGGTGGAATCAGTTGTATTATGTGGAAGTCTGCACAGTACAGGGCTGTTCATTTTAAATTAAAGTAACAAACCAAATGAGCCTTTGTCCTACCTGCTGACTACGAGTGATTTTGAGCACCACAACACCCTCCTGACTCTTTAATTTTGTGGCTGATTTAATATACCCCTGTCTCTGAATATTTTTCTTCTCACTACTTTTTCCTCTTACTATATTAAGTTCCAGATCCTATGTCATATGCACAACATCACTCTTCAATCTGTTACAGATTGCACCTCTATTTACTACTCCTCTCCTTCCATTTGTGTTCTGCACTGAGTCCCTGCTGCTCCTTCACCTCCCGTCCTTCCTCACAGACAGACCACACAAGTGGAGCTGGCTCGTATGCCTTTCCTCAGCTGTAGGAGGGTGAGGCTATGAAGCACATATCGAAAAATGTCTGTCAAACTGAACAAGTCATTTCCAAAGGGTTTCTAACACCTACCAGTTGTTATGGATATCACATTATTATCACAGTTATTTAAAATAGTTTTAGATAGCTAAATGTCAATCTCATAACAACTGCACAACCTTCAGGACATCTTTGTGTATGTGACAGACTCACAACTGTGAAATGATTACTTAAAGGAGCTCTCTGTTCTGAATGAGCATGCATTTGTACTTTTCTTTAACATAAAGATTATGAGAAAAAATCTGCCCCAGGTTCTGATATCTGAACCTATGTTTTGTTTATCTCTCTACTGAGTCTGAAAGTACACAAAATACATTTCATTGCTGTTTGCTTGTTTTCACAATCTCAGTGCTACAGTTGTTGAGGTACTGTGCACAGGTCACTGACTACTTTGTTGGGTTTTTTTAATTAACTCTCCCAGACTTCAGTAGCTTAAAAGCATCTATTATGTTTCAGGAACAAATCAGTTTGTAATATCAGCACAAGAGACTTTGCACAAAATTACTTCTGAAGAGACCAACAGATCAAATGACTGACCAGTGTTTTTTCCATTGAGTTTGTTACATCAGACTTCCTCTACTCACTAAACCTGTGACAGGTTTCCCATACAGGTTCGTCTGATGAAAAAAATTCTATGGGCATTGGGCAGAGCTGCTGAAAATAAAGATTTCACAGTCTTTTAGGTTTATGCTGAGTAAGGCAGGAGCAGGAAGCTCTGACACAGCATGGTTAGAGAGACAAGGCTCAGGGGCGGGTGTGTTAATGTCACACCCCTGTCATCTGCTGTGTGTGACACACAAAGAGTTGGACTTCGTGAAAACAGCAACAATTAACTTTTGAAAGACAGTTATTCTATCCCTAGTTATCTTTCCTGTGGCACAGTCTCTAGTAGGTGATGATACATGATGATACATCTGTCTCCATGGAAAGGAGTGCTTATGATGTAATACAATAAGTCCATGAGAGAAATAAATTAAAAAAAATTATACACTGGGAAAGCTTCAATCCTCCTTTCAACACAAATAATTTTAAAACATGCAGAAAATAAACAGAAGCTTCAAGAAAACTTTGTAATCCCCCCCTTAAATAGTTCCACTTAATAATTTTTTCCTCTAATTTTGCTAAGTTCCTAGTAGCACTGTTACTTCTTTCTAACTCCTCAGTTAGGTGTACCCAGGGAAGAACTAGGAAGGCAGCTGTTGCAACACTGGTCTTAAAAGTTAAGGTTTCTCCCTTCATCTGTCTGGCGATACAGGGCAAAATCCTCCTGACTTACATAAAAAGCATCACATGATCTCTGTCAGGGGACAAGGATTTGACCCCAAATTGCACTATAATAAAGATATAAGCATTTGGTAGAATTTGTGGTCATGCATCTCTATCCCTAAAACAGAAATACAAGTCAGCGCTGCTGATGAAAGTCTCCTCAATGGAATATTTAGCAGAGACATGCGTAAGAGTACAAATTCGACTAAACATGAGTAGGCCTCATACCCGGAAATCGCCGCTAGCTTCTGGTGAGCCTGATAGGCCATCTCACATCCCCGGGTCCGGGTTCTGTGCATTTCTGCATGCAGAGATGGGCAGGTGACAGAGACATCCCCAATGGAAATCACCAGCTCCCGGTACAGGGCCACCTGTGTATTGAAATCCTGGACGAGCTGAAAAACAGACGGTGTGCTTGGGTGAGACATTGAGCTACGACGACAAAAACAGCTGCTTTTTCATAAACACATATCCAGCCTCAAGTCTGTTCCTGCTGCTCCCAATGTCATGGCACATGGGATCGAGTGCCTAAGATTTAGTGAATGATGATGGCCTCCTTGCCAGCTGCCCCGTGTTCTACAAACGCTCATCTGCAGGAAAGTGTTGTTTCTGCTTCTAATCTCTGCAAGTGTAACTTTATTAGTCTTAAATACTAAGCAGGCAAACGAAAAAAAAAAAAAAAAAACAAACAGAAAAAACAACCAATCCCTGACAAACAGCTGCTTTGCTTTACTAGTAGGTTATTTTTTGCTATCAATAAGAGATGAAAATATCTCCAGAAATGACTGCCTTTGTTTCTCTTGCTTCCTGATTAATGACACACTTAGGGACTGGAATGCAGCGTTTGCTTTTACACTAGAGATCTTGCTAATTTTGTAATGACTTCTGTTCTGTCACCAGCCTCTAACCCAGATTTCAGACCTGAAATTGATGGGGAATCACTGTTAGGGAAGATTTACTGGACAGGCACTTCCCAGCCAGGATTCTAGAAAACACCTCTCCCGGAGTGGAAGCAAAAAGCAGGTGAAGAGGTAAACAAACATTTTGACCTTTCCTCAGCTATCTGATACCCAGAAGACATACTGGGATGCTGCTGGATGCCCAAGTAGATTCACAGTGATGGATAGACCACGACTGTTCAGTTCCACTGACTGCCTGTGTGGGATGGTATTTTAAGGAAACAAAGCATTCGCTGTCTGCTGGAAGAAGCACATCAGAACGTTTGCTCTGAAGGGTGGAGGGGATGGAAGGAAGGGAGCGCTATAACAAAATACGTATTTATTTTGTTTTGCTGATTTGACCTCAATTTCCAAATTGTAGAAACAGACAAGGGTAACTACTGGTAACTGCAGCCATCATCACCATCGGGATTTTGGCATGTCCCACATACAAGCATGGCAAAAAGCCAGGTCTGGAACCTGCATTCTATCTACCAGCTTCACCAAATGTGAAAGTCCAGCCCTCAGATTGACATATTCAGAAAGAGAAAATAAATGAGCTGCTTCTCCGGCAGTTTTACATTCTGGCTACTCGTGCTCACCACTGTAATTACTCAGTAGGAGTAAGGACTGGTATCAGGATGCATTTTTTTGGCTATATTTTCCTGAACTGTAAGGTTTCACTGTTTCTGGAGCAGGTAAATAATCCCAGTGCTTTCACCTCACCAGAAAACTGCACAACAAAGCCCCATACAAATCACCCCAACTCTTCACATCTCTTATTCTGTGTAGCTTAAGAGGACACAAGAAAACAGTGGAGAAATAGTACTACATTGTGTCACAGCATAATTATTCTGCACCATAAAAAGCAAAGAGACCCTCATCCCACACCCGTAAGGCAGATGCAATCTGCAGGTTCTCGCTTGACATCCCCTGACCCAGCAGAGGACACACTGAGCAGCCTCAGCACTGCCAAGGAAAACAAAACCACACTGATGCTGCAGCATCAAGACAGAACAAGCGAGAGATCCCTCATTTTGTCTCACTGCATTTTGACAATCCATTGGTAAATCATGTCATACTTCTAATCAGAATTTTACCTGATAAAGAGTGAAGAAACAAATCTATCACTCGTGTTTAACCACCCAAATTAAGCTCCTGAGAAGAAAAGCAGGATGCAGTGGGATCCACTTGTTGGATGTATTTATAGAGCCACCGGGGCAGCTCTGTTCCCTGGAGCTCTGGCGCTGCTGCCGGTTCTGAAGTATCGGTGTGGAGATCTGCCAGCACTGTTCGCGTATCAGAGAAACGCACTGCCAGAGCCCGGCGGAGCAGAAGTAACAAAAACGCTTCCAGTACTGTCGGACAGAGCTGCAGCAAGGCACAGATCTGTCAGGTGAAGCAGCAGCTTGTTATTTCTGCCACGAGGGAGAAGGGCAGTTTTGGGGCCCAAGGCCAGCTGTGGAGCTAAACACACTTAGCATGGCACCGGGATCGAACCGTCTGAGCACGAATGGAGAAATATGCCGTGGTGTCATGTGATGGTCCAAAACTAACATGGACGCAGGGGTTTACCTGAGACCTACAAGAGCTGCCGTGGGGAGTCAGCGAGCAGCGGCATGTGCAACAGGGACACAGCGCTGCTGCCTCAAATTCTGCATCCCGTTTAGCGCGGTTTTAAGGCGAGGGGGTGGTTTGCGTGAGCCGATGCAACAGAAGCGACGGCTGACCCGTTTAGGCTCATCCTGCGCTGACGTTTGGCCGGATCCAGCGGAAAGCAGCTGCCGGCTGCGGACAGCTCTGCGGCCCAGCGGACCCCAGCCCCCTCCCCTCCCCACCCCCCGTCACCGACCCGCCCGAACGCGGCGGCGCCCTGCGGGCAGCGCGGCTCCTCCACCCGCGCCGATGGCAACAGGGGAACGGGCGGGAGCGGCGCTGCGGAGCGCCGCGGAGAAGCGGAACGCGAGAGCGAAGCCCTCCGTCGGTACCCACCGTCTTGCAGTCGTCCAGGGCCCGCTGGCTCTGGCAGGCGCCCTCGGAGCCGCTGCCCCGCCGCTCCCCGTCGCGGCCGCGCGGCGAGGACCCGCTGCCCGGGAAGATGGAGGCGGCGGGGCGGGGGCGCTTCCTGCGCCCGCTCGGTGCAGAGCTCATGCACGCGCATCCGCCGCGCGGAGCCGCCGCCGCCGCCGAGGGGGCCCCGCCACCGCCCCGGGGAGGGAGCGCGCCCCGCGCCGCTCACGGCAGCGAGCGGAGGGCTGGCACCGGCGGGAGAGCGCCCTGCAGCATCGCCCCGGCTACCGCGGCGAGAGGCGGAGGGGCCGGCGCCTTCCCTCCTTCAGCAGCATGTCAGTCCCCGCGGAACCGCCCCGCCGGCGGCATGCCCCGCCGTCCTCCTCCCCGGAGCCGGCGCGGGGGGAGGGGAGGGGAGGGGAGGGATGGGTGGGGTGGGGTGCGAGCGCGGCCGTGCCCGGCGGAGGAGCGCTTCTCCCATTCAGCGCCCGCCGGAACCCGCGCCCGCCGCCCGCTCCGCCCCGCCCCGCAGCCGAAAGCCGCCGGCGGGGGCCGCCCCGGGGGCGGTGGGTCCGCGTGTGCGGACGGTGTTAGCGCTGCTCCGGCTTCGTAGGGCGGGAGGCAGAGCGGGGCCGCCCCCCTCTCCGTTGCCTCGGGCCCTCGGCGGCCGTCGGCGGAGCTGGTGCGGGTCCCCCGGAGGTGGCCCGGAGCATGCCTGGCGGGGTCACCCACCGCTCGCCATCGGTTTCTTTCGCTGGCAAACGCCTTATGTAGGGCTCCGAACAAACGCTTGGAGGGCGCGATGCCGCCGCGGCCGCTCCAGATGGCTCCTGTGGCGAGGATTAAGTGATCGGCGATGGGAGGCACCGCTCCCGCCGCGCTCAGTGGGTGCCGTGCGGCAGCGCTCAGTCGGGGCTGTGCGCATCGCCCTCGGGTCGCGGCCGGGCCGGCGGCCCTGGCTCTCGGAAGCCTTGCCTCTCCTCTGGGACAACAGGTCATTCTTAGGAACGCGAAGTCGCCGCGTTTCATGTGTCAGCGTAACCCCTTGTGTCGGTGCTTTCTCTCAGCAGAACACCATGCGTGTCCCATGCATGTCCCTGCTCCGCTGGAGGCGCACGGGTGGGCCTGTGCTCCTCCGAGGGCAGCGCAGACAGCACCCTCCCGCCCTCCAGCTCAGCGCCTTTTCTGCTCTGAAGCCCCTTTCAGATACTTCTCACCACTCTTTCAGCAATGAAACCGAGTGTGTGTGTGTTGATGGCGGCGCATACATTAATCCTCAGCAAATCTGAACTGACTTTGTGACTACAGTGCTGGATCCTCGCGCCCCAAGCAGCAGCAGATTGCTGTGTACAAGCGCAGTATTAAAGACACCACGTTTTGTTTCTGTAGTAAACTTAATTCTGTTACTCACAGGAAACAAATGCTTGGATTCAGCACTGCGTGAACGCAGCTCTGAGCCAGATGTCACACTGTTTCCACATACAGACCATTACCTAATGACAAGAAGAATAGTTAAATGTTGGCACACAGCCTTTCCTTCTCACATTGTCTATGTGTGACATAACACGTGTTTGTTAAGGGAAATTAAAACAGTGCTATGCTGCGTTAATGTTAATGTTTTAATCCTTGCTCATACATCATTTTAGTCATGAGTTCCCATCTTATTTCGTGTCTCTAAGAGATACTGGAATACCAGTAAGTAAAGAATACTACCACTAAAATAATCAACAGTGAATCTACCAAACAGCACAGTGTGTCTGCCTCCACGTTCCCTATCCCAGCTGTAGTTTGGTCCCTTTAAGTCAGTGGCAGAAATCCCATCAGCGCCTGTAGAAAGAAGCACTGGAGACGAACCTGCCCTGAGCAAACTGGGCTGTTTCTGCCCTGCAGCCACACTCTGAGCAGTCCTGGTGTCCCAGACCTCTGCAGGACACTCACTCTCTTTTCAGTGTGTCCACATCTGAGAATCTAGTGATTCTTTGGTAATTTGCAAGACTGCCTGCTTTCAGAACTCTTCCAGATGATATCAGATGATATTCAAGGAGAGTCATGGAGCAGATCATCTTGAGTGCAGTCATAGAACATGTGTGGGGCAACCAGGGGATAAGGGCCAGACAGCAGCGGGTTCATGAAAAGCAGATGCTGACTGGCCAACCTCATCTCCTTCTATAACCAGATGACCCACTTGGTGGATGAGGGAAAGACTGTGAATTGACTTTAGCAAAGCCTTTGATTGTGACTCCTATGGCATTCTCCTGGAGAAGCTGGCAACCCATGCCCTGAACAAGTACACGTTTCACTTGGTAAAGAACTGTATGGATGGCTGGGCCCAGACAGTGGTGGTGAATGGAATTAAATCCAGCTGGTGAGTGGTCATGAGTGGTATTTCTCAGGTTTCAGCATTGGGGCCAGCCCTCTTTGTTATCTTTGCTGATGATCTGGATGAGAGGATTGAGTGCACCCTCAGTAAGTTTGCTTACTGGAAGGAGGTGTCAGTTTGCTTTGAGGGTAGGAAGACCCGACAGAGAGATCTGGACAGGCTATATCACTGACCTGAAGCCAGTGTGGTGAGGGTCAATGAGCCTAAGCACTGTGTCCTGCACTTTGGTCACAACACCCCCAGGCAATGCTGCAGGCTTGGGGCAGAGTGGCTGGAAAACTGCATGGAGGAGAAGGACCTGGGGGCATTGGTGAACAGCCAGCTGAGCATGAGCCAGCAGTGTGCCCAGGGGGCCAAGAATCTCAATAGCTTCCTGGCTTGGATCATAGTGTTGTCAGGAGGAGCAGGGAAGTCATCACCCCTCTGTACTCAGCACTGGTGAGACCGTACCTCCAGTACTGTGTTCAGCTTTGGGCTTCTCCCTGCAAGAAAGACATGGAGGCCCTGGAGCATGTCCAGACAAGGGCAATGAAGCTGATGAGGGGTCTGGAGCACAAGTCTTATGAGTAGTGGCAGAGGAAGCTGGGATTGTTCAGTCTGGAGAAGAGGAGGCTCAGTGGAGACTTTATTGTCTTTTACAATGACTTGAAAGGATGTTTTGTCAGGGTGGGAACTGGCCTCTTCTTCCAGAGACAGGAAAAGAAGCGGTGGCTTTAAGATGTACCAGGGGATGTTTGGGTTGGATAATAGCAAACGTTTCTTCTCAGGAAGAGTGGTAATGCATTGGAACAGGCTGTCCAGGGAGGTGATGGCATCAGTGTCCCTGGAGGTTTTCACAAAATGTGTTGATGTAACACTGAGGGATGTGGTTAGTGGGCATGGAGGGAATGGGTGGTGGACTACATGATCTTAGAGGTCTTTTCCAACCTTGATTATTCTATGATTCTACAGTCTCTGGAAGCTTCACAGAATGGTGTGCCCCTAATGGGCCACGGGGTTGTGCCTGAGAGGTGTTGGGGAAAGTCTGCCTGGGAAGCAGAACGTGGTTGCTAATAGTCTGCAATGAACAGGGCTTTGCTTTTCCCTAGTGAAACTCTTTGGTAAGTTGTAGGGAAATACAACCAAATATGTAAGTTTTTCTGTACGTACCCTGCATTTCAATTCTAGAAAAATGTTCTGAGATGGATTTTTTATTTTGTTTTGTCCTGTATTGTAATCTTTGCCTAATCCATTTATTTATCTGGTCATTGGTTTCTGGTAACATCTCCCAGGGGTGAGTAAAATGTAATAAACCAGGAAATTATGAGAGAAAAACTGAATTGCTGGGAAATGTGAGGAGGTGACACTGGAGAAAGTAGAGAAGTGAAGGCAAAACAAACAAACAAACAAAAAAACCAACCCATTTCTATAGAAAGAAGGGATAGAAGAGAAAATGAACAGGTAGTGAAGAACATAAGGGAAGGCTATTCTGCATGACCTCAACTAGGCAGAAAAATAAAGAATAAAGTTTAAAGTGAGATTGAAAATGAAAAATTAACAACAGAAACTTTTTTTCCACATTTCTCTAAAATTCAATTTGAAGAAAGTGAGTGCAGTGCCTTCCTGGGGTTTTGGTCGCAGAGGGAATCTTACTCCCTGAAAATGCAGGGTCAGAACAGGGTCCAGAGGTTCAGTATTCTATTTTTGTACCTGGCTTTCTGTGGAGTAGAATTGTTTAACACTCATAAATGACAGTGCAGAGGCACAGTTGAGAATTACAGCTGTTGGTTTTTTATTAATTGCAAACTCCAGCTTAGGAAGTGAAGGGAAGAGTGGGTGCAGAAGGCTTGCCTCCACTGACAAGTATGGACCACATGCTGGGCCTCCCAATTGGAGAACCCCCAGTGCCTGCACACATCCCTTCAGCCTAAGCTCTGAGCAGCACTGACCAAGTCACATTGTTCTGTGGCATGTATTGCACATCTGTGTGTTTTTAGTGTCTATTAGTCTAATCAAGATACAGAAAAAAGATATTATATTTTGTCTCTTTAGAAGTCAGTACAGCGTTTTCAACTCTAAGTCCTGTAACTGAGTCTCTTTTTAAATGCTTGAAAACAAAACAGCTGTACCGAAGGTAACAGAATCACAAAATCATATAATCATTTGAGTTGGAAACAATCCTTAGAGATCATGTAGTCCGAGTCCCCCGCGATGAGCAGGGACACCTACAGCTACATCAGGTGCACAGAGCCTAGTCCAGTCTGGCCTTGGATGTCTCCACGGATGGGGCAGCTACAACTTTCCTGGGCAACCTGTGTCAGTGCCTCACCACCCCTACTGTAAACAACTTCTTCCTTATACCCGATCTAAATTTCCCCTCTTTCAGTTTGCAGTTATTTCCCTTTGTTCTATCACTACAGACACTGACAAAGCAATCTGCGCTATTTTATTACGTTGGCCCACGACTTCAGAGGTGGATGTTGGTGTTATGGCAGGAGATGGTGAACCTTCCCATCAGTATTCTGTTACATTTTGTTTCTGTGTGACAGATGGCAGCAGAGAGGCACTCTGACAAAATGTTGTCTGACATGGAAGTGTGTATGAAACACAGATGCGTCGCTGAATTCCTCCATGTGGAAAATTTAGCACCCACTGATATTCATCTACATTTGCCAAACATTCATGGGTCCCAAAGAATGGATATGAGCACAGTGAGGTACTGGGTGGTGCGTTTCAGCAGTGGCAACAGTGACATGAAAGATGAGCCACATTCTGGACGGCCATGCACAGCTGTCATACCACAAAATGAAGAGCATCTGCATCAGCTCTCTGCACACACTGGATAATGGTGGTGACTGTGCTGAAAAAATGTTTTGTAGCTGAGATTTTGCTTCATCAAACAGTGTTGTTCTCTTTTTAACTATTGTAGCTCCCATGGAAATAAATGGGAGGTATTATTTTTGGAGTGATCATCATAATTTAAGTAGGTACCCATCAAGTTAGTCAAAGCCATCTGAATTTACATTTGCAGTGTGATGAAGACTGCCATTATATTCCATAATATTGTAAAGAAAATACCAATATTTTTCCCAGTTCTATTGCATCAGTTTCAACAGATTTACAAGGGTTCTCAGGAAGATTATGCACAGTCAGTATGTAGCAATAGTAATACTGAGGAACATTCCAGTTCCAGAAATTAAAACAGAATAGTAAGTGTGGTCATTAGTGAGCCTGTAGCTGCTAGCCCAGTTCAGACAGGATGCTCCTGATTATGAAGGTGTGAACCAACATGCTTAAGCTACCAGATGTCAACATGCCTTTAGTCTGTTTCTGCTTACATTTTCTGTAAGCATTGCAAAACACCACACATGATGCTTAAGCTGTGCCCTGAGGATGTGAGAGATTATTGTGGTGATATTTTTGTCAGTTAAGTCAGAGAATGATAGAAGTTCTAAATGAGGCAATCCAGGATATCTTCCCAACTTTTCTATTGCTTTTGCAATATTACATATGTAATTTCGACATGACTTTACGCAGAAACACTCTAGGGAGCACCCAGGTACCTGACAACTTCCTGGTCCAAATTTATGTGGATTTAGGTTTCAGTGATAAGGAAAGCTATGATGGCCCATGATGCTGAATATTGGTTCTTTGATTTCACTTCTGTAATTCTTTAAAATGTAAAATCAGCAATAAATTAACGTTAATGTGCTCAGCATTTCTGTTACTATTAGAAAAAGTACACAAAATGCTTGCTTTAAAAAAATAAGCATTACCTGTACAAATCTTTGAACGGCAGAAATTAGCCGTTATTTCTAAAGTTATTCTGTAAAGAATAAAGCTAACACCATTTTCTGGCTACTATAGTATCAATGAAATAATCTAGCACAGTGAAGAAAAGAAAAATTTCTCAAAATTTTATCTTTTTATATATAGAAATCATGGTATAAAACCAAAGCTAAAACTGAATGGAAGAGAAAATGTCCTGTAAATGTGTGTAAAATAATTAAGAAAAAATACCTCCAAAGTAATTCAAAAATGCTCTTAAGAACTAATTGTAATTTTTTTTTATGATGCTGTTCAAATTTCTAACACCTAAAATGCCCTATGACCATTTTCATGAATGACTGGGTAGTAAAATATTAGAAGAAATTCTTACACTTAATAAATCTGTACATTATTTATGAAATTGTAAAGGTTAAACTCTTGAAGAGAAGCATTGCATTGATAAAGGCAGAATAGGAACAGCTATGAAACAGAGCATACCATGAATTTGCAAGGAGCTGTAAGACAGAGGAGAGAGAATGTACAGCTCTACACCAAATGTGTGTTTAACAAAATAATTCTCTAACTGTACTTGTGCTTTGCTACTTCCAAAATGCATATGCTTGTGTGGAAGACATGTTGACGGATGCACAGGAGTGGTGTTGTAGCCCTACAAAGCCAACTTTGACTGCCGTGTCTGTTACTCTGTTTTTATATGGCCAGAGAAGATATAACATTAATTTAAAAGATGATCATCACTGTACTTTAAAGTTAATATTTTATGGAAATGAACATAAATAAGTCATATCCTCTTAAGAGCCATAATCTGGGCTGTTCCTCAGCAGATTCAATTTCAGGCTTAGAATACAATTTTCATAACCACATGTTCGTATTTTCTTTAAATGAAAGATTGAATTGCACAGAAAATGATGCGTTTTCTATCTAGGAATCATTACAGTATACCACATACACTGGCTCCTCTACTTTTGGTAAGCAGCAAGTGTGTGCTCATTTCTGCATGAAAATGCAATGTGAGTTGAGGCAAACAACTGGTAATTGTAATGGGGAGCCTTCAGATCTTATTTTGCCCTGCAAGTTTCTTTGCTGCTCTGAGTAACTACACCAGAATTGCACCATTCTTAACAAACACATGCTGCAAGTGCCTGTACTGTGCTTATTCCTAACCAGGTGTTATCCATCTGCTTGCACCATGCTTCTCAGCCTCCAAAATGCCATTGTTATATTTCCATTCAACTCAAAGCAGAGCAAACAAAAATGCTAACTGTTTTTGAGGAATGCAGTGCACTTTTTAAATTCGGCTGTGCATGTCTGACTTACTTTGACAGGAGTAAGAACTTTCAGTTTTTCTTCCAGAGCCTTTGAGTATTCAGTCAGCTACAAAAAATCAATGATTAAAAGCACTTACTTTTAAGTTTGAAAGTAAGTGGAAGAATATTTCTTCCCGTGGTATTTTTTGATGTTAGAATAGTGACTTCTTAGAAGGATTTCCAGTTACTTATTTTATTATTTGCATTATTGTGCAAACTATTCTGAGCTGGTAATTGCTTTGATTTTCTGTCTTTATCTTTAATCTTTGTTGTTGTGTAGCTGTGCTGTCTTGCTGCTGTAGGCTTGCGGTTTTACCTTTTAAAAGCTGCTGGTTGCTTATTGAGGAGATGGAGAGATTTATAAAGGAGAGAAGTGGCCTTGTGCTCATGGTTGCTGCTATACTGCTCGGAACCAGAGAAAACAGGTTGAAGGCTTTGGATGGCAGCATCTGTCTCCTCTAATCCTTCTGCCTTGTTTCTGTTAGGCAGAAGATTAAAGAATTCTTTTTAATTATTCTAGCTTGGGCTTTGATTTTTACTGCTTTGTGAGAATCAAAAAAGTATTAAACACAGTCATGAATTGTGAATCAGAAGGGTTTAGACATATCCACTAAGACCAATATTTCTCACAATGTATTTTGAGTAAAACAACTTAAGTTTTAATGGATTTTGGACTGAGAAAAGGAGACAGCATATGGGAAGTCCTGAAGAGATTTAGAAAGATACAGCACATCTTTGTCTTGAAATGAGGTTTTGAAATTGTGCATGAAGCAGTTGTCCTGCCAATAAAGAGCCAAATGTTTGAGAATGTATAGCTAAAAATGTAAGGCCAAATAATAGTTTAAAGGTAAAGAAAGATGGGCTTAATTTCACAAATTAGCATTTTTCTTTTTGTGCTTCCTTTTTTTTTTTTTTTTTTTTTTTTTGAGGGGGGGCTTTTTTTTTTATTCTTTTTCTATTCTTAGTGTTACCTTTCTCTATGTTTTCCCCTTTTTCTTCTCCATTTTATTTCTCACACATATCTCTGCAGTCCACACTTCCATGCTTTTTTTTTTTTCAATGAATAGTTCATAGATTTATGCTCAGTTCATAACATGACAAGTAGAATTGTAGCTTTGAAGTTAGCATGTTCATCACCAAACATGAGCAAAATTCAAAACCTTCCATAAATAGGCCAGAACTCATGAGAGAGGAAGATTATACAAATGTTTTTAAATTATATTAAATTATATGTGTAGACAAAATATATATTCTATGTGATAGATCTACAAGGAGATACTCCTAGACCTGCTTTTGTTCTCCCAGAATGACATGAAACTAGAGAAATCCTATGGAATATAAGTTGCATATTTGTGGAATGTATCTACCATGCATTACTATTTCTTCCTGCTGGGCACCAAAGCTAATAGAGAATAAAGTTGTATGAATAATATCTAAAGATGAAATCAGTGGATTACTCTTAACATTGAAGACATTGAATGAAGATTTCTATGTCACTCAGATGATAGTTTTGGAAGCAAAGTTTTGGTCACAAATTTGAAAGCAATAGCTGCTCATACTTAGATGAAAATTCATTGCAATCCTGGCAAAGCTAAAATACTGTCTTTAAAATTGTGTAATTATGTGAGGAAATATATAAGGGACAGTATTTTGCTATGTTTTTCACCATACTAATAAGTGCTGGTTATGTAAAACTCTTTCTAATAGGATCTAAGCATTTTTGTTAATGAGTTGAAAACAAAACTATTAGGAAGGAAACTTCTCTCTTTGAGGAGACATAACTAGTACCAAAGCTACCAAGATGCATGAAATAGTAATTCTACTTAATCTTCAGTAAATTTTGACTTTACTACTTGGGACAAATGATAAAATCGGCTGTCTTGCTCTTCAATGAAGATGAGGACCACTGGGAAGGAAGGGAGAGTTAGGGAGAAAAAACTTGTAATGGGAATTGGAAAACATGAACTCAGCAGAGTCTGAAAGTATTGGAAGTGGAGAGCTGAGGGAAAATTACAGCATTTCTCAAGTACACCGAGTGTACTTGGAATCACAGAAAAATATCATAAATTTCAGCAAAAATAATCAGGTGAGATGGGAAACTCTTCATGATGGTAAAGACAGTAAAGATTTGGATTAGCTTTCCACAGGAGACTTCTGTCATAAATTACAAATGTGTTGTTAATCATCTCTTCTCAGGGAAATTGAATTACAGACACCTCAAGGTCCTTCTCTACTCTTCTGTGCCCTTTTGGAATTACAAAAAATAATTTCAGTTTTGTAAGAAATATTCACTTATAAATTTTCCTGTATGAGGTAAAAATGCTTTTTCAGCTCTGCCCTGTCTTACTTTGTTATTTCAGGGTTTTTATCAATACACGAGAAAGATCCTTCCATTGTGTTTACTGCTACTCTGGCATCATTTTTGCATTGCCAGTTCAGTACTGTTGAAAGCATTAATTCTTAACCTTTGTTTACTGGAAATGTTTTTTACATACAGTGCTAGTGAAGTGATTTGACAATATTAGTGCTATTAAATATTCGACATGTCTTTACAGCCTTCAGTGATAAAGGTAATGATGAAGTAGGGAGAAAGGTAGGAAGGGAAAAAGAAGAAATGTACTAACATGATTATACAGTAAATAAAAAAAATCAACAGCAACAGAGAATAATTGTGAATAATCAAAATAAGAAAATGCACGTCAGTGAGGTGAGCAAAAGAGCAAGTCCACATTTTACTTCTTTTTCTGCTTTGTTTCCCTCCCTTTCTATGCACAGAACAACTGTTGTTGGCATTTGAAAAAGAATGGAGTTTTCTGAGTTGTTCATCTGTTTTATCTGTAAATATTTTCATTTATTTTGAGGAAGTGTCAAATTAAAGCTTTACTAATTTAGCAGTGAAAAGGAACCTACAAGTATGGATGAACAGCAGGAAGAGTGTATCAAGTAAAGACAGGTTGTATTTATATTTATTTATTTTCCCCTGTGTACTCGCTACAGCTATAAAAAAAAAGTCTGATTCTTTGAGTCCAGTTACTGTTTTTAATGAATAATACTTCAAGCCACCAACTTTGAGTGTAGCAAGAAAATGAAAGCACATGATTCCCATTTTAAATGTGCTGCCCATTTGCAGGCTTTCATAAACAAATACAAGTTGAATTGTATAACATCAGCCATTTGTTGGTTTATTCCTAGTTGTGGGTCATCTGCAGCTTTTTGATCGTAACTTCTCCCAGTCACATCCTCATGCTGTCCACATTGTCACCATGGTTTAATTCTTGATGTGATGGATAGGATTTATTTGGATCCACTGGCTGAAGTATACTCTTTGTCACAGCATAAACATGTGGCAGCAGTTTTGGTCCTCTTCCAGTCCCTATTAGGGCTGTGCCAGACTGTGTCTCTGTGTCTTCATAGGATACATAGCACAAAAACTCTCCCCTACAGAGGATTATCATCTTCAGGAAGTGAGTGAAGAGTCAAAGCCTGCATTCAAAGTAGCAGAAATAAAAGGAAAATCTACTCCTAGCTTTATGGAGCTGTAACATAAAGTCATCACCCAACACTAATTTCTTTAAAAAAGGAGGCAGTTCATTTTTTAGTGCTATGTACAGAGCTATGTGACTGTTACTATGGGAGAGAGTAAATCCAAAGTGATTAGAATTTATGTGAGATTTTTTTCTTTTGTATATAATCTGTCTTGAAATTAACAGGCAAACCATGTGAAGTATGCATTTGGGAAGAAATATTGTTTAATAAACAAAATAATTGACTCTTTGGATGAAACAGACTTTGCTTTTAATGTGGGCAGCAAGTGTTCAGACTCCCGGAGGAGATTGTGACAAATAGTTTCAGAACTAGTAGACAACAAAGCTGGTTTCTGAAAACAGCGGTATATTAACCCACTGAATTTCGAAGCAGAAGGCATTTGTTCAGCAGCTGCCCATATAAGCAAGGAAAAAGGCCTCCAGGGTTGCTAAGCCAGGGCTAGGCTTTTTATGAGGGAAAAAAGGGGAAGGCAAAAATGTACCAAGTAGATAATTCTTACTGTAGATTTGTTTGCGTTTGTGTTTTGCTTTGTATTTCCAAATGTGTCTGTTCTTTCAGCAGTGGATTCTGTTAGTGGAAGGGCGAGGTCAGCTGAGCTTCTACCAGTTCTCACTATTTCTAGTTATTCTTTTGCAAGGCTTAGATGAGAGTTAATTTTTAGGAAGTAAATGTAATTCCTTATGATCAAAATTGCCTTTACACTATTTGTTTTAAATGCACACCAGAGCAAGAAGATATGCAGCATGAAAATTGGGAAGTTCTTAGTTTTCACTCAGAGTATTGTGATTGTATCAGTAAAAAAAAGCAAAACTGTCCATGCACAGATATGAAATTGAAATAGTTCTTCTCATGCTACTTCTACTTCAAGTTTAATGTGCTCATATTTGGGATTTTGTACTTGCCAGTTAAATTCTCTGCAGGAGCATCTTTGCAGCCAGAACCTCTGGGATAATTCAAGGAAGAGGCATATTCAGGACTTCTTTACAGCAGCAGGTCCAGAATTTGAACTGAAGTCCATTTGTTGCTGTCTTTATGTAGGATTCTGTAATGTGTAAAAATCGGAGAACAGTTTGGCATGTTTCTTAAGCCTGTTACTACACTATTTGATGTTTTTTTGGTGTGTGGTATGGAGAAATATTGTGCTTTTTTTTTTTTCTTCCCTATCTTATTTCATGTTCATTATAGAAAATAACATTGTATAAAGCTGAGACTTCTTGCTTCAGGTAACAGGCTGAGCATTAAACATGATATTTTCATCTTGATGATTCAGCTAGATTAGCTGAAAAAAAAAAATTGAATTGATCTAGCTATTTTTTTGTTGATCACGAAGTCCCCATATTCAGTTTATTTTAAGAACAAGATGAAGTACACATTTCTTCATTCTCTGTTCATTGTTCCTCCTCAAGTTTTATGTCATGGTTTAACCTGGCAGTAGCTAAGTGAAATGGGGAGAGAATCAGGAAAATAAGTAGAACCCAAAGGATGAGATATAGTATCTATCTACTAAGACAGAAAAGGAAGAGACAGATAACTGTAATAATAACTGGCCAACTCCTCCCCGGTTTATAGTTTTTATATGATGTGATGTGGTATGAGATATCCCTTCGGCCAGTTCATAGAATCACAGAGTCATAGGAACATTTGAGTAGGAAGGGATCCTTAAAGACCAACTAGTCCAACCTCCCCGCAAAGAACAGGGACACCTACAACTATGTCAGGTTGCTCAGAGCCTGGTCCAGCCTGGCCTTGAAAGTCTCCAAGGAAAAGGCATCCACCACATCCCTGGGCAACCAGTTCCAGGGCTTCAGCACCCCTATTGTAGAAAACATTTTCCTTATAACCTGTGTAAATCTTCTCTCTTTTAAGTTTGAAACCATTTCCTCTTCTTCTGTCATCACAGACCTCACTAAAGAGTCTGTCCCTGTCCTTTTGATAGGCCCTCCTTTAGACTGAAAGGCCACACTCAAGCTCTCCAGGGATGGGTGACTGAATACTGTTGGTATTAACAGGACAAAACCAAAAGACACTGTGTATGTCTATTCATATATAGGGGACTGAAGGGATAATATATACTTTTCATTATTTACTTTTCTTTCCCCAAGAAAAAATATAAAATATTTTTAAAGAGACTTCTAGCATCATGTATGAGTATTATAAGGAGAGCGGAGAGCAGCTTGGAAATTCCAACAGCCAGTGCAATTCTAGGAGCTGTTCATGCTGATGTAGCAGGCCATTATTTAAGCGTTTCTAAGAATTCAGAATGTTTTGAATGCATTAAGATTTAAACTTGGAAACGGGTCTTAATTATTTAGTGCAGAATAGTCCTCTCAAAATATGTCAATTATAACAAATCCAGAAGTTAGGGGATTTGTGATTAAAAAAAATAGAAAACATTCTGAGATCTTTGTATTAGAGAAAACAAAAACCAAACCAAACCAAATAAAGACCCCCCTCCAAAAACAAACAAACAAACAAACAAACAAAAAAACACAACCAAAACTTTGAAGAAATTATGAACTTAAAATTATTTTAAAAAATGTCTTAATGCTTATCTGTATCAGTACATGTTAGCATGTTGATGTGAGTTAAGCACTAGAGCTAACTGCTTCAGATTATATTTGAGCTATAAAAATATACGTAATGGCGCATGCATGAACACGTGTTCCTACAAGAAATAACATAAAATATTATAGTTAGTCTGCATTGGTTCTTATTTAAATTATCTTCCTTTCTGATTACTCTCACTCTATTTCGCTATCTTTTTTTCTTTTTAAAATATAGAAAAGAACCAAACATTTTGTGTTTGTGGAGCAAAGATGAATGTTATCCAAAGTACAGATGACAAAACAGCTTGGGTGAAATCCTGGTTGCAGTTTCAGAAGCGACATATTTTTGTGATTATTTCTACTCCCCAGTCAAAAAAGAAGCAACTTCAGATCATGTTTCTCATGCTTAAAACCTTAATCATAATAAATCTGCAGAGCAATTGTTTGGCCAAATGTTGTGAAAACAAAAAGCTACCAAACAATTTACAAAATAAAAGCTTCTAAAAATCTCCATACAACATCAGTTTTTGTGGCATTGTTATGCCCTTTCTCCTGTTCTTTCTTTCCTATTACTTGCTGTTAGAGACAGTGTTTTATCTGGTACAAAACTGGCTTTAGTTTCAAGTTGGCTGTATTGTTATTTTATAATAGAAAAAAACAAAAACAAAAACAAGCACTATAAATGTAGATATTATTAATATGCTTGCTTCATTTTCTAAAACTGTCTCACATGTTTGCATAGTACATTATCTGTATATGACTTTGCAGTATTGATTCCCACATCACTGTTATTTGAACATATTTTTTTAGACATGTTATTTCTCACTTAAGATAAACTTGAAGAACAGCTAACGTCAAATCTTTCATCAGAAATTGCATCATATAAATTTTTCCTTTCCTTATCCCTTCCTTTCCCTTCTCTTCCCTACCCTTCACTTCCCTTGTTGTCCTTGGAACTTGAAATGTTATATAGCATTTCCCTTAATGCTGATATCAGTATCTCAAACTATGTGTCAAGCATACGAAGTATGATGATTACTTCTGTACAAGAAACATTTTTAATAACATATAAAAGACAGGTTAAAAGCTTATCAGATGCAGTGCACACTAAGTATACAGAATGTTTGGGATATGTATCTAGGAAAATACTTATTCTTTATTTTGAAAAACAAAGATTCATAGAATGACATTTTTAATATTATTGGCCAAGGAGTAATAAGTTCTACAATTACTCTGATTTTTCAAGCGATGGACTCATTAATGACTTGGTTGGCTCCAAAACCACTTGAGATTTAATGTGTAGTCTGTATTTTCCACAGGACTGCTACACAGTACCTGCCAAAAAGCACAGGGGTGACATGTAAACTAGATACCGTTCATTTTGTGGAGTCTTAATGTAGAAGAGCAGTAGCTGCTGCCTTAAACACCCTTATTATAGAATGTTTGGTGCAAGTATGATCTCAGGAATTTTGTTAACAGTATGTTGAGCAATGTCGTGTTTGCTCTGAGTCTGGCTCCAAGTGCATTGCTCTGAATGTGTCATTAATTTGATTTATTCCTTTTTACTCTCCAACATTTGTCTTCTTAATGTCTAGATTTCCTCAGTTTGCAGGAATAGAATTTGGATTTTGTCCAGATGCAAAACCAGGGCACAAGCTTATAGGAAGCTTGGTAAAATTTGAAGATTATATTTAATGTAAGTTTTAATGCATTAATTTTTTTCCCACAGAAATATTAATGGTCATGAAGCTTTATTTCCATTAAATTGGATTAATTGCTGAATTATGAGAGCATACTGGATTGCAGTTCAATTTTTTCCCCTTTTTCCCCACAAGTTTTATAATGTATTTATTTATTTACCAACATTTCCATATGTCTTTATTTAGATAAACATTCCTGCTGTCCTGCAAAGATATCAACTCTCATTTTTAAACTATCTTACTTTCCTTCTAGTAAAGTTTGCATATGCAAATACTATTTTTTGCATATTCAAATTAAGCACAGCTATTTGTAGCCACAGTCCCTCAGTCCCATTTGTATGCAGAATATATGTGTTCAGACTGGAAGTTAGTGGGGAAGGTAGCTCCAAGCAATTTCAGCTTACTTTTCTGATGAAGAAAATGTTTATAATAAATCAGAAAAAAAGGATAGTTTTCTTACTGGTGCTTTTCCAACCTAACAATTCAAAATCATTTTGAAATAGCCATTTATGTATGTACACTTATATTTATAGAACTGTGCTGTATGAAAATGTAGCTACTTTTTTTCTCATTTGCTATCATCATCTTTCAATCATTCAGATTACTGGAAAAATGAATAATAAAAATAAAGCTATAAAATACACCAAATGCCAGAAAATGATCTATGGTAGCTTTACCATAGTGCAGCTCTGAAATGGAAGGGAAGATCTGTGACAGCTTCTGAGTACCTGAGCCTGTGAGCCTACAGAACTGTCATTCTAAAAGTACAGTAATGACATTCAGACACATACTCAGGTACGCTCTGTTTCAGATACATATATTCCAGTACATCTATTGTGTTTAGATACAAGCTGGTTCAGTTGATTGTTTGGAGGCATCACCCTGGCAGGTGCATGGAGATGGCTTTCTTAAGAGACATGAAATGGAGAAAGTAAAAAAGCTCTTAAAAAAGGTCAAGTTTTGTTTTGAACTTCCAGTCCCTTTGTGAGGAAATGGGATTAACTGTATTGTGGACAACTTGGATTTAGCATATAAGGCTTTGTGAGGACAAAAGCCTTTTTGTTCCAGTCCCTTCTTTACCCTCACAGAGAGTATGTGACAAAAGTTTTGCAGGTTGTGGACCTAACGATACATCCTGAAGCTATCACAGAATCACAGGGGTTGGAAGGGACCTCGAGATCCTTGAGTCCAACCCACCAGCTAAAACAGGTTCCCTACAATAGGTTGCACAGGTAGGTGTCTAGATGGTCTTGAATATCCATAGAAAGACTCCAGAACCTCTCTGGGTAATCTGCTCCAGTACTCTATAACCCTTACTGTAAAGTTCTTCTGTGTGTATGTAAGTAACTTCCTATGCTCAGTTTTAGGCCATTGCACCTCGTCATATTGCACCACTGAGAAGAGCCTGTCTTCATCCATTTGCCATCCATCTATCTTTAGATATTCATAAACATTTATCAGATCCTTCCTCAGTCTTCTTTTCCCCAGGCAGAACGGACCCATGTCACTCAGCCTTTCCTCATACAGGAGGTACTCCAGGCCCTTTATGATCTTAGCTGCTCTCTGCATGGACTCTTTCCAGGAGATCCCTGTCTTTTTTGTACTGAGGAGCCCAGAACTAGATACAATATTTTAGATAAGTCCTCACCAGGGCAGAGTAGAGGGGGAGGATCACCTCCCTTGACCTACTGGCCACGCTCTTTTTAATGCACCCCGGGATTCCATTGGCCCTTTTGTCCACCAGGGCATACTGCTGGCTCCATGATGTGTTTCACCAGGAACCCCATGTCCTTCTCTGCAGAGCTCATCTCCAGCAGGTCATGTCCCAGCCTGTACTGATACCTGTGGTTATTCTTCCCCAGGTGAGAGGCTCTGCACTTGCTCTAGTTGAACCTTATAAAATTCCACCCTGCTCAATTCTGCACTCTAACCAGGTCTTGCCTTCCAGTGTCTCACTGATTCGTCCCAGCTTTGTATCATAGCAGACTTTCTGAGGGTCAACTCTATCCCTTCATCCAGTTCATTGATGAAGATATTGAGCAAAACTAAGAGTCACAGTCTACCTCCTTTTCTTTCTTTGCGTCTCATAAATGAGAATACTAACATCTGTTTACAAAAGCTGGAATTAATTTAAAATAGCATCAACACTTAAATGGAGGCTTCAAAGGCAGCTAAGATCACACTGGAAGATGTCTCCATTTAGTATCGGTATAACTGAGACTAAAAAGGAATCTGTAGATTTAAGCACATCTGAAAATCCCAGTAAGATTTTCTCCTTACAGCTATGAAACATGGCCCTTCAGAGGTTTTTCAGGTTATTCAGTCTGATGTGAACAAAGCTGTTTCTTTCAGGGCACCATTTACTCAGGAGAAGGGAAGAATGCTGATCTAAGAGATCTCTGTAATACTGTAATACTAACTTAAAAGCATTCTTTTTAAAATATTTTTGCTGTCTATTCATGAACCACGCAGAGTGAAATATATTTTTGCTTCATGACAATAAACTGCACTTCTGTCCCATTGTTGAAGTACAGAAGAAAAAAAACAAGAAAATGAATTTCTTTACAAGTATGTTAAGGCCATCAGTGACGTCCTTTTAATAGTCCAGAAAGCAGTTCTCCTTCAGACAAGAGCATACAACATGTTTGAGAAGGGAGGCATTATCCCTTGTCATCCATATTTTTCTCTTACATTACACTTTAAAACTGGCTGTCCTGCATCACATCCCATTTTCTTTGCATTCATAAGACTGAAAAAAGGATGTATTCTGTTTGTGCCACAGGACTCAGCTTGCAGACATTCCATGATGACTCTTACTTGAAATCTGCATTGCTTCATAGACAGGAAATTTGGAGTACGGAGTACGATTTTTTTCTTTTTTTTACCAGCTGCACTGAGGGACACAGAAATCACTTTGTAGTAGGTTCAGCATCAAACATGCTTTAATCTACCTGACATTCTGGGTGAAGCAGATAAATTTGTGATCCAGAGATTGGTGTGAGAAATGAAGGCAGTTGAAAACATATTCTTAGACCTAAATTACATAAGCCAAACAAAGGGTCACCTGCTGCTGTGAATGGTGCTGAACATCACAAAAGAGCCTGTGTCAAAGTATTCACATTATCTGAAACTTTCTATTTGTAATTTTGCCAAAGTAATTTATAACCCTGTGTCATAAAAGGTTTCAGAAATTCTCCTGGGAGTAGACGGCTTTGTTTCGAGACGAATCAGGTCAAAGCCACAGAATAAAACTTAGAAACATTACTAGTGTTTCACAGCAGAGACCTCAAGATAATGCAATGATTATGTCTTTTCTGCTGAAAGTAAATGTCTTGAAGGTCACATGAGAAACAAAATCTCCCTGTTTCCTTTCTAAATCTTTCTTTCACTATCCGCACTCAGGTTCACTGGCTGTTTTTCTTTACCTCCTTACAGCCATATAAATCGCTTCATTTCCTATATTTGAAAAGTCAATGGAAAATATGCACCCCTCTTTTTGCTGGGCCTAGCAAAAGAACCTTTTGATGGGTAACAAAGGTGGCCTAATTGATGTCTACCTTACCTCTTCTTATTGATCCTTTTGCATGTTGAGAGCAGGAGTCATCCTGTTCACAAGTCCAAAAGCTAACATGGCACCACGGTAATTGAAACTGCTTATGAGAACAGCAGGCTGGGGCTCTTTGATGGGCTTGCTGATACATGAATACAAGTCAAGCCAAATGATTCTCCCTTTGAAACCCACAGTTCTCTCATCAAGATTGACAATAAATTACTCTTTTTGATGGTGCTTCTGCTCTCCTCTTGTTGCATATTCAGTGATAACTTTTTCTATTAGCATAATTGATTATCATGCTCATGATATACAATATGTAAAAAGTTCTCAGTCTGTAGATCAGCAAGAATATTTAACACATAAAAAGCACCCCGGCACTGAATGCTTATGTACACCCGTGAAACAAGAAGTACACCGAACTCACTACACAGTCTATTTCTGGAGGAATAAATAGAAGATGTTGGATTGCTGTTCTGCCATCAAGATGGAGATTTGGGGCCCTTATCTTAAAACAGCACTGTATGTAACTGGTACATAAGGAACCTCTAGCAAAAAGCAGCAGCAGTGCTAACTTTTAGATTGAACTCATCTGCGTGAGTATGAAAGCAGAGAGCTGGAATCGAGGAATAGTTCATCCTACAAGAACCCAATCAGTCACTCCATATTCACAGACTGTAATCTGGAGAGATGCAATTGGCACTTCACTGCAGAGTGTCTGCAGATAACATTTTTTTTTGGATTCTGACATAGATTCTAGGAGTTAGACAGCAGTGTTTGGCTCATTTATTGATATTCAAGTTGCTATAGTGTTGGGTTCTCATTACTCAAAAGACAAAATGATGGGAAATTCTGAAGTTTGAATTATTTATCAAAATTACTGGTTATAAGAAAAAAAAAAGCAACAACAGGGTTTTAAAGTTACTATGTATACCATAGCCATCATATATTTGGTTTAAGTTTCTTAAATGATCAGTAGTTAATATAATTATTTCGTTATGCTCTTTTGTAATGTATATTATTAAAACATTTTTTTTAATCTGCCACAAGCTTTTGAAGAAAGTGCAGTTAAAAGAACATCAGAAACTGCAGTGCCTGCTATAGAAGGAAAGATTTGTCACTTTTCCCAGAAAATGAAAGAACACTCATGACAACTCAGAATGGGAGAGAGGAGGGTTTGCATATGTTCCCCGTGGCTCTCAGCAAGGACTCCAAGAACTCTGATTCCAAATTAATGTGTTAAAAGGAAGGCTAGGGAAAATGTGGGTACCCTCCAGAAGGAAATGAGGGATATGGTTATCAGGGTCATGGAGATGATCCTTTAAGGTCATTCTGTCATAAACAGCCTCAAGGATAATAGAGTTCCTAAAAAGTGCAACTGATAATGTCAAACAACAGTACCTTAATAAATGTTTAGCACAACTATGTTAGTGTTATTTTGCTTTTTCTTTCCATGAAAATTGTTATATAAGCATATAAACATTTATTTGGAATAAACACAGGCCATTTTTTGTATTCACCAAATATCTAAAAAGAGAAACAATTCTTGTTGATTGATTTTTTTATTATTAAACTAGTGAAAGAAATGTTCATTTATTCAGTGATTAAATTCTATTTATTATTTTTTCCTATCTCTGGTGATTTGTTACTGCAGCTTTGAAATGCACTACTTCAAAATGGTAGCTCATCATAAATATGTTTGTTTACATTATCGCCTTGGAAATCTGTTTACCGATATAAAAATGAAAGATAAATCTGTTGGTTTCCAATATAAACATTACTAACACAGCAATAAAGATGCTTATTTAAGTTATAGTAATGACTGCCCCAGGATGCTTAGACCACTGGTGAAAATTCACACAGAACAGGAAATCAATTCATGAAATGTTTTTCCTTGTGAGTAATTAATATGAGAGTCATTTCAGAGTTTTAATCAGCTATTTACTTTGCTATGTTAGGGTTTTAATATGTTTATCATTATAATCACACCTACGCAGTAGCATATACAAGATCACAATAAGCTCTTTTTTTTTTTTTTTTTTTTTTTTTAATGGTCAGTGACTTTAGTTGCATTTAACTCATGGGATGTGCTGAAAGTAGCCTCTGACCTTCCAGCACTAAAATGGAGCATTTTCCAGAAGCACAAGCAACAGTTATTTTCCATGAGCTGGACTGTGAAAGAGGAGGATTAAAAAGGGTTCAAGGCAATGATATCTCTGACTTCAGGTAAGGCACTAAGGTACTGAAATTCAAAGCAGGACTGAGATTTCTTTTGTCTAGAGGAGAGATCGGATGCAGGAGAATGTGACCCACAGTACTCAGATGCTGACTGCAGGGAAACAGCCTCCAAATATGTGAGAGGGGCATCTAAGACCAGCAGTGGCCTTTTCTCCCCCTCTCTCACATACCGTGACTAATGCATGCATAACTTAAATTTCTGTGACAGAAGAATGCAGAAACCCCACCTTCTGTACTTACAAATGGATTTACATACTAATCATAGCATCTTCCTTTCATCAGACAGGAAAGGACTGCTGCACCCTCATGCACCTGCGTAACAACTTGGTGCTCAGGGCACTCAGCACAAGGGAAGCTCTGTCTGTGGGGCTGCGTTTCAGTCTTTTTCGTGGAAGTGCTATGGCCATGAAACTGTAGAAGAAAGCATGCTGTGATCAGTGATGTGATACATTATACATAACAGATATTGCTGTTAGGGGAGTTAGGTGCTGAGGACCTTTGCAGAATGCATCTAAACCATTCTGTGTTGGAGCTCCTTCCTGGGAATAAAGCAGAAATAGTCGGAAAGATGCAGCCACTGAATCTCCACTTTTATTAACAGTCACCTCAAGTGTGTGTGCTGTGTGCAGCATCACCTGACTGCACTCCCTGCCATCTGCATCATCTTCTAATGCCAAATGGTTCTGCATGCAGCCAGCATTGCCTGCTGTCCTCCCTGCAAGGATTCCTGTGCTGAGGGAGTGGAGTACAGCCACATCAGGTTTGGTACAGCTCTGCGTGCAGCACACAGTGCTACAAAAAGAGGACTAGTAAGAGCTTGGATTTGCCCTTAGCAGTGGTTAAATACAGGGGGCCATGGGCAACTTTCGCTGCTGAACTGGGACATCATCCTCACTTGTTTGGAAGGCTCTTTTCACGGACTTGGCATTTTCTTATTTGTCTCCTTGATTTTAGGTGAACTGTGACTCTTCTTACCGTGCATTATCCTTCAGAAAGGAACACAAAGCAATTGTAATTGCTCTTGCATTACAACATTTTTTACAAGAACAACTACAGTTCCCTTCATTATGTTTGGAACAATGTTACTCCACTTTTGAAATCCACTCATTACTAATGTCTTAAAAAATGAGTCATTTCAAAACATTTAAAACGTTTTTTTGGCATTCACTGCTTACCACAATTGCAGTGTTTTTCTGAAATAATGAACTATTATGTTTACTGTCTTTTCACAGAGGCAGCTAAAGGCCTTCACAAGCCCCATTTTGTGCAGGAACAGTTGTGTGACTGCTGTGATCGCAATGCTGATCACTGATGGCGCTGACAATGGAAAGGCTTTTGACACTGGATTGCTCTACTCGTCTTTGATAAAAAGCTCGATGTGAAATGAACTAATCTTTTGGGAAGGTTAAAAAAATACAAAAAAAAAAAAAAATACTGCAGTCTGCATTTTGTTGCCCAAAGTAACTTGTTGTCTGCACCATTTGAAGGTAGCGATATTTTCTCATTTTCCTGTTGAGGATATTTGGCTATGTGCTACGTGAAGGAATGCTGCTAGTGGAAATGTTCCAGAAATCTTCGTACCACTGGAGTGCTGAAAATCCTGAAAAACTTTTAATATTAACCTTCCTATAAAGCAGTGCCTGCTAAACAAGCTTTTTTTTTTACACAAAAAAAAGCGTGTATTTCTTTTTGAGTCAATAAGGGCTGAAGCTAATAACTGCCCAAGCCATACATGTTTAATCTTCTGTCCTTTGATTTAAAGTACGATAGCAATAACTTATTACTGTTGCTGAAATATGTATTCAGCTGTTGGATTGTGATGCCTGAATGGGGGTACTGTTCTGTATTCATAGAAGTGCTTTTCACCTGAGAAGTTCCAGATCTTTGCACATTTATCATTATTATTACTGAACTCCTCACAGGAAGTGGGAATTCTAAATAACTTGTCTTAAAGAGATTCAAAATTACGAGAATCTGACCTGTAAATCGTTCTGAAAAATGGGACATGGAGGAGCAATAAATAAGGAAAAGGAAGGGTTTAATGACTTACGCTATTGTCATTATCATACTGTATTTCTGTCTTAAACAGAATTAAAGAACTGTACAGGTATAGCAGGGTAATTTAATGACATCTTGACATTATTTTGTGGTTTAGAATTTAAGACATTTCCCAGATGATAACAAAAAACCCCCATGAGTCTCAACTCCTAGGTGAATGTAACACAGTTTTACATTGTGCTATTGACATTTATGAAAAAATGCACTGTATGTATGGGAAAAAATGTGGTCTTGAAGACAGTACAAATAATTACTAATTCATTCTCATGCCCTTGGAAAGATAAAATCTGGGTACTGCTTTTTAAAGATGGAAACAGCTAGGGCTATAAATTGCCTGTAACATTCACTTCTTGCAAATATTTTCTGCTTCAGGAGATATAAAAGAAAATCAACATATTCTCCCTCCCCTGAAGTCTAATTCAAATTATTTCAGAACTAGTTTAACTTCTGACAGATGAAATGCATACATTAGTTAGCTAGAGCCATCTGCAAGGCAATTCTTACCTCACATGTTTCTAATTGGAAAGTGTTGTCTTTCAGGCACCATCAGGTGCCATACTACGGCTGCTAACGTATTCTGGGATTTATAATCTTCAAGGATTGAGGACAAGCTTTTGTAAATTTCAGATATTTTCATATTGAGATTGTAAGTCTAAACAGTACTTCTAGGATAGAGACCCAATTATACAGAGAGCTAACATCTCCCAAATGGGGATGATTTCAGGCAGACTGAGATTACATAGGATTCGTTATTGTTTCTCACTCATTCATCGAAGAGGGTCATCATGCAGATTTTTATTTCAATATCTAATATCTGTTATTTTATACAGCTAATATTGTGTTGTGACATGCAAATTTACCTTCTGCTCAGTTTAATTCCACTCTCCAGTTTGAAACAATGGAGTGCGTTACACAATCAGCATTTTAATACTCATTCTTCCTTATGACAGCAAAAAGAATTGTATATAATTAATTTTTAATATTTGTATCAATATCAAATGACCTTCTATGATCTTTTTATCAGTGGCATTCATTCTTTCTGCTTCATCCTCCTGGTTAAGCATAAAAGATTACATGTGCAAGTGTAAGTGATTGCCTGATTAAATTTTAATGCCTCATCAGAAATGTAAAAATGTAAAACTGAAGAAAATGTTTGACTGAAAATGAAATAGACTAAGTTAAAATGATATCTAGTAAATAATCAGAATATAATTACTGTGTTTTTTTCATCCAAGAACTGAACTGAAAACTTAAATAAGCCATCTGATTCATCACTGATACCTGGTAACACATTGCAGCTACCACTGCAATACCAGCTCCCGCTGATTCTGGTGGAAACTGTCCACGGCAAAGAGGTGTATTTAAGGTCTATGAGGCTTACAAACATGAGCTTTAGTTGTTCTGCCTCAGGACCTGTTCAGAAGAAATCTTCATGTCAGGAATTTCAAATTAAGTCACCCACAACTGGAAATTTGAAAGAATGAAAAATATCTCCTGAAAGTTTGTACTGTACAAGAAGAAAAACTGACTGTAGTGACTCAAGATACAAGTCAGAGGAAAAAAAAGGGTTGAACAGGATTTGTTCCAGCTGGTGAATTAAAAATACATATAGAAAACAACTGAAATGGACATACATGCGTTCAAAGATTTTGCAGTGTCATGCTGCCTTGTACTTTTAAGCAAAACCATGATGTTCTACCCAGAACTGTCCAGTCAATCTGCTCACTGGTGAAAGATCCAGTTCGTTTCACTTCACAGAATTACTCACGAGAGATGCTCTATTACATTCATCATTTTCATGGCCCTTTGTTGGACTCTCTCCAGTATGTTCAGGTCTCTCCTCTATTGGGGAATGCAGAACTGGACATGACACTGCAGGTTTGGCCTCATGAGCTGAACTGAGGAGAAGGATCACCTTCCTTAACCAGCTGGCAGCACTTTTCCTAATGCAGCCCACAGAGCCTTCTTGTTACAAGGGTGCACTGCTCACTCATGTTCAACTTGGTGTCCACCAGGACTCCCAAGCCCTTTTCTGTAAAGCTACTTTCCAGATGGTAACCCCCAGAAAGTACTGGAGGTAGTGGTTGTTTCTCTTTATGTGCAGGGCTTTGCAGTTCCCTTTGCTGAACTGCATGGAGTTCCCACTGGTCCCTTTTTATAGCCTGCTTCATTTGGTTGGCAGCACAACCCTCTAGTACATCAGTCAATCCTCCCAGGTTTTTGTCACCATCACACTGCTACACTGCTAATTACTGGCCTCCAGATGTACTTTGTGCCATTGACCACAACCCTATGTCTGTTCAGCCACTTTTCAATCCAATTCATTGTTTGCTAATACTGCATGTCTTGGCATTTTCTGGTAAACAAATAGGTACGTCCAAGGACAGCTTGTTGTATGGTTCCACATCAAGCAAGCCCAGTCCAATCCACAGAGTATCTTGCCTCTTTTCCCTCAGCATCTTCCAGCTGTGGGGCTGAATATCATCAGGATGCACTCACTGTCCTACCCTCCTGCAGCCTGCTTCTTCCTATGGAGCTGGAATTACCCCGAAGGACCTCAGAAGGCTGATGTAGAGAAGCTGAAATACTTGGAGAGGAAAGGACGTTGAGATCTGACATTGAGATTTTGACCTAAAGATCTGAATGAAAAAGTAAAATTTAAGGTGCATTGGTCATAGATTAAATATATAAATATAGCTAAAAACCTCTGTGGGCTATCTTCTTTCCTCAATCAAACACAAACTACAGGATATTTCTATTCTGCCTGCTGAGTCTTCCGTGAAGTCAATGAGACAGACATGTAAGCAGGATCTGCTGCATCTGTTACCTCTACCAGTGCGTCATGATGCTGTTGTCATGAAGGCAGAAGTGAAACAGGAGCATGCCAGTGCTGAGGTCATGGAATTGCTCAGGAAACAGCAGCCTTCTCAGTCTGAAGGCAAGAGGACTGCAAGTAGGCACTTTCTGTCTCCTGTTCATCTTATCCATGATCAATTAGTGAAAACGCCTTTCATGTAACATCACTGATACACCTTACAGGAATATCTTTTGGTTTCCAGTGCAGTGCTAAGGTTAGTTCTGTTTTCTGCACCCACAGGAGCAAACACAAATTTTCAGTGTTCCCTTCCTCCCTTTTAACCTGTTTCTCATGTAGATATTCACTTACTAATTTCTAAGTACAACTCACAGTTACGAAGAAGAATGAGTTGCCAAGGAGAAAAGATGCTGCATGCTTAATATACATTCCCAAAAGCAGTGCTACATGACAGAATACTTCTTACGACAGCTAAAACAGTTGCTTTTTTTCTCTCAGAGATTCATGTTATGAGGTTTATTTTTCCCAAAGAGTGACAAAATAAGCCCAAACTCTGCTTCATCATCATCCTTCTCCATCAATAACTGTGGTAATGCCTTTGGTGACATATGTACGTACTTCAGCTGTATCTGTACAGTACTGGTAAAGGCTAACCTCAGATCTCAACTTTGTGAGCAGATGCAGCTGTTGCTTGGGAATTTTTTAAATAAGCTGTGGAAGGAAAGCAAGATGACTGCACCTCCAACAGGCAGGAGATTTATAAACGCAGTCACTGCTAGGCTAGAAACACATTACTGAATGTGCACAAAGTCCCTCTGACAGTCAAAAGGCAAACTTCTCATTCTCATCCTGGCTTTATGCTGACTTGAACAGTTGATTAGTTTGGACTAGAAGCACCAGGACTGAAACCTTGCCCCAGGATAATTTCTGATGAAAGTCTGCTAATATGAAAAGAGGTAATCGCAGTAATGAAATGTTCAGCAAAACCCAGCTGTACTCCAAAAAGGATAGACAGGGTGACAATGATAGAAAAAAAATAAATTAAGATTTAGTTCCACCAAGGAAAAGCTACTTAATGGCTGCAAAATATTACAAACAACTCAAATTTTATTGCAAACATTGTAATACCATTGCAGATAAGAAAGACAAGATTGAAGAGAAGGATCAACTTAACCAGAAATTGCTCCCACAGGTATCAACATCATTTTACAGACAGTCTTTGATGAAAACCAGATTAGAACCTTTTAATTTTCACTGTATATTTTACAAAAGAATGTATCTCACAAAAGTGATTAACTACAAAAATTTCACCTTCTTTCTACACCTACCAGGCTTTTTTTTCTTTCCCCCCCCCCCTCCCCCCCCGCCTATGGAGGATGTCTCAAAGTTGAACAGTCATTTGTAAGCCTTTAAAAAAAAATCATTACCTGGAATTATTAACAAACAATATGAAGTAAAATAGGACAGCCCAGGAAAGAGTTCACTGTTTAGGCCGCAAAGAAAGGCGCTGCTGCTCAGCTGGAAATGCCACACTAAACCATCTCTCATACTAAATTCAGGAAATGCAGCCACCCCTCAGTTATCAACTTTGACTTGACGGGGATAACATTACACTGGATTTTTGACTCTTCTTGTTGCCTTCTTTTCAGAATTAATCCATCATAACCTGCTATTAAAAATGATATAAGTAACTCTTTCTTATATAATTAGTATCTATACTAAGTTTTTTTATGTCTCAATATATTTTGAAATACTTACTTAAGGATATAGCCACAGCAGATATCCTGGTTAAATTATTTTAATTTAAACTATTACTGAAATTTCAGACTATGTCATTTAAATTAAAGATTTTTTTTCATAACATATCTCTTTATTTTAGTATTTTCTGAGATAAAAGGTAGAAGCAATTTTGGCTTAACAGGTAGATCTATCCCTCTCTTCATGGAGGGAGGAGCATGAAGTTTGTACCATTAGAGACAAACAAAAAAAAAGGTTAGAAACTAATCCCTGGAATAGAAAAGCAAAGTTTCAAAAAATTACTGGTAAAATTTCAGCGTTCAGAGCTACACATATTTTTCACTACAGCAAAACAGGAGCCTATGCCTAAAAACACTCCAAATTTTTAAAGATTTACTTGCATTCATATAGAGACGGAAATTTACCAAATGCTTTCCTACAACCTTAAAGCTTTTCAAATTCTATGCCTACAGCACCAGTAATAAAGCCAATCATTTTTAAGTAGAGATAATGTAGCTAGGTGTAATACAATTACTGAGAATGTATTTCTGTCATGGTCATAACCACACAGTGATAGTTAATCTTAACTATTATACCTTCTTAAATTTGCATGTATTGAATATGAAGGCAGAAGGCATTTATTTCTATCAGTGTGGTCAGACTTGCAATTTCTAATTCTACACATATATTCTCAAAGATGCAAATAAATTGTTTTATGCAGCCTGTAAGAAAATTAAATGTAAGTAGATGATTTACTGCTATTTTTCAGATTAACTAAAAATTTCTGGTCCTGATCTCTTTGTGACCTAGAAGGTACTGAGCACGATGGCCCTGCTCCAGCAAAGAAGTGTAAGCACATGCTCAATGTTAAGCACACTGATAAAGCCTCAGGTTTCATTCCATAACATTGGGCAGATGGCACCTTCTATAACACGTTTCTCCTTGTTCTCTGTTAGAACAGGGGATTATACCACCTACTGAGAAAAACACAGGTCTCCCACACAAATCCTGATACCACAGTAACAACATAAATGCTTTTTTAGATCAAACCACAGTGTACTTTGTAGAATCATGCCCTAAGAAATAAGAACTTCCTTGTACCTTCCTGAAAAGTAAACCCTTCAACTACCTTGTATCATTATTCAGCATTTGATTCCCAAAATAGTTTCAAATATCCTCTCTGTAATTTAATTTCACTTTCATTTGAAAATACTGTATAAAGTAGCAAGTACAGACTGATTGCTGACCTGTCTGCAGCTTGGTCCTGAAACTCAGCAATCTCTACATGGAATATATATAAAGTGCTTTACAATTCTTTTAAATGAAAGGTGCACATAAACACTGTGTACTCCTACATGGTCTCCCTGGAGACACATAGTACTGGCGAGCCCCCACTTTAACAGTATCCTCAAATTGGTCCAATAATTCAATAGTAATACAGTCATGTACAGATGGAATTACTACAGGAGAATGCTCCAATTTCTATTATTCCTCCATTATTTACTGGAGTTAGTGTCTCATGGCAACACAGCTGCAGGCCTGCTGCCTGCCCCCATCAACTCTCTTGCTGGATCCATATGCAGTCATCTGGATGGCTACTAAAGGTACAATGCTACTCTGAATCTGCACAGAAAATGTCCCTTTAATGCGCAGATCTTGGGTTGCTAGTTGATTCCTTCTGATTGCCATTTGCTGAAAAGACAAACTGTCAAATGCTGTGCAGTTTGATTTCTCTTTTTGGTTTATAGGCTCAAGATTTCAGGCACTGAGTACAGTATATCCCCACAACAGAAAGCTGACAGGTCTATCAATTGTCAAAGCTTTCAGGAATTTGGATTATGCCAGTGAAATTACTCTGGTAAATATTTATATATTACATAGTGCAGTGCTTATAATCTACTATCCCCAACAGATCTGATTACATATATGGCAACTGCCTTTATTAGTTTTTATACACAAGGAATTGAAGCACCAATGAGTGAAAAGACTTATTTACAAACTGTGTCAATACAGAGTCAGTCCCAAGCATGACTGCATGGATCATTTTCCATCACAGCACAAAGAACACTAACTCTTCTAAGAACAAACAGTAATGTCTAATTCTAGAGTAATTATTTTATACATTAGGAGTAACGTTCCCATCCAAGACAAGGTAAAACTGCTAGTGAATGAAGAATATCTGGATTTCACATTGTATCTGAAACCAGACTCAAGTACTTAGTCATACATGGCAGAAGCATCAAAAAGCCTAATGGCATGTTTGATGCAGACTGCTGCAGTTTTGAATGATAAAAATGCAACACTGAACATTTCTCCTTCTTCAGTTGTTTTCTATTCACATTATTGTGGTTCAGGATTGTTATTTTCCTTAGGTGTGATCTCTACAGACTAGAAAGGGAAAAAGAAATAGCAAAGAAAACAGAACACAATAAATCCTATTACCCAGTTGACCGAATAGATGTATATTATCACCATATCCATATCAAATCGCCATCCACGGCTATCATCTTCAAAGTCCACGTAGTCCATCCTGTGAGCGGCATGTGGGAAATGTCTCCTTGTTACAGTATCTGAGCGTCTTCTTAAACCTGCTGAAGAGTGCATCATCAGATGAAACATCTTTATAAAAGCACCTAGATTTACTATGACAAAAATAAGTTAACTCTTCTCTCAGTTACTTACAGAACGACTGGGAGCAGGAAATCTCACACCTCACTGCTAGGTTTTCTCACTTTGTTGGACAAGAAGCTCTCCACAGATTTGATTTTGAAAGATTTAAAACCTAACTCTTGTCTTCTGTGTTTAGCAAATCATAAATTTGATTGTTCAGAATTGGTACTCTTTATTATAGTGAGGTAACACTCTATCTCATGAGATGGATGAGATACTTAACAAGATCCATAAGCCTGTCTCTTTTGGTGCCTTCTTCCACTGAATTCCCTTCAGTGACCAAGAAGTGAAAGGCTCCAAATCCTGTAATTCATCTCCTGAGTAATTAATCTCTGGATTCCTTAAATCTAGTCATGTGAATTCTTCTCTGATCAAGCCATATGCATACGTGTACACACACAGTTTAACAGTGCAAACATACATGAATTCCTATTACAAGTATTTGAATTTATTTTGAGAACACTCATCTAAACAAATCCTGCTTGCTCTAATACTATGTCTCCATCTGAAGCACATCAAAAACTGTGGGTTTTTTTTAATTACTGTTTGTAAAATCTCACAGTACTTTATATATCTGCAGATGCAAGTGGAGTCTTTCAAGTTAAAATAAAAACCCCGTGAGAAAATAGAGAACTCAAAGTATTTAACATGTATAACTTTCTTTGTAAACTACACTGTTTTTTAAGTATTTGCAACGACCATTCCGGAAAGACAGAAGTGAAGAAGACATTCACAGTGAAAAAGCAGAGGGACTGGAAGATCATACTCCATCCAAATTCACTTAATCACAACTAGCAGCAAACAACACAGAGAGGTGCAAAGAAGCCTCAGTTCAACAGTTACATAATGATAAAATCTGCAAACATCTGATTTGAGGAAAGTTGACTTTAGTCCCCAAAACAAAAGGCTTGCTTTTGTACTGAAATGGGATTTCTCTGTGCTGTTACTTTTGTTTTCAAATAGGTTACTCATGCCATTCATACATTTATGTGAAACTGCAATCCTACTTTCAATTCCCTAAAGCTCTTAATGTCAAAGATCTGAAGAAATCAAAGTTGTGCAAATAATGTATTTGATAATTTTAAGGTTTTTTTTTTTTATATACCTTTAAATATTTTTTGAACTTCTACTGAAAGCAAATCTGCAAGTAATGGTTGCCTATCCATTCTGCACGTTACAGCAGTTTCTCCATAATGCCAATTGCCATGACTTTTCTCTGAGGAAGGATTTATCCACTTCAGACCATCTTTCCAACTTACTGCCATCAAAACCCTCTTTTTCTCTCTGTCACTTTGGAGAAGCATGATTAAATTGAAGCATATGAATTAGAGATCTCTGAAATTTTTATAGGCTCTGGGAGACACCAAGAACATCCTCATTGCCCTGCCAAACAATCAATCCTTTCCACTCCTCCTGACTTCCCTATTTATTAAGATAAATACTAAGTAAGCCTCCTACATGTGTATGTCAGTTGAGTCAAGCTGCTCAGGTTACTTTCACCTCCGTTCATCTGTGCTGGGCATAATTTGTGGCAGAGGAAAGAGGGTGGGAAGTGAGCTGCAAAGGCAGAAATTCTGGCCCATCTGTGAAGGACAAGGTGGCAAGGGAGCACCTTCTGTACTTCTGTTCTGATTCCAGGTTGCTTTCAATCATTACGATGGGTCTCTGCAGAGCCGTAAAATTTTTCTCCTCTAAACAGATATAATGGCTCCTGGGAGTCTCAAGGTGAATAAGACAAAATCTGTGTCTCCTTCAGTGTGTACCACTGCCTGATAGTGTGCATCAGCATTCATTCATTTTTTATCTGCTGTAGTGCTGCTGCTGCCTTCTAGTGCAGTTTAATCAGGACTCCTTGAAGTTCCTGTCTTTAGTATTGGCTAATAGATAATTGTTGTTCATGTACCAGTAATTTTCATTAAAATAATGTCAAACCTTAGTCAAGATAATTGAGAAATCCATTAAACAAGAAAACAAAAACAAAAACAAAAACAAAAACAAAAAAAAAAAAAAACCCAAAACAAACAACAACAAAAAGCCAAAACAGAACTATTCCAATAGAGAACTTTGCTGGAATTCATTTTTTCAGTTGTGGATATTGACCGTTTCTTTGTATTCTTTTCCTATTTACATTTTGTTCAGACCTTTCCAGCACAGTTGTTTCCATGCATTCCAAAAAATATCATTTTTAATTTTTGCTGTACTTTCAGTGATATTTAATGGTGGATCTTTTTAGTCCATGATAAAATATATAATCACTTGAGGATTCTTTGTATAGAGGAGTGAAGGACTACTGAAAAGAGAAATTCTTTCTCTGGAGAACCACTGATGATCAGACATCACCACATCATCACATTTCTCTCTCTCTCTCTCTTTCTCTCTCTCTCTCTATCTGTTTATCTATCTATGACAACTTGTATCATTTTATTTATTTATTTATTTATTTATGGCAACTTGTATCGTTGTATTGTGTGCAGAACCTGCTTATAGATCTGCATCTGTAGCGTAGGACCCAGTACTTGGGTTTGTTGAACTTCATCCTACTGCATTCAGTTCAGGTATCCAGCCTGCTCAGACCCCTCTGTCGGGCCCTCCTACCCACAACCAGATTGAAATTTCCACCAACTTGGCATCATCTGCAAACTTACCGAGGGTGCACTCAATCAATCCTCTCTTCCAGACCATCAACAAATATATTAAACAGGGCTGGCCCCAATACTGATCCTTGAGGAATAATACCACTCATGACCACTCCTCAGTTGGATCTAAGTCCATTCACCACCACTCTCCCAGCCCTCCAGCCAGTTCTTCATCCAGCAAAGAGTGCACCTATCCAAGCTATGGGCTGCCAGATTCTCCAGGAGAATGTCGTGGGAGTATTTCTCCTTACTTTTTTTCCACAGTTACTTTAAAGATAACACAAAATGCTGGAAGCTATTTTCAGATGAACAGTTTGGGAGCATCTACTCGGGGGAATTATGTAGACAAGAAGCTGCATTAGTTTTGATTTGGTATTCTTCACCTTCTACAGGATTTAGACAAACATTATTCTTCATTTGTATGTCTGCAATTAACCTTATGGAAGGATGCACTGAGTTTGTCATGGATTAGACCTTGTAATGCAGCCATTCTACATTAAGAACAGCTGTATCAATACAGGAAATTAACTATTCTGTATTGCTTCTGCTATAGAAAGTCACAGAGAAACTACTGTTGATACATTAAAGATACATATACAATCAAGAAGTAGTTAGTGTATAACACATCTGAAAATTGACAGCTGGTAAATATGGATTGCATTTTAAATTCATTAACATAGTCTCTTTTTAACCACCTATACATTGACTAAACTTCAGTTGAGAAAGTCAATATTAAAACTGTTCTGCGAATTGAATTCTTGAACTTAACAGAGGCCAACAAAGAACAACACATGTTTCTTTGATCTGAAGTATATTATGAAATAAACTTTTGTACAGTATTGAAACAGGATAAAATTTGGAAACTCTTATGAGATCAAGCTGGTTTTCTTCAGGCACTATGATCCATATTGTGACTACTGTCTTCAATAAGTTGTGGCATGGAAAATAACTTCAAATGTCTATGACTGCAGCAAGAGCTGAAATAAACTGTCTCTACATCCGATTCTTGCCATCTGCAGACAAAAACTCAGCGCTGTAAAGCTCCTCAAAAATTGTAGAGCAACTTCCAAAAGGGGTTTGAATTATGAAACAGAACAACCGACAGAGCTCCAAATCATTTCCAATATATTTGCTCCTTTTTAAAAAAGCGAACTTAATCTTATTTGATGACTACATTCCCTAAATAACTTCTAAAATGGCATGTATTTGTTAAAATGTATACCTTAACTTTTTTGCGCCTGTGTTGTAGTACTTTAAAAAGGAACTTCCAGTCAAATCACCTGCATACATATCCACAGTGCCAGAAGAGTCTGGCAGATTGCTAGTGAAAACCAGTCACTGGATAACCAAAGCAACATTATGGGCAAATCAGAATCCTGTAATCAAGAAAGTGAGCAAATAAAGGATTAGCACCAGAACATGAATGGGCACATCTGTGGTGTGCATTCTTGCCAAATTTTCTACGGCCTCCAATTGAGGTACTAGCAGTACTCAAAAGAAGGCTATCAACAACTTCTCTCTCAATCGTATAAATTGTCAGAACTAGCTTTGCTATTACTGAAGAAGGAAAGATAAAAAGAAGGCATATTCCACTGTATAACTGTGCCTGATTAGTATGCAGCCTACAATAACCATTTATTCTGTAAATGCTCATATAAAATTGATTACTTAAGAAAACTGTTCCAGACATACAGATGCCATTCTGACCCAGTCTCGTGTTATTGATATGAACAGCAACAGATAAACACCAAAAGACTAACAAAAAAGGCAAGTACGGATGGGCACAGTGTCCTTGCAGCAACCAGCACTTCAGGGATTCAGTGCTTTCTTTGTAAGCTGTGCTCAGAACAATTTATTAAAACATCACTGATGGGACCTCTTTTCCTGAGATGTGACTATGCATACTTTTAAACTTGATTTTACTTAACCACACTTTTTATCATGCAGCGCTAATGAAAGATATTGTGTTGCCTCGTTCAATAATAAAGAAAGTACTATATTACTATAATCAGTGAACTGAATAATTTAGTATCATGCTGTATCCGTTTTGCAACACTGACAGAAGTTCTGATCCATCTGTGGGATTCCAACAAACCAACACAGCTTGCTATACTCTTTTTACAGCGTATTGCCAGTGCAATTGCCTGTCTTGCCTTGGTCTGCTTTTCTTTCTAAGAGCCCGGCCTGAAAGAAGACTTCATTTCATGAAACATCTTTTTTACTGTTTCACAAATGAAATTCCCCAGTGTTTGTCCTGAGCATTTTTTCTAGTATATAGTACTTCTGTCTGCTTTCACAGATGAAGTACCATCCTGAATTGCTTACACACATATTGGCCTTCTCCCATGTGTACATTGTGCTCTTTCATATTCTGGTTATGTTGACAGTATAAGATTTAATAGTTAAAATGAGCTATGAGTTCTAAGTTACTTCCAACAAAGAAAAGAGCATTTGTTGCTAGAGATGTTCAGGAGAATTTGGCACTCACTCAGTGTGAATGCCTGCAAGGATTTCCCAGTTAAACCCAAGCCCCAAGTCAGTTTCAAACCTTTCCCCACACTCAATAAAAGCATCCAGTTCCTTCCTCAAACAACAGCTACTCATCCCCATCACAAGCATTTCTCAAATCCCAAGTTTTAACTTTTTCTTCATGAAAAGCTCAAACCTCCCTGCCCTGCCTGCCTCAGATACTTCAAATCTGTATACTTACTGTCTTAGATGTAAAAATCTCATTCTCTTCTGTACAGTTACCACATTCCAAACTCCTCTTGCCCAAGGATGCACATGGGAAATCCTAACTTTTGTACACTAAAATTATGTACACTAAAACTTTTGTAAACTAAAATTCTGTAACCTGTTTCACAGCCTTTCTCACTGCAAAGCCCAACCATCCTCCCTAAAGTCACCCTCATCCTTATACTTTTCTTTCACATTCTCTCTGCACTTTTCAAATACTTCTGTGGTCTTGCTCTCCTGACTTCAACTGCGGGCTCTCTCTGGCTGCCAGCACTAAAATTTTATGATTGCCTGAACATCTTTCTGTTCCCTTTCCCCCCTGAAAACCTAGGCCCTACTTTATGCTAGCAGTTGGGCTTCAGAACACCTGGATATAATCCCTGTCTGAGAATTTTTATATTCACTCTGATATCTGTCTAACTGGCTGTAGGGTTTTTATAGAGCTTTTGGTTTAAATGCTGAAATCTGCAATAAATTCACAGAGGTAAATCTCCTGTAAGCAGTTATTTGCACATCCACAAAAGCTGACTTCTGACTTCTGTGATGCAGAGTCCATCTGCACACAAAATAATCAGCATCACATAGGCAACTTAGCAGGTAATACACAGTAAATGTGTGTAAGATTTTGTGTTCCTTATGCAAAGGAACAGTCCTTTTTATAAGGCAGTGGTTAGGAACCACTTTTTCTCACTGATACAACCAGGTTTTTGTTTTGTGACTTTCTTAAGGCATTCAGTGCAAGAAAAAAAAAAAAAAACAGACAAAATTGTGCAGAAATCCCAAAATGTGATAAAGCAGTTAAATGACACATTTCATCTGTTGAAGCAGGAATTTTATAAAAACTGTAGCCCTACAGAGTTAGTCATATAATACGCTTTGCTGATCAGTATCAGCGTTAACTATTGGCATTGCTAGCTAGAAATCATTTATGTCTTTCAAATCTTTATGAACTCTCCATGCTACTGGGATGACACATACAGAGACGAATTAAGAATCACTTAAATGAGAACAGAGCAATTTATACAAGTTCCAGTAACAGTTACAGTTCTCACTATACTCCATATAGCTTACCCTTTTTTTCTTTTTCAAGTAATCTACATAAACCTGATATATGCAATCTAAACAAACCTAGGTTCTAAGCTCCTGTACTATGCATTAATTCACAAAAGCCCTGCTTCAATTAACATGTCTTTCAACCTTTTACTGTTGATAACTGCAACTAACACCTCTCACTTCTTCCAGGAAGAAACTGCTCATTTGGAGTACTTTTTCCTCTTTGAAATATTTTAAATATAATTCAAACAGAACATTTTAAATACTTGCACCAGACAGAAAGATATGACAGATTTACTCTTTCTAAGAGAAAGTGTGGAGATTTTTTTTTTCCGTTAAAATAGCATCCACTGGAATTCAGTGGAGATGATTTACAATTCAAGGTTTTTGTACAGCTACTATTCCTATCATTAGTTTGAGTTCAAAGACATAAATGTAGTGCCTCTGTCAGAAATCAATAACAATCTTCTGAATCTTAATAACCAAATAAAAATGTATGAAGCAAATTACCTCCTTCTATTTTCTAGATGAATAATTCAGCTCTTACCAATTAGAACACAAAACAGAAAGCCAGCTGGTGTATCTCATCAAAGAATCAAGTTACTGAGAAATAGAACAAGACAAAGCTTTTAAAATGAAAGAAGAAACCCACAAAGCCACATTACATGCAAGGAAAAACATTTTTAGATGGAAGATTATGCATGCCTAAGATTTTTGTTAATTCTTTACATTTGAAATTCTGTTCACTAATTTCATGAAAAATATTCAAAGGCTGCTTTGCCCAGTCTAATAATTTCACATCAAAACTAAAACATTTTTTTTTCTGCCTTGGGCTGTTTATTTCCCTGTGAGTAAATAAATGAACAAATAAAAAGCTTATGGGAAGGTACAATGAGCTTAGAAAGAATTGTCTTTCTGTCCAGACATCTATGATTATTCCATAATTATTGATACTCACAAATACAAGCTAATTGGTGAGTCTAAGAGCTGGGATGCATACTAAAAAGGGGCAACTGATCTCATGCTTCACAATACATAAGTTGTTTGATTGTGGGAAATGTGAAGGAATTTCGATAGCTAGTTTGTATGCAGATTTCTTTAAAATCTTTAAGTGCGTTATTTGCTGGCTTTGCTCCCTTCCCCTAAATTATAACGCACTAAGTACAAAACAGAAAGAACATCATATGACAGATTTTTAAAATGATTTACAGCAAAACCTAGCCTCCTCATTTAAAACCCCTTTACTTCAAAATTCAATTAAGGATTATGAAATAAAAATAATATGCAGTAATTGAAATGCATGTTCTTCTTTTTAAAGGTGCACCCTTGCTCTGTGAACTGAAATGCTAGCTTCTTTAAAATCCTTAGCCTTCACTATCCCTGTTTGCCTGACTGCAGTTCATAAGGCCTTGCTAATCAATGCACTATCCTTGTGAGAGCATGCCATGTATTTAAATACACAGTCAAGGTCCATTTTAGGGCAAACAAATGTATTCAATTGTAAAGAGCACACCATTCTGCTTCCAACAAGTATTTATAACACATAGTATAGTTACTGTAATTTTCATTTTTTTCCCTTTTGTTTGCATTTTCATGTAGATGAGTTGCAACTTTACAGTGAACTTACCTTGCGGAATATCCCTCTTGTCATAATATCACAGACACAAAAAACCAGGGAATGTCAAACAAAAACTTGAAATATTTGATTCTATGTGGTATGTGTATCAATAGCCTACATGAGAAATTAACCTGAAATTATTCAGCATATTCTATCTCAGTATTCATTGTCCTACTGACTTTGTATGTGTTGTTCACCTCTATTTCCCTGTCTCTTCACTCTTTCACTTGAGAAAGCTGACATCATTTTTTGGACTTCAAAGTCCTGTAATACTGGCAGTAATTAAATAGTTTTTAAGAAGCTGTCCAAGGTTTTACATAAATAGCTATGTAAAAAGCTGTCATATTTTTTCACTGGAAAATTAAAAATAAATTTGCATAAAAAGGTAACTTAAAAGTTTATCATGAAAGATATTATTTAAATTTAAAATAAACTATGTTTAAGATAAACTATGTTTATAAACTGTTAAAAAGTCCTGTTAGGTAGCAGAAAAAAAAATGTACATGTTCATCCTTATTTTTTTTTTCCTCTAATAACTGAATGGAGCAGGCTTCCCAGGTTAGTTGCAGATGTCCCATCCCTGGAGGTGTTCAAGATAAGGCCCTGGGCAACCTGAACTAGTAGAAGGTGCCCACAAAAGTGGAGATGTACTAGATGACTTTTAGAGGTCTCTTCCAACATTTTTTTCAACCTCTTCTCAGCCACAGATTCTCCTTTATTTTTACAGCAAACAGAATTTCTGTGGGGTATCAAATCAAATCTCAGTACACTGAGCAAACGCAACTGTCAAGATAAGATATCTTTACATCAGTGGAGCCTCTCCAGGGTCTAATTCCTTACAAATTGCCCTACTATGCAGTGCATTTTAGTGCTAAGTGTATTGGAGGAGTGCACCAGAGAAGCACGCCTGCCATTACCTTTATTAAACATAGTTCACAGCTAAGTGCAAATACAATTAATTTTACTGGTAATTGTTCAGTGGCCACGAACTATTTTTTTTTCCATTCAACTTGGCATAGCTGGAGAGGATAATTTCTCATTTCCAGTAAATGTGCAGAAAGATACTTGCTAATCCCTGCTGGTGATGAAGATGGAAGGCATCTTTGCTGGCACGAGTTCACAGAAATCTGTCACAAGCTGAACTAGTCTCAGCAGACTCTTACATAAAGTATAAAATCAAGCCCATGGTATATATTATTCTCTGATCAGTTTCTATGATGAAAGAGTACCACTGCAAAAAGATAATAATTCCAAGTTTAGCTAGGGTGGTTTAAGCAGGATTATGTATTGTTTTCAGTTTCTGGAGGGCAAATACCAAGTATTTATGTAACATTATTTGATAAATAATAACATTATTTTATGATGTGTAAGTAAAAGTTGTAACTGAAGATATAACTGACAGTGAACCGTAAGATAGCTCAAAAGAATTGGTGTACTGGAATAGAATAAAGGTCTATCACCCTATTCTTTCTCTAACAAGGTCAAACAGTGAGAAACGGATGAATAGTGAGGAAAGAGTATAAGAATGGAGCAAGCATACTGCAATCCTTTCCTGGTATATTCTCTCAGTTCCCCCAGACAAGGATCATAACAGGCAAACGTTAACCTCGAGTTTAATTGACTATGGATTTCCTTGATTTTGAATATGCCAGATGGTAGTTCTATTTAATGTTCCCTACTTTTATTATGAGACAGTGAATAATACCAGCTTATTCACTTCTGCCAAGCCTCTCAAGATTTGACTTACCCTCGGAGCCTTCCATTTTAACCATCTCTTGATATGGCTGAACAATCCTAGTCTACTTAAACATATCTCATTAGGACATTATTCAAAACTTTGTACTTCCTTATTTATCTTCTCTCTACCTTTTCATTTTACTGTTTTCTTCTGCAATGAAAGGAAAAGAATGTAGACATTGCTGAACATCACTCAGTATTGTGACAACCTTATGCAAATGCTTGCATATGGCTTATGCTTTTATTACCCTGAGTATTGTAGTTCTGTAAGCAAAAATTATATCTTCATTCATAGTTATAAGTAAGCTAGACTGTGCAAGCTGTATTATAGGGCCATCTATGATTAGACTGCTAATGTTCCTCCAGAGAGTAAACTGAAACATTTACTTCTGTCCTTGTATTTGTTATCCCATAAACATCTCCTAATGAATGATAGAACATTCCCTCTTGTCCTAAACACAGCATATTGAGAAAAAAAAAGTCTCCTTAAAAGACTTTTGGAATTCTTAAGCAGCAGGGTAGAAGTCATAATGTTTTTAACTCCCCTACAATTTCAGTTCAGTCCATCCAGTACAGCTGTGGGACCACAGTTGGGCAAGACGTCTAAGTTCTTAGCTTGTCTTACTGGTGAGCGGGAATACTCAGTTCCCTATGCCACTACTGATGACATTCATCCAGAGACATGTCATAAAATATATGTGGAAAGGCATATATTTGATTTTATCATGGCCAGTCTATCACAATCCTGGGCGTTGCATAATTACAGCTATTGATATTCTTGATACAGCAGGTGAATTAGTTAAACAAACATCTTCTGATGGAACATGAAGATGAGTTAGAATTCAGTTTTCTTCAACACACTAAGATACAGAAACATAGAGGTTAGAAGGGACATCTAGAGATCACCTAGTTCAGTCCCCTCCTAAAGCAGGTTTCCTGGAGTAGACTGCACAGGAAAGCATTCAGGCAGCATCTGAATATCTCCAGAGAAGGAAAATCCACCACCTCTCTGGGCAGCTTGTGCCAGTGCTGCCTTCAAAACAGCAAAGTTTTTCATCATCTTCATACAGAACTTCCTGCGCTCCAGTTTGTGCCCATAGCATTTGCCCCTGCCAGTGGGCACTACTGAAAAGAGCCTGGCCCCATCCTCTTGACATTTGCCCTTTAAGTTTTATAAGCACTGTAAGATCCCCTCTCATGCTTCTTTTCTCCAGGCTAAATAGTTCCAGTTTCTCACCCTTTCCTTGTAAGACCCCCTCAACCAGCAATGCTCGAATTCTGTGTTTTCTGTCCTGGTGTGCTTTAGGCATAAGAGAAGCTCAAAAACAGAACATCCCAGTAACAAATGTCTCCTTGAGGCAGAAAATTCACTTACTGTGAAGACTGTACATTATATATTTGTCTTGCAAGAAATTCAGGTATGTAAGTTGCAATTCCACAGGCTATACTGAAGAAACTGCTGGATCTCAGCTAAAAAGCCTCCTGATACCAGTACTTCTGGAAGTATTGCATGGTACCACAGACCAAGTAGTATCACAAAGGGATAAAAAACTTAAAGAAGCGAGGAAGGAAATTAACAGAAAGAAAAAAGTGCAGTAATAAAGAATAGAGTAGTAAATCTGGAGGAAGAAGAGACTGGTTAGTTAAGAGGAACAAAGGGTAGCACAGATTGTGCTGTAACTATTGCCAGAACAACTCTACAGGTACTATTGAAATACTGAATACCTGCAGCTAAAAACTGTCAAAATAAGAATGGAAGTATGATTATGGCTTAACAACAGAATATCCTGTCCTTGTCCTGTCCTATACTTTCTCACTTTCTCCGTTTCAGCAACTAAGAGAAATAATTTATGTAAGTCTGAATATGAAAATTATATGGAGACAATTCTCATAATCCACTATTATTGTTTCTGGCTAAAATAAATGCTGCATCTTCTGTTTTCAGTAACTGTTTTGTTTCTATTCTTAGTAGATAACAGCACCAGTAACTCGAAAAACAGTATCACTTGTCTTTTTTCATTCTTTTTAAAAAGAGAAATACAATGAATTCAAAACCTAGTTGATGAGATTTTACAGCCACATACTTCTATAGCTATTTAACGTTATTTTTTGTTGTCTTTCTAGCTGAAATCATTATAAGAACTTTCAATGAGGAAGAAAGTTTTTGAGTGTTCTATCCCAGTGCACATTTTTAAAGACAGAAATAAAGGTATATGTCGGTAGGCGTTAATAAAATCTTTCACAATATTTCTACTGTTTTGAAAAATGTGTATAAATCTGAGTGCTCTTTTTCTCTAGAGAATGATTACCTAAAAGGACATGGCAGATGTGGCCTGCTGCAGGACCTACCACTGGTAACAGCAGGAGTTGAAGACAGTATTCTATCTTGAAACCCCTGCCTGATGCAGAAGCCAATAGCTTTTTATTATGTTACTGAACAGCTGTGTTCAGTAAGAAGATAGCACAGATTCTATTATATGTAACATTGGTGGAATATTTTCTAGACTAAGCATTCAATAACCATAAAACAAACTATTCTATTACTAAATTAAATTGGCTTTCCCACTCACAGTGAAATGACTACATACTAAATAAAGATCTTAGCATGGAAACAGTTGGAGGGAATTTCCTATTAGCCTACCAAAACCTATACTTTTAAATAATGTCACTAAGAGTAACACAGTGGTTTTGTAATTTCTGTCCCTCATTCTGAACGCTATGTAGGTCATCTTCAGGTACACCTAAAATCTTGCCTAAGTATGCAGCCATCACTATTGTGTAACATTTCCATCACTACCTTGACTACTCTACCATTTTTCTCAGGTTTCTCTACTGTATTTTTATCTCACTTTTATGTGAAAACTTTTTCAATAACCGCTTAAAACACAATCTTCAGTCCATTTTAGACACTCTTGCATCTGACTACAGCAAATTCACTATGCACTGTATCCTCAATTTAAATGATCGTAATCACTTTTTCTTTAATCCACATTTCTGGATCAAATTACTTTTGGAGTTTTGCATTCCCTTCATGAACTTTCTGTGACTGTGCAGTGTTTACAGAATGCAGTTCCAGTCTGGCATTGCATACCAATGGCTACACTGGGTTTATTGTTAAACCATAGGTTAGAGACTTGAGTAAGTATAACAGAATCCAGTAGGCCTATTTGTCCTACTGAAACTACATTACCTAGTTTTAAATCTATTTAATGACACAGTTATTTGAGATGTTATTTTTATTGTGCACTTACATATTTTGAAGTTACCAATACTCAAAGCAAATGAGTAATGTAATGTATTCGTTTATTCTTGAAGTAAAATTTTACAGGCAGATTTTAAAGAGACAGTTTTAACACTACACCAGTATTTCAGTTGTCGCTGAGTGACAGGAGTATGTCCAAAGCTAGGCGGGGCCCCTTGTTGGGAAAGAGCCATTGCCTTTATGGCACCAGAGGGCAGGGCAGAGCCAGGACAGCTGGCCTGAATAAGTGATGGGGTTATCCCATACCATGTGACATCATGTGGAAGGCTGTAAAGCTGTGGGAGTTGTCCAGGGACAGCCAGTGCTTGAGGGTTGCTGGGCGTTGGTTGGCAGGTGGTGAAATGTTGCATTGGTAGCAGGGTGTTGGTCGGTGTGCAGTTGCATTATGACCCGGGCATTGGTTGGTAGGTGGCAATTTTGTGCCACCACAGAGATATATAGCATAACATTTTTGTTTCTGTTTTCTTTTTGTGTCTTAGTAAATTGTTTTTACCTCAACCCACAAGTTCTATTCTGTTTCCAGTTCTCTCACTCATCCCACTGGGGCAGGGGGAGGGGTAAGCAAATGCAGTGTGGTGTTGAGCTGCTGCCAGGTTAAACTAAGCCATCACTCCACCTGCTTGATATAAACCAGATGAAAGAGCATATGCCACCAAATTTCTACTTGGACAATGCTGAAGTGTATTATAAAGAGGCAGTTATCCTCACATTTAAAATTTCGTGTTTTCATCTGCACACTATCATGTTCTTAAAAAACTCTGTCTTTACTCCATTTCACATGTATTAAGCAAGCAGAATAGTGAATTTGGTATTATTCTAAATGTTATTTTGAATTTATACATGAAAGAGTCTGATTTTTTGGCAGTGGTCTTCATTGACTAGACTCCAAATTGGGAACTCCTTATCCGGAGCAATTTTCTTTCTTCCACTTCTCAGCCATATTTTTTTCAAAGCAGGAAACCACATATAATTACCCTGACAATGTGCATAAAATTAAAGATTTAAGAATAAATATAAATTAATACACACACTGAAATTTGCAGTATATGTGTAGATCCAGAGCACTGGGTATGAATCACATAAGGAGAATTTAATAGAATTTCAACAATCATCCACTGCTGGTTTCCCATAGCAGAGGTTAGGTAGAGACTTATTTTCAACTAGTCTATACAAGACTGAATGAAGCTCAGAAAAAACATCAATAAATACAGATACTCAGCCTAAAAAATATTCTTGTCTAAAATGATATGTAAGCAATGTTCTTACCTTCAAAAACTCCGAAAGCTTTCTTGCAGCTTGGTAGAGGCCATTTTGCAGAATTAGATTTTTGAAAACTTTCTTGTAACTTCAAATATTCCGTAGGAAAAAAGGACTTGGTAGAGTTGTTCAATTCTACAATAATTAATTGGAAAGAACATATGTATAAATGCTGTAAATATAGCAAAAAAATTGTACATGGCTATGCAAGAAAATAAAACTGCTTTGTCTACTGCAAAATGCTTATTATAATTATGGTATCTCTTCAAGTTTTTTCTGAATCAAAAATCGTACTTTCCAGACATAGCAAGAATAAGATTTAAATGTCCTGTTTTCTCAGAAATAGTTTAGAAAAGATGATGTCAAATGCTAATGAAATTAAGTACCTTATAAATGATTTTATTTAATTTACAGGCCTATGATGACTTCTATGAATCTTTCAGTCTGACTACTGTATTAATTGTCAGCTCATGTTGTTTTTGTTTTAACACTGTCACTCAGTAACAGACAGTAATGGAGAGAAGGGAAAAGCTTAAAACTTATTTTCAAAATTTTAAAAATATAGGATTAACAGGAACATTCATAGAATAGTTAATGATAGCTTGTAAGAGTTGATAATAACCTATGAACCTCAAGAGCTTATTAGCTTGTGAAGATATAATTTCAGTTAATATCTATATGATCTACTCAAAATTGGGAAAACCAACCCATCAAGAGGAATAAAAGAATGGAAAATAAAATTTAAAAGTAATGAGTAACGATATTTTCCTACTACAGAAAAGAATTGATCTGACAGAGTTGTCCAGTTTGGAATTAGTACAAAAAACTTTAAAACCCACAGTTTTGATTGCTTAACAAAGATTCTGCCTTCCAAACATCATGTGTCCAGATAAATATTAGCAATATAGCTGCTACCTTCGAAAAAGCTCATGTATTATTAGTTTATTTGTTCATTGCAATTTTACATGTCTCCAATTACCAGAATTTTATGAGCAGGACGTATATTTTCCTCTGACAAATCTGAGAAAGCTAAACTTTCTATGAGCAGACTCCAGAAAGAAAAAAAAAGTTGCTAATACCCTTTCATTGCAGCTAATCTTTCTGGTTAAGAGGGCGGTGTCGGCATATTTGAAGTAAAAATATCTTGATCTCGTTCTAAAATTATTAGGTACCTATCTGTATTACGATGTCAGAATGCAGCTGGAAGTAGGATACACAAGACATACGGAGTACAGAAATCCCAAACCTTCTCTCTTATTGTGAGAGATCACTGCTATTGTACCTATAAACCTACATCAGTGACGTAAATAGAACAAACTGTATTCCTCATTCATGGTTTTGAAGTTTTATAGAAGACCTTCATATACTCCCGATCTTATTTAAATTAAGAATTATTTGCATTCAGAGAAATATACTCTGCTGTGACTCTTTTCGCTTCTTATAGCACCGAGAGAGATCTTTGTAGAGGCCATAAAATTTGACTCAGCTCTATCTACTTTACTGTCTAAATTTAAATACTGAACCCTCTGGTGAGGCATCCAACTCCAGATTTTTTTACTTTTTTTTTTTTTTTCCCAGAAAAGGCAGTGGTGACAACTCACGTTGGCTTTTGAAGCTTGCTTTTTCATGCTTCATGCTATCTTTCATCTCTCAAGCTACCTTTCTATAAGTGACTCTTTCCTTACCATATGCATTGACCTGACCTTCTGTGCACAAACAGTACAATGAATCTTCAAAGCAGTGGATTTATTGTGGATGAGTACCAAATCTTGTATACACTTAACATGTATCAAACAATATAAAAGGAAGAGAATAAGCCAACCTGTGTTTCATTTTTTTCCACAAGATTTTAAAGGCAGAGGAATTTGAAAAGGGTTACTATATTCAGATCAAAATCTGTTATATTAGGTGTGTCCTGGATACTCCATCATCTGACCAAACATGTATTTGTCATAACAGGAGAAGGGTTTTAAAGAAAGCCTTTAAGAGGGATGGAAAGCTCATTTTCAAGGACAGAAAAGATAGAAAAGGCTCATTTGATGTACAAAACAGGACAAATGAATCACAGAACCACAGAACTGTTTGGGTTGGAAGCGACCTTTAAGACTATCTAGTCCCAGTCCCCTGCTATAGTTAGGGACACCTTCCGCTAAACCTGGTTGCTCAAAGCCCCATACAGCCTGGCCTTGAAAACCTCCAGGGAGTGGGCAACCACAACTTCACTGGACAACCTGTTACGGTGTCTCGCCACCCTCACAGTAAAGAACTTCTTCCTGATACCTAGTCTAAATCTACCCTCTTTCAGTTTAAAACCATTTCCCCTCATCCGGACATTAGATACTCTTATAAAAAGTCCTTCCCCAGCTTTCCTGTAGGCCCCCTTCAGGTACTGGAAAGCTGCTATAAAGTCTCCTCAGAGCCTTCTCCAGGCTGAAGAGCCTCAGCTCCCTCAGTCTGTCCTCATAAGGGACGTGCTCCAGCCTGCTGATCATCTTTGTGGCCCTCCTCTGAACCACTATGTTGTGATTGTGTATGCACAGTTCTAAGTGCTGCAAAGTCCTCCAGATATCATAGAGGTACTTTATTGTAGTGGAATTTCAATCATGGTTTGAATTTACCTTTTAAATCTCCAGGTATAAAAGACTGATTTATGTTGTTCTATGTAAGCCAACCATTACTCACCATGTGTTCTCACTGCTTAAAGACAAAAACACCAAAGAGTGCAGAGGCCAGGAAGAGAGGATTTAAAAAAGAAGACAGGAGAATTCTGTACCTCTGCCAAGCTTTATTTTCACTTGAAGCAGAATTGAAATCATATATCCAAAAAGCTTCTTCTTTTTTTCGTAATTAAGTTAGCCATTTAAAAATACCTCTGGTGAAGTATTTTGATACAAGATATGTTTGTAATGCTTGTAGTTTGTCAAATTTATTCAGCAAGCAGAAATCAACGATGTACAAAATATCAGAATATCTCTTCAAATATCAAAAAGTTTTAAGCCTGCATGGCTGGAAAGAGTTAAATGGAAAGAAAACCTCAGAATGGATAACAAGACTTAATTTTGCTCCTATGGATTTTGGATGTAGTCACTGCACATTGCTATCTCTTTGAACAAGATAATAATTTTATGATTGTATACTATACTTTTAACTACATGTTTATTCAGATCACTTGAAATTCAGCAAAGGCAAGTGTGGGGTAGTGTATCCCCAGAGGAATAACCCCCACACAAATACAGTCTGGGGGCTAATATGATGGATAAGGACATGCAAGTCTGGTGGATATCAAGTTGACCATGAGCTTGCAATGTGCCCTTGTGGCCAAGGTCAGTGGTATCCTGGGCTGTATTAGGAACAGTATTGCCATCAGGTTGAGAAAAGTTTTCTGCTCCCTCTACTCAGCTCTGGTGAGGCCTCATCTGGAGTACTGTGTCCAGGTCTGGGCTACTGAGTACCAAGAGAAACATGGAACTCCAGGTGAAGGCATAGCAAAGGACAGCTGAAATTTTGATGGGACTACAATATCTCTTCTACAAGAAAGACTGAAGGGGTTAGGCCTGTTCAGTATGGAGAAGAGAAGGCTCAGGGGAAATCTGATCAATGTGTCTGAAAAGAGGCTGTCAAGAAAACTGGGCCAGACAATTCTCAGTAGGGGCCAGTGTTAGGATGAGAGGCAGTGGGCACAAACTCAAACACAGGAAATTCTGACTGAACACAAGAAAAAACTTATTTTCTGTGAAGATGACTGAGTGAAGAAGATGGCTCTCCACATTGTCTGGACACCATCCTGGTTTTGCTTTAGGGGATTCTGCTCAGACAGGGAGGCTAGAGTAGAAGTCCTAACCAACATAAACCATTCTGTAATTCTGTGAAACACACGAATGAAAAGTTAGAAATAATTTTCTATATAGTAAAAACTTTCAACGTGATACCTGTTTGGAAAAAGACTCTGGCAATTGTAGTGCGACACAGTGGACATGGAGTGCTGGCTGGATTGTCTTTGGCAAGCATCCTTAAGCATGGTTCACAAAAGATATGGTGGCATGGATAGCACATGTAAGGATTGAAATAAACATCCAGGCACACTGCACAGAGATAGCTTTCCTTATCTCCTCTGAGTTCAGCCTCATCGTCTGTATGCAGATTATCATTTGCAGTCTGCAAGAAGAAAAAAAAGAAAACATCTCTTCACAGCTCATTTCATAACTATTTTGGATAAACTAATCAGCAGGAAAGTGTTTTAAATAATGGTTAAGAAGTCAGTACACATTGGGGTATTATTAATTTTTAATACAGGTTACTTTTAATGAGGTGATGAAACACTGGTAAGTCAGGAATGTCACAAGTATTCTGACAGAAGGAGAACAAAAATCATATGAGACAGTAAAAAAAAAATAACAAAAGCAAAACTGTTGAATACAGCTGCACTGTGGTCACATTTTGTTTAAATAAATTTTAACAATATACTTAAAACTTTATTATGAAAACAACTGAATAATTTCCCAAGAAAGACAAAATAAAACAAAAATCTATAAATAAAAATAACCTGGAGGTTGTTCTTAACTTGAAAAGTTATTAGTAAAGTGCATGCTTCAGCATGAACAATGATTCACAATTTGAAGCAAGCCACAATTTTATTAATACAGTGCAGTAACTAAATCTTAAAGTAGAAAGTTCTGTTGAGTCAGATTTCTTGCAGGCTCCAGCATGCATATCTGACACCCTAAAACGTCAAGTTTAAACTAGGTTTGAAGGTGGAAGGAGATAATAGCAAGCCTGCCCATAATAAGGTGTGGGACAGCATAGCTGGGTTAGAAGGACAGTGTGCAGGTGTCTCAACCTGCTGCTCTGCCATGTGCTGGCAACCCTGCAACACACTTGAAATCTTATGACGATGTCAGGGACCACTGAGGCAACAAGAGAAAGCAACAGGAAAACTCAAGGAAAACATTTCAAAGGAACTGAAGAGTTATCCTCCAAGAAGGCAATAAGGTTGGCTCCCAGGTAAAATGCCTCTACACCAATGCACACAGCTTGGGAAACAAACAGTAGGAGTTGGAAGCCAATGTGGAATTAGCAAACCATGATGTAGTTGTTGTTACTGAAACCTGGAGGGATGATTTGAGAATGGAATGTGGCTGTTGATGGCTACAAACTGTTCAGAAAGGACAGGCAAGGAAGGAGAAGAGACATCAAGAAAGGAATAGCGTGTGAAGAGCTATCTCTGAAGAATGGCCATGAGGCAGAGATCAAGACAACAAAGGGAGCCTTGTGGTTGGTGTCTACTAGAGGCCATCAGAGCATGCAGAACCTGTTGAATAATAGAATCATACAATTATAGAATCATAGAATTGCTCACGTTGGAAAAGCCCCTCAAGATCATTAAGTCTGACCTCTACCTAACCATATTACCCTAACAATCTACCACTAAATCATGTCCTTAAGACTTCTTTCTCCAGCTACAGGAAGCATTGCAATCACAGGCTCTCATCCTGCTGGGGGGCTTCAACCACCCTGACATTTGCTGCAAAAGTAGCACAGTGAGCTTCAGGAAGTCTGGGAGGCTCCAGGAATGCATTGAGGATAACTTTAGCCAAGTAATGGACAGCCCCACAAGGGAAAGTGCATAACTGAACCTATTACTGACCAACACAGGTGAACTGTGATGCCTGGGATGCTGACCACTGAAAATAATGAATAAGCTCTATCAATATGGATACTGTAGAATGCATTTAAGAACACAAATCAGAAATGTCTACCTAGAATTTATCAGCTCTAGATAAGTAGTAGTTCTACCAGACTTTATCAGCTCTCCATGATTTGCTTTCCAGAACAACAGCTGCCAAAAGCACTTAGAGATTCTGGCCTGCTGTGACTCAAGTGCATGGAGACAGCTTGCGTTTAGCACTGTCTCCAGTCATCAGCACATGTGAAACCCAGAATGTCAATGCATATGTGGCTCTTGTAACATTTATCTCAGCATTTATTACTAGCTTTCTCCATTCCAGATTTGAGATGAATCCAGAAAACATTTATACTGAGATTTACTGCAAATGCAAATTGTCTGTCCAGATGCACAGCCAATGTAGTTTGCTTAGGACTATTATTTCTATCTCTGTGCTGTGGGAAAGCAACTGTGTCATATTCTGGGGAAAGCATACCCAAAAGAGTGTTAGAGAAGCATCGCATTACAAAAAATTAGTTTTTCTCTTTAACCTATACTGTCCCTCTATGTAAAGCAAAACATCCCATGCCAGAACAACATGGCAAAAGATCCACCAGGAGCTGACTACAGCTAGGTAATTTTAAAATGAAGGACACCTCACAACACAATTTCATTGACAAAAACATGGAAACACACTGGCACAGGAAGCAAGGAGTGTACTCTGAGCTTGATACGTGACAGGGATGACTTTGGTAGAAATAAGGAAACTCTAATTTTTTGTGACAAAAACATCCCCCCTGTCCCAGCTCCAACCCACAGAACTCTGCCAAAGGACAAAATCATAATTAAAAGCTAGCAGAAACCCAAAAGTTGTGGAGTGGAAACAATTTTTGCTGACTGGTTTGGACTTCAGAGGAAATACATAATGTGTAGTTGAGCTAGCTCTCTCAGGGGCTGCAAGTTAAATATTTTCCATGAACCAATTAAACAAATGATGGAGCTAAAGGCAAAATGGCTGAGAACTCCAAGGGTAATTGTTGGTTCAGAGGCTTTGTAATCAGGGTACTCATGAAGAGATAGGAGAACCTCAGAGCCATTTACGATTAAAAAGAATATCAAAAATATCCTAGTGACCCAACTAGACTCTAGTTATGAGTAATCTGATTAGTGGATCAGAGGAAAAGCTATCATTTCTACAGCTCTGCACTTCTTCTCAAAAGACTTATCTATGCACACTGCATTATTTTAGAATCACAAAGTCAAATCAAAGCAACTTACAAATGCCAGTGCGAAGCTAGTGCAGAGTATTTTATAGGGTTACCATTTTTCATCTGTAGTTAAGCAGTGCCTGAGTATTTGAATTAGAAGAGGAGCTTTAGTGATTGGGATCTTTACAAGTGTAAGACAATTGCTCTTACAGAACTGTAATACAGACAAAATTGAGAAAGGCCATGCTGTCACTGGTGACAGTGACAAAAGGAAAAGAGAGTAAAATACAGAAAATGTTGAGAGCAAATACTACTACTTTTACTAAGAACTGAAAGAAAGGTAAGAATCCACAGAAACTTCAATCGTCTTAAATCTCTTGGGAACTGCTAAAACTGATAGTAACATCTGACTATAATCACTAATTCTTCATGGATAGATAGCAGAAGGTCATTAATAAAATAACAGAGGAACAACGTATCAAATTCTGCTTGTAACGTCTATAAACAATGTTAGCTAACATCAAGAGTTTAACGTAGTTTGGTTCAACACTGTAGCAGTATTTAATTTAGACTCACATTCAGAAAGAACACAGATATCAATTAATAACTTGATATTTAATGTCAGATTTACCCTCCATATTAAGAAATACATAAATTAGTGGGTCATACATTTACAAGATAGCATTTTATATGTGTGCTACCAGAAAAAGAAAATTAGGAGAAAAATTTGGGAGTATGAGCAGAACAATGCGTACCCCAGCAGACAACTCAGTGCCACACAACTGTTTGATCACTCCCCCTTTCCAGTGCACTGGGGAAGAGAGTAGGAAAAAAAAGCTCCCAAAACAATAAAGTAGGACTTGTGGCTTGAAATAAAAACTAATTACTAATACAGAAAAGGAAGAGAAAAAGAAAATAATATTATGTGTATATATAAATCAAATGATGCACAACACAATTGCTCACCACTCACTGACTGATGCCCAGACAGTCCCTCAGCACTAGCTGCACCTCCCAGCTGATCACTCTCAATTTTTCAAGTTATGCTCAATTTTTCAAGGTTTTTTTTTTTTTTTTTTTTTCTCCCCCACATAAATTCCCCTTGGCCAGTTTAGGTCAGCCATCCTGGCTGCTTACCCTTGTGTATCCCCCCCATTTCCCACACAGGCAGGACAATACAAAAAGCTGAAACATCCTTCGTTCTGTGCAACCACTGCTCGGCAACAACTAAAGCAGTGGATTTTTCTTCCAAAGCCAAAACAGAGCATCACACCAGACATTATGAAGAAAAAATGAACTCTTTCCCAGCTGAAACCAAGATAACAGCACACACAGAACAACATGTGCACAAAAGATGATAAACAGTGAAGAGAACAGGAACTTCATTTTAAACGGACCAATTTAGAATGCTTTTAAAGTCAAAAAATGACCATAATTAGAGGGAATGGTAACCAAGAAAACATCAGTGCTGTAATTCAGAGTATTACCTTGCAAAATTTACTGCCTGAAATAGAACTTGGGAAAAAAAAAAAAAAAAAAAAACCACAAAAAAACTTCATTTCATAGAAATATTAAGCCAGAAAAGATTAATGATCAAAAGTGGAGTTTTTGAAGGGCTCTGAAACTATGCAAACATTATCGCATGTTTTCCATATATTTCACTTTTTAATCAGAACTATAAAGGTACCTGTGTGTGCTTTAGCAAGGTAAATGTAAGTCCAAATTAATTAGCAGTTAACTTATTATGCGTACATAATTACATACCAATTAAGTGCCCTGAAATGATAACAAAGAAGACTATACATGTCTCATAGGGGTACATTTTTGAATACTTCTAAAAAAGAGATGAAATAGAAGAATGATGTATACTCTCCAATCTGAATGAAACTTCTGTGATGGAAGATTCAGGCGTAATCCATTCTGCCTGGACATGCTTTTATCAGGTGACTATTTTGTAGAGTTGTAGTGCTAAGGATGACAAGTAATCTGTATATAGGAAGTGCTAAGAAGCATGGCACTGCGCTGTATGGTGGACTAGAGAAACACCCTGCAGCGTGAAGTGCTCACTTAATGCACATTATGAAAGAGTAGGGCATTACACTGAATGAGATTGCCTAAGAGAGATAGAGAACTCTGCAGAACTGAGACTAGGGAAAAATACATTGTAGCTCATTAAATAAACTAAAAAATTCTTACTGAGTGCCTAAAAGACGTTCTTCATCCTTGCCATAAAAATTTGTAGATCCCATTCTACACTTGTAATATAATATAATGACTATTTTTCCCAGATAATGACATATGTAGTGATCAGATTAGATAATATGTAGATTCGTTAAGAGGGGAAAATTTTTCTTCTGTCCTTTCAAGCTTAAGCAACGGTAGATAAACTGTAGCTTCTTTGCAGAAGCAACTACTCTGCTTTCCAGTGTCTCAAAAAGTACCTTGAAATGGGGGCACTGGTTTGTGAGAGAAGAATATATAAAGGCACTTTCTTGCCCTTACAAACCAGGAGGAGTACCTAATTTGCTGCACATTTGGGTGCCTCACATCTTGAAAGGAGGTAGTATGCATAGTCTCCTTTGGTCTCTTGGAAGCTGTTCCTTTTTCTGTTTTCTGCTATTCATAAACTGTGCATAAACGATATCACAGTGATCTGCAGCTCTAAAGACTTCGTTTATACCATAAAATCAGAACTGTTCACTAACAGTCTGAACATTTGAAAGAATGAATATAGATCCTCTTTTGTACAGAAATAGATCAAGAAGAAATAAATACTTGGTTATTATTGGAAAAGAAACATCAGTGATTTCAGCCTAATTTCCTACAGAAATACAGCTCATTAGATTGCCATGTCTGACAGGTTGTCCCACAGCAGCTTTGAAACCTGTTAGTCAGTTATAACCAAATCTGACATAATAGTTGATTTTCCTGAAAATCTCATAAAAATTGACAGATAGACTGAAATGAGTGCCATCACTTTATTCAAGAGAGTTGAAAGGGGGGCAGTAAAGATAGTGAAGGGTCTAGAGGGCAAGATGTACTAGGTACAACCAAGGTCACTTGGTTTGTTCATCCTGGGAAGATACTAAGGTGAGGCCTCACAATGGCCTACAGCTTTCTCTGTTAGGTAGCGGAGTGGCATAAGCTGATTTCTTCCCTGTGATGATGGTCACAGGACCCGAGGGAATGGCATAAAGCTGCATAAGGGCAAGGTCAGGTTGGGTATCAGACTAAATGTTCTTCACCAGAGGGTGGTTGGGCCCTGGAATACACTGTACGGAGCAGCAGTCACAGCGCCAACCCACTGGAGTTCAAGAAATGCTGAATATTGTGTAGCTCCATCAGTGTCAGCAGTTGGACTTGATCCTTGTGGGTCCCTTCCAACTACAGATATTCTGTGATTCTATGATTATTATGGGACAGTCTGTAGGTATGTACAATGAAAACCTGGGAGAGCCAAGTGTGGATATGGTATAAGAGAGCAGTATTGTAAGGAGCTTTAACATTTCTAAATCAGAGCTGGGAGACTTATGGGTTAAGTGAGTAAAGAAAGAGATGATGAACATAGAGGAGAGGAGGAGTAAATATGTTAGATACAAAAGGATAGGAAAGTAGGCTTTACCTATTCACATAACAACTTCTAGTGACATGAGCATTTATATGTTGTTGCTTTGATCAGAATCATCTAACCTGATTTCTGCAGACTAATTTGATCACTTCTGAAGATTCAGAAGCCAAGAGAAGACAAATCACGTCCAAAATGTAGTAGCAAAATACATAAATCTTTGCTAACTAATCAAGCAAAAATTCTTTCAAATCAGGCCATAAGGTCCACTGGGTATGTATGCCTTTAAGCACTCTATTTTTGTTGACTGGTATGATGAATACTCAAGGACGTCTTTTCAGGCTGCTAGCAAACCTAAGCTTGAAAGATATGAATCATAATAGGGCACAAGCACCAATGCCCATGGCTAACATATCTGTACAAATCAGTAATTCACTCTGAACTACCTGCACTCTACACATCTATCTAAACAACATATTAGAAAGATCCAAAGGCAAGCTAAAAACTTCAAAGTATGGCAAAGCAACTTAAGCAGTTCTGCAGAGCTGCCTACTACCAGGAGCCATGGCCTCTCTTCAGTCTCTCTCTGCTGTATTTGGGTTGGATAAATTGCTCAAGGGAAAAACAACTGAGGAACATTTTCTTCCATAGAGAACTTTTGTTTAAAGCAGGAAGCGTATTTATTTTTATCTTTATTTTGTGTCATTCAGAAATAGCTGTAGGCAATGGCATTATCCAACTCCCTCAGAGAAGTGCTCTGCAAACCATAGCTTGCTTCTAAGGCAAGTACTGATGAGACACCTGAGCTTTTAATATATGAGGCATTAAAGAGACAGTAATAAACGAATAAACAAAAAAAAGTGAAAATCAGGTTACTCCAAATAGATATTTGCACTTTAACCTCCAGTTACCCTCCTCTATGTTTCAGAGAAAACAGTAAACTACCTGTCTCACTTCTTTTCAGAGGAGATATCCTCCTTAACACCCAAATTCCATTTCCCTCTCTATTAACTGAAAGTTATTCTGAGGTTATGTTTATTCATGAAGGTTACCACTTTACTGATCTGAAAAGACATTCTCTTCCCACAGCTTTTTTTTCCCCATGCCCTTGCAGTCTGCCTAATCAACTACGCTTGATTTGATTTGTCAAATCAAATATATGTGCACATACTAACTTTACTGCATCATACTCAGATTTTTTATTTCTCCAGTTAATGATAGCTACAATGACTACAAACTTTTCTTAATGCTGAATGATGCCATAATGAGCAACACAGAAAGCTATATTTGGGTTAAGTTTACTCAGTTATTAAACACAGATCATAGTTAAGAAAATTAAGTATTAGTTTTTTAATGACAGTTAGGAGTCAAGATCAAAAGTGCTGATGGGGCTATCCATAGGCAACAACTCTTTCAGAGATACTCTGAGATCACTTCTCACGATTTCAAAGAAGGTGTCTTGTGCATCTCATATGCTGGAAAATGCTCAGGTAAAAACATCAGTGTTAACTAGAGACTGAGCAACTGGTATGGATGGACACAGGTTGTTGTATCAGTACTTACAAACACTGGAAAAGCACTTCTGGACATTATTGAATGTAATTTCTAAGCAACAAGTCTAGTGTCCAGAGTCAAGGAACAACATGCATTTCACTTAAGTTATGGCATGCTGTCCCTTCATGGAGGCCATTTACAACAGCAGCAGATCAGAGGTACCACTGATGCATGACACAGGGAAATGACAAACCCGTCAATTCTACTGAGTCTTGGAAGACCAAAAAACTCCTCAAATATTTACTGAATGCTAGGATGCCTTCATACCCACAGGGAAAATGTGGTTATAGAAAACCATTTGAAGAAAATAACTTGTACTTGCCCCAAAGAAATCTCTCCTCTTATTACCTACACGGATTACTTTTAAAGACTTCCCTGAAATTCAGTACCAGTTGTTACTAAGACCTCTGCTACAATATAATACTCAAGTCTGAGAGGCTGTGATTTTTAAAAGTGACATTGAAAACTAGGAAAGGGACAATGAAATAAAAGCCTGAAATACATCTTACAGCAGAAAGTACAGCAATTCGATTAGCATGAAATTTTTAAACCTATTAGAAGGAATAGAGAGATGACACATCTTATAGATGTAATTAAAAATTCAAAGTGAAAATAAACTACACATTTTGTGGAAGAAAAAAAAAAAAGCAAAAAAAAAAAAATAACCAACCAAATCTCAAACTTCCAGGTAAAGAAGAAGAAAAGGATCTAATGTTTTACTATTTCCAGTAAAGATCTCACAGAACTGGCAATGAGTATTTTAATGCACTACAGATTTATACTGTTTTAATCAGGTTAAAACAAGCTACCCACACAGATGATGGAATATCCCTTGTACCTGGTTCTTTTATTAATCTCCGCTTTTTTTCACAAGCACCTGCTTCCTGATGTGATGGATTTGAAATTATTTACACACTTATTGTAATGAATCTTGAACAAACTCTGTGGTTCCTTTTATGAAGCAATTGAACTGTTAAAGCTTCTGGAATAGAAATCTAAATTTGCATTATTATCCTCTTGGAAACTTATCTTAAGAGAATTTGATTTACTGTTAAAGGAACACCTACAAGCATAACTTTTATGAAGATCTCTTGAGGGTGACGAGATCTACTTCATTCAATTAATAAAAAGTATTTTTCCTATTAAAATAATTTAATTTCCTAGGTAAATTCAGAAGTAGGCTACTGGAATACATATTACTGAAAGTACTTGAATAACAATTATTTCAATACTTGAATCTTTATATTCACTTCTGAACAAGTAGAGAGGAAGTGCAAGCCTATCTTCATTTTTACTTTCATTTAGAATTCAATTAAATATACATACTGTTTATTCAGGAATTTAGGAAAATAATGTAGGCATTGCATCTGATTTGGCTTCACAGCAGACATTAATATGCAGAGAACATCCAGGCATGGCAATTAGTTAAGCTACGCCTAGCAATAAAACAAATGTTAATTCATCTTCTTAACAACCAGTATTTCAAATAATAAGATGAAAAAATTATTTCCCAGAGATCTGCAAATTCTGTCCGGAGAAAGCAATCACTACGTAATCACCTGGAAAGTTCTCTTCTGCTACTAGAGTTTACTCTGGTACATAGTGAAAAGAAACAATTATATCAATTTGCTTATATAAAAAACTAGAAAATCAATAAACTTTTGTTTTGCAATATTAGTATTATGTCTAATGAATCTTTTAAATTCAACAAAAAGATTTTCAGCACTGAAAAAACAGACAATTGTATGCATTTTTTTTCCATCTACTGCTAACCTTTGTAGAAGAGTATGTACTGTTGCTCTTTCAAGGAAAATGCTCTTAATAAAATGCCTGTGAAAGGGTGTTTAGAGAAGTGCTGCCACATTTTGGCAGCTCTGCATAAATATAGTCATTGTATATGAAACAATGCATCTGAAATTCTTCCTGTCATTCAGCATAAATCTAAAGCAATTTATAGTGATGCATGACACAACCCCAGCTAACAGCATACAAAAGGCCCTTTTGTGTGGAACTCCTATCATTAAAGTAAGTCTTTAAGCACTGTATGGCATAATATGGAGAAGATGACATGAAAAGAGGTCTGTCTGGAGAGGGAGTTCCACATCTGTTCTGAACAGCCTTTTACAAACTCTCTGTAGCTCCAGGGTATCTCTGTTTCCAGGGCACAGCTTTATAATCAACAAAATTAACTGACTGATATTCTGATTACTACTAAGGTTTCAGTGTTCATGGGATTTGTTGGTTCCAAGTTACCTATGTACTTTACATTCCACAGTCTATATTTACATATGTAGAATAGATACTCTGCTGATTAGACAATCTACACCAACTCCACAGAGTTGTCTGCAAACAGTTATCAAAAGAACACCTCAATGAAAGCTACACAGAATTTCTGTCTCGGGTATACATATTTGCTATGAATGGCCTTGGCTCTTTACAACACTGCTTAGTGGAAACTATAAACAATGGTGTGTTATCAACACTGTTTTTCTCCTGGAACCAAAACATAGTATCATATCAGATACTCTGAAGAAAATAATGTCCCAGCTGAAACTAAGTCATATGGAAACTGCAACAGATACAAAGAACACAATAACACAATTTGGTTGAGCAAATTCTTAGCTATAAAACACTCATTTCCAGCAGAGTCACCACCATTAGCTGATTCATGTGGATGAGCTGACTAAGATGCTCCTCATTTCGTTGTGTGATGGCTGTACACAGCTGTTTGGAAAATTGCTTGTTTTTCACCTTGCTTTCACCTCTGCTGAAATACACCGCCACCAGCTCACTGTGCTCACATCCACTGGTTGGTCTCCAGGAATACTCAGCAAATGTCAATGAATATCAGTGGATGCAATTTTTTCCACATAGAGGAGTTCACTGACACACCTTTGCTTCATACACACTTCCATGTTGGACACCATGTTGTCAGGCTGCTGACACCTGTCTCACAACAAAAGTGTAACAGAACTGGCTCAACCTCTACTACCATCTCACCAACATCTGTCTCTTTTCATTAGACAACGAAGTAAAGTAGGAAGTATTACTTTTGGAGCAACCCTAGTACATTAATTGTGGCTCTACCCACGTTCACCTGGATAAGCATTACGGTATCTCCCAGCTGTGACCAGCTGGGCACTCACTGGAATATGACATACTTCTATCTCGGCTGGGTGCACAGGGTGCTCCTTTCACTTGCCTAGGGCATATCTGTCTCACTCCAAAATCAAGATACAAACAGGTCACCTGCACTTAGGAACATACTAGTACCTCTGGTTTCTAGAATCGAGACATTGCTTGTGACATATTACAGTAGAAGAAAGATCCACTGAGTGAGATGAATTGCTTTAAAATACGTCATTCTAAAATTAGGGATCTAAATCTAAACTTCACAATTAAACTATTGTTCCAGTTTTCAAAAGCTTCCTTAACTGGATAGAACAACTGGGTGATCAGCCTGCTTGGAACAATCAGGCTATCTATTTAATGCATCTTGGCTGAGTTACTTAAATTTTTTTTAATTATTTATTACATAAATAGATTCTGTATATAAACAGTGTTCAAGTACAACATTCACTTACATTCAAGGAAAATAAAGACAAGTGTAAAGAAAAGTGAAAGTAATCAAATCTCATCACTCTTAGTTAATCTTTTTTTATGACATAAGATTGTTACTCGATAATCCAAACTTTACCAGACTTGAATATTGGAATTTGCTTCTCACACAGTTCAGGATTGTTTTGACAAAATCATAAACAGTTTTTCTTTGAAATGCAAACAAACAGATATCTGAGGTACAAAAAGTATGTTTTAACTTCAAAAACGTGAAGAAAAATAAGGTAGATAGTCCATTATGAATTTGCAAGAAGTTTCCTTGTTTCGTTTCCTACAGACCTTGTATAGCCTTTCAGAAAATTTTCATTCAAAATTTTCAACCTCAGAAGTCAACAACAGAAGTATTTGTAAACAGGCCAAACAAGATATTTTAATCATTCTGACTCAGTAAAACTTTCAGTTTATAGTCCATGTGAATAGACATTCCAATGCAAAATGAAAACAATAAACCACCAAAAATACGAAGTGTTACAGAAGTACTTATGTATAAACTGAAAAAATCAGTCCTTTTTCCTTTCATGCAGCCTTGTGAGGGTGACATGAATTGTGATCCTACTCTTAAAAAAACCCAAATATCTGGAAGTATCTCCAGGAACAAAATGCCATCCAAATATACCATGCATTGCTTTTCTGAAAAATAATATCTAGATGATCATTTTGATTAAGCAATCTCAACTGATTTTTTATGCCATTTTATCAGAAAGTGTAAATTATAGTTCTGTGATGACAGCTGTCATCAATAAGCACTATCTTTTTTTCCTTGGCATTTTATTTCAGTCATATCCAAAGTCATCCAAACTCTGCAAAAGCTTTTTTAACCATTAAATGTCTCAGGCTGAAGTGGTTGAACATGGCTTCAAAGGGGCCTGTTGTCAGTATGCTGGTACTTAAATAAATCCTCTTTCCAGATATTCTATTTAAACAGCTGTTATCCAAATCTTTTCTATAAACAGAACAGAAATTACTGCTTATTTTTTATTCCTCAGAATAAGTAGAAAATCTTGTGCACATGAATGTATATTAAAGTACTAATTATTACAAAAATATATAGCTCCATATGCAGCAAACTATATTTGCTGCGCAGATATTACAACATCCATACCCTATTTTATGCAAGACTTGAATTATCTGTGTTGTATAATCAGCATATCACATCCTACTTCATTTTTTTCCCAGAAGTTATTTATGAAGATGTTAAGAACATTTTGAATTTTTGGGTGGCAACGTTTCCCTTCTTGTAAGCCTTCCTTCAAAAGCTTGATGGGACTGAATAACAAGCTCTAACAATTTCTATCTTTTCTCTCTGCTCTGATTTAATATTGCAGATTTCCTTCTAGTGAAGCCTTTCACAAAGCTTCTCAAAAACCAAATACTAAAATCCATCTCCCTTCCATACAAAAACCTGAAGAGTTTCAAGATCCTCTTTGGGAAAGATAGGATAATGATACGGAAAATGGAGCTGCACATCTGCTTATTTCACATTTCTCTGCCTGTATTAAAAAGTAGTACTGAGCTATTAATGTTGAATATATTCACCAACAGAAGGATTTAAGAATTACTGTGCTAAAGTGTATGACTGTCTATAAATACGTCTGGTTGCAAAATGACAGAACTACTTGCAATCTCAAAGTAATTGATAAGTGACTGAGTCTACACATGAAAAAAAAAACCAACAAAAACAATCATTTCTCCCATCATTTCTCAAACATCATTTCCTTTGCAACAAAGTCTTTACAACATAAACCTTACTAAAGGTATAGCTAGTCCAGGAACAGTAGCTTCCCAATTCTTAAGAAGCAGATTGCTCACAAAGAGATCTTTCAACAAGCACTGACAGCTATCCCCCTTTCTCATAAAGAATTCACTCCATCTGTTGGCAGTGGGCAAGGCACGGTACATGGTACTTTTTGAACTGGCCAAAAGATGTTATACGCAGTTTCATTTATGATACATGTTCTAATGTAATCATGTAATCATGCTAATGATTATGTCTTAAGTCTCTGTTTAAAAAACACACTGCTACAAGACTTTTGTTTGTTTGTTTGTTTGTTTTTAATTAACAAACTTGAGCAGGAACATTGCAGATGAAATTTTATTAGTAAAGGAAACCGCCATTTGCTATAGGAATTCTATCTTTTAAACCAATATTTCTCATGCTTTTGTATCCTTGTGTAAAAGAAACATGGCCCTGTGAAGTGCCAGAAAATGTTTTGCAAAGAAGCTGGATGAGGAAACATCAAAACCTGCCTTTGGCTCAACTGTTCCAGAACATACTCACAGAGGCAGTATTTAGGATGTAGAGTGAGACTCCAAGCTTAGGAGATTCTAGACCCTATATTCTGATCCACTGCTTTTAACATCAGTTTCAATCTTGACAAGATCTATGGCTACTGATGGATAGTGATGAAACATAATTCTTTTTACTGGACCCATAAGATATAGGAGAAGGTATTTGGCTCAATAAATGCTACCAACTCTATCTTCAGAGGGGATGCGAGATGGTAAGACAAGCCAGGGGAAGGGCCACAATGGACTTCTGCTACTGCAGCTCTCAGCAAAATAAAATTACTTTTCTGGTTGTCTTTTTACCCTAAAGAAATGAACCAGCTGTGCAAAATGGTGCTAACAAGTTTTTTGAGAAAGTGACAGTAGCAGGAAGTGAGACTTCTGCAGCCAGGGATGTTCTTTCATTCAGATGTATTTTGTACAGTTCCTCTAACATTTATATTCATACTTTCCACTTCTACGGAATTTATATTTTCATTATTATCTGTTCATTATTAGAGAAATACAAACAGCAATGTATTTTGTTAACTAAGTGATCTGCACAGAAATGCTCTCTTTGTTCTCACTTTCACTTTCGATAAAATAATGCCTTTGTAAGAAGAAACTGTGCTTCAAACACTGTGCATTGATTGCACTGTTAACAGTAACTATATTACAGCTTTTTAATCACATCATCTCCAGAAACTGAAGCTACTCTGACACATTCTGTTAAGTTGTAAGAAATCCAACTCCTTGATAATTTTATCCGATGAGTACATTTTGTCTGTGTTCCACTCCAAATAGGGTTCTAACTTACTTTCTTCCCTGCTTTTCTTCTCTTTTTGCTTAAATGTTTAAATAATACATAGTAGATAAAATTTCTTTACATGGTTCACACTCATGTAGGAAGATTAAAACAAAACTGCAAAATTAAAGCAGAAAGAACAAAAATATGTTAGCAAATGACAGTCAGAAATAAAATATCACCGATGAAAAGGTGAAAGGACTAGCAGAAGAATGCAAGGAAATGCCTGAATACAATTTTTATTTTCCAAGAAAATACAGCTGATACAAACAGGTAGAATTTTAGAGCAATGCTCATGCTTCTGGCTTTGACATACAGTGAAATAAATAATTTCAATATTCAATTAACCATTTAGCTATTATCTGGAGAATATTCTAGTCAAATAGAACTAGTAGCCACATACAGAGTTAAAAATGAGATTAATGGAATAAACACTGGGAAGGACAAACAACAATATTTATGGTAGCTATTGCTAAATTTAACAGCTTCTCCTCCTTCCCTCTCCTCTCAAAGCCCATAAATAAAGAAAACCAAGTTTCTTTTCATTACAGTGTACCCTAACTTGGACTTCCATACAGAAACAAGAATTAAGGACTGAAAGTAGTAATGTCTGTGAACAAGCTATTGAACTTTTCCTCTCAACGGAGATAATTAGTGTGGGCAGAATGCAGTATTAGTATGGCTAGAATAACGTTCCATAGATAACTTGGGTTTATCTAGAAATGTATATATGTATACACACACATCAAAACTATATTTCATTGTGAACTGTAGGCATAGTTAACACCATGTGCTGATAGTAGCTCAGTATTTTTAAGAATATTTTAAAGAACTATTTTTAGGATTTTTTTTAAGAAATTCAGAAAACTCAGAAATTAAGAATTTTTTAAAGAAATTTTAAGAATGTCATGTAGACAAACAGGACTTCAGCACAGAAAAGTGCATTCAGGCTTCACAAGCATAGAAAGCAAACTGCATATAGAAAACTTCCTTCCTATTTTTAATTTAATTTTCTCAACCATAGAAATATTGAGTATAAACCTTCTATTATTGCTGTTATAGATACAGCTTCAATAGGTGTAAAAACTTCATGACATTCATTGTAACTGGGTAACTAAAGTTAAGCTCAATGCTAACTGTAGTTGCTCTGATTGAAAGTTCTGATGCTAACTTAAAAAATAATTACTGCCAGTCCTAGTCACGTCTTGCCTTCTGCTGTCAGCATCTGCAGAGACGTAGGATAGTCTAGAAAGTGATAATTTGCTCAGACTTTCTCAACTGCTGAAATGATCATATGAAAACAATGGAGAAAGTTACCTATGCCATTAGAGGAATATGCATACACCAAAGAACTAGAGAAAAACACTATGGGGTGTTAAAAATAATACTTTAAAACTACTCTGTTCTTTCACAGGAATTTATCCTTCATCACTGCTGAAGAAAGTCAATAATGAGATGCTGCCTGAGAAAGCAATACAATTCATTCTAGAATTGTCTGTCATTTCACGCCGTTTTTCGTTTATTACTGAATTTACTGGGAATCTAATGCTTAGGGCAAAAAGCCCTTTTCCAGGGATATTCAAAAAATTATAATCAGGCAGTTTCTCATAAAATGATTCCACTTTAGCCATTTAAAAATGAATATTTTCATTGTTAAGAACCAGAGGCAATGCCTGTTGGGATTTTTTATTAATTCCTTATGCTTGTAATTCCAAGAATGATACGGAATATATAAGTTACTGGAACAGAATTAATTTCTTTTACTATAAAACTGAAAGGTAATTTAGGATGACAATTTGGGAGACAAAATTATGTAGTTCCAACAGACATGAAGTATAAATTTATAAAATGCAGAACATCTGCAATTCTAACAATGCATGTTAAAGACATGGCTCTTTTGGCACTTCAGTAAACAGAGTGAAACCAGTGTTGCATTAAAATCACTAGGACAAGTCTAGGATTTTACTCTGCTGCATCAAATGAAATGAGTGAACTACCTTACTAGTAGTTTACTGCAGCAGCACAGTATGTGTGCATTTAGATCTACTACAAAAATCGTGTATTTATAAATGTATAGATTCCAACTGCACCTTTTATGATATAAAAAGAGGCACACAGTAAGTCTTATTAATTAGCTATCTTAAAAAAAAAGAAAAATGTTACCATAAAAAAAAAAACATTTGTGATCACTAAATGCAGGCAAGACTCTAGATTAAAGGTTGAAATTTTTTTGTAAAGCAACTAAGGAAAAGAACACCTTAAACATTATCATCTATTTTCATCTAAAATGGATCACAACATCCTGAAGTTAGTACCAGTACACCTTACCTAAAAAGCTTAACTTCTCATTCAGTAACACCGTCTTTAAATAAACAATAATAAATATGTATTTATCAAAAGTCTTGTATTTGGTTTTACACACTGCCCTACACGTCATATAGTTTGCCCAACTTAGACGTATAACAAAACAAATAGACAGATCTGACTTTGATTGACAATATACAAAACAATTCATTATCAGTAGACAAGACATCTCAAAACATTCACTGCTGCCAGCCAAAAAGTCCTTGCTAGATTGTCACAAAGAAGGTAAAAAAAAGAGTTTGGAAATTTGTAGAAATATAAGCCAAGAAAACAATGCACAGCTTACAGAATTTCCATGTGGAAAACATTTAAAAATATGCTTAAAAAAGCCCAGAACATCAGAAAGGGTTATTTATGAATCACTGCCTTATTTTATGCAAAATTCACTGCAGTTTTCTTTTTCTGGGAGGAGCCAAAACACTGTATTCTAATTTGGGATCAGAATATACATAATCCCTTCTGGAGAATGCAATGAATAAGACAATCTACTGCTGCCCACTGCTATTATCATTAGTTAAAGATGGTTTTATTTGTAATCATCTATACTGAAATTAAGAAATGACTCTATTTCCTGCTTCCCATCTTTCAAAGTAGTGTAGAAAAAAGAGAGAAATAATAAAACAGTCTTACAAAAATTTAGCAAATGGCAGATCTCTGTGGGACAGCATCCCAAGTTATTCAAAAGTCTCAAGATGAGGTCTTGCAAACTTTCCAGTGCTAGCTAAAAAAGAGCACTAACATTGTCCTGGGATGTACCACAGCTGCCTAGGTATCTTGGATATGACTGTTGTGACACAGCACACATACTCACCTTACCACGTAAGATCCCAAAAAAAGCAACAGGAGAGGCCTCTCTGTCGACCAGCAGAGGCATTCAGCTTCAAAAGTGAGGCTTTTGCTTTAACAGAAATACCAGGTTCCTAAGTGAGGTATGCCATACTTGCTTTTTTTCTTTTTTTGGGCAAATGTGTTCAGAGTCTTAGGTAGCTGAATGAGACAGCGATTCCTTCGTTGGGAAAAATCACTCTTTGATACGTAGGTTAATGGATAAAGTGAATCCTTCTTTAGTTTAGCATAATTTAAATATTTAAATACTTTAAACCATCCTAGAATTTATACGTATATGTCCTAAACCTTTTTATAGAATATTTTCCCTTCTATTTCAGACTTGAGAGAAGAAGACTCAGAGGTGATCTTATTAATATATATTTATATATTATATTATATATATCTTCAGTATGGAAGTCAAAGAGACAACAAACAGCCAACCTCTTTTCAGCAGTCTGTGGGAACAGGATAAGGGGAAATCACCAAAAACTTGAGCATAGGAAGTTCCACACCAATATGCAAAGGAACTTCTTCACAGTGAGAGTGACAGAGCCCTGGAACAGGTGGCCCAGAGATGTTGTGGAGTCTCCTTCTCTGGACATTTTCAAGACCCGCCTGGACATCTACCTGTGCAGCCTGCTGGGCCTGCTTTGCAGGGGGTTGGACTCAATGATCTCTAGAGGTCCCTTCCAACCCCCACAATTCTGTGGTTTTGTCATTCCCTTAATGCAGGCAGCATCCTGCTACCTACTTTAGCAGAATTGAAGAAGTCTTTTTTGATGAGGAAATGAAACAATTGAAGACAAAAGAGCCAGTACGGTTAAGAACACACAGTAAAGCAATGCTGTTTAGTTTGACTCTGATGGATTGTCCCCTTAATGTAAGTTCGTAGATGATAAACTGTGATCATTTTTAGATGGATTATTTATGTCAGTACCTCAGGCAAAAACTGCATATTTGGAACAATGAAGCTCACTTCTATCTTGTTCAAGGACCTGGTTATCTTAAAAGAATAAAATACGTTCAGCTACATTTTATTTTATGGCTTTCACAGTGAATTCAATGAGATGCTACTACTTCATTTTGGGCTCCTAATAAAAGTAAGCTAACGTCCTCAAGCAGAAGACCCAACACAAAGCGTTTGTGAAGGGAATACTTATAGCACACATGAAAAACTCAAATTCTCTAATACCCACCATTTTGTTACTAAAAAGTAGTTCTCAGTGCTCATTCTGCAGATAAGCCTTCAAAAGTAATGAAATTTAACTAGCAGAGACAACTTGAAAGAAAAACTCAGTGATGTGAATTCTGCCCCTCTTAAGCCTGACTGCAATATTAACTCTGAAGTCCATCATTGTCAACACCAGTCATTCAAGCATGGATCACTTAATAGATACAGGGGGGCATGAAATGTTAATGAAGCAGACTTAGATTTCAACTAGAGACACCACTGAGAAGAGAAAGCAAAGAAAAGCACAAGCAGCAACTACCCATATGAGAAACAAGAAATTTTCTCTGCCCACACCGCTGCAAATAAATTGAGTATGAGCTTGAGGCTGGGAGAGGACATAGCCTAACAACTGACCCAAACTGACTAAAGGAATATTCTGTGTCACAGGACATTACTCTCAGCAATAAAAACTCAGGGAGAGGAGGAGGGAGGGCATTCAAGGTTGTGGCATCTTTTTTTTTTTGGAAGCATCCACTATGTGTGCCGAGACTCTGCTTTCCAGGAAGAAGCTGGACATCTGCCCACTGATCAGAAGTAGTGAATGAATTCCTTTTTGCTTTGCTTGTATCTTCCGTTTTCATTTCCTCTATTAAGCCCTTATTATCTTGATCCACAAGTCTGCTTGCCTTCCTCCTATTTTCTTTCCAGAGTGAGAAGAGAGGAGTGAGCAAGAGGCTGAGTGGGTGTTTGGCTGCTGACCAGAATCACTCTACCACAGCCCTGAAAGTGGTAAGTTTTTAACTAGTCTTCCTATGACTGTATCCTAAAAGGAATGTGGAGGTCAAAAAATATACATTAAATTATATATTAAAATATATGTATCAAAACATATATTAAGTCAAAACCATGTCACCTGTTGCATAATTGTGGAGAATAATTCTGTAATTACAGGAGATAAGAAAGCATTATAAATGCTTACACTCACTGTACCTTACATTACAGCACATAGACCTAAGTGTTTCATCAGCTATTTTTATATATCAGAAGAGACCACCTGATACCAAGAACAATTGATTTAAATTATTATTTAAAAAACAAATACTAAAGTGTAATAAATGTAGTTTGTAATGCAAAATGTTACCATAAGCCCTCTCAAATGCTGTTCTTAATTTAGTATATCACAAGTATAAACATCCATCTTTAAAAACTAGAAAAAAAAAGCTGGAAACAGTTCTTTTGTACTAGCTTTGCACAGCTGCAGTAGCAAACTACGGAGTTCAACTGTACTACATTCAGGTGGACATACTATGCACTTCTAATGCAGTTTTCCTAAGGAGCAGAAAGAAGCATTGTGAGCTCCTAAGTATAACGCATGCTTTATTTAATTCAAAGTATTTCTAAAAAAAATATTAATGGTACTTAAAACTAAACAGCAACCGAATATTAGTTTGTTAGGCAATAACACAACAATGAAGTCAGTGTAGCAGCTCCCTTTCTACAGTCCATGCATCCATTGCAAAACAAGTGGTCTTACTAGGTAAGATGTTATACAGAAATTAATCAGTATAAAATAACCTGCATAAAGATGCCAAACAAATGAAAATAGCATAGAAAAAAGTACACGTTAAGAAATTTAATAGCAAATATATAAAGCTAGTTTAAATCACAAAATCAAAACATTACTTCTGATATATTACCAGGTCTAAAAAGCTCAAATGTTGTTGTAGTTCACACATGTGCTAAGTGCTTAGAAGCACTGCATTCAGGATGCATATACCAATAGGCCAGTCTAGAGGCAGATGAACAAATAAGAGTAACAAAATCCTATTTTTTTCAGAATTAATTTTGGTATATGGGAAAGAAGGGATTGAAGATACAGCTTCTTCTACACTCTGCAAGGTTTTGCACCAGAAAAGTTATCCTATATGCTCAGCTCAAACTGTTAGCTATGCAAAACCTACTTATAATTTGATGCTGTAAAAATCACTGCACTTAGGCTGTTGCATGAATATAGCCCTTTTCTATCAGTTCAGATACTCAGAGCTGACAGAGGAAACATCCAGTACCTGACTGCATCTTCACGCTGTGGCGCACCACCTGCGTCCCAGACCCAGAGCCATACTGCTATGATGGAAAGGAGCTCTAAGCAGAATGCACAGGACCAGGGCCACCAGGCCTGATATTGAAGGATGACTCCTTGGCTCTTTTCCAGCAATTACAAATGTACCCATCGCATTTTAGTTTCTGACCTAGATCTACTTAAGGAAACACAAGGTGGCTAAAAGGTCACAGAATTATACAAAATTGGACCAGAACGAGTCTTGTACTATAAAATCATGAGTAATAAGATGGGAGCTCCTGCTTAACAGCCATCAATCCAAAACTACATTCCAACATTCTGATATAAGTTTTACATTTATACTGGAAGGCAAACGCAAAATCAATAACAAAGCAAACTAAGGAGGAAATCAGTAACAGATAAAATTGACAAGGAAACTAGAAACTTTCACCCAAAATCAGAATCACAGAATAACAGAATTGTAGAGGTTGAAAGGGACCTCCAGAGATCATCAGGACTAGCCCCCCCTGCCAAAGCAGCTCCCTAGCCCAGGTTGCACAGGTAGGTGTCCAGGCGGGTCTTGAACATCTCCAGACAAGGAGACTTCACAACCTCCCTGGGCAGCCTGTTCAACCTCTATGAAAACTTTTTTTTCTGTCACCAAATCTAGTGATCAGGGTCACTTCTCCGAGTACACACACATCAACCGAACATCTGAGAAATTAATGCCAAGTAATTCTTCCTACCTCATTTCTATCAGCAGCAAATTTCCAATACTTGATGGCCTTCTAAATGCCTGAGTATTATACAAACAAAAAGTGGTATAAAAAATAGATTGTTTAGACTATTTTTTGTGTACCTTTGTCAAGGGCAGTAATCTGAAAAGTTAGAAGAACCTCAGACACTGGCTTTGATAAAAGATTGATTCAGAATATAAGATGGCATTGCTATTATTTTTCAGTAGATGAATATTTAATTCCCAGTGATAACAAGAAAAGCATGTAACACATAACTTGGCAGACTGAACAATTTTCTTGCTTTGCATTTTAGAAGGACAGTCTTGTAGAAGACTAAAAAGAACATAAACAAACTTGAAACAGAAACTGATATTTTATTTTTCTCCTTACAAAAGATTACTTACATACTTTTTTGAGCTGGGGCTCTTCAGCCTAAGGAAGAGAAGGCTTCAGTGGGAATTTGCAGCAGCCTTCCAGTATGTGAACAGGCCTACAGAAAAAACTGGGGAAGGGCTTCTTAGAAGGGTGTGTAGCGACAGATGTGGGAAAATGGTGTTACACTGAAAGAGTGTAGATTTAGACTAGATATTAGGAAGAAATTCATTACTGTAAGGGTGCTGAGACACTGAAACAGGTTGCCCAGTGAGGTTGTGAATGCTCCCTCCCTGGAAGCATTCAAAGCCAGCCTGGATGGGACTTTGAGCAACCTGGTCTAGAGGAAGGTGTCTCTGCCTGTAGCAGGAGGGTTGGAACTAAGTGATATAGGATGTTCCTTCCAACCCAAACTCAATATCATTCTATTATCCTGATACCAGTGACAGTATGATTCAATGAAATACCATAATTTAGGATGTTACTTGTATCAAATCAGATTCGAGATCGAACATTTTAATGGAAAAAAACCTCAACTGTTGATTTCACAAAATGTGTACATATTCTAACTGTCAGAATGACAATCTAATATAATTGCTTGTAAAAGAGCTGCAGCTCTCTTGAGAATCCAAAGGCTAACAAGATTCGTGAATTAATTAAACCTAACATTTCAGTTGAAATTTCAACAATATTTTTAAAGCATTAAGATAATCTGGGAGAAGTCTTCAGAGAATGCAAGTTACTTCCAGTCTACCAAGTCTGAGCCTGACTCTTTTGACCTCAGTTTTCAGTACAGCAAAAAAAATGTGCTTTACCAATAGATAACTGCTTTTCTAAAGAGCTGCTGTAAAATGTGCACTTGTTTTACATACCTTGAAAAGAGGTTCATTATTTTCATTCATTTCATTTGTTAGTTAAAACTTTAAATTAATCTGCTTATCCCAAAACAGTCTACAGTTAGCTGGAAGATAACTGATCTCATGCAATCTGAACTCTATCACCCAAACTTAATTTCTTCATTTAGCTTCTTAACTACTTCCAATTTTCAGTTTCAGACTGCACAGCATTTTTGAGCATACTAATTTTTTGCAGACCCAATATTAAATATTCATTATAATATTTGAAAAGTGGATAGAGGCCTACATCACTTTTTATAAAAAAATCAATTAAGAACTATTTTATCTGCCAGATGAGACTCAGTGAATAATTCAGACTGCTCCATACCACAGTCAATACATCAGCTTTTAAATTATCTTAGAAAAATACTTCACAAGACTATAATTCTCACAGTGAAGATGATCTTTGATTTGTAGCAGGCCTATACACTCATACATATTTATTTACGTAAAAAGTAAACTATTGATACTAGGAAAGATGGTCGTGTAAGAAAACAAGAATTCCCCAAATGCCATACAAAGGAAATATATCGTTACTCTATAAAACTTAACTTTTTGTCACAATGAAAATACCTACTGAAAAGTCATTTGCCACTGTTCGCTGACATTCTCATCTGAAGTAATTCTGTATTCTACCCTGGCAAATATCTGCTTCTGGAATTCCTGTTTGGGACATCCAGAAGGACCTGGACATGCTTGAGAGGTGGGCCAGTGCCAACCTCATGAAGATCATCAACAAGGCTAAGTGTAGGGTCCTGCACCTGAATCGGGACAATCCCAAGCATCCCAAGAGGGATCTTTAGAAGAGCATGTAGGAACAGGATGAGGTTTTAACCTGGAAGAGGATAGATTTAGACCAGATATAAGGAAGAACTTTATTGTGAGGGTAGTGAGTCACTGGAACAGGTTCCTCAGTGAGATTGTGAATGCCTCCTCCCTGGAAGCATTCAAAGCCAGGCTGGATGGGGCTTTGAGCAACCTGGTCTAGAGGAAGGTGTCCCTGCCTCTAGCAGGAGAGTTTGATCTTGATCTTAAAGGTTCCTACCAACACGCACCATTCTATGATTTTATAATTCTATGATTAACTGCCATTATTGCAAAGACAACAGGTTCTTTACACAGTCACTTTTATTTAGCAGGTCTCATAGAACATAACCAGAATCACATCAAAACTAATCTTGAGCTTTCAGGACCGGTTAGGCATATGAGCAGTCTAACCACTATAATATGGTGTGAAGAAATAAAATTAGCACATCAGAAACACTTCTGTGCATGTTAGCTCAAATACTTCTGCATGACGATCCCAGAAACAGAAATGTATGGTAAGGACATCTGACTGACTGCCTGTATTCAGACTGATTCATAAAGAAGCACTTAGATATTTTCAGCATCATCATGCTCTTTCCTGACAGTGCTAAGAACATGGTTTCAGCTTGCATGTACCCTCACTGCATTCACATTAAATGCCCTGTAATACAGGAAAGGACAGCAAAGGAACTGAGGAATATTTGCAGAATGCAGCTCGCTCCTGGACAGGTTTACATGGTCCAGATTGGAGGGACATAATCCAGAATGATTATAGAATCATAAAACTGTATGAGTTAGAAGGGACCTTCAAAGGTCACCTAGTTCAGCTCCTCTCAATGAACATGGACATCTACAGCTCAATCAGGTTGCTGAAAGCCTGGTCCATCCAGGAATGGGAGTTCCACATCTCTGGGCCACCTGCTCTAGTGCCACACTACCCTTATTGTAAACTCCTTTTTTGCTTTATCCAATCTAAATCTCCCTTTTTTTAGTTGGAAACCGTTTTCTTTGTTCTATGTCTCTGTAATATGTCTGTCCTCTTCTTTCTTCCAGCCTCACTTTAGACAATGAAAGACTGCTATAAGGTCTCCCCAGAGCCTTCTCTTCTTCAGGTCCAACAGCCCCAGCTCTCTCATCCTGTCCTTGCAGGGGAGGAGTTTCATCTCTTGGATCACTTCGTGGCCCTCCTCTGGATGCACTCCAACAGTTCCATGTCTCTCCTATACTTGGGACTCCACAACTGGATACAGTAGTCCAGGCAAGGTCTCACCATGCAGTGTAGAGGGGTGGGATCACTTCCCTGTGCTACTGCTGTGTTCTATGTTCTCTGAGAAAAAACTCTGAGAAAACTGATATGCTTATTTTTGCATCAGATTAAATTTAAATCTGAAAGTATGGAGCACCTGAAGCTGCCCTTATTTACCTGATTTAAAATCCTTGATCTGTCAGCGTTTTTAGCGTGAACATGGTATGGCTTACAGGGTCTGTAAACCCTTCTAGTTGGCTGTTACCTTCCACTGAATCATTTCTGAAAATACACTGCATGCCAATGAGGCAAGGCTTACTGATCTTACCTACAACGAAAAGTATCTAACTAGTCTGATAAAACAACAAGTTAAGTGGTATAGCAGGTTTTCTGGAGAGTTCTTTGTGGTTCTTAGGCTCTTAGCCATCATCATAGTAAATTTAATAAAACTAGACTCCATACATTCGTAAATTTCTACATTTAACTTCATTTCTGCCTTTCCAGAATGCTATGATTAGTTATGTGCATATACATGCTTATGTATTTCAAAAAGTAATGAATTATTTTGGGCTACAAATCATCTGTAATGACAGCTATTGTTTAGATATAGGGCAGCCTTTTCCAAAACGTTCCTACATAAAGAAGTATGTGAAATAGTTGTTATAAGCTTTGGAAGGAACGTCTGAATGCCACACAAAGAAGCTAAGTTATGCCAAGTTCTCCTTACAGAAAGAATGAAACAAACACAAGAATTAGCCATAATGCACTGGCAAAGATTTTGCTTTCAATTGTATAATCATCAGTATCCACATGCTTGGCACCTGTAATTTGGTATTATTGGTAGAGCAATATTCCATTACAACTATGCAGCTTTGAAATAAGTCTGCTGTATACTTTTTTGCTAATCTATCATGTGTGTGTATCTGCTGCTGTGGACCAATTTTTCCTCAGTTTTGTTATTTCTAAGAAAAAACAGCAGAAAAAACTCATACTGCTTGACATAAGATTTTTTTTTATTTCTATTTTTTTGAGATTCCTATGTGACACTAAAGATTTCCAAAAAAAAAAAAAATCGCAGAAGAGTGAATATCTGTTTTACCTAGAAGCAACTGAGGATTGAATTAGTTCTCAGGGATCTTATTTAATGTTTATAAATATCTTAAGTATGGGAGTCCAAGGGACACAGCCAACCTCATTTTAGCAGTCTGTGAGGACAGGCCAAGGGGAAATGGCCAAAAGTTGAGTAAGTTCTGCACCAATATGCTAAGGAACTTCTTCACAGTGCAGTGATGGAGCATTGGCACAGGCTGCACAGAGAGCTGGTGGAGTCTCCTTCTCTGGAACCGTCCAAGACCCACCTGAACTCCTACCTGTGCAACCTGGGCTAGCGAGCTGCTTTTGCAGTGGGTTAGACTCAGTGATCTCTAGAGGTCCCTTCCAGCCCCTACAATTCTGTGATTCAGATTGTGATTACCCAGTGTTAACAGCATTCAGGTGAGGCACAAATATTCCACTAGAATGGTCCTATCCATTGCTCAGAAGAAATTAAACTAACATACCTAATTATTTATGGTACATTTCTTAGGAAACACTGAGATTAACAGGCACAGTTTGAACTAGACTTCAGCTATTTGTTTCCATGCCTATTTTTTCACCCAGGAACATGCTTTTATTGTGAAGACGGTTGGGTGGACCGGCACCTTAATGCCAGTCTCTAAAATGCTTACTGTCCTTACTTTTGATTCCAGAAGCAAAACACACAGTGTTCTGAGACTGGGTTCTCAGATTTGCTTATTCACAATTAACCAAGTAAATATTTGTATTACTATCTCTCACAAACTCCCCCACATCACTGGTATTATATAGCCACTGAAACTCACCATATGTACTTTCCAAGGCACTCACCCTCCTATTCCCAGCATACTTCAAGATTCTCTTAACACACAGAAAAATGTTTACTTCCAGCATTCTTCAGTTTTTGAACAATATTTCATTTTCTGATATTTAACAAGTAATCTCTCTCTTTCTCTCAAAAATAAGTAAATAAATAAATAAAAAAAAATTTAATGAAATCCCAGTAATTTTTACAACAGCTTAAAAGTACTGAGTAAAAACACAAATTCCCTGACTACATTCAAATTTCCACTGACAACACTGCAAAGTAATCTATCCCCAGACACAATAGGTTAGACTAATTCATCATTTAAGTATATATTATTAAATACATTAAGCATGTAAGGCTACTAAAGCTCCAAGGCAGATTGCAAAATCTATCTTAAAAATTTATGAAAACAAAGATGGTTCAGTTCTTAGTTCATAATACAGTGTCAGAGTGCAAAGATATTCTGATTATGTAGAACCTCCTAGCTTAATTTCATTCACAGAACATCAGTTCTGGATAATGTCTCACATATTTCCACTGAGAACAATAAATTAAATACAATGTTACAGACATCAGAAAGAACACCTATCAACTGAAGATTTGCTGACAAGAAACAGCATGACTGCAACCACCAGAAGCCCACTAATGACATGACTTCTAAGAGGAATTGTAATGAATAGCTATCAAAATTACTGAGGCCACATTTTCATGTTATAACTCAGCTGACCTAACCTTTATGTTTCTTTATGTCCAGCAACACAGTTCCACCTGAGCTCTTATCCTGCCCTAGCAATCCACTGAACACAGCGAGATATTGCAGAAAGAACAATAAAGAAATTTCAGTTTTTGCTTGGTTTTCCTCTCTGAGTCAGGACGCTGTCGAATCAGATAAGACCACAGAAGAAAGTAGACAGTTGCGTCCAGAATCATACGTGAGTTTCTTTTCACCCACTATAACATACAACCACTAAGTTGCCTAATCATGCTAGAATTTAAACTAAAAAGATAATCAGATACTGGCATGTTTTGGTACTGGATTTCAGCTGTATTTTTATGTTTGTTTGTTTTTGTGTCCAGTTCTGGGCTCCTCAGTACAAAAAGAACCCGAATCTCCATGAAAGAGTCCACCAGAGGGCTACGAAGATGATAAAGGGTGTGGAACACTTCCCTTATGAGGACAGCAAAACAGAATTCCTGAAAAATTTGGGTTCCGTCATCAGCGCACTGTGCCAATCCAGCAGTTCTGACAGGATGGTGTTTCTAAACAGACTTAAAGTCACTTGTAGGAACCGTAAAGAAAGGTACAAGACTGGGGACTGTACAAGTGTTATAGCTCTAGCATAAAAAATCTAGCTCAGTTTATTATGGACTTGTCAAGGGGCAGTCTGTAAAGTACCATGTATTCTGAACTCCTAGCAAGTTTCCATAATGTCCCATATTATATAATATGATGCATCTTGCATCAGGCTCTAAATCAGGAAAGGTGAACTACTGGCAGTGATAAGAAGTTCAATCATCAGCACAAATTTTTGTTGTAACATTTCAACAGACCATCATGTATGTTACTCTGAATAAATTAGGCACCAAATAATTACTTATTTAAAAAATTAGACATTACTGAGTAATACCAAACAAGAGGTGTTTCCTTAAGGAAACTTGTAAGAATATAGAAAGTACAGATGATTTTGAATACATCATTGAATTGGCTGCAATTTTTTTTTTTAACTACTATGTCTCTATGTACTCCCTTCCCTCCCTCTCCTCAAATACTTTGCCTTGTTCTTTCAACAACTGGAGCTAACAGCCACCATTTTTATATATTTTCTACTTAGATTTCACTTGTTTGTGTCTACTGATGTACCTTCTAGTAATTCTGTTTCACTCACTTTCTTGTCCTATCTTTGTATTTATGTGTAAGAAATCACAGCCTGCAATGTGTGCACTCAGCCTAACCCTACTCCTCTTTCTGCTGCACAGGCCAGCTCCAAAACAAAGCACAACAGAAACAGGGAAGATGTGTAATCACATTTCAGCCCCACCATCTTCTTTAGCTTCCAGTTACGAATCTGTCCAACAGTGTGAGCATGACAAGACTGCTGAACACAAAATGAACAGTATTTCCTTTGCTCTCTTAGCCTAAACAGTCTCAGTCTTGAATTCAAGATTCACAGTTTTGTCAGTTTTGTCAGTGAACTTCTAGCAAGATCTGTTTGCGCCAGGTCTCCTTCCAAGGTACCTTTCGAATTATCCCCTGAGCCACACAGGAGTGCAGTATGTAACATGCAATCTACATACAGGCCACAGCTTAATGGCTGTAGGGTAATGCTGTATAGACGTTTACTAGTCATTAGGATTATTTAGTGCACATTCTGTTCACCTTTCACATGGCTAGGAAAATACTGACAAACATTCCATACAGCATCCACTCCCAAGTATAGCAATTTCTTCCACTGTGCTTCCAGTGTTCTTGAAGTGTGCTCACTTTCTGCCTATTTTTCATGAAGAACAACTTAAACAGTTGAACTTAACCTGCAATAAATAATGATTAAAAGTATACTGCTTGCAAAAATAGAGCAAGTCTGCAAAAATCATGCACACACAAAGAAGTAGGCAGAAACTTATTTTAGAGTGAAAATAGGAAAATGAAGATAAGATGATGAGAAAACGCACATGAGATTTCACAAAAGGAACTGCAGAGATCCAAATGCTTTTATCTGGTACCATGTCTAGTTGTGTGAAAGGGCAGAAGGGACAAAATGCTGCCAAGGGCCAAAACAGTCAAGTAGAGACACTCAGGAAAGCGAATCTGAAGCACTGGATTTATAGTTACTGAACTAAAGCTGCGTCAGAAGCAAGAGAAAAATGTGACTGTTTCTGAAGTTGAGGAAGTAGTGGCACAGATAAACAAAGCTCTCCTAGAACATGCTGTTAACGATCAAATCCAGTAAAATATTCTACTGCTATTGCCCAAGGCAGGCTTTCAAGAGGTTAAATCATAGAACCAATGAATCAAAGAATATCTCAAGGTGGAAGTGACCCCCGGGGATCACTGAGTCCAACTCCTGGCTCCAGTCATGACTGCCCAAAATTCAATCCTTGAGTCTGAGAACAGTGTCCAAATGCTCCTTGAACTCTGGCAGCTTTGGCTATGCTGATCATCTTGGGGGACCTGTTCCAATGATGACACCCTGGTGCAGAACCTCTTCCTGATACCCAGCTTGACCCCTACTGGATGAAGCTCAATGCCATTCCCTTGGGTCCTGTTGCTGTCACCAGAGAACAGAGCCCAGCACTGTCCCTTCACTACCTGTAAGGAGTTGCAGCTGTCATGAGGCCTCGTCTCAGCTCCTCTGCTCTGTGCTGAACACACCCAGGGACTCAGTTTCCCAGTTCTCCACTTCTTGTCTATCTCAGGAGGCTGGCCGAGCAACTACCTGCTACATTAGTTCTCCGTTAAAAAGTGCAATTACACGTAATGCATAATGGATCTAGTGTAATAGTACCATTACTCCCCATCATCTTCTGTCCCGCTCTGTGGTGGGTCCCGTATTGCACTTTCCAGTATCTGTCTCTAAAATTAGGTGCTGCCTATATATTTGTATAAAAATATTTTCATTCAATATGAAACTAAAGGGAAATGGGATATCTTTAGAAGAAAGTAAATCCAAAAGACAGATATCTACAGACCAGTTAATACCATCCTAAATACAGATATATATTCTCTGGATTAACAGATTTCAATCCAGAAAGATTCATCTAGCAGCCATTCTAATGTATTATTTATATCCTCATGAAACAGCCTACTGTTAGAAACCAGACTGGTCTGTTTTGCTGGATAACAGCATACTGTGACAACAACAACAATAAATGTGTTCTGCTTTTTATTTTAGTAGTTCCCTGTACCAAAGTTCTGATCATCTATGAGAAATCTGTTTCTGTTCTGTGTTTCTTCTAGTGCATAAAATCAGCATTCACTTTGCTAGTCCACCAAATAAGTATCTTAAGTTTTACTGTAAAATAATTTACATTCTCAATTATTCTGGATTTTAGACCCACTTCAAAGGGACAACTATATGCAGTACAAGCTATATCAAGCTATGTCATTATGCAACAACTACCAGGTCCATCTGTTTTTAATCTTTTCTGTAACTTCATACAACCTTGCCTCTTCCATAGTAAGTAAGGTAGAACACCGAATCCATTTAACAGTGGGAAAAAAATGTGAATACTAAAAACGATCTACAAATGCCCACATGCAATGCTGCATTTTCCTGCTGTCTACTCTTGAATCCTACTTTTCCAATGTTATCAATACTACAAAAACAGGTGTATGAACTGAAAACAGTCTGCCAACTCTACAGTTAATGCAAATGGACACAGTTAGCAGCATTTGCTTCAATTAAGTTGCAAGACTAGGTCTCAGTGATCTTAACAGGTCTAAGAAGTTAAATGCACTTGTCAAGCTTCAGACTCAGGAATATAAGGAAATTATTCTGACTTAAGAAGAGAAGGCCATACCCAAGACACTCTTCTAGATGTGTCAGTGTTAGCTTGGTTTCTGTAGATTTTTGTTCTGTGACTGATTTTTTCCTACGTTAATATACAGCATTCCCCACATTAGGACACATATTTTATTATGCTAACATGCCTTCCTAAAATTTTCCTAAAAATGAGTAAGATAAAGCCAGATTCCGCAACTGAAATGAAGAAAGGGAAAAAAGAAAAAAAGAGTAAATACACAAAAACTGGCACGCAGTTTTTACAGTTTTTGAGAACTTCAGGTCTAATGCTTCTTTTTAAACTTAAAAAAATAAACAAACAAACAAACAAAAAACACAACTTTCTGATATTTCCACCAGGAAAACATTCAGAATGCCTCAAAGTCATCTGGTTTGGCCAATTCTGGGAGCCCACTGAATGTACCACTCTCACTGCACATTTGCTTTCACTATTTATTTTATTCTTCCCTCACAATGATGTCAGTCATGCTCTTTTTAACGAGTATTTTTTGTTCTGCTCCTTATGAATTAAACACTTCCATATGATTTATATTCTTTATCAATAAATTAACTTGTATGAAAAATAACGACGAAATAGTGGAGTAAGTATGCAATTGGAATTTTGTTTCTGATGTAAAGTGCATTTCAGAGTCACACCATGATTTTGGCATTACTTTTCTTTAGACATGCTAATTTTAATCTGCAGTTCAAAAGGTGGCATATACTAAATTAGATCTATTAGGATCTACTTCTAATCTTATCTTTTTAAAAAGTCCATACAATTGCTTTTTTTCTGATTTTCAAAATATATTTTTTATATATATTTTTCATTTTTTATACAGCCAAACAATGAAATAGAAATTTCACATTTATGGGAAAGGCAAAATTAGAGAATCACTTTCCTCACCAGTTGCTTCTTTTTACTCTGTTTTAGCTAAGACCATATTTTAGTTCAAAATCTGCTAGCTAATTATTTCTGATTTGCTTCATGATAAGCATTATTTTTTTATTATTATAAGCTTTTTTTTTTTAATTTAGCAAAAAGTTTAAATCACACAATCAAAATTCAAAATGGTTTTAAAATCTATTAAGCAATATATAAAGAACATACATAATGCTTCAAAATTTAGGAGAAGAATGAAAAGATTTATTTTCCTGATCAGAATGTCCTCATTCTACATGTACAAAGAAACGAGATGAATAAAATATGCAAATAAGCTCACTTGAAATTTTTCAACTTTCCAAGCCACAAAAAATTAAGACTTGATTAAAATTTTGTCAAACCTTTGGATTTATTTTCAAAAGCTATGGGGAGGAAGACTTTCTTAATGAGGATGAGTCTGCTTCTTTCTGAATGATGAAATTTTCAAAACTGTAAGGTCATTACTAAATCAGAGTTTCTTTTCATGTTCACTGTGTCATAATGTATTGTGGACACTTCCAGTATCCCAGTCTTCAGAAACAATACATCCTAATGCCCAAGTGGAAGATTCAGTACTTCCAATTAAGAAACCTGACTGCAAATTACAGTAATGGGAACTGACAGATTTCTAACATCTCCACAAAATTTTCACAAGATATATATATATAATTCAAATAAAATGAATAAAAGAATAAAATCACACATTTAACCCTCCCAAAATTCTGAATTGTACGAAGTATGAAGCCTGTCCTTAGCTAGGTCTTCTGTAGAGGAAAGCTTCCCCTTCTGATTCAGTTTATGAAATAAACATTAGGAAACTACATGATATATATATATATATATAAATATCAGTATGAAATATAACTTTTGGAACAGCTAGCTTAAAAAAAAAAAAGATGTTGTTACAGCTTTAAAGACTTTAGAGTGTTAGATGACAACACAGAAAACTTTTGCTTCACTAATTGTATTAGATTATATTGGTATAAGCTTGTACTTTGAACTGAAACAGGTGTTCATATGCTCAAAGACTACCACCTTCTGCAGCTTTAACAATAAATGTTACCTTTCCTCACATTTAATTCTGAAATGCAGCTACTGTACAACATCTCTTCAGAATTTTGCCGTACTGTATACAATAATTCATTTCCCTAATACGATACTTTATTTTTTTATTCCTACTAGAATCAGACAGCTTATCAACTTCAGAACAGTGAGTTTTCATATAATCTCTTATTTCAGTTCTATTTGTGTGAGATCTTTTTAGTGTTTAGAATGAGTTCTCCATGCATGCATAGATTTTTACAAAAAATAGTTACGAATTGTAAAGAAATCAATTCTTTTCACACAGTGTTATTTTCTACTATACTGAGACATGGTGAGTGGGGAGGAAGAAAACAATAACAAAAATAAATCTAGCATGCTTGATATCATAAAATTGAAGGGGGGTTGTGAATGAGAAAAAATTACGTATCTTGAACATTACAAAGCATGAACGATTAGTTCTTCAAACAGAACAAAACAAAACAAAGCAGTATGGAAAATTGTTGTTCCTAGATGTTGGGAATTTCTTTTTTCCTGGAAAAAAATTCTACTTGCATTCATAGAACCAAGGTCTGCTTTCTGTTTAAATCTCCAAGCAAGCCTCCACATCTCCAATTTACCACCATTTATATGCATTCAGAGAGTTTGATAACATGAAAACCAATTAGAAATATAAAACTGACACAAATGCAATGTCAGTGAATCATTAACAGAACGATGTGTAGATGAGAAGGATTATGAGACTGGGACACAAAATCGAGTAACAGTTCATTCTTTTCCAAGATAAAAAACTATCTTAAACTCTCTACTTACTGTGTACTCAATGTCCTTCTCTTAACTTTCAGTAAATTTATAAATATGAAAGTACTTCTGTATTCTTGTATCATTGAACTTTCATTTTTCTGTGCCATGAGCCATCTTACATAACAGTGCAATTCAATGCAGTCTGCTTTTCATACTGTGCACAGCACTATAAATTACCTCAATTGAGGGATCATTGTTCCTCTTAGTTGAGGGACAGCATGTTAACTGTTATTAACTAAGTTGTCTGTGAGCTCATAAAAAACAAACAAACATAATATAAACTTAATAGAGTATGCAAGAAGAAAGTATACAGTATTTCCATAGTTCTCAGCTGCTCATCAATATTTTACTTAAGTAGTAGTAACCACAGAACATTAGCAATTATGTATGCTATTTAAAAAACACTGATGTTGACAGTCAACAATAAAATACAGAGGAGTGGGAGACTGGTGTGTGTGAGAGGGAGTCCTGAAATTGACAAGTAGTGGTGCAGTTGATAGGAGAGGAAGAAGGGATGTCATCCAAAGGGACCTAAACAGTCTTGAAAAGTGAACCCATGTGAACCAAATGAAATTGTTCAATACAGTGAAGTGCAGGGTGTCGCACTTCTGCCAGAACAATACCAAATCTCCAGACTGGGAGAAAAACTCATTGAGAGCAGTCATGTGGAGAATGACATGGTGGTCCTAGTGGATGAAAAGCTGAACATGAGGCAGCAGGGTATGCTTACAGCCCAGAAGGCCATCTGCATCCTGGGCTGCATCAACAGAAAGGTGGCCAGAGGGGAGAAGGAGAGGATTGCACCAGTCTGCTCTGCCCCTCTGAGAATTCATCTGGAGTACTGCATCCACGCTTGGGGCCCCCAGCACAATGCAGATGTGGAGCTGTTGCAGTGGGTCCAGAGGAGGACAATGAAGATGACTGGAGGGCTGGAGCACCTCTCCTCTGAAGAAAGACTAAGGGAGGTGGGCTTGTTCAACTTGGAGAAGAAAAGCTTCCAGGGAGACCTCACTGCAGCCTTCCAGTACTTAAAGGAAACTTATAAACAAGACAGAAACTAAAATTTTATATGGTCAGATATGGCTTTAAACTAAAAGAAGAGAGATCTAAGTTAGAAATTAGGAGGAATTCTTTTTTACTCAGAGGCCCTGATGTAAGGTGCCAGAACAGGCTGGCAATTTAAGTTGTGGATGCTTCATTTCTGGAGGCATTTGTGAGGTTGGACAGAGCCCTGGGCAGCCTGATCTGATGGGTGGCAACTCTGCACACTGCTGGGGATTGGAAGTAGATGATCATTAAAGCCCCCTCCAACCCTAGCCATTCTAAGTTTCTATGATTATATGAAGTGGCTGGGTCACCAAAGACCCTAAAAAACTTCAATCACAAATGAAAGTTTGAAAAGACTTCAAATAAAAGTAATTAAAGTCTGAAGTGCTGTGATTTAAAGACATGCGAGAGGAGCTCCATATGCACCTCAAAATCTGATAGTTTTTGTGTGCTGTCTCCCTCAGGTGCAACTTCCTCTGAAACTGAAACTGCAGTTTAAGAAAGGTATGTCACACATTTGGGCATGAACACATCACTGCTAATTTCTCTTTACTCTAGTTTATAATCTGTGACAGAAGTAATCACTTGATCACAAAGGTACCAGATTAGTCACAATAAAATCAAAAGTAAAGATACACAAGGTTTGGCTCAGATACTCCTCCATAGTCTCATAAAGTGTACTAGCTAAACAAACCACATAGCCTTATAATGCAGTATTGCCACTGCTTGCAATGGGCATCAGCTTTGTTCTCAACCTGCAAGGTCTGAGCTGAAGCTACTCTGGGCTTGCTCTGCCTGAACTTTACTGCCTGCAGCTTTGTTTTACTTGGTTGTCTAATTGACCAGATAGCTGTGTCTCTTATGTTAACACTGTATGTTAACTTTTTGTTAACACTGTATGGGACAACCACAGATAGCTGTAACAAGGAGTTATTTCACAAAAAAATAATGAAGCAGTGTAAAGAAATACAGATCTGCTAAGAAAGCAGAGAACTTCGGAAGTGGAGTCAGAGGAAGCAGAGAACTTCGGAAGTGGAGTCAGAGGAAGCTCTCAGAATACTCAGTAGTATTTCTTTTAGATGGATCAGGATGATTTCCAAAAGGATACTGCAGTTTTGAAACTAGTCTTCTTTTATGTAAAATTATTGTGAACAGAAATAAAATATTACTGGAGGAGCAGCCTGAGATATTTTAGAATACAAGTATGAGCTTCAGACCCTAGCAAACAATGCAAATATAACAAGATGTACGTAAAATAAGAGTTTGTAACAGAAATCTTCTTAGCTATTCTGAGAAAAAAAAATATTAACACTGGCAATTCCTAGGCTTAAATATTTCATACACTAATAATACATTGAAGAACTAGAAATCCCTCCTGAACACAAAGATGCCTACATACGTGCACACAAAATGCTTGTACACAGGCTTTAAGAGCTCTCCTCTGCAGAACAGTCAAAGGAAGCTTGGGTCCCTCTGCTGTTAGCAGGGCAGCTCAGTCCTGTGTGTATACCCACTGCAGATCTCCCAGTGTTAAGTGGGTGTCAGAAGCTCATAGAATTGTTCCTATTTACAATTAGAGGTTTATATACTTCACCTTTATAGTAGGGTGCATTCTGTCACAACACAATGTTTATGGACAAATTTTGGCTTACTGAAAGATAGGAAAACAACAGATAAAGTTACCATGTTATGAAATAAAGCAGAGAACTGCACGATGCATTTGCAAAGCAAGTTTGAAGTCTGAAGAGGTCTGTTCTCTCAAACTGCACTTCAGAAAGGTTTTAATTAAAGATAAAAATAAGATATAGTACCTACAGTGAAGAGCACTTACAAGAGATTCACCCACATAAGGATTTTGCTGCACTGAAATGTCTCCGAGAAGAGCACTTAAATGAAACATTCATATTCCTAGGTTTTACTATCTGATTGCTTAAACATAGGTGATTAAGTATGCTGAAAATCATGGTCATGGAGCCTCCTATTCTAAGCAGCAGTGTAATAATACGTACACAGTTACCAAGAGGAGTATCTGAAGGCCGAAGAGAAATGAAAGCAAACATGGAAGAGAAGGAAGGATACCTAAGCAGTAACAGCAGCAAGGAGCATGGTCTAACAAGATTTAAAAAAAAAGATTTAAATGATTTTATGTTTATCTTTTTCTCTCCCCAGTTACCCCAAATTAGGAAAACATGCACAGCGCTTTAATCTTAAAAGTAACATCTTGCAAAGATAAAGTAGGCTGCAGGGACTGCAGATGACATGACCATGCAAATGCTCTTGTGCAGCATGCTTTTGCTTCGTCATTTCATTCAACAGAAATAAGAAGACCTTGAATTTTTAAATCAATTTAAAGGACTCTGATATTGTAGTAAAACTTATTAGAAAATAAATATTTAATACTAAGACATACAAATCTTGGAAAGGTCCTTTACTCTCAGTATCAGTGTAGCATTTTACAAAATCACAATGTTTTCCAAATTTGGCAATACGAATTTAAAACATTTTTGAAGAAAACTAAAAATAATCCCAAATAAAAAAAAATATGCAGACTGAAACTGTCTTATGATGTCCCTTCATATTCTCACAATGGTTCTTAAATTTTGTTAAGAGAGTCAGCCTCTGGGTAACAATCTTTCAATCCTGAATTCACTGTTCTGCTTAGATTCTGTATACTGTAATGGTTCTACAGATTGTATGTAGGAAAGAACGTGAAGTCACTCACTGCCTGAGTAGCACAATAGCAGAGCATTAGGAGGGAAAATCATTTATGTACAAAGGACTGATTAAAGATTCACACACAAACCACTTATCTGTATAACCTATTTATTACATGCAAACCGATAAAAACAATTTAATACCTAACCTAAGTAGAGTCTGTTAAAATAAGCTTGACATTTCTCAGTACAGTGTAAGTATTAAATTCAACTTGACTGCTATCAGATGTAAAACAATCACATAAAAATATGCTCATTTGAAATATGTTACTGTTATGGCACATTCAAGGACTGCCACAACAACATACCTACCTGGAATGGAGCAATTTCTTCAACAGATACTACTTCTCTAATATGAGTTAGTATGTTTGCTCTCTACAGCCACAGTTTTTATTGCAGCAATATTATGAGGAGAAATTTTATTTTAAAGGCATACACAATCCTAGACTTTCTACTTACTCCCTGAGCAAACAATAAGTGTATTCACTTTAATATATATTTCTGGTCTCCCCCTCCTCAAGAAGGTGCCAAAAATAGTCTTTAATTTTCGTCTTCTTTTAGATAGTCTGAAGAGAAAAACCATAGCTGTACATTAGATAAAAATATGCAACTTCTTTTTAGATTTGTAGATGAGACATTTAGCTACTATGACTTACATCTTAAAAAGCAACACTCAATTCTTTACCTAAAAAAAGAAATATTTATGTTACAATCAATAATAAATCCAGACACCTTATAAATAAATTTTGCTGCCAAGATAACCTAAAATGGCATTATATAGCAGTTAGGAAACTCAGAAATACTACTGTTTCTCATGTAGAAGATTTGAAGGCTGCTTTCAATACTACTGATTAAATTTTTTATGATTATGACACTTCAGATTTGCACAAAATAGTAAGAAAACCAACAGAAATTAGTTTTATACTTATATATACATATCCACTACAATTTGATTTCATATGGGGAAAAAGCAGATTGGACTGAATTAGAAAAACTACTTGCAGAAAAAAGTTGAAATGCCTTGTTTGCAGGATACCTAATCCTAGACTATATTAAAACCATATTAAGAGACAGTATAAAAGTAATAATAAAAGCAAGCCAAACAAACAAACAAAAAAGTAGCACAATTGGCTTTAAACACCTACTTGCTTTTGTAGCCACTGTTCTCGACGCCTTTGTTTTCTCCTCATGCTTTTCAACTTGTTTTTTTCTCTCTTACTCAGGTTTCGGTTGAAAGAAATACCTGCAGACTGCGCAAGACTAACAGGTGCAGCATACTCATTTTCTTCAACAGCACTCGTAGATGAAGAAACGCTCATCAGAAAAGGTGACCCATCAGCAATGGCATTCCCAGAAGATTGTCCAGTAGCTTGAAAATCACATTCATCACTTTCTGTGTCTCTATGTACCAGTGTGGTACAGGAGAAAGCTCGAAACCTTTTTTGTAGTTTGCCAGCACTTGAACTATATTGGACCTGAAAAGCACTACTGTTAGATTCTAGTTGCAGGTCACTTGGTGTATAAAGAGATGGATTTTCATTTTGGCTATTTGACCATTTCATGTGGTAAATAGGTCCCAGACTGGAAGTTTCAAATAACACAGGTGACAAAGCAAGTCTCTCTCTGATACTTAAATCCAAACTGTGTGATCTTCTGTGAAAAGGTTTCAGTGTGCATGCATCATTTGGACGGGAAGCAAAAGGATTTCCTTTTTGATTTAACGCCTTTGAGGCAACTTTTTTACTTTCCATCACAAATCTGGGAGATCTTGCTTCAAGACAAAGTGCTTCTGTAAATCTTTCAGTATCGCTGTTACTCTTTCTGGTGATGTATGAAAGCTCTTGGGGGCTGATATCTGAAACTGCTGTTACCACTTCAGGGTGGCTACCCTTGCTAAAACCAGACTTAATTTCACAGAGAGGTAAGCATTTTCCTGCTGATTTTGGCAATCTAAAAGAGCAAGCTGCTTGATAATCAGTCCGACTTTTGCAGAAGTGTATATTTACAAGCTGTCCACAAGAGCACTTTGTGTTGCAAATAAAGTTAAAGCCCCCTAATCGGGCCTCACAAAACGGACAGTACAGTTTTCCAGCGGTCCACTGTGCCTATTAACAAAAAACAAACCATCATTCAATACATTCATTACAAATCCAAGATAGGGAAATCATTACTATATTTACTTTTCTCCTTCTGCAAAAGGATTTAGCTTTTGTTTTCAAACACAAGAAAAGAGACTCTAAAAAGAAAAGTCACCGTAAAATAATGTTCTAGAGAAAACTGCTTATTGAAGTGATAATTAATTCTAAGCGATAACTATTCTAAATGTAACAATTCTAGTACTAACATACACTTAAAAATGTAGGGCTAAAATATTTTAATAATTTGTTCATAGGTAGAACAATACCAGTGAAAACATTAGACCCTTTTAAATAAGGAAATTAATTTACCATGTTAATCTGGAACTGGCAAGCATGGTTTCTCAGACAAGTTTTGTGACAGCTGATATATTTCTTGCATACCAAGTACAGCAGAAGGAGATTTCTCAGAAAGAAAATACAGCTTTTTACTTTACTTACCTACAAAAAGCTTGAAATGGTACCTGCATTTTCGTTTATGTAGTATAACAACATAATCTGTTTGCAGACACCATCATAAATCCTTAATACTGTATGATTATTTACAACATCAGCAATTTTATGAATCTCATTTCAATCCTAATATCACTCTCTGAAAAGAAAATACCTATCTAAGACCTATAATCATCTTCATACTTGCACAACTATTAGTACTGTCACTAAGTATACTCATCTGTTCAAGAAACTTTCCTAAGGATTACAGTCATGCTAGTGTTTGCAGGATCACAGCCCAGATGAGAAACATTATCAACTCCAGTCACATGTTACTCACTAGTGTTAGCAATGAATACAGAAGCTGTCCAGCATTTCTAGCAAAAGCATTGCTTTCAGTTGCAAATATCTTTGCAAGGTAGTTTGGCAAATGATTCCATGACCAGTACTTGTCTGAGTGAATGCTTTTGAAAGTTCCAGTAAAATCACTGCAGTAAAATCTGCAGTTTCAGAAAGGAACTTGTGTGGAAAAAAAAGTCATTTTTTACATGTGATACTATAAAAAGTTATGGAAACACTTCTTCGAGAAACTCACTTCTGTGTAGCATGTTAAAAACTCAAAATTTCATGAAGTATCAAAGATGAGAATCTGTTTGAATCTGGACATGTTATTAACTTAGAGAAAAATAAATCCGTTTACACATACCCAAACACTTACAAATCCCACAGAATTCATTAAACACGCAGTCTTAGTTTGTAAGCCTGATAAGCTTGTCTCTATGCCATTCCCTAGGAAAAAATAAGCCAACTCAGAGATTTCCTTTAAGTCTCACACACTCCATCTCTCAGATGCCATGGACTGGGCACTAAAATTCACAAAAAAGCACTTTTTAGTGCAGCAGTAACTTCAATCAATAGGCACAGAGAAGGAAATGATCCACAAAGGTTATGAAAGAAAGCTAAGGACCTGGGAAACTGGAATAGCACAGGTTCCCTTGAACAGCAGGGAGTACTTCAGTGCTGTACAGGTGACAGACCTATGGCACAAATTGCCCAGAGGGTTTGCAGGGTCTCCTACTTGAAGAACTCCAGAACCTGCCTGGATACAGACCTGGGCACCCTGCTGTGGGAGTTCCTGCTGGAGCAGGGGTTGGGTCAGGTAAACCCTGAGGGCTACGCCAACCTCAGCCACCTTGTGATTCAGGCAAAAATGGGAAAGCAAGAGATTGTAGGGAAGAAAAAGGACATCCCAATGTCCAATGTGCAGGGAGATTGGGAGACAAAGTGCAGTACAAGGGAGTCTGGGATTGATTTAGCACTAGTTTGGCGAGGGACTGAGGAACCACTGACTCAGTTTAAGAAGTAATAGCAGAGGCGGTGGCAGTGGGAAAGCCAGCAAGATCTGAAGAAGAGCTGAGGGTACAAAGATTTAAAAATGGCCTCCTTTTTTAAAGCCAAACAAAATGAAAACTGATAGTGAAAAGAGAACGCAAGTAAATAATGATCACTAACAACCTTAATCAGATATTTATTAAAGATTTTCTGTGTATTAATGCGCGCATGAAACCCAGTGAGATTGGTTAAGAACAGGGACAGATGGCAAAAAAGAACTGGCTGGGAAACAGTGGGCTGTTACAGGCTGCAAATAGACTTTGAGCTTATGTAAAATGATTTAGCCTTTGATTCAGGAGTCATAAAGGAGAAAATAACACATGATCACAACATTATTCAAAGCCCAGGAGGGCTTTGCAGATAAACCAAAATTGTTTTAAAATCCCATCCATATATCTGTAAACCAACAGCATCTTTCCAGAGAGGTCAGAAGTGAATGAAGCAATAGTTTCCAGGGCATGAAAGGGAGAACAAAACACTGAAACTGAAGACTTTCATGGGTACTGTGTTCTCTGCATCACCAACCAGAGAAAACATTGCTTTTCTGCAATCCTGAGGAAATACACAAGCCTCTTCTGAGCATCGCTGTCTATGGGTCTTTTATCTCTCAAGTCTCCGAACAGAACCCTTTGGTTTTCATATGCAGAAAGATGGGCATTTACAACTAATATAACATTAATTCCAATTATACTGAAATAATTGAACATGAAACCTACTCTAAAAATGGGGTCATTATTATCAGGCGTTCAAGATTAGGTCAATCTGTAAAGTGCAAAAATATCACCTTGCTTTTCTTCTTCCTGAAGATTAGTATTTTTGAAGTAGATGCACAATTCTGTCATGCACTATTTAGGTCCCAGATTTCATTAATTTTCAGAAGAGGTTAATTAATCTTTAAGAATTAAAAAAAAAAAACAAAACAAACAAAAAAAAAAAAAAACACCAGAAAGCATTAAAGGAGGATGAAAGAAGTTTTCTTTATTTCTGAACTCTTAGTAAGTCATCATTTTTTTCTTTGCACCTTCATTTTCAGAGTGAATTTGCTTAGATCAGAATTGTTACTTGAGATATAGATTAGAACAGAATAGAATATAACAGAAACATATATGCATTTGTATATATTAGAAAACTTGGATACTGAAACTGAAGCAGAAAGAAATGCAAATGCTTCTCAAAAATCAAACATTAATTTGTTTGCAGGGCGAACAGAAGTATTTGTTTTTGCTTACTTCTCTAGTCCAGCAGAGAAGGACCTGGGGGTTCTGGTGGATGAAAAGACTGACACAAGCCAGCAATATGTGCTTCCAGCCCTCAAAGTCAACTGTATAATGAGCCACATCACCAGAAGGGTGGCCAGCAGGGAGTGGGAGGGGGCTGTCCTCTTCTGCTCTGCCCTCTTGAGGCCTGACATGCAGTACAGTGCTTAGGCTTCAGCCCCAACACACACCAGATGTGGAATTGTTGGAGCAGATCCAGAGAAGAGAAGATCATCAGAGCGCTGTAATGCCCTTTCTCTTACAAAGAAAGGCTAAGGGAGCTGGACTTGTTCAGCCTGGAGAAGAGAGGGCTCAAGAGAGACCTCATTATGGCTATCCAGTCCTACAAGGGAGCTAATAAACAGGAGGGAGAGAAACGTTTTACAAGTCTCATAGTGACAAGATGAGAGGGAATGGCTTTAAACTAAGGAGGAAGGATTTAAGCTAGATATTAGGTGGAAATTCTTTACTCAGAGAATGGTGTGTCAATCAAACAGGCTGCCCAGAGAAGCTGTGGATGCTCCATCCCTGAAGGTGTTTAAGGCCAGGTGGGAAGGGGCATTGAGCTGCTTGGTCTGGTGGCTGGGAACTCTGCTGATGGCACAGGGTTGTATCTGGGTGCGTTTAAAGGCCCTCTCCAACCCACACCATTCTGTGATTCTACAAAAAACACTTAAGTTCTAGACCTAATATATATATATATACTTGACAGAAACAGTAATTCCAGCAGTTGTAAGAAGCCTTGTAATTTTCAATGGGCAGTTAAGACTCAAATGCATTCACACTAGCTTGTAATCAGACCTTGGAATTAGCAAGTAAGCAAGTACATTTTAGACATATTACAAAATATCACAATATGTAAAAGAAAGAAATTACATCATATTCCAACAAATCTCTAAAAAACCTTCACTGTTACTGTCCACATCTGCTAATACTATGATCAACAAAAACCAAAAACCAAAGCCTGTATGATTCATCCATTTTTAATACACTGTCATCACCATTAACTATGGATTTCCTTCAGCATGAACAAGAGCCACAAAGCTCACCATCACCACTGCTGAAATACACCACTCACCACCTCACTATGTACATTCAGGGTTATCTTCAGTGTTCAGCAGGAGTCAATGAATATTAGTGGGTGCATGAAAGGGAACTGTTAGGTCATAGCATGAACTAGTGATTGCGCACTTGATGAAAGGAGTATAGGCTAATTGTTTGTAACCGTGCTCCGCATGTGACCAGAAGGGGAGGACCCAGGCTGGGCTCATATAAGGGCCAGCCACTGAAAAGAGAGTGTCGTTTGGATGCTGGCGGTTTCTTGTGAAGTAGTGCTGTATAGTCAGAGATCCCCTTTACCAGTTGTGTGAGTTCAGCTGTTCTTTCTGTATGGGGCTATTGGCCTGCTTGTGAATACTTCTTCTATTAGAAGCAATTTTATTTCTTCATGAGCAGAACAGTGATTTTTTTCTTCATGGAGGAATTAAATTCCACACCTTTGCTTTGTATGCACTTCCATGTCAGATGTCATTTTGTCAGACTGCTCCTCTGCTGCCATCTGTTGTATAGCAACAAAGGGTAATGGAATACTGGTGGGAAGGTTTAACCTCTATTGCCATACCACAAACTTATGCTTCTGAAACTGTGGGCTAACATTGTAAATTAGGAGGCATTACGTTCAGAGCAGCTTTTGTACTTAAAACAACAACAACAACAAAACATAAGGAAACAGTTCTCCATGATAATAAAGCTTACCAAGAAAAATTCGCTCAGTTAAAAAGTCTCTGTGATACATACAGACCTTTTCAGAAAAGTACCCCTGAAATTTCTTCCCTCATTTTGTATTTTGTAAAGTGAGAAAGATACAAGAAAAATATATATCTACCTTCTCAATGACGCATTTAATCCACTCTGGAATAGCTTCTAAATTCACATGCCATACGCTGCAAGACTCCTGAGCAACAGCTGAATGCCGTGATATCTATTGAAAAAATAAATACCGTATTGTTATTCAATGTTCAAGTAGGATTTTTTTGTTTGAACATAGTCAAATATCAGCCTCTCAAATTCAGTAAATATTTTTATTAACAAATGATAAAACTCAAAGATGCTGGTACATTCTTTAAGCCAAAAATCAAGTAGATGCTGTCAAGAATGTACTATTTCTGAATCTAAGGATATTGGACAGACTCCACTGTGGAGATGGAGGCGTCTGGAGGTGTTTTTATTTTGTTTGCAAGAACAGAAAGTATGCAATAGCTGATCTTCCAAGTATATAAGGAAACTGATTTCACATGTACTATCAGCTGTTACAATTTTCCATAAAGACAGGAAAAACTTAAGTTGTAGGTTATATGAAGGCTGGTCAGTACTGGACAACTTCATGATTTATAATCATTTTTGAAGTGCTTTTCAGAAAAATTATCTGAAAAAAGCAGGGGTTCTACTAATTTTTGAGTTTTATGTGCAATAATGTGAGCAAATAATAAAAAAAAAAGTTTATAAGAGAAATAGAGCATTTCAGTAAGTGACACAAAAATATATAAAATTACCTAACTACCCTTTAGCACAGAAATGTCATAAGTGCAGTTAAAGCCTTTTTATGTGGTTTAGAATGTCAACAAAGCAGTAAGGATGGCTAAGACAGAAGTGTAGTAAGTGTCAGAGTCCTAAACTCCTTTGTTAAAGGCAATGAATCTGGATAAAAAACACTGACTCCTATGTTATGGAACTAATATGATTAAAAATTTTATTCTGAGAATTGAAAGTGGGCCATATGATGTAGACAAACTTCTAGAAATTCGCCACTTAATGACAGCAGAGCTTGAATAGATTAATTTGCTGTATCTATGCTATCATGTTCCTCCTCACCATGAAGACTGCATGTACTTCAACTTACATATAATTCTTATTCAACTTAGACTTAATTCTGATTTGAGGTATTGTTTAAAGTATTGATTAAACTATTCTGATGTGTTGTATTCATAACTTCAACATTTGATTTTAAGATATGTTGTAAGAATATTTTTTTACTCATGTTTAAGCTATGTACTCAATTGTGAGCCTAAAATTCAAAAGGGAAATATGATGTACTGAAAATATTGCTCTGAATTTATTTGTCTTCTGCTCACACAGAAAGCATCACTGAATTACATTTATCTACTCTCTACATAATTAGTAAAAGAGCACTTTCAGTTCTTTTCAAAATAAAGATGGACCTCTACTATCAATAGAAAGTTTTACCATATTTTGCCATGAAAAACCACGACAAAGGAGTGGAAATCTATGGCAAACAAAACAAACAAAAAAACTTTAGTGTAAACTATGAAAAATATTCTACAACCTCAATATCTGCAGGCAAGAGTAGCTTCATCATAAAAGAAGTCAGCAAGAAATTGATCTTCTTTCTAAAAGTACAGTATGTTAGGAAACCAAGATCACATCCATATTATGGGTAGTTGACTTCACCCTTGTTAATCCCACATCCTGAAATACAGGAAGGTATACTGTGGTGACAGCCAGGTCACCTTGAATCTTGAAGCAGCATACCCATGTTTGTAGTGAACTTACAAATTCACTTGAAAGGTGTGCCTTAGTACTTTGACTGAGTAGCACAGGATATATTTGTACTGCTGCTGAGGCCAAAAGAACGTGTCAGAAGAGCTGCACTGCCTTAGGAAATGTGCGCTAGTCTCGACTTTGCAAAGATGTTCCCTTCCACAAAACAAAGCATCGTGTTAAAAAAAAAAAAAAGAAAAACCTGCAAAAAGAACTAAAATTGAAAGTGTGATCTGTGTACCTAGCAATGTGAGAAGAACAGCAGAATATATTGTGAGTTATCTTAATAATGTATCCACAAAACCTGTACTGAAAACTGCAGTTTCCGATTACGTACACAGCAGACGGGTCTTTGCCTTCCCACTTGTAGGTATCTTCTCACATGCATGTCAACTACAGACACACATCATCTTCTGAAATAACAATGCTGCTCTGAAGTTTTCCTTCTAAATTTAGAAGTATTTATGTAGTCATAATCTGGGCTTCAGTTTACAAATGGAGTAACTCCACGGATAAGACACTAGCAATACACTATTTAAGAACAAGCTCAAACAGCTGATTTAATTGCATTAAATATGAAAATATCTTAATTAGAACAAAGTTACTGTTGTGAAAAAAATTATCTGCATCCAAGTACTGCTGACTTTAAAAACGCTTTACTCATTTATTCAGAAGGACTAATGCTACTGTTAAATTTTTGCTTCAGAAAAAGCCATTTAAAAACTTCACTTTTGTATTCTTGGAGAGGTACATAATGACTAGGGGCAGATTATGTTTCAAAAATATCGAGATTTTACCTTTAAAATGAATTCCAAATGGCAGAACACAACACAACAACAGGTTTATCACCTTTTTGTGTGTTAATATCTAGCCTTCCTCTATGAACAGTTTTTAGGTGAAAAAAGGTGAACAGGTAAGTTATTAGAAAATGCTAAAGACAATGAAAATCCTTATGCCTGAGTCCTGAGAGGATATACCTCGTAGACTAAAACTCATTATCAGCTGACAAGCCAGATAAAGACTCCAGAAGCTAAACAACAGAAAGACAGTGATGGTAAAAAGAAGAAGGAAAAAAAAGAGATACTGCTTTCAAAAGGTGTAGCATACTGAAAATGTTCCACGTTACAAGTGTACATCCGGTGACAGTGTATTTTGCTGTCCTGCAAACCTGCTGATAACATTTTTTTCTGATTACTCATCTAAATGCATACAGATTTATAAAATAGAGTTTAATATTAATATTAATTGTGCTAGGGTCTTGATAGTAATTTTGTTTTCAATTTTAACTGGTTATGATTTTCTCCAGTGCTAAATGAAATGGTGCTGTATTTAATTTCTAGTGTGTTCAGAAACAAATAAAATCAACATATTCTTTTCTATTCTTTTTTTTTTTTCCTCTCTTCAAGTCAACATCATAGGATATAAGCACAGTGTTCTTAGTGTATTTGGAAGGACTCTTAACTCTTCACAATAAATAAGTGACATTATAAAGCAGTAGAAAATATTCTATTGCTGCATTATTCTGTATGATCATTTTTCTCTTTATTTAACAACATGAAACAATAACACCAAGTGGTATTTAGCCTGGCAGGGGATCTCCCTGGCAGGCAGGCTGATCTTCTGAACAACTTCTGTGCAGAGCCTATCTTTTTCAAAACTGATAGTAAAAATATCGGATCTAGCAATATTTGACACACAGTTAACTACCAGTTAACTGGAAATTAGCATTTAAAATACACCTTAAATGAAGTTAAGAGGAATCGTAACAACAAAAAAAAAAGATGCAAAGATAAAACTGATTTTTATATGTAAATTTATAACAGCATGTACTCATGCTAGCAGACAAATGTATCATGAACGTGATGCAGAACATTAGCTGACTGTTGACTACCTGTCTTCCGTAGTATTACTGCTTACATTTTTCCCCATGGAACCATCCACATTTTATTAATTGTCTCCATAAGCAAATTTAGTGAAGGCAAAACTAACAGTTCTCCTTTATTAAAAACCGGTAGCACTGGAAAAAGTTAAAACAAACAAACAAACGACAACAGAAACCCAAAAACAAAGCAGTCCTTCCCCTTCAGACACTATACTTACATCAGATGGCTCTTTTCCGTAACATTGTGCAATGCAAACAGAATTTGCTATGTACTTTCTACATCTCCAGCAACGTAGCGCATCTGTCTCTTGGGTACTCATTTCAACTTGTGATCCTTCAGCTCCGTAACTCTATTTGAAAAGATCACAAAAATGTACAATTCAGTCACCTGTTAAAAGCATACATTGTTTTCTTTTGAAGCTCTGAAACTTATTAGTCTATGTACCTCCTCTTCATGATGGAGAAGGTTAATACTTTATTTACAAGCATGCTCTGATTTTGTACAGCACATCATCTAATCACTTAAAAAAAAAAAAACAAAAAAAAACTTATTTATTTCCAGGTTACATACAAAATTGGAAAACAAAGTTCCTGAAATCTAAAAAATAAAACTCATTTCCTCAGTGCTTACAAAAGAGATGAGAAAACTTCAGCCTTTCCAATTACAATCTCATCTTCTGTATCATACTACTTCCCAGAACATGTCCACAGAAACAAGTCATGGTTACCTTACACATTTAATATACACATACAGACATTTATTTGATGTCACATAACAAAAGTTAATGCTGACATGAAGATAAAGGCTGTTTACTCAAAATACCCCTGGAGGCTTGCTCTCTTTAATCATCTTACGTAAGAGGATCAGTGCTACTGGTGCAACCAAGCTTTTCACAGGCCAGAATCAGCTTCCTTGTGAAACAAATTTAATACTTAAATTAAAAAAGGCAAATATTTTTCTCTCTGTGCCTTGCTGTGTTACAATATTTCTTTGGTGTCCTCCAGCTTTATTTCATAACTTTTTCTTCTGCCATGCTTTCTCCAAAGGTTTTCTTTTTTTCTTCCTGCATCTGTTTTAACCTTTTCTGCTAGCTATGTGGAAAAAAAAAATCTTTTACACATACACAATCAACTGGAGCATTGTGCTATAATTATGCTTATTTATACTGTTGAATTGCACAGTCCTTCCCATGAAGGAGGCTGTGCTATGAAACCTAAAACTAGTATTAAAAGAATCTCTGTTCTTCCACAGCCCAAGCGTGATTTTGCAGTTCTTTCGACTTCATTGTTGTGTATTTTTTTGCTCTGGGGTCATCAACATTTGTTGCCTTTACAGCCATGTGGCTTACTAAGCCCCATAAACCTTTGTGTTTTCCGTATTTCTGCCTTGTCTTTTCCTGCTTTGTTTACTCAATTAACAGAACACTCAAAACAAACACACAGTATTCATTTTTTCCCATTTATATCTGAGGTTTTTTCCAGCATATTTCCTACATTTTCTAAATACTTATGGAGTCTGAATATGGTTTAACAAGGAATAACTAAAACATCATGTGCACACCTCACACTCCTAACTCAAGCGTACACAGAGCATTTAGTAATTAGATCCAAACTAAGAAAGTGAAATTAAGACAAACATTAAATCTATTCCTCCAACATCATGGTAAATTAAGATAAAATTTTATGAAGATTCCATTTGTCTTCTTTTCTAGATAAATGAACTGAAGTAGATAATGTACATTAAGATGGACCAAAAAAAAGATTATGAAAAAGACACTTGCAGAAAATGCAGAATTTATACTGGACAATCTGTTCTGTTTGTGACAAAAATTTGATTATTCAGATGCCTGAAGCAGAATCTCTGCTTTTTATTAATAACCTCAGTCAGTCTGTGAAACATTGTGAAAGGGACTAATGTCTTTTTTTTTTTTTTATATAATTCAGGTTCCAAAAGATTTTACAGGCAGTGTGTATCAGTTTGCAGTGAAAACTATGGCATTATACTTTGGTACTGGAGGAACAATCACCAGTTATAAGTGTGTGTCATTCTACCACCTTAAAGGTATTGTAGTTAGTCTGCCCTTGTCAGTTTCATAACCTCCTAAAATTAATTTAATATTACAACATCTCAGTGGGAACCGCAAATCTAAGACCCAGGAAGGCCTCAAAAACTTTTTGCCTAAGGTTAGCGCAAAGGGGAATTTCGGGTACAGCCATATCCTCATTTACTGACGACACACTCTTGAAACTGCAGTCACTGATATCTGTCTTGTTTTATTGTATATTGTATATGTGTATCCAAATTGCATATATTTAAGACTCCGTACATAGCCTATTCCCTTTATGCCAACTAGAAAAAACAGTTATCTGATCAGAAGCTGTTTCATTTGAAGGCAGTGATGCTTTCTGCAGTGGTATACAAAACAAATTAGTGATAAAGCTCTGAACAAGCAACAGGCTGTTGGATAAATGCAGTTGCTACATTTAAAAGTCAAGGTTCAAATCATTTAAAAAAAAGGGTTGTCTAATGAAAACGTCACATTTGAAGTGATGTAAACATCCCCACTGCCTAGCAAGGAATCACTGTTATGCTGAAAAATAAAGGTTTTGTTTTCTTGTTAAACTCTATAAGCATTTTCTTAGTTCTGCCTATACCTTTATTTAAAAACAAGATAAACAAACGTACAATGTATTATGGATACAATAATCTGTATACTACAGGTTGTACAGTGTGATCAAGATTGCTGACACTAAACTAGATGGAAAAACATAACTGTTGTAATCTGCAATTTGTTGTAATCTATCGCAAACTGTTGCGATAGGCAGTGCCAGCAGGGTGTCCCCTGCTTCAAGGTGCACTTTTCCTCTCTCACCCATCACAGATTCTCTCCTGCTTTTATTCTTCTCAGGGTCTGCAGAGTTTATCCATTTGTACACCGCATCCGCGTGGCCAGTGCGTGATGCTGAGCCCAAATGGAACACCTGCGTGCGAAGTAGAATAAACTATCAAGGTTAGCTCTCTTAGCACACACCTTAGTCTCAAATGATACATGATTATATAAACTATCCTAATTAATGAGTTAAAAGAGTACTAATCATTCTATAGCTCAAAGTCATCCCTTTGCCTAGGATTCTTTTCCAGGTTCTGTCTTTGCAGATTAGAAAAGATGCAATTGATAGACTAATAACATCATAACCGCGCCTTCTCAATACATTAAAAGCACTATTTCCATAGACTTCAACGTTGGTAACAACAGATCCTATCTAATTCACACTTAATCTACTACTGAAATAGAAGAAACACACAACAACCTCCTAATGACCCACAAATACTGATATTAATTTATCTGATGACTCATTTCTATCAAACAGTGGGCTGCTGAGCCCAAGTTACATTTGATGACCCACCTAAGCAATTAGCTGTAAAAATGCAAGTGCGGACTGTTAGAAAGTTTTACAATCCTTAAAGAATGCAGATCCATCCATCACTGACATGATCAAAGCTTCTCTCCTTTATTTGCATAGCTGGCAGTTGTGCTGGGCTCCAGCAGTTGTCAGGCTACCCCTGATCAGGCAGGTTCTGGATCCCAGGGCGCACTGAGTGAGCCCGGGACCAGAGCCTCCAACGCATTTAAAGTGAGGGGTGATCTCAACCCTCGTTTCTCTCCATCTCCCCCACCCGCAGGTGTAGGCGGGGACAGCCAACCCCTGGGTGTAACCGAGGACGGCCAACCCCGCCCCTCTCGAGAAGCGGCAGGCGCTCCACTGCGCCCCAACTCCCCCACCCCCCGAGAGAGAGCAAGCATTCCAGACCGTTTAACTTCTCCCCCCTCCCCCGCTGGGGGTGTAAGGTCACTCAAGGAAGTATATATGCAAAGATACGGGGGTAGTGCTTTTGGCGACGATGGCGACTCTTCCTCCTTCTTTTCCGGTATTGTCATTCCGAGGGTGGTCGGTGTGTCCGACACCGTCCTGTCTTGCGGCAGGTTCCTAAAGGGGTTAGAACCTCCCGCCCGCAGCAACTCCCCACCGCCCGGATCCAAACCCAGCAACTCCCTGGCAAGGTTTTCGCCAGGCTTCTCTTCCCTTGCTGTCTTCTTTTCTGTTACATGTTGCAGAAGAGCATTGTGTACCACCCTCCAAAGTTTCCCCATCTTTTTTGCTGTTTTATCATCCTCTATTATTGCTTCACACAGTATATCCCCAAATTTACGCCATTCAGTTAGTTCATGAACTGCATGCGGATTAACAAACACCCCCTTAGCATACCCATAAGCTAATAACCCTGGCAACTCTTTCCTAACATCTATTTCCTTAACATTAGTTTTGCATAAAAATTCAGCAAATAAATCATACGCCACTTGCCTATCTATTTTCAGACGTCTGTTGCAGCTCTTCAGGCTTCGGTGGCACGTATGGCCTGAAACCACCTATATGGCTTTCAGGGGCACCCAGCCTTTTTTCGTAGCTTTGGTGGCCTGAGATCAGGATCACCCAGCTTAGGCTTTGGTGCCGTCCCGGCTGCAATAGGACCCAACCCTACTTCGCACGACCGTGGTACGTTCTGCTCCGTCGCAATTGCCCATCGGAGATCACGTCCGACGAATCACGTCGGGGTCACCATTTGTTGTAATCCTATGCGGTGAGCACCATTTGTCGCGGCGAAGGGAGACAAGGACACCAGGTGGTCATCAGCAAGTCCCAACTTTAATCAGAAAGCTGCGTACATTTATATTGGTAGTAATGAAGTTCATACATATTGCAAAACCCGAGCTCCTAATTGGTTAGTGATGTCAGTGAGGCGAAAGTTTCATTGTTAATTCTTACGGTTAAGCTGAATTTTCATTGGTCACTACTTCCTTAATCCTAACTCCTACACCCTCATATTGCAGCAAGGTTACTGTGGCCTGGTTTTGTGATTGGTCAGTACAGCATTCTTCACTTGAGTTGCAACAGTTGTAGCATCCTTTCTGCTTGGACAGCTGCAGCTAGTCCCTGTAAAGCCACTCTTGGCCTATCTCGGACATCTGCATGAGGTTTTCCTTGCTGTGCCCCTTGCTCTTTAGCCAGTGTTGCATAAAATCCTCCACACATAACCAACTCCTTTAGATTCAAATACTTTTAAAAACAATATTACTATGGGTGAAGCGTCGTTTTGGCCTAGAGAACTTAAAAGGGAGAGACCTATAACCTGTTAAAATTCTACACTATGTTACTTTCTGCAAACCTTGAAGAGGGCAGAAGAAATGCTAATTACACTAACACATTAGAGAAGTTTTTTACATGCAACACTTAGGAAAAAAGCAGATGAAACATTGCTTTTTCAACAAGCATTCATTTCTATTCTGATTTGCAAATAACTTGAACTGGAATTCAAACAAAAGCATGCTCACAGAGTTCAAAAGTGCTTTTATTAATCAAATGCAGTTTAACCACAGTGTTCTGTATATATTTCAGTATATATATATTTTATTTCTCATGGTTTGCCTTTAAACCATGTTCTCACCTTGTTTCATCTTTCAGCAACGATGTCAACATCAAGACCTGAGATTTTGAGGCAGATGCACAGAAACTAGATAGTGTCACCTTCAGTGGGCCTTTCCAGATCGCCACAGGGCCATATCTGTTGTGGCTCTATTGCTTCCAGATTATTTGCCTCGTGTAATCTCATATTTGCCTCCAAAATAACATGCAAACATATCTGAGTGCAAAAAAGCCTACACTCCACTGTGGCTTGTTTTTATGTCTTTCATAACTTTTTATTTTATTTATTATTATCATTATTATTATTAATATTGTGATTAATTCCCAGAAAATCCAGGAACAGAGAGCTTCTTCCCAAGTCAGAGAGTCTATACTCTCTTAAAACATTTTTTTAAACCTTCTCTTACAAGGCTTCTGATGGAGATTTTACAGCCTTCCCAAACTACTTCATTACTTTATTACCTTTTATTATTATAACCTTTCTCCTATGTCTAATCTGAATTTTCATCCAGTTTAAAGCTTACTCTTTCTCTTATTTGCTGTGAATTCAGAGGACAAATTGTCTTCTTTCCTTCCATGCAGGAACATTTTACAATAGAAAGCTTCCCTTCAAACTAGTCTTTGGGTTAAAATAGAACCAGTTCTTTAACTTTCTCCTCACAGATCATGCTTTTTTGATCTCCAGCTGTTGCTACGATCCCGTGAACTCTCTGGAAAGGGTCACCTATTCTTACACGGCTGTGTTCAAATATGGCTGAAGAACTCAAAATGAAGTGCTACCAGCACTGAGCTGACCAGACGAATTCTCATGAGGAATAAAAGGTTAGGTCAGTGCCTTCTTAGGGTGGAAAATAACACAATATTCACAAGATTTCTTTGTAAACAAGTTACACCAGAAGACTAAACAATTACTGCAGTGGCAAATAATTTTCACGTGCAGTCTCTGCATGAGTTCCTCAAGATTTTCAGATTCATACATGCTCATCAGTATGTTAACTGACTTCTCCTATCTGTCTGGAAAACCTATAAGCAACAACAAAGAAAGCTAGCAGAACTATCGTGAAGAAAACAATAGGAATCATATGAAGGATGAAGCAGCAGACAATAAAGCCAGAAAACACTGCTAATCAGCTTCCCATTTACTCATTATTCCTTGAATGGGACACTTTTCCTACCGGCAACTTCTCATAAGTAGGAAGTTTTCTTTGATATTTTATTCAAGTTTCTTATACAGTGCAAATTCCACAATTTATTCAGCTGTGGTCATTTACTTTCAAAAATACTGGTAGAAAAAATGAAGTAAAGACCACCCAAAGTTTCTCAAATGTGCCAAGTGAAAGACTAAACATAAAAATGTATTTCTGTTGAAAGCCTGATCTAGTATGTCTCTTCAACTAGTTTTAACCTTCTCCCAACTACATAAAAGAGGTTCTCAATGCTTTTTGTTCATAAGTCACCTATGACCCCTTCAGGATACTGTAGCCATGAAGATGACAATAATAATTAGGTTGCAGCAAGGAATTAGAGCACATTAACTGAGCGTTAGGGACAGAGAGTCATGAGAAAATAATAGATGTATGACAGCTTTGAGGCAGAGCGTCAGAAGTGAGATGAACTGTCTTGGCCAACAAGTGTTCGTATCAGAAATTCCTGTTGCTGGAAGAGGAAGAACCGCCACTTTGGTGAACAGGGAAACAATCCCCAAAGGAGCTTAAGCACACAAGAAAACTCATTGCTGGGTTGCAATCCCCAAAGTTTTTCTACTTTAAGACACTTTTAAAAAGACACTTAATCTGCATTTCTCAAAAGAGCAACATTATAAGGGGAGAAAACAAACGATGCTTAGGCTGCCAGTGCAACAGAGAAGCAAGATGTGTGAGGTGATGTGCTCCTGCAGGTCTGCAAACTGCTCCACCAGTGCAGCTGTTGTGCGATCAGCCCCATATCATGGTCCACTGGCTGGTGAGAGGGAGGCAGTCTGCAATACACACTACCTTCCAGCAAGAGTAGCTCATGTAAATTAAATGGCAGTTAACCTTTAAAACAGGCAAGAACATCCTACTTGCAGTGTGTTACTTAATTTCCTACAGAATTCTACTGGACGCTGCTGAATTCAGTGAGTCTACAGGGTACATCAAGAAAGTACAGCGTGTTTAAATTGCTTTGACACAACAGACACAACGGGTCAATGGAAAACCAGGGACTGGCATGCAAATTTCTTCTTGCACGAAATCCCACTGACTGATCCAGCACTGTTGCATGGTTCTGCACTTACAAACACCGTCCGTCGCACAAAATAAAGGACCGAGCCCTCAGTAACGCACGTCTCGACGGCACACGCGCTCTCCGCCACCAGCCACCGTGTCACAGCCACGGCCAGCCGAGTGTCCCGGCCCAGCCACCGCCCGCCAGCGCGCGTCCCCGCCGCGCCCGCCAGGCCCCGGCCGGGCACCGACCGCCTCGACGCGGGGCCGGGGGACGGCAGCCGCCCCCTGGGCGGCGCATAGAGCGCCGGGCCCCGCTCCCGCGCGTTGCGGGTGCTGACAGGCGGCGGCACCGCTAAGTAAAGTCTGAGAAGAAGTCGGGGCTCCCGCCGCCGCTCTCCGGGCTCCCCCCGGGGGGAGGGGAGAGGCACCCCGAGAGCTCCGTGCAGGTGTCCGCCCCTGAGCGCGCAACCCAGCTCGGCCTAATGGCCGGCGGCGCTGGCCCTCCCCGCCCCTCTGCCCGCTCCGCTTACCGGGCCGCGCTGCTCGAGGCTACGAGGAGGAGGCGACGCCGCCGAGGCGGGCGGGGAAGGGGCTGCGCAGCAGCAGCTGCTCATGAGAACGGGAAGAGACAGGAGACAAACGGCTGCGGAAAGCGCTCAGCCAGCGCGGAGCCCGGCCGGCCCTGCCCGCCGTGGAGGTCACCCAGGGGCGGGTCGGTCCTCTCGGGCGCTGCCGCGACCCCTCCCCGCGGGGTGCCGGCCGAGGCCGGGCGGGAGGCGGCGGACGGAGGTCCGGCAGGCTGCGCCGCGCGGAGGCCTGAGGGTGGCACGTCCGCTGTCTCCTGACTGGCAGAGGGGGGAGCCGGGGTGGGGTGTGCCGGCGGCTGGGTGCGGCAGAGGTGAGGAGACGCGGGAGTGGATTAGGGAGAGCTGAACTAAAAACTTTTCGATGAAAAATGAAACGAGAGTAACAAGAGCTTTGGGCTGCTGCAGACCCTTTCCATGAAGGCAGCGGTGGAGGTACTCAAATTCATCAGGCTGCTCCAGGTGTGCAGCAGTGCTCACGTATGCTCGGGGTTTTTCAGACCTCAGGAACAAGCACTGCCAAGAGTGAGCACAGCCACACTGGATCCGCTGGGAGCAGAGCACTCACAGGCATCAGGGTGCAGTCGCGTACAGCAGTGTTTCAGCTCCTGCATGGCCCCTGAGTGTCTTAATGGGCACCAAAGCAAAGATAAAAGTCTTAGATGAAATGTGTAACAACATAAGTAGTTTAGTGAATCAGAATTGTAGGGGTTGGAACAGACCTCTATAGGGATCATCAAGTCCAACCCCTGCCAAAGCAGCTCCTCAGCCCAGGTTGCACAGGTAGGCATCCAGGTGGGTCTTGAACGTCTCCAGAGAAGGAGACTCTACCACCTCTCTGTGCAGCCTGTGCCAGTGCTCCATTACCTGCAGAAGTTCTTATGTACATTTGTGTGGAACTTCCTCTGCTTCAATTTGTGGCCATTTTCCCACATCCTTTCACCACAGATCACTTAAAAGCGTGGCCTCTTCCCTTTGCCTCCTACACCTTATATATTTATAGACATTGATCAGATCCCCCTTCAGCTTTCTTTTTTTCAAGGCTGAACAGACCCAGGTCTCTCAGCCGTTCCTCATAAGAGAGGTGCTCCAGGCCCTTTATCATCTTTGTGGCCCTTCACTGGACTCCCTGCAGGAGATCCCTGTCTTCTTTTTACCAGAGAGCCCAGAACAGTACTTTAGGTGAGGCCTCTCCAGGGCAGAGTAGAGGGAAAGGATCACTGCTCTTGACCTGCTGGCCTCAGTACCCCAGGATAAATTTGACCATCTTGGCCACCAGGGCACATTGCTGGGTCATTAGGACAAATTTTACTAAATGATTAAGGGAGGTGATCCTTCTCTTCTGTTTAGCTCTGGTGAGGTCACACTTGGAGTGCTGTGTCCAGTTCAGGGCTCCCCAGTACAAGCAAGGCATGGGCATTCTGGAAAAAGTCCTGCAAAGGGCTTTGAAGATGAAGAAGAGTCTGGACTACACCTGCTGTAAGGAGGGGCTGACAGAGCGAGAGCCTGGTGAAAGGGAGGTTTAGTGGATAACTTATCAATGTGTATACCTCCTTAGGGTGCACAAGGATGAAGCTAGGCTCTTTTCTCTGACACCCTGTGACACGATGAAGCAATAGGTATATAGTAGACACAAGAAGAACATAGGAGGCTTCGTCTGGGCACCAGGAAACACTTCTTCAGTGACTGACCACAGGTTGTCCGAAGAGTTAGAACAGGTCAGAAGGAAGAAACTTGCAAAGAACATTGAGTAAAACTACCTAGCCATTTCAACTGCTTGACCAGTTCAGGGCTAAACAAAGGTTAAAGCATATTATTAAAGACACTGTCTTGAACATTAGGAGGCACAGAGATTGTGGAGTCTCCTTCCTTGGAGAGCATCATAAACTGTGTGGACATGGTCCTGGGCAGCCTGTTCTGGGTGTCCCTTCTTGGTCAGGGTGTTGGACAAGGTGACCTCTATTCTCGGTCATTATGTGATTTTGTGATTTTATGATACCACTAGGTTTTGCTCTTTGCTACCCTATTGTTCTAGCAGACTGCCATGTATCAGTAGAATTAGTCTGCTTTTTTTTCCTTAGGACATTGCATAGGTTTATTCATTGCCAGCTCTGTAGAGACTTATTGATGTGCATGTTAAAGTAAATATAAATACAACCAAACATCTATGGCCTATGAACACCCATTTTGCTGCTTTATTGGTGTTTTGTTGTTGTTGTTTTGTTTGTTTTTTGAGAACATCAGTGCTAGGGTCTTTTTAGTAATTAGTACATTTGGTGGGTTATGCTAATTGCTTTCTTTTTTTTTTTTTTTTTTTTGCTTTAGGTAAACCCAGTAGAGAAGGTTTACATAAAGACTTTCACCAGTAGGATGCTCACAGTAGATATATTCTGTTTTGCTCAGCCATGGTTGCCTAGTAGAAGTAAGAGACTGTTATTTTGAAATAATTCCCACTATGGTACAGTGTGCTCAGTTTTTATCCTAAAGGACTATTTAGGAGTAGCACTGTTTATCAGTAATGACTAGTTGCAATTTATAAGGTGTTTTAAAGCAGACAATTTGTAAAAGTACACAGAGCAGGGAAAACAACAAAATGAATGGAGTATGTAAAAGACAGGTTAAAATGACTAGCTGCTAATTTAGGTCTGCACTTGCTGAGGTAAAAGGATGTTGAAACTATTAGGGCAAGGAGATTTTACTCTTTTAAACTGCTATAATCTCATTTAATTTTTCTTAAGGAATATGTAGGTTTAGACTACAGGAATGTGTTAGTATCGCATGCTTCAGAAGAAATAGCAGAGAAGACACTGAGGGAAAGAAATGAAAGGCAGTGAATGGCTTATACCACAGAAACAGCAAATGAAACAAGGAAAGATAAACCCATGGTACTTCCGTGAAATTGTATTTTGAGTTCTTTTTTCAGCATCTTTGATTTTACTGACTGAGGGGAATGTGACATTCAGCTGTGTTGTAAGTTCATTTGTTGTCTTACAGGTAGTTTTTGTCTCCCACAGGATGAGATGTGGCAGCTGGCCTGTGCAAAATTAGAAAGAGTAAAGTGATCACTAAGATGTTAATGGGTATTACTTGTGCTTTAGCTTTAGGGTACATGACAGCCTGGTGTAGAATTAGTTCCCAGATGGGTATGTATATATATATATGTAGTGTTTTTTACTGTGATGGCCCATGGTGATCAGGGTGGTCTGTGGTCAGCTATCAGTGTATCAGTACCAAACTGATACACAATAAAACAGAAGACAGGGAGTATTTTTGTCCTGTGGATCTGAGACAGAAATGGGTTAGCAGGAAGGCTATAGTGAAGGCTGTGTGCAGTGAATCTGAAGTACACTGGGGTGGTGCAGTGATTTGTGCATGGGTAGTTACTTAATACCCTGTAGTAGATATGATCTCCCTGCTGACAGTGATGAAGAATTAGAAAATGGATAACCAGTCTTTCACTCTACTTGTAGAGTTCCTTTATTTACCAAAATACATATTCTCCAAATTATTATATTTTATCCAGATATTCAGTGCTGAACCTAGACATTAACTCAGTAATCTCTGGTCCTTTGACACATTATTCTGTGGCCATCTCCAAGACCTGAATATTTGTTATTTGCACTGGAGGAAAGTATCCTAGGAAGTGACCAGAGTCACATGGTTAGAAATGAGTGATAAATCAGAATTTGTTAGATAGAACTTCTGGAATTTGGTATTGAACACAGGAAGTTATTTATTGTTGCTCTTAGCATTTTGTGTTTGTTTCTTTTATTTTTAATCTCAAGCATCATGCATATTTGAATGGTATTGTGTTTGCAAAACACCAATAGGCAAAACTGTCCAGTTTCATCTTTCACAGTAGGTGTCATTTCTGAAAGAACCCTGTTGACATTGGGTATTACAATAACGATGAAGCACAACATTTCACTCCACGGTGAGTATCTTCTACCATTTTATATTCGTTCCAAAAACACACCATTATTTTCAATATGATTTACCACTGAAGAATTTTTCCTATTACAATGTGAATCATAAGAAAGTGACAGTTCTCTCCCTTTCCCTTGAAGATAATTGTTTACACTTGCTGTTAAGCTTCCAGACCAGATGAAGCTTGTCATTTTCCTTTACGAAATCTTGTGCCTATACAGAAAATCCATCTTTTAATTAATCTTTTGATTTTGTTTCACATCAGAGAACAGCTAGGTCAGTCTAAAATTGCTGTGTGTGGTCAAGAACATATTGGACCTAAGATAAAAAATTCAAGTGTGTAAGTCTCTCATAGCTAGATCTAATAAAGTAATTCTTAGTACCACTTTCTTTCTTGGAAGTGGCTAGTTCCCTGGAATCCAAAATTATGTCGGATGCAGGGACCTCTTCAGTGCTTCAGAATCCTGCTGGTCAAAGAATCCTACTGTTTTGAGGTGGGGAAAATAAAACACCTTGAAGATGACACGCTGTGCTAGTTATTTTTGCGAGTTAAGCTTATTAGTTTGTATTCTGTTTATCACCTGTTAGAAACAAGCTCCTATGAGGGAAATATTCATAGAGAAAATAGACCTAGTGTCTCTTCTCCACAGTGTATTTGTTCATACCACATATCCTATGACTCAGGAGAACACACGGGTTAACCATCTAAAGATAAAAACACTCTGTCTTTTACTCTGTGGTGTCCCAGCTTCAAAGATCTGTGGAACTGTTATGTGATGGGAGAGAACATAGCTGTGCACAAAGGACTGTAAGACTCACAGTGGAAAGGGAATTTCAGGGACCTCAAAGGACCGATGTAATTGTTTTATGCAAAATAGACATGTAAAATACATTAACAGCCCTTACAATAACGTTCTGTGTTATTTTGTATCTATTTTAATTAAAAGGTAAAAAAAATAGTGATGCTACAGATAAATCTGCCACCATACACTGTGATCAAGCTTTTTGATTAAATCACTGTGTTTTAAATTAAATGGGAAGATCAACAAAGCCATGACTTCAGGTACAGTGCTTGACTTGAAGCTTAGGTAAGCTTAAGTAACTGGAAGCAAACTGCAGTTTATTTAGTCCAGACGGTCAGGAATTTGAATGGAGAGGATATTTGGAATTAAAGTATAATTTATTTGAGCCATCAAGGAGTAATTTAAGCAAATAAGGCAAAGACTTGCAGAAATAATGCTACACCTAAATGGGCAATCACTGAAAAGATTATAGAAATACATATGGACGCCTACAAGAAATAGAAAAGAAATAAAGGAATAAAAGAATACTGAATACAGGAACAGCGACATTATTTTTTTAAGTGAAGAGCAAGAATATATGGAATAAATGATGTTTAAATTGCAGCTGAGTTAGAACTTGCAAAGAATATTAAAAAAGATCCAGATGACCTTGGGTATGAAAGAAATGCAAAATGTATGAGATTCAAGTGAATAACATGCAATATTATACACCTGGAGAATGGTGTAAGGGACCTAAAGGCCCCTGACTGAAGAACAATCCTGGAGTGGAACAAAGCATTCTGGCACCTTTAAGGGAAGTGTTGTAGAGAGAGTTGACCTTGGTAGTTTTTCTTATTTTTGCAAGGAGTTATTTTGCAAGCAAGTGTTCCACCTGGGCTCTGTATCACACAATGGCCACACAAGTACAGCGTGCAAGTGAAAAAGCCTGGGGAGACCCTGGGGAGAATCAGAGCAGGAGAGAGGCTGTGGTGGGTAAGAGAGGAAAAGTGCACTATGAAGCAGGGGATGCCCTGATGACACTGCCTATTGAATCCACCACCGGCATAGTTCCTTCTCTCTCCTTTTCAGTGGTTTGCTCTCTCTCAGGTGTTTGTAAGTAATAGAGCACTTGCTTAGTGAGTTTCTGCTTGCCTCTTACTGGGATTATTTAAGATATGTGAGCCTGCATGTGTGAGAGTGTGTGCATGTTGTCTAAAACTTGTAACCCTCTGTGTTGCTCAGAGTCCGTAGTTAGCTTGCCTCTGCTCCTGAGACATGCTGTCTCTCAGATCTGAACATACACTGAAACATAGTTGGTAACGAGGGTGGAATCCGATGGCTGAGATGTTGAGGCTGAGGCAGTGAGAGATATTTTTTCTTTCTTGTTATTTTTTTTGTTGTTGTTTTATTTTGCTTTGTTTTTCTTTTCTTCTTTCTCTCCTTCCTTGTAGACAGGAACTAGATGTCAGAATGTGTCTGTCCCAGTGTCATGCCGTCATAAAGTTAGGTGCCCTTAAGATGGGGACTAGGTGTCAGAATGTGTCTGCCCCAGTTTTGCACTGTAGCACTGTGAGTTTGTGTGTGAGTATGTTTCGCAAGACCCAGTCTGAGGCTGCATCTCCCCAAGTGGAGAGACTGGGCTGGAAGGGCAAACTGTGGAGTACATTGCATGTTCAGCTTGAAACTTATGCAAAAGTAGAACCAGAACCATGGGAAGCAGAAGAGCCCATGGCAGTTTTTCACATTTCCCACTTGGGTCAAGTGAGTGAGGGGGTGTTAGCTAGCTGCTTACCAGCATCTGGCTGTGGTGAATCAAATGCTGCGCCAAGAGAGTGGCAGGGAGAAAGGGTGTGTTCAACGGGTACACGGTGTACCTATTTTATGACAGGCTCTGCTGCAGGCAGTACAGCATGGGGACATAATGGAGGAAAAGTATGGAAAACTAGCAGTTCAGTATACGGTAAAGACTGCAGCTCAGTGCTGATGCTGGGCCAAGAAAGGGGGCCCTAGGGGTCCGTGAGCAAGGATAATTTGTTGCCAACCCTGAGCAGGACCCTGAAACTTGGGACGGTGACATTTTGAGTAGTAGTTACGGAGGAGCCTTGGATTGAGAACCCTCTGTATTTCTCCTTCCCCACCCCACCCTGGGAATGGAGCAAGAGCAGCCAAGTTATTCTGATGCAAGATGGCGTTGAGTGACCTAGCGGGTTGTTCATAGGAATGGGCTTAAGGATTTTGGTTCCAAGGAACTATAGTCTCTTACAGATGTGGCAAATCAGCACATTGTGTAAAGTTGATTTTTTTTTGTGTTTATTTTGCCTTTGTGACTGCAGAGGGGTGTGTGTGTGTGTTACAGTTTGTGAAAGCAACTTGTGTATTCCAAACATGGAGTAGTTGGTTGTGGAAATTATGGAGGAAACTTGTTGAAAATAGTAATTGATGGATTGGAGAAGTGGTTAAAAATTACTTGTGGAAACCTGGGATCTGTGGAAAATAAGTGAAGCTCCAATATTGCTAGGAGATATTGGTTATGGCTTTCCCTGAAGGAGTCCAGTGTGCAGCCGTGCCTTAAGGGAGCCAGAGGACTCTATTACCTAGCAGTTTGAGGAGGGTCGTATTGCCCAGTGTCATTAATGGGGAGAGATATCTTAAACAAACTGCAGGCCTAAATTTCATCGGTAAAGGACAAATCCATAGCACATATTCCAGAAAATGAAGCTGTGAAGGCTCACGTTCTTATTTCCATTGTCTAAATTAAATATTTTCAAATATATTATTTTATTATTTAGTGCATGCTAATATGATTTGTTAGAGCAGCCTGAAATTCACTCCTTTTCTGGAACTGTCAATTTCACTTTCTCAGTGAGAATCAATAGGAAGAAGTGAAAGTTTCTTTCACTCATCAGTGCCAAATTGTGTGTGTGACAGGCTGGTTTTCAGGCTGAGATACAAGTAAATGGATTATTCTGTTAAGCAGAAAATTGATTTTAGTATACAGTGTCACCAATGCAGTTCAGCTTTTATGCAGTTTTTCTTTTATATAAATGTGTGTGTGACTGATATATTTAATCTTACATCTTACAACTATTAAGAAGTGAGAAAGCAAATTGTCTGACTCTTGAGGAGAACAATGTGATCTGTTTTTCTTTTTGTAAGTCATCTTGGGTTAAATTATCTCATTCTCCTTGAAAACAGGTGATCTATATGTTGATTTTTTTATTTTTATTTTTTATTTCATTGTTTCTGAATCAAGAATTGTAGTCATGTATTATATGTTGTGCTTGGGATATACAATTATAAGATGTAATGAAAGTTAGCACTTTGAAGCTTCATCTTTCTAACACGAGACTGTATTGAAATATTCTTTTTGTTGTAGTCAAAAGAACCTCCTACACTCATGCCTGATTATTCATAATATTTTCACCATTACTGAAATATGATGCCTGTGAATTCTGCTACCAGATCTCAGAGAGATCCAAAATTTTCGTTGTGTCATATAATTATCTAAAATACGTGATATAATGAGATGCTACACTAAATAATGTTGTCACTTTAGTTAGATAGGCTTTACTTAATTCAGTGTTACTGTACTGCATTTGCTGTAGAATTCATTCTGTAACCCTTAAATGTAAACTTTGGTTTAATCCAACAAAGGTACCTGATAAATCAGTATTTCTGATGTTAGAATTAAGTACCAATTGTCTGGAACAGAATTCCTTGCTTTAGCAGCATGATTTGGGGCAAAGAGTGAGCAAAGAAGGAGATTCCCAAAGGGCATTTCTCTGTTCTTGTAATAAGAAGAGTTCCATCATAGCTAGTAAGAATACACGCCTACATAATTATGATGCACAGTTCTCTTCATACGGAAGCACTGATGCTATTAAATAACTGAGCAGTCATTTCCAAGGCCTTTGCTACGGTTTAGTGACACTTTTATCTCACTCAAAAAGCAGTGCTGTGGGCCTACATTTACTTGAGGAAGATATTAACCTTTAACATTTAGAAAATTATGTGGTTCATTATGCGGAGATCTATAAACTTCAGGCACTTTTAGAATTAATTGTCTGGTATTCTAAGTCTTTTTTATGATTTTGACACAAAGCTTTATTTAGATACCCACACACATCTTCATTGCTTCTTAAGATACCCACATCTAGTGATAGTGGCATATGTGACATCGCCTCTGGATGAATGTCTGCAGGTTGGGTTGAATACCTGAGAACATCTCAGATGTCACTAGGACTTTGCAACTGAACCGAGTTGTATCAGTCTATCAAAATGTATCCGAGATGCCCTCAAATAATTGTTCTTGTGGGCCAAAGTATTTTACTTTGTAAGGACTTGAAGGCTGAAAGCATTTGTAAGAACTCGAAGAAGGTAGATCTGCCTACTGTAAATGAAGATCAGGTTTGAGACCATCTAAGGAACCTGAAGGTATGCAAGTCCATGGGATCCAATGAGATCCATCCACGGGATGAATCCTGTCAGCCTTTCCTGCTCTGTGTCCCACACACCCAGAGGTCTCAGCCTCTTCTCATACATCTTTCCTACTAGACAGTTCACTGTATTTGCAGCCCTCCTTTGGGTATTCTGTAACAGTTTTGTCTTCTCTATACTTTTCTATGCTGTGACATCCAAACTGCAAGAGTAGTCAAGGTGAGGCCACACCAGGAGCATCCAGCATAGTAATGTCTGGCATATACAGAGGGACCATATGGCATACACAGGGGGCCTGCTGTAAGTGAATACCTGGTTCAAGACCAGCTAATGAACCTGAAGGTGCACAAGTCCATGGGACCTGATGAGATCCATCCACGGTTCTGAGGGAACTGGCAGATGAAGTTGCCAGGCTGCTATCCATCATATTTGAAAGGTCATGTCAGTTCGGTGAAGTTCCCACTGATTAGAAAAGGGGACACATAACACCTATTTTCAAGAAGGGGAAAAAATATAATCCAAAGAACCTGTGCAAAGTGTTTGACACTGTCCCACATGACATCCTGGTCACCAAATTGGAGAAAAATGGATTTGATGGATGGCCCACTCACTGGATGAAGAAATGGCTCAATGGTCACACTCAGGGAGTTGCAGTTGGCTCATTAATGCAAGTGGAGGCCAGTGACAGGATGAGGTTTTAAACTGGACGAGGGTAGATTTAGACTGGATATTAGGAAGAACTTCTTTACTGTGAGGGTGGTGAGTCACTGGAACAGGTTGCCCAGTGAGACTGTGAATGACCCCTCCCTGGAAGCACTCAAGGCCAGGCTGGATGTGGCTTTGAGCAACCTGGTATAGTGGAAGGTGTCCCTGCTTATCGCAGGGATTATGCTGATTCACATTCATGGGAAAGATGTCACTAAGGTGAAAGTTGCTTGCAGTTTAACTTCCACGATATGGTGAAAAGCTAAATGGGTAGAAATGTATAGTTATAAACATATAAGGAGCATAATGTATGTGCATATTCATTTATAAGTCATGACCTTACAATTTATGGTTGGATAAAGGACAAGTCTGTTCTCATTAAAGCACAGCAAAGTCAGCAGTGCTACGTATATGGACTTACAGAATCCAAGCATGAAGCTTTATAGGCAGTGGTACAGAAATTTAAGAAGAAGTAAAATTAACAAAAAGGTAAAATTATGATCTTTCTATTTTAATATTTTTATAGAGCATCTTGATTTTAGGAGCCTTGGATGGATATCCAGGCTTGGGTGGTAGCTGTGAAACACACAATCTTTACAACATAACCTTTACAATCAAGATAGTTTTACAGCCTTTGTAACATTAGTTTACTCAACTTTCCCACTTCCCACACCCATTTAAATGATCCACTCCCACTTCCTCTGTCTACTCAGATGATCCACTTGCATTACTCAGACTGAAAATCCTTAGGGCAAGTGCAGTGAATTTTTGTGTGTCTCCAGGAATGAGCATGAGGAAGACTGGACCTGTGATCTGTGACCAGAATTCTTAAGCAATGCCACAGTGTAACAGTGGCAATGCAATATACAGTTGGCATATAATCATAATTTTACATTAAGTGTCAGTCTTCACTCAGTGCTTTATCCATCGGACCATGACATTGCTGTTTCAGAACGTTCCTAATTCTTGCCTTATCTCTTATTCTTTGCTGCAGGAAGCCAAGATCTCTGATTGTATGAGTTTAGATTTCTGTTTTGATGTATTTAATTCCCTAATGCTTACTGATGTATAAGAAAGAGCAGTGGTTTCTCATTTGGAGCTATTATACTTTACATGGGTGCCTGTGGTTCCTCGTGACAAGCTGATGAGTTGAAGTGGTAAGAGCTATTGGTACTTTACAAGCAAATTTAGTTTACTATAGGAATCTATGTCTAGTTGATGTGGAAAGAGTAATGCACGTTTTTAAGCTGAATTCTTAACAGGGCGATTCTGCATTAATAGACATAAGAAAGAAAGTTTTTACATATTTTGTTGAAAATAGAGTTTCATTAAAAATATTGGAAAAAAAAATTATACGCCTATAAAAGCAACTGAACATGCAGTTAAAAGGATCTAAATAATGTCATAAAACCTCCTGCACTCTGTGTGTTCTCACAGCCAGGAAGCGGCATGGGTCACAAAGTAATATTCCCCACCCAGAGCATTGCCTGTGGCTGGCAGGGAGAGCTCATCTAGGCTACTTGCAGGAAGAAAACAGCTGTAGACTTCTATGGGTTGGAGTTCTCCCTCCTGGGCATGCACTTGCACTTCAGTTTTCTGCTTCTGATCAGCTGTCACTGCTGTGCCTGTTTCTGTATGATCCTGGGACAGAGCCATCTGCTCACGCATCCACATATGGGTTGGCACTGAACTGTCATATTACTGACCAAAGGAGTTAAAGATACTATGTCTGCCTTCGAGACAAGGAACAGCTTGACATCATTAGCAGACTCATGCCCATAACCATATTCTCATGTCTTACAATTTGAGAAATCAGATTTATGCTTTGGCAGATTTTGACATGATATTTTAAAAATAAAGTAAAAGTGTCAGGAAAATTTGTATTTTCAGCTATCCTGAACAGATCAAACTGTCAGTGATCAGGAGCACTACTTCCCTGATCTAAACTGATGACCCTACAATCCTATGCTACAGGGGACCAGTACTTTAGTCACTGCATCTTTCAGAAAGTGCATATTTGAGGTATTTACAGAATCCAAGTCTACATATCTCCCTTTGTTTTTATTTTTATTTTCCATGTTCTTCCTAACTGTATGACTTACACACTTCTTGGAACCTGTTTTGCCTGAGAATTTTTTCTGCAGTAACAGGTATTTAAAATTTCTTTTTACTCTTAGAAGCATTTTGAATCTCCTGCTAAGGTACCGATTTTCTTGTGCTATGTTTTTTATTTACCCTTATCTTACATTCAGTATTTTTTTTAACCTTTTTAATCAAACATCTAATTTTTCCTTAAATGTCCCTCTTAGTTTTCTGAGTTCAAAACGTGGAAAGTATCTGCTTGCTTTCTATAAAAGTACATATGAGAATGCTGTATGTAAAGCAAAAGTCCTGACTGTGCTTCTAGCTACCAAACAGGTAGGGAAAGTTAAACCACAGATTAGATCTCTCTGAAATGCTTGAGATTGTGAACTGCAACAGCAAGAGGCTCAAAAATCCAGTAGAGGGGGCGATTTCCACAGTCAATACCTCTCTATTAGAGATACCCAGACTCCAGCCCCAAAGAAAAAGTATCAGAATGCCAGCAGGGGCACAGGCACAAGGCTTGTGACAAAAAGTGCAACAAAAGGAGATGGAGTGGTTTTGTTAGAATTTGCTGACTATCTAAACAGAAAGTACTGCCTTGAAATGGTTGTAATTCTAAGTTAACTAGCTAAAAGCTGGAAAAATTTGGGAGACAAAAATACAAAAATAACGGTTGGATGATGGATGATTAGAAGTGTGAGATGTTAATGAGGGAAATAATTTATTTAATAGTAGTGGTATTTATCTTTATGACCAATACAAATCAAATATTGATGAAGTGAGATTAAGTCTTCAATAGGGGAATTTATCTTGTTACTTGAACAAGTAATTTTTCATATCTGCTCATTATAGTGTAAACTGAAATGATACGTCTTGCTGAAATGGTTACTGTTAAAACATTAATTTCATCACTACCTGTGGAGAATATGTAAATAAATGATTAAAACAAACAATTCATAAAAGTCAACCGATGTAATGAGCAATTAATTCACTGCTAATGTCTAGGACAGTACAAATCTAATTTTGATCAGTATGTTCCAAACAATTAACAAGGTAAAAAATTCTAGACTTACCCATGAGCCACCGACATTTCACAAGCATTGATTTCTTGAGTTCTTAGGAGGATATAGTCTGTGCTTGAGAACTTAACTCTTTGCTGTCACACTTCTTACTGAGAACAGAAAAGGGTGTGTTGGGATACAGACAAGGTGAACTGACCTGAATAACAGTCCAGGAACTAAGCTGACAAAAGCCAGCTTGCAATTATGTTTGGTATATTTCCTTCCTTACATAATTTACTGAAATTTTCAGTTCTATTAAAAATAGGACTCCTAGGAACAGTCTTATTTCTAGCTCAGAAACAAATTTAACAGAGTTAGTTACTATAAGTACAAACTAATACTGAGAAGCTAAGATTTCAACAGATTTTGATGGATTTCAGCAAAGTCTGTGTCAGGGGCAATACCATTCGCTGGGCCTTGTTAATGTTTGAAATAACATTTTAACTAATGAATTGACAGTGTTTCAGGATGCCATTTTAGGTCAAAGCACAAGATAAAGGGAAATTATGGAATAGTGTATTTTTCAGAAAGTATACTGTGATGAAGGTTATTGTCAATAGGAAAAATGAAATCACAATATAAAGGTACCCGGTGGAGTTCTGGGAAACTAATCTAATCTGTATAGATTCATAGATTCATAGATTCATTAGGTTGGAAAGGACCTACAAGATCATCTAGTCCAACCATCCTCACACCACCATTGTGTATTGTGTAGAAATATATATCTGTAATATGTAGAAAGAATAAGCTTGAAACTTGGTTGAAGCAAGGAGGTTTACTGTTGCTGATCTTTTGGTCATGTCAAACACCAATATAATATTTATCTTCCCTGTTACTGGGATGAAAGGGTACTTTTCTTTATTAAGAAGGGCTTTTTTTGTTATGATAGCAGTTTCTCAATATGTTGAAGCCAAATAATAAACTATGCACATGAACTACTCATTTATTACATGGAAACACTTCTACTATGCAGCACAAAGAAGATGGAAGAAATGCAGGAACCATATGAAAATTATCATTTTTACTTGATTACTTGGTATATTTACACAGCACATACCACAGTCAACATCAGCATGGCTTTGTTTAGGAGCTACTTCAAGGCTATCTGGTAATAACATCCAACAGGAGACTACGCAAGTGTCTTCATCACCAGAATTAATTGCAAAATTTAATGTTAATTTTTCTGTCATTGTAGCTGAGGCAGGGAGGGTTGTTTTGCGAGGTACCATACTGGAAAGGAATGCTTCTCCCAAAAATTCCTTCTCAAGTAGGGAGCCAGTAGTGAAAAAAATCCTATAGACACTGTCTTCTAATAACGTAGAAGCATAGAATGAATCATTATTACAAAAAGTAAAGGATACCTGTAACTTATCTGAATAGTCTCTGTCAGTCTGAAGATCAGATTCTGAATTAGTAATTTGATAATGTCAATCATTTCATTATTAACATAAAGATTTCCACATTATGTCTGGTCAACATGTGATATACACAAGAGGAATAAGGAGGGAGGGATGTAGATAATTGACAGGAGACCTACGCAATACTCTTAGCTCTAGCTGCTGATTATTTCCATACAGGATTAGGGAATTCAGTTATTGTGTATTCTTTAAATAGATTCAGGGTTTGAAAGACATGGTATTATATTAAATTTAAGGAGGAGGGTTTTTTTTTCTTTTTCTGACAGACTGAGGATCCAGAAATGTTTTGCCAACAAGTGTCATTATTAGGATTTTTTTTGGGGACTGTTTCTTCTGTTTTTAGGCGGTATCTGAGATGTGGAGGTATAGTGATTTCTGTTTGACTGACAGGATTCAGAAGAAAGCAAGCAGTTTTCAGTAGGCTGACCTCCTTTAAAAAGAGGCATAGTCAAAGTGCATGCAGTATCCCAATACCATGATATAAATGGTTTTAAATATTTGTGACAATAAGACCGAGATGGAGACACACGTCGCTATTCTTATTTACTTCTTTGTCATCCAGAGCAGTATTTTTGATAGGAATTTTCTCTGACGTTTGAGCAATAAAAAACATTTTCTACGTGGGCTGCCCCGGGGCTGAGTAACTTTTAGATAATTGTCTAATGGGATCTTTTTTCTTTTTTTTTTTTTTTAATTTAAATTAGAGATTTATCAATGCCATTTTAATCATATATATTAACTCCTGTGGTTCTCTCATCATTAGACTGTCCCCAGAGATAAACTCTAAAACACTGGCTTCATGTAGCATTGTTTGTATTCTGGAGATATTTTTCCAAGGAAAATAATATATGGTAGAGGAGACCACTAATGCAAATTGACTCAAAAGAATAAATACATCTTATTCTGTTATCAAAAGACAGTCAAACTGACTGATATACAGTTTTTGAGTTATTCTTTAATTTTTCTGTGAACTGATAACTTACCATTTAGTGGATGCTTCTTGCAGTTTCCATAAGATGCTGGAACTCACTGACAGAAATGGCTGAGTAGTCTTTCTATCACGGGTTCCCAAGTTAGCTTCTTTAAAATTAGCATGATGATTTCTAGTACTGTTACTGAGTGGTGCTGACTGATGGAGATATTTATACCTGTATGCATCTACTGTGGCATACTGTTGGTTTCCCTTCCTGCTATTGTAATTTGATTAAAAGTCATATTTGTTTATAATTCCATATATAATTCCATAGATAAGTGATAAGTGAACTTAAGGTGAGGCTTTGTGTTTTTGATTATGGCATGGAAAGCACCTTCCAGTGTTGTACTTAAGAAAAAAGATTTGAAGAATAACATTTCCTTTGTCATCTTTTGGTATGGCATGTGTCTGTTTTGTCTGTTTTAAATAGAAACTGTAACATCTGTCATTAATAGATACTCTAAGTGAGAATTAACTGTTACTGGCTGTGCCAGTGCATAAAGCATGTACAAATATCAGTGGGCTATGGTTGCCCTCTCCTGCATACCTGCCAGAGCTTTAATTTTTATACTGTGCTAAACAAACAGAAATAATTTTTTGATTATTAGTTGTCCTGTGCTGTCCAGAAGGCAGATAATTTTTTTCAGAATAGGAAAAAAAAAATGCAATGAGGCATCAATAATGTCAATTGATCTGTCTCATTCCAGAGTACTGATGTGGGAAAAACAACAATGCAGTGAGCCAGCATTGTGCCCTGGTGGCCAAGGTGGCCAATGGCATCCTGGGGTCCATTAAAAACAGAGTGGCCAGCAGGTTAAGGGAGGTGATTCTCCCCCTCTGCCCCGGTGAGGCTTCACCTTGAGAACTGTGCCCAGTTCTGGGCTTCTTGTACAATAAAAAAGACAGGCATCTCCTGTGCCTTCCAGTGGAGGGCTACAAAGATGATAAAAGGCCTGAAGCACCTCTCTTATGAGGAGAGGCTGAGATACCAGGTCTGTTCTGGCTTGCGAAAAGAAGACTCGGAGGGGGGATCTGATCAATGTCTACAAATATCTAAGGTATAGACATTGCTGTGTATGGTGACTGGACATGGGGAAATGGATACAAACTGAATGGAAGTTCTGCACAAATGTGCATAAGAACTTCTTCACAGTGAGGGTAACAGCAGTGGCACAGGCTGCACAGAGAGGTGGTGGAGTCTCCTTCTCTGTAGATACTCATTACCTGCCTGGACGCCTACCTGTGCAGCCTGCTTTGGCAGGGGGTTGGACTTGATCTCTAGAGGTCCCTATTAGCCCCTGAAATTCTGTGAACGCAGAAGAAGAAGATTTTTGTGGGTCAGTTTATGGCACTTCATAGCTCAACCATGTATTCAGTACCACAGCCATAACTGTTCTTAAGGCTAGATACTGGCCTTTTCGTCATTATAAAGATATGCGGGAGAGCACTGAGCCATAGGGTGTCAAATAGAGAAGATGGAGAGTACTAGAAATAATGGTACCGTATCTTAGAATGAGGGGACACAAAGTAGACCTCTATCTAGCAGTCTACCCAAGGAAGCTTTCAGAAGTTGCCATCTGCTTCATGGATTTGACTGGTTAGCCAAATACTAATGATAGTGCTAATTAATGCTAATTAAAAGCATATGGGAGCATCTGACCCCTTCTTATCAGAGCATAAATCACAGTGTTTAATTTCAAAACGTAGTTAACAACAAATCTGACAATTTCTTTTATATCATTTTAACTTTTGATCTGTTATCATCTTTACATTAAGGATGAGCATACTGCTTACTGCTCTTTTGGAACCTGACTTGGTATCATTACACTGAGCCCTAATCCTCCTTGCATTTGAATAGTGTTGTATCAGTAATCAAAACAGAAGGATGGTAAAATAGAAACAGCACATATGGTAATAAATCCCATGAAAAGAACACAGACTGTAGCATAAATCCACCATCTGTTGTAAGATTTACAGATTCATTTTTTGCTTACTCGATGACAAACAGATTACCCACCCTGTTAACCCACATTGAAATCAGTTTTTCTACTGTCTAGTAATACAATTAGCTTGGGTGAGATGTGCCTTATTTTGAAACACTGCACTGCATGGAAGAAGTCTGAGGTGTTGGTTCAATAAAACAAACTCACCTCCCCTAAATTCTTGAGATGTTACTTGAGAGTCATTGTAACAGCTAGTTTTTCCTCCATGCACAGTGAAAGGGAAAGCCATACATTTCTATGAACAAGGCAAAGAAGCTGTCAACCTGCATTCACAGTGTAGAAAGGTAGCAGGAGGACCGACTTAACTTAGTTGCTTCTATGCATAACTAGGATTTGCCTCTGTACAAAAAGTCAATTCTGGGCTTTATACTTCCCCCAAAAAAGTAATGCCGTCTTCTTTTTGAGATGGAGCTTCAGGCAGCAGAGGTAAAACTGAAGGAATCCATTTTCTATTTCTTCAGAAGTTTTAGTGGTTTGCTTGACTTTCACAGAAGTCTGCTCTATGCCATACATTTGCTGCCAGGACTCCTGAAAACATGTGGAACAATCTCAGTTTCTGTGGGAGTAGTCTGAATCAGTATCACCAAAGCTTAACTGTTCTGATCCTGCTTGTTGCTACTTGTCATCAATTAACTGGAGGACAGGAGTTCCCAGTCATCAGCAAGAACAACAGTTTACAGCTACACTGCCTTGTGTTCTAGAACTGCTAATTGTGCTCTTAGGGAGATATAACATCATTAAAAGCCCGTGATTTGTATACCCTCTGCAGTGTTCTTGCTTTGTATACCCTCTGCAGTGTTCTTGCAGGTGAATTTTTCACCTCTGAGCATAACATAATTCATAGCATTGGTATTTTGGTATTTCAAAAGTCTACATTTAACTCCATAGTTAAAGAGCCACAGCTGCAAATAGACAAATTAGAATCTAAAAGGACTGATCTGCAGAACTGCGAAGAACACAGAACTTAGGCAAGTCCTGATAAAAATCTTGAGAACTCAGAAAACTAGGGAAAACTGTTTACTTCAAGCAAGAAAGCCAAAAATTATACCCAAACAGAAAAGAGAATTGGAGCATTGAGAGATATTAAAAAATAGAGATAGGTCATGAATCTGTTCTGTTGAACTGAATTTCTGTAACGTTTTCTTAAGAGTATGGTGTCATTGTGTAAGAAATCGTATACACTTCCAAAATGAAAGCATCATGTTTAACTAAGACAGTATTTTATTTGTTCTCATTCCACCTTGAAGATTTCTGCTAGAAAGCTTATTTGTTCTACTTTCTCCTTGTCTGTAAATTCTGGATGCTCAAGAAGATGGATGGAAAGAAATATTTTCCATTCTGAATACATCCTGTTGACCTAAAAAAATATATTTTATTATTGCAGTTTTAGCAGTATTGCTCTAAACGCATTATGCTTCAAATCTAAACTTCTAGAAAGGGAAAGAACAGCAAAGACCTAATGAAGTCAGTTAGACTTCTCTAATTTCTGCCCTTACCTTTTGGTCAGAATGTCCTTGACATTCAGGATTCTTCTAATGAGGCCTTATCTTCTGTCTTCTGCAAATTTTGAGGAAACTACAGAAAACTTCCATGGCATCAGAGACTGGCTGTCTCTCCAAATCTTTTAACAAGTGTGATTAGGAATGTAAAAAAACCTCTCAGTGGTGTTAGTTACATAGCTATTCGCATTGTTGCACAGAAATGGCAGGGAACTGCTCACAACAAGAGTTGAAATTATGCATACTATTTTCCCACAGAGAAAAATAATGAGAAATTCAGTTTTTCAGTGTGATGGCTACTTAATACATCTCTTGTCTTAATGATTCTTACTATGTTGCAGAACTCCGTGTATGCTTTGCACACACAACACCGTTCATCTTATACAAATGCTTAACCAAGAAAACTACCTTGACAGTTCTAAGGGGCATATTACTGTTCTCATTATTTGTCTTAACTGCAGCCTGCTAAAATAATGAGTTGTGCAACATCCTGGGCACTGAAATTCAGTTGTAAATGCTGTGAAATTTTTACCATGGTTCCTAGTGCATTCTTCTGAGCAAATTCCAACCTCAGTTTGCAATAGACTATTTCCAAAAGGCAAATCGTATTTGTCTGTGCTGCTTTTTAAAGTGGATGAGATAATTTAATAATGAGGGAGAGAGTTGTACTCTCATCGATGGTCTCAGAAACAGCAAATTGTCTCAAATGTATTAAAGTTACTTTAGTGTCCTACAAAGCTTTTGTTCTTTTGTATACTGAAGGCCTAATAACAATCTCACTCACTGGGTAAAATGCTGGTTAGAGGTTACTCCCTCTTTCAGCGCACCCATCCAGCATGATGGTTCCATGGTATCGTACTGGATGTCTTAATACTGGCTGATACACAAATCCTTACCTCCTTGCTTAATAATGAGGGAGACAGTTGTACTCTAATAGATGGTCTCAGAAACAGCAAATTGTCTCAAATGTATTAAAGTTACTTTAGTTGTATCAATTTGTCCTACAAAGCTTTTGTTCTTTTGTATACTGAAGGCCTAATAACAATCTCACTCACTGGGTAAAATGCTGGTAAGAGGTTACTCCCTCTTTCAGCGCACCCATCCAGCATGACGGTTCCATGTTATCATACTGGACGTCTTAATACTGGCTGACACACAAATCCTTACCTCCTTGCTTCAAATCTCAGCCAGAAGTAACAGTGCTTATTCTAACAGAATCTTTGCATGGTAATGCATGGAAAATCTTTCCAGCTCTCAGTCACAGGATTTACTAGTTTAAGGCCATTTAATATGCATCTGTGAGTGCATTTTCTCACTCAAACTAGGCAGGAAAAAACAAGCCAAATCGCATATGCACTAAAAATCACAAGCAGTATATATTGTTGCAGGAAACAACATTGTTAGGTGTTATAAGATAAGAGAGAAATCCCCAAGATGTAAAACAGACAGGGTACAACCTGTTTTTCTGAATATCACTCTAAAACAGATGCCTGCTCTGTGTATGCTCATCCTGTTTAGGCCAACAGGCACAGATGCTAAATGTGCCAAATCCTGTGACTTAATGTACTCTGAGAAGATAATTTAGTTTTGCTGGTAAACAGTTAATACAGTGATGTAGCTGAAAGAAAATGATTAACTCATATACTCAGAGGCAACTTATGACTCGCTTGAATATTAAGGTATCAAAGAAACACTTGAATACATAAGAAATACAGAAGGCAAGATACATAATTCTCACTTATCACTCTTGCCTGAGTTAAATGGGTTCTGACAAGTTGTCAAATGTTTTATGTCCTCACTAGTGATAGAAATGAAATTCTCTGTTAAAACCAATTGAATTCTGACTGAAATCTTGAGTTTCACATGTAATTGCTAATTGTTATCCAATATATTAGTGTATTCTCACACTCCGGAGTAGTCTTCTTACTGTATTATGCAGTGTGCTGCTTGTCACGTGTGTCTATGTTGCTGCTTCTCACATTACTTGTCTGTATTCTGCAGATACTGGCTGAAAGAATCAAGGAGACAAATAATGAGAATACAGAATGAAGAATAATTGAAAACTTACTGTCACAAATGTGGGAAGATCTGGAAGTATTTCCAAACAGTAGTTCATGCTCTTGTCAGGAAAGCAGTTTTGAAGCCTTCTGTCATTTCAGGATTATCTGTTTGAAGACTTCTGTTTCACAGGTCTCTTTCCTTTCTGCTATATGTCATTAGAACAAGGCATGAATGAATACTGAACAGGCTTCACATATTAGTGTTATATATATCAATTGACAACATCTACATTGGCTTTTAGGCTGCTTGTTATTTTTAAAGCCAAACATATTTTCTTCATGCAACAGAAGTCCAGACAGACAATTGCACAGGGGTGAGATATTAAAACCAATTGTGCAATACAATTGATTTTGTGATTTTGATAGAAGACAAAATTGTTACTGTTCTATCTGCAAGTCATGTATTCAGCAAATTAAAATGAAAACTTTGTATAAAAATGCACATATACTTCTGTTTAAGAGCTTTCTTTTTTTCCACAACATTTCATTCAGTGTTTTCCATCATTACCAGGTTAGTGTACTCTGAATAGAAGTTATGAGTAAAGCAGTTGGAGTCACAGAGGAGAAAGTCTTTGGAGATTTAGAGCAAAAGACAAACTCTGTTGGTCTTTTGCCTTGCTTAAAGTGTGATGTATGGCTCTGGAAAGATGTACAGAAAGCTGACTGATCACTACAGGCTCAAAGCCTTAGTAAGAAATATGATAATCCCTGTACTAAGAAATTTCAGTTTGAACACACAGAAAAAGCAGTGGATGGAGAAAAGAAATGCATTACTCAATCACAAATGCTAATTTTTGTATGTGGATGCATGGATTATGAATTTTAATAAAAAAGAGAACACTGCTGACTTTGCACTAACATCTTGACAGCTGTGCTTGGTCCCATCACAGCAATTGTCTTCAAATTTATTGACATCTGTGGGAGACAGGCTGGATGGTCTATGAAGTCTAATAGAAAACAAAAGCAGACATCCTCACTTGGTTTTTTCTTGTTGTTAAATAAGAGTAGATTAGAAAATCCTGATAATTAGATACTCCCTTTCATACAGAGCAACATCAAAAGCAGAGGAGCTCTTTACAACAGTAGTATTTTGACAGTTTTCTTGGGGCTGGGCTGTGACTTTTTGTATAAATTCTGATTTAATTAAATGGTTTTCCAGAGCTGACCGTTCAAGCAGTTAAATCAAAGTACTATATTATGGCCTCACAACAAGCTAAGAATTGCAAGCAAAACATTCTTATGAGGACTGTACCTGTATGTGAACAGGAGGTATGGTAGTTATGATCTAGATAGACATGTCCAAGCTATCTTTCAGAAGTTGACTTGAGTGAAAAAATAGTAACAACACATTTCTATAGACTGCTGGTGGTACGGATGGTCAGCTTGCACTGAACTCTACAAAACTGTATCTTCATTGGAGGTGTCACCTATGCTAGCTGCCTTTCTTCATTCAGACTTGACCTGCTCTCTACCTGCACTGTGTTCAGTGTTTTTTCAGTACTTACAGATCTATTTCTACTGCATAATATATGACCTCAAGCTTTGCACTAATATACAGTTTTTACAAATTTCACAAAATCTCGTGGTAAAGAGCTGTAGACAATAAAGTGGACAGCCCTTCTGGACTTTCAACACCACTCATTTCTTGTAGCTAAAGGCTTTGATTCTTTGTTTCCTTCATACTATTTTAATATCAAGTACCTGTAAGTATTGTAAGCATAATCAAACAATTAATATTCAGTTTTTTAGTGCTTGAAAATGTTATTTCCATAGAGGAATAGTTGTCACAGAATCACAGAATGACTGAGGCTGTCAGGGCCTTCTTGGTCTAATAGATCCAACCTCTGCTCCAGCAGGGACACCCAGAGCAGGATGCCCAGGCCCACATCCTTTTTTTGACTTTTGAAGATTTCCAAAGATGAGACCCCACAGACTCTAGGCAATCTGTGCCAGTGCACAGGTAAGAAGTGCTGCCTGGTGCTCAGAGGGAATTTCCTGTGTTCCAGTGTGTGCCCATTGCTTTCGTCCTTGTCCTGGGCACTACTGACAAAGTCTGTCTCCATCCTCCTGTTTATGGACGTTGGTAGGATTCTCCTTATCCCACATGATCCTGAGGCTTCTCCAGGATAAACTGTTCCACTGTCACTGAAAGCAATCACACACTTAGGATTAGACCTTGTAATACAAGTATGTATTTTTCACCTTCATAGTTTTCTGAGCATTGTTTTCTTATGAGAGTTATAATTAGAAATGTGCAGATTTTTGGAAAAGACATTTATGTATTGGATTTTTAACAACACTGATTCACCCACTTTCTATTGATTTCCATATAAGTTGGAATCACAGAATCATAGAATCGTTTGAGTTGGAAAGGAGCTTTAATGGCAATCTAGTTCAACTCTCCCGCAATAAGAGTGACCTCTCCTGCAGTCAACAGGGATGTACAGTTGATACAATGTTTCCTTCTTCAAAAAATTATAAAGTAAAAATTGCACAGATTCGGAAAAATTCTGAATGATCTGTGGTTGTCTCCTCTTTCTTTAGAATTTTCTTTCCACCCATGTGATTAAAATCGGAAGAATATAAATAGAAAAAATAAAACTGATTTAAGAAGCTTCTGAGTCATCAAAAATGTGTTATGAAAAACTTCATGATATTATATTTTAAAAAAAACCTCCACTGTCTGCAGTTCTTTTTAGAGTTATATAACTCTTGCCAATTCAAATGTATAGGAAACTGAATATTTTTCTGTTTTCTTTGTATAAGTTCATGTTGCCATACAAAAATCTGATAGAAATGGGGAAATTTACTATTTTTGTTGTTATAGTCTACTGTGTTCAATGCAGTATTATTTAATCACTGAGTTCTTAGGGAAATATCTATAAACATGTCATAGTTATTTCTGTATTAAATCTCTTAATTTTATCTTTTTTTTTTACTATCTTTAATTGTAAAAGAGCTATGATGAGTTATACTGTGTTCTTTTCTTCCAAATTTATATGAAGATGTCATTCTATATAGTTTATAAGGAGATTAAATTCTTCTTTCTGCTCTATAGCTGAGCAGCTCCATTGGACTGTTAAAAATAGTCCTTTTCTGTATGTCAGTTTTTCAGTATTTTAGTGAACATGACATGACCCTGTGCCACGAGGATAGAATTTAAATCACAAGCTAGTGATATTTTTCGCATTGTACACATCAGAGACTGAAGGAGTGTACTGAAAGAGTACGGAATGGTAAAAGAACATGGTCTGTGGTCCATTACAGCAGTTCTCTTACAGTAAAGCTGCGCTGAAATACTAATTATCTTTGAAGGTTTCAGTTTTGTTGGTGTGAGATAGCAACTCTTTGCATGGAGTTTGTTTAATGATCTTTTATGAGGTAGTAACATGCTTTAAATTCCCAGGTTGCTGTTCTAATAGTTCTGGGTTTACATCACAGTTTGTTAACAGCCACGAGTTAAGGTAAGTTCAAGTTTCTACTTACTACAGATAATTTTTAGAGATTGTTCTCCTTTTGATGTATCAAGCTGTTATACTCAACAAAATTTAATAGAATATATTCTTACAGACCTTCCTCTGTACTGGTCATTCTGTCATTCCACGCTTCTCTTCAAGAAGATTAAAGAGGTGTCCAAGAGAGAATTTGACTCAGAATGCTAACCCAGAAAAGCAAAGCTGAAGCTAGAGCACTGTGATGTCTGTTCATGCTGCAGAAAAGTGTCAGCATGCATTTGTTAGCACACATAGACATCATCACAAATTCTGCACTTGAGAATACCTCCACTTCCAAGAACATGAAATTATCCTTACAAGGAGAGCATTTAACAAGAGATTTGCCTTGGCTAGATATATCAATGATTTACAAGAGGTTGTCACCTGTCGATTTTAACTTCTGTGTTCTGTCTGTAAAACACTGACCCTTTCTGTTTACTTGCCTTTGCAACGTTGTGTAGTCTTGTCTCTATGCTTGCATTCATTTGTATTGCAATTTTATCTTCAAAAAAGGCAACATCTCTCTGGAAGTTCTCTGTAAAATACTTTTTCTAGATTCATTTCTTATCAAGATAGATTGGTAGGTACAAGCTTTGATATATTTTCTTCTAAAATAGTTAATGTATCTTAAGCAATATCTATCACTGGATATTTTCAGGATGAAAAACTGAAAAGGAAATACTTAACTGGAACAAAAATAGGAAATACCTAAAAGTTTAATGAAGGAAAATGTATTAGTGCTGTTATGCTAAAACAGTAATGTGTTTTTTTCTCCAGTGTACTGGATACTGGCTTTTAACATCCCTATCTAGCTATTAAGAAGAAGGTGATTGCAGTGTCTGCGGACCTGCACACAACTCCCAAGACCTGCTTGCTACTCCCAAACTTAGAACCTGTATTTTAGGGTACTGGGAACCTGAGATAATCTAAAACTAAAACTGAAAAAAAAAAAAAGGAGAGGGACTAGAAGTTTTGGAACTGTGGAATATAGTGATGTTTCTGGTAGTGTTTCTTATCTATTCAGCTACCCAGGCAAATTTAAACTTCTTCTGAATCTTCTCCTTGATCTGTTTGTTCTTCATCTTCTTCTTTGGCCTCTTTAATTGAGTTGATGTATCCCAATATCAGATTCCATTTATTTTTTTAATAAGTAATTTTTGTGGGGAAAATCCATCAAAACTGGATGGGAAAACAATTTTTAATAACCATCCAAGAGCAATATATATTAGCCACAGTTATTTGAGCAAAATCCTTTTGTATGGATGTCTTGCATACAAGTAACAGCTTGTTTGTGTAATTTCCGTAATCTGATTTTTAAATTTTTTCCTTGATTTCTTCATTTTTGCATTCTACAGGGCTGTCATAGAAGGCTTGTTGTTACTCTGAGCTCCCCCTGGCACCATGAATACAAAGTTCTGAATATTAAAAAAACAAGTTTAATTAAAATAGATAAGAATTTTGTGAAATTAGAAGATGGAGCAACCATGCTTATTGCCAAGGTTGAATTTTCCTTCTTCTTTAAATCAAAAAGGAAAGTATATAACTTCAATTTGGGACAGCATGGCCTCTATATTTTTTAACTGTCTAGATAGTAGTGTTGTAGTATAGAGAAAACTCTCTTCTCTCAAAACTGTACTATATTATACTTTTATGGGCCTTAGTGAGCAAGAAAATGGATGAAAGCCTTTGGGGAGAATAAGTTGATTTAGAATTGCCAGATTTTAGTTGTCCAGAGGTGAATTAATTGATTTTTGGAGGTAACAAACTGGGGTAAATGCTTAAAACAACAACAAAAATAAAAAAATAAAAATAAAAAAAACCCACAATTCTTGGAGTAAAACAGGGAGATGCTGGTAATTAAAAAGCTAGCCCAATCTTGCTTTGTGATTTTATGTTTCTCTGCTGGTGAACAGCAGAGAGATCAGGTCAAAATACGGGTGAAGAAGATATGATCCAGGAATTTCAAACAAATAAAGGGAAAACGTCCAGAATCACATTTCTGTTAATATGTATGAAAATTCTGTGGTTTGGGAAAATTTACTCAGCTATCGTCTAAACAGAATAAAATCCAGCACTGTGGAAACAGATAAAAGCTAGAAAATGTGCAATATTTTCATTTCATAAGCAATATCTATTTGGAGCAGAAAATAATAAAATGTTTTTGTTGATGAGAACTGTTTACAGAGAAAACACAAGAGTGTTTTATTTATATATTATGTATTCATTTATTGTTGTATGTTCTCTGTTTTATTTTTTTCCCTAATTTCATAAATGCTTAACTGTCTAAGTTTCAGTGCAGTTTACTGTGTTTTGTCTCTTCTTTCAGTCGTTGAGAAAATATTTCCCATATTTATTTCACTGAGATATTTGTCCTTCATGCCAGGCCCTTGCCCACTTACGTACTGTTTACCTAAAAATTTACTTATTAGCATCTGCTGATGTTGCAGAATTCACCTACTTCAGTGTTGAACACTTAAGGAGAAAATTTCCTGACTGAAAGGAAAAACAGATCCTGAAGTTCTCTTGGGAAATTCAGGCAACATGCATCAACTCCCTTCTCAGACCACACATAACATTGCAAGTTTAGTTCCTAGAAGACCATGTCACGTGGGTCTTTGTGGATGAGAAAACTAACAACAATGTTTGTGCTTTCAAAGTTAAATATATCCCTTGAACTATAGCTGTATAAAGTTGACAATAAGACTGTGCTAAATGTCAAAATCAAGAACTCAGGGAGAAGATTGATAATGTTTAGCATTCTAGGGATGGAAAGGGGAGAGAGAGCAAATACCTTCTCACAGATCAGTTTAGTTTTAAATATTTTGATTAAATGTGAGATTAGCACCTGTGATAGGAGGGTTTCTTCTGAAAGTTCAGTGTGCCTTCAGATCCTCAGAAGAGAAGATAAAGAGGAGACAGACAAGACGGCATCTCCTGGAGCTACTGGGGTTGTGGGGGTTGGAAGGAAAAACAGAACTGGTATGTCATCTAAGACTTATATTTGAGACTATCTCATAAAGATATGCTGGAGTCATTAGTATTTTCCTTCTGAATTTAAGACCTGATATGTCTGAGTAACTACGGAAAGGATCCTCTGCAGAAACTAAAGGTACTGGCAATATACCTTACTGTCTCAGGCATGAGAGTCAGGCCTTGTGAAAATGCTGATAAGAGAAGGCTTGTGATTGAGTCCCACCAATCGTGTGCCCAGCACTCTCAAAGGAGGCGCAGTCCAACCTATGGAATTGACATGGTCTTCGGGTTCCCACTTATGAAATAGAATGGCTGCTCTATTTTGAAGGACAGCATACTGCGTATGGGATACTGAGAAAGACAGGGAATCAGTGTAAGGGATTTCTCTTCCTCTATTAATGGCATTGATTTTTAACAAGTTTGATGTTCACTAAGAATAACAGATTTTTATTTTTATGTTGTTTGTCCAGCTGAGTGTTTAGTAATGCTCTGGACATATTAAATCGATTACAGTCTTCAAAGGTGGGCCTGCCCTATCATTTGTGATATCCTGTTTAGTCAAAGACAAATACAAAGATACATTGCAACAAATAAATCTTTGGTACTTTATTCTTTAGTTTTATTTGCCTAAGGTTTAAATCTTACTCATTTTATTATTTCAGTGACATCCAGCAAGTATAGATGGTTCATGGAAGGTGATTCATCACTGAACATGATTTCCGTTGTAAAGACTGTTGCAGATTGTCTGAATAAATCTGTTTTAAAGAATACGCTCTTTCCATGACATGTATTGTATGCAGTTACACTTTATTTTCATAATCAGTAAATATTGCACAAAGAATTCTAAAAGACTATTTGCTTCTAAGAGATAGTGCTAGAAGCCTTTAAGTATTTCCTAACAGGAGTGATAAACAGCATTATGCAGAAAGAAATTACAGACTCTGTGTGTTGTATATGATTTTCTCACCTCCTCCCATCCTAAGCTCGTTTTTCTTTTTTTCCCGCAAGACATTCCCAGTTTTACTCAAGGTTATGTTCTGTATACATTTCCATAAGTGGCAAAGCCGACTTAAGTGACTCCTGTCCCTGACTACTCATACCTGCTTTATGCCATAACACATAGTTCCTCAGTTGTTCTTGTACAGCACAGTGGGATATCATTGCAAGATGAAATGATCCCAGGTAAAAAAAGGAATAAATCGTCATAAACATGAAGGTGATCAGAGGGCTGGAGCACCTCTCTTATGAAGAAAGGCTGAGGGAGTTGGGCTTGTTTATCTTTGTGAAAAGAAAGCTTCAGTGAGACTTTCATGGCAATCTTTCAGTACTTAAAAGGAGCTTACAAACAGGAGGGATACTGACTTTTACATGTTCTGAAATTGATAGGAAAAGGGGAACGGCTTTAAACTAAAATAGGGGAGATTTAGGTTAGATGTTGGTAAGTGAGGCAATGGCACACTCTGCCCAGAGAAATTGTTAGTGACCCATCCCCAGAGAATTTCAAGGCCGGGTTGGATGGGACCCTGGGCAGCCTGACCTGATGGGTGGCAACCCTACCCACAGCTGGAAGCTAGAATCGAATGAGCTTTACGATCCCTTCCAACCCAAGCCATTCTGTGATTCTATGAACATTTTGGGGAAAACTTTCCTTCTGTGCCCAGTCTGCAGCGTAACATCACAGCTCACAGGTTCTGGCAGTGACAAAAGTGAAGTGATATCAAATAGCATTGTAAAAATCAGAATACATATCCATAAGCATAGCAGATTTTTTTTTTTTTTTTTTTTTTTAAGTACTAGTTGGGATACACTTGGGAAAATAACTACAACTGTTCCTTCAGGCCTTGTTTTCACAACATGCAGAGTCCAGAGTCTAGCCTTAGGGCTTCCAATACTAGACCAAAGCCACTTCCATCACATGACATGGAAGCACTGATCCAGTGTAGACTCTTGTATGCTTGAGTTGTTTTCACACTTTTGGGTGATCTGACGTTCTGTCACAGGCCCATTATCTGACCTCCTGCATCTGGTTCTTGGCAGAATGTCAGTCATAAATTTCACAGCTAGACCAACATAAACACAGCCATAAACTGCATACTTGGATCAATTTCTCATAAATGAGTAATTCATTAATGTGTTGATTTTGTACTAATGATGGCAAAACTATGGCCTCAGACTGAAGCAAAATTGTTTAAAAGAAGCACTGTTAAATTACAATTACCTCATCATTTTACTAATATAGATATTTGATGTGCTCTTTCAGTGTGAGAAGCCAATTCACTTTTTGTATGATGTAATACAATAGGGTCAGGTCCAATAGGATGGGAGGGGAGGGGAGGGGATGGGAGGGGAGGGGAGGGGATGGGAGGGGAGAGGGAAAAGAGAAAAGAAGAGAAAAGAGAACAGAGAAAAGAGAAAAAAGAGAAAAGAGGGAAAAAAAGAGAAAAGAGATAAGAGAAAAAGGAGAAAAAAGAGAAAAGAGAAGAATAGCCTGGCACTTCCCCCTTCTTCCTCTCCTCAAAGGGATGCAGGGAGCACTGAGGTTGCCTCTCAGCCTTGTCTTCTCCAGACTGGACTACTCAAAGTGCCTCACCCTCTCCTCACTGCACATACATTCCAGCCCTGTCACCAGGTTTCATAGAATCGTAGAATGTTTTTTTTAATCTTTGATTACTCTTCTTGATGCTTTCAAGGACCTTATCATTTTTTAATGCTATAGAGAAATACACACAATATTTAAGACAAGACTGTGCCAAAACAAAATACAGTGTTAGAATCACCTCATTTGCCCATCTGGCTGTGCTGTGCTAATGCTCCCAAAGGTGCAGTTTGTCCTGTGGTTGCCAGGGCACAGTGATGGTTCATGCTGAGCTGCTGACACCAGCACTCCCAGGTTCCCTCCTGCTGAGCTGCTCTCCAGCCACTCAACTTCCATCTGTGCCTGTGTTCAGCATTGTTCCATTCTAGGTGGAGCATCTGATATTTCCTTGGTTGGAATTCATGCTATTGATACTCCATCTCTAGATCCCTATGCAAGGCTTTTTTCTTATCCTTCCAGGCAGTCAACAACACTTCGCAGTTCACCAAACATGCAGAGAATGCCTTAAAAACCTGCATCCGTAGATGATCAGATATATCTGAATTTCCTCTGCTGGATTTTCAAGATTAACATAGTTCCACTGTGAATCCAGGAGTCAATAGCCTGTGATACCAAGAAAAGATGGGGAGACACAGGGAAATGGTGTATTAGGACTCATGAGAAGCTCACTCTTTATGAGCCTTTTTCCAAAGAGAAAAATGCACAAAGGAAAAGAGAAATCAGTAATATCTTGATTTGCTGTGATGAAATTATTATCTGTATGTATACACTGCTGTTGCTAGTTCAGGCACTCTGATTATGTGTTTATGGATTATCCCCAAGTGTACACCACAAGATGGCCTGTGATGTACACTATGACATTAGCTGCTCTTTTACATTATCTTTTTCACTGTAGCTCCATAATAATGAACTGTTGTAATAATTGTTCAATTCTTACTATGTTTCCTTCGTATCTTCTCTCTGAGTACCCAATTCTGTGAATTTTCCCTATGTATTTTACATGTGATTATGCTTGACTGCTTGTTCCTAAATGTTCACCACAGTTTATTTCATCTATCCAGCCTGATTTGTTCATCTGCATTATGTAAAAATAGATTCTAGTCTCATTGGTTGCTCAATGAACTATTACATTTTTGCTCATGTATTCATGCAAAAATGTACAGTACTTTTGTCATTATGTTGGGTTTGGAGCGGTGTATTTCATACTCAGCTAATTCTGCAAAGATCTGTGAGTGTTCATTAAGATTTTCTCTTTACACTCCTTTGAATTTAAAGAAAAAGCTAACATTTAAATTTAGAATATATACAAATAAAATGAATATTGTTTGTATTTGTTTTATGAGTGGAATTCACAAAAGGAAGCTCAGTTAATTGAACTCTTACAGTAAAAACACTCTAAATTTCAGTCTTTCTGTCTTTTCTCTGAAATATTTTAAACCCACAATGGTCCTGGTCTGATATCTGCAGAATTTCTGGATATGTTTTTTATTTCACCATCCAAGCCACCATTAAAGTCTTGAACAGAAGTAGAGTTGTGTAGGACTACTGAAATTATCACACAACTCGAGAGTTTCTCCACTGGGCAACTAATTTGTCTGGACCATGCTTCCTTCAGTTGCAAATAAGAATGTCATTCAAGACAGTGACAAAAGTCTTGCTGATGGACGGACATCGCTTATCCTGCTTTCTCACTTACTACACTGGTTCTCTAAACAAAAGAAGAAATTACATTATTTTTCACCATTAGATTTTGACAAACATAATCTGAATACGTTTATTTCATTATTATACCTCAGGTACTTGCAGAATGGAATGTTCTAGCATTTTGCCAATACTGACATTAGATTGACATCTATAATCCTTCAAGTCTTTTCCTGTTCCATTTCAAGATATATGCTATGTTTTCCAGATTCACAGTTATAATCTCTACTTCATTCCAAGGTTACTCAGGACTTCTTCAACCACCAAAACTATGTTTTTCCATCCCTTTCAAAACTGTATTTGTAGAGCATATATATATTTTTTATTTTCCTTTGAGTTATGATCAGTTTGACCATGTAAAGAAAAGTCCATTACTAAGTAGATCTTTGAGAGGATGTTTCACCCTTTTCTGTCCCTTGACTGATCACTGCACCCCTTTACACAGTTTACTTAACTATTTATTTCTTTTTCTTACAGAATAATGTCTGTTTTTCTATGTTTTTGTCCTTTAGTCTACAAATTACTTTTTCTAATTTTGACTTCAATACTTATTCTTGCTTGCCCATTAAAGAACAGCAGATGAAGCCATGTTTGTCTCTTGCTGTGCTTTCCAATTTTTCTCCACACAAGTCAGTGTGCCATTCTGATTTTAATGTTTCTTTCACAACTACTCTCTCTCATACATTACCTGAAATAATCTTTATGAGACCCCATTGATAAACTATCTGCATTCGAGTAGGCCTCCTATTAGGAATGTAATCTGATCAATATTAAATGTCCACCCCATTTCCAAAGTAAGACAGGCTTTTTTATACCTTCTCAGATAGATAAGCAGTAGCCAAATGTGACAGTGCACTGGAATACCCTAACTTCATCAGTTTTTTTGAGAATTCTTTCAGCTCTAGTTGATTGCCACTTTCAGTCAACTCTTTGCTTGGGATAATTAGTAAAAGGCATACTGGGGTTCACCTATTATCTTTGGGCCACTAAGAAAGCTTGTTAGTGTAGCTAGCTGTGGACCTTTTCACACATTTCACTTCAGCACCCAAGAGCATTCCTGTGAATTTACTAGAACAGAATGAATTGCCTGCCATGGTCTTTATTTTTTGAGGTCTCAGAACTGCTGCCAATGGATGAAGCTTCTCAAACTACTGAATTGTTAGTATAAAATTGTAACTGAAACAGTGATTGAATATATTAAAATGCATACTTGTTCTGTTAGAATCTTCTTTCCTCTGGGGAAATATTTTCAGATGTACTAAGCTTTAGCCTAAGTTTTTTCTTGCTAATGTCAATGAAATTTCTGGTCCATAAATATGCAACATCTACAAAAATTTGTGTTTTAATCTGTATCAAGCGCAACACCATATCTAGGAGCAATAAATAGTCATTGCATCATATGTATTTCTGGCTGATTTCTAGACATATATCAAAATTCATCAGCCTTGATGAGGGAAAGTTATCCTGGAGATTTTGGTCACCTGGTGATAAAATTGCTGAATCAGAATGGTTTGGGTTGGAAGGGACATTTATGACCACCTAGTTCCTACCTCCCTGTTATAGGCAGGTATACCTTCCTCTAGACCAGGTTGCTTGAAGCCACATCCAGCCTGGCTTTGAATGCTTCCAGAGTGGGCAACCACAACCTCACTGGGCAACTTGTTCCAGTGTCTCACCACCCTCACAATAAAGAATTTATTCCTATTAGCTAGACTAAATCTATCCTCTTCCAGTTTAAATCTGCTTTGCCTTGTCCTGTCACTATGTACTCTTCTAAAAAGTCCCTCCCCAGCTTTCCTGTATGCCCCCTGCAAGTACTAGAAGTCTGATAAGAGATGCCCTCAGAGCCTTCTCTTCTCCAGGCTGAAGAGCCCCAGCTCTCCCAGCCCGTCCTCATAGGGGAGGCGCTCCAGCCCTCGTCATATTTGTGGCCCTCCTTTCGACCTTCTCCAACAGCATCATGTCGTTTTTGTGTTGAGTACCCCAGAACTGGACGAAATACTCCAGGCAGGGTCTTATGTGAGCAGTGCAAAGGGGCAGAATCACCTCCCACCATGGGAGTTGGACTTGATGATGTCTAGAAGTCTCTTCCAACCCTACAATTCTGTGATTCTGCCCCAACCTGCTGGTCACTCATCTCTTCATGCAACCCAGGATATGGTTGGCCTTCTGGTATGCAAGAAAATATTGCCAGCTCATGCTGAATCTTTCATCAACAAACTCACTAAAATCCTTCTCCTCTTGACTGCTCTCAAACCATTCTCCATCTGGTCTATGCCTGTCTTTGGGATTGTCCACCTTGGTCCAGGACCTTGAACTTGGCCTCATTGAACTTCATGAGGCTGGCATGAGCCCAACTCTCAAGCTTGTCCAGATCTATCTGGATGGCATTCCTTCCCTCTGGCATGTCAACTGTACCACTCAGCTTAGTGTAACCAGCAAATCTGCTCAAGGTGCACTTAATCCCACTGTCCACATCACCCATAGAGATGTTACAGATGTTAAATAGCACTGGTCCCTATATAGGTCCCTGAGGAATGTCACTTGTCACGGGTCTCCACTTGGACAATAAGCCATTGACTGCAACTGTCTGAATGTGACCATTGAGCTACTTCCTCTTCCAGTGAGTGGGCCATCCATCAAATCCTTTTTTCTCCATTTTGGTGACCAGAATGTCATGCAGGACAGTGTCAAACTCTTTGCGCAGGTCCAGGTAGATGACAACAGATGTTCTTCCTTTATCCACTGACACTGTAGCTCTATCATAAAAGGTCCCTAAGTTTGTCAGGCGACACTTGCCCTTTTTGAAGGCATGTTGGTTACCACCAACCACCATATCTATATTTTTTTTTTATTTTGCCTTAGTAAGGCCTTCAGAAGTATCTACTCCATGATCTTGCTGGACAAAGAGGTGAGACTGACCTGTTGTTCCCTGGATTATATTTTTTTCCCTTCTTGAAAATAGTTGTTATGTGTCCCCTTTTCTAATCAGTTGGAATTTCACCAAACTGTCATGACCTTTCAAATATGATGGATAGCAGCTTGGCAACTTCATCTGCCAGTTCCCTCAGAACCCGTGGATGGATCTCATCAGGTCCCATGGACTTCTGCACCTTCAGGTTCATTAGTTGGTCTTGAACCAGGCATTCACTTACAGCAGGCCCCCTGTGTATGCCATATGGTCCCTCTGTATATGCCAGACATTATTATGTTGGATGCTCCTGGTGTGGCCTCACCTTGAGTACTCTTGCAGTTTGGATGTCACAGCACAGAAAAGTACAGAGAAGACAAAACTGTTACAGAATACCCAAAGGAGGGCTACAAATATAGTGAACCGTCTAGTGGGAAAGATGTATGAGAAGAGGCTGAGACCTCTGGGTGTGTGGGACACAGAGCAGGAAAGGCCGAGGGGAGACCTGATCATGGCTGCAGCTCCTCACAGGGAGTGGAGGGCAGTGCTGAGCTCTGCTCTCTCTGACAGTGGCACGGCTTGAGGGAACAGAATGGAGCTGAGCGAGGGAAGGAGCATCTGCAAGCTGGGGACAGGGGCTGCCCCAGGAAGTGTTTTGGCACTATAATAGGGTCCCCAGGGCAGCAGTCATATCACTGAGCTTATTCAAGAAGCACCTGGACAACACTCTCAGAGTCTTATGACCTAATTTTTTGGTGCCCTTGAGTGGAGCCAGGAGTTGGACTCAGTGACCTTTATGGGCCCCTTTCAACACAGGATATTCGATGCTTCTGTGCTTACAGGAATGAATAACATACTGCGTGTGAACAGAAAAAAATTTATGGAGGACAGATTGATAAATGGCCATTTTCTCCTTTTTGTACACAAACCCCAATACTTGCATGCGCACCATATGACCACTATAGACAACATATAGTCATTCCATCATTTCTCTTTCAAAAGAATAATTGTTCTTTAAATTGCCGCTTTCTTTGATGGTGAGTGATGTTCATTCCAGCCAACAATTTTTATTGTACTTCCTTCAACTCTAGCTATAAAAGAATATAACACCAGACCTTGACCAAGGTATTAAAAGTTGAGCGACCAATGATTTAGTCAATCTCCAACTCCATTTTGTTACATCACGAAGACAACTTTGCATAAGAGACTTATACCACAGTAATTCATTCAATTTTTTTCCATCTTAATGTACATTAGGAACATTTGGCAGCTTCCCAGCTTAATGATAACTTCTGGCAGCTCCAAACAGCCATGACACTGATTTGTTTGATAGAAGTGAGAGTGAGTTATGTCTTTCACAATACAGAATTGACATCTTTCTATTGGCTTTGCACAGTTTGCTTCCTGAGGTCTGAAGTCAGTTGGTTAGTTTTGTTTTTTAGATATTCACTAACCTGTAATCCCCCTGCCCCATACACTTGCCTCCAAATATATTTGCTATTTCATAAACAGCCGCAAGCCCCAAATCAGCAAAAGGCCCCTAGAGAATAATAAATAAACTGAGCTAATTTTATATTTAGAGCTATTAGCAATGTATTTCACAGGTACTACACTGCATGGATCATTTTTGTTAAAACTGAAGCAGTGACTGAAATTACCCACATCAATTTCAACAACTCTCAGTGTTTTCAGCTGCACATGAAGATCTTGGCACCCTTTCTGGCAATTCTTTGTACCTCACTGCAGTCCAGGGAGCAGCTGAGATCCGGTTTAATTTTAGGATTGCTAACGTTAACTGGAATGACGACTAAGAGTAAGAAAGCAAGCTCTATAGGAAGCTTATAAAATGCTATTTGCAGGGCTCAAAATGGAGTGGTTTCATCCTGAGAATGACGAGGATTATGCGTTAGATACTCAAAGGCTTCTTGCATTTTTCCTAATAGATGATCCCCAATCATAGCCAGTAGAAAGGAAATGTAGACATACCTGTCTGGGGTATCATTACACGTTTATTTGTTGTGACCCCTGCTCTCACATATGTTGGAAAGGCATTCTCACCTATCCATGGTTTAAGGTTGCATGCTCCAGTAATTCCTTTTTGCCTCTATATCACCATTTAATGTGTTAATCTGATCTAGAGATTTGGCAGATTTATCCGCTTTACTGAGACAGAAATGCCACTAAATAAGGAGTCCTGGCCAGTGTCCTGAAGCAAACATGCAGCTATGTAATTTTGTTCAGCAACACTAAAAAATGTAAATGCCTGTTTGTTTCAACATTTTTTTCCAAGTATTTTGCTGAATCAGGACATATCTCTAAGCATAGCAGTAGTTACTGAGATCTTCAGAACCAGAGGAAGATAAAGAATGTGTCTTGCTGCTGTAATTGTGGACTTCAAACTTCACAAAAGGGTTTCCCAAGGGCAGAACATTTACCAGTCCATTTTCCTCCGAACAGCAACCCTTTTTGATGAGCATTAACACATCTTTCACTGCTTTTTTTCATAGCTATTAGCTGACTTGTTAATGGAATTCTCAAGATTTGGGTTGCATTCTTGCGAGTGAGTTGTATTTAAAATTCAGTTGGATTGCAGTTTCTGATTGCCAACTAAAACACATTTAAATACATTTTCATTTAATTTGAAATGGTGGAGATTATTTTATTTTATTTTATTTTTATTTTATTTTATTTTATTTTATTTTATTTTATTTTATTTTATTTTATTTTATTTTATTTTATTTTTCTGTTCAGGTTGTTTCCTACTGAATTCCACCAGCCCAGTTTATTTCCAAATAATAAGATATATTTTATCTTTTCAAAGCCATGCATTTATTCAACTTACAGTGTTCATATTGGAAATCGTGCCTGGCTCTGACTAGTAGAGCTGCTTACATCTATACTTGGTGTAGAGTTTTGCATATCTGGAGAAAGTGAAATCATTGTCCTGCCACTTGTAACAGGAAAAGTGAGGGCTTAATTCAAATGGAAACACTACCTTAGTTACAGATTGAGAGCTGCTGAATCACATAAAGAAATCTTTTCTCTCTCTGCATCACTATACAAGCTTCGTTTTCATCTGCTTGTTGCAGACTGGGAGAGAATGCACTGAATTACACTGAAATAGATCTGTTGGATGGAAATGGAGCAAACTCCTAGTCACTGTTACGCTATCTGTGGATGAAGTCCTCTAGAGATGTGACAGAGACTGTGATCCTAGGAATTCATGGAATCATAGAATCACGGAGTAGCTTAGGTTGGAAGAGACCTCAGAGCCAGGACCAGAGGGCCCCATCCAACCTGGTCTTGAATGCATCCAGGAATGGTGCATCCAAAGCTTCTCTGGGCATCCTGTGCCAGTGCCTCACTGATGCCTGAGTAAAAAATTTTTTCCTAATATCTAACCTACTTTTCCCCTTATTTAGTCAAAACCTTTCCACCTTGTCCTATCCCTGTCTAGCTGTGTACCAAGTTGGTCTCCCTCCTGCTTCTAAGCTCCTTCCAAGTGCTGAAAAGCTGCAGTAAGGTCTCCTAAGAAGCGTTTTCCAGGCTGAATGCATTGGTATAAAATTAATCTTTTAAACTGAGGATTTATGTTATAAAATATGAGCCGCAGCTTAATTTTTTTGAAACAAACGAACAAACAAGCCATCTTTGGTACATGTTGGCATCCAGTGTGAAGATAAAGAGCTGCAATTACTTAGCTGCACTTATGGAATTTTAACTGTTGTGAAAGAAGATCCTATCTGCAGTTATCCAAAGCTCCTGGTCTCTCACAAAGCTCATGGCTTGCTAGTTTAGAATCCTGAATGAGAAGACAAGTGTTCATGCTTGGCTGTTGCAACCAAGCTGCTACTGTCACTGATTCTAAGGTAGATGTTGAATGTATTAAACATACAATGACATCTGAGGCTGTAAGGAATGAAATACCTAGCCAGTATTATCCTAGCTTTAAAAGAAAACTCCTTCTTAATGGAAAAATGCCATTAACAGATTAATCCAGAGCATGTAAAATATTCCCCAGTCTCATCACAGCTAATTAGCAGTCTGGACTTGAAAGCTGTTTACTAGTCAAATTAACTACAATGAAGATTTGAGAGGCTGGTGGCTGTCAAGAAGACATTATCCATGAATACCTTGGATACCAATTATCTACTGTAACTGTTCGGTTTTTGTTTGTTTGTTTTTTGTTTTTCATCTTGAAAAATGTTATATCCCTACTAGTTTTGCAGTTAGGTTAGAACTTTAGTTAAGAGAGAGAATTTAAGAGAACTGGATTCCATGACAATATAACTTCTGACTTCAGTAAACTCATCTGGAAACAAAGTCTACAGAATATGAGTTTGGAGAAAAAACTATTGACAGCAAGAGTAATCTTGTTCCAAGATAGCTGTGCAAGTTTAGAGCTAATATCTGTGGAAAGGTTAGTAATATTTAAATGAAATGACTTCTCCTTTGAAAAGGCCTGAAACTGATTTATTGCAACTGACAGTGCGATTGTTGGAATTGTTCCCTGGAGTCTTGGCCATGTAAATTCACATCCTCCTAGATCTGGTTTACAAAACAGTCTTGAAGAAGGACAGGACAGAAGACTTAAATCTTGCCCATGCCCAGTGGGAATCCTAGTTGTTTGGCCATTGGCTATACTGTTGTTAGGCTATACTGGCTTGAAGTAAGACACTTTTCAATTCTTTGTGGAGATATTTAGCAATTTGAAGAAGCATTTCCACTTTGTATAAACAAGTAAATGGTCATAGGAATAGGGATTTGAAACTAATTCCTGACTTTATGAGTCACACCATTGAATCATTTCTCCCTATAGACTAATGCATATTTACAGAAAGTAGAATAATTTTAATTTTTTGAAACAACATCAACAACAACAACAAAGAAACAACCAACCAAACAAGAAAACCACATCCAGGACTTTAATCAAGAAAGAGATACAGTTTTAATCAAGAGAGATATCGAGGGATAAATATTGACTCTATACTTTCCCTTGATAACCTCTTTCATTTGGAAAATTGGCTAGTACCAACAGTGTATTAATAGAAGCATTATTATTTGATGACTACTGGCTCTTACCGTTTAAAAGTGTTATTTTATTTTAGATTTTAAAAAATAAGTTATATTTTCTTTTAATGTTAGTCATTGATATTAGTTTCTATTAAGTATTTTTGGATAGTGAATTTCAATGTTGTAGGAAAACAAAGAGAATCTGTTCCAGCATATGAAAATCCTGAAAATAATATGTTGAAAGAAACTCTGATTTCACTGAGGACAATGACAATTTAAATGTATAAGAACTTTATTTTGAAAATAGCCATATTTTATTCCTGGCTTTTCCCTGAGTTTTAAACAATTACGTGAGAAAATAATGGCATTTTGAAGTTGTCCGTATGCATATGGTTAATCTACACCTTCATGATTGCAAAACTTCTGTTAAAATCTGAGGGGATTTTCCTTGAGGCAAAAACTGCTTTAACTTGCCAAATTGCCTTCATTCCATGGACACCATTCTATGGAAAACCGGGCATCCAGCTCATGTATGAAGGAAACCAGCAGCTTAATATAAACAGAGAAGAATGAAACTGATCCATCTGCAGCAACCCTCAAGGGAAAAAAAATGGAAAACGAAGTTAAAAAAGATACACATATAGAATTCCAGAAGTTTTCTTAACGTGGTCTTTATTACACTTTATTGACAGTAGAACAGGCAAAACTAACTGTTGTGCAGGTGAAAAATATTTTAGAGAGAATTTTTGTTAATAGCTGATTATGTCATGGATAAGCATTGCGGGCAAATTTGGGAGATACCAAAAGCCAGGACAGTAGTGAACTCAGAAATGAAAACTGATGGTTGCAGGGCTACCACTGCTGTGCAGCGGATCATATCTATACTACCTGTACTTAAAACGAATGATACATCTGCATCCAGTTTCTTGTATCTGGTGATATCACCCTCATCTGCACCTTATTAAAAAAAGATAGAATGTGCTTTATTCAATAAAAAATGGGAAATTATTGCAGTAATGCGATGTAACCAAGAAACAATTTCCTTTCAACAGCAAATTTCTCAGTCCACCTTCCTTAATATTCTTTTACTTAAGAAAAAGAGAATACTGGAATATTATTTACAATGCCTAAGATTTATGACCTACACCCTGTCACCAAGTGCAACAGAAAACAGTGTTAATTTTTTATCTGTGCTTGTGTGACAAAGGATTTTCAATTTTAGCTGTCAGACTTTTCTGAATCTTACTGTGTTCTCAGCTTATTTTTATAATTTGTGGCCACTGGTAATTACATTTTGATTTAACTACCTTGAAAGAAGTTACGAAACCAATCCAACACCTTTTAAATGTGATGTTAATTCTTAACAATTTCCACTTTTCTTAATGCAGGAACTTTCCTTAAACTTTTTAATTTAAATACTGGTTATTCATTTCTAACTGAACTCAAAATTAATAAAATGACCAATACTATTTCTAGCTAAAAGGGTTTGAAACCTATATCTAGATGTCAGAAAGAAGGATGCAAGTAAAACCAAGTAGTGTACAGCAAGAGAAGTTTTCTCCAAACAGCATATGCATTGAGCAGGGTAGGTCAAGGATGGAACAAGTTACTGATAATGCTCTTTGGACTATTAAGACTAGAAGCATTAAGGAAATAAGTTTCCCAGGTGAAAATTTCACATTTTTTAAAGTGAATTTCCTCAGGAAAAAAAAAAAAAAGATTGACTGGGTCTTCTTTCCTTAAACAGTATTTCCAAGAGATACTACAGGCAGTCTTCTTTTGACACTGGGCTTGAGGGCTAGAAAGGTTTCTCTCTGAAATGAAGCAACAGCAATAACACTGTTTGGGAAGGAACTTGTTAGAAAGTGGTGGATGTAGATAACACGGGGATGCAGAAGGTGCTTCAGGCTTCAATTAATACACAAATAGAGTGTTGGATAATAAAATGTATAAACCCATTTATAATCCATTACACAACACATAATCAAACCATTCAACTCGTTGCCAGATACAGAATAAAGAGCAAAATATGTTTTCTTTTTAATCCAGACATCTTTATGACCTCAATTACATTAGGGTAAAAAAAAAAAAAATAAAGATATACAAATCTTATTTTTAAGTATATATTAATCATGGACTGGTGGAGATAGGAAATCCTTCAGTTTCTCCAATAGAAATATTGAGCATAATTTTACAGTGGGGCTTTATGTCTTCCTCTGAAATAGCTATTAATTACCACTGATGGATTATGCATTCCTATGAGTGAAGCTTCTCCCACCTGCAACTTGCATTTAGCTTACATAGACTTCAGATAGAAGGGATGAGGCTAAATCTCTCTATGAGCAACCCTAACAAAGCCCCTTGGACTGCAATAGTTTCAATCCAATAAATTTGTCTTTATTTTATTATTGTCTTTAAATATTTGTGCTTCATTGTTGTGAAGAGCCAGGTAGAGATCTGGCGTCACAAGTCTTAACTGGCAGAATTTCTGGTGGCAGAAATAAAGAACAGGCCTTTCCCTTCATGTAAGATTTTTTGAACATCATATAATTACACATCACTTAGTGAATGGTCACACAGGAGTCCCCACAGAATAGAAATGTTGTCACATTTTGAAACACAAAACCCTACATGAATATTCAGGATTTAAGCTGTGTAAGAAATGGCAGGGGTAGGTTTTTTCTTGTGGTACCGTTTTATGGTTTAAATTCAGGTAGATTACTAACTTGAACCATAGTGCTGACACAAAGAATCATAAATATAATCTTCCTCATCTCTTTCTTTGTCTTGTAAAATCAAGTACAAGAAAATTTATCTCCATGATGGCAACACTGTCTCTCAGTCTGCCCTCATATGAGAGCTGTTCTGTCCCTTGGATCATTTTTATGATAATTTTGTGGCCACTCTACTGCAGCATGGAGGGGCAGGATCACTTTTATCAGCCTGCTAGCCATGCTTCTTTTTGATGCAGTCAGGATCCAGTTAGCTTTCTGGGCTGCAAAGGCACATTGCTGGCTCACGTTCACTCTGCTATCCACCAGTACTCCTCAGCCCTTTTTCTGCAGGGCTGCACACAATCCTTTCATTCCCCAGCTTTTATTGGTAGAGAGGGTTGCCTCAACCCAGGTGCGAGACCCTGCACCCAGTTTTCTTGAACCTCATGAGGTTCTCCTGGGCCCACACAGGAGCCTATCTAGGTCTCTCTGGATGGCATCCTTGGGTATATTGACTACATGGCACAGCTTGGGGTTTCAAGGATGCTGAAAGAAAAAAAAAATCATTTATTTATTTTTATGAGACCTTTTTCAGTTGACATAAATAAATGCCCTGCTAATATTCAAACTGAATATATAGAGTTGCAATCAGATATTCAACTCAAAAATATGATGACGAAGTACAGGAAAAGTAAAATTTCAACAAAAATCTCTCATGAACACCTTGAGACCTCACTAAGAATTGCAACCACTGCCATCAAACCAGACTGGAGTGTTAGTTTCACAAAAACAAGGTCAAATATCCTACTAGTTTTATGTTTTTCTTCCCCTCTCTTCTTTTACCGTTTTAATAAAAATATTTAAAATATTTAAAATAAAAATTGTTACTTATTTTTCATGATATTTTATATTTTGCAAGGGCTATTTTGAAAGTAATGTTTCCTGTTTTATTATGTTGGCCCATAACATCAGAGGCAGTTATTTGTACAGCAATAGAGGTAGAACCTTCCAATCAGTATCCTGTTACATTTAGTTGCTATTGGAAAGATGGCAGCAGAGAGGCAATCTGATAAAATGATGTCTAACATGGAAGTGTATAGGGAGCACGGAGTCCTTGAATTCCTCCATGTAGAAAAAACTGCATTCATTGACATTCATCAGTACTTGCTGAATGCTGACAGATCAAACAGTGAATATGAACATGAGCATAGTGAGGTGGTGGGTGGTGCGTTTCAGCAGTGGTGACATTGGGTCACCTCTGCTGTTACAGACTGCTAAGAGTGTGGCATGCAAGTTCCTGTCCATCTATGGTGAAACTCTGTAGCTCATGGTGTTGGCTATGTTGAAAAACAGTGTTTTATAGCTGAGAATTTTCTCTATCAGTTATTGTGCTATTATGCTCTTTGTACCTGTTGTAGTTCTATGGAAATAAATAGGAGGAATGCAGCCCAGGCAAGCAAAAAGTTTGTACACGTATGTTCTAGATGAAGATTCCTAAAGTTCTGGCAAGAAACCGTGTATTGCAAATGCACCTCATAGTTTCCACAGGAGGTACAGTCATTCATGTAGCATTGATGGCCTCAAAATCTGACCCCATCCAATCAGATGAGAGACCAATAGCAGGGTAATCTTAGGTCAATATTTTTTTTACTTATTTTGAACAAAATTGAATGGTAACAGAAAAGGAAATTAGGTAGTTCAGATGACCATTGCAACTAGAAAAAGAATTTTAGTTGACTGAGGCTGATATGATAAAGCTCTTGAGGTTACAGAAGTTTTGCCTATCACCTAGGAGCTTAGAAAGTGTGAAAAAGGGGATAGGAGAGCAGGAAGAAAAAAGCATTTGAAAAAAAGTCGTTTAAATTAATGTAATCAAGGAACCACAACAGAACACAAGAAACAGCACAAAAACATACTCTTTTGGTTATGTGTGAGATTTGATCCTCTCACTTCAGTGTAGCTTCATTAGCTTGTTTTCTCTGTAGTAGGCAGTCAATTCAACTTTCTTTGGTAGTAAACTCTAATCTTAACTTATATACTATTATTTTTCCAAGTGTAATTGTAAGCTGAAGTTACTTACTGTAAGTATTCCTTCGGTTGCACAGTTTAAGGATCATCTGGTGAATGGACTGAAAGTAAGGCAAAGGACAGAGGCCTGCAGTGGGCATGACCTGCTACTCATCCATATCTCAGATTTTACCAGTGGCCTATTTTCCTCTGTAAACTTCCCAGGTCAACTTGAGAGAACTCCTGAGTTTTTACAATTAATACACAGAACTGATTATTTCCTGGCAATGATCTCATATCTAAGCTCCAGTTGGATTCATGCACTACATAGTCTGGCCTTGTGAAGTTCAGACCAGCAGTTTACACTGAACTGACTTTTTACAAGGCTAGATAGCTATAGGACAAGAGGAAATGGTTTTAAACTAAAGGAAGGGATATTAATATTAGATGTTGGGAAAGTTTTTTACCAATAGAGTGGTGACATTCTGGAACAGATGGCCCAGAGAGGTTGTGGATGAGAGATGTTAAAGGCCAGGACGGATGGGACTCTGGGTAATCTGGTCTAGAACGTGGTCTAGTGGCTGGCAACTCTGCCTATGGCGTGGGCTTTGGAACTTGATGACCCCTGATCTCCCTTCCAAGCCCAGCTATTCTATGATATGACTCCATATATACATAAGGAAGAAAAAGTGGTGAACTAAAAAAATCATGATTTTTTAAACTGTTAGAAAATAGCAACTTCCTGAGGTTTCTAGCCCTGCTGGCAGGATTAAGTATCTGAACTACTTAGATGAGAACAGGATAAAGTAATACAACATAGCATTTGCTACTGAGAGGATTAAGAGATTGTGTGCTTAGTAAGTTAACTTCTATCAATCTTTGTCTCAGAACTTCCTTTGTTTCATGTAAGTTCTAAGTGCTTAACTGAACCTGAAATCTAGTTAGTATGACACTTAGAACTGTAGAATGACAGAATCACCAAGGTTGGAAAAGACCTTCAAGACCATCCAGTCCAACTGTCTACCAGTATCACCCAGTAAACCATGTCTCTCAGTACAACATCTAAATGTTTATCGTATACCTCCAGGAACAGTGAATCCACCACATCCCTGGACAACCAATTCCGGTGCCTGACCATGCCTTCTGAGAAGACATTTTTCCTAATATCCAACCTGAACCTCCACTGGACAACATGAGGCCATTCCGTCTAGTCCTATTGCTATTTATGTGGAAGAAGAAGTTGACTCCACACCTCACCACAATATCCTTCCAGGCAGCTGAAGAAAGTGTTTAGGTTTTCTCTGAGTCTTCTCTTCTCTAGACTAAACAGTCCCAGTTCCCTGAGCTCCTCCGCATAACACTTGTGTTCCAGACCCCTCACCAATTTTGCTGCTCTTCACTGGGCATGCTCCAGGAACTCAGTGTCTTTCTTGTAGAGAAGGGCCCAAAACTGTACACAGTACTCAAGATGCAGCCTTGCTAGGGCTGTGTACAAGGTGATGATCGCCTACCTGCTCCTCCTGGCAGCACTGTTTCAGATACAAGTCAGGATGTCACTGGCTTTCTTGTCCACATGGACACCCTGCGTACTCATGTTTAGCTAAGTGTTGACCAAAACCCTCAGGTCCATTCTTTCTAAACAAGCCTTCCAGACACTTTACCACAGTGTTGCATGGCGCTGTTGTGGTCAAAGTGCAGGACTCAGCACTTGGTCTTGTTGAACTTCATCCCACTGGCCTCAGCTCAGCCATCTAGCCTACCCAGACCACTCTGTAGGGCCTTCCCACCTCCAGACAGACTGATTCTTTCTACCACCTTGGTGTCACCTGCAGACTTGCTGAGGATGCACTCAATCCCCTCATGCAGATCAGCAATAAAATTATTAAACAGGTCCCAGTATCAACCCCTGGGAAATACCACTCATGACCAATTGCAAGCTGGATTTTGCAAGCAGTTCTTTACCCACTGAAGAGTTTTGCCAGTCCAAACTATGAGCTGCCAGTTTCTCCAGGAGAATTTTGTGGGAGACAGTGGCTTTGCTCGAGTCTAGGTAGACGTCAATGAGCTTTCACTTGTCTATCAAGTAGATCACCTGGTCACATCAAAGGAGATGAGGTTGGTAAAGCAGGACCTGCCTTTCATGAACCTATGCTGACTGGGCCTGATCCCCTGGTTGTCCCACATGTTGTGTGATCTCACTTGAGATTATCTGTTCATAACCCCTCTTGGCACTAGGGTCAGGCTGACAGGCTTGTAGTTACCCAGATCCTTCTTACCACACTCCTTCAGGATGGGAGTCACACTGGCAAGCCTCCAATCCTCTGGAACCTCTCTGACTGACCAGAAACACTGATATATGTTGGAAAGCAACTTGGCAATCAACTCTGCCAGCTCCCCCAGCACCCTCAGGTGGATTCAGCCTTGATCCATGGACTAGTGACAGTCCAGGCGTAATACTAGGTCTCTAAACTTCTCCACCTGAATCATTGTGGTTTATCTGCTCTCCATCCCATTCCAGGCTTCTAGGTTAGGGGTGTAGATTACCCGGAAGATAAAAATTAACTTAAATGTTAATGAACAGCGACAATAAGTATATTCTTATGAGTAGACAAGTATAAGCAGCTGCTAAAAGGAACATTCCTGCCTTCCATGGTATCTTTGGCCACACTCAACAGACTTCAATTGCCTGCAGCACTGGCATTTGGGCATGGTACAGTTATTGCCCTGAGCAACAAGCTCATGATGCAAAAGATGCGGTTTGGAGCTGAGTAATTCCTCAAGAGCACGTTCACTTTCAATAAAGACAACAACCTTCCCTCATGAGTAGGATCCCACATTCCCTGGAACACACCATAGTATAGTACTAATGTTATGTATAAGAGAGATTAATACATCAAGAAACACAGTATCCTGGTGGCCTTTGTTAAGGTCACTCAAAACGCAGTGTTGCTGTGGGCGTCTCAGCTAGAAATCATATGTCCCTGTACAGACAAATTATTTTCCGTTTAACAAGATAATTGGTCTGAAAAGATGAAGCAGAAATTTAATTCCCACACATCAGATTTCCTTTTTCAAAACAGTATTTAAATAATAATAGTATTGTATTCATTTCAAAGTAAGGAAATTAAGATTAGTTCATAAAAACGTCTTCTTTAAAAAGTAATGTGTGCAGGTTAATATTGAATAGCAGACAATTGAGCACTGGTATTGCACTGTGCATCAAAAAAGGATAATTTGTATACTTCAGCAGCAATACCTGCCATCTTTACTGAATGAGGAAACAATATTACTGAATTTACTTTTGATCTCCAGTATGGTATGAAATCTCTGACACAGTAAGAGCAGACTAAATTGCTACACTACAACTCAGCTGTACCTTAACTTTATTTTGAAAAGTAATGACAAATTAATTCAGATTGGCCTGATATTTGAAGCTGAGACTTACAGAAGATTAGCTAGGAAAATGAGAAAATATTCATTTCATAACTTGCTGTTATTTCTGAATAATTTCTCTCTTACTATGTCTCCTTTGAAGTGAAATAATACATGTATATAAAAGAGCATAAAATGGCCATTGCAGTAAAAATCTTTGGAGCATGATTCTCCTTAAGCTAAATTTAACTGGGAATCTTCTGATGCTCACTGCATTGAAGTCTTTCTCGTTGGAAGCTATCCCATATTTTTCTTGGGGTAGGGGGAAAGAGAACAAAACAAAAAGGCTTTAATGTATCCACTGAAATATATCCATTAAATACAATTTTGAAAGAGACTAACAAGTGAAAAAAATGAACTGGAATACTTCAAAAATGCTTGCAAATCTTAGACTACATTGTCAGTCTTTATTTAAACAATCATGCAAACATTGTTCAATATCTGGAAAAATGCTTAACATCTAGAATACTACTGGAATCTGGTATGTATTGTCAGCAATTGCTTTAAGCTTGTTGTGTATTTATTATAAGATGACTGTGAGTATTAAATGAATAGATGGAATAATCTTAATTAGCAAGGAGGAACAGCCTGATTTAACCAAGCAGCTCTGTGCAAGCCAGCAATTTTAGAATTGTATAAAAGGTGTTAACAGAGTGATCTATTTTGCAAATCTCAGACAGACAGAAAGATAGATAGATAGATGATAGATAGATAGATAGATAGATAGATAGATAGATAGATAGATAGATAGATAGATGAACAAATAAATAAATAAATAAGTACTTGTGATATACTACTTTTAATGCAATTAAATGTATCAGATTATAGCCCTTAAGAAACTATTTAGGTTCTGGATTCTCAGGACAGCATTGCACAGTGCAGGTGATTCATAACCAGCTACAGAACATTTCCTCACAAAGACCAGCTCCCTTGCACCAGCCCTGGGTGCTGCGCTCCCTTGTCTCTGACAAAGGAGATGTGCTGATAAAAAACTCCGTGCAGGAGGAACATTGCTTTGTTCTCCACAGCATGATTAGAGTTTACTAAGTGGATTTTCACAGAGTTTGTCTGGAATCAAATCTGTGCTTAGAAATTTAAGCATCAAGAAGAAGCACAAACGGCTAAGAGAGAAACTTCCAGCTTTTTCTCTATCATAGCTGCACAACATACAAAATGGACAACACAGAAAATTTAGGTCAAACTCAAGTTTTCTAAGAATGTCAAAATTCCAATAAGTTTCTATAAACTTGTGAAAACCTACATTTGAACAAACAAACTTGAAGATTCTTTCCTTCACTGAGAGGCAGTACTAAATGTAACATTCCAAAATTAGTCTTAAATTTCTAGACCTGGTAAAAACTGGCTCATGACTTTATTTAGCAGGAATCACTGGTAATGGCTTCATTCTGTAATGCCACTTGAATAGGCATATCATATGTCCCTTTTGGAAGAAACAATTATGTACCAAGCTAATACATCTGAGACTGTGAGGTGGAATGAATGAAGCCTCTTGTGGGTTATACGCTGCATTATGCCATAATTCTAGTTAGTGCTGTAAGCTCCTGGCAGAGGAAGGCAGAAGTAGCAAATAAATACCTGCGTACCTAAACAATATGTTTCTGTTCTTAATAAAAATGATGAATATGAAAGCTATGATATGATTACTGAGTGGAATGAGAATAAGCGGAAATAGCAGTCAGCTAATTATTCTCAGAGGTGATGATGGAAAATCACCTCATGGTGAATGGAAAATGTCATTAATAGTAGTTAGATGTTCCAGCATTCTGAGGTGGTTACTCCTGCATGCTTCTGGTAATTCCTCTGAGTTAGCGTGCAAAAACAACTTACCTGTCTCAAAAACAAACAAACAAACAAACAAAACAAAACAAAAAAAAAGCAAACGAAACAAAAAAACAACAGCAAAAAACAGTTAGGAAGAAGAACAGAAATTGGACTGGATTCAGTGCAGGAATACCAGAAGAGACTGCATGAGCAGACAACTGCTTGAAAGGTCTGTTAAAACCATGAGGCAGCACAACTGCTTTTGCATGACTGGCACCAGAGCTAGCATATCTTGCCAGGTCTGAACTTAGATATACTCTTCGGTGTTTGTTTTCTGAGAGCATTACAGAGAAGGGTGTGAGACACCACAGTATCATGCATGACCTAATACAGAGCTTAAATTTAGTGCTCTGCTGGAGCTGGTATCTCTGTTAGACTCAAGCTGATTCTTGCAGAGCTACTGGAATATGTGGGCACTGAACAGCTCCTGCTGGGCCACAGTTAGCCATCTCTGAGCTGAAGGGGCAAGACTGCACAGAAAAATAGTCAACAAACTGCCGTGCATCTGAAGGTGGCCTCTGCAGAACCACAGAATGCTTTGAACTGGAAGATGATCCAGTCCCAACCCCTCTGTGATGGGCATGGCCAGGGGCACTTTCCAGAAAATCAGGCTGCCCAAAGCCCCGTCAAACCTGGCCATGAACACCTCTGGGGATGGGGAATCCACAGCTTCTCTGGGCAGCCTGTGCCAGTGCCTCACCACCCTCTGAATTAATAATTTCTTCTAAAGGCAATTTAGAATCAGCCAAGTGGCTTAACTCAGCTTTGCATCTGCTTAGTGCAAGTTCTGATTCAAAACATAGACCAAAGTTGCTGAAATAATAACTGTGCAAATTAGAGGAGGAGAGCGGTGTAGAGCCACTATGAGTTTTATTATCAATGAGAAGACTTCTAACTTGTAAACAAGACTCTGGACAGCCATGTGAAAACAGGAGAAGGAAAACAATAACTGTTTCAAGATGGAAACTGATAGATTTAGGGAAAGTATACAGATATCACACAAAGGTGATCCAGAATCAGAAATTTAGTACTCCTTTACATCTGCTACTCCAATGAATTTGTTGTCTATTGTTTCGGCACTGACTAATTGTAGGATTCAAAAAGGATTTATTTTCCCCTGTAGCTGTAAAGAGTACGCAAGGAATGGTTCTGCTACTCATACTGAACATTGCTTGGGTTCCTGGCTTGTTCATCTTGCCCACAAAGTCAGCAGTAAGCAGACTGCAGAATTCAGGCTTGTTTTGCTCCAGACCAGTTTAGCTGAGAGCTGTGTGACTGCAGTACTAGAAATGGCCTTCAATTTTTCCATGCCCTTCTTTTGGTCTTTTAAAGAGGCAAAACTTAATTTTGTGGAAGTATTGTGATATTTGAAGTTTCTGAAAGGTGGTAAACATTAAGCAGCTATCTCTCAAAGTGAATCTTTTCCAGTGAAATGTAATATGCTTTTGTGGAGGGAACAAGTTTCTATTATACTGTCACTCCAGACCTGAAATTCCTGTTGTCTTTTCTGTATTTTAAAGTAGTAGCTGATCTTTAGAAGGTTTTCAACATGGAGTAGTAGTGCTAATTCCTGTTGGCTGTATTTCCAAGAAGCCTAATTAGAAAATTCAAGTCTGTAGCTGGTAGGCTGTCTCCTGGCACATTTTCTCTTCCACCCGTTTGGAACTTGTGCCATGGAGAACTGCAGATACTGGATCCCTTTCAGTGAACATTAATTCCCTTAGTTCCCTAGTGAAGCCCAATAATTACTTAAATATATCTGCTGGTATAACACACGAACTGTAACATATCCTAGTGAATGGTAAATAGACAAAGCCAAAATACTTCTCAAACTGAAGTACTGTTAAGCAATCACGTGAACAGCACAGTATGATCAAATCACAGCATTTTAGTTTCTCATTAGAAAACAGATAATACAGCCATAATCAGAAAGCATCAAGAGTAGTTAGCTCTCTTTTTTTTTTTTTCTGAAAGGTGTAAAATGACATTGCTCAGCAAAACAACTTCTACCAGTGTTGTTGACACTTTTTTATTTAACGAGGAACCTCTTGTTTTCTGCAGCTGTGTCATAAATGAGTAACATTAATGTTTCACTTGGACTTTTCAAGGGTATGTAGTGTTATGTTTTCATTTCCTCTCAAGTTGGCACGGATTTTACGAAGTTATGGCTTTCCTTAAAGAATTTCCCTAGGTGTTTCACATAGGTTGTCTAAACACATTAGCACCTCATTAAGTTGTTTGAAAATTTAAACAGCATTTTGCTGTTTAAATGCTCAGTGGGATTAAAGGCACCATCACATCACAAAAGTGAGCTTTCCTTTCATGTAAATCTTCCACCTCCTACTCCCTCCCCATCCTCCATGGTTGCCTAAATTGCCTCACAGTTTAATTCAGGGTGAAATGACTTTCTGTCTCTGAACAAAAAATAAATCCGAAAACTAAAGCCGATTTAAAAGATTTCGACTGGAAAAGGACCCTACCAACTTTTCCCCATTAGAAGATACAGGCGTAAAGTGCATGAGATTTACTTCCCTCGGCCATGTCAATGCGAAATATCTCTGAAAACATTTTCCCCGATAACCCTCAGTGGATTTCCAAAACCCAAATTCCCCGTAGCTCTGAAACACAAATTCAGGCTAATCCAATTAGGCTAATGACTTGCCCACCACCATGCAAGAAACCTGGGACAATCTCCCCGTACTTTTCCTGCCTCCCAGAAATGCACTTTCTTCTTTTTATCAGGCTGGCTCTCAACAGCTAGAAGTTTCAACTTTCATTTTATTGAAGGGAAAGAGTCTTTAAACAACCAGTCGAGCGTGCCGTGCATCTGAGAAGACGTTTACAATGAAACAGATTTTGTCTGTGAAGGAGCAAAGCATACTTATATTTCAGTTTACCGGCGAATATTGTCGTATCTGTCTCAAAAGTGTTAAGTCTTCGTTCAGTAAGATACAAGTAATGTTGGTAAGGTCAGCTAACGCAACAGAAAGGCAGGGGTAATGATCGGCTCTGCTTATCCAGACTTACCCTACATCTGTGTGCCTTGATTATTTAAAGATTGACAGTTCAGAGGCAGAGAAATGGAGCCTCGTCCCTTCACAAAAAGGAACTGGCCGAAATCCATCAAAATATTGTGAAGTTACGAACTCAGCCTTATTTTTAAGTGCTGACTGAGAGAAGATGAGGAAACCTAAGTGCATGCAAGCCAGGCTCTGTGATACTCATCTTAAGTTTGATTAAGTTCGAATCTGGCAAAATCATACTGTTAAGCAATCACTTGGCTTCCTGAGTTTTCTGAGCTTGCATGGCACAATTACAGACCAGGGAAATATTCTCATATCGTTAAAAATACTGAGCCTCAGGACTGTGGAAAGCCTGCAATGTAAGTCCAAGGACTTTCTTTTTATCATTAGTGGACAAAGTCTGTCAATCGCACTAATTTTTTTTTCTTTTTTTCTTGAAGTGACAAGTGTTTCCCAGGTGAATGTTTGTTTTTACGTACTAGTTATTAACAGATTTGTTTACGATATGTCAATCTGTTTTGGTTTTTTTTTTTTTTTTGTAATGTTCAAGATCGTTCCCAAAGATATTTTTCTCATTTCACTTTCAGCCTCAGCATTTCCCCTTCCTATCAGAAAGAACTGCAATACAATTTGTTGTTGTTGTTTCTTCACAGGATAGTGACTTCAATAGCGTGTTGCACTGTAATTTCCGCCTCGGTCGCCCCGGGGAGGGAGGCTGGGCAGTGTCGTGTTTCTGCGTGGATGGACACGCGGAGCCGCGCACTGGCGCGGAGCCCCCGACGACAGGCGACCGCAGCGGGACACTGGGGCGATGGCATGAATCATCACGAATGGGACTTTCATTGCTATTGCGCTCGTAAGCGGCTGAGTGGGAGCTTTGCTCGGCACTGGATTCTAAAGCAAACCCTCCAGAGACACCATGCAATACTGCTGTCTACCCTCTCACCCCGCATCTGCAGGCGGGCTCAGCGGCAAGGTTGCTGTTGCTCCCCGGGTAACCCCAGAAGCATAGTGCCGGCAGCGGGCCCGTAGGGGGCTAGAATGCAGTCCTACACGGAGTCTAGGGTGTTGCCCCTCAAAAAGTGCAGGTGGACCCGCTGCCGGAATAGTCCAGCAGAGCCGCCCGAGGACGTCGTGCCCTGGGGCCGCCGCCGCCCGCCTGCAGATGGCGATAAGAGCCTCCGAGGCGCCCCGGCACCCCCAAGTCAGCGGGCAGAGCTGGGTACTCAGTGCCCCCACCCCCGGCCGGCTGTACCTGGACACAGGGAGACCCACGCCTGGCATGCTATGTGCCGGCAACCGGTGCCGGTCCCGAGGGGAAGCCTCGAGTCCCCACTGCCCGGGGCGGTACTGCCGGGACGGGATTTGGAGGCAGATGCCGGGGGGGCGTGGTGGGTTTCTCTGCTATTCTCTCCTCTGGGAGAGGGCGCTGGTAAACGCGGACAGCCCGCCTGCCTGGGCTGCCGGCAGCTCCGAGGACCGATGATGCCCAGGGAGACCCCCCCCACCCCCACGCGAAAGGGCGGGATGGAGGGGGGGGACGGAAGGGGAGGGGAAGGAGAGAGGGAGGGAGAAAGCAAGGGGAGAGAGGAGAGGCAGAGAAGGAAGGAGCGGCGCGTGGAAGCGGCGCGGGAGATCGGCGGAGCGAGGGCAGCAGCACAGCGAGCAGCAGCGGCGGCGAACGGCCCCCTCCCCCCCCGGGGCTGCGCGCTGGGCAAAGGCAGCGAGGATGGGCGGGCGCGGGGCGGCTCCGCCAGCCGCCGTCCTCAGAGCCTCGGCCGCCTCCCGCCGCGCTATATAGGAGTGGGAGGGGTGGCGTGGGGGGGAGGGGGGACCCGGCGTGGCCAAAGCGCACGGGGCAGCAATGCCTCCTGCCAGGGGAGCGCACAAGTGACCGTCGTCTCTTCCCATGCCCGTCTCCTGAAGCGACCCCCCCCCCCCCCCCGCCCCGGCATGGATGTGGCCAACAACACTACCTCCCCAGAACGCTCCCCCGAGGGGGCAGGTAGTCCCGGCCTCGACGAGGTGACTCTGGGCTACCAGCTACTCACCTCCCTGCTCCTGGGCACGCTCATCCTGTGCGCCGTGAGCGGCAACGCCTGCGTGATCGCGGCCATCGCCCTGGAGCGCTCCCTGCAAACCGTGGCCAACTATCTCATCGGCTCGCTGGCCGTCACCGACCTCATGGTGTCCGTGCTGGTGCTGCCCATGGCGGCCCTCTACCAGGTGCTGAACAAGTGGACGCTGGGGCAGGTCACCTGCGATATCTTCATCTCGCTGGACGTGCTCTGCTGCACCTCTTCCATCCTGCACCTGTGCGCTATCGCCTTGGACAGGTACTGGGCCATCACGGACCCCATCGACTATGTCAACAAGCGGACTCCCCGCCGGGCCGCCGTGCTCATCAGCCTGACCTGGCTCATCGGCTTCTTGATATCCATCCCGCCCATGCTGGGCTGGAGGACGCCCGAGGACCGCTCAAACCCCGACGCCTGCACCATCAGCAAGGACCACGGGTACACCATCTACTCCACCTTCGGCGCCTTCTACATCCCGCTACTCCTCATGCTGGTGCTCTACGGCCGCATCTTCAAGGCGGCCCGCTTCAGGATCCGCAAGACAGTCAAGAAGGCGGAGAAGAAGAAAATCGCCGACACCTGCCTCACTCTCTCTCCGGCCGCCCTGCAGAAGAAAAGCAACGGGGAGCCCGGCAAGGGCTGGCGGCGGACTGCGGAGCCCCGGACCGGCGCCTGTGTCAACGGCGCGGTGCGACAGGGCGAGGACGGGGCGGCCCTGGAGGTCATCGAGGTCCAGCGCTGCAGCAGCTCCTCCAAGACTCACCTGCCGCTGCCCAGCGAAGCGTGCGGCTCCCCGCAGCCCCCCTCCTTCGAGAGACGCAACGAGAAGAACACGGAGGCCAAGCGGAGGATGGCTCTGTCCCGGGAGAGGAAGACTGTCAAGACCCTGGGCATCATTATGGGCACCTTCATCCTCTGCTGGCTGCCGTTCTTCATCGTGGCGTTGGTCCTGCCCTTTTGTGACAGTAAGTGCTACATGCCCGAGTGGCTGGGGGCAGTCATCAACTGGCTGGGCTACTCCAACTCCCTCCTTAACCCCATCATCTATGCCTATTTCAACAAAGACTTCCAAAGTGCATTTAAGAAAATTATCAAGTGCAAATTTTGCCGGCAGTGAAACCCCGCCGCTCCGGGACGGGGCTCCCGCCGCTGCACCATCCCGCCCGCCCCTCCGCCGCAGCGTGCCCCCAGCCCAGGCCCCCTTCCAGCGGGGCACCGGGCTCCCCTCTTCGCTCGCTCCCCGCCGGCCGGACGCGCCCCGCGGGCAGAGCGGCGCGGAGCTCCGCCGGAGCAGCTGGCCGCCCCCGCCTCTCCTCGCCGGGGCTGCGCTGCCGCCTCCCGCCTCCTCCGTCATCCAGGGCAGACGTCGGGTTTGCAGGTCGGTCGTTGGTTGTGCTCGCTGTAAACCGCGCCGTCTGCCCGAGTAGCAGCGGTAAAAATAAACCACCCTATGCAGAAAACCGCCGCGTTGGGGATATTTCTTGGATTTCAGAGGAGGCGGCGGGGGGGCCCCGAACCCGCCCCCCGCTCCGGCGCTGTAAGTATGGGGACGGACGGCGGCTCTCCGAGGGGCCTTGGGCCGGGAACCGCCGAGCGGAATTTACAGGGAGAAAGCGCGGCCGCGGTGTGTTAACCTCGTCAGGTACTTTCAGCGCCATTCCCTCTGCCTTACGTGTGTGTAGCAGCTCTCCTGCTCTGTTCGGACCTGCCACTTCATCGGGCTTCCCTTGTTACGCGGCGGGGAGGGAAGGGCAGTTACCCACGCATTATATGGAGATATGTACTATTTTTGAAATGCCTTTGAAAAACTGGGCTCCGCGCGGCCGTCCGTGAGCTCACCGCAGGAAGATGGAGCAGCCGCGGAGTGGCGGTTCTTTTGGGTCTGGTCTCTTCTGGAGCCGATTGATCGTTTCTTGGGAGACGCTGCGGTCGCACGTGTTGGCGGGGGAATAAACAAACAGAACACAACAGAACGAACCAAGCCGATCAACCAAAACATTGCCATGTGCTCCGGGCAGCAGGGGAGGGGCTGGGAGCATCCCGGCGACGGCCGCAGGTGGCGAACGCGAAATCACCCTGGAAAGGAGTAGCTCTCTCCCCATGGCCAGTCCCGGCCGGAGTGAGAGCTACAAGCTGCCAAAATCAGAGCCGCAGCCAAAAGAAGTCGGTGCCACCGCGATGCCAAGAGCAGGGGCAGCCGGCTGAGGTGAGCCCCGACCCGGCTTCTCCCCGCTCCGCTAACCCCCACAGAAGGTGCCAGCCTGCCGGTAACCCCCGCTGCTTCGGCCCGGGCTGCTCCCGGTCCGCGTCCCGCCCGGGGTGGTGGCAGGACAGCCCCGTCCCGCCCCGCCGTGTCCCGCCGCCGTGTCCCGGCCTTCCCAGGGGCACGGCCGGCAGCTCTCGGGCCGGTCCAGGCGGCTCCGAGCCCTGCGCGCACCGCTGCCAAGGACCGCCTGAACGGAATGCTTGACCAAATATATATATAGATATCTTCCTGTTTAGTTCGGTGTAATCTATGTTAACTGTAGGTAAAAGGGAATGTTCCATCTGCGCGTCACGTGAATGTAAGTGTCCACTCGTTTCCGAACTTTAGCCGCTTACATTAAATGGCAATAGCGCTCTTAACAGCCTCAGAGATACACTGACTTTCTGAAAATCTCATTTGACCTCATTTTCGCAATTAAAGTGATCTTTGATCTTATGTCCTCTTTTGATCACTCCTATACACGCGCGTTCCGGGCGTTCTCTAAGTGCCAGTGGCGATCGGCGACCTACGCTTCTGCGGATCCCCGACGTGGGGCCGAGGGCTGAGGCTCTCCGGGGCCTCCGGGAACCGGGGCTGAGAGGGGTCGGCAGGACGGCATCGGGGCTCGATCCTCCGTCGAGCCCCGTCACCTTTTAGCCACGTTTTGCACCTTTTATTTCACACCTCCCCAGAAACCTGGTCTGGAAAAGCGTACCCGCTGCTTAGCATGCCTCCTTGCCCCCACATCCTCGGGCATGGCTCCGGGCCGGGGGCTGCCGCCGAGAGCTCGCCCGGAGCGCGTCAGGCTGTCCTTTGGAGCCTTACCCGTCGGACTGGGGCGGCCGGGAGAGGGATGGGGAACTGCCGGATGGGAGCGCAGATTGCTTGGTCTCGCACAGGGGTGCGATGAGCTGGGAGTCAGGCAGCGGGACCCCTACCCGCTGCTGCCCGGCCTCACTGCGCGGAACAATCACCGCCCGATTTCAGCGTGGACAGCACTCCTCGAGCAGCTCTCAATCGGGGTGCTCGCATTTCTGTAACGGGGGTGAAAGAGCTCTCTTTCAGAGATGGGGTGTTTTGTCTCCGGACTGCGGTTTTCACATTCCCGATTTGATTTCTATTGAGAGTAAAACAACAGAACAAAACAACCAAAGAGGGGATTTAGAGTTTTTAAAAGGAGACATCAATTCAGTGTCGAATCAATATTTGTGTTTGGTTGTACTATTGGATTTGCTCCCCTAACGAGCAGCCTCCTTCCAGTTCTGAAAACTTCATTTTGGTTTTAAAAGGCCCATGGAAAGTCAAGCAACGAACAACTAGACACACAAATAATTAGAAGAAAAGGTTTCGTTTTTCAAACAGAGCTGCAGAAAATTGAGTTTTAACTACTTGAGTCAATCGCCGATCCCAAGGACGGGCATACATGCGTTACTGTTTTCTTCCCTTTAGACTGTTGCGAGATTAGAAGAAAGTTTCATAACTTTGAGCTTCCTCTGGTCTGTGGCTCTACTCCACTCCGTTGCTGAATTGATCTGGGTCTATGTCTGAGGTACTGACACAAATCTCTTAAGCACACTTAGATTAACCACCTGCAGTTATTGTTGGGGCTGGTGTGGGAATAGGATGAGAGAAAGATGTGCTGGAGTGATCTAAGTTGTAACACACTACCAAAAAAAAGGGCTTTGTGACCATTACAGGTACATCTATTTAAACAGAAAATTTCCCCATGGCATATGTGACTCTCCACTTTCCCCCCACACTCCCATGCTGGCAAAACATACTACAGATCCACTAAAAACGACAGTTAAATCCCCTAAACAAATCCTCCCCACCATCATTGTAGTTGAGAAACTCCTTTTCAAAATCGACAGTTTCTAACTTTGCTCAGGGCAGCATTATGAATCTTACATTACAACACATCATCACAAATGCAGTCCTCAGATAGAGGTAGAAAAGAACACTGCAAGAGAGTTTCGTTTTCATGGTTGCTCAGAGAAATGTTTTTAATAGTATAGGTGAGGATTACCCTTTCAAATATGCCTGGAGAAAATCCTAACTGGCTATTGTGGGAACTATCCCTGGGGTCTCTGAGAAAGCTAGAAATCATTGCACCTCTCATACTTTCAAAACTGCTCACTGTGAGCACTGCATCTCCCAGGTGGCTGGATTGCAGGTCAGGATGCTGCTGGGTGTATGTTGCTGTGAGCCTCACCTTATCTTGCTGCCTATGGTTGCGATCTTGTCCTCTCAGAGAAGTCAGTGTGGCTTCCAGCTACATATAGAGGCAACTCAGCAAGATGAGATTCCTTCTGTTAGGCTAGAAACAAAAAAATCTGGTGCACAAATCTTTCTTTTCTAGAATGTAGCCAGAACTATTTGACTTAATGAGGTGGCTTCTTGAATTGGGCAGTGGGTGATAGATGTGCTGATGTTTTCCTACCTCTTTCAATTAAGAGAAAAGGAAAATGCTCAGACAAGCAGGGGACCAGAGCCTCAACCCTTAAAAACACTCACAAGTGGCCACAAATCCCAGCCTTGCTGATGTCTGTGCCAAGATGGTTTGGCAGGCTGTCAGCATTGTCCTGCAGAATGTAGATGAGGGACAGCAAACAGATGGATTATAAAATATTTTAAAAATTACTAAACCAAACAAAATTTGGTAGGACTAAAGAAAAATGAGAAAAAGGCACATGACTGTCCAGGTGGTTCTCCCAGGCTTCACAGACTTGCTGAAAAAGGTGAATGTCTTAAAAAGGAAAAAAAAAATAAAATCCTTCAAGCAGGTAAACAAACAAATAGAGAAATGAAAAAGACACAGGGGTCCTGTAATGACAATGCTGGTAAGCACAAGCAGAGGTCAGTATCTGGTCCTACTGTAATAACATTTTATTGTTTGCACTAAACAGTACTTGGAATCTATGTTACTATTAGACAGAATCAATATAATTGTTGCTAATCGACTTTCACGTTTCAGAGCTATTTACGCACATTTCTGCTGGTCTGTAATGTACTCACAGAAGAAATGAGATGATATAAGCAAAAGGTGTTTTTTTTTTTTTCTTTTTTTCTTTTTTTTTTTTTTTTCTGCAGTCTATTTTAAATTGCACCTTGTTCCTCTTTCTTTGCATTCCCCTGTGGTGGGATTGGTAGCTGGACTGCAGGGCTGATTTGAAGGAATCTCATACAGTACAGATGATGCCATCTCTAGGGAGTCTTTGACATGTGATCTTTTAACTGAAATCCAAAGACACCTTCCGGCTTGGTAGGACAGAGCAGGATTATGCTGTAATCTTTTGTTCGAGTGTTTCAGAAGGAAAATATTATTTTTCAATTTGGTACCTAAGTGGCTGGTTATGATTTTGAATTATTCAATGACAGAGGAAAACACATATAACGGTTTTCTTTTTGAGCTGCTGTGGTCCAAACACAGGACTTATGAACCAAAGTGGGTTGTGAAATAGTTGGGAAGCCATTAAATCTGACACATAAGCATTATGCCTTTGAAGTAAAAATCTCACTGGACATTCATTTCTAAATGGGCTTTGAAGGAGTGCTGCCAGGTGAAACGAAGTGGGTTTGCATCTGAAAACAGACACAGGAGCCGTCAGACATAGCACCTTGGTGACAATCAGAGGTGTTGGTTGGACTTGGGTTTGGGTAGGTGCTTGTTGCCAAGACACCAATCGCAGGCAGAAGTTGTGGAAAAGTTACATCTGGTGGAGGTGAAAGGGCAGGCTGGGTGTTGTGGCCGTTTGATCTCCATTACCTTCCAGCCTCCCTCTTCAGTTGCACATCTATGGTGGATAAGATAGGTAATTCACACTGAATTGTGTAGGTGAAGGCCCTGGGGGAATGCTGCAAGTGGCAGCCTTGGGGCCTGCCCTGGGGAGTTTTTCTGCACTTACAGTGTCTGGAACACCAGAAAGAACAAGTCAATGAAAGAGAACATTCATGACAGAGTTATCTTAGTCTGCTTTGGAGAGGAGGCTTGACACTGAGAACAGTGTCAGTATGTTCTGTTTCTGATGTGGAAACAACTACTCTCCTCACAGAGAGATTATTGAACGCTTCAGGTTAGGCCATGGCTGACCCAAAGAGGGTTCGGTCCAGTCAACATACCAGTTGAAAAGTGCTTTTGGCAAACTTCAGTCTTTGCCTTTTTTGGATCTAGTCCTAAGAGCTGCTGCTAGCTTTGCTCAAGTCAATGAAAGAGTCTTCTTCACCTCCGCCTGTCACGCCTTCATGGGCTCTCTCCCTTTTTCTGTCTCTAAACGGGGATTTATCTCTGTTGAAAACAGTCTTGACTATCTGAGCTTGCTGAGGCACCTGTGGCTCTGGCTGAGAAGACCTGAAAACTGCTTTTGTGCTGTCAAGAGAGTTAACACAAGCAGCACAGTAGCACAGTTATGGTTTGGGCTTGACTCACTACTGTGGATGTCTGTGGGTGTGCAAAGTTTGTAGACCAGCTTTTTCTTTCACTTTAAGAGGGGAAATGATCTCTAACAAGTAAGCAAAACCTACTTACACGTAAAGCGGATACACTTATTGTCCTTTTTGACAGGAATTGCTGTCAGGATATAAAGCTAAGTTCTCTAATATCCTATGTGTCTTTGTTCCTGTGATGTGCATCTGTTACATGGCAACATATTTGGTTGTAACACTAGAAACTCTCACAATTAGAACTCTTTTTGCAAAGACTAATACCCTGTTTTAACCATCTTACATCCAGAAAAAAAGATATCTAGAGAGCAGGTGAACAAACAAGCAAACAAAAAGCAGGCAACACACTGGATGAAATCCATTCCTTGAAGAATATTGCTGTCTCCCAAGGAATTGCAGAAGGCATGAATTTAGTATATCTTTATTATACCTTAAGCCAGCAGTTATGCTACCTTATTTTGTTGCAGTTCAATGCACACAAATTCAATCAAAACACCGTACAGGTCAAAGGGGTTATTTTCCCCATTGTATTTCAATTAATGGCACCTATTGCGAGCAGCCTTGAGCTAGTTGCCTGAAAGTGCCATTTTCAGCAACCCTCATAATTCGTTTCCTCCCATTTCTACCAATGCTGAAAATTGTGGCATAGCAGTTCTTCAGTGTTTCAAAATTACTGCAATGAAATTACTGTGATATCTGTATTTGAAACTTCGTGGTCTTCTTCAATTCCATTAGACACACAAAATAATCAGATTTACACCAATTCTTGTTAAATTCTCACTGGTTTCAGTAAGAGAAGTGAAGGGCAACAAGCAGTCTCTGTCTTTCCAGTAACATTGTTGTAGTTGTGGCGTTTTTGTAGACAAGGGCAAAACAAATATTACCCTCTGAAAGTTAAGTAAATGGTTGTGAGATGTTTTTGAGAATGTTATAAGGCTAAGATCACTACAATGGCACGTGATACACTGCAAAGGCTTGTATAAATAATTTTAAAAGGCTATTCACATTATTAAAATTAGATAACATTTTGTCTTCCTTTAATTTAATCATCACCTTCATGAGCTAGTTTATGGTGAAAAGTGTTTCAAGCATTACAAAGCAGCAGCAGTGTTTAGTGATTTATAAAACAGTCAACTATGCCCTGTAATACAATGCTAATATTGACATAATGAAATTATATGAAAATAACCACAAAAGTCATTAGCCACAATCAGAACTGAAATAAGATACTGATGCTTTAGAAATTTATGTATTTTTTTTTTCATTAAAGATATCTAGTGTTTTATACTAAAGTGATGTTTTGGCTTAACTGCTTCCACTTCTACTGTCCAAGCAGAAGAATTTTGGGGGCAGTGGTGCTATTTAACAGAGGGGAGTGCTTCTGGATGTGCCCTACCACCCTCCCACCTTCACAAAAAGAGCAAGGTCTCAACTGTTGCCTTTCGAGGAATATCACCCTATGCATGGGGATCTGAATCAGTGACTTGCTTTCAGAGCTCAACTTCTTGCACAGTTCCAGCTAACAGCAAGATATTGCTGATTTTACCACTGCTAAGCATTAGTGCTGTGATGCTGTTCTCAGAAAGCTGCATCGCTCTCATTGTAAAGAAGGAGATACACATACCTGGTCATGTAATCACTATCATAAGTAGTAGTATTTATGAAAAGCATGTGAAGAATGTTATTGGAGTAGAATTCTTTTGTATATGTAAAAAAAAGAATGTAAATGTTTTTCTCAAGTTTTTTTTTATTGCAACCTCACAGTCAGTCTAGTATTGTCCCATGACACATTACGAGGTTGTTGAAGATATTGGTGATAATTTGTTTAGAGAGAAAAATAGCAGTGGATTACGGAGCAATCAGAAATGTCCCTGCATGGCAACAAGCAGAGAACTTCAATAGCTTTCAGGTATATTACATAGATACCTTATGATTTCACTCTAATACTGAAATTCCTAATCGTGACTCAACTCTCTAGGTGGAATTTTCAGTAGCCACATTTATTAAAATAGAGAAGGAAAAAAGGGATAGTGACATAATATACCCTGGAATGAGAAACAGTTATGTTTCATTCTGAGAACTTCCTTCGGATTTTGACAAGTAAAAGAACGTTTCATTGCATGGAAAATCTTCTTGTTTACTGAGCAATTGAATTTATCCTTTTTTTTCCTTGGTGGATTTTAGGATTTACTGTGTGCAGAATATTAGTAACAGTAGTAGTAATGTGAAATAGTGTAATGCAGATTAGATTATGAAAGACAGCAAAATAATTCACATATGTAATCTCCAGTAGAAGTCTTTACAACCATAACAAATATTTTCTTTTTCTTTTTTTCTTTTGTTTTCATTTAAGAATTTGTAAAATTTGCTTGTAGAGTTTTACCATTTTAGTCTCATGTTACAGAGTAGCCTGGTAAATCTACAATCCTAAAGCCATTTTAGTGTGTATGATTAATGTGATTATTATTCTGGAATGCTACTGCTTTTTGGCATCACTTGCAGCTTATGAGTAGGGACAGTAGCTGCTGTAATGAAAACATGTCAGCAAGATTGTAGAGTGAATCCATACCACATGCTGCTTATTGTAAACTTGATTTGTATCTTCTGGTAGTCATTCCCCAGGAAAATTTGTACAGGCATCTCCAACAGCTGTAACTTTGTGTTTTTTGTTTTACACTCCCAAAGAGTTCACTTGACTAATTTAAAGAGTCTACATTCAAAACAGAACAGTGTGGGTTCCTCCCAGAGTGTTGCAAATGTTTTATCATTATACTCATCACTGTTGTATCCTGGGCCAGAGTGACCAGCTCTGGAGCTCAAGGGCCCTGATGACAGCACAGTTAGCTGTCATTATCCTGAAAAGTCAGTTTCTAATTAACCTAGAATATAAGCATAGATATGACAACTGGACCTTTGGCACTGAAGTCTACAAAGATCGATATTAGTGTATACCTGCTGTGTGCCACTGAATGGAAGAGGAAGGGAAAAAAAAAACAAACACGTCTTCTCTCTTGTAAGATCATCCCTCTTTTCCTAAAGAGGCAAGGAAAGAAGAAGGATCAAGGAAGCTTGAATTCAAATCTAAAATGAGCTGCTTTTGTTATATGGTGATATTATAATATGGAATTACAAAAACAAACAAAAAAAAAATCCATCAGTTTTGTTGAAAAAGCTATTTGCATTGCTAAAAGAATCAGGTATGTCTAATCAACGTTTTACTTCATCACGAGCATGGTAGCACTTTTGATGCAAAGTTAGTTTGTGCTGTGGGACTGACTGAAGGAAGTCAGAAGCACGAGAGACCTGCAGCAATTCCAGTGAAAAATTCTTTGTCTTGAGCTTGTGTGAAAGACTAGAAGAGTGACAAATTTAGCATTGCTGCAGAAGCTTCTAGCTAAGTGAATCCATGCTTGCACTCAGGATCACTTAGCACAGCAAGCAAATCATAGATCAGTAATCCAACCATCAGCCCATCACCACTAAACCATGTTCATCAGTACCACATCTACGTGTTTCTTAAACCTCGGGGGATAGTGACTCTACCACCTCACTGGCAGCATGCTCCAATGCCTCACAACTCTTTCCAAGAAGACAGTTTTCATTATATCCAACCTGAATCTGTTCAATTCTTTGACATCAGTCATGGTCAGGTCTTTCCATGCAGCCTGCTTCCTTTCCTTCCATCAAAATAGGAAAACTGATGAATTGGTGGCAATCACAATTCTTCCCATTTTCCTCTTCCTCTTTCTATTTTTTCTTTACAATATATACAAGGGCATAAAGAAGGAATGCAGGAGATAATAAACACTTAATCCCTGTCCCCAGCCAGATGAAATTTTAATACAAATTGAATTGCAGCAGGATGAAATTAAAATGTTAAGGCTGGGATGTAGTCAGCCTCTGGAATAAGGAATGATGAGGAGGTGAAGGGAATTACCCTCTTGCACTCATTGCTAGCATGGAGTGAAGTAAGCACCAGTTATCAAACATATCATTCCTGCTGACTTTTTTTTTAGATTAGGCAGAATCAATTTTTCAAAAACTCTTTGATGGTGTCTTTCTTCCATTGGTATTACATGGTAAAAAGATAACAGTGAAAATCACAGGATCACAGAATCACAAAATTGTAGGGGTTAGAAGGGACCTTTAGAGATCATTGAGTCCAACAACCCTGCAAAGCAGACCCCATATAGCAGGTGGCACAGGTTGACATCCAGGCAGGTCTTGAACATCTCCAGAGAAGGAGACTCCACAACCTCTCTGGGCAGCCTGTGCCAGTGCTCTGTCACTCTCACTGGAATGAAGTTCCTTTGCATATTGGTGAAGAACTTCCTATGCTTAAGTTTATGTCCATTTCCATAATGAGTAAATTAATTACAGCATGACTTAACAGTGATGCCTCAGACACAGAGACTGTGGCTCAGTGTACTTGTAGATACACATATCTGCATACTGGAATTTTTAGTGGGAATTTTCAGGGGACAAGATGGAGGACGACACACTGGTTAAAAATGCACCAAATCCTTTCCCCAGAGCACACCATTTCACCCAAACATTTGTAGTATAGCCAATGTGAGTAGATGAAGGTTTAAAACACCAAGAGGAAAGCTGCTTGTATTCTGTTGCTAAATCCTACGACAGGAATTATTCATATACACTACCCAGTACATTCCTTTGTGCAAGAAAGAGTAACACCTTTAAGTTCCAAATAAAGACCAAGTGCTGGGCTATCTGCTTGCACTGGACCTAGAGCCTGCTGTTTGGTAACGTCAGTTTTGCACGTTAGTTTTTATCAGCAGACTGAGGTTACTTCTTTATTATATTTTGGTGAAAAGGAAGCCTTTGTAAAACCATATACATGTGCATTTCAGCTTAGAGTGCATGGCCACCATTACAGATATTCATGCTTGAGTTCTCTGCAGCTGTGGTGTCCTGCAGGATGGAATGCATCCTTTGGAGACAAATGGTTTGTTATCTGGAGCTGGACCCGGTTAGTCTTTTCCACTTATTGCAGTTCGGATGAGGGCTTATGACTACAATACTTGGCAGAAAGACAGTCAAATCACATTAACTCAAGTGAGTTCAATATAAGGTTGGCTGGACTGCATGACTAGCTGTATGCCAGCAGACATGGACTGTATGATGAATGTGATATGCTGCCCAGCAATGAAGTCTCACATTTTCATTACAAACCTCCAGTAACTGTGAACAGCGGAAGTCAGAACCTGAATTTCAGGGAGAACTCTGAAAAGGATACAGCCAAGAGGCTTACTTTCCACCAGGATAGCAGGTGAATCATTTAGAAGATTTAATTTTAAAGATCTATGTTCCTCAGTTTTAATTCTTGGTGGAGCTGATTTACAGTTTGACAAAGCTCACTTACGTAGGATTTGTGTACCCAGGGGACATTTCCAAACTGAAAATGTCCACTTTTATTTATAAGAGTTGAACAGAGCACAGATATCTTCACTTGAATCTTTGGGGATGAAGGAGTAGTTTCCAGGGTAAGAGGTTATCGAGCCTAAATATCTGGTGTACTTCCTTTCTTTCTTTGCACCTTTATACACAGCTAGAAGTGAAGTCATCAGTGTTACTGGGAACAAAAGTTTGAAACATTCACCGTGAATGAATTATTGAGGTGTTTTTTTGTTTGTTTGTTTTTTGTTTTTTCCTTTCCCTTCTCACAAGCTATTCATCAAAATGATGTGTGCCATTTTTGTGTCCACCTCTTCCTGGTGTCACAGTATTTCCACTGGCTTTGGAAAGCCATCTTGGGCATTTTCTATTAAACATTCAACAAACACATTCTGTCTCTGTGTGTTGGTGAGCAGTGATGTTGCCCATCTCCCATTCTTCATCCGTGAGTATGACTGATTGCAAAGGGTCAGCTCAGGGACTAGAGGACAAAGAAACAGGAGCAATTGACAGACAGTGGAGAAGCGGCAGCAACATATAGGTGTCTGTGGATGATGATGTTTTTTCCTCAGGTGTGTTGTCCACTCCTGTGTGAGGAATTGTACTTCCCCAGACAGTCACACACAGGTCACAATGACAGAGATATTCACATATATGAATTAATATGGGTATCTGGTGCAAGTTAGCGACAGCTTAGAGTAGGCCTAGTAAAATATATTTTTGCAGAATTAAATCAGCTCTGTTTCAAACGACTCCTTATTTATATTAAATCTCTCTGCATGCTAAAAATGGATGTTGAATTTCTGTATGATCAGAACTAAAAGAAAAAAAATGGTGGAGTTGGTAATTTTTAATCACTGTTTATATTTATATAGTCTATACATCTCTGATGCCTTTATTCATGTTATGTTGAACAAACTGTTAATGATTTCACTTAATCAAATGCAGATCTTTGTACTATTAGTACCCTTAAACAAGCAAATATTTATTTTAATGTAGTTTCTTTTCCTGTTGGTGAGGGGTGGTGGGTTACACTGTGAAATATGTAAGGGCTCTCAAAATGCAAGTAAAACAACTGCTACCACTGGTATAAATTTGTACAAACTTTGTCTGACCATTCTTATAAAAATAAGATCTTGTTAGTAATGTGAAAATAAAAACAAGTAGGAAGGGGTAACAAAATCTGCTTTGGTTCTTGGTTGTGTGAACGCATATTTTTGTCACAGTGTATTTCATGTACACAGTATGTTTACCCAACAGTATGGGGTTTTGTTTAGGGATGTTTTTGGGCCATCTCAGTCAGCTAAAATAAACTCTGTCATATTGAGGACAGACTAGTGCAGAAAACAAGTACATTCAAAAACTCTGTGATTCACAATCTGTCCCTTAATGATTCCATCTCACCCCAACATCAGTCTCCCTATAAAATGTAACAAAATCTGAATGAGGCTAACACCAGAGTACTTGGTCTGATGTACACTCTGCCTTTGTGTGTGAGCTGCTTGTGTCAACTGTGACATCTACTCAATTTTTGTAGCTTTTATCAGTTTAAAGAACAATTACACTTCAAAAATATCACCCAAAGATAGTGTAATTATTTTCATAATAATTCACTTAACCATTTTTGAAGTACTCAAAGAGTTTCATTAATTTCCAACCAGATATCAGCTGGCAAGTATTTGGTGTTTGTTACTTTACATCTCTTCAGATTTTTTTCCTTGCTCATTCACAGATAGGTTTCTGCGTTTTCATTGTATGCGGCAGTTGTAGCATTTCATTATTTATGGCCCACCAGTGATTCCCTGTGCACAGACTGATAAATTGCTAGACAGAGACAACACAAGGGACATTCAGGTTTTTGGTTTTTTTTTATTTTTTGGTAGTCTTGTGAACATATTACTTTGGATTTCAAAAATATGTGGCTATCAGAATTAATTATTAAAAGATTAATAGCCTTTATCCTGGAGGTTTCTGAATATAGAATACAGAATTATTTTAACTTGTTTTTTTCCTGAACAAAGTAAACTCCTTTCTGCCATAAGCATTAAATGGCAGAATGAAGTAATTTATTTTCTGTGAAAGCATTTAACAGATAAGAAAATCCATGATGACTAATATAGCAAGAGAGACTCACCTAGTGGTATAGATGGCAGTCCCTGCTGTCAGATGAGATAATTGTTGGTATGAAAACAATAAGACTTATTTAATGATGCTGGTCTACTTTCATTTTATTGTAAGGAGGTTATGTACAGTGTGGAAGCTTACTCACTTTGCATAATATAAATAGAATAGGCTATCACTGGGAAAAAACAAACAAACAAAAACAGTGCAAAGCATGTAGCACTCATGTGCAGTTATTGAACAACTTGAACTAACATGCCCCCATTCTACTCTTCCCACATGAGACTCCACCTGGAGTGCTGTGCCCAGTTCTGGAGCCCCCAACACAAGAAGGACATGGGGATGTTGGAGTGGGACCAAAGCAGGGCTGCAAAGATGATGAGAGTGCTGGAGCACCTTCACTATGAAGACAGGCTCAGAGAGATGGGGCTGTTCAGCCTGGGGAAGAGAAGGCTCCAAGGAGACTTTCTAGCAGCTTTCCAGTACCTGAAGGGGGCTACAGAAAAGCTGAGGAGGAACTTTTTATAAGGCACGTAGTGACAGGATGAAGAGAAGTGGATTTAAACAGGAAGAGGATAGACTTAGAGAAGATATCAGAAAGAAATTCTTTACTGTGAGGGTGATGAGACTCTGGAACAGGTTACCGAGCAAGGTTGTGAATAACCTCTCCCTGGAAACATTCAAGGCCAGGCTGGATGTGGCTTTGAGCAACCTGGTCTAGAGGGATGTGTCCCTGCCTATAGCAGAGATATTGGAACTGGACAATCTTAATGGTTCCTTCCAACCCAAACTATTCTATGATTCTGTGATTCTATGGTATCTTTGTATGCTGGCTGCACTTGCTGTAAAGCCAAAGATCAAGGTGATTCATGATTGTTCAAAGAAGTGTTCAAGAAAACTAACCTTTTGATCTCCCTCCACTCTGCCTCTTTCACTTTTAGAAGAACTTTGTGCCATGACTGCAATGCACAAGACTGGCTGTATGACATCAGGCATACGCTGGCTGACTCATATCAGCAATGCTTCCTGCATCTTCATGGGACAGAAGGCCTTTTTAAGGCAATACAGGTGGCCTAGTTGGGCTCCCTTAATGATTTTGCCAGTGGCATTTATATGTATTTCTGTAACATGTGAAACATAATTATATGGCATTAAAATCATGGTGAGGCAGATTTAGAGATAGATATTCTTCTTGCCTCTGTGTTAGAATGGGTTTCTTTTATGCTGCCTTGTATTTCTTAAATAGAAGCAAAATAGTGAGCAGGTGTTGCCCAGACAAGTTAGACTTTCCTGGTGCTAATTAGCATTGGTCACTGCTGTGAGTCACATATTAATCTGCTTAAATGAAAGCAGCATTACTTGTGGCCATTTCCACTAGCGCCTATTGTTTAGTGCCACTGACTTTCGTATTTTAAGAAATCCACTATGGTAAAATATTCATCATATCTTGCATGTATTTAATGTAGGAAATTAGGACTTCTCCTTGGCTCTGTGGCCCAGAAAGTAACAGATTTTCTGTTATTGTACTGTGTAGTTTTTTTCTTTTTCCATGAAATTCACTGAAAATGATCATATGAAAGTAAAGCAGACAATTGCAGTCTACACTTTTGGTGTTTTAGTGAGAAATGCTTCATCTTAACATGTTGTTCAGTATGAAATGTTTTTCCTCACAGCCATTGCTGCTTGTTTCCTTCACTACATACTTTGTAAAAATTAGCTTTCTTCTTATTATTATTGCTTTGCTATTTTTTTCTTTCACAAATTCATAAGAAGTTTGTTCTTTGGCTTTAGGCCAACACATCAAGTTTGAGAGAACATTTTCCACACATTTAACAAGTGTGCCCATTGACAGAAGGGAATGCATGGTAGGCATTCTTTGTGCTGGCAAAATATTCTGTCAAATTCAGAGAGAAAATGTGGTCTCATGTTTGACTTTAACCAACAGGCTAGACTTCATCAGTTACAAGTTTTAATAGAGAGTCTTCTAAACAGCATTATAAATTATAGCTGTATTTTGTATACTGCTGACTAGGAAACTCCTGAGGTCTGCTCTGATAGTAATGCCTCCTATTTTGTTATGTTGACTCTTCACTTCAGAGGCTAATGTTGCGATATGGCAGTAGAGTTGGAACCTTCCCTTGCTGATGATACAAAGCTGGGAAGAGTGACTGACACACCAGCAGGCTGTACTGCTGTTCAGTGAGACCTGGACAGACCGGAGATTTGGGTGGAGAAAACTTTATGAATTTCAACAAAGAGAAGTGCAGAGTCCAATACCTGAGGAGGAATAACTGCATGCACTGGTATGGGCTGGGGGCTGACTTGCTGGAGATAAGTTCTGCGGAGAAGAACCTGGGTGTCCTGGTGGGGAACAGGTTGGCCAAGAGCCAGCAGTGTGCCCTTGCGGCCATGTAGGCTTGTGATATCCTGGGGTGAAATGAAAAGAGTCTGGCCAGCAGGTTTAGGAAGGTGATCCTCCCCCTCTACTCTGTCCTGGTGAGATCATATCTGGAGTGCTGTTTTCAGTTCTGGACTCCCCAGTACAGCACAGGCAGAGAACTTCTGGAGAGAGCCCAGCTGAAGGCCACAAAGATGATCAGGGATCTGGAGTATCTTCTGTATGTGGAAGGCTGAGAGATCTGGCATGTTCAGCCTGGAGAAGGGAAGACTGAGCAGGGATCTTATAAACACTAATAAATATCTAAAGGGTGGGTCACAACTGCCCAGGGATAGCCTCTTTTTAATGGTGCCCAGCAAAAGAACAAGGTGCAATAGGCACATACTGGAACATAGGAAGTTCCAAGTGAATATGAGAAAAAGTTTCTTTATCTTGAGGGTAACAGATCACTGAACAGACTGCCCGGAGAGGTTGTGGAGTCAGCTTTTCTGGAAATATTTAAAAACTGCCTGAATGCTTTTCTGTCTAATGTACTCTAGAGAATCTACTTTAGCAGGGTAGTTGGACTAGATGATCTCCAGAGGTCCCCTCTAACCCCTGTAGTGGGATTCTGTGATTTCAGCCAACATTACAAGCTGTTGCTGTGTGACAGGTGGCATCAGAGAGGCGGAATGTCAGTGTTGGACAGAATGTCATCTGACATGGAAGTGTGTATGAAGTAAAGGTGTGTCACTGTCTTAACCGTGCAGAAAAAATGGTGCCCCCTAACATGCATCTATGCTTGCTGAATGTTGATGGAGGCCAAACAGTGATGGAGGAGTGAGTGATGTGTTCCAGGTGCAGATTTTTATGGATGCAGCATATAGGTTCTTGTTCAACAGTGGGGAAAAATCATAGCTAATGGTGTTGACTACACTAAGAAATAGTGTTCTGTAGCTGAGAGCGTGCTTTGTCAAAATGCGTTATTTTGTTCTCACATCAGTTTTTATTTTCCATGGAAATAAATAGGAAGCATTACCTTCAGTGTGACCTACATATTTTCTTGAAGAAAACTAAGGTTAATGTTTTCCCACTGTAGTGAATCTATATAAAGAATACAATAAATGGAAATATTCTCTGGCTAAATATAATACTAGGGAAGCATATCCTATGCTAGGTTTTGAAGAGCCAGCTAGAAAGCATAATTGTGCCTTTAAGACTGGAATAGATGAATGCAAATGTTAATTTAGGCTAATAGTTCTCATTTATTTATCAAGAAAAGAAAGACTGCCATATTATCAAATTATAGTAATTGACACCTGCAATTGTATCTGTCTTACATACTTAGGGATTATTTAACAACACTGAGGCAATTTAGAAAAGATCTTAGTGATAGAGGGATTATGTTTCTGTTGTAGATACTTAGGATATTTAGTTTCTCTTTTTAAAGGCTAGTTTCAAGGAAGGGGAAAGTAAGCCAAAGGAAGGGTGCTATTTATATGTAGTGTAAAGCATCCAAACATAAGGCCATTTATGGTTAACCGTCATCCGTTCCCAGAAGATTGAGAATGTAGTACAATATCTTCTGAAAACTCTTGACTTCATTCCACCACCTCCCCCCCCTTTTTTTTTTTTTTTTTTCAATTCATGTTAACTATCCACTTCATTCTGCAGATTTAGCATGACCAAAGTCTTCTTGGTTGATTAAAAACGAAAAAAAAAAATTAGTAAATCCAGGGCTGAGGTGGAGATCTGGTATCTCTTCCCTAGATATCAGATGGTTTAGCCATAAATGAAAAGGCTTAAAGTTAAGCCTTAAGTTAAAGTTAAGCCTTAAGGCTTAAAGATGGGAAAAAAATTTGGTGGAAACGTGTTCAAAAGGAAAAACAAACAAACAAAAATATCTACCTAAACCATTAATAAAGGTCAACAAGAATAAGCTCTAAAATTAGTATAATCATATTCCAACTTTTAAACAAATATTTTTAATTATTTCCTCAAATAAATAAAAGTCTTAAAATGATTGTTTTTACAAGATATCGGAATCTCAGGTAATCTATATTTTACTTGATATTTCTTAGTTAATTTTAAAGTAGCACCCGTGTAAGTTAACTTTAAAAGTTGTTAGCATTTTTATTACATTAAAAACATTGTTTTTGTAGAAGCTTATTCATATCTCCATCAATTTTAATGGAAATCAGAAGGCAATTAAAAAGCACAAGGCAGGAGATTGTTAATTAAGTAAATTTTCTGATTGCAGTAGAAGTATTTTCAATGAAGAAATGTGAACAAAATTTTTAGTGAATAAAAATTTGTATTAATAATTTGCTTTTAAAATTGGATAACTTATTCTAAAAGGAAAATAACGTATAAGAAACCAGACATCACATCATTTATCACTTCATATTAGAAAGTATAATTCTCTGTTGTCTCACTCATGCATCACAGGAAGTGATGCGTTTCCTAATAAATTCTTAATCATGAATAACCCTAAGATTGACCTTAAGACTATAGAAGATCAAGAAAATATCTGCTTTAAGCTTTGTAAAATGAGGGCTGTGCGGTGTTAATGCACCTCAAGATGTGATATGCCCCTTGACTGCCTCGGTACTCTTTGGCTCATGCTGAGCAGCTGGCACCAGCACCCCAAGGTCTCCAGCCACTCATCTTCCATCCGTGCCCATGTCCTGCATTGCTACATCCCAGGTGCAGCACCTGGCATTTTCTTTGTTTGGAATTCATGCCAACGGTTGCCCAATATTCCAGTGTCTCTCTGTCTGCAAGGCTTCTTACCTCTCCAGGTAGTCAACAGCACCTCATAGTTTAGTGTCATCAGGAAATTTGCTGATGATGCATACCTCTCATACGTGTCAATCATTGATAAAATAAAACTGTAAAATATGATAATAATCCCTAGAACTGAATCTTGGGGAACACTGTTAGTGTCTGATCACTGTCCAGATTTTGCAACATTCACCACAGCCCTCTGAAATCTACAATTGAACTGTTCATCAGCCAGGGTAGAATGAACCTATCTATCTAGCAGTCAGACTATATGTCCAGAAGGATTCTGTGAGGGACAGTGGACAGTATCAAAGGTCTTACTAAAATTTGGAAAGATTACATCCTCTTCCTTCCCTTCGTTCATCAACCATATTATTACAGTAGGACATCAAATTACTAAGGAACGATTTTCTATTGGTGAATTCATGTTGACTATTCATGATAATATTACTTTAATAAGTAGTGATTCTAGCAAGCTGAGAAGAAAATTCTGCCTGTCTGAATTCTAGATATATAGAGATATATAAATATAGACTGAATTCTCCAAGTGTTCTTCGAAAATAAATTTAATCAGTTATCAGTAGCTTTGATCTCACAGCAGGCAATAAATATTTTTATTAAAATTTTGAAAATAATGTAGCAAGGAATAATTTTAAGCCAGTGAATTAAAATTGCTTTTTTCTTTTTTTTAATTATTTTTTTAGGTTGTCTGAAATATCTTACAAAGTAGTTTGCTGTTTGTCTAGAGAAAAACTTTAGAAGTTGTCCCTCCAAGGCAAAATGTGGAAATAATGGAAATCCTGCTACTCTATTTCATATACAACTGTAATATACCCAAACCAGAAGACCTGGAGGCCTTTGCAGGCTGTAAATCCAAATTGGGGTACAGAGTATATAAGGAATCTGAGAGATCACACAGGCCTGGTTGAGGTACAGACATGGAGAAGTCTAGAGACTTCAAGAAAGAAGAAGATAAAAACATATTCAATTAAAATTTTGAAAGCTGTTCTTCACATGAGACTGAGGAAAGGATGAGAATGCCAAAATATGACAGAATGATATATGCTGGCTTTCACATTCTACTAAGCTCAAAGAGGTTTACCTGGATGCTTGAATACAAACTTTTGTCCCTCCCAAGGTCAATGGGCATTACTGTGACTTGTAGGTGGCAAAGTCAGACCAATGCTTAGGTTTTCCTAGAATCATAAAATCATTTTAATTGGAAGGAATACTTAAAGATCAAATTGTTGTTTACATAAAGAGGAAGAATTCAGGTTTTTTCTTTCTAAGGCATGTATTTTTTTATCTGACTGCCGAACTCTGTGACTGATAGAGTTGACAGGGTTCTTCAGTGCTTACATTTCATCTTTCTCCGCCCACTGCCAACAAATAGAGCTACCACCACGTGGAAAAGAACAGGCCACTTACTGTGTTTCTGCAGATACCGAGGAGAAAAGTCCCCCAGCAGCAGCCCACAGGGCCACTCTCAGCCCTACAGGCCTACTTGGGAGAGCCACCTTCCCATCACCATCACAGAGCAATCTTCTAGAGAGTACTCTTCAAAAAGGCAACTTTGCTTTTATAAAGAGCCGGTATCAGCTCTTTTTAATGCTAGCTCTAATTAACACAGCAGGAGGCAGTTACATGTTAGGCTTCCTGTAAAGCAGATTATCTCCACGCCTCAGAGCTGCTCTGGGCTTGTTCCAGCCCTAGTCTCTCTGCTCATGCTAACTGTGACGTTGTAAATCAACGCTCACTCAGTAGAAGCTGGGTTCACACCTTTCATTTCATCTATTTTCATTTTATTGTATTTTACACCAGTGTCTGTTCGCATGACAGAGTTTAGCTTGCATAACTAACAGTGACTCCCTGCTGTTTTCTAGAATGGTATTTGTCTGCCTCTTTTCCTTATCCTCCCTTTTGATATTATTATTTAGATAAAAATAGCAAAAAGGAAGGATTTTAATTGTGGTGAAGAGGGAAGGAAGGTCATAGCTGTGCATTGGGAAGTTAGGGCAGTCACGGACTGCTGCTGCTTGAGGATAAAGCAATCAGCAATGAGTTGCCCAGTCCAAACCTACCACGTTAACCTGCATCTTTTCCAAGAGCTGTGTGCGGGAACAAGTGCATCTGAATCTGGCTCAATTTGAACCTCTATGGGCCATTTTCACAGTAAAATTTTTTGAAGCATAAAGGGCCAAAAAGCACTAATAATGCAAGCCTGCCCTTCCAGAAGTCAAGAGCATGCTTGTTATGAGGGTTAAGGAGTTGCTTGTTTGACGTTTGACTCTTGTGAAGTAGCATTATACATTTCTACACAGAAATGTTACTGAGGAGTGTTTCAAAGTCTCTTCTGTATTTTGGTATCTGACTTTTCCCCCATCAAAAATGACAAGCATCCAGCTAAAAAGTAGTATTTTTTTTCTCTCCTTCTTTCTCTTTGAAAAGAAGATAAAGTATTGCTGCTGCACTGTGGGCAAAAGGAGAGCATTGTTATCACGGCTTTCATGTAACTGAAGCTGCAAATATTATGTTAACAAAGCAGCTCCCTGCTTTCATTGAATTTGCTCTCTACTGCGCTATGGTTTGGGAAAAGCTGTACCAAAATGTATGAAATGCTCAAAAGAAAGGAGCCATTTAGAACAGAAACATAAATGGAAAATAATTGACCAGAGCTAGCAAAGCCCTGTATTAAATTACCAGTGATAGATCAAAGGACAACTGCACAGCTTTGAATAATGGCACTTTGCATCTTCCTCTGACAGTCAGGGCAAGATTTTCAAAGTTGATTTAAAGCCGAGGTTTTCAATCCCTATTAATGGTACCTTTGAAGAACTCCAGCTGCATTTACTCCACAATTCATGTGAACAAAAACTCCTCATATTTATCCTAAAAACCAATGGAGGTCATCACTTAGCATCAGTATTTACACCAAAAATTCAAAATAATCAGTACTGCTGAGTATTGCAGAAGATGTGAAACTCCATTTGTTCACAGCCACAATAATAGAAAACAAAATGAGGGGACTGTTACTGCTCTGAAAATAATGCCTTCTCTTTTATTCTGTTGACCCACAGCATAAGAGATGAATGTTGGTGGTATGGCAGTAGAGGTTGAACCTTCTCACCAATATTCCATTTCATTTTGTTGTGCGACAGATGGCAGCAGAGGGGCACTCTGATAAATGGTGTCCGACCTGGAAGTGCAGATGAAGCAAAGGTGTGTCACTGAATTCCTCTGAGTGGAAAAAACTGGGTCCATTTATATTCATTGAAACTTACTGAATGTTTCTGGAGACCAAACAGTGGATGTGAATACACTGAGGTGGTGTGTGGTGCATTTCAGCAGTGGTGACAGCAATGTGAAAGACAAGCCTTGTTCTCGACAGCTGCCACCTCTGCTGGGGCAGGTTGTTACAAGTGGCATGCAGGCTCTTGTTTGTCAATGGGAAAAGGCGTGTGGCTAATGGTGGTCTCTGTTGAAAAAGGGAGTTCTGTAGCTGAAAATGTGCTCTATCAGATAATATTATTGTGCTCTTCATATCTGTTGTAGTTTCCATGGAAATATATAGGAGGAATTATTTTCAGAGTGACCTATGTATTTCATTTCACCTTACTCTGTTACTCTGCACTCCACCATCCAGTGTTGGGAACCCTTTCAGACTCAACAGCAGTATAAATACTCATACTAGTCAAAGGAGGCATCTCTAAGTACTTTTATGCCTAAAAGAAAACCTGGAGCAGGATGGTCCCTGGCTTCCACCTCATTTAAATCACTCACACCATCTGCATCATGGCATCACATGTCTGCATGCTTTGCAGGTTTAAAGGAGCCTCTATCCTCCGCCCTTTGTGAACACAGGAAGTGTTAGGAAGTCCTTGTGCTATGGAAAGCAGAGCAGTTGTTTCATTTCTAAGCCTATGGGATGGTGAGAGTGATTTAAAGAGCAGAGGGAGTTCTCAGCTGTCTCAATCACCACTGAACACATCTGCATCCAAAAAACTGAATAAAATGTACAAGAGTAAAGAAGTGGAAAATATAGATTTGACATAGTCCTTTAACTGGCATTTATTAGTATTTTACTTCTAACTCCTTATCTTCTGTACAATAAAACCCCAAAGAGATCCTTCAGCTAGAGTAATTTAGCACAGATTCATTAATTTCAGTGGAGTTATGACAGTTCATGCCAGAGGAAGACTCGCTCTCAAGACCAGTAAATGCTGCTGTTGCTACAGGATCTAAATGTCAAAGCTCCCTCCTGGCATGACAGATGCTGAGCACCACTGATGTGCCAGCAGCCTTCCTGAGACCCTGGATGGTAGGTAGCCCTTGGCATGAAGTAACTTTATTGCTATGCTCATAAGATTGCCTGTGAGTGATAACTTAAACTGGAACTTTTAACATTCACATTCTAGGTGTTCTCCATTTCTAGAAAATTTGCTGCCACTATGTTCACAGAACAACAGAATGACTGAGGCTGGGAAGGCTGGCATTGTTCAAGAGCAGAAACAGGTTCCTTCTCCCTTGTACACAGAGAAGATGCTGGACTGAAATTTCAGTCATTGAGCTCCTTTCCCAAAATAAACAGGTGGATAGACAGACAGTTAGATAGATAGATATTTGAAAAAAAATCTGGAAAGATGTTCTTAAAATAATACTACATTTTAGAACATACAGAATCAGAATTAAGAACACAGAGTTACAGAATAATTCATGGTGAAGATTTTCTGCAAGTATATATTCCAATGAGTTATGTATTTCTGGTTTACTAGGATTTATATACAACATAAAACATTTTCCTCTTTTTCTGAATATACATATTTGAATAAGAATGGTGAAGAAGTACATGCCCATATGAAGAATGTCTCCAGTATCAGTTAACCAGAGTAATCTTAAATCTTTTTTGAGCCTTTACTTCATTAATGTTAAAAAAGCAGCTCACAGTTAAAGGATATGCATCCCTTAAGAGAGAAAAAAAAAATATGTGGCTGAAGAGTCCAAGCCAAAATCTTTGTCATTCATTTTACATTCTTGTAATTCTTTTTTTGTATGTATTCCTGCCATTTATATGTACCTCTACCTGTCTGCAGCACGAAGCAAAGTGGAAAAATTTTCCCAGCCCTGTGCCTTTTTCTCAGCAGCTGAAATACCTAAAAGCTGAGAAAGGCTTTGCTGATGTGAGACTAACAGAAAACAAAACAAAACAAAACCTTTTTGCGCCTGAATAGTGGATAATTCACTTTGTGGGTTCAGTTGTTGTTGTTTGTTTTTAAAGGTAAACACAAATATTTAACTTGTTACATAACACGTTCTTACCTTGTAGGCTTGAAAACTACTTGACAAATGCAGAAAAGGAGTTTATCTCAGTTTACAGTAGGAAAACATTTCTAGACAGGTACTCTGCCAAGTAGACAGACACTGTGACATCTGAGTTCACAGTGTATTCAGGACAAAAGATTAGCTGTGTCAAGTTCCATAGGTTTAGTCCAGATTGTGTCAGCTTTCAAAAGATGATAGCTTCATAACAGACTAAACTGATTTGTCAAGGGAAATAAGCTGAAGTAAATTCCCAAATAAAGGGAAAATACATCTGTGATTATTGCTTGAAACTTTACACAAACAAATGGTTTCCCATTGACTGTACTTTTTTACTCTTTCTCTCATTTAAAGAAACCTGTAGTCTTGAGTAGAAGCAGAAATATTGGGTAGATAAACTGTTCCCAGGGAACTAAATACCAATGGTTATTTAATGGATTTGAAGCACTGCAGCTCATATGGCTACATGCAAAGAGCTCCATTTGAAAAGAAACTCATTTCTGATCTGCTCTCTTGCTGATAAACTGTAATTGGGGGCTGATTGAATAGAGAAGATTTTCATTCTTTTCCATCCAGTCTGACCTGACAGCCCTGGTCATTTCCTGCCAAAAGCTGGAACAGGTTTTCTTAATCACAGGCAAAATGCATATATCTTGCTGAGAAAAAGCACTTGTGTAGTATCTTGAAACACTTCTCATTTACTAAGCAAAATGGGATGCAGCACACGAGGGAAGCATCTGAAAGGTAGACCAGCATTTTAAATAGGGATTCAGCAGCATATAATCCACTAATCAGCACTGCTTATTTGATTATTTTTCTATCTTTTGTGCAAATGCTATCCAAAAGTCATCTGACACCATCAATGGTGGGATCCTTCACAACTCGGTCTCCCACTGTCAGGGCATATCAAGTGGCTCTGTATGAGCTTCTTGTATTATGCAAACAACTCAAGCAAACAGGCAATAAAAATGTGGCATTTGGTTTACTCCTGGCCTTTTGTTTCATGCCAATTCAGAGGATGATAAGGGAATTTCAACTCTCTTCTGTGACCTGCCAGGATTTCAGGAGGGATTTCACTGAAGTTTGCAGCTCCTAAGGTGGCACAGAGTGGGCTACAGGGCACGCCATCATACTGTTCCATTGCTGTCTGCCAGCAGCCACAGGGGAGCAGGGCAGTGGTGGGAGAGGCAGCACCATGCAGTTCACTAGGGAAGTCAACACTGATGCTGATTTCCATCTGTTGTGGCCCTGTTTTGGTCACACATCCCACCCTTCCCAGATCAGTGATCCCAAGCTATGACTGATCCTTATTCACATGTCTCACGACTGTGCCTTCACTCCTGTGCTGTCACACAAGGATAACACTTGCAGCTTTCAGAACAGAAGCATGACTGAACAGATTTTATAATGTCTTAAAATCTATTGCAAAGTACACAGTGTCCTCCTATGCAATCCTCTCCCACAATTTTATAAATCCTCAATTGATTGAATCAGCTCTTCCTTCAACATGAAAAACAACATGTTGAAGACAGAAGAGACAAGTGGTATCAGGGTCTCAGGATGGCAAAGCCAGCATGTACTGGCACTACCGAAAGGAATAATTGTGGGGAATTTTACCTATGCATTCAGAGACTGCATCTGAGTTCAAGCTTACTCTTTCTGCTTTTCAATTCCAGGGAAGTAACACAGCAGTTAATTTTTTGCTTTTTTCTTTTTTTACATATTGCTGTATCAAAATTACTCATCTTAGCTGACACTTCTTTCTCTGCATGTTTCCAGATTTCTCATCACACTCTTCTTAAGCTCTTTTTAAGACAATATCAGTGTCTGGTAAACACCACAATACTTGGCCCAACTTACATCTTTTAGGATTTCTTAACTACTTCACTCCTGTCACTTATGTTTGGGATGTCCTGGCACATAAGATATTATGCAGCTCCATCAAAATACTTGTTAAAATCCACGCTTTTATCATTAACCATTATGTTTTCTCACTCTGCACTCCTACTAGGGAGCCTGTATCCTATTAAGTTTTATCCTTAAATTAAAGGGAGAATCTTATTATATTTGACTTCCATTTTCCATCTAGGGCAAAATGCCATGTGTAATTAGGTTGCCCATAAATATCAGGTGATATATTTTTCTTTAGCAATACTCACAGTGACTAATTGGGAAGGTAATTACTCAAACTCAGTGAGAAGAGCTTGAGCTTTGGCAATTTATTCACATCTTTATGCATAGGAGATAATACTTGAACTTCCATTAGCTGCAGGAGCACAAAGAATTTCAGCAACTTAGTGTTGTGTCTGTTCACTTATTCTTGAGACTAACTCATAAAAACACCCTTTTGAAGAGGAGATATCTGTTTAGAGGTGGAGGGATAGCCTACGTGCTTAATTTGCTTGTTCTTTTCTAATAAAATGTCAAGTGAAGGTACAATATATTTTAGTAGAAAATGGAAGCAATCTGGAATAGAAGCATCTAGAATTTACCCGTTACCAATTGAAGATTTAGGACTAAGAATGAATTCAGGTACCTTGAAGGAAAATTGGAAAAATATTTACTGAAACTGAACACGATATAGTCTGTCTAGAGTTTAAGATTACTGTAAGATTTTTTTTCTCTAAAAACATTCAATCCTGTATTTTCGTTCTTGCTAAGATGTATGTATTAAAAAAACCCCAAATATAATAGTTCAAAATGTTACATTAACTCAACAACTGAAAATATGCATCTGTAAATCAAAGTTATCAGTGTATGCCCAGGACTGGCTCTTTAAGTCTGCTTGGTCATCCCTAGGTTGCTCTCCCAGCAATTAACACTATCTAGATAATACAATCTTCTGAGCAGGAATAATTTGGATAAGGATACAAGTAGGGGCAGGAAAACAAGAGGCAATTAAAATGCTCGTTTTTACTATCAGTAGCTCCATGGGAGATCATGCTGCAGGCTTGCCCAGGCTGACGTCATCACCTCTTCAGTTCTGTCTAACTTCAGCATCTATACTTACCCACCTTGAAATACCCTAATATGAAGGCACCCACAACTTAATCACAAAAGAAACTTTTGACAAGAAAATCCCACTCCCCATCAATTCTTTGTATGGACAAAATACAGAGCTAAAAAAAGATAAAAATGATGATTTAAAGAAAGAAAACTGTGGAAAGAGAGATGTTGTGGCTTAGCCTTGCAGGCAGATGAGCACTACACAGCTGTTAGACCTTCTCTGCTAACAGTGGGAGGGGGTGGAGAACTGAGAAAAAAAAGTGAAAGAATTTGTGGGTTGAGATAAGAACATTTCAATAATAACAAAGCAACACCAGAAAGAAATTCACAAGTACGCAGACAAAAAACAAGTGGTGCATAACAAAACTGTCCAGCACCAGCTTACCAGTGTCCTGCCAGACTCTCAGCAGTGGCTGTGTCCAAGGCCAGCTCCCGAGTTTTGTTGTTGGGTGTGATACCATATGGTTTGGGACATCCCTTGGGCCAGATTTTGCTGGCTGTCATCGTTGCTTCCCCTACAGCTCTATGTGCCCCTCCAGCTGCTTCTCTGGCAGGGTGGTAGGAAAAACTGAAATGTTCTTGGCTTTGTAAAGAACTGCTCACCAACAAATTAAACACTGGTGCATTACCAGCATTATTTGTATCCTAAATTCAACATACAACATCACACCAACTACTATGAAGAAAAATAACTCTACTCAGCTGAAACCAGAACAAGAGACAAAGAGAAAGGCTGAGTTTACTTAGAAACTGCAGAAGAAAATGATGAGAGCTATGTGCATGAAACGAAAACAACCTGCCTGAGCAGTACAGTTTCTGAAAAGAAATCACTACATCAATTAAAAAAGATTTCCTTTACAAGTAACAAATGAAAATTAAAGGCACAGGTCTTCTCTAGGCAGGAAAGCACATAAACAAAAATCTGAGAAGACCAAGAGTAGAAATCACAGAATCACAGAATTGTAGGGGGTTAGAAGGGGCCTCTAGAGGTCATCTAGTCCAACCCCCCTGCCAAAGCAGCTCCCTAGCCCAGGTTGCACAGGTAGGCGTCCAGGCAGGTCTGGAATGTCTCCAGGGAAGGAGACTCCACCACCTCTCTGTGCAGCCTGTGCCAGTGCTCCGTCACTGCACTGGGAAGAAGTTCCCACGCACATTTGTGCAGAACTTCCTATGCATCAGTTTGTGGCCATTTCCCCTTGTCCTATCACCACACACTGCTGAGAAGAGTCCAGCCTTGTTCCTTTGCCTCCTGCTCCTTAGATATTTATAGATGTGGATCAAGTTCCTGTCTTTTTTGTACCAGGGAGCCCAGAACTGAACACAATACTCCAAGTGTGGCTTCACCGGGGCAGAGTAGAGGGGGAGGATCACCTCCCTTGACCTGCTGGCCATGCTCTTTTTAATGCACCCCAGGCTCATAAAACTGAGTATCTTAATATATACTTCAGATCCATTCAGCTCAAATCTGCAGCCCTCTTTTGAACAGTTTGTCCTTTGCCCTGAGTATCATTTGGCCTTTGAGTATACATTCTACTTAAGGAAGTTGATCTTATTTATCGTTGTACAAACAAATGGTGAGCACTGGGCTTCCAAACAAAGGATGTGAGGAACCTTGCTGCTTAAGACTCTTATCCATTTTAGCATTAAAGAATTAGTTCTTGTTGTAATCCAGCTGCTTCTCTGTGACTGACTGCCTTTTGCTGTGGTGGAACTATCGATCAGGACAGCCACATATCTACATCTGAATTTCTCTAAACCACACTGTGTCAGCTTACGAAATAATGATTCCACTGTTATTTAATGCCTTATACGTCTGACTTTAAATTTATTGTGCAGCCATTGAAATTGGGGCTGACAACAGCAGAAAGGATTTTGAGTTCTTTTTGCTTTTCATGTTACAGAAACCTGGCTTTGAAGCAGCCATATGGACAATGCCAAAAAATCCTGTATTTTTAGCTAGTGACTTAAATTTGGTAAAAATGGATTACATTATTCTCTCAGTTATTTACATAATTTTTAATTAATGAAAGGATCTGTTTACATACATTCTGTCATAGAAGAAATCACCTTTAAAACCTTTGTTCACCCGTGTATCTATTGTATAACTATTACTACACTGCATAGTTCAGACCAGTATTTGAACTCCATCATTCTTCCTGCTGAATCTGGATATCAAAGGAATTTCTGTCCAACTGTTGGTAGCCCATGCTTACATTTATGCATAAGCAAGTATGCAATGCAAACAAATAGTTTCTGATTGTTATTATTATTTGCTTTAGCCATGTCAGTTAGATGCATGTTTAATAAACGTGTGATGCTTTACAAATTGGGTGGATGATCCTGTTCTATACTACTCATGATGGGATTGAATAGGTAGCTGCAGTCAGGAAAATGTTGCAGCTCCGTAACGATTGTTCTGAAAGTACTGCCTCTTTTTTATTTCCATAGAAACTACAAGAAATACACAGAGTACAACAACTATTTGATAGAACAAAATCTCAGCTACAAAACATTGTTTTTCAACACAGTCACCACCATTAGCTGTGCATTTTTGGCACTGATGAACATCTATAAAACCTGCACCAATGGAGGTGATGTACTGTCACTCTCCTGTACTGAAATGCACCACCCACCTCCTTGCTGTGTTCACATCCACTGTTTGATCTCCCTAAATATTCAGCAAGCATTGATGAATGTCACTGTGTGTAATTTTTTCCTCATGGAAGAATTCAATGTCACACCTTTGCACTTCCATGTCAGACACCGTTTGTCAGAGTGCCCCTTTGCTGCCATCTGTCTCACGACAACAAAATGTAATGAAATATTGGCAAGAAGGTTCAACTTCTACTGACATACCTCTAATACTCGTCTCTTATGTTGTGGGCCAACAGAATAAAATAGGAGGCATTACTTTCAGAGCAGCTCTTGTATACGTATTATTAGATTTGTACCAAATTCATTTATTTCTTCACAAAAAATGTTTTATAATAAACCATTTTCTTCCATAAGTACAGCATACTGTTTCTGTGTGTAAGAAGCTTTTTTAGGTGGGAGATTATGATGGAGAGCTTGCTGTACATTAACTGTCATTTCAGAATGATTCTATAAAGCACTCCCTTAAATACCCAGTGATATCTTTCTGACAGGCTTATAATCTCTGCAAATTGTTGGTAAGAGCAGAGAACAAACCTGTCAGCAATTCCTGCTCTCACTACTCTAATTTGAAGGAATCTGCCATGTGCTGGAGAAAGCCTGGAAACTACAAATAGCCTGTGAAGTGCAGCTGAAAAGCATGTACTCTGGTGATGCTCAGGTATCTGCCAGAGCTTAATGCTGTACACGACTCAGGAGGCAAGAAAACTTTGCTCCTAAAAGTGCCTCAGTATCTTATTAAAACTGAAGCACTAAATGCAAAAGAAAAGAAGACTTGTGCAAAAACCAGCGCTCGTGCAAATGATCTATGCCCTGACAGATTCCTATCATTTGGAGAACAGCTGGCAGCACATGGCTGAGGTTAGGGACTATGTCGCCTTGGAGGACTCCTCTGTACCCAAACCTCTGTTGTGTGCCACTCTTCACAGCAGAAGTCCCAAGTATTATGCCATGTCCCATGCTTGGTCTGTGCAACAAGTACAGCTGCTGACAGATGACAAGTGAAGCACAGGAAATGAAGTTGGCTTGTGAGATCATACAGGGAGGCTACTAGATTGCAGTGAAGGTCTCAGAGATGTAGGTGTCAAGGGGTCAAGAAAGCAGGAATCCTTTTGCATGTCATTAGAAATCTATCCATACAATTAATCTGGGAAAGTCTCAAAGATTAAAAAATCTGGAGCCCGGTGGTAGGATTCTCAAACCACTAGCTTAAAAAAAAATACAGGCCAGTATGTAATGATATTTTGATCCACAAAAGCAAATAAAGATTATTGAGGTTCCTGTGCCAGGGCCCTGACGGCTCCAGTAGTCTCCCTGGGGAGCCTTACCTGGGCCTCCATCCTCACCACATGCCCGTTAGCCTGGGAGATCCATTTTCATCTTAAGGGAACCTGTCTGTGCCTGAGCTGTAAAATGGCTTTCCTGTTTCCAGTTCTGACTCCTGGTGAAACCTAGGACTGCTTGTGAGAATCTTGTTTCTGGGTTGTACTCCAGGGATATGTTGCATCTTGTCTTCAGTCATAGTATCGTAGAATGCCTTAGATTGGAAATGGACTATAAAGATCATCCAAGCCTGGATGCAGTACTTCAGATGAAGACTCACGGGAGTGGAGAAGAGTGGAAAATCATCTCTCTCACCCTTCTGGCCACCCCTCTGTTGATGCAGCCTAGGATACTGTTGGCCTTCCAAGCTGTAAGCCCACACTACTAGCTCATACCCAACTTTTCATCTACCAGAACCCTCAAGACCTTCTTGACAGGGTTGCTCTCAATGAGGTCTTTTCCCATTCTGTACACATACATGGGATTGCCCCAACCCAAGTGCAAAACCTTGCAGTTGGCTTTGCTGTTATCTCATTAGATTTATGCAGGCCCACTTTTCAAGCTTGTCCAGGTGACACCTCTGCCTTTGGATGACATCTCTGCCTTCTACTGTGTCAACTGCAGCCCTCAGCTTGGAGTTACCAGTTCTGCCTTTGGCCATGCTTACAGGATTAACTTTGGACCTGAGGGTCTTGCCCTCAGTCCTTCAATTGTTATTTTCTTTTGCTCCTGACTATATTTCCTAGACTTGGTTCATCTCTTGTTCAGTGTGCCTAAACCTTGTGGGATTTATCCCACAGGTGAAGGTATAGCGTGCCCTGGGCTTAACCTTGGTTCTTGGGTTGCCTGAACTAGAACATCAGCCAACCCTCGCTGATCCTTACCATGCAGCTGCAAAGCTCTGCATGCATTAGAAATGTAATGTTTGCACTGAGGTTGTGTACAGTAATCTGATAACATCGATAAATAGTATTTGGATAGTAAGCCATCTAAAAATGTAAGGTAATCACTTGGAAAACTCAATAACTGGTTGTTGTATGCAAAATTAAGTAGTGCAGCAAATCTGATCACATTATTGTGACTTGAATGATCAGCATAGCCATGTCTGTTGTCTCAGTCAAACTACAAAGGTGGAAAACTTTATTTAAATAGATATATATTTATATTTTCTCCTTAGTATTTTTCCTCCTGCTGTCATTTCTATATTAGATGACTGCAATGTTTAGTGTATTAGCTTTAGTCCCTAAAGTACCCAGGCTCTGCCTCTTTCCCATGGTGAAATTCTGATGTTTGCAGTCAGCAGGAATTACACCAATCACCTGAGCTGTTTAAACTAAAAAGCTTCTCATAAGTAGAATGAACTTGTGTGCTGCTTAAGACAATTGTGTGCTCCAAACTGTGTCAGGATTCATTCATGCAAATCAAGAGATTGCAATGCAGCAGGTGGCAGACAGCATGGGAACTGTTACTTTAAATTTTGAAAACAAAACAGAGCAAGGAAAGGCTCCAGATGAAAATTATACAAAGATTTTAAGAATAAAGCAGCTTTCTTTAACTTAATAAGTATCTTACCTAATTTCAGGCTAGAAATACATTCTTGCAGTTCCTTGGCACTCTCATGACTGTTTGAGTGTTCAACATTTCAATAACTGAAAAAGCTTTGGGAACAAATTTATTGCCTACAAGAAATGCATTTAACAGGTTGCCCAGAGATGCAGTGGAAGTCCTACACTTGGGAACATTCAAGGCCAGGCTGTTTGGAGTTCTTAATCACCTTAACCTTATTTGTTGTCCCTATTTGTTTCAGGGCAGTTGGATTGTATGGTCTCTGAAGGTTCCTGTGAGTTCAAACGATTATATTATTCTTTGTTTCTATGATTCTATGATTTGGACTTGATTGGCAATTCCTGTTTCCACTGCAGATTCATCCTGGTGCCTGAGAACTCTGGCATCCCTAACCTGCACTTTGAAGGATGCCCAGTTCTGAGGGCTGCCAAATTTACTAGACTCTGCAATGCTTAGGGTAACTGGTGCATCTTCACAGCATTTCTTGGTTTTCTCGGACCCTTTGTAAGTGGAGTTTCCCACGTCCCATGCCTTACCAGGCTGTCTTCTTCATACAACTGCAGCATTTCCATGGACGATGTCCGGGGCGGGTTTCAAAGGGCAGCCGCACCTCGGGTGGGTAAAGGGAAGTGGTTTACCTGTAGCGCCCCCTTCTGGGAAGACTTTTTTGTAGCTGCACGATACCAGCACCTGATTAGACAAATTAGGGCAACTGATTCTGAACACTCTTATTAACAAATAACGAACAAAAAAGAGTTAATAGATTAATAAAATTAACATACTCTTAGTTGGCCTCCATTCAGCTTCTTGAGACCTATTGAGTCTAGCAAGTACAGTTTGTCTCGGGATATTAGTACAACTAGAGGTGCCATTGTAAGGCCATTCTGCAGAGCTGTTAAGTGATAAACCTGTATTTTAATCTACTTGGTTAGGAAAATTTGGAATAAATCTTAGTTATCCCAATCTTTTTTAGCCTGACTCAGCTCATCTTTGACATTGTAGAAATAATAAGTGAACTAGGAAAATGCAATATATAGAATTCCTGAGCTTGATTTCAAAGAATAGTCAACACTGATATTATAACCATAACTGATAAAATAGCTTTCACATATTTTCATTGTTTTTCCATCAACCAGCCCTTCTGTTTTTAGGATAACTCAGAACAATACCAAAGCAATCAATCAGGAAGGGACAAACACTGTGAAATAATTAGGTAAATATTTTTTTATTTCCTTTGTGAAGAGAAAATTATCTTGCCATAGTACATTATTGATTTTATCCAAGAAATATATGACTTTCCCTCCTCCCCTCTTCCCTCCTCCCTGCATGTTATATTGAAGAATTTTTAAAGTTTCTTTAGAGTGGTGGTGGGAGTTGTTGTATCAGGTCAAAATTATAAAGTACCGATCTTGACTCTTGGGGAAGTACTGGCTGAGATTAGGTCCTGGATCACAAGTAAGTTATGCACCAATGTAGAATCATAGAGCTGTTTGAGTTGGAAGGAAACTTTAAATGTCACCAAGCGAAGAAAAAATACATTCACAGAGAGATACCAGGCTGCATAGAGCCCCGTCTCACCTGACCTGGAATGTCTTCAGAGACTGAGGCATTCACCACTTCTCTGGGTAACATCCATTCATATGGAAAAAAATATCTTCCTTATTTCCAATCTAAATCTCCCCTCTTTTAGTTAGAAGCCATTTCCCCTTCTTCTATCACAACAGACTGATGAAGAATCTGTTATCTTCCTTCTTATAGCCCTCCTTTAGATACTGAAAGGCTGCTCTCAAGTCTCTCCAGAGCCTTCTCTTCTTCAGGCTGAACAACCCCAGCTGTTTCAGCCTGCGTCACTCTCCAATATAAAGGAGGGAGACGAGGTTCTTTATATGTATGTGTATACCCGATGGCGAGATTAAGATACAGTGGGTCAAATGCCCAACCAGTTTATTACAATAACTAGTTGCTTAGGGATATGGGGAAGGGAAGGTGGGCGATAGAAAAGAGATGAAAAGCAAGGAGACTTGGCAGAAAGCAAGAGGGAGAGAGAGAGAGAGAGAGAGAGTGCGAGCATCACCACCTTGGATCCGGCGAGGTCCATAGTCCATTGATCTCAGGAACTCGTCTGGTCACCGTGGGGGATGAGAGAAAGCCGGGAAGTTTCACAGCAAGCAGGCACTGCACAGGGAGGGGAGGGGTTCTTCAAAAGAGGTTTTTCCCTCAGGAAAGTCTCTTCTTCAAAGTCTTTGGTTTAGTGGTGCCAAGAAAACCAACTGAGCAACTCGACACACCAATTAATTATGTCAAGCAGTTATTTCACCCCCCCTCCCCCGTTCCCCCGTTACAGCGCTGGGTACATGGGGGATCACTCCACCAAACATGCACAACAAAGAGAGAAATGAATACATATTTAAAGGTATAGCACATGCATATTCATCACATTCCAAACTCTGGTTATCAAGGGGATTAAACCTAAGGGTCAATTTTGCTGTAAATTTTCAAACCTGAAGGGGAAGAGCTCCTCACCATTCCTGTGGGTGTTTTGTTATAAGAGAGAGGCATCTGCTTGGTTATCTTGTTGGGACAACAGGATGTCTGTCCTGCTTTCTTATTGACAAGTTTAGCTGCCTCCATGTTCTGCCATTAGTTTGATTTATGCCCACCCAACACATCTGGCCCAACAGATAAATCAACAGGGAGTAGCACCTTTGGTGCCATGCAAGTATTATTGTCCTTTGCAGTGATCAGCTTCTACAAGCCGTACCCCAAAAAAGACAGCTTGCCCCTATTTCGGCTTATCTTTACAACCATAAACAGAGACACTGAGGCGCCGCAACAACCATCTAGATGATTTGCAGTTGTCAATTAGAGTCTTATAGCCAGAAAGGCCTTGTGAAGCAAGATTTGAGACAACAAAAGCAAAACACAGTTTCTGTCCTTCACAGCCTGTCCTCATAGGAGAGGTGTTCCATCCCTTGAATCACTTTTGTGGCTCTCTGGATGAGCTCCAACAGGTTCATGTCACTCCTGTACTGAGGATTCCACATGTGGATGCAACACTCTACACTTCACACCTCACCAGTGCAGAGCAGATGGGCAGGATCACCTGCCTCATCCTGCTGGCCACACTTCTTTTGATGCAGTCCATGATCTGTTTGGCTTCCTGGCCTGTAAGAACACATGGCTGGCTCATGTCCAGCTTGCCATCCACCAAAACTCCCAAATTATTTTTGTCAGGAGTGTGCTCTATCCTTACATCCCCCAGCTTGTACTGACAGTGGAGGGTTACCACGACCCAGGTTCAAGACCTTGCACCTGTCTTTGTTGAGCACCATGAGGTTCTCCTGGGCTCACTGCTTGAGCTTGTCCATGCCTCTTTGGATGGCATCCCCTCCCTCAGGCATGTTAATCACACCACACAGTTTGGTTTCATCTGCAAATCTGCTGACAGTGCAGTTGATCACATCTCTTCAGTCTTGTGAAAAGCTGAGGCTAGCACTGGTACCTACTTAGTAATAATAATGATTAACATTGACACAGTGTGGGAAAGGAAGGTGACCACTGACATTTGGTTTTGTACCCTCTGTACTTTGGACCATAACAGGAAGAGTTATTCATCTTAAAATTTTTGCTTTGAGTACTAAAATTATTAATTCATCTCCCTAGAGCTAAGATTTTTCTATTTTTCCAAGAAAAACTGTTATCATTCCACAAGGGAATTTGCTTTGTCAGCATGGCTGGCTTGATAATTGAGGTACTGTTTGAGTACCAATCGGCCTAGATGGTCTTCTGAGGCCCATTCATAATAGTCTATGCTGTTTTTCCACACAGCCATTTCTAAAGGAATTTATGACATTTGTTCAGTCGAAGTTACATAGTCTTCTATCCTGCACTGTCCTGGCTGTCTCCGTCTCACATTTCATTTCATACTATTTCTACTGATACCAAAGCAGCTTTCTTATACACAGCAATCCTTGCAATTTCACAACCTCCTTTCTGTTTTAAATTTACAGTCATCCATGGCAGTTTTATCAATTTCTTGATGCCAGCTTCGTCCTTCCTTTCAGATAGTACTCTCTTTCACTTGTACTTATCCATTCAATGTATTTATAGACATCACTGACTACTTCTTCTCAGCCTTTAGTGGTTTAAACCAGCCAGACTTACTGTGTCTTGGTTGCATCCCTGTGACCTTTCCCTGTATCTTTCCTAGCTTGAATTAATCTTCTCATTCATGACTGACACCATACGCAAAATTAAAGAAGTACTGGAGCCAATTTCTGTTGCAATAGCATTAATAATTCTTTTAGGAAATGTATTTCCTGATGTATCTTCGGAGAGTATTTGCTTTGTTTGTGACTGCATTACACTGATGGTATAATAGAGAAATCTGGCACCAGATAGAATGCTTTATTTGTCTTTTCCAAACTATCATCTGTGAGCTTATAGGAGTAATTATCTACATTTTTTTATACATTTATAATTTTGTCACTTATACAAATTCATTATATCTGTCTCTATTACCCTGACCTTGAGGTCAGGTAATAATTTCTGCATTATATTTCAGTCTTTCTTTGCACTGATATTGGCCACTAACATTATTTCATTAACATACCTATATTCTCAGATGAGGTCTACAATGACTTTATATTTTGTAGCTGGATTTCCTACTCTGTATTTACTGTGAACACCATGCAGCATTGTGTTTCACCTCACTTCTTGTATGACTCCTCCATTCTGTCTGTGATCAGGTCATCTTTATGTCCCTCTGTGGGCGGGCTACCAACTGTTTGGATATGCTCTCCAGGAAATTTCAGATGAAGGAAATAGTGCTAATGGGAGCAGAGGCATGTTGAGAAAGAAAGCAGCAACCTTCCCTTTCTATTCCTCCACCGCAGCAACAGTAACACAAAGAATACTAGAAGCTGGAAGTTGAATCTGTGGTCACATGCTCTTGCCTGGTGGGAGGGATCAAACAGAAAGAATTGCAGAAAATAAGTGAGCTGCTATTCTGCTTTTTCTGCTAATTTGCTCTGTCCCTTTCCTCTGACACTCCTCCTGAGCTATGGAGACTGCAAGTTGTTTGAGATGTGAATTTTTTCAGTTTTAGTGCCTGTTCTTATTGTTTCTAGAGGTTTATTCTGAAGATATCTGAGTGCAAATCAAAAAGCCTGTCTCTCATCCTGCCTTCAGATGTTAGAAAAACTTCATTAGAGTAGGTGACAGTATACTCAGCAGCTGTGGAGTGCTTAGAGTAGGGAACCTGCTTTGATTCTGGTACTTAACCTGAAGGTGGTTCTCTGGAGTCAGTACTCCTGTGTTAGTGTACTGAGGGGTTTTGACAGTGATGAGATGATTAAGAGATTAATCTATTTTAAAAATGTGGATACCTGATTGCCCACATTAATTAAAAAATACAATAGACACTGAAGAGTGTTTTATTATGAAATTTCAGTGAAATTGACAGTACAAGTAGAAAATAATTATAAATACATCCTATGCATTGTCATATAACTGCTCCGAATTTTTTTCTGCTTGTCATAGAAATGCTCAGGCTGCAAGAGACATCATGAATGCAAGAGTTGCATAGGACTTGAGAAGTGATATGTGTGAAATACGCAATGTAGCATACTAAGTGAATTCTAAACTCACCAAGTTAATTCCAAACTTTGTCTTGAAAGCTCCACATGGCACCTACCCTCCTCTGAAGAGGCAATGTATATGAATAATTTTCCAGATGAAACTTAATTGCTTGTCAATCGATGGAAACAATCATTTTTTTTTCCTTGGTTTATTGACCAAGAAACTTTTACCAGCACAGTGTCTTTGATAAGCAGAAGGTTCAAGTCTGAATCCTGGGATATATCTCCTGATTTGGTCCAACTAGCTTTATTGACAAATAAGGCAATTTTAGTATTTATGGGAAACCCTTCATCCTGAGCCTCTTGAAAAGTACTCTCCAGAAAAATCCACAAGATAAATTCGAAAAGTTTTACCTGCCCTCCTCAAGGATGAAAGGAAGCTTCTTTATTAGGTAGGATGGGATTTTTGATGCAGAAAGACTGAAGAAACAGTTGCTAACAATTATTATTTTGGACCTGAGGAAAATGAACATAATTGTTTTATCTTGGGCTGTCACTGAGTTGCACCAAGGTAATGATACAGGAGTAAGTCCTTTGATAGATTTCAAAATGACCCATGTGCCACAATGTTAAGTAGTTCAATGAAGAAACGTGTACTATATAAGAATTCTGTTGGGGATAACTTTGTCATGCATATCTCCTGCCATCTTAAATACAGAGGGCTCACCTGCACCTACTGTCCTGGAAGAACAGGCAGTGAGCACAGCCTGGGTTCAGATACACAAGGCTGCCCAGAAGCCTCTCTGTTCCTTACATACACAGGCTAGGTTCATTGCATCCTTACTGAGATTCTACTGATTTGGAGGCATTTCTTAATGCTTTCTCAGCAGTAGGATGACAGAGGGAGTTTACTAGGGTTGAAATGTAATTAGTTCATGTGTAGCATGACCCTTGCACATTAGTTCTGTCTACTTCCTTTTGGAGAAAAGAGGGCATTCATTCCTATTGTACTGGTATATAAATACATGCTTTATGCAAAGACCTGTTTCAGTACCAGTGCTCATAGAAACAATGTGGAATACATGCAGTGTATTACTCACTGACTGTTGAGACTAGCTTCGGATCTCTGATGGATATGTTGACTTTTCCTTGTATGTCTATATTTGTTGTAACATCAGTTAGACTGGAAACTGCTCTCCTTTCCCACACAGTACGTGTCAACAGGACTGCATGGACCTCTAGACTAGACAACTTCTTTCAAGGTATGTCAGCCTTGCAAGTTTCAGTTCTTCAAACTTTTTATAAATGGAGACCTGCTGAGTAGGAGCTGGATCAGCCAGAGACCTTACAGAGAGATGTGTATCTCTAAGGGGAATAATAAAAGGGCACTTGTCAAATCCTAATGATTCATCTGGAGTTTCTAATTGTATATTCTACCTGAGTTACAAAAGAAACAGAGTCAGGCAGATTTGAGTGCTCCTATCCAGGTACCTGCAAAATAACATTTTACTCATGGAGTAGAGTTCTCTGTCACATTAGTAAATGTTTGGCAGCCTGAACCTTATGGAGGAGCCTAACTAGTAGGCTATGGCTACTGTTGCTGAGGACTAGGTTCTTTTGCTTTGTTAGCTCAGAAAAGAGTGATGTGACTATTGTGATTTTTTTTAAAGGGTAGGGTTATTCTAAGATGAGACTCATTATGAGTTTTCCCTCTAGCTACTCATATGAAAGCAATTCAGACAAGGCTTTGAAAAATGAGGCAGCAGCATAGCACAGAAGAAACAGAAGGAGGTTATGTACACAAGCAGCTATGTACACAAGCAGTTCAAATTGAATTTTCAAGGAGGTTAATACATCTGCCAAAGTCAATCTTCTGTCCCCCATGCTTTATTCCTATTGCTGGTGATGAGAATATAGGGTGAATTCTGAATTTAGGTAGGTTAACTTTGTTATATTAACTATGTAACTAAACACAGTTAAGGGATTGAAACTGTTTTAAGGGACCAATGCACATTTGGATGAATATTTCATACACCATAAAACAATCTGTCTACTTGATGAAATCTACAGTTACTAAGATTCTGGACCTCATTCTACTTATATTAAGTCTATTACTAAGCCATAGGGAGTTTCAGTGTGAGAAGAATTAGAACATAACTAGTGATTTCACTCCCAGGTTTAAGAAAGGTTGAAAGGAAGATCTGAGGTGCCACAAGCTGGTGAACCTCACCTCTGTGTCTTGGAAGATCATAGAACAGATCCTCCTGGAAACTGTGTTAAAGTGATACAAGATGAAGAGGTGATCCACAACAGCCAGCACAGCTTTACCAAAAGCAGATCTTGCCCGACCACTCCCGCAGTCTTCTCTGATGAATTGATGGCATCAGTGAACAAAGAAAGGGCAGCTAATATTGCCTATCTTGTACTTGTGCAAGGCCTTTAACATGGTCTTGCACAACATTCTTATCTCTGAATTGGAGAGATATGGATTTGAAGGCTGGACTATTCAGTGAATAAGAAATTGGTTGGATGGTCACAGCAGTGGTATGTGGTCAGTGGCTCTACATCCATGTGAAGGGCAATCACAAGTGGTGTCCCTTAGGGGAGTACAGTTAATATGATAGAAAGAAGATGTGCAAAGGGACCTGTACAAGCTTGAAAAGATGACCCATGAGAATTTAGTGATGTTCAACAAGGCAAAGTGCAAGGTGTTGCACTTGTGTCAAGGCCATCCCATGTATTTGTGCAGAATGAGAGAACAACTCATTGAGAGCAACCCTGAGGAGAAGAATCTGGGGGTTCTGAAGAATGACTAACTGGACATGAGTGTGCAATGTGCGTTTACAGCCTGGAAGGCCAACAGTATCCTAGGCTGTATCAGCAGAAGGGTAGCCAGTAGGCTGAGGGAGGTAATTGTCCCTTCTCCTCTGTCTTGTGAGGAACCCTGTGAAGTACTGTGTCCAGGCCTGAGGCCCCTTGCACAAAAAGATGCAAAGTTGTTGGAACAAGTACAGAGGAGAGCAACAAAGATGAGTAAAAGGCTGGAATATCTCTCCTATAAAAAAAGGCTGAGGAAGGTGGGCCTGTTCAGCTTGGAGAAGAGAAGGCTCTAGGGAGACCTCCTTGAAGATTTCCGGTTCTTAAACAGAGCTTATAAGTAGGAGGGAGTGTGACTTTTTACACAGTCTGATAGTGATAGAATTACAGAATCAGAACTGTAGGAGTTGTAAAGGACCTGAGGTGATCATCAAATCCATCTCCCTTGGCAAATTAGGTTCCCTAGAGTACCTTACACAGGAAAATGTCCATCTCCAGGAAACTGGACTCCACAACCTCTCTGTGTAGCTTGTTCCAGTTCTCTGTCACCTTTGAAGTAAAGAAATTGTTTCTCATGTTCAGATGGAATTTCCCATGTTCCAGTTTTTGCCAACTGCCCTTATTCTGTCACTGGGCATTGTTGAAAGGAGTCTGGCCCCATCAACTTGACTCCCACCCTTCAGATCTTTATAAGCATTCTCTTCTCCAGACTGAACAAAGTCTCTCAACCTTCTCTCACAAGGGAGATGCTCCAGGTCCCTAATATTGTTTGTGGCCCTCCACCGGACTCTTTCCAGAAGTTCCCTGTCTGTATTGATCTGGGGAGCCCAGAACTCGACAAAATATGTCTCCAAATGTGAACTCACCAGGGCAGAGTAGAGGGGGAGAATCAACTCCCTCAACCTGCTGGCCATGCTCTTTTTAAATGCATCCCAGAATACCACTGGCACACTGCTGACTCACGATTCATTTGTTGTTCACCGGGACACCCAGATCCTTTTCTGCAGAGCTCCTCTCCAGCGAGTCATCCCCTAACTTGTACTAATGCATATGGTTACTCCTCCTCGGTTAAAGGACTCTACTCTTGCCCTTGTTGAATTTCATAAAGTTTTCTAGCCAGTTCAGGTCTTAGTGAATGGCAGAACAGCTATCAAAAACTCTTTCCAGCTTCATATCATCAGCAAATTTGCAAAGGTTGCACTCTGACCCTTCATCCAGGTCACTGATGGAAATGTTGAATAAGACTGAATCCGATACAGACTCCTGGGGCAATACAGGCCTTCATCCAGACTCTGTGCTACTGATTACAACCATCTGAACTCTGCTAGTCAGACAGTTCTCAGTTCATCTCACTGTCAACTCATCCTATGGTTCCTAAGCTCGCCTGTGAGGATGTTATGGGAGAGTGTTGAAAGGCTTTCTGAAGTCAATATTAGACAGTAGCCATTGCTCCCCTTCATCTTCTTAGCAGGTCGTGATATCATGATGGAAGGCTACAAAGTTGGTCAAGCATGAATGCTAGGTGAATGACTATTGGCTACTCCCTATAACCTTCTTTGCTTCCACTTGCTGGAGATGATACCCAGAATAAACTCTTACATCAACTTCTCAGATCAGAGGTGAGGCTGACAGGCCTGTAGTTGCCTGGATCATTCTTCTTGAAGTTTTTCAAGATTGGAGTGACACTGGCTTTCCACCAGTCTTCAGGCACCTCTCCTGTTTTCCAGAACCTCTAAAAGATGACAGAGAGCCCTTTGGCAAACCCTTCTGCCAACTCCCTCAGCACTTGTGGGTTCATCCTGTGAGGGCCAATGGATCTGTGCATGTCAAGTTTGCCTAGATGATCTCTGACCAGATCCTCCTTGACCAAGATTTAGATTAGATGTTAGGAAGAAATTCTTTATACAGAGGGTGGGGAGGCACTGGGACAGTTGCCCAGAAAAGGTGTGGATGTCCCATCTGTGGAAGTGTTCAAGGCCAGGTTGAATGGGGCTTTGAAAAGCCTGACCTGATGGGTGGCAACCCTGCAGGGGATTTGGAAATAGGTAACTTTAAAAGATCTTTTTCGATCCAAGCCATTCAATGATTCGATGATTCTATTATATGATTCTATAAATATTGTAGCCTACAGTGGAGGAGACTTTTAAAACTAAGAATGAGGCAGTGCAATGCAGGTCCTTGGCAGCAGGCAGCCTGTGACCTAGAACCTGACACAGGCGGTCTGCATTGCTCTCATCCAAAGCTGAAAGGTTTTGTGCTGGGGAAAGATACCTGCGCTGTTCTCATGATCAGTCTTCCTCCTTGGTTAGCTTTCTTTAATGTGATGAAGAAATAGTTTCTGATCCTTGATCTCATGGTAGCTCAGCATTTAGGAAAGAGGTAAAGCAAGCAGTAAGAGTGTCTTACTTGCTTAAATCCACAACTGTACATTGCTGAACACCTATTAAAAATAAAAGTCAGAGAGACAACAGTAATGTGTCTTCAGGACTGAAAATGGTAACCCATAGGCAATTATAAGAGCTGCCAAACAGTTGCTTTGAATATACCCCAGCACTTCTGTCAGGTGTGCAAGGATATCTACAAGAGTAGGGAGCTGTTTACTAGAGATGGGAATCCTGCCACAGGGCCCTCTAGGCTTCCCTTAAAATGCCTGTAAACTTGCCCAAATGAATGAGGTTGGAAGTAAGCCTGAAACCTGACTGTTGTTTGACTCATATGATGTGTCTAAGAGTTATCTCCCTTAGGGAAAGTAGAAAGGAAAAAGTCTTTCGGAAATCTGGTATAAAACTCATCTGTTTAGAAACACTTTATCTTCATTTCTCTAATCGTTTTATTTAAAGCTCTACCTGGGCCAAGAATGTTTTCTAAAAGTCCCAAATCCCCTATCGAAATAAGATTTATCTAATGTTCTGTGTGTTATTTGAGTAGGACAACAGAGAAAGTGTCAGCAGAAATGAATGCACAGTCTTGACTTTCAAACAACTGAAGGCAAAAATCTCCCAAAGGATTTTGTTTAAAAATATTCTTAAGAAATAATGAGAAATAGGAGAAGTGCAGAGAAAGACAGAGAGTGCCAATTAATAGATTTTGCAAGCTTAGTTTGCACTAAATAGCAATTGCATGCTAAAGCACTATCCAGAGAGAGTGGTTTACTTTAATTTTAAGATACAAGAGAAAGTAATTCTAAAATCTCTGTATTTTAGGAGAAATAATACTCTAAGAGTTTACAACTCTCATCAAGATGGACAGAGGAAAAAAAAGCAAAGTGATTTTACTCACAATCTATTATCAGAGGGGTGGTTAAAAGAATAAATGTTAAACACTTGGAAATCTTAAACTTAAGTGGCCATGCTCTGACAATAAGAGGGTTTTTAAAAAGCACTTTTCACAGAATGAGTGCTAAAGGGAAATGGTGGTCAGCTACTGCAGTGGAAAATTGCAGACTGACAAAGAATAAATTTCTAGCAACAAGGCCAGACTTAATGCTTGTTTTCAAGCAGGTATCAGTGGCATATCATGAGAACCTAACGAAATTGAACCAACTGCAGCAGTAGATGGTATTTGAAAACTTCATGTCTGGAATCCATTGGGAAAAACAAACAACAAACAAAACAATACAAAGAAAATAAAGCAAAAAAACTAAAGCCCAAACCAAATGAAAACAAACAAACAAACAAACAAAAACCAAAATAAACCCTCCACTCCAGCATGCTTCTTCCAGAAAAATTCCTTGAGATGTAGAAGATATCTACAAGCCCAGAAGCTTAATGCAAAACATTAGGAAAACACAACTGTGACCATTCTGGGAGAATTTTCTTGGAAAAAGAAATCTCCTAAAAAACTCAGTGTCACTGTTGTGGGAAAGACTTTTATTGCAGAAATCTCGATATGAAGATGTTTCCAAGCTTCCCATCTGTCTTCTAATTTGGGACTGGAACTCCAGGAGCCCAGGCCTTGGCAAAATGACTCAGGGAGGAGGTCAGGGCTGGGTGCAGTAGAAATAGCATTCTGGATCCTGCTTTTGCAAACAGACTTTATCCTTATGCCCTTGTCTATTGGAAACTCAGTAAAATTAGGACAAACTTTGTGGTTTAATTCAGATTAATAAGAATGAAAATTAAGAAGGCAAGAACATTTGCAAATCTAGATGAACAGTGGAAACACTCAAGATTTTTGAATCAGTATCTCCCATTTTTTTAATAATTCATGTTAACATCTGACTGTCCATACATATTGACTTCCCGTACATATGTACTTTTATTAGGTAGATATTTCATTTTCTTATCTCGGTAAGTCTCCTAAAGATCTTCTGCTACTTATGTGTCTTCACAAAGATGAAGGTGAAGAAGAATTCACCTCTTACATACACATCAGAGTGCTCTGTTCTGTTCTGACATGGAAATGTTTATAGGCTGTCAATTGTTTACCAGGCTGGATCGGCCCGGTTCCATGATGATTGGTGCAGGGGACCCACGGACCCACACCCCAGGAAAGGAGAAGGGAAAAGGGAAAAGGGAGATAGGCCTAGAAACAAAACAGCGGCAACAATCTGAGGAGGAAAGCTAATTTACTAAATAAGATATCGGAAAGCAAAATAACACAATATAATACAATATAATTGGAATTGAAGCTAATAAATCGAATAAAATGAGCAAGAGAGAGTGTCCGATAAACCGAAGGCCTTACGCTAACGCTGAAGGTGGACGGCAGCGAGCACCCACTGCTGAGTCGATCCCAAAGGAAAGAGAGTGTCCTGTGACCGCAGAGCATTTTTATCTGTTCCCTCTGAGCGGAAAACACGTAAAAATACAAAGCATCGCAAAGTCCTCTGGGGAATGTAGTGCTTCTTCTCTTCTGAGACAGGTATACCTGGAATTATCAATGATCCATGGGGCTGGAGTGTTAACTCTCCAACTCTTAATGGACTACATGATGTTATGATGTGGAATACCAGTACCAAAAATCATAAAACCATGACATAGGCAAATAATAATAACGGATATTTCCATATCAGCCTGAGAAACTTATGTCTATATGCCACGTACTTTTACAATGTTTCTAAAATCCATTTTATTTTTCTGTGTGATTTACCTGTTCATCCTCCTCAATTCCTGTTTTCCTGTCAAACTGGCAAACTATTAACACGTCTTTTTGCTTACTTTGAATTTTTACCTCCTTTCTTGCAGAAGTAGCTTTAATATTTATTGTTTCACTTATAAGTGTCTTAAAATTCTGGCTGTGGTTTTACATCTTATTTCCAAAAGCATAATCTTTATCTATATTGGAAAGTGTTCCAATTTATTCAGTTGGGCTAATTTACTTATTATGCATTTTGACAGGAAATGGTGCTTTTATCATGTAAATCTACATGTAAAATAATTACCAGGGAGCAAACAAGTAGAACAGACAGTAAAGGCACCAGTCATACTGCACGTTGACCAGGAAGAAAATTGTGAACTACAGTGAGAACAAATCCTTTCTGACAATTGTGCTGCACTTAAAGATGGGAAACCAGATTACAGTCTTGCTTATTCTGGTAGAATAGTAATATTGTTAAGTCTGAAAGAGTCTCATGTGAGACTGTAATCATATTCAAATTAGTTTGATATACATTGATAACAGAACGAAAAACAAGACAGAGAGTGTAATATGAAGTGATTATCATTTCCTGCAAAACATTTTGTGTTGATTATCTATTTTTTCTGTACAAGAATCATCAATAATAATGAAAAAAGAACAGAGCAATTCTGATTCTAATAATACTTGCAACAAAACAGCGCTTTCTTTAGAGGTTATGTATACTGAAACTGTTACGCATCATGACAAACAAACATTTTACCTCAAGTGAATATTTTCTTTTGCAGGCTGTTATAAAGCCAAGTGCTCATAACTGAAGTTATACAAAAAGACTAGAGGAACCTCAAACAGTGCCATATCCCAAAGCAGGCTCCTGCTTGGAAATAAGGAGATAGATGAGAGGTTGGAGGTATTTTCCTCAAGTTCATGTTCATGGTCACAGAGCAAAACCCATTCCTTCTGTTGACTAAGCAAAACTTGTTCAACACAATACCAGAAACACCCAAAATCTCCAAAATATGTCCAGTGGTGGCTGGTGGTTCAGGTGAGGGACAGGTGAATGAGAACATTTGGAAAGGAGGGAAAACACATAAGGAGAAACAGTCATGACAAAACCACGTTTTAATCTGCCTGTAAAACTGTAAATTAGCTCTCAGTGTCAAAGTGTCCAAAATATATTTTTCAGGACTCAAAGGCAATTTAAACTATTTTTACTTACATTTCCTGAGAAAAATTTCCTTGCATTCAAATATCTTATTATTATTATTATTTTTTAATGGGCTCTTACTTACTGTGTTCTTCAGCTTGTCACTGACTTGAGTACTTCATGGCCCATACATCTGTTGTGGTAATCCTATAGACAATTTGGTAATGAACAAATTTTCATTTTCCTGCAGTTTTAGTTTCTGTGTGACTAATCTAGGTCCAAGGCAGTACATTTATAAGCACAGAGTCATAGGATTATTTAGTTTGTAAAGGGTCTTCAAAATTGTCAAGTTCAGCTCTCAAGCTGACATACAAAGTTCCATCACTGAACTGTGTTACTATCATGCAAGGAAATCAATCTATTGAAATTCAGGAAAGCATGTGAATCAACATTACAGTCACCAGTTTTCTGTACATCATTGGTATTTAAAGTTAGAATGTTCTCATTTGGAATGAGAAAAATCTCTTATTTATGGGCAGAACATATCGTGTATTTATTTTGTACTGAAATCAATGCACTACCTCTTTCTGTGATTTCCTGTTCAAGTCTTATGCGTCAGAATGTGCTAATTTTCTGTTTCAGCGAGCTAGGTAAAATTTAGTTATTAAACTAAAATGTCAAGATCCTTTTGCTAATAATTACAAGAGTGCAGGCAAGCGAGGTCAACACAGTACTATTCTGGCATGCCCTGCTCTGCTCTCTGCAGGTGAATGACAGGCACAAGTACTACATTATTGATAATATATATTTTTTTCAATTAAATGATGTAACAAATGGAGTAAAACTGCACACACATTCTTGTAGAAGTAAGAAATGCCTTTAAACAGGGTACCATAACAGACCAAACAAGAGCCTTTTGCACAGTAATTACGGGAAAAAAACATACATTTGCCTCCTAATAAGATAAAAGAAAATATTTTTCTGGAAAACATTTTTTTTAAGCTATGCTCTGAGATTTAGAGCTGTTTCCCATTCTTTAGTTGCATCCTAGATTACTGAATTTTTTTGTTTTTAAATCACTGTTATTCATTCTCATCAGAATGGGATGCTACCTGTGGAACTAATAGATATTTTCTCGGTAACGTGCAATGATATTTTCAAATACACTCAGTGTTAGACTCAAGTATGAAAAGTGGCAGCATGGCATCTGTTATTGAACTCTTTAACAAAGAGTTCAGGAAGGCGTGTGTAATTAAATGTTGAGATCAACATGTCTGCATTTTTGCAGTGAACAACCTCTGTTAAGGTCTTCACAATCTTCCAGAACAAAGAGGAAAAAGCATAGAGAAAATGATCTGCATTTAAATGCAAAATATTCATCAGGGCTTTAACCATGTCTATAATTTCATTTCCTGTACTCATAGAGAATCATTATATGGAAAAACAAAAATGTTTCAGTCTTTTATGAAATATTAAAATAAAAATGACTAAGCTTTTGGGGAAAAAGAAATTAACTGAGATTTAATGTACATTTGAAAACAATAGAATAATAGAAGCACCTACAAAATAAAAAGAAAAGATGCTTTTACAGATTAACTCTACTATTCTCTGTGGCAGTCAAAAGGGTTTCCATGCCTGGTTGTCTCATATGCCATCCTATTTGAGGCAGATGCCAATGTGAGCCAACTTTTGTATTCCCTCCCCCAGTCACTGCTTGATATTTAAACTGGTTTTATCACCACTTTAAACAAAGGTGTCAGTCAAAGATGCAGATGCATGTTTCTTCAGCCATCTGTAGGGTGATGGAAGTAACCTGGGAAAGGTGCAGTATGAGCAACTGAGACCAATAATATTTTAAAACTTGATAGCAAAAATAGCTGAAGTTCGTCTTTCAGATCCCCCCTTCTGGCAGCAGCGCTGCTATAGAAAAACAGCATGCAAATTGAGCTATTCAAATATTTGTCAAACTCCTTCCACTATTAGACTGCTGAAAGTATTGCTCTTTGTCTTTCTGCTCATCAAGTCACAGTGGTGCTGCAGAGCACACAGCGCTGCTGGAGCAAGGCTCTTACTAAACAACAGGAGGGAAGCCACAGTAAGAGAAAAGGGAAAAGAAATGAGAAATAAAAGCCCCACATTGCAAATTTATTAAGTTGGTTTAGGGGTGGGAGCAATATTATGTGGAGTCTACTTTCTGGCTTGTTTTGGTTAAGATCATTAAGGTGAAGGCTTTGGGGCTTTGAATGGATTTCAGCACCCTGTAACAGAATGGCAAGAAAGAAAGCTTACTCCGTCCGTCCTGTTCTCCCTTCTTCCAGATACTGAAGCTCTAGGGGTGATAGCAGTAAGTCAGCTCATCCTTTCGTTAGCAACTGAGATATATTCTAGACAGGTTACTGGGTTCTTTTGATTTATTGTCCCACAGTTTTCCTTGCAAAACAAACATAATTTTACTACCATCCACGGACTATACAATTTAAAGCGATGCTTTGCACAGACTCAGCTTCTCTGACAGTTTGGCTGACCAGATTAAAACAGTTTATTTTATAGGGAACACTGCAATTATGCTGTTTAGGTTACTCATAAGTAAGTCACCATATCACCATAAGTAACATAATGCTGAGCATGTTCTGCAGACAAATTAAGTATTTGATTAAATTTGCCACGCGTTTAGTGAGTCCAGACAGTAAAACAAACTACCCAAAGTTAGATAATTATTACTGAGGCTCCCGATTATAATTTCATGCAGGGATAACATCCTGTAAGGGGATTCAGATTATGTCCCAGGCTGTGGCCTTTATTCTTCTAAAGTCAGGGTTTCCCAATTGGAATATGCTTTATTTATTAAGACATTTCAACCCCCACAGGAACTAACACAGAGAGGGAAAACAGCAGTGGTCAGAAACCGTAATATTTAACATCTTTGGTGTTGCTGATAACACCTTTTCTATAATAACAAGATGGAAATAATAATAATAAAAAAAAATAGCAGTTCCAGCTCGAAAATACCGTCACTGCAATTACTGCACGTCTGATGACCCTGATCTCATAATGTAACCTACAAGAACATAAAAAAACCTTTTGTACAGAGTTTCATTGCACTATATGCAGAAGTGTTCTCCAAATAAATGCCAATAATTTCATTTGGAAGAAAACTTCCTTTAGTGTTTGCTTTGGTAAATTATCTTTCAAAACCTAAATTTTGATCTCTTTGCCCAAAACAAGCAAACAACAACAACATCAAAACAAAAGAAAAAAAAAAAAGTGTACTCTTTGCCTGCAAAGGAAAGATGTGCCTCTGCTATTCTTAAAAGGGAACTGATGCTGTAAATCCACAATCATCTGTTCTCAGTCCATTAACCCTTCCCAAAGCTCAAAGATCAGATATATCAGCAACAAGTAGATTATTATTATTGGTTGTTAAACTTAAACAAAACAGGAAACAAATAATGGAGCTAGAACCTTCTTCTTTTAAGCAGTCACACCAAATAATAACAAACATCTCTACACTTCTACTATTTCTAACATCTTTGGAACAAATGGACACTGTCTTCTTTAACTGATATTTATAAAAGAAAATATTTAAGTTTTCAACTAGTAACTACAGCTGCTTTAATTCTAATCCTGATAAAAGTCAGGTTTTTCTTGAGCTTTATATTCAGATGTTTTGAAGATGTTAAAATAATCTTTTTGATTCCAGGATTATGAAATCCAATTTTAGTAAGCTTACATAAGATTATAGGAAAGGTGAGATTCTGAAAGACCTTGTGTCTAGGTTTTCTTACTCCATTTTTCTTAAACCTGTTTTCAGTTGTCAGTCCAGGACTTTGGTTGTAGAATTTCCTTCAGTGGTCATTTTTCTTTTCCAAAGTTTTGGCCAGCCCCAATTCTGAAGTAGTAATATCACACAAATTTGTACTATCATTTTCAAAGCAGACTTCACAGAAATGCAGCTTAGATAGTATTTAAATGTTTATGTAACACTATACATAATACTATATCAGTTTATATTAGCATATATATTAGTGTATATAATACATATATGTGTAAATATATAACATATATACATATGGACATAGAATATATGTTAGTGTATACATTATATAATATATATTATAACTCGAAGTTAATTATGCCTATCTAATGTATGAACATTGTGCACTCTGATGCATTTTCATCTTTGTACTATCTTTAATTGTGATGAGTTTCCTGGTCAGTCAGTCAGACTTTATTTTTTCAGAGTAATTTGTTGGAATGCATCCTTGAAGTACAGATTTTCAGAGCAAGGGAAATCATACCACCACCGGAATGAGACCCAACACGTGAAAAGGCACTATCAGTACCAGTTCCTGCATTGTCCTGATGATTATCTGAGCTAGAGAGGCTTCTGCCAGGCTCTTGCACTCTCTTTACTAGGCAAGCCATTAACCTTTTCTACTCTTCATCTCTGTTTATGCTGCAGTGAGGGGGGCAGTGGTGGTAGCAAGTTGAGTAAGACAGTAGTTAGCTTATTCAACGATACTCCTACTTTCAGTTGACTGATCTCCTCAGAAAAATTGTATCCATGCATGCACTATTTCTTCACAAAAGTCGAATTTTTGTGTAAGACAAAACCAATGGCAGGTTCCTCATAAGTTAGTCAGACTAGTTAGCATGTTTTTTTCTTGTGAGTAATAGCCACACTTCTGTTATGGGTACAGATGCTAGTCTACTTAATGGAGAGGGGGAAGACCATCTAAAGGCTGAAGGGCAGAGCTTCTATCTGTACAGGGGACTGTCCGTAAAATATACTCCATATGATTTGTGCTTTATTTCCTCTATCTGTAAATCAATATACTTCCTTTGATTAATAATGTTTCTTACACATCTCAAAGAACGCTTTCTATAAAGAGCAGTTCAATTTAACGATGTCTTAGAATGTATATTATTTGCTTACCTTTTTATTGTCTGGTAGTCAGCTTCTTTGTAGCCAGCATTACAAATTTCAAAAGAATGATTTTTAAAGTATTTACTTTCATTCTCTTTCTCCTTTACAATCTTTTTATTCACAATGTAATAAAGAAAATAGCATAAATCTTGAGGAATTATCCTTACTGAGGTTTTTTATTTTTCTGTTTACTTTGTATTTTTAAAAGGCTTGCCCAGCTGCCTTCAGTTTATGCATAGTCATTTTGGCTGATTATTTCATATACTGTGCAACGTTTAGAAAAAATTCTCTGTAACCATGGTAACTATTTTTTGCTTAAGCACAGTTGAGCATATGAGTTCATTTTAATTTAGCTGAAGAAAATAGAGAAATGCTCTTGAAAGCTATTGAAATCTTCTCAGTTATTATTGGCTTTCATTTCAGGTTCAACAGAGATAGAATTGCTCATAGCCTCTATTTCTTGCTTTCAGTGATCTTTCTTTCTTCATCTTTATTTTATTTATTTATTTATTTATTTAAAGTTAGCGAGCATAGGCTGCAAGGGATTTATATAAAAGTTTTGCGAGATTTTCCACAGGCAGTTTGCCTTCTTGAAAAGAACAATATACAGGTGATGAAGTTTGATTAAGTGGAAGTAATACTACAACTTTCTTGTATTCCCTGCTACAGCACAGGGAAAATAACTCTTTGTAGTATAACTTTGCTTGTAACTTGTGCTTGACCCTGTACTAATATCTACTAATGTTCAATTCTGCAAGGTATCTTTCAGGACAGACGTGTCCAAAAAGCAGTCCTGAAAGTAGATCCTTTGCAGATGTCTCTGTGCTTTTGATACTGTGGAAGTTCTTCTATCCTAGTGTCAGAGAGAGGAATAGAAAATAACTATTTTCCTCTGAAAATGCTAATGTAGCATGCAGCTGGGAACTGACATCATCTCTTTTGATCCAAAGTTCATCAGAAAAGCTCTGTGAAAAAGTAAGGAGACTAAACCATGAAGTTCACTAGATCATCTTTGTTGCAATGTTGCAGGAGAGTAAGAGTATCCCCCAGTGACCTCCTCAGGAGGCCCATTTGTGCATCCAGTAGTCTGACTCACATTCAGGAAAAGCTCAGGACAAAAAGGTACAGCTTAAAAATCTCAAATTTTTATTTCTTTGTGATTCAGAAGTCACAATGCAAGCATCACATCCATCTGACCAGTCTCAGCTGGGATAGGAACTAGAACAAAGTAATCTGAGATACTCTTGGCTGGTGGTGAGCCCAGCGCGTGGAACTTGATAGTATCTCATCAGGCTGGAGTTCCCATGTGTTTCTTCTTGGTAATTATGTGATGCGATGTTGTTATTGCAATAACTAGCTGAATAACTTGTTGGAAAGCTGTCAATATCTCTTGCTTGCTCATTGGCAAAGCATATAAAGTTATTTGACTGCCTCTGCTGAACGTTTTATAGAACATTTTAAAAATATTCTTGGTTTGCTGAGAGTTTTTTGTCTGTCAGTGTGTCATTTATTCAGTCAAACTTTTTAGTGTTTGTATAAATCTAGTTATTAATCCCAAAGGTAATAACAATATCTGTTCTTTGCTCTCTGTTCTGAAGGACAATGCATTCTAAGATTCTTTTCTATGCCTGATGTTGAGCTTTTTATATTAACAGAAAGAAGTCTTAGTAGGGTAAAAGTACTCTTCCCTAAAAAAAAGATAATGCCACAAGGTGAATTCAGAGGTTAGATTTCCTTCTATATTGTACTTAGTAGTAGTCAACCTTCACCTGTAAGCAACAGTTCTCACTTTCAGCTGATGGCCTATCACCTGTGGTACCTGTAAAGCAGCAACAACCTGAAACTTCTCCCTGTTTTTTCTCATTTGTACACTTCATATAACTACCCCAATACAAAGAGGTGGGGAGAAATCAATAACTCTTCATTTAATTGTGACCAGTTTTCTTCTGCTGAGTGACAAGTGATTGATTTGTCTCACCACCCACTCAGACACAACTCTTCCTTTCATATTGTACAGTGGGAAGAGAAAACTATAAAGTCTTATATGAGAGACAAATCTAAGGTCAAGGTGTCAGTTTGCAGAGTTCAAATCTAGATTAGCTGGTGGCTTAATGAGAACATCCACAGAGCTACCAGAGAAGGTAACCCATATCATTAGCTACAGAGCTTTGCTACTGGATGTTCATCTCATCAGTGTATAAATATACTCTTTCATCAAAGACTATAAATTCACTGAAATGCTTTATAGGTCAATTTATGAAAAGGAAACTGGATTCTCTCACTCTTAAAAGAACAGAGTAGCTGTCAACACAATCAAGAGAACACAATGACTTCCTGAAAGTGCAGAGGCACAGCAACAGTTTCTCTTCATTAAAACAGTACAGCTTTCAAGTGAAAAGATTGCATCCATTGCACAGGAGACACATAGTGCTATTTGAAAACTTTTTTTTTTTTTGCTTTATTTAATAATATATTTCATGCTTTCTTTTGTGTTATCTTTTAATTAAACTGTTGAGTAAATCACTATGATTAGGAATATACAGAGGCATAACTGGGGAAGAATTTTGTATGGATGAAAAATGTCATATTAGAGAACTGCTCAATAGATTTACTACTGTACTTCATCTGAGACCAACAAGCATGAAGTTTTGATACCTATTTTTAATATTATAACACTGGCTGACAAGTTATCATTTGTTTAAAAAAAGGCGAGGTCAAACCTTGATGCCTGGTAGTACAATTCTAGATATTAGGTCAGAAATCTTAATAGCAGCAATAAAGAAATACATATCTTTATGTAATCCCCCCAAAATGAGAAAATTCATATGCAAGCATTGGGAAATGATATTAATTTTCATTAGTATTCTAAAGAGTCAATATATAATTTTCTGGAAAATGAAATTTCACAAAACAAAACAGTGTAATTTTCTTAGAGATGATTGAACTATTCATAATTGTGCATATTGAATCATTTACTGGAATATTTTTAGAATTATCTTAAATTGTTTGTAAACAGTGTGACTGATAAAAGTTTCACTCACACTTCTTCAGGGCTATGATTTCATTGTATGATGTTCCTGTGATTTTCACACAATTACCAGTAACTATTGTTAGTATTTGAATGCCTGTGGCTATCTTCGATGACATTTTGAGCAGGATTTGCTTGCACCACAGGACAATGGACCTCGTGTCAGGGGATTGAAACATGAGTATGCAATGAGACAAGAAGTGCAAACCATACACTGTCTGTGTAACATTAATGATATTTCCTGGCTAAATTTGTATCATTCACTTCAGAATTATGGCTTTTCAGGTAACCTCACACCAATATATACTTACATGTTACTTTGCAAATCATATGGCAAATATGATATTCCCATCATATTCCCTTCTTTGTCAGCACACTGGCAACAGATCTAGAGAATTAAAACCTGTATCACTGGAGCATGAAAAGGAAGAATCATTAAATGCACTCTACTTTTCTGTCCTTGTCTTGCATTTTCCATTTCGCATGCAGAATCACAAATCTTTTTCCTTTCCCTACTTTGACAGGACTCCCCCATCTTATACGCTGCCTGTCTTCCACAACAGGTAGTGAACAGAGTGAGCATATCCTTGGTCATGTACCAAGAAATACACCAGAGATCACCCATTGCTCAGGAACAGATTACCCACATCACCTTAGTGCTGACAGCCCCCTCTTGGTGGCCTGACGGTAAGGTCTTCCTTGGGATAATGTGTAGAGTTGATAATGTCCTGATTCTACCCCTTGAATGTACCACGGGGTAATTGCAGTGATTTTGCTTAATTGCTCTATGGAGCGATTTGTAACTCCACATGCACAAAATTTTCTTGATGTGCTTGAACAGAGACTGATTTTATCTCCATGGTTGAAATAGCACTTTCTGAGGATGGAACAGAAAGCAGAACATTAGCAAACATGGCTGACCTACTTCAGAGAAACTCTTCCATCCCACTCTACTCCTGTAATGCTGCCCCCTCCCCAAAAAAGAGCATACCTTCCATTTGGATAGCCATTGGTGAAGAGCTTCTTGCACTATTCAGTCTTCTCTGCAGGTTGTAAAATTCAGGTAGCCCGTAGTAACTGAGAATAATGATCACAGAATCACAGAATTGTAGGGGTTGAAAGGGACCTCTGGATATCATCTAGTCCAACCCCCTGCCAAAACCATCTTCCTAGCCCAGGTTGCACACGTAGGAATTCAGAAGGATCTTGAAGAGAAGGAGACTCCACCACCTCTTTGGGCAGCCTGTGCCAGTGCTCCGTCACTGCATTGTGAAGAAGTTCCTATGCACATTTGTGTGAAACTTCCTATTCATCAGTTTGTGGCCATTCCCCCTTGTTCTATCACTCCACACACTGCTGAGAAGAGTTCAGCCTTGTCCCTTTGCCTCCTGCTCCTTAGATATTTATAGATGTGGATCAGATCCCCTCTGAGTTTTCTTTTTTCAAGGCTGAACATACCCAGGTCTCTCAGCCTTTCCTCATAAGAGAGATGTTCCATGCCCCTTATCATCTTTGTGGCCCTCGGTTGGACTCTTTCCAGGACATCACTGTCTTTTTTGTACCAGGGAGCTTAGAATAGGAGGCAAATATTGGCAATACAAACCTAGCACTTGAAGACACAGCTTTGTTTCCCTGTTTGGTCATGGGCTTCATTACATTATTTTCCTACCCTCAGATTTTCATTGTTGCTGGTCTCGGGATTTTGTGAGGATAAATACTCTCCAGTATTTTAAGGGCCTAAACTGGAAAGTGAAATTCATATCTTCAGTATAAATGCCTGGAGGACATTTTTATTTCTGATTGTTCTTTGGTGAATTATTCTATTGATATGAACTGTACAAAGATTTCAAAGATGAAAAAGAATCTCAGGAACTGCACAGTAATTTACTAGTCATAGGCACAATGTTTTGAGTGTTACAGCTTAGGAGTCTTGGTAGATATTTTTTGGAATTTACCTCTTTAGACTATAGTGGAAACCGCTCTTTTATGACCTATTTCAAAGCATCACAGAATCACACAGAACGACAGAGTCACAGGGATTGGAAGGGACCTCAAGAAGTCAAGTTCAACCCCCCTGCTAAAGCAGGTTCCCTAATACAGGTCACAAAGGTAGGCATCCAGCTGGGTCTTGAGTATCTCCATAGAAGAAGACTCTACAACATTTTTGGACAACCTATTCGGACAACCTATTCCAGTGTTCCATCACCCTCACCAAAAAGAAGTTCTTCCACATGTATGTATGGAACTTCCTTTGTACAAGTTTTAGTCTGTTACTCCTTGTCCTATTGCTACACACCACTGAGAAGAGCCTGGCTTCATTCATTTGCCTCCTACCTCCTGTTAGGTATTTGTAAACATTAACCACATCCCCCTTCAGTCTTCTTTTCCTTAGACTGAGTACACCTACGTTACTCAGCTATTCATATTTGCTATGCTTTCAGTATTTACTGAAACAGCTGTTGGGAAGAGATATCAGGTTAATGAGGGCTAGTCCTGAAAACTTTATTTACCAGGCACTAGCTTTACTTCCTGGCAATAAATAATGCTAATACGAACAACTGGTTTTCTTAGTCTATACTTAAAGCATTCTGGTGGCAAACACGCTTCCTCTAAATTATCCTACTCACTCCAGATGTGTTGACAGAAGCCCAGAGGATGATATTGCATAGATAATAAATAATGCTGGCAAAATCCTGACTTATGTAATGTAATGAGGGTGAACTTAAATAAAACTTGGTTGAAATCAACAGCTAATCGCTACTGCCTCTGGTTCTTCTACTTCTCCTGGAAATTCAGGTGTTTTTTTTTAATCTTTCATTCTTCAGAGCCCATCAGAAACATCCCTGGATCACTGCCGAAGAATCAGGGAAAAGCTATTAGGGAAAGAGAGACTACTGGCACTAGTTCTGTGAGCTCCTGGCGTTTGCTGAGTGGTGGCCTTCAGCTGATGGAAAAGTTTTAAGGTGTCCACAAATTAATAGAGGTAGGAGCTTTGTAAACCTTTTGCAAGGCTTTTCCAGGTCAGAGAATTCTGTCATTTTCTCTGTATCATGGACCAGAGCAGTATTTTTCATGCGCTAGACAGCAGCTTCCACTATAAGCAAATTCTGACAGCAGAGTCATAACAGGAAGCTGTCTCTCTTTGCATTCCTAAATTTGGAATTCTCTTTGCCTTTTCCCCTTTTAAGGCTTATCTGTACAAGTATGTCTCTTTGGATAACTGACACTAAAAAGTGCTGTGTATTTAGAAATCACTTCTGCGCTTCTGAATTGCTAGTTGGATCCAGTTTGATTCAGTGTGCTCAGAACCTGGTATACATTAACCTCTATTTTGGCTACGTAAAACTACTTAGTGATATATGCAGATTCTAAATATTTAATATTGAAAGTTATTCCTCCATTAGTAAGAAGATCAAGAGAAATTGTGTGCAGATGCATTAAATACATTTTCTTTTTTTTTTTTTTGAAAAGTAGCTTTATGTGTCAATTGAAATTCCATCTACTTAGTAAAATCTTCTAAAAGACATTTAACAGTTTAATATTATAATAAAGTGGAGCGATCTTCATATTGGATCAGGAAATCAGTCCAACTACTAATTTTATGTCACTCTTCGGTGTGACTATTTTGTTGATCACACAGAATCACAGAATTGTAGAGTTGGAAGGGATCTCTGGAGATCATTTAGTTCAAACCTCCTGCTAAAGCGGGTTCCCTACAGTAGGTCACACAGATAGATGTCCAGATACTTCTTGAATATCTCTGGAGAAGGAGACCTCACAAACTCTTTAGGCTGCCTTTTCCAGAGCTATGTCACTTTGACAGTAAATAATTTCTTTCTTGTGTTAGTATGGAACTTCTTGTGTTCCAGTTTGTGCCTGTTGTCTCTTGTCCTATTGCTGCTCACCACTAGAAATGTCCATCCCCATTGACTTGTCTCCTGCACTAATGTATTTATAAACAGTTATAAGATCCCCTCTCAGTGTTCTCTTCTCCAGGCTAAACAGCCAAAAGTCACTCAAACTTCTCTCACAAGGGAGATGCTCCAGGGCTATCTTAATCTTTTTAGCCCTCTACTGTGCCCTCTCCAGGAGATCCCTGTCATTTTTAAACTGGGAAGTCCAGAACTGGATGCAGCATGTCTGCAGATGTGGCCTCACTAGGTCAGTGTAGAGCGGGAAGAGCATCTCTCTTGACCTGCTTTATTAGATGCACCCAAGATTACCACTGGCCTTCTTGACCATGAGGGCACACTGCTGGCTCATGGTCCTCCTGTAGCCCATCAGGACCCTTAAGCCTTTCACCACAGAGCTCACCTCCAGCAGATCAGTCCCTAAGCTGTTCTGATGATTGTGGTTACTCCTCCCCGGGTGTAGGAATTTAGACTTGCCCTTGCTGAACCTCATAATGTTCCTCTCTGCCCTGCTCCCAGCCTGTCCAGTCTCACTGAATGGTAGCACAGCCTTCTGCTGTGTCAGTCACCCCTCTCAGCTTTGTTTCATCAGCAGATTCCAGAATTTATTAAGGTCAAACATATGTCTTTTTTGAGTCATAATAGCATGTACTTGCTTCAAAAGTTTTATGTTCAAAACATGAATAATCCCTGACAATTCTCACCCACACCAGTTCAGTGGATGCCCTTGTAAAAAAAATTCTTCTATTGAAAGCTTTATGTTGGACCATATTTCCTGAGTGCTAAACTATAGAATTTGCCTTGAAAAAAAACAACAGCAACAAACAAATCCCGTCTTGTACCTTTAAATATATATCTCCAGAACAGAGCTGACTAAACTTCCATATTTCAGCATCAGAGAAAAATATTGCTCTGCCTCAAAAATTCCTACTTGGGTAAGTTTTAGTTGGGCTGTGTTGCAAGGGTTGTAATTCAGCAGGAGCTGCCTAGATTAGGGCCTATGAGATGGCAGTGCAGTTGAATTGGAGAAAAGAAAAATGTTAAGGATTGTTTGCAGTTCTTAGAGAAATATGACATCGTGAAAAGGCCTTTTTTTGGTGCCTGAAATAAACATTATTTATACACTTAAGAAAGGATAGCAGAGACATTTCCAGATGAAATAGTCTATCTCTTTTTGAACAATGTCCGAAATGGGCATTTCAGATCGAAAAAAATACCTTATGCTTGTAATGATGAGGCTGGAAAAATTTTTTTCTTTGAATCTTAGCATGTGATCAGTGTGGCCTGTAACTGATAGACTGATATCTCTTCTACATTTCTATCCTCCTAAGCATCTTAAACAACTAGAGATGGACACCCAGTTTTAACATAAAAAGTTTTTTAAACAGTGATATGAGTTCTAATACATGGACTTTGTCCTTATACTCCACATGCTGCTGCAAATCTGATTGATTATCCTTGTTCTTTCAATGAATAGTCTTCAGATAAATGGATTATCAGAAGTGGTCTGTGAACCTAGGAACTGGTAGATGTCGATATTTTATTAACTGAAAGACATTTATCTTTGGAAACTGACCTCTTCTGTCTCTGTTAAGAATAAAGCAATTAAATGTCATACTTAGGTGTACATTTTCTCACAAGCATGTTCGTTTCTCACCGGAAAACTGAGTGATAATTAGAGCAGAAAATACAAGAAGTATTTCTAGAGACTTGCACAGGGTCCTAGAAGATAGGATGCTTCAATGTCATGACTGCTTTTAATTTTTAATAGAGGGTGCTAAAGACCTGACATGAAGGACAGTGATTTTTTTTTCCATCTATACAGTGAGATACCTTTTATTTCATTTTCAATTGGGATTTAGTTAAAATTTTACCTTTCTCTTATTCAAAGTTTTCCAAGGTCTTTTCCTACATTTTACTGCAATCTGAGAACACCATTTTCAAATACGAACGTACACATAAGCAAAGACTATTCGCCTCTTCCCTTGGGTTAACCTCAGCAAAAATAAGTTTGTTATTGTGAGAGTACTCTCTAAAGCTTTTATGTTTTTCCAGTAGAATTCCTAGTAAATTTATTTTTAGAGGGTAAAGAAAAATGAGATTTTATATGGCAGAAATGTTAAGCATTAATATACAGTATTAATATACAGGAAATTTGAAGCTGCTAAAGATTTTTGTCAGCTGTGGTCACATAGCCCATGGCTTTTGAGACACATTTTCTCCAGATTAATTGTGAGACAGAGAATTTGTGGAGGATTTTTGACTTTTAGACTTAGAACTGAATCCACTGAGCAAAGAAAACAATCTACTTTCTCAGCAATTTTACATACTTATAAATACAAAAATAAATCAATTATATATATTTATATCTATTACAGAACATATATATATACACACACAGAAATATATGTATACATAATAGAACAAACTGAATATTAAGGAAAAGGAATCCTTACCACCAGGTAAATATCTCAGCTTTGTCTCAGACATTGAGTCCCTTGAAACAGGACCCCAGTTATACTCAGGGCAACAGAACATGATGTGCTTCTGGGTTTTGCCACAAGTAATGCCCAGCCAGATTCAGAGCTGAACTGAGATGAGACTAAATGCTTAGAGGCTGGATGTGTTCGAGCAGCCAACATCCCTCTAGCTGTCTGACTGGATTAGGCCCTCTGTGCTCTCAGTGCCTCTTTTGCAAGAGCAGCTCTGGCACTTACGTCACATAGAGAAACATCAGGGAAACAGTGGGTTTTAAAGCATCTGCAGATCCATGCTTTTCTCAGAAATACTGACTGCAGTTACTCTGAAAAAAGACTGAAACAAAAAAAAATTTAATCTGTTCCAGAAGATGTATTATGGAATGATGTTTGTCACACAATAGCCATTTTGAAGCTACAGGCACAGAGAACATACTAAGCCTCTTTCCTTTCCTCTACAAATGTGCTTTAACTGGATTTTTTAAACTCTGGACTTACTGTATATATCACGCAGACCTTAATCTGCATTTGATGCATTGTGACAGAAGAAAAATGATTAAGGCCAAAATTGAACAATGACACCTTCTTTTGTGGATTTAACTTATAGTAGAGTCATGCTTCTTCCCTATCAGTCTGGGTCCTTTGAATTCAGACACTGTGCTTTTTTTGTTTGTATGCATACATGTATACACAGTCATCACAAAGAATAGTTTTAGAGTGACCTTCAAGTGCCAGCAGCCATACTACATATCTGTGCCCTTGGAGCAGGGAGAAATAGTGGCTGAAGTGCTAAGGCAAAGAAAATGCTGTGATCTAGCACAGCGATTTGCAAAGAAAATGCTGTGATCTAGCACAGCAATTTCCAGAAACATTTACAGGTTACCACCAAGTAGGAATGGGAATATGATTTCCTAGCTCAATATAAGGTGTTTCTCCAGAACTTCCCTCTAGCATTGATCAGGGTTATGCTGGACAGAGAAGGATGTTGGCTGATTCATTTCTCCCCAGGGTGGCACTTGGGGATCTTTTCTTCAACTTTGGGAGGGTAAAAAGCAAGAGCTGAGGGGAGAAGCAGCAGCACCCAGTTAAAATGAGCAGGCTTCTAAACCATGGCAGCTGTAGCACAGCAGTTCCAAGAGTGGAGGCATCTGAGCTGGAGGGAGAAGCTTGTACAGAGCAGAGCTTGTAGTGGAGAAGCAGGCAAAAAATCCCAGGGGTACTGATGGAAGGAAGAAAAGAGGGAATATCAGAAAGGCTTTGGAGGTACTGGAGGGTAAAAAGGGCATGAGCAGTGGGATTCACGTATCTTGTGGGAGAAATGGTGAAGGAGGGAAAGGGGTAAGCATGAGTTTGACTGTTAGCACACGAAGTAAGCCCACCCATTTTAGCTTGTTCCCATCATTTTCAGATTTCCACTGGCTGATGATTTTCTGCATCTAGACACCAAAAGTTGACATTTTAATCACATGTTTTGTATGATTACCTTTCCTATTCATGGTTAGAGTGATTTATTTCTTACCACGAGATTTGCTGCAGCCTCTAGTCTGTGATGTTCACACAGAGACCAGAGGCAATCTTTCAGTAACAACTTTAAGTCCTTAGAAAAGTGACACTACAATGCTCTGGAATGAAATCTTTTACAGTCACAGATGGTGCTGAGGAAATTTTTCACAATGAATAATTTATCCAGCAGAAAAATGTAATGTTCCCAGTTAGTTCATGAACAGATCATGAAATTATTTGGTTTTCAAAATTACTCATAATTTTTTTTTTCTAGAAATTGGTCCTCTGCATGTGGTACATTACCAGTTTTGTCCAGTAATTGTAATTTGCATTTTGTGGTAGAGTGGGAGTTGTATCAGATACTAATTGACCATGGTTCTTTCTGTTCTCAGTAAATAACATAGTATATTTACTGCTTTAAAGTATACTGTATTGAGAACCTGCCTATAGGATAAAGCCAGCTGAGAAGATTAGATGAATATGAATCCAAAGAGGAAACAAAAGAAAATTCTGCAGTACAAAATATGAGACTACTTCCTAAAATAATAGGCAGACATCAGATTAGAACTTTTTTTTTTTTTTTTCACGTTACACACTATGTAAGAAAAATCATTAGCCCCAAGACTTTTCAAAATGAGAATCATTGTTGAACCCAATCATTAGTTATTAGGACAAATTATTACAGTTTCCAGAAAATGACTTGATAGGCACATAATTTGCATGCCTGGCTTCCTGAGGGAAATTTATTCAAAGTGAAACACTTATTTCAAAGTAAAACTCCCAGGTAGACATTATGTATTCTACGCATAGTATTCTATTTCAGACTACAATAGTAGCAATCTGAGGCAGCATGTCAGTGGGGCCTCATAAATAAAGTTGCAAAAATTTATGAAAACTATGAAAATCTCACAACTAATGCTGAAGGGCTTGTTCAGGAAATGGGAAGCTCTTTTCAAGGTATGAGAAGAGGTAGGTATTTGGTTTGCTATAAATACAGAATAAAACTATACAATGAAAAGGAATTGGTTCAGACTATAAACCAACATAAACATTATGAAAGCTATGCTTTCATAATCTGTGGCAGACTCATTCAGCCTCAGTCCCTGGACTGTTCAGATTACCCCTGCAAGACCAAATGATACACTTTCATTAGAAACTTGTTATCCCTATAAGGTTATCCTACTTCTTTATTTGGACAATGTCTGTATTGAGCCCTCTGTTCCATCATTGCCATCCAGAGGAACCTTGATAAACTTGAAAAGTAGGCCCATGTGAAACTAATGAGATTCAGCAAGGCAAAGGGCAAGGTTTTGCAATTGAATTGAGGTAATCCCAGATATGTATACAGACTGGGAGAAGAAATCCTTCAGAGTAGCTCTGCTGAAGCAGACTTCGGGTTTCTGATTGAAGAAAAACTTCGGGTTTCTGATTGAGCCAGAAGTGTGTGATTGCAGCCTGGAAGACCAATGGTATCCTGGGTATCATCAGAAGAGAGTGGCCAGAAGGGACAGGGAGGTGACTGTTCCCCTCTATTCTGCCCTCATGAGGCCCCAGCTGGAGTACCTCATCTATGTCTGGGCCCCCATTGCTGGAAGGATGTGGAGCTTCTGGAGCAGGTCCAAAGGAAGATCCTGAGGGTGATCCAAGGGCTGGAGTAATTCTCCTGTGAAAATAGGCTGATGGAACTGAGCTAGTTCAGCCTGGAAAAGAGAATGCTGAGCTAGACCTCATTGTGGCCTTCCACAGAAGGGAAATCAACTTCTTAAACGGGTAGTTAGTGATGTGGCAAGGTAGAATTGTTTTAAACTGAAGGAGGAAAGATTTAGATAAGATATCAGGGGGAAAATCTGATCAAGTGCTTGATCAAGTAGCTGGGAACCCTGTCTGTGGCACAGGGATTGGAACTTGAGGTGATGGTGGAGATGATCCTCTAGGTCCCGTTCAACCCAAGCCATTCTATGTTTCTATGTTCATTCAAATACATGGAAATGAGATGCTGCTTTTTAAGAGGTGGAATTGGTTTATCTTAGGTTTTAGTCTGAAGTATTTAGCTTCAATTGTTAGCTAGCCTATCTTCTGGTCCAGGGAAATGCCATTCTGCCGTAGTTGTCTTTGTTCCTCTGGTTGCTGAAGAATGGAGATATTCCTGAATCATTTGATGAGGATAATAAAGATTATGCTTCACTGCATCGTGGTGAACGGAGTCCAGGGAGTCCTTGTGTCTCATGGGTACTTCAAGGATGTGGGAATCCTCTGGGTACTTTTGCACCCAGATTAGTTGTGTGATAAAAACACAGCCCTTGAGATCTGTTGTATGTCACAGAGGAGTTGTTCCAGTCATATTTACTCCCTGGGATAAAACTGATCCCTATACTAGTTCATGTCAAGATGACGGTGAGGTGTTTGGTGGTTGCAGTGAGAATTGTCCAGTTATTCTACAACACTGCAGATATTCTAAGAGCTGTAAACTATCTGTATGACTTGAGAACAATCCTAGGCAAGCAGTGATAGCAACAACAAGATGAAAAAGATGCTGTTAAAAGGGAGAAGTACGTAAGACTCTCAATGGATAGTAGTGATATCTGGCACGTGAAGACCAAATTATTATAAAGACCAAATTATTTTCTAAATTGGCTCCTACCAAAGCTTGAGATAAGTTAGAATTAGGAGAGAACTCTACTCAGTGATTGTCTTTTCTAACCATATTACAAGCACAAAAGGTTATCACTTGAGACCTCTCATGCGGAAAACATTTCTGAAGTAAGTAAAGCAGTTAATTTTAGTAAAGTTTGCATTACATTAATAGATACGTAAGTGCAAAAGAATTTTGTTTGTAATAAATACTTTTAAAAGGTACTCCATTTTAAACAACTGAGTCTGAGGAGTCTGCAACTCTTTGTATGTCTTTTGAAAAAACTTATTTTTTTCCCCAAAGTCTGGGGAAAGAAAACAACAACTTTCATGCAAGGTCAGCTCTATCCTTTTATTTGCAGTCTGGGACATGACAAGTTCATTCACCAGCTTTATTAAAAGCAATTCCTGGTCAAGCATGCTTTTGAGAATGTAAAGAAACAAGACATAGCACACTGGGCCAGCAGATAATAGCTCTAAGCACTCAAATACGTAACTACGCCTTATTTTGACCTAGGAGTAGAAAGATAAAAAACATATATATTAAAAAAAAAAAGCAAAGCTGTTCCCAGGTGTGTCAGAATTGATTTTAAGGCAGAAAACAAGTGGAGAGCACAAAATTCTCTAAAATGAGGTAGAGCAGAAATAATAGAGTACAGCTAAAAAAATAAGGCAGCTCTAATCTGGGGGTACAAACGCTTGCCTTTTGCTTTAGAGAGTTCATTTATGATTACTTACAAAACTGCTGAGCTCTGCTCTGTTTGGAAGCCCTGAGTAGAACAGCCAAAAACAGATTAGGAAGAGGGTGACATTTCATCACTCGTTCAGTGCAGGATACAACTGCACAGAAATTCAATTGCCCTGCAGACTTCCGCAGTTTAACCTGACTCCACCTCTCTGTCTGAGGAACACTGTGTCAGTGCACATCTGGGGACAAGTGGCAACAAACCAGGAGGACGCCCAGCCTAAGTTTTAGACTTGTAGTCTGGTTAGGATACTTCTTAAGACACAGCAAGATCCGAGCTAAGGCCACAGGGACTTGTCAGGTTTCGTCTGAGCTTGGACTGCTTGTAGCTTTGCTTCAGCTTGATTATCTGTTAATTACTTTTTTTTGTTTGTTTCTTTCTAGTGATGAGTTAGTTTTTGCCTGATCTGCTTTATTTTAAGTTGTAACCATTCAATAGAATTGTAACTTTTGTACTGATAGAGGTGACACCTTGCTATTTTTTGTATTAAAAAATATACTACTTGTACGATGGTAGTATACAGAGGAGTGCAATGCATAGCAAATGCATTGCAAGTGGAGACATTCTGTGCAGAGGCGTTGAAGTGATCATAGAATCACCAAATAGTAGAATCACCAGAGCTGAAAAAGACCTCCAAGGTCCTCTAGTACAACTGTCCACCTACGCAATATTTCCCCACTAAGCCATGTACTTAAGTACCATATCTGAGTGTTTCTTGAGCAGCTCCAGAGATGGTGACTCAACCATCTAACTGGGCAGCCCCTGACAGCACGTGACTACTCTTTCGGAGAAGAAACATTTCCTAATATCCAGCCTGAACCTCTCCTGGTGCAGCTTGAGGCCACCCTTTCCTCTTTTTGCTAGTTAACTGAGAGAAGAAGCTGACCCCGACCTCATCACAACCTCCCTTCAGGCAGCTGCAGAGTGCAAAAAGATCTCCCCTAATCCTTCTCTTCTCTAGGCTAAACAATCTTAGACCCCTCAGCCATTCCTCATAAGATTTGTGATGAGATGGTATCAGCGGAAACACAGTAACAGAATGGCAAGCCCAGGCTTCTTTAAATTTTCTGTAATAATTAGGTCTGGACTAATAATAATTCTTCGGTGCAGCTCTTAAATGAGTAAGACTTGTATTACACAAATAATAATTTTTTTGTTTGTCTATGACAATGACTTGATAGCCGCACAGTGGCTACATCTAAACCTGAGCAGAGCTTAACTGCATTGCTGAACTTAAGCTGCTTTTTGATTGATCTTTTCACTTCTGGCTCATTTCAATTGCAGCCCCACTATTTCCTCAGAAGGAATGAGTTCTGGCTCCTAATCTCTGCCATATGGTTTTGTTCACTCCCCAATGGGCATTTCAGGCTGCTGTGACTAGATGACATTGCAGGGGTGCAGGCAGGGTTCAAAGAGGGGACAAGAGTGTTGGGAACAGCAAGGTGCTAATGTGACATGACAATGTGGATGATGAGGCCATTTAAGCTTAAGCATCCATCCCATCATTGGCATGATAGAAAATATGTAATGTAAAAGCCCACTCTGCCAACCTTACGCAGAACACGTTAGAGATTGAGTTACTCAGAATGAGAAGATTAAGAGATGGAGCTCATTGACTTCAAAATTTGGATTGGAGTGTGGTAATATTTAATTAGAGCAATGCTGGAAGAATGTACCATTGTGACTGCAAATGTATAAATGAGTAACCTATATCAGGAGGATGTTTCCCAGCATGAACAGAATTTCCTCCTAACTTCTGTGAGTATGCAGTTAAGCTCAACGACCTAGTAGTTTTTAATTTATTTTAAAATATTTCAAGATGTACGTACATATCCTGATCATATTCCTAAAAGGAATTTTTTATGAATTACTATACACGTGAAAGTGGTTTGCATATCTGCTGAGTCCACTTACACAGGCAAAACTTCATATCATACTTTGAAAACTTCTAGTTTCCATCAGTAGATTGTGTTAAGGAGAAAGCAATGAAATTCTGCTTTTTGCCTACAGGTCAATTTTCAAATCAAAAGCTTCACTGATTCATCTTTTGAAATACTGTGTTGTATAAAGGGGGTGGAAATATGTTAGGAAATAGCTTTATCATGAAGGGCAACATAGTAATAAAAATAGTTCAGTGTTGTACATGGACATCCCATACTTAACTGATATATCCAAAGCATGCAAAATTTCATCTCTCATTTAGATGAATTCTCATCAAGTTGTTAAGACGAATTGCTGAATATGGAAAATATATGAATATTCAGTCAGACACAGAAATATTATTGGTCTCGTCACTAGAATTATGTTTTACAGGGCTTGTACTGGAATAAAACATCCTGAAGGTTAACAAACTGGTCTTTTTTTTTTTTTTTTTTTTGCAAAGGAAATGAAGAGTTTTGACATCATGTATTCCTACTCTGTGCTTATGCAAATAATCTTACTATCCATTAATTTTTCACTTCTGTTGCCTTAGAAGAGAAAAAAAAAAACAAACATTTTGTACTGTCATTCTTTCCAAATGGAAAATTACTGTTTTAATTTGCTTCTATTAAAACATTCTATCTGCATAAACTTAGGAATATCTCAGTTTGTACTGAACTGAGATATCTCAGTTTGTACTGAACTGAGATATCAATCTTCACAAATTTCAGATCCTTTACAATACATTTATGTTTAAGTATATTACTTGGAACTCCTTTACCCTGCATCCATGATTACAAATGCACATGAATGATCCCAAATAATTTCCCAGTTTTAGTATTTTTGGATCTCATCAGAATTTCAGCACCAGCACTATAGTTGACATCACTCATCTTGGGCAGTTGCACATTCATCTTCTTGAAGGAAGGGTACCACCAGCAGGACAAGCCCTCTTAGACCATTTTGCTTTCCAACATGCAGGAGATCTTAGTTTTTACCTTCCTGGTAAGAGGACACACCTCTTGATCTCTTCAAACAGTGCATTAATGCCCCTGGCTATGAGAACTGATTATTATCTTTCACCGTCTTTAGAAGTATGATAAATTTATTTAGCACACAAACTCATAAGAATCAACACAGCTGTGTGAACTGAACCCAAACCAAGCTTTTGAAATGCCTATACAGCATAACTCATCCCATAGATAAAATCTTGGCTTATTGGAAGAAATGAGTTTTGCCATTCCTTTTAACACTCAGCAGCTTTCTATTTGGGAAGCACTGATTGCCAGCATCTTTGTCCCATGCACACAGTAATATACCACTTGGCTTGAACTTTCCCTTTTCTTCTCAGAGTGACTCTTCATCAAAATGAAGGTCCTAATTGGTCCTTGGCATATTTGTCCAGATGGCATATGTATTATCTGTGATTCTTGAGTAGGTATCTAATTCATGTTCCTTACATGGGATAAAGCCTTTCCTTGTTCTCTGCATTTACTTTTTGTTTTACCAACATCAGTGAGATTGAGCTGGCGCAGCGAAGAAGTTCATGTTGCAATTACAGGTTGATTTTGTTGGTTGCACATAGCCTTAGATGTCACACTGTGGGATGCTGGGTTGTAGAGGTTACCAGGCTTCCACATCCAGAGGCTTCATCCCCTGAGGCAGAAGCAGTTTGACAGAAAAATACAGTGAGGAACATGCATTTCTGTTATGGTGAGCCAGGACCATGCCAAGAAAAGAACAAATCTTCTACGGGGTCTAATTTTCATCAGTGAGTGCTCACTGTTTCCTGACGGTGGGTATGTGGTATGTGCTTCAGATTGGACAAGGGAGAACTCATGAAAAGATGAACTGTGTTTGGAATCTTACTTCTTCATGGTTCAGCATATCCAGGGTTTATCGCATCTTCAGTGTTATGGTTTCTGTTTAGCGGTGTTTGATCTCCATTTGCATAGTACAATAGTTTGTAAAGAGATTAAAGTAGTGGATTTATTTTAAGGCATCAGTTTCTCAGATGAACAATAGACTGACAGCACTATAGAACTCAGTGGCTTTCGAGTATTTAAATAAAAATATCAGACAGGGTCATAGAAAACATCTGGTTTGACATCATGGGCAGCTCTATTTTCTTCAGAACAGGCACTGCTTCTCGCCTAGACACATATTTAGCCAGACAGAGTTTATGATACATACCACTTTTATATATTATTAGTATTTTGGCAGTAGTTTGAGCAGCTTTCGTGGGACAGGACCTTACTTTTTGTTGCACAGATAAGGCAATTCTGATTCTGTTGGACCCCGTATCCTTGAAGAAGCAAACAAGGTAGCCAATAAACACTGAACGGTTGGGTGTACACAATGAAATAATGTCAGGCAGCAGGATAAACTGCTTAAGCTCTTTTCATTACTATAATGATTCATTATTATTATTACTATTATTATTACCATTACTATTATTATTACTATTATTATTATTATTATTATTATTATTATTATTATTATTATCGGTGCGTGTGTTTGTGTGTGTGTAAATAATAGAAAAGTATTCTTTTTCAAAAAAGATTAATTAATTTTTTTAATTTTATTTATAGAAGCTCCACCTAACTACACACAGCAGTGTTGGAGCAAAAAAAAGCACTCCAGAAAGTAGACATTGTTAGCCCTTGAGTAGAAGTGAGGTTATTAGAAAAGAGACATCACATAAGGAACAGAAAGACGGACTTGAACATAAAGGAGAAACACATTCTTTGTGACAAAAATGGAAGGGGTACTGTGAGGAAGGGCACAGGTGGAGAAAGTAACCACTGCAACATCTTTCAGAGCAGATGTGGACAAGACAACCTTGTACCACTGATGTTAGAGAAAATGTACTGTAAAAGCAACAGGCATCAACTGTCTGCTTGTGTTGTCTGTACATAAAGACAGTAAGGTATAGACAGAAATAAATTTAGGGCTGGTGGGTATCTGGGAAATGAGAGAGATGTGGAGAAGCCTGATCCAAAGAAGACTCAACTTATGAAGTTGGTGGTGAGCAGGACTGCAGCAATGTCCTGAAGCATCAGAGTGTTTTGAAAAAAAAAAAAAATATTAAAGGCTCTTTCTTACATAAAGTGTTAACAGATGGACAGATATCTGTGACAAGTGCCAGAGAAGCAGACCAGGGTTTCAGTTTGTGCTAAAACGGATGGATGAGGTAGATCTATGAGTTGACTGTATTTGAAATGGGAGACTTCTGAGAAAAATACAGGAGAGAAAAAATAAGAGTGACAGGGAAAGAACTCCCCAAAAGAGCTAGCGGGAAATGAAGGCAATTTTCTGGATAATAAACAAGTCACAGGGGAAACTGGAGATGTGAGAGCAAAACCAGGATAGCACAGAACTTTGGGCACTACAGAAAAATGGGATCCTGGAGAAGCTTGTCTGCTATTGCTGAAAAAAGATGAGAACTCAACGACAATGAAGACTGAATACTTGTGAAAAAGAAGTCGTTAGAGCTTTTCTGGCAACGCCAACTATATGTAAGTATGGTGGGAAAAAGTTTCCTTTGCATTAAATTTTAAGTTATTCTGATATACCAAAAATAACATTGAGATTGTGTGCTTTATAGATATGTCACACAGTTTGGATAGTCTGGAGTTAGCAACCTATTATTTTTGAAGTGTAAAACAACTTACTGACTGCTTTACAACTCTGCTTTTATAGGACACTTTCCAGTTTTATGCAGCATTTTATGTGAAGTTATAATTTTTGTTTCTGGATCTACAATGGTCACATATATTAAATATTCATCACAGAACAGTAACTAACATGGATAACCCTTCAGAGGTTGTTTATAACTGTTTATATATTCAGAACTTAATTAAGAATGTCAGAGGATTAAAGGATTAAAATCAAGTTGCATAAAGTATCCAAAGGGTAAAATTGTGAGAATAAAATCATATTAAGCTTTTGTAGTGTTAAGACCAAGGGAGATAACCACTGGTAAAAACAGGAAAGAAAGACTAGCTAAATATAAACTGTCAGGTTAACATAGAGATTGCACCTGTTTATCTTGCAATTTGTGTTATTTATTGGCAGGCTACATGGGCCTACTTAGACATGACTTCCTTCTGAAAGTGCTGGTTTCAATGGGATGTTACTATTGTCTTAATTTAATTGTCCATTAACTTCCTTGACCAAAACAGTTATCAATAAAGCTGTCTAAATTGCAGCCCTTTAAGATCAAAGCCTCAAAATTCTGAACATTACACTGAGATGCACAAGGTTGGCCTGAGGTACACTCACATGGCTGCTGATATATGTTAGTGAATGATACTGTCTGAATTTCTCTAGCATTGAATATGCTATAAAAACTCTTTTTTTTTTTTTTTTCATATAGAGATCAGAAGATCACAGAATAACAGTCAGAAAATTGCTGTGTCTGGAAGGGACCTCAAAATATTGAGTCCAGTACTCATCCTAAAGCACATTCCTTACTGTTGGTCACACAGGCAGTCAACCACATGAGTATTGAATATTTCCATAAAAGGAGACTCCACAGCCTCTCTGGGGAACCTGTTCCAGTGCTGTCACCCATACTGCAAGGATGTTCCTCTGGATGTTTGCATGAAATTTCCTACATTCAAATTTTTTGCCTTTACTCCTTGTCATAGTGCTACACACCACTGGGAAGAACCTGGCCACATCCATTTGCCTCCCATTTACCGTTAGACATTTATAAACATTTATCAGTTTTCTTCTTCTCAGGCTGAATAAACCGAGGTTACTCAGTCTTTCCTCATACATGAAGACTCCTATTCTAGGAGATACTTGTCTTTGAACTAGGGAGCCCAGAACTAGATATAGTATTCTAAATGTGGCCTCACCAGGGTGGAGTAGAGGGGGGAATCACCTCCCTCGACCTACTGACCATGACATTTATAGTGCACCCCTGAATACCACTGGCCTTCTTGGCCACAAGGGAACACTGCTGGCTTATGGCCAATCTGTTGTCCTCTAGAACACCCAGGTCTTTGTCTGCAGATCTCCTTTCCAGCAGGTCATCCTCTAACCTGTATTGATGCATATCATTACTCCTCTGCAAGTGCAAGAGCTTACTTACTCTTGTTAAACCTCATCAAGTATCACAATGCTCCAGCTTTTCAATCTGTTCAGGTCTTGCTGAATGGTAGCACAGCCCTCTCCCATCTTTGTATCTTCAGCAAACTTGCTGAGGGTGGGCTCTATCCATTCATCCAGGTTGTTAAGATGCTGAACAGGACCAGATCCAGCACTGGCCCCCAGGGAACATTGCTAGTTATAGGCCTCCAACCAAACTTTGCACCACTGATGACAACTCTCTGAGATCGGCTTGTTGGCTAATTATCAGTCCACCTCACAATCCATATTTTCTGTTTTGTAGCTAGGATTTTGTGGGTGACGGTGTCAAATGCCTTGTTGAAGTCAAGGTACACAATGCCCACTGCTCCCCCCACATCTACCTGGCCTACGGGTACTAATTATTTTATGGGTCCTACTGGGAATTATACCTCTAATATTCTCCTAGTTGAAAATACTTCCGTGGTTTGGATTTTAGAAGCTAGATTAGATTAGTTTTTATGGGAATTATAATACTTCAAAGCAAAGTACTTCCTTCAAACTTAAAAGGAATAAAGACATATTTTAGCTATGGCATATGGTACTTGAAAAAGGGACTTTATTTACTCTGTCACGGTTAGATGCATGTAATTTCCATTGGTTTCAAAGAGATTGATGTGCTTCCAACAAATGAAGTATTTTCTTTATACTTTCTTTAAAGCATTGCCTTAAATAACTTGAGAACTAATACTGGAAGAGACATCTGATACATTCTATCTTAAGCAGTGAATTTAAAGCCTCAATAAATGTCTAAGAAGGATTGTTGAACATGATACAGAACATGCCCTGGCTATGAAACATACTCTCTGAAGTGACTAATTTTCAAAGTGCTGCTTTCATGTGTGCTGCTGGTTTCTAGAGTCTTGATCCAAATTCTTCTGTGACACATCTTGTTTACAGTCTGGGGTCAGAACAGTTTCTCCTTATTTGCAAAAATAATTCACTTATTTTTGTGTGAAGTGAAACAAACTATGAGGGCTGCTCTGAAAGTAGTGCCTCCTATTTTATTCTTTTGACTCATGACGCCAGAGGTGGATGTTTGTGGTGTGTGGAAGTACAAGGTTCGCACTCTCACCAGTATTCCATTACATGTTGTTGCCACGTGACAGATGGCAGCAGGGGGCCAGTCTGACAAAATGGCATCTAGCAGGGAAGTGCATATGAAGCAAAAATGTCATTGAATTCTTCCATGTAGAAGAAATGTGACACCCATGGACGTTCATCAATGCTTGCTGAACATTTATGGAGACCAAGTAGTGGATGTGATCACAGTGGGGCAGTAGATGGTGCCTTTCAGCAGTGGTGTTGACATTGGTTCACTTGTACTGGTGCAGATTCAGAACTTCTGTTCATCACTGGCAAAAATCCATAGTTGGTGGTGAATATGTTGAGAAAGAGGATTTTATAGCTGAGAATTTGCTCCATCAAACACTATAATTATGCTCTTTTTATCTGTTGCAGTTTCCATTGAAACAGACAGGAGGTAATGATTTTGGTGCTACCTGTGTAAATTTCAGAAGAAATCTGAGTAATCTCTAGTGATGAAAATATAATCCAATATACAGAAAAGCCTATATGACACAGATATTAATTAAAGACTAATTTCTGCTTGCAGTATCTTCAATAATTGGACTGGATTAACTTTAACTGTGATGCTTTCCTTACAAATCTGTGAAGTCTGTTGATATCTTTGTGTCTTACCTTCTCAAGATGAGATCAGAAATATTTTGCACATAAAAGTAGAACGCAAACTGAATCAACACGGGATCAAACTTTCCTTTCTTCAGCTATATCTACTAAAAATTCTTGTCTGCTTAAGACTTTTTGGGCAAAATTCAGATTTCTCAGGAAAACAACAATTGAATTCCTCAAAATCGTTTACATAAAGGCTCATTCAAAGCACAGGCTTTGATGTGAATCATTCTTGTTTACTAAATTCATCATGTTTTATACTCATTATGCAAATGTAGAGATTGCTCTTCTATTACTTTACTCTGGATATGGTTATTTCTAAGAGTTCAGTTGTACCTTGCAGAACTTTGAACAGACATTTCTATTGCACCCTCAGTAAGTTTACAGGTGACACCCAGTTGGGAGGAAGTGTCAACAAGGTTAAATATTGGGGAAATTTTTTTCTCAGAAAGAGAGGAACATGTTGTCCGGGGAGGTAAAAATGTATAGGTAGCACTAACTGACACGGTTAGTGGCATGGTAGTAATGGGTTCATGGTTGAACTAGGTGATCTTAGTGGACTCTTCCAACCTTGATGACTCCATGATTCTATGATTATGTGAATACCAACGCATTCTAGAGTGCAAGAGAAAAACACAGTCAGAAAATTTTGTTGGGACCATACACCATATGAAGAAGGAATAATATTTTCTCAGAGCTGTGATTATTTAAGAATAGGGAGGGTGCTTTTGATTAGACCCAAAATCAGCATTTAGAATGCCAATGTTGTTTTTTAAAAAATTCACAATTCAGTTCTGTTTTTGCTATGGCAAACTATTATTACAGAGTAAAGGCTTAAGAACCTGGTTCTGTTATATATGTGGTTTCAGATCAGGATTAGCTCAATGCAAATGATCATTTATTTTACTGTAAAGCTGACACAAGTGAGGGAATAAGAAGAATGTATGTTATTTCATCACAACAGAAAGAACATTTTCAAGAATTCTGGTCTACTTTTGTGGCTCAGAATACTTTGGATAATTTTGGATAGTTCTTCCTAACTCCCAGCTCAATGTACTACAAGCTGCCTTTAAAATGTGTACAGTATTTAAGATTTTCTAGTAAAACAATCATTTTCTTAAACAGAGTATCTATACTAAAGTATTTTTAGTCCATTAACATTGGAAAGGAATTATGTGAAGAAGAAAGCTGATCAATTTCAGAGCCTAAATCTTGTTGTGATTTTTCATTAGAGCAATGAAGTCCAGACAGTGTATTCTGACTTACATGTACATAATGAGATGATCTGCATCTACCCAAAAGCATTACAGTCACAATTTCTGCAATGGTCATCAAATACACAACTAATCTGTGGCTTTATACCCATATATTTCTGACAAATCACTGGTGTCAGCCACAACTGTGGAAAAACGCTGTATTACCTGGGAGAAGCTCGCAATAGCTCCAGCCACTGCATCTCAGGAAAAGCCCTAATTTAAAATAAATCAAGGTACAACAGAACTAATCTTTTGTTCTTAAAACCACTTTCTTCATCCTCTTTTTTTGTTTTGTTTTGTTTATGCAGAAATGCTTTTTAATTCTGCTGTGCTGAAGTTATGCAAACTCTAAAAATTGAAGGGTGGAGACCCTCAGCTTCTGTGAGTCTGATAGTGTTTACATCAGAGACACAATAATCTGAAATCACAGAAAATACAATATTTTCCTTAGCTCGAAGCAAAACTACTCCTGATTGCCACCTAGTGAACAAGACTTGTATATTCTCTTTTACATTATTACCGTTTTGATTATTTCCTCTCCATAAATGCCCAAAGCGATGAGATACTTCTACCCTTCTCTATGCAGACAACACAAAAAGAGGCAGAGCCCGTGTATCCCAGTCAGGATATGAAGAAAAAAGAGAAGAATTAGGACCATGTCCCTGCACTCCATACAAACAAAACCACTGAGCAGGACAAATCAATGCTGGAGAGCACCTCATTCTGCACAGATACGTGATGTGAAGCTTATTCCCAGCTATGCCAGGTCTATCCTTAAGTAAAATTGTTTGCAACTTTTTTTATTAGAAATGGGCAATATTTATTTTCCTTTTCATAGCTGAAAGCTCTGTGACCCCTAACAGTTCCTTTTGCAAACAGATTCTTTCACTTCTGCAATTCATGCTTCAAGCAAGCAAGCAGAATTTGTTCATAGAAATTTTCAGATATCTTATGCCTTCACTGCTCCTTGGCTGATCTTTTCCACAGTCAATCATTTCTTTTCATTGCTGATGCAAAAAACTGCACAGTCTAGGAAAGATTATCTGTCTTAAACAGCTATCTGGTTCTTAATTCATTCATTGAATCATACTGTGAACTCAGAATAATGAAGAATCAAATGCATTTTAAAGCCTTGCTTCTGTGAGATGCAAAGACCAACCTATTATTATTTGATAGATTGTATCACAAACCAGCAGCTCAAATGACTTCTTCAAAATTAGGAATCAAAATTATGATTTGTAGTTTCTAAACCAGCTGAAGTCAACCCATGAGCTGTGACGTGAATGCTCATCTACTGAAACATCCTGGGGTACTGCATTTCAAGGTAACTCAACAGAACCAGCCAATGATGCTTTAAATTCTGAATATCATGGATAGATTTAAAAACAACAATAAAGAACTCTGAAGAAATTAAGCAATATATTATGCAAAATTTTATTACAATTTAATGAAAAGTGACTTCTGCCTCCTTGGGTTTTGAGGCTATTTTTCAGTTTTTATTTGACAGTTCACAATTATTTTTTTTAGTTAAAAATAAACCAACACTCATGCTTGTATAAGTGCCCCTACTTATGTCGTTGATACCTTGAAACTGAAATACTCATGGGGCTACTCAGTCAGAATGAGGGCTACAAGAGTGGGAAGCTGTGATTTAGCTTAGACTGTGATGGTACACTTTACTGTATAATAATTAGGATTAATTAAGATAGATGTGGTAATCTCTAATTTTTAACCATAAATGATGGAGTAGAAATTAACATGTAAAGAGGAAGAACACTGGCCTCTTTGGAGGAAGATATATTCTCTTTTTTTTTTTTCCCCACAGGTTTGTGGTAACCATGCTGTGGAACTGCTCTCCCAGTAGCTTGTCTGGAGACAAAGTCCACTTGACACCAGAGCTAAGTCACCGCAACATCTTTCAGATGCTCTAAAGAGTATAAGCAGGTAAAAGTTGAGCCACAGTGTACTCAGGAATAGAACAGTAAAAAACATCATGCCTGAAAATATTTGGTCTGCGCCACATATAACATTGACTGAACAGTTCGGTGTCACCATCAGATGATGATGACAGTATGTTCTGGGCCTTTGTCAGAGTCCCACCTGGATGTTCATAGTTGTTACTGCCACCAGTGGCAGAAAAATGTGGTTAGGCGTTGGAGAAAAACAGCTTTGGCAGCTTTGAGGTGTCCAGGTGTCCATGTGCTTCTTTGGAGACAGCTGAAGCTGTTTTGAAGTGGGTTTGCAATGGCATTAGATTGAATGCAATTGATCCTGCTTCTCTGTGGAGCTGAAACTCTTAAATAGATTCAGGATTGAAACATACATTTGGTTATCTCTAAAATACATTGAAAGTATCTTCAGTTTGAGCAAGAGACGGGTAGAGATGAGAAAGTTCTTACTTCTTTCTCACATTTTGTGCTGGAGGCCAGTGGAGCATACACATAGCTAGAAAATGCCTTTTTGGAGCAGGCTGTCTGAAATTACTCATCGACACTCCCAGAGATTGGTTTAGATTAACTTCTTTCCAAAGCATGCAAATGGACTATTGTTACTCGTATTAGCACAGCGCTACATAGTGTGCCATGTGTGCACTCCTGGCCCCAAACCACGAGTATGGCATTGTAGCTGGGGAGAGAGCACTGGGCAGAGTGGACATTCCTCAGCAGCTCCTCAGGTGTACCTTAAATCCAGCCCACTGAGCACAACAGAGCTAAGGGAAAGTTTTGTGCTGCTTTTCATCTTTTTGTCCTTCCTGAAGTCTCTTAGTGGAGGCAAAGCTGCTCAGTTGGTGCAGTGTTACCCTATTTCCTCAACTACCACAAGAGCCTTTCTTTTTTTTTTTTTTTTGCTGAAAATATCTTTGCTTTTTTTTTCTCCTGGCACGGTGTTTAATTGCATGTACACCAACAGTGATGTAGTTAAGCACCTGCTTTTCTCCTTGTGGTCTCAGGATGCCTGCTGGGCCTTAATGATTCATCGATATCAGCTGCTGAGAAAAGCTGAGATTTCTGCTATAAATTTGTAATGTGCATGTGTGCATGTGTCAAAATCTACTCAAATATCAGATGACACAATTTTAGTTGATAAAATAAACACTGCTTGCAAAGGCTGGGAGTTAATTCATGCCAGTGTGATTTGGGTATTAACCCTGCTTCTCACTATTACAGTGAGAGTCTTTGGTTTATAATACAAATAGCAGAGGAACCCTTCTGTTAAAAATTAAAGCTTTTCCTTTGCTGGAGGGAGTGCTGTAGCTTGCTCAAGTTAAACCTCAATGCTTTTGCTGTAATTGTGCTTTTGGAAGGCTCTATTGAAATTAAAGTTCTTTCATTCATAATAATGTAATAGCCTGCAGTTTAAAAGTAGTTGTTTACTCTGAGAACACAGAAATCACTCCTGCAAATAAAATAAAGCCAGTTTCTGTTTCCAAGATATGCTCATCTGACAGCTGAGAGGCTCATGACCTTGGTGAATTAAACTGTATGTCAGGGTAGGCAAGATAATTTTCTTTTTCTGTTTCCATCTAATATCCACAGCTGGAAAATTAGTCCTAGGCACTAAGTTGATATTTCACTGAACTAAGGAAGTGGAGCACATTTCTCTCAAAATTTGTTTTTATGCATTTCTAAAAACTGAAACAGAAGAAGTTCAGACTCCTCTGCTGCTGGTGCAACTGGAAGAGTTATTCTAATTTCCCCACACAGTGCTGGGGCTTCTGAATGTTCTCCAAGAAGTAAAATCTATTTATTTTTGTAGCGCTTAGATGTGTAACAGCTTGAGATCACTTCAAGCTAAACATTAAGCACCTGAGTGCCTCTTTGATACAGGTGAATCTATTTTTTAAAGTGATCAGAAGCTCCTCTTTGCTCGAAGAGCATTAGGTCTCTCTGTGCTCAGGAGCCATGACTTTAGGCACCAATGTCTGAAGGTGTTTATATGGATTCTCTGGGTGACCTCATAAAATTGCTAGCTTCCACTCTCACTGCAAGAAGTAAAACTGTTTTGGAGATGGTCTGGTCTATCTGTTTTCCTTGCTCCCTGCTCTGTAAACTGGATCCTTCCTCCACCATCTCCAGCCTACTTTAAGGCTTCCCCTGTCCTTGACAACTGGAGGGACCTCACCATGACTGAAGGAAAGCTTCTTATCTTACACAGACTTTCTTGCAAATGGCACTAACACCCTTTCTTACCTTCAGGAAATCTGTGGGGATCTCAGACATTAAATCGCATCCCTTCTCCAGTTTCGCTGTCCTGTAGAGGCTGTAGATTACAATTTTACCTTTAGTTTACAATAAAAGCAAAGTTCAGTCATTTTTGTCTTCCCATTTCAGATAGAGGTGTTTTTTTTCGCACAGAATAAGAACGTCAGATAGCTTTTTTTTTCTGAACAGAGGGACTGAACTGGAGCATATCTCACTGCTAGTGCAAAACGTCTTTATTTGCATGCTGTTGTATTTACTGGCTTTTCTTAAAAGTTTTTGAGAGTTGGTAAATAGAGAAATCATCCAGCAGGTTTGTGGGAATACAAGAAAGTATATTCGGAGCAGAAGTCGTGGAGCAGGATAAACAGCATGAGAAAGGAATGCAGAGAACCAAGGACACTCCAGAAGAAAAGGAAAACAAGTTCAAGTAAGCTGTGTAATGGCAGACCCCAGTTGGAGGAAGAGTGAGCTTGGAACAACTAATGACCCTGACTGGATAAGTGCATGTATGCACGGTTAAGGACTATTAGGGGAGTATTTTGTTGACATGTAAAGGCAGGTGGGAAAGGTACAAGAGAAAACTTGTGAATATATGTAAGGGATGTTAAACCTGTAATAAGTGATATAGATCATCCACATCTGAGTCTGTGCCTCAGACACTGTTCAGGTTTTCATGTTTTTCTGCACTGCTGCACACCTGAACACGCTGTGACGAACCTTTCCAGTTGAATTCACGGTCTAAAAGTTTCTGAGGTCCTCCTCATACTCTGCCCATTATCTTGTACTGAAACATAACCACTGTGCAACCCCAGTGATTCCTGCCACACATGCACTACTGCACTGGAAAACTGCAAGTAGATGTTACAGCACTATGAATGTGCTTGGGTTGTAGCCACAGATTATTTATGATGGAAAATAAGTCTATCTACAAAACCTATTGTTCTTCATGGATCTCGTTCTGTACAAAATTATTATTATGTTCTATACCACAACAGTATTCTGGAAGAAAAAAAAAATGCAAGGAATTTTATTCTTCACATTTTCTGAGTGTAAAATTATTTTTATGTGCATTATTCCATGAGGACTATGGGCACACACTGTGACACTAGTTGACGCATACACATTCACTGTTGCTCAGTGTCAATGCTTCTGCACAGTTATTCTTATAATTTTTACTTCTATAATGCTTTTTCTCTGCAGATAAGGTGTAAATACACAGCTCTCATCTGCAACATACAGCTCTTCACATTAGCTTCAGGAGTAAGTGGATGATGCTAAGGAAGGCTGGTGAAAGGAGGCGTGACATTCACATTTCTTGTCATTTCCTTGTATTGGAAAAGAATAGGCTTAAGCATATAGGCCTAAAAGAAGAATTAATAAGTTACCAAGTTGTAAGAGTTAATATTACTACTCTGCTTGTGAAATACTAACCTCTGTTATCCATAACAGCTAGAAATTTATAAAGAGAGTTGTTTCAAGTAGCACAGTGCAGGTTCCCTGGGAAAGATTTAAGGACTTCTCTAATTATTAATATTGTGGTAATATGTAAATGAAATCACTGGAAATCATAGCGTTGAGCTGTAAAATGAATTTCATACAGATTTCTGCTTCCCTCCCCACCCTCCCCCATAAAAAAAAACAAACTAAAAAAACCCAAAACTCTCCGCACAATATTTTCCAACTTCTCCTTTGCATTTCTTTGTTCTCTCTACATCCTGAACTTCATAGCTCCTTCAGTACCACAGCATAATTTCTTTTATCCAAATTATCAATTTCCATGAAACTCTAGCAAACATAATGCCATGGAGATTGCAAAACTAAATGAATTTTGTCAATAGATTTAAAAAGGTGTTAGGGGAACACTGGAAAACATACAGACAGATTTCATAAGCCTTATTCTCATAAGAGACCAAGCTAGAACGTGGTAATATATCAAAGACTGGCAGCTATTTTAAATGTTAGGACATAAGTATTCTGAATGCTGCAAAGAAATCAGCAGATTTATATTTCTTAAGAACTTGTGCTAGGAGCTGGAAACAAAATTCTGTACAGCCAAACAAAACTGAAATAGAGAAGAGCTGTAACAGAGCTGTGTTTACAGCCAGAAGGATTTTATCAAAGAAAGACTGTAGAAAGTAAAAATGGCATTTATGAATAATAATTCATAATAAAATTTGAGGGAAAATAGAGAGCCATTAAAATTGCTAAATCACTAACCTTATGCAGACATAAAAATAAAGGTACGTAATTTGACATACTCCCCAAAAATGTATTTTACACAATACAGCCACTACAGAGCTGTGGTGAGTGTTTTTTCCTTTTTCAAGACAGTTCATTGTTATAGTGCAATAGGAAAAGAAGTATGTTGTTATAATACTATAGGATTAAGACTAAGCTTTAAGGATATCGTTTATAAAAGAATGCTGAACATATGAAAGTTGGGTATTTAACCTTTTGGGAATGAAAAGTAAACTCTAAGCAAACCAACTAAGCGTGAAAGTGTGACAGTGATAACAACGTAATGTAAAAATGGTAGCAGCTTCTGCTTCAGTGGCTCAGCTCCCTGTCGCTTAAATCCTTGTCTGATACAAACAGAAAATAGAGAATTAAAATGCAAATGTAGAGAGGACTAAGATCAGACTCTTCTGAATGTTTACATAATGTAAATTACCAAATTTTGCTCAATAATTCCTGCTGAGAAGATTATTATTTTCCTTACTATGCAATTGAAAACTATCAGCCTTAATAATTTGTTGCTGAATTATAGTATATCTTTCAGAAGAAGATTCCAGTTTAAAGCTGATGACTAATAAACCACTTCCCTTGTGTTCCAGTGATTTGTTACGGTCACTATTAATGAGTTGGATTATATTTTCAGTTTTCTTTTTTAATTTCAATCTTCATGTTCAGTCATGGGTTATTGGGATATATTTTTCTTTCAGACAGAGTTCTTTAGTAAGGTCCCTGACATGGGTTGCCCATGCAGATATGTGAAAACAGTGTTCAAATAATCTCTTAATCTTCATTAGAAACTCGTTTTAATAGGTTTGACAGTCTAGGTGCAAGTAGAGTTGCCTTGACTGAAAATAGATTTTTTTTGTTCTAGAAGCAGAAGCAAGCCAAGTAAACGAGTATAGCAATTCAGGCTCCACTTCTCATGATTTCTCAGATCCAAATCCTGCTGATTTTCTCGTGATTCATGTGCAAAAAGGATTCAGATTACAATTCCAACAAAATTCCAAGTTTCTATGGCTCCATGGCTCTCGTATGAAGGGCTGACAATGCAAAAGTGCACAACTTTGTGTTCATGGGTAATGTCCTGGAGTATTGCTAGCAAATGGAAAATGTGCTGGCAGTGTTTTGTTTAAGGGATACACCATCTCAAAGCTGAAAAACACTACAAAATAATTTCTATGAATATTCAAAATCAATTAAAAAATCCTCCATGATAATGAATCTTCTGTGTTCTTCAGAGAATAGAATAATAGAATCATTAAGGTTGGAAATGACCATTTAGTCCAACCACCAATTGCTGACTAAACCGTGTCTCTAATAACCACATCTACTTGATTCCTGAGCACATCCAGGGGCAGTGATTCTATCATCTGAGCAGCCTGTTCCAATAGATCATCACTCTTTCTGAGAATAAATTTTTTCCAATATCCAATCTGACTTTCCTCTAGCACAACTTGAGGTCATTCCTTCTTTTCCTACCACAGTTACCTGGCAGAAGACGTCAACCCCCAGATGCCCACAGCCTCCTTTCAGGGTGTTGCAGATGACAGTGAGGTCTCCCTCGAGCCCGCTCTTTTCAAGATTATACACTCCCAGCTTTCCCAGTTGTTCCTCATAAGGCTTGTGCTCCAGATCCTTCATCAGCTTCATTGTCCCTCTCTGGGGACAATGGTCTCCATGGTCTCACTATATTTCTTGTTGTAAATGGCCCAAAACTGAACAGAGTACTAATAGCATACTCAATCATTAATTTACCAAACACTAAGAAAGTGTATATTTATCAGGATGAATTGTGCCAATATTTGCTGAGATTAAATGTTGACAAGTATATTGAAGTATATAATTTTAGAATCATGAAGTGTTGTTCACTTACAGAATTTGTTTAGGCAGAATCCATAAAAAAGAGAAGCATATTTCTAAAGTAAGATCAAAGAGGACAGATTGCTTACTTCATTTTCATAGAATTATAAAATCTATTGAGTTGGAAGGGACCTTCAAAGTTCAATGTATCCTAATTATTCTGTATTATCTCACATTACTTTCAATAAATTAGTTCTCTTATGTCAGTTGAGTCTTTTTTCTTCTATCCTCCCTTCTCATGTAGTGAGGGAGGGACATTGCAGAATTAACTCTTTAAATCCCAGCATTCATTTACAAAATCCATTTAAAAAAATATTGCAAATTATTATTTAGAGCTTTTACAGCAAACAGTATTTTTTTTTAATGGAAAACTTCTTCGCCTGTGAATTGCACTGAGATCTAGAGAAAAAAAAAATAAACATTAGTCATTATAGCAATAGGTTCCTACTACTAAGATAGTTAAAGTGCTCCAAACTCATTTTTGTCCAAACTATTCTTAAACACAAAGGTTTAAAAGCTTAGCTAAAAATAAAACACAAGAAAGCTGTGCAAACTGGGTGTATATCCCCCTAAAACAATAAAGACAAGAAATGGGAAGGTTTTGCTGTGAATTTTGTTACTTTCTTTTTTTTTTTTTTTTTCCATTCTTCCTGGTTCACTTGTATTGCTGGTAACACCTAAAAGGATACTGTGAATGCCACAGACACAATTATTATTTCCATGGCATCTGCACAAAGCTTTAATGACAACCTCTGCTTCTAAGCAGATGTTGACAATTCATGATTGCTGTTTAAGATGCACTTATATGATTGGCATAATCAGACTGAGCTGTAGACACACACAGAGGTAATATTGTTTCTCAAGACAAAGACTATTTATCCATATTTGTATTATAATCCTAAAACAATAAATATTAATACATCTTTTTCTGCAGTAGAATTCGTTTTATAGCAATGACAAGACAATCCTGCTATTATGTTTATGGAATATCCACACTGGAGACCAGTCATGCCATACTTCTCCATGCTTCACCACAAGCTTCTTGGCTGCCAGCATTCCATTAGAAATCTGCTTCAGGTTATCCCAAAACACCTCTAAGCCCATACCTTGTAGTGTACAAGTCTCCTGTACCTGCTTTTCCTCATCCCAGAACTACTAGAATTTTGCCAGGGCAAATAAACTCCTTCAAGCCTGGAATTCACTTCTCTACAATATTAAATTGTTAAAACCACCACGTGTATATTATAGTGACTCAGGCTGTCTAGCACTGTCCTAAATAACTCCTGAGCATGAGCCCAGGACTATGGCAACTCCTTTCCGGTGGGTAAATGTGTTCAGCAGCCTGGACACTGGCTGCAATATCAGTTTTCCCCTGCACTAGGGAATGATCTTGGACACATGTAACTTCTTGTTTACTGTAACATCTACTGTGATGTACCCTTTTGCTAGACAAAATAAGCACAGTTTTTTTTGCAAGCAAGGGAGAAGGATGGCCTGGCAAAGATATTGAGCAGCACATGAGCAGGGGAAGGGACTGTGTATCTGTACAGAAGGGAAAGGCCTGGAAAGAAATAGAAGCATGTTAGTAGGGTACGTAGTCTTCTTCAGCACATAAAGGACCATGACTCATCTTAATTTTGATAATATTTGCAAGTGAGACCAAATAAAACATGGAAAAGCTTCTTGTTGAGCAATATGGAGCAGTGAAGTGATATTAGCAATGGCTAATAATTATCATTATCTGACAGAATATTATTTTCTATTAAAAACTTCTAATGAAATGAAATTTAATGAAAGGATTTTTGAGTTAGCACTGATGATTTTTCACTGTTAAAGGGAATTTTGCCTCTGATTTTCTTTATGAAAAGAACAAACAAGCAGAGCCCAGTTTCTTCAGTATATGCCCCACCTCCCTTGGACTTTATTCTTTCTAGCTGGCTACCATCACTTCTGTGATCTCTTCCGCAGGGAAAGCCAGTACTCGGAGTTGGTATGGGTACAGGTGTGTTTATGAGCCAGCCGATTATCCTGGTGGCAATCAACTACAGCCAGATCTGTGTATTTACTTGTTTGACATTTTCTTTATGTGTACTGTTTTTCACAAAATTAATGTGAAATCAATTATATTGAAAATATTTTTATTTTGCTTTTAAATATACTTGAAAATTGAAAATGATTCAGAATTTATTGCTGAAAAGAGCAAAGAGAGGACCATCTAATGTTAAGGGGAAGTATGATTACATAAAACTAATTTATTTAGAAATCTAGATGAAGAACTGTCATGTTTGTGTGCCTTTCTGTACACTTGGTCTTGTTACTATCTCTGTGTACTCTGTATTTCTCTCTGTTTTTATTTTATTTTACTTTAACTTCCTGCTGGGCTAAGTTGGTAGACAGATGAAGGATGTTTTAGATTATTTTAATCAATTATTTTTTATTCTTTACCTTCTAACATACACAGAGTTGTCTGAACTTTTTAGATCTCTCTACAGACTGAAAACCAACGAACAACTTTTATTGTTGATCTTATTAAAAATCTTTCTCCCTTCTATTCTTTGTTCTGGTGCTGAGGTTTTTCTTCCATGTTTCTATTAAAAAAGAAAAAAAAAAAGAGTAAATAACCCCCTAAATGAAGAGGAGCAAGAATGCATGGCTCTCATGCTCTATAAATGAGTGTTTTTGAGTAAAACTTGCTATATATTTATTGGGAGAAATGTGGAAGTAGTTTTGACTTACTAGTGAAGTGTACTTCTTACTTGTTCTTGGCATGATTTTAAAGATTTTTTCATCCAAGTTCACTGGCAACCTCTTCATGTAAAAGGATTTGAATCAAATAGTGCTTCAGAGTGTGCCACAGCCTGTTCACTTGATGTTGCCAGAGTGCTAGTCTGGACCTTCTGAGTTTGCAAATGACTGTCCCAGCAAGCTATGCGTAGACTACGCAAAACAGCCATAAGCATCATTTGAGAGATGAACTTGGAAGCTGGTATTGTAATGGGTATATCAGTTTGTTTTTCACAAAACATTATTGGCACAGTAATGCTGTCTCAATTTGACTGAACAGCATTCAAAAATAGCTAGATGCTATAGTTAAGATTAAATCAAAAAATGAGCATTTTCTTCTTAGTTTTGAAAAAGTAAAATAATGTTTAAAGGACTCAAAACAAAAAGGTCATTTCCAGGACCTTACTTAAAAAGTCAGTCTTGAAATTACATGTGGAAAGCCTAGAAGTGATTCAAACATCTTTTTTATTAAGTTCATTTTTAACTTTCGAAGCACCATTTGTTCCATTGTACCATTGTTCTCACTGTTCACTGGCAAACCAGGATTGTAAGCACCCATAAATTAGGCTTTATTGTAAAGCATTGTGTTTGAAGTGAATCATCCTCCTAATGATGACTTCTGGCAAGTGCAGTACTAATTTAGTGCAGAAAAGTGGTATCAAGTTTTGAGACTAGATTGGTTTCAGCCAGAGCCCTGGTGAAGCTTTAATGACCCAAAACCCACAACAATGATAGTAGTGGAATTAAAATGGTATAATCTGAAAACCTTTTTTTAAAAAAATAAACTGCATTGGGTGTCTTCTGCCTGCACTACAGAGGAGCTCTTTCTACAATGGAAAACAAAGGAAAGTCAGGTTATTTCCTCCCTCCCTCCCTTCCTTCCTTAGTTACATAAGAAGACTATTCTACAAGTCCAGTAATACTTAATGGTCAGTATATTCAAAAGCTTTAGCTGACCTGGAGTCCTTTGATCGTTCTCACTGAGACTGTTTTTGAGAATTGGATCACCACGAATGCAGTTTAGTCAAATTTTCCAACTCAGGCAAGTAGGAACAGAGTTGGAACTGCATATAGTTCATGCAGTTCAGTTACTGCAAAAAGAAGTTAAATCGCTATAGACATTTGAATGCCATTTAAGATTCATAAGACTTGAAATTCTTTTCTTTTTGTCCACGTCCCAGTGGCAAAATCTCTTAAGTATACGTATGTTAGTATATACAGAGCACTTAAGACTTGCTTCTGAAACACTGTCTCTGGTGATCCACAAGGTGGGCAAATTCTAAATGTAGTGTTGTGGGTTTACAATTTACTTAATGGATTTTCTTGTACATTCAGTTCTATGTTGCCTGACTTTTAAGGCATTTTTTGTTTGTTTGCTTATTTGCTTTGATCGTTTTATTATTGTAACAAACTACGCTCTTGTTTAGTTTCTAAATGAAAGGCAATATTTTGGAAGAAGTTTTATCTTTAAGTTAGTAGTACCTGTAAAAAACTACTGCCCCTGCACAGTGTATTATCATTATTGTGTTAAGTATGTATGTAGAGAAGTACAGATATGTCTGCTGGGTACTATTTCTGCTGGCAAGTAGGAACATTGCATGTAAAAGGGTGGATTCTCTAGGTACTGGTCAGGAACAGGAAATTTCCTTCAGAATTAACTTATCTGATTAATTTCTGTGGGGATGATGAACCTGAATGCAGTTAGATCCTCTTTCCTTCTGGATACCTCTTGAGATAAAAGAGGCTTATGAACAGCACATCCTTGCAAACAAAATTATTTGTGCAGAAACTTGTGAACATTAAGCCCTTGCTCGCAGCCTTGTGCAGAAGCTTGCAAATTCCTCACCGTTTGGTCTGTACACTCTCAGTGAATAAGGTTTTAGTTATAAGAGTTGATCTACAACGTGAACTTACAAACTTTGGATTCACTGTGCAGGCTTAATGGTCTAATTAATATTAACTTATCCTCCCTGGGTGGCATAAAGTTGGAGTTAATTACATATGCAATGAACGATATGAGGAGGGTTCACATAAAGGGTGGAACATGTATTAGGCAGATTGAGAAGTCTGTAACCTCCAAGTATTTCAGCCAGTGAGGAAAGGAGAAGAGACTGTGTTCAGGAAGTAAAGATAAAAAGGGAGCTGGAACCCTGATACTTTGAAAGATTATGGGAGAGGGGCTGTTCTTATGGTCTCTCCCCTTACTCAAATAAGACAGCTAAAGACTTTCCTCTGGATCATTTTTAGATAAAGATAATTTAGCAACCCTATTTGATCAGAAATTTTCCCAGCACTTCTCAGAAGTACTGACTGGCTGTTTTATGCCTCTGTTCTTTGCCAGCCAGGCTCAGTGAGCAGTCGGGCCCTGGAGATCCAAAGCCACAGATGAGTAGAGGAGAGCAGTTGTCCTAAATTAAGTTTATTTCTGTATGTGGTCAGTTCAATTCTCTGGCTGCAGGGACTGCCTGAGCCTGCTGCTGCTGGTGAAGGATGGCAGGGATTCCACCTGCATGAGGTGTGAGCAGGTAGCTGATCTGCTCAGTATCATGGCAGAGCTCAAGGAAGAGGTAGAGAGATTAAGCAGTAACACAGAGTGCAATCAGGAGATAGATTGGTGGAGTAACTCTCTGCTGAATTTACAAGAAAGACAATGGGGTGATATCCCCTCAGAGAGGGGTAGACTAACTGTCCTGTCGTTGTTGAGCAGAGGGAGGTGATTTAAGAGAAGAGGAGAAAAGGAAACAGGTCCCAGCTATATGTCATAGGCAACCTCTATCTTGACATTTCTTGGTTCCTCCAGGTTTGAAGCTCTGGATCTCAAGAGAGGTGAGTTAGGCTGCAGTGGAAGGTACACCTGTGAGGTTGTCTAGAGTGAAGCAGTTGACTCCACAACTCAAGACTGCCTCCCTCAAGAAGGAAAAAAGGGTAACTGTCATAGGCAACTCCTTCCCAAGATACTCAGAGGAGCAGGAAAACTCACCTCATAAATAGATGGCTGAGAGGCTGGTGCAAATGCAAGAATTTTGTATTTTTTTTATCATGGGGCAGTTTACTTGGCACCTGGCCTGATGGTTGTCTCAAAGGAGGAAATGATCCTAGCACAGGAGATGGCACGGCTTGCTGGGAGGGTTTTAAACTAGGTATGAAGGGGGAAGGTGATAAAACCAGGCCTCCTAGAGTTGAGCCTAAAGGAGCAATGATGGGATTTGGGGTGAGGCAAGGAGGTCACCTGTGGTGCATCTGCACCAATGTATGCAGTGCTGGCAACAAACAGGAGGAGCTGGAAGCCATTGTGTGGCAGGCAAAGTATGACTTGGTTGCCATTATGAAAACAAGGTGGGATCACTCCCACAACTGGAGTGCTGCAATGGGTGTCTGTAAACTCTTCAGAAGGCACAGACAAGGAAGGAGGGGTGGTGGCGTGGCTCTCTATGTTAGAGAGTGGTTTAATGTTCAGCTTAGGGCTGGGAATCATAAGGTTGAATATATGTGGGTAAGGATCGGGGGAGGGCCAACAAGGCTAACATCTTGCTGGGGGTCTGGTACAGACTTCCCAATCAGTATGAAGAGACAGATGAGGCATTCTCTGAGCAGTTAGTAGAAGTTTTGTGATTGCCAGCCCTTGTTTTCATTGGGTACTTCAACATTTTTACAAGTTTATTAACTATTAATAAAGAGGAGGGTTAAGGAGAGTCTCAGTAATAGTAAGCAATTCTTTCTGTCTGTCTGTCTTTATTTTTTCTTGGCTAATTTAGGTGTGGTTTAAAGCAGCTATACCTGTTATTGCCTTTCTCTATAACTTCTGTCCTAAAGTCAGACCACTTTTCCTTGGGGTACTCTACCCCCTGACCTGAAAGTCTCCAATGGGGAGCAGAATAAATCCTTTACAATTCAGGTGGAAGCATTGATATGCTACTCTACCTGGACTGCGAAAAGTCCATGGGAGTGGATGAGATCTGCCTGGGGATACTGAGGGAGCTGGCAGAGGTGACTTCCAAACTGCTGTCCATCATCAACATTCCTGGTCAACTGGAGAAGTCCCAGAAGACAGGAGGCTTGAAAGTGTGATTTCACTCTACAGGAAGAGTGGAAAGTGTCAACAATTTACTATGTGAATGGAAGATCCAGCAAACTGTAGACCTGTCAGTCTGATCTCAGTGCCAGGAAGGGTTATGGAACATAATCTTGAGATCACACAGGGGACCTGGGATATGAGACCCAACCAGCATGGGTTCATGAATGGCAGGTCCTACTTTACCAATCCAATTTCCTGCTATAATTGAGTGACCTGCCTAGTGGATGAGGGAAAGTCTGTTGATGTAGTCTACCTAGACTTCATCAAAGCCTTTGACACTGTCCCACAGTATTCTCCTGGATATGCTGGCAGTCCGTGGCTTAGACAGGAACTCTCTTCGATAGATAAAGAACTGGCTGAAGGGCCTGGCTCAGAGAGTGGTGGTGAATGGAGTGAAATCCAGCTGATGATCGGTCTCCAGTGGTACTCCTCAGGGTTCAATACTGGGACCTTTCCTTTTCAATATTGTTATTGATGACTTGGATGAGGGGATTGAGTGCATCATCAGTAAGTTTGCAGATGACGCTAAGCTGGGAGGAAGTGTCAATCTGCCTGGGGATAGGAAGGCCCTGCCGAGAGATCTAGACAGGCTGGATAGCTGGTCTGAGGCCTGTGGAAGAAACGAACTGGGGATTGTTGGTCAATGCTTGGCTGAACATGAGCCAACATTGTGCTCAGATGTCCAAGAATGCCAATGATGTGTTTGTATCAGAAATAGTGCAGTAAGTGGGAGCAGGGAGGTGATTATACTCAGCCTTGGCGAGGCTGCACCTTGAGAACTGTGTTTAGGTTTGGACCCCTCAGTACAGGAAAGATGCTGAGGCCCTGGAGCATGTTCAGAGAAGGGCAACAAATCTGGTGAGGGATCTGGAGCAAAAGTTGTATGAGGACTGGCTGAGGGATCTGGGATTGTTCAGTCTGGAGAAGAGGAGGCTCATGTGAGATCTTATCACTCTCTACAGCTACCTAAAGGGAGGTATGTTGTGGTGAGGTGGGGATTGGCCTCTTCTCCTGTTGTAACTAGTGATAGGATTAGAGGGAATGGTCTCAAGTTATGCCAGGGGAGATTCAGGTTGGATGTTAGGAAGTACTACTTTTCTGACAGAATGGTCATGCTCTGGAATGTTCTGCCTAGGGATGTGGTGGAGTCACCATTCCTGGATGTGTTCAAGAAAGATTTAGATGTTGTACTGAGGGACATGGGTTAATGGGAAAAATTGGTGGTGTGTGGATGGTCAGACTGGCTGGTCTTAGAGGTCTTTTCCAACCTTGGCAATTCTATGATTATATGTGGATGTGAGGTTTTGCAGTGGAGCTTAAATTTTCAGCAAGTTAGGCTGTTAATCAGCTGCATGTAAGTTTGTCTCACTTAGAGGGAAAACTTGACATGAGCAAACCATCATTCTGCCAAGCTTCTGTGGCAGATATGCTGAATCTGTTTCATGCAAATACTATCTCCACTAATTTCTATCTCACTGAGAATGAGTGGATCATATGAGGCAGTAATCATCCCTTAAAACACACTTGCTGATGTTCTGCATGGCTGGCCATAGTCTCTGAGGCAGGAGCCATTCACAGTTGGCTGGTTGCTATCTAAAAACTGCAAAATGTCAGAGCTGAAACTGTAGAGATGCTGCACAGGGATTAGCAGCTTACCGAGGCTTTCATCTTCTATCAGCTGGTAATTGTTTGGCATCCCCACAGTTGCTAAGTACAGAGAAGCTTCATTAAGTTAAAAGCTGTGGATAAAGAAGTGAAATTGCTGTGGGCAAACTAATTCAGGTATCCTTCCTCTGTCACTTTCATGGTCCAGCCATTTTCTAACAAAGTGTCCTTTGGGTCCATGTGCTTGCTCTGAAGATCATCCACACTTGTGTTCAGTCCCCAGGGCCCAGAAGGACTGTCAGCTGACATGTCTGAACTTGGAATATGAAGGAAAACTGTTATCTCATATCATGCTGGTGAACAAGTTCCAAATGTCAACAGTGTCATCACACTATGGGTCAACTTGCAAATGGAAAGGGTACTTTTGTTCTTCTTAACCTTCCTTCTCTATTTTTTAGCTCTGTGTTTTGATTCTCCTTTTCTTTGCACTTTCCCTCAGAAATACCTCTACACTTTCCTCAGTATAGCAATTCTACAGCCACCTAGGAATGCTCCTTCTTCTGTGAGAGATGTTGTGCCTTTTAATCATAGTTGCTGGAAATCCACAGACACTGATGGTGGGTTTGCAGTTTCTGCATGGGTCATAGTGTGCCTGGGGTTTCCACTGGAAATTTCAAGGTATGGCTTTCCAGTTCCAGCACGAGATGAAAAATGACTTTGTGGAAGAAAACTTTTTTGTTTGCATAAAGAAACTTTATGAAAACTAGAACTTTAGCTTTCTCATTAATAATAGCTGAAAAAATTAAAACTCTCTGTGATGATAAGGACTCAAAAATGCATATATAAAAAAAGCATTCAGGCTGGTCTCTCCATCATCCTATAGAATGTGTATGCTAAACTCTATGAAATACACCACACTGTGCTGATACAACTTCACTAAGCTCACTGAACTAAATCATTTTTTCAATTTTCTTCAAAAAATCTATAGCATAATTTATTCATCAACCAAGTACAGACACAGATGGAAGCAATCAGTTTTTGAATCTCCATGTGAAACACTTTCCATGGTCAGATCAGATTTCTTTTCCTGCCACTTCTCTGCTTTTGCACGCAGACTTGCAGCGCCCATAAGGCTGCCTACTCTCCATGCTGCTATGAGTTACAAGTTAATGCCTAGTGTGGTGCATCTCTACCTATTCGAGTTGTTTATTAATTTCTGTTTGCGTTGTGCTGTTTAATCACGGAAGAGACATGACCATTAAAAAGAATTCTTTGGTTTGTCTGAATCCAAGCAGTAATGCTCGAAGCCACAGTGAAACCTACCTGCAAGAGCATGTTGAACCATTCTTCAGCAGTCCTGACAGCTGTGGAACATAACTTAGGAGTCTATATGGAAACCTCGTGAGGAGGTGACTGGTCATTTCTGCCTCCAAAGGAAGTAAATAGGAATCCAGTACCACGTGGAAATATAAAGAACAGGCAGCAGTATGGAAAATGTTCATTGCTTCCAGGTTTCTTGATTTCCGTCTGTTACTTGGCTGATGTCTGCCACTATGTGTGAGTTGGCTGAGGGCAGAAAAAGTACCTAGACAACAAGTAAGTGACATCTGTCTTTAATACTGGCTTCAGAATTTCTGAAAAGAGACTTCTGCTTTCATCTGTCCCTTCTGGACTAGTCTTTGTTTGTTTGATTTTTTCCCTACAGGTAGCAGCCTGTATTGACTCTTCCATGAACCTATCCTCTGTTCTTCCAATCTTCCATTTTAGCCTTACTTCCAAGCAAGGAATAGGATAGATTTGAGGGTTAATATGGATGTCCTCTATCAAACTGTCGGTAAGTTCCACATTAAAATGTACTTCAACAGGACAAATACCACAGACTTTGTAAGGGCAGAATTTATGATCCAAGTGCTGCATCTTTTGAAGAGTCAGATTCAAAGACATTCTTGAATCAGGGACTATTTTATGAGTAGGAGCTTATGAGAAATTTATTTTGAAAAAGCTTATTCCTGCTGCAGTGTTATGGGAATAGAGTTTCTGTGTGAGCATTAACACCCATAATCAGTGAGGCTGAGAAGGAATCTAATCCTTGGCAATTCTTGAGCACTTCGAGTGATCAAAAGGGATTGAAGAGATTATGACTTCTTTGTGTCATGCAAATCACGTCAATTAGATAAATTAGGAATCTGAGCAAGTAGAGCAGCCTGTCTGTATACTTACTGTACCGTTACTTAGAGGGCCACAGGAACTGCCTGCAGAAACAACAGTGGTAATATTAGGAGGAATAAATTCCTAAGCATTGATTTGATTTGGGTGACACCAGCATTATTGTGATCCCTGTGTATATGTAAATTAAGACATAATAGCACTAGAAACTGTCTCTAGATTGGATCCTACTCAGATGGCTCCCACTTACCAGTAGATGAAGACATACTGACTTCCAGGTATAGAAAAGGTTTTGTTCTATCCAGGATGAGGACTGGGAATTGTGATATTTCACTTCAGAATGTTCAGCAAAAACCATTGTGGCACAGGAAATCAAAACTTTGCAGAATGTTTTATATTTGAATGAATGATCATTTATTGACATTTTTCTTCCTCTTTTCATCTTAATTATTGGTTAATTACTGCTTAATTCTTCTACCTAAACCAAGGGTGGATTATTCTTTCAGAATTTGCTCACTCACAAGAAGCATCTGTCTGCTTGAATTGTTATAAAAACCTATGTGAGTGTGGCAAACTTTGTTACTACCATTACGGCTCCAGAGGTACTGCAATCTCTTTAATTACAGGTACTGTGCATACTAGCATCGCTCCATCCTTTGTACATGGAGTGTGTAGCTTATCTGAAGCTCTATAATACAGATTTCTACAAAAGCTATTCATCCCTGTGAGCAATAGGAGGAAAGTGGCATTTCTGAATATCATTTATACCATTTTAAAGTAACACCTGTAGAAGGTTAATTCAGGTGATTATCACTTATGCAAGTAGCTCTACTGTAAATATTTACATTTGACTGAAGTTAATTCAAGGTCTTCTGTTTAATTTGCACCTCAAGTCAAACCATGAGATTATATTCTATACAGAGAAATAATAATTTGAAGTACAAATACTGAACGTGACTTTTCCAGCTTTAATGTAATGGCTTGCATAGGGTAATTTTTCTAACAGCTTTACTAACTGGGAAATTAATTCTACAGTTCTGTTGCAAGCTAAAACATATATTTTTTTTTCAGTGTATTTGGGATGCCAAGCTGAGATCTTTTGTGGATTGTGATTCTAAGCTGTGCATGTGAGACTCCAATCTGAGGAGTTAAAACAATACTTCAGCTTTCTATACGTAGTAGCAAAAAATAAAATAAAAAATAAAAAAATAAAAAAGGAATGAGTAAAAGTGAGATGGACAATAACAAGATGCAAGAAAGTGAATATCTTGAATGTAATTTAAGAATGTGTCCAGAAGACATCAAAATGGAAAAGTGCATTTGAGTTTAGTCTAATGATGTGTGATATGTCTATATACTAGTTAATAAATCAACTTTTTTAGCACTGTTTGGGCTTGTTGAGACTCTGAGACTCATAACTTCATGGTTTAGAATGGAAAACTTATTAAAAATGTGTACATAAAAACATTGCTTCAATGTTTTTGAATTTAATGGATTTAATGAATTCATTTAAAATGCATGCCATAAAGCACCTGAACTAGTTAGAGATTATGTTTAAACTGCTTCTCAATCAATTTAGCATATTGGAAAAACTAAAGTAAAGCCCACTTAAACAAGCTTGGATATTTTTATCTTTGTTCATGCCTTTTAAAAATATTTCCTAAGCAATATACTAAAAATTGTCAAATGAAAGCAGAAGATAATTTTTGTTATAGTATGAATACATACTGGGTAAAATCACTAATGATGATGCATATGGGATCTAGGAGACTGCTTAAGAAGACACAGATACCATTTTGGTTAACTTCTTCTGAGGAAAATTAGATTACATTTACTTCATCAAAATGTTATGCCTTTCAGAGGCTCCTAAATGTAGACAGAGTTGGAGAAGATGTATTTTTTTTCTTCATCTCCCAGTGCAATTTAATGTATGTGAAAGTTCTACACTGTGAAGTCAGGTTGCTGAAATTGTCTTCAGCAAAAATATTTAATGGGTAAAGTAAACATAGTTTTTCCTGCAGTAGTTTTCTAGCCTATATTTTGGTGCAGATGTGGCAGCATGTGTAAGGATCTATAGCTATCTACTTTACAGAATTCTCATCAAGATTAGTATCCAGTTTGCCAAATAGTGCTGACAGCAGGTAGGTATCTTATAATCAGCAACCAGCTTGAGATGTCACCCTTGTTCTTTTTTAAAAAATGAGCAAACGAGCAAACAAAACAAAAATCCAATATTGATGTTTCCAGACCCTAATTACAACTGTCAGCTTGTCTTTCTTATTAGGGATGGATGTAATTCACTATATTATTGAGACTTGAGAACTGTTAACTTGGAGAAGCTGGGCACTGGCATCCAAAAACAAGATGCACAGCATATTCTAGATCTTGCTTTCAAAATTAGGCCTTGAAATTTGGAAAATCTGGAACTGGGCTTCCTTATTTTAGGGCAAACAATTTGTGTGAATCTACAGACTATATTCTAGGACATAAATAACTTGGCATTACAGTTGCTAGTACAAGATGCGTCTACTGCTCATCTAAACAGCATCTTAGGAGATGAAAATATTCAGTGGCATAAATGGAGTCTGAAATCTAGAGCAGTCAGCATTCCACATTTTCCTTTATTTTCTTTTTGACTAACTAGTTGACTAATCATATTAATTTACTTTTTTTTTTTTTCCCCATCTGATTCTGCAGGTTTCTCTTCTTTTCTCTGTCCCATTTCCTTTCACTTTCAGTGGGAAAGGAATCTGAATACTGTTTTGAACCATTTTGAATTGTTTTCTCCCATCACATATGTCAGATGTAATTCTTGGAACCCTGAACTTGATTTGAATTTTCAAAGGGGCATCCCACCACTGAAAGCGTTCTGCTCATCAGCTGCATAGCAGAAAAGGGAAGTTGGCTATTACAATATCCTTTGAAAGATCCAAGTTTGACTAAATTAACAACATCAGTATCCATGTGGCAGTTCCTGTGGCGCTTTTAACCCCAGAAGACAATGCAGTCCAGGTAAAACTATGTTCTGGCCTGTAAAACTGTGAGTTCTTTTTCCTGTTCACTGCTTGTACATGTTGTTAAGTGGGATAGTAGTTCTAGCTAATAGGTGGAGTGCTTGGTCTACTGCATTGCACTCAGATGGCATTGTAGAAAAAATAAACAATATATAATATTCCCATTTGGCAACAGTGAAGGACTTACTTTATCATAAAAGGAGAACCAGTGCGGTAAAAAGGGAACATGAAAAATCTAGCTAAAATGACTTTCAGTGACATAAAAGTAGCCACAGTGTTCCTTTTTGGCAGATGAATTAAACGTTTTCGAAGGATTAGTATATCCCCTAGTTCTGTTACCATTAGATATAGAGTATTAAAATATCAGGAGATGTTCATGGAAGAAGGGAACCTCAGAGCACCAGTTTCCACATGTGTAGCTGCTTGCTTTAGCTTTATTATAAAACTAACATTTCTGCAATTTTTAGAGAGTTGAAGTACTTCAGTCAGTACAGTTTGTTACCCTGCTTCTTCTGACAGTAAATGTAGGCAGTTCAGAGCATTTATGACATTGAAAACTGCCTCAGATTACTTTCTGTTTTTCTTTTCTGTTGAAGAGGCATGTGTTACAGCATGTTGAGAGTCAAACTCCTCTGCAAGCAAATATTATGCCTTTGTAAATATTATCTGGGGTAGCTTGATCCTTCTTGAATTAAGTGTGCATCCTAGTCAGTGAGGGTACAAGCCTGCAGATGAGAATCTAACATAGAGTAGGTAATCTGAAATCCCAATGTATGTTTCATGGTCAGTGTCAAGGACTGTTTGATGGACTTAAGAAAATAGCAAGAGTGCTTGATCTTTGCCGATCACCAGAAGGATGCCAGTGACCAAAGGTACGAATGAAATTACAGTTGAGTGCCCAGACTTTACATGTGCTTAGTAAGAAATTAGGAAACTGTCTGTATCTGGGGATGCCTGGACATGACTGTCACAAGTCATCATGAGTAAGCACATGCATGGCTTATACAGCCAGAACTCAGTGGTACCTCCTCTGCTTGTGGTGGCTGCAAAGAGGGTTCAGCTTCAGTAACTTTGATGTGCATTGATATGCACCTTTCTGAGCTGCTGCAAGGAAACCCCTGGAAGACGTACAGTTTTCTGGCAAGGCAGAATGTCCTCTACACTCTGATAACAGCAGAGGGTATTCGCTACTGTGAATAAAAAGTAACTGTGGCTTAGTCATGAAATGAGATCCAGCATACTATTTTAACCCTGCAGAGCTTTACACATGTGATTCTTCCAGTGCATATATATCTGGTAGCAGTTTTTCATTTTCAAGGAACTAAGAGCATGAGACTTATGAAATGGTGCTAAAAGAATACAACAGAAATATTAGAAATTAAGGTTTTGGTACCATTCTGAGTATGTTTAGGATTGAGTTAATTTCCTTTGTAGCAGTCTGTAATATGCTCTATTCTATATTTGTAACTAAACAGCATTGGTAATACACTGCTGTTCGCTGAACAGCATCTGCACAACCTTAAGGCATTCTCTGTTTCTCACTATGCCCTGAGGTAGCAGGCTGGGATAGTGAAGAGACATGCAGTGAGTACAGCTGACCTGAGTTGAACCGACGGATTTCCATACTCTAGAACATCCTACTCAACAATAAAGCTGCAGGTCCAGAGAAGTATTTGCTTGGAGACTGGCAATTAGTCTGCTAGTGAATGACTGCCATTGCATCTCTTGTTATTTACTTGTTTATTTTTCTCATGTGTAACCTATTGCTTATAAACCTCACATCAAAGTAGAGAAGGTTGCTCAGAAAAAAACTTGAGAAGGGCAATTTATACATATTGCAATTCCACACCTAGAAAAATGCAAAACTGAAAGTAAAACATTAATTAGTATGCAGGTGAATAAATATGCCACTTTGATTCCATGTGGACTTGTTTATGCCATTGGCCTAAGGACCTACTGATCTCTGGTCTTGGATCAAGTAATGGGGAGTAAAACTGGAGTACATCACTGGAAGCTGCTGGCAAGAGTAATCTTGATATACCCTATAGTCAGGAAATTCCTATGGCTTTTGCTGAAACGTTTTCCAAGACTGGATCCATGTATGCTTTTTTTCCTGAGTCCATCTACTAATAGTTCAGTATGGGGTTGCAAGGATTTATGTATTAACAAAAGCTGATGAATCATTATATTCTTCTAGTCATTCCAGTACAGTCCCATGTAGTCTGTGAATGAGTAAGGACCAAATGGAGCTTCTGGTAAATAAGAATTGTGATTGTGAGAAGAATACAGAGGTAGAAAGACCTGCAGTGTCCAGGAGAAAAACAAATGCAAGTAAAGGATAACATTATACATCAATCATACACTATCTCTAGAAAATAGGGACAACAAAGACAGATTTCAATGCCTTGGAAAGGCTGATGGATAGCTGGAGAGATGATACTGGAAGATCTGAGAGCTGAAAGGACTTTTTCTTCTTTTACCCAGCAGAATTATATTTTTGACATAGATACATTACTTGTAAATATTATTGTAGAGGTAATGATACCAGGTTTTTACTTCCCTGGTAAGGATTTAGAAAAAAGTTCTGTGAACAGTGTCAGAGTTTATGTCATCTTTTTAATTAAATAGAAAGACAAATAGACATTAGTCAGTAGGCAGTTTTTTTGGGTTTCAAAGGAAAACTGAGGAAACTTGGAACTTTTTCCTAAAGAAGCAAATGTTTTATACAAGAGTTTATATTGAGTTACATAGAAAAGAGCTCCAGGTGTGTGACAGACCTCCTCAAATATTAAGAAAAGCAGATTGCCCCAAAGAATAAATTAATGGATTATTTAGAAAAGAAGCACGTCAGAAAGGATGACAGTAGTTGAGAATTTACTAATCCATCTCTTTTTTTTTTTTTTTGTTAATCATGTGTTGTCAGCTTTCAAAAGACCTAGTGACCAAAATCTGACACAATTTTCTTAAACATTTGCAAATGAAATACTATTTATATGTGGTCATCTGCCTTTCAGTTTCTTTAATCCTTATTAAAAATTTTCTTTTTTTTTTTGGTTGGCTTTAATTTTCATTTTTATCAACAAAGCATTTCAAAACAATTTTTCTGTTTATTTCTAGTCTCATAACTGTTGCATTCCTGTTTATTTCTTCTATGAGGAACATAGCTAAGAAACTAAGTGTCTCTCTAGGAGCTCCAGAAAGAGGTACTGTAAAATTAAGTTGTACAACATCATCAAGAAACTCTTGGGTGAACTATAATGTGATGGGACATTTGACTCACTAATGTGAGGATAACTTTTATGAAGACATTATAACATGACTAAAACAAAGAAAGAGAAAAACAGCAACACTCTTATGTGGTTTTGGAGAGCTAAGCCAGTTGCTAAGGACACAATAGTTAGTGGTCTAACAATCACAAAATCAGGACATAATTGCTAGAGATACAATCTTGATGTGAAATAGTCCAGATATGAGTGAAGCTATCCATATAATTAAGTGTAGATTACTCCCAGTAATCAAGGAAGGAAATATAGTAATACTTGTATTAGATGTCATTAACACAGATCTTATAAAGGGGATATTCCTTCAAAAATAAACAAATCTAATCAGCAGTAACTAATTGGAACTAAAGGAAACAGTGGGCTCTGAACTATCACAGCTATACTGATGTTAGCTAAGGTCATACTGGACATACGATAAAGGTCTGCCGAGTTTATGAAAGGTAAGAACAAATGTTCATTGCAAAGATGTCAACAATGCTGATGTGAACTTGAGGATGCATGTGGGACTATTAATTGGACTACAAGATTGGCTCTACAAAATATGCATCTCAGGGGTGCAGAAATCTACAAGACATTGACATAGATTGTAATTGATACAGCAGCACAATACTAGACATCTGATATGAAAGATAACTAAATCAGAGGAGCTTTTCCATGCCTCAGAAAGATCCTTCAGCTACAGACATCATACACAGTGACTAATTGGCATGAAAGAGAAATAATTAGACATGAACTGAATGTGTAAACCCTTCAGCAAACAAATAGGAAAAGTGAAGTAGCCCTCCCCTTGCAGAGCTTCATTTCATTCTCAAAGGAACCAGTGGAAAAAATATCCCCAAAATCACAGCTTTTCATTGATTCTCCTGGGGCACAGGGCTCTTCAAAGAGAAGAGGTAAGAGTCAGAAAAAAGACAGAACAAAGTTATCCATCTCTGTGGTGGCTAGTGTAGACTCAGAACTGATCCTCAAACTGCTGGAAACAATGTAAAGAGGCTGGCATGGCCTGGGGAGCGTTTGAAGGTAGGACTAAAAGACATGTTCCCTCTGTAGGTTTGGCAGTGTTGGAAGCTGTGCTCGTACTAGCGAAGTGCAGATCCCAACAACTTCCAACACAAGCCTTTGATTGCTGCTGTGATGAAAGCTTGCAGGAACACAGTGGATGATTTTCAAGGGCTGATGGAAACCTAGGAAGTGTACGTAGCCACAAGCTGTTGAGTATGGTAATGCTACAAATCCAGCACAGTGCAACAGATACACAGTGTGTATCACTGATTCTCAAACTTACTTTCAGGGCCTCAGAAAACAAGAGGACTAATAAGTAGCTGGGGACCTTCCTGGTCATTTTTTAATGCTTCTAACAGTACATATCAAACCTGGGAAAGTCAGACTCCAACCAGCTCTGGAAATACTGCCAGTGAAGTTCCTGAGTTATTTTAGCAGCAGGAGTGGTTGGTAGTCTCTGAAACTGGAGCTCCTACTGTGCCTTCAAGTTCTACTCACTCTGGGGTGAAAATTATAGAGCTGTCTTTATAGCAGCAAACCATAGGCAATGTTTATTTTACAGCCTTCAAGTGTACTCCTTCTCAGGTGCTCTGACAGGCAAAAAGTCAGAGATAGATATCTTCAGTTTCATGACGGCCAGAATAGAGGTATCTGTTTCTGCTTCACAGATGACTGCTGGTGAAGATTAAACATTCCTCAGTGCTTCAAGCTGACTTGTAGTCGATCCTTTTAAGTAGAATTTGAGCTTTACTGTGTGGATGGTCTTTGACACCTGTCTGCATAAAGACATGGTACTCTATCCTGCTGCTTCTCCGGGGTAATCCTTTGGCACCCTAGAGCCTTTTTTCTTTCCTTCCTTCCCCTTCCCCTTCCCCTTCCCCTTCCCCTTCCCCTTCCCCTTCCCCTTCCCCTTCCCCTTCCCCTTCCCCTTCCCCTTCCCCTTCCCCTTCCCCTTCCCCTTCCCCTTCCCCTTCCCCTTCCCCTTCCCCTTCCCCTTCCCCTTCCCCTTCCCCTTCCCCTTCCCCTTCCCCTTCCCCTTCCCCTTCCCTCCTTCTTTTTTTTTTTTTTTTTTTTTTTAATTTAAATTATTGGAAGCATTGTTTATTTTCTTTCCAAATGCCAGTTATAGATCAAAGAAAATACTTCAAAATATTAAATATTTTCCATGAATATGCATTCAATTTTTAAGGAAAATTTTCCTCCCCTTTCATGTTTGTTATGCATGGGAATTTTAAGTTTATTACTGAAATGTTTGACAACAGATTTTACCAAAGCATTCTTGAAAAGTGAATGTTCAATTCCTGTAAATCTGAACGGTGGATGAGAGGCGATCTCCAGGTTTTCAGGGAGAGAGAGATTAGGTGGAAAGTGCTGGTAAATGTGGCAGAATTTTTCAGTTTTAACAGCTAAAATCACCAAGACTACATGCACTTTCTAACTGCCATAAGGAAAAATTAGAATAATGGCATTGCATTTCATAAAAACGGAATATTTTAAAATTCATGAATATGTTAGAATTATTGCCTCTGGTATGTTGATATATCTGGTTAAAAAGAGCAATTCAGCTGATTTTTAAGTGGTATCAGTATGGTAGAAAAACTTTGGTTGATCATAATAAAAAAGTCTAATAGAATATTAAATTTATGTGCAGTAAATTCTACTACATCAAGCAGCTAGTTTTACTGTGATTAAATATCAGGCTCTTTCTGAAGTTCTTCTGTTAGTTTGGGAAAACTGTAGGTGCTGATTTTGGTTCACATGTATAGCTACCTGTTAAAATCTACTGGCTTTCTTTTTTTTCCCATTAACACTATTTGAAGAAAACAATACCTACATTAAACATTCAGCTTATAAATGATCTAATAATCTGAGGGTCTTTTAAGGCTCCTGTTTCTGCCAGTTCTGGAAATAACCTTTTAGGCAGAAATAAAGCACTATTTCTTGCTAGGCAGCCCTACGCAAAAAGCAGAAGGAAAATATAATATACAGCATGTACATTCAGAGGTGCAAATAACTTTATGCTGAGCTAGAAAATCAGTGGAATTGCTTTCAATAGTCTGGCTTAAAGCAGCACAAATGTGTAGTCAACTTAGTGCTTTTGAAAGACAGTTAAAACCAAGCCAATTCCTTAGCATATTTCTGATAGTACAAGCTGCTGTGTTACCTCAGTGGGGGTGGCTCCAAATCTGCAGCCAGTTTTCAATGTCTGAAAAATCAGTATTGTTTTAAGCTGGTCATGCATTTATTTTACTGTTAAATTTCCTTTCATAACTTAAAGTGGCAAATCCTTAGTGAAATATTATTTTTAAAAGCCAGATTTGTTAACATGACAATCACCAGACAGATTTTAAGCCTTGAAAATAAATCTGCAACTAACTGATACAGAAGTCTCATTCCATATTCTCTTTTGAGCAGTTGATTATTTTTCTTCAGAGAATAAAGAAGCCATTTATGTGTAATGAAAGAGATTGATTCATTATTTTTTCTTTGAAAATACATACTTATCCATATGGGGGATTTTGTACTCAAGGGTTTTCCATTGCTAACAAGTTCAGCATTGATGGTATGATTATTTTACTATTGCAGCACTTAAAGATGCGAAATACCCTCTTGGATATCAATCAGAAGGTCAAAAACAGTGCCTTTTTGTTATTTGCAACCCCAGAGATCCCACAAATGCTCTGTTTCCCATAGCAAAAGGTCACACTGGCTCTGCATGATGTTAAATTGACCTTCTGTCTTCATGGAACAAAGCAAACTGGCTGCTGCTAAGATGCTAGCTTGAAAATTCATTTATCTAGCGCAGAACTCTCTGTGGGTAACAGTAGAAAAATACACATATTTACATATATCTTAGCTGGAAAATATATGCTCTTTGCATCTGGAAGGAAGCATGTTTCTTCTCTGAATCACTTGTAGCCAGGCCAGCTGCTGCACTTGAAGCTGCAGCTGATGCTGAGTCGATTAAGAGAATGAAAAAGCAATACTCTTCCTTGCATATCTTCCCATTTGTGCTGACCACCTAAACCTCCATATTGAGAAAAATATGATTCCCACAGTTTGTAATTGTGAGAATGGAGGACTTCTCAGGATTTTCTGCTGACCTAAGCAATTTCTTAAGGCTTTGTAGGTATGCCATCCAAACATAAATTGCTTTATGTCTTGTTTATGTTACTAATACATATTGCTTAAGGAGATATCATAGACTAAACAATGAGTGATGGAAGGTAAGAGTAATATCAAACTCTGTGCCTGAATTCTCTTTTTTTTTTTTTGGATTTAAAACTGTTTTCTCTCCATGCAACTGAAACACGAAACTAATGGTGAAATATACAACTGATTACTCAGCAGAAAGAGAAACTTTCTTGAAGACCAGAGCAGTGCATCTTCTGCTCCATTCTGGGAAGAACAGCTAAAAATTAAATCTGCAGCCCTGGTTCTTGCCAAGCACACCCATGGAAATATGTTTTTCTGATTGATGGCAGATTTAACATGCACCATCACGTGTTTTGGAAAGCCAACTCTTATGCTGCAGACTGCACATTTCTTTTTAAGCTCAAGGTCTCAGTAATCTCAAAATAATGCATAAGATAGTTGTGCTGCCTCAGTTGTCTTCCAGAGTTCATCCTATCATTCCTCTTTTTTTCCTCCATCATTCCTCCCCCTTTTCTGTCTGCTTAGAAACAGCTTTTCAGGATAGCAGGCTGTCACTTACTATGTGTGTTAATGATAATATTAGTACATATGGCCTTTACAGAAATGTGAATTATGATTTTATTTTATTTAAAAGCTACTATTTCCACTATGCTGCATCACTTTCTAATCTGTGTGTGTCATGCTTAAGCCTTTTGGACCTTAGATATCATATATATTTTGCAAAGAATTTTACTGGTTAATATATTCTATATTTAATTTGGTTTATGACTTCTCTTTCACATATTTTTTATTTCTTAGGTCAGAGTAATGGAATAAAATCTCAGTCACTATCAGCTACAATTATATATGTGAAATGAATTGATTTTATTCCCCAACATACCTTCTAGCAACGAATCTGACTTTGCTGAGATTGCATGCGACACACTGAAGCAAATTTATTTGCAAATTAGAACCATTTTATCAGAAGGCAGGCACTGGCTCACCAGATTGAGTTTGAGGAGAAAACACTAGGTTTTTCATTTTCTAAAAATCACCAAGGAAAGAATATTTTTTATTTTCTCTTACGATGCCTTTAAACGAGTATTATATAGAATACCAGGAATCTGCCTTTCTCTCTTCCATAAAGTACATAAGCACTTAGATTGCACAAGCCTCTAAGTATCACTTCTTTAGGAACCCAATTTTAAAATGAATCATTATTCTAATTTAAAATGGGTTTTGTTCTGAAATCTAAGCATATCATGTCATATATTCTCTGAAAATAGAAAGCTTCAAACATTTCAAGTACTTGTTTCCAAGATGATTTATTTAATCATTTTTTGGGATTGTGAATGTTCTCTAGCAATTCTGATTGATAAAGGAATAGCAGCTCTCAAATCAGTCTGGGTTTGTACCCTTCTTCCCTGAACTATTGTCAGGAGAATTCACCCAGAATTTCTATTTTGTTAATTCTCATTTTTAATTCTACTTTAATTAATTAATTCTCATTCTAGTTCTAATGCCAGTTTTCTGAGGAATTGCCCATTATATTTTGAATTGTGTATTATGAATGCATTTGTTTGTCTAATCCTAGTGTCTTCTTTCAGCTTACTAGACTGTCAGAAAATGGGACTTGAATGACTGGCAATGGCACTTCCCTCACTCTAGCCAACAGTCAGCCAACAATCATTTATCAACAACACCACGACTTCCCTTCAGATAGTATTTCAAATTTTGATGTGGTTTCTTCAGCTGTTTGTTTGTTTTACTGTTGTATAGAAGAAGAGCACAGTCTTCTCTTCTCTGGTATGATGATTTTGCAATTTTAAGGTACAGAAATTGTCCAGCCTGCTCAAATCCCAGTGGAAAATCAGCAAATAATTTCTTCAGATGATATTCCTGATAAAATAATTATACATTTGTGTATGTATATATATATATATATGTATATATATATATATATGTATATATATACATGTAAATGCATACATGTATAATATATATATATATTACTCCTTTGTTTCTTGCAGCCTTCTTTCTAGTGTGAGATTAGATTATGTTTTTAGATTCTGTTTTGAGACTGGATCTTTTCTTGTCTTTGTGTTTGGAGATCTGAAATTCTGTGATTCTGTGACTGTGAAACCTAGAGAGCTTTCTCTCAGTCCTCAGAAGCAGGCACTGATAGCTTGTTGATTTTATATTTGGATTTTTTTCCCCATGATTCACAACTATTGGATTTTGTTTTAAAGTGCCTCAGGCTGCTCATCAGATCTATAACGTCTGTGACATCCATTTCCTGCTCTGAGTAAAAAAAAAAAAGAATCTTAATATTTTTTTGAATAATATTATGATCTTATTTCACTCAATTTTTATGATTACCAGTTTTAATCATAGAATCATAGAAACACCAAGGTTGGAAGAGACCTGCAAGAGCATCCAATATCCAACTGTCTACTTACCACCAAGATCTCCTTACTAAACCAAGCTTCTTGGAACATTACGATTGTATGCTCTCTTTCACATCCTTTGCTCCAAAGGATCCCACAGTGAAGATAACTGTTATTACCCATGCCAAGTAGAAATGAGAACTAATATCCAAATTACTTGATATGTTTTAACTGCTTGCAGCAGAAAGGATAGTAATTCATAAAAAAGATACTTCAAGGCCATAAGGTAATATTCAGAAGATCTATGCTTTAGAATTGCAAATTTCCATCTAAATATTTGGGAAGGAGCAGTAATCTGAGCTGCCTTGGATCTGTGAGGATTCTGATAGCTAAGATCTCTGCAAGATGCTGGGCCTCTAGCCAGGTAATGAGACCCAATTCCATTCTGTAGAGTCTGTGCTTACAATTTCATCAGATTTCAACAGCTAAGGTTATACCAGGTTGGTCTTAAGATGGTAGCAAGATATACGACTGTGCTGTAAATAAGTACTTGCAAGGAACTGAGACAAGATATTGTCCAATATTATTGTTGCTATCTATCATACTGGGCTTATGTTGCAAAATTTTGGTGGTGACACTGTGTAGCTGGAGGGAGGAGTGAGAAATGAGAGAGAAGCAGCCCTGCAGGCACCAAGGTGCAGGAGATGCTCCAGGCACCGAGCAGCAGCTCCCTGCAGCCCAAAAGAGGCCCATGTGGGAGTGGGCTGCCCTCCTGCAGCCCACGGCCACCATGCGGAGCAGATCCCCATTGCAGCCACGGCAGAGCCCACGGTGCAGCAGTGGCTGAGAGGAGGCACAGCCCACGGATACCCCCATGCAGGAGCAGCCCACAAGGGATCAACCAGGGAAGAATCCACATAGAGCAGGGGTAGAGAGCAGCTACGATGGAGAGGCAAATTTATGTACAGGCCATAGCACCAACCTGCTTAGGGGGAGAAGGCAGAGGAGGGCGGATGTGGGGAGGGTGAATTTAGTTTGCTTTTAGTTTTGTCTGTCTTTTTTATTGTCTATTGCTACAGTCAATAAATTATATTAATCATCCCTTTGCTGAGTCAGTTTAGCCCATTACAATTACTGGTATGTGATTTCCCTGTCCTTAACTCAACCCAAGAGCTTTTCTTCATTGCATTTTCTGTCCTTTAAAGAACAGAGAGCAAGAGAATTGTGCATCTTTCCCTCCCTTCAGCGTGAAATCACCACACCTATTTCTATTTAAATAGGTCAAGTCTCACAGACAACAGTTAGTCAAGCACAGGTACCTCCCACCCCTTGCTTTAAAAAGCTGGTAGAAGATGCTGCTATTTAAGACCCCAGAAGTTTACAGCCTGTGTAGGGACAGCTGTGCCCTGGAGAAGGCCTGGTGATGAATCACTCACTGAATAAATCTTGTGAGGTTTCACAGTACTTGGGGATCCTTTGTGGTAAGTATTATTACACAAGGACAAATAGAGGCTTATGGCAGAAATCCTGGCTGTGCTCCAGCTTGCAGTGCTGCTGGCAGACATTGCTGCAGTGCAGATCTGCTGACAGCAGAAGGATCCAGCTTCTAAAAGCATGTCAGGCTGAAAAAGCTTTCTGCTAATTTATGTTCCTTCTAGCAGCTAGCTACCGAGGAAGAACCTTAATGACAAAATCTCTTCCACGCAGATGCAGTTACTGCTGTGTTGGCCTCTTTTCACCTGCCTTGGGCAGAGCTGGCATGTCACATGTTATGTCATCAAGAGCCAGTGAATGAATTAAACAAGCTTCTCTTTCCATGGATATAAGAAATTTGTATCCCCTTCTGAAAACCAAGTGACCCATCCCATATTTTACACTTAAATCGGTAAGGAGGAGGTTGCATAATCTTTTAGCTGGGAGAACTAAGTAAGCAGTCATGGAGTAAGATATTGAAACTACTGTGAAGATGCTCTTGGGATTTACTGCTCAGGAAACATGACCAGATTTTTTCACACCTTGCCAGAAAAACTGGCCATAAGATCCTAAATGTTTTCAGCGGCACTGAAGGCAGTGTGCTAAGTTGATCTGGATTGACAAAAGCATATAAAATGAAGAAGTGCTATCTGAGAATATCTATGTAATTAGATTGTGCTTCAGGCTTAAAAGTTAAAAGTAAAGTTAAAAGATATTCAGGACTTCCCACAAATGAAATTAATATACTTTAAGTTTTGTAGGTTCCTTGCTAATTCTACCACAATACAGTTATTAAAAATTATTTTTAATTAAGTTGCACACCCAGTTTTGAGGAGGATTTTTGAGCTAGAAGTAGCTCACTTTGTCAGGACAGCTATCACAGTTCTATGGTTAAACTTCCAGCATTGTTTCATTATAAAATAATTATACAAGTTCCCAACTCAGTCAGCTAATTTGCAAGTGAGCTTTTAAGCTCAGGAATACTTGCCTGAGCTACATTGAACTACAATAGTAGTTGTACCCAGACTATGAAGTGGAGGTTAGACTTGTAACAGAAGGCAAACCCCTGATGATGAGCAAAATGACTACCTACAGGTAGGATTACCTGCCTTAAATGTGACAGACTGAGAAATCACTAATGAACATTCACAAATGTAAATTCCAGGTGTCATAAAGGTACATTTATAACGCAGAGTCACAGAAGAACATCCATATCCAGAAATGCAAATGAAATGCTGTCTGCATGAGAAATTGCTGCATTTGCTCATGCCACGATTGATTGTACAGTGTTGGGTGCCAGTGTGTTTAATGTTTGTGCGGACCCAGCCTTTGCCTTTCAGAGAACTTGTTGCACGGGTTAATTAAAATCTGAAGTTTGTAGTAACTGCTTCATTTTCCATGGTAGTTACTGAAGGAAATTTATTGACTTCTGTGAATTGAGAGGGAAAAAAAGATGCTTCTGCAAGTCTCACTCAGAATCTCATACAAATGTCAAACCCTGCATCACTGCAAGGGATAATTCATTATTTACCCATGAGCATGATATGTGTCTCCATTGCAACAGACTTGTCAATCATTGCAGCAGATAGCCTGGTCTATCTTCACAGACTCTTTTTCTCCAGTCTTCAATTACTAATTCAAACACTGGGAATGCTTCTTCTTACTAACTCTTTAAATGTTCCTAATGGCTTTAACCAGAAATGCACTTCAAAATTCAGTGGAAGGATACTAGGAAAATTAAAACGTTGTCTAATTTGCCATTGTTGATTAGTAAGATTATTGAGTATGAACTGTGCCTTTCGGAATTTCAGCTCACATTGATTTCTCAAACTAAGAGAAAGCTTTCTAAAGTCTTTAATCAGTCAAGCTCCTTCTCTGGAAGCAGAGATAATTTTCACTTATGTTTATACCAAATGACTAAAAATACTACTGTCTGATGCAGGATTGATCTTTCACCTTTTATTGCTTCTTGTGACTTGGAAACCTAGTATATTCTATTTGTGATAATGCAAAGCAGGAAGGGAACAAGAACAAAAACAACAAACTACTTAACAATACCATAGCATAGAAAAGTCTCTGTGGGGCTCCAGACTAAAAGACAGTCTGCTTCTGTAGAGAGTTTAAGGTCACAGGTGAAAAATACTTCCACAGAAGTTCCAGCCCCCCCTGAGATGTGAACTGAGCATAAAGTTGGGTCCCTGAACTGGCCTTGCTGCTTTACTTCTTCCTGCCAGTAGGAATTTGAAGACCTGTTGTCATGAGTCAACTAACTTTACCATCTAACCTTAGTGTGTCAGCTACACTTGAACTGCTAAATAGCCCCAGGTAATAAGAGCTCTGTATGCTGAGCTTTTCCATCTACTACCCTCATCTCAGTGTTAAGTAGAAGCACATCCTGGGGAGAAGATTACACACACTAGAACACACTCTCTGAATGGTGTGGCTTTGTCTTCTGAAACATTAAACTAGCCACCAAAGATGTTCTGTGGCAGGCAGAACAGGTCAGACAAGCAGCTTTATAGCAAACACAATTCATGGCACAGACATGAGCACATAGAGAAAATACCAGACTAGATCCATCTGCTGCAGCTTCACTGGGACAATATGAGAAATCATTCAAATGTGAATTTCTTTGGTTCTTTTAATAGCTAAAACCTTTAACCAATTTACGTCATGTTTAGATCCAGGTACTAGGAGTTGTACTAATTTATCCTTGTGGGTCCCTTTTAACTCTGGATATTGAATGATTCTATATCCACTGTTTGAAGGGACAAGTGACTCTAAGAAAGAAATAGATGTCCTAGCTGTGGCCTTGTGAAAAAAAACCCTTTCCTGAAGGTTTGCACCTAGTGTTGAGTCATCAGCAGTTATGGATTCCCCTCACATGCCACTAGAGACACTGGAAAGATTGCTGGGATGTGTATTCTACATAAAAGCTAAGAACTAAGGGGAAACAAGCTACCAAATTAAAAGAGATAAGCACGTTCAGAAACATGCTTTCCTTCTGCAAAAATTGTCCTCTCAATATTTAATTCTTGGTGGATTTATTTATTATACTCCCAACTTGTTCACTCTGATTTATTACACTCCAGTCATGCTCATTCAAATGTTCATTTGTGTTGGCATTAAAGGCAATTAAAGGCAAAAGGGTTTGAAAAACGCAAATGATGCTAGCAGCAAGGAGGATGAAAAGGTGATTTGACAATTAGCTTAACAGTCTGACAGCAGAAGGCAAAAATGTCTGAATGCTTAGCACACTAAATCTAAAAACTACACTGAGACTAGTATCCTGTGATGTTGTTCAGGTAAACTGAATTTTTATGTCAGAATTATACTAATTATTTCACCTCCTCCTGTGCATGACTGACAATAAAGGATTTAATCGTGGTGTCTCATGCTACTATTTGCTCAGGATCTATCCTCATTCCTTTGGGCTATTTAAAACACATGGACATGTTGCTGGAAATATATTAGAAAAAAAAATTAAAACATTCATTTCCAGTGATTTCTAGAAGTTATAAAACAATGAAAAAGCAGATCACAGTGGAGATACACATTTTAAAAGTGCAGGGGAAGAATTACATGTAAGGCAAAGAACACTCTTTCTTCTTCCTAATCTTGCTGCATTTCCACTCTCCCTACACTGATTTAAGGAAAACAGAAGCCCCAGAGTGGCAGGCAACATAACAAACTATATGTGAGGAGTTGTGTTAAAGATGTTCTTGTTTGTTTTGGCAAACTTCTTTTCTTGTGAGGACACTGTCACCAAGATCCTTATTTTTCCCTTCATGATGCTGCTAGGTCTGACTTTCAATCAGGAATGGTGCAGTGCTGACAAGAGCTGAACTGTGCTGGAAATTCCAGACCTTGAATTAATTTTTCCCCTCTTCTGTCTGTGTTACAGGGCCATGTTCAATTTGCCTTGTGTGATCTGTGCTTTATTTACTATACATTTCAGCTTCCTAGAAGTTGCATTCAACCACTTCCTTGTGCAGGATCAATCTTTTTATTATTTTCTGAATACACTGATGTAATTCTGAAGGAAGTCAGTTGACTTCAGTGCAATTTATTCAAATTTATACCACTGTAATAGTGAAAACAATTTGGCTTGGAGGTAGAATGAGGTCTGTTAAATCTAGCTTTATTTGCTAATTAGCTTGCATGGTTGATGAAGAGTAAATAAGACAAGCAAATGGTACATTGTTATATAATTTATAACTGTCTTTCATAATATAAAACATATTTCCTGGCAGTATTAATCTACAGAATGAATTCACCATCGCCAACATTCTTTCTTTGAATGCAGCTTCATGAATGGTACAGAGAATAAAAGGACTGGAACCAAGGTTGTTCCTGGATGTTCCATATAAATTTCAACTCAATTTTTTGTTAAACAACACAAAAGTGCAAATGCCTTGATGGTTTTAAAGGTGGAAATAGGGTGACAGACCCTTAAGACTTATTTTTCTAGAATTTTATTTATTGTCATGCAATATTTTTTTGTTTTGTTTTATTTAAATTTAGAATCTCAGTTTTAATGACTGTTGTCTTTCCCAGTGTTCTTTGAAGACTGAGTGGTAATGCTCTCTGGAGTACCCAGCATATGCTAATATTTTTGTTTACCAAGGTAAAGGCAATTACAGACATTGTCAGTCACATGCACTGTCACCTATTCTATGGCATTTATCCACTTGAGTGAATAACTGTCATTCAGAACACAGTACAAATTAGTTATCTCTCTCAGGAGAAAAGAATAAAGACTGACAAGCATTTATTAGTCTACAAATACAGTGTGGTGCAATTCTTAATACAAAAATACCACTGATAGATTTTTAAATAAGGTTTTATGATGATCATTCTAAAATGTACTGTCTTTGAAAAGAATTTTTAAGGAATGCAAAACTCTTTTTTTTTTTTTTTTACCCTGTGACTTATTAGGACTAAAAGTATTCCAGGAAAAAAAGAAAGAAAGAAACAAACAAACAACAACAAAAAAAGAATGCTAAAAGGAAACACTTCCTGCAGTGCTTTCCAGTTAAGTACCATCTTGTAAATTACCCAGAAACATTATTTATGAATATGCTTTTGTAGCTATACAATGGTGCATACACTGATTAAGAGGGATCATGCAACACATATACAACAGAACAAGAATAAACAAACTGTAAAAGAGCAGAATACTTTCAGCATCTAATGGATGAAAAGTAGAGTTTAAAATGGTGTAAGTGGAAAAAAAAGAGAAATTAAAAATACATGGCAGCTCTGTGATGTTGTTGCTCAACTGGCTGAAAATTGCACTATCAAAATTTATGTATATGTCTGATGGGAAACACACACTGATATGAATCTTGGCACACAACAGATGAAAGGTTCTTCATGTAGCTAACACTTGAGACCTAACAAAACCTTCCTTTCCTATTTTGCTTCCCCCGGTATCATGTAAGATTTAGTGCCATTCAGGAAAATTCACATATTTTCAATGGTAAAAAAAATTGCAAACATCACCAAAAAGAGATGTGTAGCCTGTGACTCATAGCCTGCTTTTAATCACTGAGAAGAAAGTGTTAATGAGACAGCTTAGGTCAGAGAGCTCTTCTGTCTGGGAAAACATGAAATGGCTCTGATTTCAAGGTTATTTCAGTTTATATTAAAAGAACATTCCATAACACCAGAGTTTCAGGGTGCCCTGCAGAGCCAGTAAGATCTGTTTCACAAATCACATATTCCAGATATTTGGTGTCTCCAAAAATATTCAGCTTCTATCTAGTCTCAGAAAGCAAAATTCACTGCTTTCATCTCTATGCTTTTAAAAATAACAAATTCATACAGTGTAGACAGACAAGAATGGCATAGTATAGAATAGCAATTGTATGCTCTTTAGAAGAAGTGAAAGATCCTTGCATCCACAACTTCCCTGAGGCAGAAAATTTTACAGCTTATACAGAACCCCCATTTTTTTTGTATTGAACACAGAGAACCATAAAACACAATCCTCCCAAATAATCTGTGAGCTTTTAACTACTTTCTTATTGCTTAAAAAGGCCATCTGGGATCTCTGCTTGCCTTCAATTTGAAGGACAAATGAAAAAGAATACACTTTCTGGATATAACTGAGATCTGTGCCACGGTTGTGTACTGAGGCTCTGCCTCTCAAGGGCCTTTGATGAGTTTCCGTCTTTTTTTCTGGATGTATGGAGGGCTTATACAGGTGAGAGATAAATAGCTGTTGTGTTGGAGTAGTTCTGAGTGTGCTCAGGAGGCAGAACTGAGGGCACTCAAAACTTTCACCTGAAAATGAGGAAGCCTCTGGAATTCAGGCTTTAACTGCTATATTTTAAAGCTAACTTCAAATCCTATAAAGTCACTAGAGTTAAAATTATCATCAGGAGAAAAATGACTACACTTTGTTTTCTATAGTGGTGTAGAAAGATCAAAAAACTATATACTGGAGTCTTTGTGCAAATATGGTTGCAGGTCATTAAGTTTGTTGAATGACAGATTCTTTCCTTTTCATGCCACATTAAGTACACTGGGGACTTGGATTTATTTTTTATTTTATTTTTCAGAAAGCTGGTCATTGGGTCTCAGCTGGTTACTACAACTTAAAGTAAGTGAAGGTTTCAAAACCACATCGCTGGTTCTTTCCTAAACCAAGTTGTGGGACATGAGAAGAGCTAAAAAAATAGAATTAATCTGATGAGTTGTAGCATCTGTATTGATCTTATTAAAATCAATCCATCTTGCTTATAACATAGAAGTGTCATTGGTCTGATATTTCTATGTTATGGATAACTGATTGCTCTTTTTATCTCTCTGGTATAGCCAAGTACTTTCAGACTGCTACCCGAAGCTTGAATTTTTTGACTGTCTTCCTGTATGGATAAATTCTTCCCTGAGTTTCTACTGTGCTATCAGCAAGTTGCACAACATAGAGTCTGTGTTGTCATAGGTCCTTCAAATGCATGCTTTAGGCTTTCTTAACAAGAAAGACAGAGTCATGCTCAGTGTAGGAATCCTAATTATCCTGGACTTAATTGTATCTGTTTACTGCAATTACTTTCGTTCAGAGACCTCTGGCCAGAACACTTATCAGAGCAGCTCTAAACCAGCAACTTCGAGGCAAAACCTCATTTGCTTATTTCCTCAAGATGTAAGGCATATCATGCCAGATGTGTAAATCCTCGTGCATCAGAAATGACAGGTGAAAGCAAACTCTGGTATTGCAATGTTGATCAATTGCACTAGGTGTTTTATTTCCTCTTCCACCCAAGGAACACGCGTCTTTACAAGTATGTGTCTGCACACATATTAACCTGGGAAAGAGAGACGAGGACCAAACCAAACCAAACAAACAACAACAAAAAAAAAAGACAAAACAATCCTGAAGTAGTTTGGCTTGGATTGAAAGAATTTCATCCCAGTTTTTCTTCTGACTAGAAAATTACGAAAAGGAGATTTTTATTCTGAAAATGTCAGTTTGCAGGCAAGTGATACTGTTTGCCCTATCTCTCCATGCTCTCATCACCTCACCGTTAGGCATTATATTTTCCAGCTAAGACTGACATTGTCAACTTTTGACATTAAAGTTTTTTGTACAGAAATGTGTGACTACGCCTGCTTTTGGTAAATTGAATTGATGCAGATATTTATTCCAGATTACTAGATCACCACTGAGATGGGCAGAACACAGTGAACTACTTTCTCAGACTTTTTCTTTAAATCAAAGTGGTAGACAAGTGGTTCATTTCCATTCCATGCCCCTGAAACATTCAGCTTTCAAGATAAGCTTATGTATTTGTCAGCGAGAATTAATTAGTTCAATTCAATTTTTTATTACCTAGGAAGTGTAAAGTTCAGGATGCTTTGAAAAAAAAGTCAGGAAAATAGGATCTCTTGGGATCTCTTCATTCTGCTGTGCCACTTGACAGTTGTCTGTGTCAAGTTGCTTTTGCAAAACCAGCTGAAGTAGTGTGGAGCCATGCTTCAAGAATGCCATGCAAGCTCTTGTGGCACGAGGGACGTGACCAAAATTGTTAAACACCTCAGGAGCCCTTGAAAGGGAGCATGACCATACTAGCCACACAGGCAAACACGTGACTTGACACTTCTTGAGCTGGTCAGACATTTCAGTGATCTCTGCTGATAATCTTTCTGGTATTGGACTGCTGTGCTTACAGAGAAGGTGTAGTGACATTGCTGTACACTTACTTTCAGTGACTGGAAAACGACTGTTCTGCATGCCAAAAATGGAGAATTAACTATATTTAAATAAAACAGATCAAATTACTCTGAAGGGATTTGTGATGCAAGTGGTGCCTCTGATGTATTTCAACACTTTAATACATAGGTTGATGAATCTAGTTGCCTGATTCAATTACAAAGCCAGACTAAATTCCTGTTCTGAACTCTGCTAGGCTTGAAGGCACTTTATGCCCAGTAGACCCTTTTCTGAGTAGTATCCAGCTATTTTTGATTGCAGGTGGATTTAAGTTTCCGGATTTCTGACTGTTTTACTAGTTGTGTTTATGACTGAATAAATATTTTCTAATTGCCACAACTTTTTTAAAAGATGTGTATTTATTACTAGCTTGACACATAGATCACACAGAAATAAGAGAGATTTTGAGGGCACAAAAAGACTGTTGAAATTAGGATGCAATAACATCCTGAGATTTCCACATGTCTAGAGCACCCCTTTTGATTCCAGTACCTCTGCCTCTCCTGCTCACATGAGAAGGTTACTGCCACAGAAGCTGTAGGTGATGATAAACAAGAAGTTGAATTTCACTCAGATTCTCAGCACTTGAATATGAGGTCGCATGAGATGATTTCTAGGATTAGCATTTGTCATGGTCACCTACATGGAGAAAAGACATCTACTGCATCTCTTTGCTACATGGTTTGTAGCACCTTTCAGGTTTTCCAGCAGGGCTGAGTTGCAAATTTTGTCAGGGCAAAGAAATGGGGAGTGAATATGCAGAATTATGTCTTGACCCAACATATAAAAACACAGTTTGCCTATCGAGGAACCTACTCAGAATTTCCTTGTGGAGGTAGTGAGAATCTGGCTTTATGGAAGCAAAGCGAATGGCTGTGTGAGAATAGGAACTAGTTACACAGCTTGGATACTGGAAAATAATAGCTCGTTCATGCTACATCCTTGCAGTAAGAAAGTCTGGCTAGAAATAGCATTATAAGGCCGTGTTAGTGCACATATAATGACTGCAATGGCAATAGAAATCCTAAAAGATTGTGGTTTTTATCAGCAAAAAGGTTAAATCAAGTCTCTGGCAAGGATTCTGTTCCCAAATGGAATGCTTTTCAAAGAGTACCTCAGTTTTGGGTCCCAACTTGTCTCTCCTCTAGTTTTCAAAGGAGATGATGGGAATGGACACACTTGTGAAATTACCAAAACTCAGTACCAAATACTTCAGTGGAAAGACGACAAGGCTATTTGTAAGACTGTGTTGGAAATGTCCCCCGTGATGCTCAGATATACTCAGTTTTTGAATAGGTAGAGTCATCAAAATGTCTATTCTGTTTTTCATATAGTTCTCAAAGTTCTTTGTAAGTATAGGTAAGTTTATCATCTCTCTGCTACACAAAATAAGGTCCAAAGTGAAACAATCAAAGCAAAGTAATAAGACCATAGAAAGAACTACTATGTGAAGTAACCATACGTCCGATTTCTTTCTTCCCAGGCTTCCTACTTTTGACTGGATGTGAAGCAATTCTCTGTTACATACTGCTGAAAATTACCTATGACTTTATGTGTTATCTCATTAGTTTATAGTCAATCTAATGTAGGACTAAATAGAAAAAGAAAGCAGAACAAAACATTTTTCGGTGGAAACAAATACATTCAGGGCAGAGGCAGAACACAAAGATATTTTAAATAATGAAAATCAGTTGGAGTTTTGCCTGAGTACAGAGCAGGAGATGATTCCATTCTGTGAGTATTTCCACCATGCTTGCATTAGCTCTATTTCTGCCTCTTCAGTAGGCAAGAATTTGACAAAATCTGCTTTACAGACAAAATAATCAGAAGAAAAAAGAAATTCCACAAGTGCTCCCCTCTGTGCTCACTCACTTGAATAAAACACTGTCATCACAAAAGTATACAGGGATACAAAAATAATTTTTAATGAACTAGTTATTTTGTCAGCATGGATTCTGGGTTTAGACATACAGCACTGTTAGTTTTATTTGTGTCTATCTAGTCAGTGTTCTGCTACTTTTATCTATTTTTCATAAATGTTTAAGATGACAACGTAAATCATTCTCTTCATCTCCTATTGTGCTCTTAGAACCAAAAATAAAATAAAAAGTCTTAGGATTTGACACTGATATGCAGTCAAGTTTCAAGGCTTCAAGTTGCAACTATGTGATTCAACCTGACAGTGATAAACAGCTCCAGGAATAGTCTGAGGTTGCAGATTATCAGCAACAGAAATCAGCTGTTGGAGAAGGCATGATGTAAACAATGATGGATGAGTCAGTAGAATTTCCAAGGAAGTGCAACACTTTTCAAATACGCTGATTTTTTTTTCCCCAGTAGCCTGAGTTACGTTTAGTTAAATTTTTGATTACATTTTGCCTGCATGAGCAAAGCTTAGAAGACAAGAGTTTTAAAAGCTGCAGAGGTGGGAGGAACCTCAGCAGAAGGTAGAACTGTTCCTTAGCCAGAGCACTGCACATTGAGTCACTGCTCAGTGAACCCATGATATCCATGTACATAAAAATAGAAAGGAGATTTCCCATAGACTTTTGAGCTGTACACAATATGTAGACAGTACTGTTCCATTTCTAGAATTTGGAAAGCACACCTGAAAGCGTTTTAGAAAGCTAATATTCTGTACAAACTATGATCAGATTTTAGGACTTATGCAGAAATCCATTGGCTGTATCCAGATTTGGTTTCTAAAATCTATTTTGGTTTGATTGAGTAAATATATTTTGAATTACTTGCTGCAATCTCTTCTTCACCTACTCCAAATTAATATGCAGCGCTAATACTAATTGCTCACACATCAAGCCTTCAGCAATAAATTCTGAGTAAATATGGTTAAAAATTTCAGAACAGTGTTAGTATTTTTTTAAAGATCTTTAAAAATGACCAAACACGTGTTCTGACCAGAAATCAATATGTTTTCTACCCTGTGAGTTATTTGTGTTAAAATTTCCTTTGCACTTAACAGCAGGGTGAAAGTTTTGATGCAGTTTTTGTGACCTCTGAAATGAAATCACCTTGCAACATTAATGATGAAGCAGAGTTCAACTGTCTTTGATCAGTGGTGGGAATGGAACAACAATGCCTTTGGGAAGGTCTTATAAATCCTGTAATATATTTTATGTAGTGATTGTCATTTTCTTAGTTAACATAGAATCATAGATCGCCTAGTGTTTGAAGAGACCTTTGAAGATCATGTGGTTCAAATCCCTTGCAATGAACAGGAACCTTCACAGCTAGATCAGATTGTTCAGAGCTCCCTCCAGCCCGACCTTGAATGTCTCCAGGAATGGGGCATCCACCACCTCTCTGGGCAACCTCTTTCTATGCCTCACAACTCTCAATGTTAAATACTTTCTCCTTGTATCCAGCATAAATCTGCCCTCCTTTTGTTTGAAACCATTTCCTCTTGTCTCATCACAATGGACTTTGCTAAACAGCCCATACCCTTCTTTCTTGTAGCTCCTTTTTTAAGTACTGAAAGGCCAATCTCAAGTCTCTCCAGAGCCTTTTCAATGCTGAACAGACCGAGCTCTCTCAGTCTGTCCTCGTAGGAGAGATGTTCCACCTCTTGGACCTTTTTTGTGATCCTTCTCAGGATGCAGGTCCCCCAACATGCCTATGACTCTCCTGTACTCAGGACTCCACATCTGGATGTGTTACTCCTGGTGAGGCCTCACCAGCACTGCGTAGAGGGGCAGGATCACCTCCCTGCTCTGCTGTCTATGGTTCCTTTGATCCTGCCCATGATCTGATTGACTTTCTGGGCTGTGAGGGCATACACTTGGCTCATGTCCAGCTTCCCATCCCCAGTACCCCCAGGTCTTTTTCAGCTTCCCATCCCCAGTACCCCCAGGTCCTTTTCAGCAGGGCTGTACTCCATCCTTTCATCTTTCAGCTTGAATGAGTAGTGGGAGTTGCTTCAACCCAGATGCAAGACCTTGAACTTGGCTTTATTGAACTTCCTGAGTCCACTACTCAAGCCTGTCTAGGTCTCTGAAGGGGATCCTGTCCCTCAGACACATCAACCATACAGTTTGGCATCATCCATGAACTTGCTGAGGGTGATCTTGATCCCACTGTTGATGTCATTGATGAAGATGTTAAAGAACAGTTTTTTCAGTACTGACCCTGTGGGAACCACTTGTCATTGATCTCCATTTGGGCACTGAGCCATTGACCACCTCTCTCTGGATTCAATCCTGCAGCCAGTTCTTCATCCATTGAATGGTCCAAATCCATAGATTTCAATCCTATTTCTTCCTTCAAAGAGAAGGATGTTGTGAGGTACTGTGTCAAAGGCCTTACTGGAGGCCAAACAGATGACCTCATTAGGTCTTCCCTTGTCCATTGATGCAGTTACACCATCATAGAAGACCACTAGCTTGGTCAAGCAGGATTTGCCCTTTCTGAAATCATTCTAGTTCTCCCATACCATTTTCCTGTCTTTCATGTGCCTTAACATAACTTCCAGGAGGATCTGCTTAAAGATCTTTCTTGGCACAGAAGCAAGACTGACAGTTGCTTGTTCCATGGGTCATCTCTTTTAACTTTCTTAAAAATAGATATTGTATTTTTTAAGTAAGTAAGTACTTCACCTTGCCACCATAACTTTTAAAATATTGAGAATGGCTTGGTGACTACATCAGCCAATTCTGTTATATGCTTTCATGCATTTTTGTCCTGGTATGCAACATCATCTGGGAGCTTCTTTTTATGACAATAGTTTTTCAGTGCTCTCCTTACAAATGGGTACAGAACAGAATCAAAACTTTGAGGTCGTTCTGTCTCTCAAAAAAAATTACATCAGTAATGTTCCCTACTGACTTTTGAATCAGGTGCCTGCTCAGTCAAATGCAAGATTGCAATGTTTGCTTGGGGCTCTCCTCCTCCCAGGCCAACTGCCTGGCAGGCTCTCATCTGGAAATTCTTGACATAGCTTTTCTAAATCCTGCCTCTGGCTATGAAGACTGAAGATACTGTTTCATCAGTATGCAGATGTACTTCACTGGTTCTGTTTAGATGTTTTCTAAATACTGACTAATTAATTTCCAGTTTGAGACATACTTGATCAGAATACACAGGAGAAAAAGAAAGTTCAATCTGGAAAATATTTTGGCTGCAAGTATTTTGTTTTCCAGGAAAATAGAGATCTTTGTGAACATTTCTGTCTTCCATTTCACCTTTATACCTGATGCTCCAGATGACATGGCCAAACTGAACACTTGAACTCACTGGCTAGTTCCTCTACTCTGTTAAGACAAGTCTGCGTGATAGGGGTAAGGAAGGAAGAGGAGGAAGGGACAATGATTGGAGTACTCAGCGTACTGCATTGCTTCTTCTCATTCTGTCACTTGTGTTTATTCTTACATTTAGAAACGATTCTGGTATTTGAAAAGTTCCTATTTCTACTGGAATTCAGCCTACAGATCTTCCATACATGGTGTGATTTACATTGGCTTTCTTATTTATGGAGGTTCTATAATAATAAAAATGCGGACTACCTACATTGCCCAGATAAAGCTATCAAAACATCACTTGAGATATGTCTTATTTTAAAATAAATTTTAGATCCCCAACACAGATGACAATAATCTACTCATATCATCGTCTCCTTAAAACTGTTCCTGAATTTCATCATCTCTGTGATTTGCTTCTCCACAGCTGAATTTCTTATTTAATCCCTAAGTTGTAAGATTAACATGGCTCTGAAGACAGAAATTATCTCTCATGCACGGTGTGTTGTTTTTATCATCTGAAAGACACCATGTAGTTGGCATGAAAGTAATATATAACTCTCAAGTGTCCTTTCCAAAAGGTTCATGAGTCTTCTTTTTCAGGACATGGCACTGTGGATCACATAGGCCTCCTGAAGATATATATATGCAATTCTTGCAAGTATTTTTCCTCTTCAGACATCTCTGTCAGGCATCATTTCTTTCACTAATAATATTATAGAAGCTCCTATTTAAAAGTTGCTTTTAGTTAAGATTACTGTAACCAGTGAGCTTGGGAACAGTGGTTAATCAATGAAGATTTTACCATAATTCATTCCTTGAGTCTGAATAGTTCCAGGCAGTAAGTGCGCCATGAGTACATGCAGAAGAACACGTCATACAGCCCCTTGCTTCTTACTAAGGCAATTGCAACAGAGCTCAGTCACTCAGCTGGAAGCCACCAATTTTTGCCTCACTAGGGAAGGTAGGGTTAATTTCAAGAAGGCATTTCTTTATAAGACAGGTAGACTGCACATACACATAAACCAAACTGCCTTAGATTTCTTGTGTCGAGCATGCTACCACAATAATGTTCAAAACAAATGTTCCTTGTGTCTTTGTCCTATGTATCAGACTATGACCACTCAATGAGATTTTTTATCTGAACTAAGTGGGTGGGCTTTGTCCCTTCTGAATTCTATGCGTCTATCACAGGATTAGCATCAAAGATGCTATTGAGAGAAAGTGACACACATTTTTGGAAGCAGCTTTGAAGGTCGGCTTGTAGTACATATATCAGGATGTCAGCAACACTAATGTACTGTCAGTAGAAATTACTGGAATAAAAGTTATTTAAAGAATGACTACAGCCAGTCCAACTTTTCGCCAAAATTTTTTCAGCCAAAAACATTTATTTCATTGAATCTCATTCCTTTTAAACAATTCAATTTCTTTGCATGTATTACATTCATATAGATTGTTACTTGACAATATAAGTTGTGTAGTACGTAGCAATCTGTTCATATGTATAGTATACAAAGACTGAGATATTCAACCCATTTTGCTCCCACTAACATAATAATAATGGACATTATAAAATCATTAATGGCAGTGGGCACATAGCAGTGACGCTTTTTTTTTTACAGTAAATATACACAATTGTTTAATGTAAAATAATTGGAAACAGATATTTAAATATGAGAATCTAGACAATTTATTGACTTGAAATTAGTTTAATGCTGTTCATCATTTCTTTACAAATTTTTATGTCTCTACAACAGCAAATGGAAACAAAAAAGTTATCACACAGCTTATTCCTAGCCCCACATAGATTCTATGTATAGATTCTGTACATTACCAAGCAACAAATAACTTCTTGTTTGTTTTTACAAGATGGTGTACTTCCTCTAGAGCAGATTTATACTGTACTAGGTGAATGCAGATAGATATGAAATTGCTATGTGAAAACATGAGTTGAAAGTTTATTGTGTCCCCCCATTTCTTTCCAATTGAGAAAAACTCGAGATTCAGAAACAACTATTTCAATGCAATTGTGTGACTAGATGATTATTGTAAACTTAACTGGTTAAATATTCTTCATGATATATTCCCTCAACCTTATTCCAGCTGTGAGCAGCCAAAGGGAATTTAAAATATAAAAGAAATACAAGGACATAACAGGACATTTTTGATTAGTCCCTCAGTCCATTCACTGAACAGGGTAATAAAAGTGACTGGAAATAGTTGCAAATCTGCATATAAATTGTAAGACTTCTAGGCAATTCCAGAAAGTCTGTAGTTCAGACTGATGTAAAGATAAGAACAAAAAAAATTCCATGCAAAAAGAAAAAAGCAAAACAATGAGACTGTGAACAAAAACTTGAAAAGTAGACCACAGCTGATTAACGAATTATCCACAGTATGCTGCTCTCCCTGAGGCCTTAAATTATTATCAACCTTAGGAAACTGTGAGAACTGTTAATTTTTAAAAGTCATCTAGGCCAGCTTCCCTGCAATGTACAGGGACCTCCACAGCTAGATCAGATTGTTCAGAGCTCCCTCCAGCCCGACCTTGAATGTCTCCAGGAATGGGGCATCCACCACCTCTCTGGGCAACCTCTTTCTATGCCTCACAACTCTCAATGTTAAATACTTTCTCCTTGTATCCAGCATAAATCTGCCCTCCTTTTGTTTGAAACCATTTCCTCTTGTCTTATCACAATGGACTTTGCTAAACAGCCCATACCCTTCTTTCTTGTAGCTCCTTTTTTAAGTACTGAAAGGCCAATCTCAGGTCTCTCCAGAGCCTTTTCAATGCTGAACTGACCCAGCTCTCTCAGCCTGTCCTCGTAGGAGAGATGTTCCACCTCTTGGACCTTTTTTGTGGTCCTTCTCAGGATGCAGGTCCCCCAACATGCCTATGACTCTCCTGTACTCAGGACTCCACATCTGGATGTGTTACTCCTGGTGAGGCCTCACCAGCACTGTGTAGAGGGGCAGGATCACCTCCCTGCTCTGCTGTCTATGCTTCCTTTAATCCAGTCCATAATCTGGTTGCTTTTCAGGGTCATTGAGCTACTGATCACCTCTTTCTGGGTGCGATATTGCAAACACCATTTAACTGTCCACCCTTCATATCTTTCCAGTTGAGAGAATGATGTTTTGCAGTTCTATGTCAAAAGCTTTATTGAAGTCCAGGTAGATGACATTAGTGGCTTTCCCCTTGTCCAGTGATTCAGGTACACCGTCATAGAAGATAACTTGTTTGGTAAGGCAGTCTTGCTTTTGTTAAAGCCTTTTTGGATGTGCTGTATCATCTTTCCCAATTCCTTATGCTGAAACATAGCTTCCAGGAGGGTCTGCTCCATGATGCTCATTGCCAGGGAGGCACGGAGATGAGATTAATAGGTTGGTAGTTCCCTAGGTCATCCTTCCTACCATTCCTAAAAATGAGTGCTAAGCTGACATTTTCCAGTCACCAGGAAATCTACCTGACCACCAAGACTTTTCAAATATCATTGAAAGCGTGTGGGAAACTGCCAGCCAATTTCCTCAGGACTCTGGGTTGCATCTCATTGCAACCCATAGATTTATGTATGTTCTGGTTCCTCACGTGGTCACAAATATGATCTCTTTTAACCCCTTGCCAAGTTCACTTCCTTGGCCTTGGCCTTCCTGTCCCTGTCCATACACAGTCTAGCAGTATCCCTGTACTCCTCCCAGGAGTCTCTGCTTCCACTGCCTGTGCATTTTCTTCTTTCTCTCCAGTTTGAACAGTAGGTCCTAGTTCAGCCTAGCTGGTCTCTTCCCTTCCTTTCCTGACTTCCTACACCTAGGAATGGAGAGTTCTTGTGCCCTAAGGAAAGCTTTCTTAAAGATCTGTTATCTCTGCACTGCTCCCTTGTCCTTGCAGGCTTTTTCCCAGAGGATTTTGTTATCTAACTCCCTCAAGATCTGAAATTTTTCTTTCCTAAAACTTAGTATCATGATTTACTCTTTGTTGATCTGATACCCCTCAGGAGTGTGAGCTCTACATTTGCATGGTCACTACAGCACAGATACTGTAAGTTTTCAAGTTTTAGCAATATTTTAGAAGATGTAGAAGTTCCTTCCTCAGTTTTTTTGTTTATTTAGTCCTGAAACTGTAAGGATATACTGCAAGAATAAATAAATAAAATAAATAAAAAAAAAAAGTGTGGCAAACTATTTAATTCATCAGCTCTATACTTCCAGATGCTAAGCTCCAAGCAATCTCTTTCTGTCTGAACTTAAGAACTCATCAAAATGTTTTGCATCCTAAACAAAGTTTCCATCTTCAGAAATCATATTATTTGTCTCCAAAAGAGAGATTTCATGAGACAAAATATTCATACAAGAGATTTGTAGGAAAGAGGCTTGTGTGAATTTTACTATCTTTTGTTAGAGTCTCCCCCATTCCAATTCTTTGTGTTTCTGGCAATTAATAAAACTGATTAAGAACAGACCATCCTGCAACAGCTTATGAATATCGAAGCTAACAGTGATCTTTCTACTTAGTTTTGGTTTGAAGAAAATTGCTCATTATCCAGTTAGTTTGTAATCTTCAAAAGTGCCTTCTGAAGTCTCTACCAGGGAAAGATCATTAAAAATTCAGTACACAACTCACTCATCTCATTTGTCCCCAAGTGTGTTGTGCATCTGCTCTTTTTGGATAAACGGAAGTGTTTCAGTTCTTCAAAGAATGAACTTTGAAAAACACAGGAGCAGTTGGTGAAAACAAGAACTATTGCTTTGGTTTAAAGAGATAAAGGAGAGAAAACCTGTTTTTTATTTCAGCGGTACATCTTCAAATGATGGTAAGCTTTACAGGGTGTATGCAAATATAAGAGGATAGTAAAACCACTATCAGGAAAATGATGCTCCTTTTCATATGCAGATTCCCATCCTTAAGATGGCCTTTTAATTAGCTTGATTATAGTGGTGCTTACTTCTTAGTATCTCAGTGCTGTAATTTAAGAAACTGTGTTCATTATGAACTCCTATTTTCAAAGATTTTTAAATAGCTCTGAGCAGCACAGCAGCAGCAGCAGCAACAATAACAACAACAAAATATAGATTTATGTGGGGATTTGAATGAGTGAAAAATTACTTGAGAATATTTCCAACCATTCTGTCTCATACTTGAATTCACCTTGCAAAAGTTAAGAATAGTTCATGTAACAGAGGAATTCTTCCTGCTTTGAAGTGTTTTCCTTTTTTTTTTTTCCTCTGAAAAAAGGTACCCATTTGGAAAATGAAAAACTTTAGTAAAACAAACAAAAAAAAAAGTATAGAGAAAATACAATTGGTGTATATGAGAAAGTAGTTTGAGAAACAGACTTTACTGTGTTCAAAGAGCCGGAGTAGAGGTGGTAGATGTTTTCAACATGATATACTCAGGATTTTTTTTTTTAATATGTATGTTTTCAGTATACTACTCACAAGGAAATTTTTTCTCAAAGAATGTTTTAAAATGAGCACACACTCCAAGTCTTGCAAAGACCTGGACATCTGTGCATGTACATTTAGAAGAGGTTGCAGATACAATGTCTTTCTAAATGGAAAAAATCAGTTTTGCAGTGACATCAGAAGGTATTCGAGTAGGAGGAATAATAGGGAAGGAGAACAGGCAAAAGCCTGCAGGAGTCTCAGAAGGTGGATAAGAGGGATAAGAGCTGACAGAGATAAAGATTTCCAGGACTCAGAATGGAGCTTCCTGAAGAATCAGCAGGCTTTCTGGGGTGGGGAGATACCACTGGAGTTTGTGCAGGTGGTAAGTGGGACTCCTGATTTTTTTAAATCTTCCAGTGAGCCAGCCTTCATGAGGTCTCTTTCTGTAGTACCTTTGAGCATAACACTTCCTCAATTGTTCACCTACCTCTGAACTCAGAGAAGAGCAGTCTAAAGTCCTGCACATTGACTTGTACTTATTTTCTTGTTACTCCTTTCCGGGAATGGAGCAAGAGCACTATCCAAGGACATCATCATACTGAAGTGTAGAGAAGAGAAAAAGAGTACTTAAATGGCAGAAACTTTTTCAGCTGTTGGAACTGGGACTAGTTCTTTTGCTCCTACTTCTCCTTTCAGCAGTACCCGATGGCAGGATGCAGAGAGGTCATGATGAGCCAAATCAGCTAAACCTATCAGCTCCAGCTCTGCATATCCACTGCCTACAGCCTTGTGCCATCTCTGCTGAAGCTGATGAAGTGAAGAGGCATCTATGCTATCTGACTGCATTACTGCAACTTTGGGTATACAAATTGAGTAACAATTAGTATCCTTTAAAAGCTCATCTTGCCATACTTTGTGGGTAGAGAAGAATCAGACCATACAATTTAATGGACCATTTAAGCTGCAAGCAAGCCACAGGAGATTGGACAGCTGTGATTTTCTTTCCCAGAGGCTTGCCTCATCACATCACACCAGTGTGGTGTTTTAAAACTTTTTAATATTCTAGCCAAACATACCATTTACGGTGAAATACATACTAAATCCAAGACACACAAAAAGGAAACAAGCTAGTTATTCTCAGATGAAGGAGATTCATTTGACTTTTAAGATAGAGGTGATTGTGAAGCATTATGCTACGTATTAATCTAATCCAACAACTGTATTCAAAGTTCATCAGCAAAGTTCAGATTTTTCAGATTAGCTGAGGGAGCTCCTCTGATAATTAGGATGTTGATTCAAAGCGATCCGTGTACAGATTTCTGTGAAGACTGATTTCCCTTTGTGCTGTGAGTGGTAATGGCATTTTAACTTACCACTACTACCAAACCCCAAGTTTTATTTGCAACTGTGTTGATAAATTTTTCAGAACTGCAGCTGGATCTGCTTAAACACCTTGTATTTTGATAGCAGTGTTCTTATTCTCTTTTTAGTAAATGAATTTCCAGTGGAAACCTGGGAATTTTGTTTAACCCCAGCCTTGAAGGAAGTGACAGCAATTTCAGCTCCTGAACACAAACAATGGAAGAAGGCCATGAGCCAGATTTATACTGGGCTGGGCAGGGCAAGAGAAGGCCTGCAAGCAGAGACAGCAACACTTGATAGAATAGCTTTCATCCGCACCTTTCAACTGTAGTCTCAAGAAGCCACAATCTTGTCCCTGAAAAAAGTATTCAGGGAAACGGATGAGTAGTCTTTGATAGCCACTTTGTGCTTTAAAGATAAGTACATATTTCCAGGATCTTCTGTATATAAGGTAGGAGATGAGATATAAGAAGAGTAAGATTTTGAAACACACACTTGGTGAATATTTCGTAATAGTGGTGCTTCCAGATTGAACAAGGGGCATGCAACTTGTTATCAAGCTACTCTTAGAAAGAAAAGATGAAGACTTTCTGCCATGAGTACTGATCATAAGGAGACATTCCGGTAAAGTCCCCCATAGCTCTCCCAGTGACCGTTTCCTATTACCTCTCTAAATTTTATCAGCAGTGTGTCAGACAAACAGGCTGCAAATAGTTTATTCCTCCCTCTCCTCCTTTCAGCTATTTATAAGTGGAGTGTGCTACTTCACGGTGTTGAATGCTCAGTATAATCTGCAGAACACGAATTGTATCTTCCTCCTACCTACTGGAAAACACATTTATTTAATTGGCAGATGTTGTGAGAATTAAGAAAAACTAAAAAGTAGGAAAGAAACAACAGAAATTATGTACCAGAAAAGAAGGAAATAAATAATTTACATTTTTGGACAGAAATCATGAATATAATTATATGAATAAGCAGCAGACTAAGCAAAACTGACTAGCTGAGATGAGATTGAACTACTAGCTACTTTAGATTGCTGGAGCTGGTGGATGCATGTGAAAACAAACACTTCTGTAGGGTAACATAACATTTTTAGCAGAAGTTTAATGGTGATGTGTACTAACACACACAATCATAAAGCTTCCGTGCCAGCACAGGCACAATGAAGGAACAGAGTGGGAGAGCTCCGGGACAAGGTGCTGCCTCAAACCTTGCTGCATTCACCAAACAAGGCAGGTGAGGGAGTCCATTTTGTCCTGGGAGCTCCATGGGAGGACAGATGGGCCAAATTCTCAGCCTGCTCCTCTGACATTTCAAAAGATTAACACCAGTTTTCTTGGTTGAAAGCAGGTAAAGATAGTCATAATCTCCACGCTGTATGCTGAGTAGAAGAATGAGAGAGTAGAGACATGGATTTGACTGAATGGGTTCTGTGTATGTGTATGCAAAGAGTAGAGCACAATTTGGAAGGGTTTTGAAACCCTGGAAGATTTACAAAAACCCACCAGAAGGAAACAATGATTTAAAATTATTGTCAGTGTAAGAAAAGTGGCTGAGTAGAAAAAGCATGAATAGAAATTTCTGTGAGTCTAATTTATGCAAGGTTGTTGAGAGGGCACAGCAAGAAGATAAAAGCAAACTGCAGCAAATGTTTACTGCTGAGTTTTCTCCAAAAAATTAAACAGTTCCAGATATGGCTGTATAAAGAGGGCAGCATTCGCCTGCATTCATCCAATATAAAACCATGCTTTGTGTGCACCTGGAAAAAAAACACTCTTATTTTCTTGGACTAGACTCTGGATCTAGACTTAACTGATGTTTTTTTCAGAGTTCCACCATGGCTGAGTAAAGAAAAAGGTGGGGAATTGACAGAGCCTTTGGCCTTTCCAGATGGAGAGGACAGCAAAGATCTGGTCCAGATCTTCAAAATTTGCCCCTAAGAAGATATTCTGCTGCAGTTAGGAACAGCTTAATGGCCTCTCTGCCAGTCACTGCCTAACCCAGGGCTCAGGGCTGATAGCTCCACTCCAGTCTAGAGCTGGATTAAGCAAGAACAGTTACAAATAGCAGGTTTGCTTAAATTGTTTTTTCCTGCACTTCGTGGTTGCTTGGCAAAACATGTCTCCAAAACAGTCCACAAAGATGGTAGGACTTGGACAGCTTCCATATGAAACAAAAAGTTCAGAATATTAGGAGTTGGAGTGGCACCTGACAGTTGCATCCTTTTATGTGAATTTTAGGCTTTCCTTGAGAAGCAGGGATCACCTTAAACTTGGGAATATCTCCAATGATTATTTTGATCAGATCAATGTGATGGATTGCTCTGAAAGAAGAGGGGAAATGGATGTAAAGTGTTTGTGAACTACACAGGCTGGGGCAACATTCAATATTAATTACATGTTGTATGTGCGAATCTAGTAATCAGGGAGTTGGAAATGAATGAATGATTCTGTACAGAGATGTGCCAAGGGGAAGAGAGACATAACATCAATGAAGACAGCAAATCCTAAATGTCTTATCATCTGTGGCAGTTGATACTGAAGAGGGTGCCATCCAGAGAGCTCTTGATAAACTCAAGAGGTGGCCAATGTAAATCTGTTGAGGTTCAACAGAGCAAAATGCAAGGTTTTGCACATGGGTCAGGGTAATCCCAGATATGATTACAGACTTGGAGAAGAGCTCCTTGAGAGTAGGCCTGCTAGGAAGGATGTATGGGGTACTGGTTGATGAAAAACTCAACATGAACCAGCAGTGCCCACTTGCAGACTAGAAGGCCAATGGTATCTGGGCTGCTTTGGAAGAGGGGTGGCCAGGAAGGAGTGGGAGGCGATTGTCCCTCTCTACTCTGCCCTTGTGTGGTCCTATCTGCTGGACTGTGTTTGGATCTGGGGCCACCAACCCAGGAAAGTTGTTTAGCTTTTAGAGAGGGTCCAGAGGAGGGTCATGAAGATGATCAGAGGGCTGAAGACAAGCTGAAGGATCTGGACTTGTTCAGTCTGGAGAAGAGAAGGTTGCAAGGAGACTTCATTGCAGCCTTCCAGTATTAAAAGGGAGATTATCAATAAGAGTGAAATCAACTTTTGTCACATGTAGATAGCGATAGAACAATTGAGAATGGTTTTAAACTAAATCAGGGAGATTTAGGTTAGGTGTCAGAAGGAAGATTTTCACTGAGAGGGTGCTGAGGAACTGGCCCAGGCTGCCCAGAGAAGCCAGGGAGGTGTTCACAGCCAGTTAGGATGTGGCCCTTGGCAACCTGATCTAGTGCTTGACCTAGTCACTGGCAACTCTGTCTGCTAGAGGGTTGGAACTTGATGATCCTTGATGTCTTCTTCAACTCAAACCTTTCCATTATTTCTATGATTCTGTGACACTGCAGACCTACTGGATCACTGTGGAGCTATGGAGATGGTTAGTCAGGTATTTCTCAGTTCGAAGGAGACATGAGAAGTTTCTTAAGTGAGATCTGCGATTTTTTTAAGGTCTGAGGACATCTGTTCAATGTAGAGGAGTATTGAGAAGCAGAGCATGCACACATGGTAAATGGAAAAGTAAACATAAAACTTCATGGAGAGTGATAAACGTCTGTCTGCAAAGAAACTTTTGTCCTGTGCAGATGCATTGTCTTTGATAGGTTTTAAAATGCTACCCTAAATATACTTTGATCAGTGCACATAATCTGCATGTAGATTATTGTTACTATTATATCTCATTATTGTAGAATCTAACAGAAAGCTGAAATTCTTGTTCATGTGTGGGATTCATGTTTGCACTGTTAAACTATCCCCTAATGGTCCTGAGAAGTCATACTATTAAAAGAAACCAAATAAAGATTCAGGAGGACTGCACATTGTAGCATTTTGTAAGGAATTTTCATTTAATAATGATAAACAATTGACAAGAGAAGGAGCAAAAGTGAATAGTATTGCTTTACTTGTGTTTCCCCTGGCTAAATCTCCCTGTTTATTCAACAGGAAAACATGTTCTTATTGCACTATTATCTTCAATAAAGTGAATAACAGCCAGGAATATAAATAAGTTCAGATGCTGCATTTGATTGAAGGAATTAAGAGATTATAAAAGGAATTCCAGGAATTGCACCTCCTGTGAGACATAGTTCTGCACAAGAGCTGAATTAGAAATATAGTTATTGCAAAAGGAGGCCCAGATCTATAAATCAGTATGTGTTTTTACAGCCCCAATCCATGAGGCATGGATCATTATCTAGTGGAGTGATGATGTTTCCCTTGCACTTTTGCCATTTTGCTTACAGTACAAAGGAAGAAATTAAATGTGGTGTTTTAAATACTTTTCAGTCTACACATTGATTTGGACACAGGAAAACATGGTGATCGATTTATAAAATACAGTGTCCCAAATACAAACCACACAAAAATGGAAAGCCTGTCAAAATGTGTTACAACAATGACTTCAGTTAAGAAGATTAAATTCTGATGATCTGTTTGTAATGTGGAAAGACAAACAGTGCACGTCCTTCCTGTGATATGGTACATAAACACCAGAAATGCTGCATTCTTTCTCCTAGCTGCAGACTGCCAACCTGCAGCAAATTTATAAAAGGTTCATACAGCTATGCCAAGTCAGAAAACTTGCTTTCCATGTTAGTGAATGAATGTGTCACACATGAATGTGTCACAATGAAAGGAGAACTTGTAGCTGTTTGCATAGTCATGAACTTTGGCTCAAGTTTGCAGGTGTGAAAACACAAACCCACGAGCCTTGTCATTCATCCTGTCAACTTGAGATTAACTCCTCCCTCTATGTTAATTTGTGTTGGTTGAATGTGAGCTTTTGAGATGGATTCCAGGCTTAGTTTTAAATTGTTTTGGATATAAAAGTCCTTTTTTTTTTAGTACTGTCTGTCTATTTTTTGAGAAAGTTTTTCCGATGATCTGAGAGGCCAGAGGGGTTTCGGGGGCAGTTACAAGACTAATCCATGAAGAGTAAGGTCCATAGAAGTATAGAGCCAAAAAGATTAAAACAAAAAGAAATGCAGTCTAGGGCAGCATGCACACAGCCTGGTGAAGAAACTGTAAGTGAGCAGTGGTGGGAACTTCTCAAGGTAAGACTTGAAAAATGACAGAATCACAAGTGACATACCAAAATTTCCTTCTCAGTATCATCTTCACTTCAGAGATTCTGTGTAAGTTAAGTGCTAGGGAAAGCTAAATAATTCCAGATGACTCTTGCACAGGCAAGTAACTAAAGTGCTTGGTGGCAGATGAAAAGGAAGGACTGAAGGTAGTGAATAAAGAAAAAAAATCTGCATTCTTGATTTTCAGACTAAATTTTGACTTACAGAAGGAAAACAGGGCATCAGTACAGCGCACCATGATATGACAGAACTCATGCAGAGTGAAGCAGACAGTACTATTCCACCACTTGAGATGGACTGCACAGAAATATCTCAACCTGGATACCTACCGCACACAAATAAAATATGCTGAGGAGTTAGGTGACAGGAAATAGAGACAGAGAAAATGCTCCTCTGGGACATCAAGAGGATTAGGTTTATTTGTCTTACAGGGAGATTAATTACAGTTATTGAACATAATAAATGTAAAAGAGGAAATAGATGAGGAAAGTATGTTTACTAACTCTTAAAGCAAAAGAATAAATTTATATAATGTTAAATTAAAAATAGAGGCCAGAAATGTAAGACTAATTGCAGTGCTTCTTTCTATAATAACATAAAATAAGCCTCTGAAATCCATTGCTACAAGAAATAAGATCAGTAAGATTCAGAAAAGAGAATATGTATCACTGATAACCATCTTTGTAGTCACATTAGATGCAAACGATGTGCATACTGGGATATTACATTTGTTGTCAGTCACGGTGAGCCTCTTTGGCTTCCCAAATGCTTTTGATTCTTCATGTGAGCAGTGAAGTGCAAAACACATTGCTCTGTTCGTCAGTATAATGCTATCTCTATCCTGTAAAAAGGACATGAAAATATTAGTGAGCTAAGCTGCACTTTGAAAAGCCAGATGGGATTTTGCTGGTGAATGCTAGTGTTAGTTAATCCGGCATAAATGAGGTTTGCAGAACTAGCCTAAAATATGGTGATAGCAGGCAAAATGGGGCCGATATCTTTCTTTTAACCTCTCCAGTCATTCATCACTCACTTGAAAAGTGAGAGTAAGACTTTCCCATGCTATCCGGGCAGCTGATTTGACAAGAGAAAATCAACAACTGAAAGCTCCACTAAGCAACTGTAATATTCTAAATGAGTACTCACAATTGGTCATATTTAGAAAATATAGGTATAGTAATCAAATTGTGATTATTTTTTTTGAGGAAAAAATGTTCTTTAGGAAAGAGGAATTGATAAATCAGTTTTAAAACCTCCCACATAAGGACTTCAATTATCTCTGTGACAAAAAGCTGGATTTTGAACTGACAAAAATACATATGAAGCATTTCAAGTTAGGAAAATACAGTTTATTGCTGAGTTTTTAGGAACAATCTACATCAAAGAAATTCAACAGTGTAGAATAGAAGGTTGAAACAACATTTTCATTACAAAGAAACAGGACAGATGGTGCTTTATAGTTGCCATTGTTGTGATATACCTGGACATCACAATCCTTTAATAATTGTTCCTCTTGACAACCGACATTGCAAAAGCATGAAAGGGAAATCAGTTTCATCCAGCTGGCGTGGGCATGAGGTTCTCATGGTCATTTACTGATCAAACACCACTCTTCATCTTACATTATTGTTCCCATCTATCTTCAAATGCAAAAAATTTGATGAGGTACAACGAAAAATGATAGAAAATTTTTGGAGGGACGTGAATCATCAGAGGCACTCCAGGAGGGGATTCATCTCTACCAGATATTCAAAGCCCATTTCTAAGGATAGAGTTTAATGAAGATTTTAAAGCAACCATTTCCTTAAGTTATTATCAAAAGTGGTTCAAATTCAGTGCTAGTGGAAACAAAATTCTGAAAGTTGGCAATTCTTCCATTTCAAAATTTGTAAGTATTTCTAAACTGATTACAACAATCTTTTCAGAGTATCTAAATGATTGAAAAACACTTTGTGCATTCTTCTTTCTATTTTTTCTTTTTATGTGAAAACCTGGGATCCATGAGAATGAAACAAAAATGCAGCTACATGATATTGGCATGCACATGAAAAATTAAAAACAAAATACTAAAAAATTAAAGGTGAAATGCTACAATAATTATAGATGCAGAAATGATTATAATAATTTATGGATACAAAATGACTTAGTCTTGTGCAGACTGACTTATTCAGATGGCTTATGGATGTCACCTGTGAAGTCAATGGCATTCAGTATAATTATGTATAACTTGCATGTGATTTTGCGTCCAAGGGCATGCACCTCTGTTCAAATTTTCTCAAAATGATGGGAAATTCTATGTAAGAAAAGGAAGATGTTCTATGATTGAACACAGTAAATTACTGTTGACATACAGTATTCTGTGGAATACTGCAGAGCAGAAAGGGAGAGCCTATAACTGTCTTACAGGCACAGAGACTCACTGGAGTTGTTCATATACAATGGTAGTTTTCAGAAGAATTCTACATGGAAAGGAGTATTAATCCCAGAACAGTTCTCTGTAGCTGTATTACTGCTCGCAGAAGAATTCCACATTTTTATTTACAAGTTTGGCAAATTTAACACTTCAGAAAATGTTTATAACTGCCTTTAAATATTTTTGACTTCACTGTTTGAGTTTCCTACATTTCAGAATGTGTTTTTTATCTCTCTCCTACATTTCAGAATGTGTTTTTTATCTCTCTCCTTCATCTGTATGAAGGAAATATACTATAAAATAGTACCAAAAATATGCATCCACATAGTCCTGAATAAAATGTTAGAATGTCAGGAAATTAAAAGAAAACAAAGTAACAACAAAACATCCTCAACGAATTAAATACATAATTAAGAAGAGCAACAAAACCCTCTAGTGTTAAAATTTTTCTAGCATGGCTTTGATAAGTTCCTTTTTTTTCTTTCTCTTTTTTCATTTTAATATGAACATATACTTCACTAGTATATGAATATACTACATGAAAATTAAACAAATGAACATTTTTTTGTTAGCACTGTGATGAAAGCATTATTTCTAAACTGTAAAATAATATGGCAGAAATTATTGTCCTAATTGTGGAGGGTTAAGAAAAAATGTACCTGTAACAAGAAAAACTTAAGCCAAAGAATAAATAAATTCAGAAATAAAAACAAAGTTACTCTTTTAAACTGAAATAAGGATGCTTGTAAATTACCAAGTGGAAATTTTTGAGAAGTATGGTTCATGGTTTATATACCTGCTCATACCACAGATATAGGCACACCCTTATTCCTCACAACCAGAGGTGCTGTTGCCTTTGCAGTATATGTGGGAAGTGAGCCAAGAGATCACAGAGGGATGGCTGTTCCTCTGAGCTTATAAGACAGAGTGGATCTTGGCAGTCTTTACCTAGGGATATCAGAATATCTCTTAACTCTTGCATTCTGCTTGAGAAGGCTTCGCTGATTATCTAACACAGTGTTCAAAAACTCAAGAGATTTGGTAATGTTAATTGTTAATTTGATACTGGATAAAACAGTTCCAGAGATGAACTCCTTCCTAACTGAGTGGAGAAGTATTCTGTTGTTTTTCATTGGAAGGTGCTAGGACAGTACTGGCTGCCACTGCTATGATGTACTGACCCTTAGGCTGCACAATGAGTCCTGATGCATACTTCAGAGGAGTCACATTTCCAGAGCAACAGTGCCATTGTTGTCCTCTTTGGGAAATCAGGGAGCCCAAGATCGTTTGTGTGAACCAGAACTATGAAATACATGTGACAACAGTCAGAGAAAATGAGAGAGGAGAGATGTCAAGGAGAAATGTGTTTATCACCTGCCTTGGCACAGTGTCTCTCTCTGCACTTTACTCAGTCTGTAGCACATAACAGCAGTGTGGCTCCTAACTGACACAGTATGACTAGACAAGGTCTATCAGTTGTAAAGGGATGCAACCTCTTCAGATATTTGTAGAGGTTTTTCAAGAGTTATGAAGTGGTCCAAAGAATGTAGGATCTGACAGTAACCAAAACCTGAGTGCCTCCAGAAGAAAGGCCCAAAAAGAAATACTTGTTGGACCTAGAAATTTCAAAAATCAGTCACATGGTTTGAAAAATTCTTTGAAATCTAATTGTGCCATATTATTTACCAGTGAAAGGGAGGAAGACTCCACTGCATTGGAGAAGCAACAACCACCACCACAAGGTCCTTTTTGAAAAAACTGAAGGCCATATAGCATCCAAGTATCAAAACTTCATACTGGTTATGGTTCACACTTCTCAGGAGCAAGGGGTACTGCCCATCTTATGACTGAATCAACAGTTGAAAAGTAAGAATCCTGAAGTCTGAGAGACTTAAACCTGTTCAGATTTTGGAAGTAATGACAAGATACCGGAATGTTATTGTCCTATAAGGCCTAACTGTTAAGACCAAGATGACTCTGGGATGTTCCCTAGCAGCCCAGAATGCCAATTGTAACCTGGGCTGCATCAAAAATAGCATAAACAGTGGGTAAAGAGAGGTGGTCCTCTCCTCTGTGCCAGTGGGGCCTCACCTGGAGTATTGCATCCACATGTGGAGTCCTCAGTACAGTAGAGACATGGACCTGCTGGAGCATATCCAGAGGAAGACCACAAAAAAGATCCAAGAAGTGGAACACCTCTCCTTCAAGGGCAGGCTGAGAGAGCCTGGAGAAACTTTCTTCAGCCTGGAGAATAGAAGGCTGCAAGATGACCTGATAGTGGCCTTTCAGTATCTAAAGGGGAGCTACAGAAAAGAAGAGAACCAACTCTTTAGCAGGGTGTGTGGTAATAGACCAAGGAGAAATGTTTTCAGACTCAAAGAGGGTAGATTGAAGCTGGATATATGGAAAAAATCTTTTACAGTGAGGCTGGTGAGTCACTGAAACAGGTTACCTGGGGATGTGGTTGATCCCCTGTCCCTGGAGACTTCCGAGACAAGTCTGGATCAGGTCCTGGGTGGTCTGATCTAGCTGTTATGTCCCTGTTCATTGCAGGGGAGTTGGACTAGATGACCTTCAGGAGACTCTTCAAAATCTAAGGATTCTATGATTTTACGACTTTTTCCCAAATTGTTTTAGAGACGTCTAGGTAAAAAGAATGGGAAAACATACATGTCTCTTGATACTCTATCAAATTCCCTACCTCAATAATGGGATGATGAACCAGCATTTGTTTCCCTTCTGCTTTCTTCTCAGGTGCCATTAATACACAAGAATGTTGTTCAGTACTGAGGATGAGGATCTTTGTGCAGGAGTGAATTATGTGAAGGCAAGTTTCCTCTTACTGAATCTGTGAAGATCTGAAAGTCCTTTCACACTGTTTAAGCAGAGTAAGTACTTCTTTCAATCTTGTTCCACAGAAATGTGCCTCTCAAATGTTAGATCTTCCACTGGACAATGCAAGCCTTGAGTCTTCCTAGTACTATACAACCAGGAGATGTGCTGGGAAAAACGGCCTAACTAAGGTGCAGTTGTTTATGTTTATCTACACAGAGAAGAAAGATGTCTGCAGGTACTGAAGAGGCAGATGCACTGGGATTTCTTTCTTCATAAAGCAGCATATCTGAGAAGAATATCCCCAATTTTTCTACTGTTGTGATGTTTATTTTGACAGACAGAAAGCATGACAGCTGAAGTTTGCTTGTTCTCAATCTCAGTTTAGCAGAAAAATAAAACTTTTTCTCTTGTGTTTTAAAATATTTATAGCCATAAATTGATCCAATGATTCTAAAGTCTGCAGAAACACCACAGCTGTCTCTGCAAGTGAAAAAATCTCCGGAGCTATTTTTTGTCATTATTATATGTAGCAACATTTTTTTAGGCTGGAATCTGCCAAAACATATGTCCTGTGAGCCATAAGAGGATACCAACAGATACAAATAATTGTTTGCAAAAGATGTCTCAGAATGTAACTCAAGGCCCTGTGAAATTTCTAAAAGCTCTTTGCAGGACAGCAGGATCTGGACTTCTTGATTCAGAAGGAGCCTTTTTTATCCCATCTCCTACCAGTTCCAGATGCTAATGACTTCTATGTGAATGCACATTTTGTATATAGTGTGTGCACTGAGGGGCGTAATGCTCTGTAACTACTACCAGGACTCATCTGTCCATCTTCTAAAATAAGTGAGGTTGTGTGTATATGAATGTGCAGAAGGAATAAAATTTGCAGTGTCACCACCTTCAATATGTAAGGAGTTAAGTATGATCCCCTATCAAGCTTCTTACCATCAATATATACCTTACTTTACTTTGGAATTGCAATTTAATTCAGAATGATTTAGAACTATTAGTTACAGTTTAACTAATCCTACAGTTTCCACAGCATCTCTTTCCCTCAGTTTCCAAAAACTAGTACAAAATGACTGTGACTTTTTTGTGAACCTGTTCTCAGTATGGCACTTTTTTTGTTGGTTTTCCAAGGGAATCACCAAGTCCAATCTAAAACATACTTTCCAGTGTATTTTGACATTTCGTAATGATTTGCCTTTCAAACTATCAATGGCACCCACATTTTTACTGTGTCTGATTGCTAGCATTGTCATAAATCCTCTTTCTGTAGGAATTTCCTTGCAAGAGGTCCCAGGGATGGTGGCTAGAAAACTTTTCAAGACTTGTTCTACTTCTGGTATACACAGAACTACTTCAGCCCTAGAAACTGTTGGAATTTAAATCTGTTGTAATGTACTCACACGTGGAAGCAAACTGAGTTGCCTGGAAACCCTTATTAATTCAGGCATTTCATGATTCTGCACTACTTTACTGTGCAAAAAAAAAAAAAAAAAAGGTCAATAAGTATTTTGTATGTTTTAAATTACTCATGGGTATTTGTATTTCTATGTGAAAACCAATTTCTTTACAATCTGGTGTAATAAAATGTTAGTAGTGGTTTGGAATTCAGTACTCAGCCAATATGATATGTCAATATGATATAAGGGTGTATAATATAATACATATACCCTTTAATTACACAATGACATGCCTAAATTCTCTTGCCCACTGTCTCCTATTCCCAGTCTCCCTGTGAAATCCTTGTCAAATTTCCATATTCCTCTCCTCTTATAGCTCTTTATCCACATCAGACATCATCCTCATTCATGTCAAATGAATGCAAGTTCCAGTCTGTGTCTGGACAAGATCAGGAGATTTCACTTGAAGGATTCAAAAAACACAAGCTGAACAATAAGCTATACTACCTGAGACTTTCTTTCATCTAACAGGAGGAGACTTGAAGACTGCTCTTTCAATCATATTTGTCTGATGATTTTTGAGAACTATACCTTGGCATGGTGGCCCTGAAATTTTCAGTAACATCAGCTTCTTAGCAAATAGAATTCCTTTGCAGATATTTCTACTAGTTCTTTTTCTTTTTTTTTTTTTTTTTTTTTGAATGGACTAACTGTTCTTTGTCATCATAAAATTATTTGTAGTGAAAGCAGGCATCAGCTGTCTCAGATGGCACTTTACTTAAGTTAAAATGAAATTTTAGAAGAGAGTATATGTGTCAAATCCTGTTCTAAAATACACTTATCTTCCAGGCTCAAGAAAATCTAAGAAAATTATATTTTCACCTGCTCAGTCCTAAGGGTGTCTGTTCACTATTATTTATATTTGGATATGGAAATTACAGTATATTAAAGATTTTTACAGTTGTTGAACCAAGATAACATATTGGTTGCTCAAAAGTCTCAACAAAGTAACGGGAAAGGTGAACATTAATTGAACCTTAAATTACATGTTTTGGATTGCCAGCACTGAAAATTTGTATCTCAAAACACAGATATTCTTGCCTGAGATACAAATGACTGATATATAACTGTTGGTCATGAGAAAAAAATACATAGAAACATAAAACAATCATGAACAGGGAGAAATGTTAAAGATAATATGCAAAAACAGCTTGTGTTTATATGGACAAAATGTAGTTATGATTCTGTGACTGGAAAATTACTAATATCAGCTAGTTTTGATCTAAACGTTTTGAATCCGAGAAATAACAAAACTGTAGCAATGTGGGCATTAGACACAATTGGTTATCATGGTGCTTGGTTGAAGCCATTATTTCATGATCTTCAGCACAGGCTGTGTTAATTAGAACCTAAGTAAATCTGATGAGGACTGTAAGAACTGCAGTTACCCCTTTCTCAGTTACAGTACAATAACTCTAAGCTCTGTAGATAGACTGATCTTGGTTCTTCAGCTTTGCCAAAAGCATGATCTTCTGTATTCTAGTTCCAGTTGATGTCTCATCAGAGCAAAGATGATACATTCACTTAAATCAGTGCAGTAGGAAAAAACACCCCTTACTGACATATGATAACATCGCTTCTGCATTTGGGTGGTTTTGGTAAATATTTCCATTTCAGAAGTGAACATGCTTTATTCTACATAGCTTGAAGAGTAGGGAAATAAAATTATTTAGCCTAGAGAAGAGAGAGCTCTGGAAGAACTGTATAGTTGTCTTCCAGAATTTATTATTACTGTATTATTATACAAGAAAGATGAGGAAGGACTCTGTGCCAGGTAATGTAGCAATAGAATAAGGGGTAACAGCTTCAAATGGTTTTTAAATACTCTTTAAAGAGAGGATAGGTTTATCTTAGAATTCGTGGCAGAATTCTTCACTATGAGGCTGTTGAGAACTTTCACAAATAGTTCAGAGAAGTTATGGATGTCCCATCCTTGGAAATGTTCAAGGCCAAGTTGGATAGGGCTTTGGGCAGTCTCATTTACAGGGAGGTGCTCCTGCCTACCGCAGGGGTTTGGGTGGTCTTTCAGGTCCTTTCCAAACCCAAACTGTTCTATGATTCTGTGATTCTATGATTCTATCAGACCTGAAGAAAATATGTGCTATCTCACTAGCTGGGTCTTAAACTTCAATGAGATGAGGAGCAAGGTATAAACTTTGCAATGAGTTATTTACAACCAAGGACAACAATGAGTCATGAGTTAGAGATGGTTTTAATTGATTTTGCATACATCATGAACTACAGAAAAGCTGATTAAATGGCTGTTGAAAGCCTCATGAGTGATTTACATTCCAGAATTGTTCCATTCTATTTTAATTGATGGGAAAGTAAACAGAATTGTATAGGAGATAGTTCCTTTAATTAAAAGAATAAAAACAGTATCGAAGATTATACTGCTCACAGGCATCTTCAGGGTCATCCTGAATCTAAGATAAGGAAATGCGAAAAATATATTTATTCTGGAACAGTGAGTTTTGGCAAAAGGGTTCTCAGTAGTTAAATTCATTCAGCTACCTGTCATCAAACTATCAAAGGACACTGGATTTTTATGACTTTTCTTCAATCTTTTTGATTCCTCCTAGCTATTTCCTGTTTCATCTCTTCTCTGAACTCAGCCCAGGTGTATGAGCTTAATAAAATCAAAGAAGGCTAAAGATAATGTAACTAAGAAGAGGCTTTAATGGCAGATGGCAGTTAGTGGCAGTTGGTACTGATGCTAGTTAAAAGATGTTGAAAATCACTACATGACCAAAAATACAGTCTGGATCTAGTAGAAGTAAAGGCTTCACTGAACACTTCAATTATCCTTTGAAGGATAATTCAAGTATCCTTTGAAGAAGACTTCTGGCTCTTTGGACTCCTAGTTACATGTGCAGTGTTTCTACCTCATTCCCAGGTGAAGGTCTGCATCCATTGCTTCATCAGTTATGACTTTGTCTGGTCATGAAAATTACTATTTTATGATTTAACGTTATGAGGGAATCATCCTGTGGTTCAGCCTGTATTTTAGTGGTGTGTGTTGTATGAGATTGTTTAAGAAGGAGATGTTAGATCATAAAATTTTCAGAAAAATATGAAATTGGAAGGATCTTCCTGTCATGTCACACTCTCTCTTCCACCATATCATGTAAAACTTTCTTTTTAACTATGTTATAATGTTGCATATATTATCAATAAATCTTATTTCTTATTCTGCACCATTCATTTCAGAGGGCTGTCTTTGAATCAACTTAAAAGTTTTAAACTTCTAATTTCCAGTCTAAAATGTATTCTTGATGTGTTTGTATCAAATTGTTGCAGAAATAGTAAATTTCTTTCTAGCATGTTTTCCAGAATGGTGGAGACTTGTGTGATAATGGAGGAGTTCTCTCAAAGCCAGCAAATTCCTCTTAGTCAACAGCTTGCTAGAGGTGAGAGGCTAATGCCACTATAGCCGAGCAGGGGAAATAAAACATTTTTCACTGTTTGGCAGAAGGCTTCATATCTGTACCCTGCTGCTTTTTGGCAAGCTAGCAGCAAGAAGATGCACAAAACATACATGAGGAGATTGCAAAATACTGGTGAGATAGCTGGTCTACAGGAATGTGAAGAAAGGATGCAGAGGCAGAAAGAGCTTAAAATAAGAACCTTGGCAGACAGTGATATAGCAGAGTGGAAGGGAAAATTGAGGTACAGAGAATAGAATGCTAGTGGATATTTCAAAAAGGAAATGGAAGAAAACAAACCAACAGTAGACTACATTTCAATTACTTTTTTTGCTTTTGGGGAAAATGTGCATCATGAGCAGTCTCCAGAGCTTACTTAATCGATACACAGCAGTCATATCTCTCTCTAGCTTTCATTTTTCTGGACTCAATAGAAAACGCTTTTGCCTTCTGGAATGCTCTAATAAACACCTATGGTGCCCTATGACCATCATGCTTTGTAATTTTTTCTGTCCATGTGGACCAGTGACCAGTAGGTTGAGGGAGGAGATTCTGCCCCTCTACTCTGCTCTTGTGAGAAACAATCTTGAGTATTATAACTAGTTTTGGGGACACCCAGCACAAGGCCATTGAGCTGTTGGAGAAGGTCCAGAGGAGGGCCACAAAGATGATCAGAAGGCCAGAGAACCTCTGCTATGAGGACAGGATGAGAGAGCTAGGGCTCTTCAGCCTGGAGAAGAGAAGTCTTTGGGGACCACATAGCAGCCATCCAGTACCTGAAGAGGGAGTACAGGAGAGCTGGGGAGGGTCTTTTTATAAGGGCATGTAGTGACAGGATGAGAGAAAATGGTTTTAATCTGGAAGAGGGTAGATTTAGACCAAATATTAGGAGGAAGTTCTGTACTGTGATGGTGGTCTGTCACAGGAAAAAGTTGCCCAGAGAGGCTGTGGATGCTCCCACCCTGCAAGTGTTCACGACTAGGCTAGATAGGACTTTGAGCAACCTGGTCTACTAGTAGGTATCCCTGCCTACAGCAAAGGAGATGGAACTAGATGATCTTAAAGTTCCCTTCCAATTCAAGTCATACTGTGATTCTTATCCCAAAAGACAGTGCACATCTCTTTTCCCACTAAGGGCTTTATCTTGAACTTTTTATTTAGTATGATATTCACATTTCCTTTCCATGCACTGCTGTTTTGTCTCATGTCGGTTCCACATCTCATTGTTATTGGAAATGATGCGATCCAGGAAACTGTTATCTTCACCCAAAAGCAAAAACAAGAAGAACAACAAGGAAAAGTTGAAAAGGGAAGGAAAAAATGAAGTTAAACTTCAGTGCTAAAGCCAAATAATTTACCTGCTCCAAGCTTCACTTGGTAGATTTTATCAGTGCATGTGAAGGGACTACTTCAACAAGTTATTACAGGAACATTTTTCCTTGGGCCAAGTCCCACACAGATACAACATCTTGTTAATTTAAACTAATTCTGGCTATTTCACTTACTCACTTGAAAGACTTGAGTTCATCTGGTTTAGGTTACACATGGGACCAGATATTCAAAGGTGTTTGTCTCAGACCTGAAAACTAAATTAAGCCTCCTAGACAGATCCTTACCCAAAATACATGTGCATACTACTTCATCCTCTTCCCAGTTCAACAACATGAGGACACTTAAGGGAATATGGAATGTTATGCGCAATGTGATTTAACAACACAATCTCCATTAGCTTTAATGAGAGATGCACAATTAAATCTTCACACTGCATGCTAAAAATTATTCTTCCAATTTAGTACATAAAATAATAGGTCCTCTTTACAATATCTAAGAATATGGTAGGCAAATCATATTTTGAAAATGCATTTGACTTGGATTGATGAAACATTTAGGCACTTGAGAAGGAGAGATGTTAAATATATAGTATGAATCTTGCTGATTTAGACAGCAGGTCTAAAGCATTTGTAATTCTTCCCTTTGAATCGGGTAAATAATTGGGAAGTCTGTGTTTCAGCAGACAGTGTGAATGACATTTCGTTAAGACTGTGCACACTTCTGCCAATTACATGTACACTATATAATCCTTAAGAAACAGAAAAGCTTTCCTTACCCATAGCTAACAGCAGAAAACAAACAAACTGCTTTTCCCTTAATTTTTTTGCATATGTCCTACTGCAAAGACCTCTGACAGATGGAAAGTTCTGGCCTGTTCAGTATGGAAAAGATGTAGATTATTTTGGACTAGTGTTGGAGAGGGTGTGAATTCCCATATTGATAAATCATCATTAAGAAACTTGTGAATAGCTCTTGTAGACGAATAGAAACTGAAAGCTTAAAATAGTTCTTCAAGTCCCTTCAGAAACAAATGCAGGCTGTGGATCACTACCAATTCTAACTCAAAGTAGCATATTCTGCCTTACCAATAAACTGCTATGTTCCTGGGAAACCTACATCTCCCAACTGGGTTTTAAGTACAAGGAGTAATCATAGTCATAGATCTATAGATATTATTTTCTTTTACGTGGTTCAATGCTATATGAAATCATATACCAAGCTGTAGTGTTTCACTGAGTGCTAAGAGCTTCCCAAATATGCCGTGTTTACAGATAAGCTGGTCATCTATATTTCAAAGTATACAGCTATGACTCTGTTTAGCAAAAAACTTCAGTGGTGTGTATATTCATAGCTGAAATACAGAAACTTCATATCCACCATCCTGTTCTCCTGAGGCTTTGAGTGTTTGTAGAATGAACCCAAATCCACATAGACTGTCCCTATAGTTGAAGATTTAAATATTCTTTTTCTACAGTCTGAGTTTTTTCAGTGTCAAAAATATGAGAGATATTTTTACTCTCCTCTAGTACTTCATTGTCTTTCAAAGTTAACCACTCTTTCTACAATAATATGAAAGGACAAATTCTTGCCCTTTCCCTTCAGAAACAGCTGAAAAGAGAAACAAAAAAATCAGAAAAAGATACAGGCTTATACATGATACCTGTACAAATGTCTTTGGTATTTCTTCTACCAGACAAGCTCAGTTTTCTCCTCTGCTCTTTTTCCTGACCACCACACTTGCCATCTTCTTATTTCACTGATTTTCTCCTTGGAAGTAAAAATTTTGTAAACCTGGAGGAAAATATAGATATCTTTTCTAGAAGGAATATTTTTAGAAGGACACTCTTGTATATAATCTACTATTAATTCATAGATTCATAGATTCATAGATACATTAGGTTAGAAAGGACCTACAAGATCAACTAGTCCAACCATCCTCCCACCACCATCCCTTCCCACCAAGCTACTAAATCAGATCCCTTAGCACCTCATCTAAACGCTTCTTGAACAGCGCTAGGGACGGTGTCTCAACCACCTCCCTAGGCAGGCCATTCCTGTGCCTGACCACTCTTTCAGAGAAAAAAATTTTCCTCAAATCTAATCTAAATCTTCCCCGGCGCAACTTGTGGCCATAAGTTTTCCACTTGTTCTCCACTCCACTCTTTTAATTTTTTGTCTTCATCTTGTCATAAAGACCTACAGCTGAAAGGCCACAGTCATTTTGGTTCTCTGAATATGAGAAGGTAAGTACTCCTCTTTGGTGAGTGAAGCAAGCCGATCTGGAATTTGAGTACCCCCTGTTATGAGATCTGCTGGATCCAGGTTCCAAGCCATCTCTTTCCAACAGCATCAGCTGTGATTTTAACACTAGCTTTCAAATGTGGATAAAGGAGGCTGAGGAATGATGAAGAGGCATAAAATGTGGGCAGTTTTACTATACTGATGCTCTCTCATGGGTATTCTCAGTAAGAATATAGCAAGTAGTGATTGCCAGTTTCTCACTTATTTTGGGATACCAGAACCGGTCCATCTAATCCTGGGTACTCCAATACTACAGTTTTTGCAAGAAAAAGTCTAAGTGGTAAAAAAAGGCAGACAGTAAAAGAAAGCTTCAATAAACAGCATCAAGTAATGACAGTAACTGACTATATAACAAATAACTTTGCACATTAGAAAGGATCACTGTGGATAACTTGGATCAGAACTGATGACAGAATTGGTAGAAAAGATTTTCACTCAGATGTTTATGGTGTCAAATGCAAGTGAGAAACAGACAAAGTTATATGATAAAAATTGATCTTTGGTTTATTTCAGAGGATAATTTGTGATTCTAAGATCACTGGAAATGCATCTTCCACATGAAAATTGAAATATAATGCTGGAATAAAACAGGAAATTTAAATGTCAACATCAGAGATAGACAGAAAAGCTTTTGCTTAACTTTGTCTGATAACTTTTACACTACAAATGATAATTCAAAAATTAACTAATAATACCCACTCAAGTAGCCACTGCCAGAGTAAATCATGCTCTGTGGTTCTGGAGTTAAAGGTCAGGTTAAAATTCAGCTGCAAAACCAGAACTGCCAACTGAGAACACCCACTAGTCTCATATGATACTGGGAATGGGATCCCCAGAAGGGAAAATCTGGAAGCAATGATCAAAAATAACTGCTCAAAGAAAAACAGAGCTGGAAGTGTTGCTTACAGTAGATTGCTTAAGACAGAGGTTAATGAAATATGTAGCTGGGAAAGAAAATGTTCTTTAAAGTAGCCCCTGAATGTCATGAATCATATCTCCTAATTTTTAACACTAACATTCACACAGTGATAATAAAAGGCACAAAATACAAAAGAAAATATGTAATAATGTATACTACATATTATTATTCAAACAATTTTAATACTGAAAAAAGGATTTTTAATGTGAGAGCCGGTTTGTGAAACTATTTTCCAGGGACTGACTTACTACTGCTTGTATTTTCCTGTCATGATTAAATGAGTGATGGATCAACTTCAACTCAATGACAGCTGATTTTTTTTATGTAGTTTTCTGTGGCCTTGCCTCAGACTCTTGATTTTAGGAAATCCTTCAAACCTATTTTGTTATGATCTTAATTCTGAGAGGCAATGAGATACGACTAGTTCTTCAGGCACAATAAACCATATTCATGAAATGAATTATTCATCGAAGATGTTCTAAATCTGTAGGAAATATAGCTCAAAAAAGTCACTTTTAACTGAATGCTTACCAAGCCGTTTGAATTCATCTTACCTGAATGCCACGATAGAATTACATTGGCTCTTTGTTCTGCATAACACTTTCACTGTTTTCTCCAGGTGTCAAGCACAGGAGATAGCATTCACATCTACATTATATGTTCTGCAACTGTTCAGTGAAATGGGATTAACCCTAGTGAAGTGATATGGTACAAGTCAAAGTCCTAATACACCCTTTCGAAACCAGTTAAAATTTGGAATGAAAGTCACAATATAGAACCGAATAAAAGCAAAAAGATCATGGTCTGTATATGACCCTGGCAGGCTCTTTTTACTCAGGTGTCTAAACAACAAAGTTCTCCCTCAATGGTTTTCTGAATGATTCATCTTTTGTCCCAGAATCATGTGGTGCTAGGACAATTTACAAGAGTAGATAGTGATAGGGCGAAGGGGACTGGTTTTAAGCTCAAGGAAGGAAAGTTTAGATTAAATGTCAGGGAAATTCTTCACAGAGAGTGGTGAGGTGCTGGAACAAGCTGCCGAGAGACGCTGTGGATGTGCTATCCCTGGAGGTCTTCAAGACCACATTGGATGGAGCTTTGGGCAAACTGATCTAGTACCAGACCTAGGGGTTGGCTGCCCTGCCTGTGGCGGGGGGGGTTGGAACTTGATGATCCTTGTTATCCCTTCCAACGCAAGCATTCTATGATTCTATGATTCTGTGATAACATGGATTTATGTGAATCTTTGCTTGTGAGAATGCATATAGCGTAAAAAAGAAACTATGGTTAGCTACCTGTTTTTCTGACTCAAGCCATCATCGCTGTATCATTGTAAGTCTCTAAGCTGGCTACAAATCCGTTATAAAACAGTGAATGTTATCTATTTCTTTAATAAGTGAAGCATTTACAGTGATTTTCCTTGAACATTTCTCTAAATCTTTTATCACATTGTCCTTAGCATGTAATTTTCTGAGGCCATTTCTCATACGTAGAACAAATCCATTTTATGTTGCATGTAGGATTATTAAGAGCATTATTTCTCTTAGACAGTAGTATATCGGTATCCTAAAGGCTTCTCACTGCATCTTCTAGATGGTAAATGATTAGTTCCTGTATAAAGATTGTCCTCACACAATGAAAGTCTATGTCAGGGCTTAATTTCAAACTAGCTGCTGATTCTGCTGTTGTTACCACCCTTTATTTAAAGGGAAAAAATAGTTTTCTTTTGGAAAACTTTCAGGTTGACGTACCAAATCATCACGGATGTTCTTGCTTCCAGTTGTCCATATATCACAACTGTTCATAGTGTAATTTTCTTCATATTTTCCAACTGATGCTCATTCACATGAAGGAATTTAGAACAGTAGTAGAAAAAGCACTGTATATCAGATCCCATGTGGTCTTCCATCCAGACTCTTAAGCTTGAATTGCAGTAACACTTCTATCCCATTATCCTGGCTTTCGGCTCCTCCTGAGTAGATATTTGCAATCATGTAAAATAGAGCTGAACTGCTTGTGTCCTTTTGTGATAAAGGGAGATGAATTCTCCAGTGATGTATTTTAAATACAGCCTGTCTAGGTACAAGTAATCTGCAAAGGGAAGTTTCCAGTTGACAGGCACGATCTGATCATCTGATGTTAATTTGTCTTTTCTGGTCTAACTTTTCTGGGTGAAGTCCTCAATTAATTTAGATAAGAAATAATTGTAACAATTTCAATTATTATTGAAACAACAAACAGGAGAAAATTTCATAGACTAAAAGTAACTGTAGAACTAAATACCTTAAAATACCTCTTTTCATGTTTGTAACAACCCTGCTGTTGACAGTACCACAGCATTGCCTCCGAAGTTAATGGTAAGAACCACAGAGATTAATGGCAACAACATTTTGTTTGAATATAGACATGCTGCATTGAAGAAGCCTACTAATAATAAAGGCTTGTGCCTTACAGAAGAGAATGTTTTCTGCTACCAGTATTATACGTTTTTGAAAAGGTCATTAGTGTAAGAGATATTTTAACAGAACATGATCTTCTGATTTTATAAAAAGTAATAAAATATTATCTATATTCAGGGAGCAGCATTCTGCAACCAGACAGCTTTCCAGACAAGGAAGCTCTATCGTTACGATTATCTATTACAAAAACAAAACAAAACAAAACAACAACAACAAAAGAAAACAACTTTATCCTACTGGCTTGCAGAATTTCCTCTGCCTGACTTCTCTGTTCATTCTTTTCCATCGTATAACTATAGCCTGTCTCCTCTGTATTGGTGGAGGAATTTCTGTAAAGCTAGGATTTTAGAGAGTAGGCTCAGCATCGGGAAACGAGGAAGAGGTTCAACTACAGCCAAGGTAATAGTCATCTCCAAAAACAAAGCTGTATAACTAAGAACACAGAAAGAAGAATTCAACAGACTAACAAAAGAAGCTATTTTTTAGAGCAAGCCTTTCAGTGGCAATGTGAGTTCTGACAAATATGAAGATGATGTTGATCTCGAGAAGGAAATTAAACCAAGTAGAAAAGATTTTGTTGCTCTCATAGGTTAAAGGGGAACAGTGGAGGAATTTTATCCACAGTGAGGGTGGGGTACAATTTAAAAGCAGTCTAGATCTGGTCCAGGCAAAAAAAAGGTATTTTGCCCCAACTTTACATAATTACAGTCGGTGTGTAATGACAAAGTAGTTTGATGAATACAAATGAAGGTATAGCATTGGATTTTATGTCAACTGAAAGGGAAGAGAAAAAAAAATGCATATGGAACCTCTGGATTTTGAAAGAACTAATACTTCAGTGACAAGCACAGAAAAGTATATTGTTTAAAAGACCCTTAGTGATCTCACTGTAACACTATTTAATTGCAGAACTACACATAAAATTGCTGTATTTTAAAACAGGAAAATTATGAGGGGAGAGAGATCTAAAAGTATGAAGGAAGAGATCCAAATAGATATCATTTAATTAACTCAAACTCAGTACTGTGCAAAGTTTTAGTACATATTTATTAGAATAATGGATGAAGATATCAAAACAAAATACAAAATACATATGGGTTGGTTAAAGATTGTATCAATATTGATCTTTGATGAGGAAATATACTTTCACAGAAAAGCAATCTCTCTCTGAATTTCACTAAGTATTTGATAGAAATTAGAGATAAAATAAGGGAAACGAGGATGAGAATTCAGTTAAAGCTGAAGCTAATGAAACTAAATTAGGTTTTCAGTCTTGCACCTGAGCTAACTCAGCTGGAATTCTCTCATTTGCCCACAGGCTGTAGTAAGTTAAAAGTTGTCTCAAAGATGGTGGCTGTTTCACAGTGAATAAGTTAAGAGCAAATATGCTGAAGGAAAATAATTATTTCAGCTGAAAGAAAATGCTTGCACAGAAACATCTGTGAATGAACTGGCTGTGTTCGGGTATGTACTGGGCAGCAGTATATTTATAACTGGGATGAAAGTGGTTCTCTAGTCACATCTTGCCACAAGATGATTCTGACAAAATGCTGTCTAATTTCAGGACAGAAGAAGAGATCTAGCTGCTTCCAGGGGCCTGGACTTGGTGTGGGAGATACTCTCTGATCCTGAGCATTTGTTGTCTTAGCTGGAAGCATACAGAAGAAAACATTTACCCATTGTTTTTATTGATTACTGTTTGTGCTACCAAGTCTGTCACACCACTAAGTCACAGTTTTTAACTCCTATCACAACACAGTCCTTCACTCTGGCTTTTTAACTGCAAGGTGTGTTACAGATTCTACAACATGTACTTACTCTTCCAATACGATCTTTTGCTTTGTGCAGACATACCAAGTGAGTACATAAGCTGCACTTGTGCATACTCACCCCACTATGCCTAAGACATACGGTAGAGTATTATTGGCCTGAAACTGATCATCTGTGGGTTATAATGACAAGAAAAATGCTGTCTTCTGCTGTATGTGTGTGTGCCACTTCCACTGACTTAGCAAATGATAGCAGTGGGAGTGTGGCATAGCAAGAAAATGCTTATAAACAAATAAGTTTTTGCCTGCAATACAAGGATGCATCTCTGAAGAACAATTTCAGCCTTATTCCGAATGTGCCTTTGTGCTTTGCATTTCTCTGAGGAGCACAGGCTGTGATGTTTTCATACAGAAGTAATACAAATCACATGCAAGACTGGCAGGTAGAATAAGGCCTATTTTGACATGACATTTTACCATATAAGCCTGACCAGATGTGGTTTTTGATTAAAGCTGAATTATTTATACTGCAGCTGTCACAAAATCATGTTTGCCCTGGATAGTGCCCTGTTGTGATGTGTGTGGTGACAGTAAATATCTAGACATCACTCCTTTAATGATAACATTATCATCTAATTACTTTTGATCAAACTGAAATTACTGAGAGCAGTGTCTCTGTGTAGGTTACAAACTGTTCCTCCTGTTAACATCTCTGGCTCTCTGAAATATGTATTACACACGCTATAGTGACAAGACCTTCAGGCACTGGGACCTTTTTTCAGGTCCTTACGAGTGTTTACTTCACAGACAGATGAAAGAATCAATTGCAAAAGTGCACCAGAGTGGACAAGGGCAGGATCATGTTCTTCCCAGGGGGATGACGTGAAAGCAGAAGAAATTGGAATGTATCATAGATTTGCTGCCCTTACCAGGTCCTGCAGAGTCCACTTAATAGGCAGGATTTATCTACTATTTTGTACGTAAGTACACAATATTCTTTCCCATCTGGCGTTCAAACTCTGACCACATACAAAAAGGTCATTATTTCTATTTTCCACACACTAAACAATTTTGTGTTTCCCCAAGGCAGTCCCCAGTCCATCCATACCATACAGATATAGATGGATCCCATCCTCATGACAAAGTTCATCTCAGCCATATTATCACATGTGATTATTACAGGAACTTTCCTCCCAAGACCAATCAATTCTACTTTATGTAAAACAAGAAAATGAAGGACCTACAGGAATAACTTTATCTTCAATTCAAAAATCTTCAATAACTATTATCTTCAATCACGGGCATGTAGAGCACTAGAGAGCCTTACCACTGCCTGAAAAAATACCAGTGCCACCACTTTCTGAGCTGGCTTATGAAAGACACTACTTTTGTGATCTCAGATCAGTATTAGTAACTCACTTCACTAAGAAACAAAGCTCACCCAGATCCACCAAGAAATTTTAAGTTTCAGTGGACTAAAGCCCAACAAATTTTCATAAAGGAAGATCAGGTTGCTGAAATGTTTGCTTCTGGAAAGCGTACATCAATCCTCATCTGAAGCATGTGGTTTTGAGAAGGGGAGTTTGAGTTCATACGGTACTGGATTTCTTCTCACATCTTTCAGTATTTCCTGACCTAGGTGAAGTTCAGCAGAAAAAGTATTTCTGGAATGTTTTACTGTATTTTAAATCTATAATTGGAAAAAAACAATATGAAAACTTTGTAACCATCAAAGATAACAAAATATATTTAATCCCTCCAAAAAATAACGAAGAAGAATGATATATTTTTCTGGACTATTATTAAAGTAGAGCACTATAGTTTTTTTTTTTTAATTAGTCAAAACTTTTATTTTCGTCTGAGTGCTTTTCCCACTTAACTCCAAGTACATACCATGATTATTTGGAACAAATCTATCTATCTATCTAGATGTATACCTATATGTATATCTATATCTATCTATATCTATCATTTATATTTATATCTATCTATATATAATCTATATATATGCCTATATTATATATAATAATTTATAATATATATAATTAAAGTATATGCCAACTTCCTTAAATTCCACAGTCTAAAGAAATCTTTCCGGTTATCCAAGTCTTATTTATCAGACTCATAATCAGAGCTTTTCTTTTTTTTTTTCTCCTATTAACATTCATGGCTACACTATAAATGTGTTTTTACTGGTTCATGTCAACAGTATGTTTTGCTCATCTTTCTGCCTTCAAGAGTTGTCATAAATGGCTGCCCATGGGACAGACCAATGTCTTTCCCACAGATTCATTCAGCATTCATTCACCAATGTGATCAGCTCCTGTTCTGGATCTACCTACAGCAGGGCAGTTGATTAGGAATATCAATGGGGTTTCCTAAGCCAGGAAAGTGCCAGATTAGTAGAGAGATCCACCAGGAGGTGACAGTTTGTTGAGGGTGGCTGACAGTTTCACAGCAGGGCTCCCACAAGGCAACCACAGCTTCCTACAGCAAGGAGACCACTCATTTGTCATGTATTCTTTGATGCACCAATTTCTTGTTTTTCTTTTGAATCCAGCTTTGTCTGATAGTCCATCTTCCTTGTCTTGACAGAGACCAGTAGTGTTTTCCAACCTATGTACATTTTATTTATGTATGTTGAATGTAGCTGATCATTGAGCTACATGAATCTCTTTATAGCCACTTCATTTTTTGTGGACCTGAATCATATTTCCCCTTAAACAATCTCAGCTACGGGATAAGGAATCCCAGCCGATTGCCTTGATCTTGGCATGGAAGCTGTCCTGTACCTCTAACTGCCCATATTGCCTTTCTTTAACGTTTTTCCAGGTGCAGGAGGACTCTGCAGGAAGGCAAGCAGGTGTGGTCACATTATTTGAGGCACTGATGAACCTCAAATTTATGAAAAGTACAGTAAATTCTTTTTCTTTTCTTTCTTTTTTTTTTTTTTTTTAATAATTGCTAATGTATAGTTCTTTGACTGCTTATAGCTACTGAGCCAATATTTTCCTGCAGAAATCTTAGCTTGAAGCTCTGGTTCCTGAAACACCGAGACATATCAGAAGTCTTAAATGTCAAATTAGGAATGCTTTTTACCCTTCAGGCCCACTTCGTTTATCTTCACAGGTTTTATCACTCTGTCCTATGAATTCTGTCATATTTCAATCTTGTTGTAGCTTTTCTATCAGTAAGCCTTGCCATTTTACTGGTCAATTTTATGTAACTTTTCTCCGTCATATGATTTGCAAATAGTGCAACTATAGAATAGCTCAGTAAAAACACATAAATGGGAAGGTAGTATGCATTTGTGACTATAAATTGTTTTAACATCTATCATTAAAAGCTAACCTTCCTTCTTTTCAAAATTTTCATCACTTCCACTGAGCTATTTTATTGAAATGACAGAGGCCCATATAGAAAATAATGTTTTATCTGTCTGTTTTAGCATAAGCCACACTGATAGCAAATCTCCAGCAGATGAAATAATCTGTTAAAATAGACAGTATCCCAAACAACATGCCTACACAGATAGAGAGCCTGAAAGTAGACTACTGTTTATATAATATCAAAGATCATGTACTGCTTTAAGATAATAGCTGAAACATTGGAAAAGAGATTGCCTAAAAACTATATGCTTGAGGAATTCAAAGTAAGATTTTTTTTTCAGTTTATGGAAGGCTGGCCATAAAATCCCAGAAACATAATGTTGAAACATTATTTCTAATCTCAGTAAATAAAAAGTCAAAATTTTTTAACTACTCATGTTATAAGATGTCATTACCTCCCTTTACCCTAGCCATGTTAAAGTCAATCAGTATAACGGAATTAGATTGTGATGGTCATGTTCACACTCTGATCTTTAAACCTCCCCCAGCAGGTAAATCCTGGTGAAAGACTACAGGGTAGTCTCAAATTTGAAATTGTGAAGAGTTAGTGTGCTTATAGGGAAAAAAAAAAAACAGAAAAAAAAAACTTCACTCTGATTTTTTCTACCTGGATCTAATCCCCAAGCTCTTGACAATGATATCAAGGGAAGACTGAAAATGCTCAAAGCTGTAAAATGTACTGCAGTGGATTAAGTGTAACAAATGCTATGGATTTAGACAGTCTCCCTTACAGTAAGTCATATTTCCTTGCTCAGAAAAGAAATGTCTACCTATGGAAACATATTTATAAAATGTTAACATCGTTTTACTAGAAAATGCTAATGTAACCCTTTTTATTTTCATTTATTTCAATCTACCGACCTTTTCAGTACTTCACATAAGGATGTATTGCATACTCTTCTACCGCGTGGCTGATACTGACCATACATTTTGGCTTTGGCAGTATGTTTGATGCAATGTTCTATTCTAATAAAAACTTTGTTCTGCTATAAACATTAATAGGAATAGAACGTGCTTATACTAACACACGATATGTGTAGACATTTTAATGAGCATACACTGGAAATCTTTTCACAGGAGGAGTTAATAAATTGCACATGAGGAAGATTTTCTGAGGGAGAAGGGAGTTTAAATCTGTGTTTTATAGTACTGAAGCATATTCCGTAGATTAATAAGACTTGAGGAGTCTTGACTTCTTACAGCTCTACTTAGAAAATGAAGAGGCTATGTCTATTTAATCTTTTCTTTTTCATTTAATTTAAATAAAAGCTGATCCCTCAGACTTCTGAAAATCAATGTGCTTCTTTTTCTACTTATATTTGAATAGAAAGGTCTGATGTCACCACAGTGTACCAGGTAATCCTTGAGGTATAGTAAACATAGTGAATATATGTAGAACTAATGCATACATTTAGCGATTGCAAATTGCATGAATCTTTATCAAATGGACAGAAGCACTGAGCAAAACAGTAGTGAACACTCAAAGAAAAAAAGAATAGCCATCACTACTTGCAACAAGCCTCATGGCTATTCTTACCCCATAGTGAAGAATTTTTTTCTAATATCTAATTTAAACCTATACTACTCTACCTAGGTTTTGCTTCTTCTGAGCAAAAGTTCTTCTCCCTCGGAAAAATTCATCTGTCCAGAGACAGATATTATTATTCTGACTCAAAGAATACTTTTAACTTTTACTTGTATGTTTCAAGTATATTCCCCAAAGGCTTGTGAGTTCAAGTCTGAGGATAGCATTGACATGAACAGCAGGTTGGATACGAGGTCACCCAAAGGCATCATTTTCTTTGCTACTGAGGCTGATTCCTGGCTGACACTCACTGACAGATGGCTGTGCTTTTTCACTTAATCTGAAAGGAACACAAGTAAAACAGATGTGTGTGAGAATTTTAGCTTTTCCACTACTTTAAGGAAGTAGAAAATGGGATTTTTTGTTTTGCAGCCCAGGCATTGGTTTACATATAAAAGAGCTATTTTGCATTAGGTTTTATTTGAGAAGTATCCAGAAAGGCCCTTTTCAATTCTAAAACCTATGATATATTTTCAATATTTGTTTTATTTCATTCACTGTATACATTTTAGTGCAATGGAAATAAAAGTCATCTAAGAAGTCATTCAGAAGAGCTTATAGGGTAAACATATGAACAAGTGCATTTCTTATAGGATTAATAAATTCTTTCAGTACTTTCAGTTGATTGGCATGTGGACATAATACAGAAAGACTCAAAAAATTGACCTCTACTTTGTCATATACCTGTCTCATACACATTTGGTCCTTACAGCTGTTATCACTGTCAGTTGTTGATTTTTAGTTTAGGGATTTCCTCACATGATAAGTTTGGAAATACCCAGACCTGAAGAAAACAGAGGCTGCTCTTCCTCAGCATCCAGAGATGGCTGTGATACATTCTTTTGCTTGCCTGTTGATCAGAGCCCATGGTTTCCTCTTTATTTCATCTTTCCAGTAAGTGTTTCCCTTCATCAGGTTCACGAAGTCTCACTGACTTTTCATAGTAAATCAAGTATGAATGCTGTAGGTTTGTATGTCTGAATGCCATTATATATTTGTTACAGGTTTAGGTAAACACTGCTTAGAGAACATCTCTTTCCTTTTGAAGATTTTCAATTTATGGGTAAAACCTATGAGCAAATGTGTTATTTAGATAGACAGTATTTTCAGTTTCATTACCACATCAGGGTTTGTTGTTTTTTTTTTTTTGTTTTTCCAGTGGAAATTTCACACCTGACATGAGTGCAAAATATAATCATTCACACTAGGTACTCAAAGAAACATGTACAATGTTTTCCAAGCCTACTTTAATAGTGTTCCTTTTTTTTCTTAGCACTGAAAATAAATAGATTTTGTAACAGTCCACAAATACTCATATAAGGTCATAAAGAAATTGAAGTAGATATATCATCTACTTCTCATTAAAAGCAATCTTAATTTTTAATTATTTGGAAGGTAAGTGTGAAATATGATTGCTGGACTTGTTTGTCCCAGTGCACACTAGGAGTTAATGGCTCCAGTGTTGACTGCTGGGTACCAGGGATGGAATGTATCAACTCGATCTAAAATACCAGCTTCTGACCCAAAATGTTACACTGCTTCAATAGCTATGTAATGTCTGTCTATTACGTGTATTTGACTATGACACTTGATGCTACTTTCACTTGAATTAGCTGGGTAACTAATTGGAAAGTTCCTGAAGAGGATCTTCCAATGACCACTGGAAAGTAGCTTGGAACTTCAGTGATTTGCTTGTGTCTTCAAAGGTGGACTGTATAGCTCTGAGGACAAATTGATGTGAGAACTATGTTCATTACATGGGACTGTATTGTACCTTTTCTCTGAACACATACTTCAGTTTCATGACCTCATTTGGGGAACCTGTGCCTTGATCTCAGAGGCAAATCAGCTACTGAGAAATAAAATTGAGACAAGTAAAACAAGAGACAAAACAAAAAAGTCTGTGCCAACTCTGAGAAGTCCAGGGCTAGAAAAGGCCTTATGGCAGGCTGCAGCTCCTCACGGATAGCAAAGGAAATGATGTCTGCTCTCCACTGGCAGTGACAGGACCTAAGGGAACAGCATGGAATTGTGTGTCAGGGGAGAGGCATGTGGGCATTAGGAAAAGGTTCTTATCTGGACAGTGGTGGCCACGGAACAGTCTGTCCAGGGAAGTGATCATGGCACTGAGCTGCCAGAATTCAAGAAATGGAACACTTGGACACCACTCTCAGACATACTGTTTGTATGTGGATGGTCATGTGTGAAGCCAGGTGTTGGATTCAGTTATCCCTGTGAGTCCCTTCCAACTCAGGATATTCTATGATTCTAAGAGGGCTCATGAAACTAATGCTTCCTGTTTTATTATGATGGCGTTTCAGCAGTGTCTATGACTACCGTGGGTCACATTCACTGGAGAACATTTTATAAGCAAAGCATGCATGCTCCTGTTCATTGCTGGCTAAAATGCTCAGCTAATGATTGCAACTATGCTGAAAAAGAGCATTTTTTAGCTGAAAATTTGCACTGCCAAATTGTGATACTGTGCTCCTCATATCTGTTGTAGTTTCCATGGAGATAATTGGGAAGTATTACTTTCAGAGCAATCTATATATGATTCTGAGTATTGACTAAACAAAGGTACAAAAACCAACCAACCAAACAAACAAACAAAAAAAAACAACCCAAAAACCCAAAAGGCTAGCTTTACCTAATGCTTTTGCTGCTAGTGTCAAGCTGGTGCTATGAAACCCTTATGCATTCTAGTTCAAAGCAAGTCAGACACAAACAGTGGTCTAGTACCACATTAAGTGCCCAGTGGAATCTGAATCATTTTCATGGAGCTCACAGATATTACAAAAGATCTGTAAGAAACTTACATTCTTGGAAGGTAGACAGAGGATAATGCAGTTGAGGTTTAACCTGGCAATCAGCTAATCACCACACAGCCTTTTGCTTACCCCCTTTCCATCATTTGGGATGAGTGAGAGAGACAAAAAAAAGTAGAACTCATAGAATCCTAGAATTGTAGAATATCTTGGGTTGAAATGGACCTCAAAGATCTAGTTTCAACCCCTTGGCTGTAGGCGGGGTTGCACACCAGGCTGCCCAGAGTCATATCCAGCCTTGCCTTGAATGCCTCCAGCAATGGGGCATCCACAACCTCTCTGGGCAGCATGTTCCTGTACATTGTCACCCTCTGAGCGGAAAACTTCCTCCTAACATCTAACCTAAATCTCCTGCCCTAATTTAAAAACATTTCCCCTAATCCTATCAATATTAACACATATAAACAGTCATTCCCCCTCCTGTTTATACATTCCCTTCAAGTACAGGAAGACCACAATGAGATAGGTCTCCTGGGAGTCTTCTTTTCTCTGCTCATAAGCTGAAATAAAAACTATTTACCAAGATTGAAAGGGGAGAGAAATATTAAAAATGGTAATAATACTATATATGTATATTTACAAAACAAGTGATGCAAAAACAATTGCTCACCACCTGCTTTCTGTTGCTCAGTCAGTCCCTGAGCAGCAGCAGCCCCTTGACTAACTCTCTTCAGTTTTATAGTTTCCTTATGTCATGTCATATGACATGGAACACCCCTTCGGCCAGCTTAGGTCAGCTCTCCTTCTGTTGTCCACTCCCATCTTCTTCTGCCCCCCAGCCCTCTTGTTGTCAGGACAGTACAAGAAGCTGAAAAACTGAAATGTTCTTGGGTCTGTGCAGCACTGTCATGGTTTTATGATTTTTGGTACTGGTATTCCACATCATAACATCATGTATTGCATTAAGAGTTAAAGAGCTAATGCTCCAGCTGCATGCTGGGTATACCTGACCGGGAATCGAACCCGGGCCACGGCAGTGAGAGCGCCGGCTCCTAACCACTAGACCAAGAGCACTGATCAACAATAAATGAAATACCAGTTTGTTATCAAAAATGCTTTTTCTTCTCAAGCCAAAACAACATCGTAACAGGATCTATGAAGAAAATAACTCTGTCCCAGATGAAACCAGGACTGTAGTGTACCCTATAATTACTAGAAAGATAGTAACTGTAGTGAATCCCTCTTACTGGGTTTTGACACGGTCTCCAGGGGTATCCCTCCACATGTGTTAGTTCTTTAGGCTTCCATATGGATATGGGAAATAGGAAACCATAGGAAACCTGAAAAATGAAGTAAATTGAGAGCTACTTACCTTAAAGTAGAAGCCTACAGCTCCATTTGGTTGCCTATATGCTGGATTGTACTGTCAATTGAAATGTGCTGTAGTGTTGTAGAGAACAGCATTGGGCTGGCAGAGGAGATACACGACCAGTGGGGGATACTGGACTTCAACTCCTGATCTTTCTGAAGCATGGTGTGAGGTCAGTTGAAATATCAAAGGACATCTAAAATGCTCTAGACTTTTGTATAAAACCGAACTAAGACCAAGATCTCCTTTGTCCATAATGGAAGCTTTTACATAAAGGAAATATATTTTTGAGAATATGTCTATATGTAAATAGAGGTGTCTGCCTCAAATTTAATCCCACTCTAAACAGTAAGATTGAGGTTGGACAAGATGACATACAGATGTTCTTTCCAACGTCATACATGTTTTGAATTCAGCCCCCCAGCCTCATGATGATCTCTTTACTCTTACTCAAAGGAATTAGATGCAGAAAATTTGCAGAATTTTGAGAAAGAAAGATGTTTTCAGGCTGTGTAAATATAACGGTAAGAATTTGTGGATGAATCAATGTCATAATGCAAGCCACTTCATAAAAGTACCTACAAGATTCATGGTCAAGTCAACATGCTTTGTTTATGTGTAGTGGAGATTGTCCCTGTATGAGCATTACCTGATTAGAAAGTGTAAAAGAGATAAGGAATTGCACCTTTTATTGAATAAGTCTATGCTTTTCATTTAACTGAGATACAAGGGGATTCTGGACGCTCTGTCTGACATTTTAATTAACTGTTATGCATACTAAATTTTAACTGTTTCCTTGATAACACCAGTCAGACCAGCATTTATGAAAGACTCTAGGACTGCACAGATCATGTTACCTCCTTTTTCTTACATTTATATTTATCTCTTTAAGTCAGAAAAGATTATGTTTTCAGACTCTTAGAATGAGGCCTGTCCAAATGCCAATTGGCTGATTTCTTTTAATTGTCTACTAGGAATTCCAAAACTGTAATGCATTTTCTTGCAGCTGGCACTGTTCTGATGATTTCTGCTGCAGTCACTGGGCCTGCTCCAGAACATGTATAAGAAGTCAGAAGATGCTAATGTGGAAGAGATGTAAATGTAAGGAATACAAAAAAGTTTCAGGTACACATCTTTATCAGTAAAATCTGCAATATCATGACAATAAAAATAAAATACAAAACAAAAACAAAGGAAAAAATGCATACCTCCATGCCACCTCGTCTCATTTAGAAAATGATGGGCATTAATTAGGCACAATAGCCTATGAAAAGTCCTTCCATAGCAGCAATTTTTTTATTACACTTATCTCTGAAAAAACACACCTCCTGAGTCATCACATCTAGTCATTACATTCCAAAAGAATTACATTATATAAATTGATTAAACACTAATGGCAGAAAGAATTATGAATACGTTGTGCAATTCTGATATACAGACTGTAGTGTAGATGATGTATAATTGTTTATTAAGTAAGTTACAACAACAAATACAATGGCAGTATAGAAAGATCTACTTTATTATACTAGATAAAGCATCTGTAATGTAGGGATAAAAACAGCACTAGACAAAATAACTTGCAGACTAGTCTTTGAAAAAACCACAATAATTACAGTGTACTTGGGAAGAAGTATCACTTTGTGACAACAAACAAATTGTAGAGGAGAGGTTGTTCATTTCCAGATTAAGAATTAGTTCAATAGATTTCATTGAAGAAGAAAATAGCAAAATTGACTGAATATAATGTGGAACTGAAGTAGTAGTTCCACAGAAGTTTTCAAAGTTCAAAATCTAAAGTAGCCATTTTTCCTTAGGCCATTGCTGAAAATGAGCAGCTCTGGATTTCCAGTGATCTCTCCAGAACATAGGCAACCCTTCGATCTATATCTCTCTTCCTTGGGGTATATAATTCTTTGAAGCTAAAACCACTTTACTTTGGCCTCTGTGGTGGTTTCTTGTATGTGAACGCAGCTTGCAGATGTGAGGGCTCTATCACTTCCACGAGGTAAAGTTAACGAGGAGTAACTTCACTGAACATGCAGTTCTGCTAAAATTTTATCTGGTGAAAACTGGCTTAAAAAGTACATTCTTTTGAACCTGGGTTTTACAAATGAAGATCAAATTTGCTGTCATGGTAAAGTTAGGTGATTGCCGTGAGTTCTGTATTTATTTGTGAAAATAACACTTTATGCATTAGGCTTTCCCCAGCTATGTGTAGAAGAAAGTAAATATAATTCTGTCTATAGGATCCTGTTGCAGAATTTTTGCCTGCTGCAAAACTCTCATTTCTTAGTGAATTTGTTATGCTTTCCTCATACACTAGGCTTTCACTTGACAATGGAAGTCAAATAAGCAAGACCTTTTACCTAAGGACATATTGGCAACTCAAAACCACTTTTATGCTTTCTTTTATATTATCTGTTAGAGATGATTCAACAAGTTATTTCATGCTGTGGAAACTTAACAGAAGCAACATCTACAGTTGCTTCCTATGCTATATGACAGAGATTCTAGCTTTTGTCATTTTCAGTGTGAAAATCAATGGGAAGTTCTGTAGCCTATGTTGTACAAGAACACATGCACTCTTCCATCGTTGCTTCCAGTCCAAGGATATGGTTTTTTTTTTTCTAGTTCTATTCACTGATTACTAATAAACTACTTGATAGCCATGTGCAGCCCACTTTGAAATGGAATTTTTTTATGGCCTTGATCTTGCATTTAAACTTTAATGGACATAAATCTTTATATTTGTTAGCACACATTTGAAATGAAAATCCTGCTTCAACAGAGGAGTTAACATATTTGAACAGCAGGATGCTTCTGCATGGAAAACTGGCAAATCTATTCATCTAAGCTTACAAGAGAAACAGATTGTACCTGGGTGACTGCAGCTTTTCTGTTTTATGTTAAAGAAATTAGTCATTTCTTCTCAATCTTGAGGATGACTGCTCTTACCCAAAATGACCTTCACATATATGTTGAAATTACCTAAAGCTGAACTGTAGATAACTCCCAATACAATAATGAGACACTGCCACAAATGGCTAAATGCAAACTCTCACAGTAATATGACCAGACGCTTCTTCAGGACTGACATCTGATGGTTTCTCCTGACTTCCACCAAGATACGTCTGCTTTTACCTATGTTATGATCAGGAGACTTTCTCCCTTCAGAATGAGAAAGAGGAAAACAGAAATTTCAAAAAAAAAGAATTTGTAATGAGCACATCCTTTAAAGAAAATGTTTCAAGATAATGTTATCAGTTTGTAGTGTATTTCAGAAGGCCTTAAGGAATTGTATCACCTTAAGTCTCTGAGCAGATCACATTCCATTTCAGAGGTCGTATATCAAAATATTACAAGCTCCTTGCCTGATTATTGTTCATTAGTCACTGTAAACTCAGCAGTTTTCTGATGGATTTTTTTCATTATCAGACTTCTTTTTCTCATTATAAAGCTTTTAGTTTAAATGCATTACCTTGTTCTCCTGTTAAAATCTCTAACCTGACAATCACCTCCAATGCATGTACTGGGAGCATACTCCTTTAGAATTCTGATCTGTGCACTACACACTGGTTGCAGAGACTTTTGTAAAAGTCTGAAAACTTTGCTTGTCATTTTATCAGGTTAGACGAGTATGCCTTCATTCTATTAGCAGTGATGACAAACACTATTCCATATCTGGGTCATCCAACACCATCTCTTTTAGAGTTCCGTTCTAATGCTGACCTGAGGAACACATTTTCATAAACACACTGGAATATAATTGACCTCTTTAAAAAAATAAGAGGAGAGAAAACCAAATTAAACCAAAAGCCAATATTAACTGCAGAATACAAATTGTGATAGGCTCATCTGAATCTATTAGGTCTTGCTTTCTTTTGGATCTCCAAAGCTTGTATTGTAAAATCTTTGTTGAATACATTTTGTATTCTGACAGCTAATTATCCTGTTGCATTTGAGTTTTATTCCATTAATACACAGACTACAATACTGAAATTATAAAAGACAAAAATAACAAATATGTTGTGTCCTTATGCTCAAGTAAAAACAGTGAACTTTAGGAGAGAAAACTTCTGTCTGTTCAAGGGATTAATGAGTGCAATTACCTGGGATACTCTCAGAGCTGAGAGGCCTTTAAGGACACCTTTCTGAGAGCTCTCCAACTTCCAGCATAATAAATCCAGCAGAAGAAACAGGAAGCCAGCACGAACAAGCAAGGGCCTGCAGGTCAAACTGAATGAAAAGAAGGAAATGTACAACTAGTGAAAGCAGAGACATGTGGCCTTGGAATAACACAGGGATGTCATACAGATGTGCAGAGATGGGATCAGGAAAGACAAGGTGCAGATGGAAATGAATTTGTTGAAAGATGTGAAAAATAACAAGAAGGGATTCTTCTGAAGGTACAATGATGAGAAAAGAGGCAAAGATGAGTATTTCACCCCTGATAAATTATGAGAGAACTGGCTTCAACAAGCCACGAAGAAGGCTGAGGTACTCCCACAATTTTCACATCTCTGAACTTCTAGGTGGGGATCAGAGGAGCAAAATCTCTCCCACTGTAACAGGAGAGCAAGTCAGAGACCACCTTGTGAGACTGAATGTGTACAAGTCTTTGGGACCTGATGACATGCATACCCAGTGTACTGAAGGAACTGTCTGATGTGGTTGTTAAGCAACTCTCCATTATATTTGAAAAGACGTGGATGTCAGGCAAAATTCCTAGTGACTAGAAAAAAGGAAACACCACTCTCATTTTTAGAAACAGAGAAAAGAAGATCTGGCAAACTACAGCCTCACCACAGAGCCTCACTTCTGTGCCTGGGAAGGTCATGTAGCGGTTCCTCTGGGAAGATAGGTTCAACATGGCGAAGAGTGAAGTGTTGCACTTGGGTCAGGGCTATCCTGTATATATCTGTACAGACTGGGAGAAACGACTGAGAGCAGCACTGCAGAGGACTTGTGGGATTCTGGTGGAAGAAATGCTGTACATGAGGCTTCAGTGTGTGTTTGCAGCCCTGAAGGCAAACAGTGTTTCGAGTTGCCTCAGTAGAGTAGTAGCCAGCAGGGAGAGGATGTGTGATTGTTCCCCTCTACTCCATCCCTGTGAGTCCCCTCCTGCAATACTGAAGGACCTGAGGCCCTCAGCCCAAGGAAGATGTGGAATTATTGTAGTCCGGTCCAGAGGAGAGCCATGAAGATGATCAGAGGGTTGGAGCACATCTAATACAAAGAAAGGCTTGTTTAGCTTGGAGAAGGCTCCAGGGAGGCCTAATTGTGACCTTCCAGTACTTGAGAGAAGCTTTTAAAAAGAAGGGAGACCAACTTTTTATGCAGTCTGATAGTGATAGGACCAGGGTGAATGGCCTTAAATGAAAAGAGGTGATATTTAAAAAAGATATTAGGAAGAAATTATTTATTCAGAGTGGTGAGGCACTGGCACAGGCTGCCCAGAGAAGCTGTGGGTGTCTCATACCCGGAAGTATTCAAGGCCATGCTGGATGGGGCCCTGGGTAGGCTGATCTGATGGGTAGCAGCCCTGTCCATGACAGGGGGGTTGAAACTGAATGATATTTATGATCCCTTCTAACCTAAACCATTTTATGATTCTTTAATTCTGGCATTCCACAAAATCACTGGGTTCACATTAAATGAGTAAATGTGATGAGGAATTTTATATGACTTTTAAAAATCAATCAGCTAAGCCCACATTCTGCATTAGCTGGATTAGTTTAGACTGTATTTCACAAGGATATGATAAACAGGTTGTGTACTTTCAGTACCAAGGTAGGTAGTGATGATATTTAGTTATAATAAAATCAATAGTGTTCTAACTTTAACCACTAGAACTTGTTACTTGCAAAGAGGGAGGTCGGGATATACTATAAAAAATCATCACACCAAAAAGGGAACCTACTGATCTAATGTGGTTTAAAATAATGATGGTGACTTTTTGTCATCAGTGTTGATTTTTATTCATGATTTATTAGATATCCTCTTGGGTTGATTTCCTATTGGTTGAGATAATTTAAACGTGTTATATTAATATAAAAACCTGATGAATCAGTTAAGTGATTTCATAATGAGCATGCCATTATTAGGGATGTCAATTTCTAGATCAATTGGGTTCATTTAAAGAAAAGATGTTCATCAGGAGTAAAATATGAGGTTTTTCCTCTGCAAAAATAGCATAATATAGAGAATTACAATACTTACTAAAATTGTACTGAAGTCTTGTGAAAGAAAATAGCTTTTTGTTTTTTTTTTTTAATGCTTTCTGAGGCACTTTTTTTTTTAATTAAACTCTTAACTGATTTATCTAGGAGGTGAGTGGGTGATAGGTGTCACCTCGTGGCAATAAACATCACTTTGTGGACAATTTTACATTTGAAAGCATTTTTCTGGAGATGTTTGCTTTCAAAAGGTAGAGACCAGGATTTTTTACTAGTGGAAGATCTGGACTGAGAGCAAATATCTCCAGCTGGTATGGGAGACTAGGTGATGAGCTACCACTGTATCCTGTGAAGATAGGATACAAGTTGGCATCTCCCTGCTTCCTCTTATCTGCTGGCTTAAGTTTGCAAGGTCTGGAAGATGGGAAACAAAGGAGTTCCTGCTTAGACCTGAATGCCAGCAGCTGTCACTCCAAAAATAAAAAACAACAAAACCTGACTCAACAATTCTGGACTCAAAAATAAGTTTATATTGTCACCGTTAGCAGTTGCCAACTGAACAGCATAATCTCTGTTGACTCACAGCTTCTGAAGATCAATATCTGAACTACAAGCAACCTTGGTGGGGACTCTCTCTCTCTTGCTTTCCAAAGTCCTTGCTTTTATTACCAATCTATTTTCTATTGCCTGCCTTCCCCTTCCCACCTCCCTTAGTGACTTGGATTTGTAATAAACTGTTTGGGCAAGCATTTGAACTGCTGTGTCTTAATCTTGCCATGTGGTATACATATATCAAAGAATCTCCTCTCCCTCCAATAACTGGAGTGAGACACTTGTACAATTTTGTCTGTGTAAAATAAAAGACAGATTATGTCAGTTAAGTACTAATTAATCTCAAATAACGGAGAAGATACATGAAAACACTTGTGTGCCTTTGTGTTTTCTCAAAGCACAAATCAGCTATAAACCTGACTATCTTGTCATTTACACTGGTTTTATGAGTTCTTACATAAGGTGGAGGAGCACAAAACAGATGGGCTGTGTTGATGAATGTTAGCTGAAAGCTTTAAAGAACTTTATTCTTTTCATTTACATTAAGATTTCTTCATCGATTTAACTTCACTAACTTTGTTAGAATTACTCTTTATTGGTATAAACTGGGGAGATGGATGTCTGACATGGAGAAGGCTGACTTTGAGAAATGGAAGTGCCTAAGCACACATCTGACTACACAAGTACAGGTAAAGGAGGACAGAAGATGAAAGCGAAGAATAAAAAACAGTGTTGGATCTGCAGTAATTCTCACTATTTATGGATTAATTACAACATTAATCACCTCCCCAAAAGCTTTGCTATTATATTACTTGCTAATACACAGTTAACTTGCTAGGAATATGTTATAAAGTCATTAAACTGTGTCTACCTAGGCCATGGGTGTCCAATCTTCTGTTTTGCTGAGGCCACACTGATTGAATAAGAATTGTCCTGGGCCACATATGTTACGGTTAATGTAACTAGTATAAAACTTATTTTGTTTTAAAAATATTTTTATGTTTCTTGTAAAAACATAAAAAGAGAACAACAAAAGCATAAAACCTTACTTTTGCAAAAATAATGGAATAATCTGTTTCAATTGAAGTGTTTGAGTTGGTGAGGTGTTTGCCAGAGATTTCTGATGAAATTTTTCACTTCCTGTACTTCATCCTTGGAAATATTTGTTCACAAATGTAAGTACTGCCAAAAAGCAGGTACATGAATAAAGCTGATTGTGAAGTGGGGGACAATTTTCACTCTAAAGACAGGTCTTAGAATAATATGTTAAAGATATCTGATCAAATTTTTGAGTCAAACATCTGATTGCAACTCTGTATACTCCATTTGAAAATTCACAGGTCGTGTATTTATGTTGACTGAAAATGGAGTCAAAAATATACCAAAAAATTGAAGGTTTTTCTTTTTTGTCAATCTTAAATATGTTCTCAAATTCCTTTATCAAAATAGAAATCACAGTTCAATGTTTATACAACTGTGTTTAGCATCAAAATACATCAAATTGTTTGCCTTAAGTTTGTCGTAATCTAATTTTCATTTCAAACATTGCTATGGTTTGAAACATAGCGCAGATAAATTGATTTTTTCCATGAAGATTCATATCTAACTTATTTAAAAGAGTGGTCGTGTCATTAAAAATGCAACATCTGTGAGCCACTTTTAATTGTCACATTTTCGGCATTTTTTTTTTTCATTTTGTTTTTATGAATGACTTGATTTCATTTGCCAAATTTGGGATTTGATTTAGTAGCTTGGTGGGTAGGGATGGTGGTGTGAGGATGGTTGGACTAGATGACCTTGTAGGTCCTTTCCAACCTAATGTATCTATGAATCTATGAATCTATGAAATTATAAAATCTTCTTAGCATTTTACCTCAACTTAGCCTTCATCCTTCAGAAAAGTAAATGATGTTCTCGTAGTCAGCATCCATACTTTCAAAGAAAACCTTGAACTGGTGACAATTCCGTCCCGTAGTCTTCATGAAATTCATAGCTTTTACAACAAATTGTACATTATCAATTTTTAAAGCTTTCAAGAATAATTTTTCTTGAAGTATGGTGCAGTGATATTTCATCAAACATGAGTTGCTCGTGGCAATTGCATAGTCTTCTACTAATTTTATAGATTCCTATTTTTTACCAATCAATCATCACTGGAACATCATCAGTAGCTATGGCAGGTATGATAACAAAGGTTAAAGAAAATTGTTGATGTAATTTTTACAGCTGAATTCAAGTTGTGTCCTTTAGTGGCATAAAAGAGGCCAGTTCTTCAGTGACATTCTATTCACTATCAATAAGTACATCTAATAAAAATGGCAAGTTGAGCCCTAGCTGTAGAATCAATAGTTTAATCTATCACCAGTGCATAACATTTAATATTACTATTTACTGTCCAAAGTTTTTTTGGAAGATTTTCCTATTTCTTCAGTACACCTGTCTAAAACCTGGTGAGAAAAGCTGATTTTAGAATTTTTTTTTTCATTAGGATATCTTATTAGGACAAATTACGTTTGCTTTGCTTTCCACACACTGTTTAATAGATTTGCCAACAGTAAATGGTTTTGATTTTTTTTTGCAGTCAGATTTGCTACCACATAAATGTTTTTGTTTTTGTTTTTTACAGTAGAGTTCATTTGAACTGAAATTAAAAATTAAAATAAAATTTTGAGATGACAGACTTTTTTCAGTTCTGCTATTTTATATTTACACAATGTTCCTTGACATGCATTGAATACGGAAGCATGCTTTTGCACATACTGTTGTTTCAGATTTTAGTCTTTGAAAACTGACAAAGTTTTCTGACAAATACAGCCATATCAGCCATATCATCTGTCACTACAATAATGTACTTGGCTATTCATTTTTTTTAAATTCTATTCCTTCATCCATGGGTTTTTTTTTTTTTTTTTTTTTTTTTTTTTTTTTTTTGTGGGGAGGAATCTTTTCCAATGCCATTAGATGGTTGAAATATTATTATTGGCAATTTCTGTATTTTACTCACCAAGTGGCACAAGTTTATGTAATATGTAACGCACAGTGATTTCAATTTGATTGAGTACAGTACAAATAAGACGTTCAAAATTAAATAGAGAAAGATCACTATATTACTATCAGTAGATGAAAATGTTGTGATAGGCATGTTTTCCCAGTGTGGAACCTGATAAAAATAGCAGAATAATCTGTGCTTAATCAAAGAATTTAAAGTTGAAAGGTTCCTGTTTATCAGTGAGCCTCTTCAAATACAGTGAATCCTGTTTGGTTTTTTTTTGTTAAACATGTGAACCTATGTTCTTTGTAGGCACACTATGATCTTCCTCTGTACTACCTGGTAGGTGAATGCCTCTAATTCAGTTGTCTAGTGGAGCAAAGACAGTCCATATAAAGCTTTCTCCTTGTGAGAACAGAAATATTTTTCAAACACTCATAGATACAAGAGGAAACCAATAAACATATCTCAAGTGAATCCTCCTTGCTCAGCAAGAGAAGACAAAGAAAACGTATTTTAGATATGTGTCCTTTACAGAATTCCATGAGGTTATGTGAATACCAGCTACAGTGGTGAAGGCTTTTTCACTTTCTGTGAGCATTCTTCATCGTGTTGATCAGACAGATTGGTCATGTGAGGTTTCAAAACAGTAGAGAAACTTTGGCACTGCAAGTGCAGGAGAATGACACAAAGATCAAGAGATTGACAACTTTGATGGGAAAAAATAGTCTCAAGCTGCATCGAGATTTAGATTGCATATTAGGAAGAATTTCTATGCAGATGGTGGCCAAGTACTGGAATGAGCTTCCCAGAGAAGTGTTAGAAGATCCATCCCTGGAGGGATGTAAGATGTGGATATGTGGATATGACACTTAGGGTTATGGTTTAGTTCTGGAACTCAGTAGCTCAGACTGATGTTTTGACTTGGTGACCTTGAAGGTCTCTTCCTACCCAGATGATTCTATGATTCCAAGATAACTGAAACTTTATAGATCTGAGCCTGACAGCTAAAGTTTCATTACTGTAACCATATCTAATGTAGTGGGCCTGAAATGATGTCCAGGCTTACAAAATTATAGAAAAATAGAATCACAGAATAACCCAACTCGGAAGGGACACACACAGATCAAAAAGATGAGCTCCTGATCAAAATGTATACCTCCTTTCATGCAGACCACAGTGAAATGCAAAACAAATATTCCTGAAGGCTTTAGTTTCTCCAGAAGAAATACGGTTATGCAAGTCAGAAGAAAGCTGCAGCACATTTTCCAAACATTCCCCACCTGAAAATCAGACAAGAATATATTCATCAGACAGAAATATATTACTGACTACATCCATCCCTTAGAGTGCATAAACATTAATCAGCGATTTCTTTTTTCTTTTTAACTTGATAGCTGATGCATGGTTAAGGTATTTTGACCTATATGAGCATGAGCTCTGTCATTAATTGAGTTGGGTCCCTTTTTACACATCTTAGAAAACTTGCTCTTGTGTTGTAAAAAAATGGATGGACATTGCAATGGGCTAATGAAAGCAATAATCACAACAAAACTAGAAGTTTAAAAATCTTTTTAGCAAGAAGAGTAGATAGTTACCATAATGACAGTCTTCATAACCATTTGTTTGTGTGATACTCCGATTTTGAGGTCTGAGTAATTTTTCAGCCTTTTAATTTTGAGAAGATTAAAACTTCAGCACTGCAGCTGTTTTCTTTAAGAAAATCTGTGGCTGCAGAATTATAATACATATGGAAATGCTACATTAGTGTAGTATTCTTCACATCACTATAGTTAAACTTGGGTCAGCACTTCCTTTTTAGACTCCTACACGTTAGGGTTTGTCCATGCACATTTCCTTTTAGCTGACTTGGAACATGATGCTTCAGCCTTACAGCTATATTTACAGGTTTTTTTCAAAACCATTTGAAAAAGCTCTGCTTAAAACCTCCTAATATTTTGCTTAACATCTAAGTGTTACTATATCTTAATTCAAAATGTATTACATATTAAACTGACTCTGAAATCCTTTCCTGGTTTGTAGCATTAGAAAAATATGGAACTGGAAATAAAATTGTGATGTAATGATTTCAATAGCTGTCCCTACAAATGTACCTTGTTAATATTCAAAGTGCTGAGGAAAGGTAAGGCACTCTGATTTTCTTCATAATCATCTCTATTCTATTTAGCAGTCTTCAAATCTAAACTCCTCTGAAATGCAAAAAGTCTGTTATTGAAGCCTTTCACTCAATTTTAACTATTGGAATTTGGCTTAATTCATGAGATATCTGGAGTTTCTGATAGAGGACACATGAGAATGTTTATAGAAAAATCCTTTTCTTGAAAGATTTTCAGCTTAATTTAGTAAAATTGGAATCCTATTTGTTTAAATCGCACACCCTGGATACAGAAAATTCTACTTTTGAATTCACTGTCATGAACACTAGCTGATACCTTCAGCATCAACTCAAGAATCAGCATGTGATAGAAAGAAGACAACATGCCATTCGAAAGCAAGTGTTCACTTGGGCCCCATGGTCATTCTCAAGTTCTCTGTCACTCCTAGATGGAACTTCTTTGAGAATGTAAAATCTATTATAGGGGACCTGCTTTATTATGTGCATGTGTGTGGGGTGGGGGTTGGATCAGGTGATCACCAGAGGTCCCTTCCAGTACCTATGATTCTGTGATTCTGTTGCTCTGTGAATCTGGAATGTGATTGGAGCTGGTGTTAATAGGGAACTAGTTTGGAGATGGCCAGGGAATACTCTTCTGTAAAGGTCATTTATGAGAACTGTAATTAATTAGTCACATTTCTTTGACTTTGGGTAACTTCAGTCAAGGAAAAAATAAAAAAGATGTAGAGCAGCCATCCATCCCGATCTCTTTTTGCTGTATAGACTGCTTTCCCTCCTTTTCTCCTGAAAGTTGCAAAACAGAAGTGATAAAATTTTTCTAAAAACTCACAATGACAAGTACAATGACTCAAACTGTCAGTTTATAGTAATTAACTTCTTACTTGACACAGTTATTCCTTTGATGATCAGTTTGCATTAACTTATGTCTTCCATTGGGCATCTGCATCTTTCAGTTTCCCCCATCTGTTCAGCTTTCTTATTCTGAGTGTCTACGAAATTGACCACAAACTCTATAGATGCAAAGAAGTTTTACACAGTGTAGTACAGGGACGTCCACTTCTACCTGCTGAAGTACAAAGATGAATTTGGCATTCTGTGTTTTTGATGAAACATTTTGTTTTAAAATTCCTTTTTACTTAATGTGCAAAGATACTTTACTCTCAGATCTTCTTTCCTGCTGAAAATAAACTTGCATTCTCTCTCTATGGCCTAAAACTAATGATCATAGTTGGTATTCTCCTTGTCTGCAATAACTCCTCTAAGAAATCTTCCTGTTCCTAAGGGCTGCATCTGGCAACTGATGTAGCTACTATATAAAGTGAAAAAGGAATTGGTTCAATCAGTGCAATACCTGCAGAGCAGCTCTAGATTTATCATGGTTTGGCAAAGAAAGCTACTTGCTAAACACAAATACTCTTTGATTCTCAATTGTTCAGAGGGAAGGAACCATACAGAATGGTTTCATTTGTTTGTTTGTTTGTTTGTTTTTACCAACCTCAGATGTTTCCTGAGAATTTTATGCTTCCTCTGACAGGCAGCTGGCTGCAGTTTCCATTATCATACTCTGCACATTGACTGCTGAATTTCTTGAGTTTAGCTTTAATCACGTCTGCCTGTAGCTGAGAATTTTGTTTCCAGAGTGTTACACGTACATGATTTGCTTTTAGTTCAAGAAGAGCTCTGCTATAGTTCATGTAAGACAGATAAAATCTTTTTCTGTGTGTATGTGATCCAAACAAGCTCTTGCTCTCCCTTATATACTCTCATCTTCTCACATTTCTTTCAGCTTGCTCAGATGCTTTCTCCCAGCTGGATGTCTGGATAGTTCCAAATTGAGGTAAATATATATATATATAAATATAAATAATATATATATACATGTATCTTATTTATATATATGTGTTGCTTGTTGTACAACAGAATTCTGTGTGGCAGCGCATGCCTTGTACTTAGTATCAGGGATTCATTTTATATCCACACTGCACTATTACAATGACTACAAGAAGTCCATGACAAAGTCTATCAAATACTGTATTTCCACTCCTTCACCTTGAATGCTATATTGCCAAGCAACCTTTTTGTTTATCAGGATCTACCGGTTGGCTGCCTCCTCTCAGTCCTTCAAACTACTTTTTTTGCCTCCTGCATTTGAGCTGATCCTCTTCCTTTAGATCTCTGCCTAAAAAGGGTTATACTCTTAGGTCTTAATATGGCCTCCATATCAAAATCCAGAGTTAGTTGTTCTGTAGCAAATAGCTAGACTCCACTGTGTGTGGGAGAAGAGAACTGAAGGAGTGCTATGTTCAAAGATGATGGCCAATGGGAAAAAACAATATTTGTTTCAAGCTCTGCCCTACATCAGGCCTTTGATAAGTAGACAGGCAGCTATAAATGCTTGGCACTCTGCACCATCAAACTGCAAAGAAAATGTCTATGTCCATCTTCAAGAATGTGACTGAAAGTGAAATTAACTTCAGTCAGATATACCTAGTTGTTGTTCAATATTTGTCCAGCCTTATTTTCTTTTTACATCTGTGTCTGCATGACTCTTCTGATGCCATGTTTTAATACCTGCAGCAGCATCAATAGTAAAGTTTTCTAAACAGAGCATTGTGCCAAATCTATTGAATTCAGGTTTTTCTGAGATTCAGGATCACAGCTGCTTTGCTGCACATGCACAGAAGTTTCCTCCTATTGCTGTATGGACTGTGCATAGCACACACGGTGTAGACATAGATTTGCTGAGCATCTGACCTATGCATGCTTAGCAGATTCATCGCAGTTTTTTAAACACACATCAGGTGAGTCAACTCACTTCTATGTGCAGTAATATCCCATCTGACACTTAGTAGACCTCCAGAAATTGAGGAAAATCTTCAAATTCCATCTTGAAAAATTTCAATTAAAAAAAAATTCAAATAAAATGAAATGACTTATCTGAAAATAAATAAATAAATAAAATCCTACAGGTAAAATAACACAACCAAATAGGAAAAATATATTCCTCTTAAATATTCATTTTTCAGTATAACACAGATTTAAGAACACACACAGAACAGCAATACTCATGAAATATAGGATATTTCGAAGGCAGCAGATGGCAGAGGAGAAAGCCACCTTCTATTTAATACTCAGATTTTAATAGGTAGATGTCATGGTTTTATGACTTTTGGTATTCCACATCATAACATCATGTAGTGCATTACGAGTTAAAGAGTTAATGCTACAGCTCTGTAGATCATCAGTAGTTATGGATGGACATAGCTGTCTCAGAAGAGAAGAAGAACTACGTTCCCCAGAGGACTTTGCGATGCTTTGTATTTTTATGTGTTTCCGCTCAGAGGGAAAGATAAAAACTGTCTGTGTTCACGGGACACTCTTTTTCCTTTGGGATTGATCCAGCAGAGGGTGCTTGCTGCTGTTCACCTTCAGCGTTAGCATAAGGCCTTCGGTTTATCAGACACTCTCTCTTGCTCATTTTATTTGATTTATTAGCTTTAATTCCAGTTGTATTGTATCATATTGTGTTATTTTGCTTTCCGATATCTTATTTAGTAAATTAGCTTTACTTGTCTGGAAACAGCCTGATCTAACTTTGAAGCTATCCCTGCTTTGAGCAGGGAAAAGGCCAAGATTACCTCATGAGTTCCCTTCCAAAATACATTGTTCTACGCTTCCATAGTTAATGCTAGGAACAGGCAAAACCCTCATGCCTCATATGCAGAACTATGACACAGAATATTCTGTGAATATCAGTAGATGTTTTCCAGGGATAATAGTAAGAAAATCAGACGTTTTTATTTGCACTGTAAATAAGACATACACATATGTATTTGAATCAAAGAAAAAATATGTTGACCTTATTAAGTATATACAGATTTTGGTTTTGTTTTAAATACATTAGTGCAAAATAGACTCTTCTTCATCATTTTGGTTACCAGTTTCATATGGTATAATGAACAGTAGATTATGTTCCTGGACTGACTCTCTCAAAGCTGTATCAGTATACACTCATCATACATATTTTATACAATTTATGTTTGTTTCACAATATACTTAATATAGCTGTTACAGGATTAGCTATCCATCTCATGGGAATATGAGCCGAAGCTAGAAATAGTAGTAATTTTAAAACTTACTCAAGAAAAATCAGGATTAATAATAACTCCCACATGATACAGATGAACTAATGTAACTTCTGATGAAGAAATGCCAGTATTTTTGCAAATTTCTATTAATGATTTAGAATGACAGAAAGAAATATATTTGCATTTAATTGGGAACGGACTCTTGCCAGCCTTTACAAACAAAAAGCTTTTATCAGTTTACTATAAAGAACATATTTTTCAAAGGGAATGGAACATGACTTATAAGTGACTTTTCTTCAGCAGTGAACAACTTGGTATTTTCAAAGCAGTTAGTATTTTTGTAGGAACTTACTACTGAATATCAGTGACTGGTAAGTTTACGGTCAGATATTGTTTTATTTTTCTTACACTTTTTCTGTAGGCAAGAGCAAAGAGGACATAGAAGGCCCACCCTCCTACATGGACATAAGTGGACGTAGATCTGCTCTACTCTGTACTTCACATGTTCAGTTCTCCTCTGCTGATTTTGAATACAAAATGCCACTTCACAGAGACTGAGCTTTCACTTTCATGATGCAGAGCCAAATGCCCTGGATTCAATCAAGGATCCTCCTGTATTCTGTTTAAAAAAACAAAAAAACAAAAAACACAAGAAAAGAACTATTGTTTCTTTTTCTGATTAAATTCCTAGTAATTTGGCATGTATTTAATACATAAAATGAGGGAATTAATTAACAAGAGACTTGATTGCAGCATAAAGCATTTTCTAAACATGCTACATTTAGAAGTATCCTTGAAGGATCAGAAGAATCAGAATGTTTGGTAGATCAAGATGGGTAAAACTCTGGTGACTGACAGGCAGTACCTGTTGCTTTCAGCCTTCAGACACTGCATCAAGTCAAAGGGACCAGAATGAAGGTTAATAACCAGACTTGATGCACTGCTTACTCTCTTTTTTGAGAGTGGAGATAACAGTTAACATAACTTGCCATGAAATAAACTCAATTACTATTCTATGAGCAGGTAATGCTCCAAACAATTTCTTCTTCTTCAAGTTCAAATGACAAATCAATAGAACTTTATGTCATACAGTAGTGAATAGTTTTTATCTTATGTGGCAGTGCTTAATTCCCATAAAAATATGATTGTTGTATTCAATCACCATTTTATTCATTCTGTTCTTTGCAACAGTAGATTTCCTTTCAATGAAATTCTCTCTAAACTTTGAAGTACTTCTATACTTATATACCATAAAATCTGAGTTATATTTTAGGTATAGATGCTTTTCTGTGTGAATATGTAGCTCCTATGGTTTGGTTCTAGTTAAGACTTCCAAATTCTCAGGTCTGTTATGAGACACAAGCCAGAAAAACAAGAACAATCCCCGTCTAACCAAACATCTTCCAGGCATCTTTTTCTAGTTTTTGATTTAGTACCACCTGCAGGTATCAATTTTCCACACATTCTGGTGGAAACCTAATCTGCCAGATACTTGTGGCTTCTAATATTAACTTAGAAATTTTGGATCTCATCTTCTCCATATCGAACTTGGTCGCATCTATTGGCCTATTAACCACAAACGTTCCCAGTTCTCACCAAGAGTTCCCAGAACTTACAGAGTTTAAGCTATGAGTGTTTTCCAACAGTATTTCATTTCCTGAAAACCAATATTCTGCTTTAAACAGATAGTTATCCTCTTCACCCTGTTAGGTTGGGTATATTTTAGTAGGCAGCAAGGAAGATAAGGAATATTCAGTGTGGGTTTTAAGTTCAGATTATACAAAGAAAAAATTGCCTTTGACTTTCTGTGAAATTGTACCCAAACAGATCAAATGGATTCATGTTATTTCTCTAGACAAACATGTAAATGATATGTAGAAAGTTTTGATGGAATACTGCAACTGTTAATTTGAAAGGAACTAGGAGTTTTACTCCCTTTGCTCTTCGAAGCTTTCTATTTACTCTTTCAACTTCTTGGTATTTCTCCTTTACCCAGATATAATCCCTGGAGTATTACAGACATTAGACTTGTGAAAATATGCTGTGAGGTAATGGCTGATGTCAAATATAAATATTTCTCCTGGACTCATGTTTGTTTTTTGTAGCAGTTTTGCAAGTAACCATTTCAATATTTCATTTTTTTACTGAAACTATTCTAAGCTCTTCTGCCCTTTTTTTTTTTTCCCTAAGCACAGCACGTTGCCTTTTTTTTATTTTTTTATTTTTTTATTTGAATGATAGCATTCAAGCATTGAAATGCAAAATATCCCAGGGGGCAGACTCCGCATCTCAGTGTGGTGTTACCTGCAGACAGATTATCCTATTAATTAACTCTGCCATTGCAAGGCTGTGAGATTCTCCAAATTTGAAGAATTCCCCTTTCTCTATTCTCCATCTGACCCTGAGTCCATTTCCCCGGCTCTCACTTCCCTGCATTCTTTCTACTTACCTTCCAAAAATATATCTGGGAAGTATGGACTCTGTCTTCTGAAAGATCACTTGGGCAAATTGCAAAAGTGTTGTGCTTGCCCTTTGTCAACAAATGGAAGGAATGATGGGAATGACAGAACTGAAGTTTTTCCTGAATAATTCCAAGTAACTAATCTATTTACTAAAACACAATTATACATGCTGACTGTAAAACATAAGAACATCTTCCTTTGCAAGCAGCCTGCATTGGTCTTCTGTTAGACTGGTACACCAAAATTAAGCCTTGAAAGTACGCATTAGTCCAGAGATGCTTGCTGGGAGGCTGATGGGCAGTCTCATTACTGAGAGTAGTATACCCTTGTCAAATTTGGTAATTAGAATGCTTTCTGACACTTAACTCTCTGCCTGTTAACCATGGCCAAGAATCCCTAGCAGTCTATCTGTGCTCTTGACAGCAACAGGATCGTGAAAGTGGGTGTTGCATTGTCTCTAGTATATTAGAAGACACCTAGCTCACAGTGAAGTGGAGCTTTGCTGAGACTGAAATAAGAAGGTAAGTAATTTACATAGGGCAGGGGTTGCCTGAAGTTTACCACTGAAGAAAGAGCAGATACTTTTATGCTGCAATCCAGCTTCAGTTCCAATCCCTTTTACATTCTATCAGCACTAAGCCATTTTTGATGTATATTTTTAAGAAAGGTTAAGAACACAGACACTCTGCTTTTGACTCAAGGTAATTAAGAAAGAGTTCCCTGCAGCAAGAGTAAGTATTTGCTTTTCATCTGTAAACTAAAATGAGAACACGTATCTTTAGTCATAATGCTGCAAGAAAATATTCAGACTTCGGGCTATTTTTCCATAATATTGTTAAAAATCTCCATTATAAAGAGCTATATGACACGGTATTGGGACATTTCCACATTCTCAGTACACAATGGACAAAGTCCAAGATGATTAAACCCAAAGACCTTAAGGGCAGCATGACAGACTCAGATATCTTTATCTGCTTTAACAGATCCATACAAAAAGAACCCCATATTGTTTTCCACGCTTTTTCTGATTTGACCATTCAGGAAGATTTAGGATTGTGACAGGTATCTTCACTGTCAGAACAAACGGAAGCTGAGAATATATCATTTAGTCTGTATTGTGACCAGAACTCAGGTGGTGGATTTATCCCTGACCAAGATGTGGAGACCCCTTACAGACTCATTCCCATTTATTAGGATTTGCAGAAACTTTCTGAAGCACTGGCAAAGCTGCAGCAGAAATGAAATAGAGATGAATCGTGGTTTTATGTTTTTGTTATAAATATTCCACATCATAGCGTGATGTAGTGCACTGGGAGTTAAAAAGTTAATGCTCCAGTTCCATGGATCATCAATAGTTCTGGGTATACCTGTCTGAGAAGAGAAGAAAAACTACGTACTCCAGAGAACTTTGTGTTATTTTGTGTTGTTCCGTTTTCCATTCAGAGGGAAATATAAAACTGTTGGCAAGTCATGAGATCCCTCTCTTTTCCCTTTTGGATCATCCCAGCAGCATGTGTGCTGCCTTGCCAACACAGAGTTAGACTAAGGTCTTCGGTTTTTAGACTCTCTCATTTTATTTATGAGCTTCAATTTCAATTATATTGTCTTATATTTGTGTTATCTTACATTCCAATATCTTATTTAGTAAATTAGTTTTCCTCCTCACATCATTGCTGATGTTTTCAGGCCCATTTCCCTGCCCTTTCCCTTTTCACCTTCCCCTTTCCCAGGGCACTGGTCCATTGGACTTCTCTCCCTATTCGTCACAGAACTGGCGTGTAAACCACTGAGAAGATGACAAACCCCATTCCCTGTTCTTCTACACTACTCAGGTTGAGGAATTAGAAGAGCATGTATTTTTGTAGTTTGCTTTTAGTTCTCACTGTGCTAGTCTGTTGACAGTGGACAGTAAATTACATTAATCTCCCTATCTTCCCTGTTTTGCTCATGATACTAATTGTCTTTATTGCAGTCCATGAGCTTTCTTACCACGTTTTCTCCCTGAGCTTTCTTACCATGTTTTCTCCCTCTGCTCTTTTGAGAAGGAATGGGAAAGTGATGTTGTAGAGCTTAGCTTACCATTGGTGGGAAACCAGCAATCACATTTGGTTTCCTACAGGTATTTTGTTTTGGCACACAGTGTTCCATACTCAAAAGGCCTTCTTACTTACACTTACTTACACACACTTACTACAACACAGACCTACAAAAATTCTGGGCCTGTTCATACTGTTTCTGGTCCTGTTTATGATTTTGAAGATATCTGAAGGCCACCAAAGGGATTAATGTCCTTTTCTGTATTGGAAAAGATGATTCCACTGTGTTTACCAAGAAATATGTTATTAGGTGTTAGAGGCTACTTTGTCTGGGGTGGGAGTCTGAAGTGTACAAGCATATCAGCAGAAAGATGGAGAATTACAACTGCCTAATTCAGACTCAACACTTGCACCAGAACTCAATTAAGGGATGATGACAGAGCAGTGTTATAAGGAAGCTGAAGAGACATAGATAAACTGATATAATCATCAGTTCTCAGCACACTGGGAAATGGAGACCTCCTCTTGCTGAAGGTTGTGAGGGTAATCCCTCTTAAAAGGAGCTTCTGGCTGGTTATTATCCCCACTGTAGTGTTTGGATATAGGGACTTTACAAGGTGCTCAGGATTAGAGGAAATACAAATGTATAAGCACATCAATCTTCTCCATAATTGTTCTTGGGACTTGAGACCTGGAAAACTTTCAATTCCTTACCTATACTAAAAAAGTGAAATACAAAATGTTACAGTGTATGGGTGGGAATAGTAACTGTATAACAAAAGTGTATTTATTTTAAATTCACAGTTCAGGCTAAATTACATAAAGAGGTCATCTTGGTGAGAACAGAGTGCTGGAAGTCATTAAGGAATCATCATCCTGACACTTGTCAGATTAAAAAGGATTCTATTTTTCACAAGATGTTGTGTTTGCTTGTTTTGATGGTGGTACCTCAGACAAATTATTTTTCAGTAAACATTGCATGAAATTTGTGATGCATTTTCCAATGAATGTTTAAAAAAAGACTGAGTTACTTAATTGGAAAGAATGATCTAATACAGACATCAAACCAGGAACTTCACCAGGTTCATATAATTTGACTGTTTCATCCAAAGAAGTAATTAAAAAAATTAAGATAGTACATTTTAATTTTCTTTGTGACTGGTATAAATATCTAGCTTGCTCAGATAATTCTAATGAATGTGCTACATTTCTGCAGTAGCAGAAATTTACTGAATGTTTTGAAAACTTGTACACTTCCAGCATACTTATGAAGACTGATTCTTCACTAATCAAAACTGGTATAAATCAGGGGTAACTGCTGAAATCAATGGACTTTGAATAATTTTAGACCAGTATAAGCAGCTCCTGGTTGTCAGATTTCATACTGCATTTCCACATGAGTGCCTATGTGAATGGTCTGATGAACTCAGTGAAGTTATTAAAATTGCCCAGAGTCACAGCAACCTTACAATACAAATAATGCAGAACTAGAGTTATGTCTATGGCACTTATTTTGTGCACTATGCAGTATTAGAGAGATCTGTCAGTTTTTTGAGGGGATTATAAAGAAATTATTTTATTGTCCTTAAATTCGCTAAAATACGTATTTGAACAAAAGACTGAATTAATTATAGATAATGTATATTACATTGTGTTTAATTTTATTTATTTCCTTACTTCAATTTCTGAACCAAGAAGCAGAAGGAATACGTTGTGACAGTGTAAGAGACTGTTAGTTAATTGCTTCTTCAGAGAAAATTAGAGATGAAAATATAACCAAAACTTTAGTTTTCTCTTTGTATTCATTTTAGTCAAATTGTTATAGGTCATCATGATGACCTATAATTTTTATCAGGCAGTTAACTAATTCTTATATATGTCAATGTGTCAACATCCATTTATTGACTACAATAAGCTGTTAAGAAAATGAAAACATTGTCATGTGTCAAAATTACAGGAGTTTTGAGCATACTAAGAAAGTCATCAAATTTTTTCAGATGTAGAAAGACTTGTTAGCATACATCTGGGAAGATATAAATGCTGAATAGAAGTGGAGAGATGATCCTTTTGGGGCAATACACTGAAGACTTTCATGATCTGTGGAGACCTACACATTGATTTAGTTTGTAATTCCAGGCAAATCACAATTTGACTGTTAACTTCCTTGCCTCTCTGCCAGCTTTTGACAGAAAATTTTAGGGACTGAGATTTCCAGAGGGCAAGAACATAGGATTGAGACCTTGTTTTTTGTGACATTAAACAAATCGCTTTTGATCCGCACTGTCTGCATTTCCCTCTCTATGAAAAAAGAAAAAGAAAATAAAATGGTTGCTATCTTTATCTTGTGGTTTAACACAGCAAGTAGTTCATACTCTTTTTCTAGGTATTTCCTACACATAGTTAAAAATAGATATTTCTGAAAATAAATATGTCTGGAAGCATGATCAGAGAAAATGCTGCTTGAGTTGAAATTGTCTGAGGAACTCTGACAAGCAGAATTAATTCCTTATAGTAACAATTGCCACTGATGCTGCAATATAGCTTATTCTTGACTGTGCTGGAATGATCTCAGAAAGAATAAAAGTTCTGGTTCTGGTAGGAGCCAGTTCCATCACACAAGAATGAAGTTGCAACTTAAAGAGGTTATTTTCTGCTTTTGAAGTACTATTTATTGTACGTTTGCATTTATTTATTTTACTGTATCTAACTGCATTAAGAATTCTGATGCTTGTAACCAGTGGTTTCCATCTATCTTCTCATCTTTAGTAAAAGTTTGAAATGTTGATTAGCAGTTTTCAGTAAGTATCTCTGGATGCTTAATATCAGTTTAGAAGAGCTTGGGTTGAGAATGAAAGACAGTCTTCAGTATGACTGTCACACAGAGTTAACAGCCTCAAGTACTGTAGTACAAATAACAGATCAGATAGATGACATAGGATGCTAAGTAGAGATGGTTTCAATTTTCTTGTAACTCTGAAAATTTTTAACACTTCTGCTCATGCTGAGGAATTAAACAAGGATTCTTGGAAAATTGTTCTCCTATATGTAAAAATTAGGAAGAAAACCAGTAGCAGTTAAAGCCTCTTAGGTAGTTCAGTAAAACTGAGCACACCTGAGCACATCATCAGCATATGAGGCAAACAATTGTTATCTGGACACATGGGGCAGTTTAGACTGGTGTTAATGAGGAGGCTGCCTGCTGGACTGGAAACAGTAAGTGGTGGGAAGAGTCCTGGGAAAAGCCAATAGTCATTGCAGCAGGCTGATTCTCCCTCATTCCTTATCCCTATTGGAGGTCTTTTGGAAAGCAGGGGAGGGGAGCAAAAAGAGATATGATGCAGTATACTATCAGTCCTATGAGCTTGATCTCCAGTTTGATCCTGAAGATTGAAGTTTATTTGTTGGAGAGAAAAGCATTGTACAGAGGTGGAAAGAAGGATAAAAACACAGAGGGAGTAAAAGTAGAAATCCAGAGGAGGAATGAAAGGGATCTGGAGTTTCACTAACAGAGGCCTCAAGACCTCTCAGAAACTCTTGTGATGATAATGTGTCCTGTTTAAAATGTGTTCTGTTAAGTTTCTTAGTGCCTACATTTAAGCACTCTGTGTTTTTCTCTGCAATACATAAATAAGCTTTACGCCTGCAGAAACTGCCTTTTAGAACATAGAAATGATCAGAAAAAGCCAATAGTTTGCATTCTCTGTCATTAGGCCAGAATCCCATCCCCTGGCTCCCTCTTCATCAGCCATGAATTTTAGGAAAACTTCCTGTCAATGAGAAGAGCTCTCACAGGATCTTCATGCAGTATTAATGAAGACTTCTAATTTCTTGAGAACTGCTTGGAATAAGAGTTTAATTTGAAAAGTATTAAGTCTTTTGCTGATATCAATAGGCTTTAATCTCTGTCAATGTTTTAAAAAGAATTTGCAATTCTAATACCTATTTTGAAATGAATGGGAGACCATAGTCTGTAATAATTTATTTTGTAGCTAAGTGATGTACATACTTAATCGGGTGAAATTACAAATAATCAGTTCTGGCATGCTTCCAACTCTCAGTGATTTTCCTTTATAAATCCAAAGATTTGACTTCAGTTTTCTCAATCCATCCTGTTCCAGCTTTTGAAGAACATCAGTGATGAGATCTTGCTAATGTTGCTGCTGAAAATTTAATTTCACAAGTTTTACTGAGTTTCCTGTGAATTAGACATGCTAAGCACATGTACAATTTAGTCCGCCCTTCAGTGCAAGAGATTTCAGACAGACATCACCATCATGACCTATTCAGGGAACTCAGTATCCTTATTTCATTTAAGAGACTGAGCTTCACTCAACTTGGGGACTAAAAAATATGGATTTTGTCATCAGACAAATGCTTAAAAAAATTAAAAGTTTTTAAATTAATTCAAATAAGGGATAGGATGTTGATATTTCTGAGATCATAAAAGATTTGCTGAGACTGCGATGAACATTCCATCTTGAAAATCTCCTCAGTTTGGGAGAACTCCTTGAGAGTAGTCCTGCTGAGAAGGACTTAGGGGTTTTGCTTGATGAAAAATGTAAGATGAGCAGACCAGAAGGCCAATGGTATCCTGTGTTCCATCAGAAGAGGAGTGAACAGCAACAAGATGGAGGTGATTGTCTCCCTCTATTCTGCCCTTATGAGGACTGCATCCAAGTCTGGGGCCCCAACATGGAGGAATGAGGAGCTTTTGGAGAATGTCCAGAGGATGGCTATAAGTATGATCCAAGGGCAGTAGCACCTCTCCTATGAAGACAGGCTTAAGGAACTGGGCTTGTTTAGCCCAGAAAAGAGAAGGCTGAGGGGACACTTCATTGTGACTTTCCAATAGCTAAAGGGAGCTTATTAAACATAAGAGAAATCAACTTCTAACCCAGGTAGATAGTGGTAGAACAAGGGAGATTAAGATTAGATATAAGGGGGAATTTCTTTACTGAAAAAGTGGTGAGGTGCTGGAACAGGCTGTGCAGAGAGGTTGTGGATGCCCCATCCCTGGAGGTATTTAAGACCAGGTTGGATGGGGCCATGGGCAGTCTGGTTGAGTACTTGATCTAGAGGCTGACAACTCTGCCTGTGGCAGGGGGTTTGGAACTTGATTAACCTTGAGGTCCCTTCCAGCCCAAGCCATTCTATATTTCTATGATAATGTGATTTTCTTGCTTTTCTTAAACCGCTGTAATTGAACATGAATGAGGAAGGTAAATTAGGGATAATATAGTAATGTTACTGCCTTGCTCACAGAGCTCCAGATTTATTATGGAAGAAGAAAGAAAATGACTTCTGAGTTTCTAAAATGATTTCTCTATTTTTTGTTCATTCATGGTGTGAAGGTGCTTTAATGATGAAGACTAGTATGCACTGGACAAGTGAGTTTACTGGAAACAGACGCAGTATTTGAAAGTAAACCCTTGAAAAGTCCCAATGAAAAATATCACCATGAACTGCTGTGAAATGAGAAACTGCTTAATTCGGATTTGGGTATTTCAGTAAAAAATTTAGACCTCTTGCCTCCTGCCCTGTACAAAAAAAGACAGGGCTCTCCTGGAAGGAGTCCAGCAGAAGGCTACAAAGATGATAAAGGGCTTGGAACACCTCTCTTATGAAGACAGTCTGCGAGACCTGTATCTGTTTAGCCTTGAGAAAAGACTCAGAGGGGATCTGATCCATGTCTAAAAGTAGCTAAGGAGCAGGAGGCAAAAGGATGAGGCTGGACTCTTCTCAGCAGTGTGTGGTGACAGGACAAGGGGAAATGGCCACAAACTGAAGCATAGGAAGTTCTGCACAAATGTGTGTGGGAACTTGTTCACGGTGCAGTTACGGAGCACTGCCACAGGCTGCACAGAGAGGTGGTGGAGTCTCCTCCTTTGGAGATGCTGAAGACCCGCCTGGACACCTACCTAATGATTCTCATCCTGAAGTATGTAAATCCTCTAGCACTTCTGACTTTTTATTCTTCCCTCTCATGCAGAAAATGGCTCAAACATCTGCCACTTTTTAGAGACCCAGTGACTTAAGATCTGATAGATCTTACATCTAATTTGCATCCATCATAGGTCATACCAACAACACATTTCCCTGGTCATACAGTAATGGGCACTTTTGGGGAGCTCACGTGACTGTAGCAGGGGGCTAAAGAGACATCCTTTGTGAGCAGAGCCCAGAAACTGCCCTGTATCAGATCAGAACCAGGTCCACTCAACTCCAAAAGGGACTCATCAGTGCCTGAGCTGAGCCATGAGCGATGATGGATGAACAGGAAGATTTAGGAAAGGAGAAAACTGCTGCTCAACAGCAGCTGAGAGAGAGGAGTGAGAAATGTGAAAAGTGGCCCTGCAGGCACAGATTAGCAGCTGCCTGCAGCCACAGTGGAGCCCACAGTGCAGCTGTGTCTGAGGCCTGGTGGAGGCACAGCCCACGGAGAGCCCCAGCAGGAGCAGCCTGTGGGGAGTGGCCCATGATGAGGCAGGAGGGCTGGGGCAGCTGCTGGCTGTGGGGTCCTGTGCTGGGTCAGGGCAATCCTGAGGGTTGGCCCTCAGGGTACAGAGTTATCCTGGATCAGTTCTCGGACATCTGCAGTCTGTGGCAAGCCCATGAGTTAGTGAAGGATGGAATCATACGGGAGGGACCCATGAGGAGCAGGGTCAAAGCGGCCGTGAAGGAGTGGCAGAGATGGAGCGTTATGGGCTGACTGCAGCTCTCATTCCCCATTGCCTGTTCTGCTCAGCGGGAGGAAGTAGAAGAGAGTGAATGGAGAGAAGAATTCTGTAGTTTCCTTTCAGTTCTCACTGCTGTACTCTGTTAGTAGTTGGAAATAAATTATGCTAACTATAAATTATACTAACTTTCCTGTGCTTAGTCTATCTTACCCATGATCATAACTGGTAAGTCATCTTCCTGTCCTTAAGTCCAGCCATGAGCCGTATTTTCTCCCAGTCATTATGAGGAGGGGGAATAAAAGAACAATCCATCAGGGTGAGACGACCACGCTACCACAGAGGAAGCACCAACCTCCCTCTCTTCACTCCCACATTTGTTAGTAGGCTATAGTTAGAGCATTCATTTGGTGTGGAGTGCTGAAAAGAGGGAACTTTTTCAAAAGTTCATATCCTAGAGACATTCTGAGTACATATGGTGGCACTTGATTTGGGAGGTTCGTACTTGTCTTCTCCAGATAAAGCTTCATTTTATATTTTCATGTAAAACTCATGGAAAAACAGCATTCTAAGGGAGAACTTTCACATTGTTTTTTTTTTTTTTTTCCTACCTCTAAGAGCATTATTTATAGAAAGAAGAGTTCTAGCCTGTCCTGGTTAAGATGGGGAAATGAAAATCAGTATAATTTGTGCCTGGACTGAAAGTCCATCACAGAGATATCTATACAGCGGAAGAGTTTGAAAAAAATGTTTTCATTCTACCTCTCCAAGGAGTAGTTAATGTTAAATCTCAGGCAAAGGAAGCTGCTTTGCCTGCCTCAGTTCTCTCCAAGAGCTGTGCACATAGTCCAAGGAACAGAGGCAAGGATGGTCTATTCCAGACTCCAGACAGGGTTAATTCTCAGAGCTGCTGTAATTTCTATCTGACTCCTCCCTCACCAAAAATGCCCTAGAAAATGTTAATTCAATTTTAGAAATATACTGAAGTACATATTTGACACCTGGGAGGAGTCCAGATATAAACTTATAACCACTGTATTTTTATTGAATTGTGCTTTTTTTTATCTATGATGAATGATTGCCTGTTTCAGCTTTCTGGCAGGGGATACTATGAACATCACTTGTTTTTATAATTACCTCACTGTAGTTTCTTCATGTAGTAACAGACAATGGAAAAAATGTCATTTAATTCATCAGGTTCTAGAAATACAATAATACAGTTGAGAATATATTTAATGTATCACAATATTTTCGATTTTTCATTTGAAATTTTCACTTACAACAATGCATATATTATTTCAAGAAAATTAGAAGATTTCAAATGAATAAGTATATAGAAAGAATCTGGGAGTTGGAAAAAATTATTAGTGCATTATTTGGAAAAAAAAGAAGACGACAACAAACAAACAAAAAAAATGTTTTCAGTTTGTCCTTCATTCACATTGTTATTTTTGAAACTTTTTCTCAAAACTCAGTCAACGTATTAGAGAGTAGATACACGAAAATGAAAGTATATTTTTATATCTGCAAAGTGCTTGCAGATCCTTAGGTGTAATTTTTAAAGAACTTTGATAGGACTTAAAAATCCTTTTAAGCCATATATTAAGTAAGCACTTGGCTACTGTGCTGAATAATAAATATTTGTTCTTTTGCACATTTGAGTTATTCCTAAGGCTTTCAGAGGATCTTTTCTTGTCTTTAATCAATGTTGAAGTGGAAAAAATTTAAACATTAAGTACCAGTTCTGCAGGAATTTAGCCATCAGTTCAGCTTATATTATGTGCAATCAGAATGAAAAACAGAGCTTTTCATCAGCATCATGAGATTTAAGGCCTAGACCTCTTGTTCTCATTTTCTGTTTTGTAATGGTGGTTGATATGCTATGAAACTGAATATGCTCCTTTTTAAAATGCAGAAAGGATAGCGTCCAAATCTTCTCATTGGTCTTTCCATCTCTCTTTCTGTTGCTTTGTTTGTTTGTTTGTTTTATTTTTGTTTTTAATTGTTGGTTTTCATTTCCTGGGACTATACAACAGAAGCTGTGTTTTTCAGGCTAAACATAAACAAGTTCTGACCTGGACAATGACAAACAACATGACTCCTCATCTGTTTTGCTTTCATTCAATTTTTACTATTTTCCTTTAAGTCAGAACTTTGTTAAATGTTTTCCTTCTGCTTAAACCCTAATAAAGACTGATCTGTTAGCTACACTCTATTCCTTTTAGTGCAGTCTTAGTTTTAACAAAAATGCAAAGCATTTTTTTAACCTTCTGTTTATCTTTTCCTGATGCTATTATTTCTACTGTGTTAAAGATTAAAGCTATGCTGTAGGCTGACATTTGATGTTTTTGCACTAGAGAAACACATGTATTATGTCACAATATACTTATCTGAAAAAAAAAAAAGGAAACTCATGGGCATACTGGGGCATAAATTTATCATACAAGAGAATCCTGAGACATTATAGAGTAATTATTTTTTCTGATGAGAGTATCTATTTTGAATACTATCTATTATCCTCTAGGTCTGACAGTACCCATACTTTTACATTACAACAATTTTTTATAGTGAAATTCTGAATAGACTTTTCAAAGATCAATATTTTCTTTTAAAGCATGCTTTATTCTCTCCTGCTACAGAAATTTGATAATCCCTGAAGAACCAAGAAAAACTTGTTTCTGTGCACTGTTTCTTCTGTGTTATGAAAGAAGAAAATCAATCATAGCCATCCATTATGAGTGTGAAATAATAAATATCATGCAAATCAATTACAGTTGCATATGAAAATCATATCTTTGGTAAAACTATAAGGAGCTATTAATATCCTGTTATCTTATTCTCATGTTGAATATATGTGATATCATATTAGTAGCATTCTGATATATTCTGAATTGTGATTTCCAGTGTTCATGTAAGTAAGAACAGAATGCTTAATATAGTAGAGATAATTTCTGTTAACATTTCTAACACCTTACAATGTAGGCATTCTTTCTGTCACAAACCTAATTTTGCAGACCTACAGTAATTTATAAAACTCAAACAAATATTTCTACAATCACTATATCTAAATTCATCATTTTAACAGCTTGGCAAGCGTTAAGGGAAAATGAAACCAATTCTAGTAGGAAAAAAAAAGCTTAAATTATTGATTTGAATGCTCAGAACAATTGACAAAGGAAAGGTAGACACAAGAAACCTAAAATTTAAAGTGCACTTAACATTGATCTCTGTTGGAATATCAGTTTTTAGAGCTCTCTATAAACGATGAATGGAAAGAAAGATCTTCACTTCCAAGATATGAAATTTTAGGGAGCAGCACTATCTTGGTTCCCCTAAAGAAGTTACAATGGAGATTATCTTATGCCAATTAAAGTAAGATTAGGAAACGCATAAAATTTAGAAATAACATTTGTTAATGTTTAAAAAAGGCATTCTCAATGGATCTTGCCTCACTTTTATCATTGTGAAATCGTGTCTATGACATTATCACTATAATAAAAACAATTTTCAAGATAATTTTTGATATTTTCCTTTTCCTCTTCACTAATTAAATAATTAAGGTAAAGTAATATATTGCAAACATGATTTACTCTGAGTGAGAAAGCACATGAATTACTGATGTAATTTTGATTGAAGCTGGGTAATTTTTGAGACGCAAATATTTCTTGCTATGTTAATTTTCCACTGCTGGCTTGAGAAGACAGCTCAACTAAAATTTTCTCAAATTCTTCTCTTTACAAACATCTGCAATTCCAACTTATTACATTCCAGCCCTTAGAATTCTGTGATTCTGTGATGTTGTGTTCTCTTTATGAACTGCACAACAAGGAAACACAATTCATAACATATGAATGACTCCCCACAGTGAGTACACGGAATCATAGAATTGTATAACCATAGAGTGGTTTGGGTTAGAAGGGACCTTTATGACCACCTAGTTCCAAATGCACTGTGATAGGCAGGGACAACTCCTACTAGACCAGGTTGCTCAAAGCTCCATCCAACCTGGCCGTGAACACCTCCATGTTGATGGCCTACGCAGATTTTTGCTGAGAATTCATTAAGAGAAAAGTACTAGTTATCAAAGGAAGTTTTGTGTTCACAGAGTAGAATACAAAACTTACAAATAAATGAAAAATTTAAATGTCAATATCCTGTATTTCTTTGTTAGTAACTGTTATATAGGTGTTCTATTTCTCACTATATATAAAAAATCGGTGATTGTACAACTGTGTATCAAAGATCACAGAATCACAGAAGGGCGCGGGTTGGAAGGGACCTCAAGTATCATGAATCTCCATTTAATACTAGACCAGGTTGCCCAGGGCCTCATCCAATCTGGCCTCGAACACCTCCAGGGGTGGGGCATCCACAACCTCTATGGGCAGCCTGTTCCAGCACCTCACCAGTCTCATAGTAAAGAACTTCCCCCTGAAATCCAACCTAAATCTTCCCTCCCTCGACTTGAAACCCACTTGTCCTGCTGTTATCTACCCTTTCAAAGAGTTGACTCCCCTCCTGTTTATAGGCTTCCTTTAGGTACTGAAAGGCTGCAACTAGGTCACCCCACAGCCTTCTTTTCTCCAGGCTGAACAAGCCCATCTCCCTCATCCTGTCTCCTTAGGGAAGGTGCTCCAGCCCTCTGATCATCTTTGTGGCCCTCCTCTGGACTCTCTCCAACAGCTCCCTGTCTTTCTTGTACTGGGGGCTCCAGAACTGGACACAGTACTCCACATGGAGCCTCACAACAGCAAAGCACAAAGGGACAATCAACTCCCTGCCCCTGCTGCTCACCCCTCTTCTGATGGAGCCCAAGATACCATTTGCTTTCTGAGCTGCAAGAGCGCACAGCTGTGCTGGCTGTCTTGGATCGCACACTTATTCCTCATGGGATCAAGCATGTTGTCCAGGAGGAAAAAAGATGTTCATCAGAACTTTTCATTAAAAATCTGAGTTTATTTTTTCATTACTTTTATTTTAATTTTACCATGTTATGGTTCTAGACTTCATGCATCTCAGTATAAAGAGTATAGTAATTTTCTCTTTTTATGTATCTGTTTTTATTCTGGTGATGAAGGCTCTCCTGTGGTTTATCTCAGTTATTTAGCCACAACAGAAATATTGAAATATTAGAGGGTGCTGGAAATGGGACAATTTGGCTGCAAGAGTGAATGAACATACATTCAATCTATGTGACAATTACACTATCAGTTTCTTAATTTAAATCAGAATGGATTGCTCTGAATTACCATTTGAAAGAATTATAATAATGTTTTTAATGAAGTGGGAACAATTTTCTTTACTAATTAATTGTGTATGAAAATAAATCCTGGTGAGAGAAACACCAACAAAAACATAAACGATCGGTAACGGAAGACTTACAAAGTCATTGAAGCAGAATGAAATAAGATAGATCTGGGTTTCTTATGCTGAACTGTCAGTAATAGACCTGAATCAGTAGAAGTTATTAACATGTGTTAATATGATTTAAATGGAAGCTCTCTTTGAAATGGAAAGATGAAATAGCAAGAAAAAGATATCCCCATTAAGCAGAACTTTATTTTAACGACATGCTCAGATAGTGATCTCTAATCAGATGTTGCATGTTAATACCTTTTGCACCTATCAAAATATACAAAATCAGCATTATAAAAGAAAGCAAGACTGTAGTTAAAAAGAAAAGAGAAACATTTTTTTCTTTTTTTTTTTTTTGTATTTGTATTTCTGCTCTTTTTCTCAAAATGAAGTTGATTTTATTAAGTTTCAAAGACTGCCTTAAGGTATAGGTTTTGATCTCAGAACTATCTAGAATGCAATCATTTCAACCCCTTGCCTCAAAAACAAACAAACAAAAACAAAAATCATACTAATCGTACTTTGGCATTTAGCATGTTCTAGTGAGTCAGAATGCAAAGACCAAAAGTTGGCAGAAGAGTCTGCAGATGAATAAAATAGTTTAGACAGAATGGTGTTTTATGCTGAATTTTTTAGTGACAAAATTTTCTGAGTCTGAGATGCGTTGAAACAGATCTGTTACTGTTAAGGAATCCACACTGAACAACACCAAACAGAAAATAAATATTTTATTGAAAAATTGCTTGCTCTTTCTAATTCTCATAAGGAATTGTATTGTCCTCAGTGAATAGGAGTTAATCTTGTCTATCTGGGTCACATTTGGAGGGAAAATTGTATTTTATTCCAATGAAGTAATGCAATGCTTAAAAGTAAAATTACAAGACACTGGTTTGCTTTTGAGTTAAAAAAGTTTACTATCAACAGTTCTTTATTTAAAATCTAACAATTCTAGAACTGCTGATGACACTAATGCCACGTATTTCTGGTTTTCTGAAATGCAGTAGAAGAAAAGCTGTTTTATCATGAACTGGGACAATATGGGCTAGCTAGCCTTGTTCATATTCTTCTTAACACAGGTACTTGTTTGAAAAATCGAGGATGAGACTGTTATATAGGATCATGGAATATTCTCTCTCTTTGGAGATATTCAGTTCTCAGGCCCTAAGGAATTGGATCTAACTGTCCTAGCTCAGAGTACTGTTGGGACGGAAAAAAAAATGTAGGCAGCTAAATCCTTTAAGGAGGTGTTCAGGTGAGGTTTATCAGAGACAAATTTTAATACAGGACACTTTCTAAAAGCTGATTGTAATATATTGCAATTTTAATTGCCATATTTGTAAAATAAGTTACAAAAATTATTCATGTTGTGGAGTTTTAAATGACTTATAATGAACTTCTCTGTATATGAAAATATGGTGATTATACAAGCATGTAGTAAAGGAGTTAATTGAATTTTTTCATTAAAAATTACAATTTAGTAGCATCAGAATCCTTTTCAAATTCACAATCTTTGTTTGAATTGTATTTTTTGAGAAAATGTAGCAAGGCATAGAAAAAAAAAACAGAATTTTGCAAACTTCAAGTTTTGCAGATGAAGCGGTTCACTTTGCTAATTTGAGGTGAGACTTTACACTCCAAATATACCTTAATGTGATCTTCAAAAATCAGATGAACTCTTATACTAGATGAAAGGTTTCTTTGTATCTGAAATAACTTCTCATCTTTATTTTCTAAAAATTAAAAAAATGAAAAAAATAAAAAAAAGATTGATTTGAAATGTTCTTTATGTAACTGTAAACAGAATCAATTGCTCCAAGAGAAGAAACTCAAATATGCTTTAATCAAAATAGCATTAATCCGGGAGCAGGCTACAGCAATTTGTGAAGTGCCCTTTGATTTGCAGATTGAACAGTGAGAAGTGTATGCTCTAACAAGCTGATATTAAACATCTGAATTAAACCACAAGTAATCCAATCAAAAATAGAACCTGCAGGGGTTGCAACCTCATAGTCATCTTGCAAAACTACAAGAACTGAATAAAAAATCCAAGCCTTGACTAAACACCACCAGCTTTCTCAAAGACTCACAGATTTCCTAATGCTGTATGAAAATCAAGCTATTTTTTTCCTATTTATTAATATCTGAGCAATGAAAAATGCTCAGAGAAATATATATATCTAAGGGAAAGAACAAATGCGACTGGGAGAAATCCCTATTTCCATAAAGGAAAAAAACACACTGGATGTCTTTCAGTACTGGCTTCTCAGTATCATAAGGGGAGCTACAGGAAAGAAGGGGACAAACCAGCAGATCTGTGGTGACAGAACAGGGGGAAATGTTCTAAAAGACAGTAGAAGACTAAAAATATCAGGAAACAAGGACCTCGTTTTCCAGTCTTTCTGAATCACTCTGTTGGCTCCAGTGGAAAGTGTGAAGCCATCACTTTTGAATGGAAAAAAACCACCTTGGCTGTGTATGGTCAATTGATTGAACTCTGAGAAGGAGCTTTCTTGAATGTTAAGTGGGACATATCCTAAAGGACTTGCCACTGGTTCTGAGTGCAGTCCTAGCAAATATAGTTCTGAATCTTTTTACATTCATAATCAGTTTTGTAATGTCTAGTCAGTTTTAATTCAAAACTAATGACTAAAGTAGTTTTAATAAAAAATCCTGTCCTGCAGCAGTTTTACATCTTTACTTTTCATGTAAAGGTCTGCTTCATCAGCTCCAGTTTCAGCTCCTACTGTTCAAAATTCCATGGAACTAAAGAAAACACCACATAAATTTTTCTACATGAGACCTAACATTTAAGAGTGGATGGGACTGAAGCATTCAGAGAAGGCAGACTCCAATCTTTTGGATCAGGTTGCAAAGTTGAGATCTCTAATGGAGACTATTTTCTTCAGAATATTTAATTCTATAGGACATTGGTTTGAACATATCTTTCAACACCAAAATAGAAGCACACCACACAATGAAATGCAATTTTCTAAAATAACACAGTCTCTTAATAATTTAGGTGTTAGAAATGACACTTGTCTCCCTCTTGCAAAAGTCCGTGGAAACAAAACCCACTCCTCTGTTTATCCAATACAGCATAAAACTCTTTGAAGTAGATACTGTTTACTCCTCCTTCTAGTGTTTTCTAGTCCTTTTAACTCAGAATGGTACTTTCAGATGAACTCATTCACAGATTTTGCTGAGATACCAAACAACCTATCAGAGCACATTTAAAAAGTTCATAAAGAAGCAGCAATACATCTCTTAGAATACTAGTACAGTGTACTGATCGGAATTCCCTGTTCATCAGCTGAACACTTTCTTTGCAGAGAGCAGAATACCATGTTTAACTTCACAAACATGGTGTTTTACTGAATGGATAAGGATGTGTACTGTCTAATTTATTCTTTGTGAAATAATAATTAATATGAAAAGTGTATTTCTATTTGTAGAGACAAAATAATCCTACTCCAGGGGCAACTAAAGCAGAAAAGCTGTACATTATTTGCAAAATAGCCACTCTGATCTCTAATACTCAGAACTCCACTGCTATGCTAAAAGTTGGTATAATACTATCAACATCGTAAAATAAACTCTCCATAAATATGTCCTGAGCCTCTTGTACTCACACATCTATGATCACTAAAATCCACAGTCAGCTTGTTCTGCACTTAAAATCCTTAAGGCTCTTTGTGATTGCTGTAAAACAAGATCCTATTCCCTAAAGTTAATAGAGTTATACTGGTGTAAGTAAAAGGATTATCAGCATAATCATTAACTTTTCTAAGTTCATACCTATTTACAAATGAGCCAATAGGAATTTAATATTTACCTACCTGATTCTATTCTCAATTTCTCCACCAAAAATGTGTCAAGTAAATTATTTTGGTGATCTGTAAAGTCTGATCAGTATACTGAAAGCTAGAATTTGCACAGGAAAGGTTACTTCTTGTGTGTCTATATGCTGTCAGATTTTACTCCGTAAGAATCACGGAATTGTAGGGGTTGGAAGGGACCTCAAGAAATCATCAAGTCCAACCCTCTTACTAAAGTAGGTTCCCTACAATAGGTCACACAGGGAGGCATCCATCTGTCTCTTGAGTATCTCCATAAAAGAAGACCTGTTAACCTGGGGAATCAAATCTGGGGAACCTGCTCCAGTGCTCTGTCACCCTTGCTGCAAAGAAGTGCTTCTGCGTGTTTATATGGAACTTTCTGTGTTCAAATTTTAGGCTATTACTCCTTGTCCTATTGCTACACAACATGAAAAGAGCATCATTCATTTGTCTCCCATCTCCCTTTAGATAATTAAACATTAATCAAATTCCCTCTCAGTCTTTTCCCCGAGTTGAACAGACCCAGGTTACTCAGTCTTTCTTCATATGAGAGACGCTCCAGCCCCTTTATCATCTTTGTGGCTCCCAGCTGGACTCCTAGGAGTTCTCTGTCTTTTTTGAACTGGGAAGCCTAGAACTGGACACAGTAGTCTAAATGTGGCCTCACCAGAGCAGAGAGGGAGGATCACCTCCCTTCACCTGGTGGCCGTGCTCTTTTTAATGCACCCCAGGATCCCATTGGCCTTCTTGGCCACAACGGCACACTGCTGGTTCATGACCAAGCTTTGTGTGTACTGATTTTATCTAAACACTCTCTGACCAGATCCACCTCTACCGATGGAAAGTATTCCTCTACCCAGACTCTCTCACTTATCTCTAGGGTCTGGGATTCCTGAGGGCTAATCTTATCATTAAATACTGAAGAACAGAAGACATTCAGAATCTCTGCCTTCTCCATGCCCCCTTTTAATAAGTCACCCACCTCATTTAGAATCACAGAATCACTGAGGTTGAAAAAGACTTCTAAGAACATCCAGTCCAGCCATCCACCTATTATCAGTATTTCCCACTAAACCATGTCCCTCAGTACAACATCTAAATGTTTCTTGGAAACCTCCAGGGACCCAAATTTAATAGTGGACCCACATTTCCCTTTGTCTTTGGTTTCAGATTTTAAAAAGAGTAAATTTAGGTGGGATATAAGGAAAAAGTCTTTTACAGTAAGGTTGGTGAGGCACTGGAATCAGCTGCCCATTGATGTGGTGCAAGCTCTGTCCCTGAAGACATTTGAGGCAAGGCTAGATCATGCACCAGGCAACCTAATCTACCTGTGCATGTTCATGTTAATTATGCAGGTGATGTAGACTATACAAACTTTAAAAGTCTCTTTCAACTATAAGGATACTATGTTCCTAGTGCTGTTAATTTAATCCTTCCCTTCCCTTCCCTACCCTTTTTTTCTTTTCTTTTTTCATTTCTCTGCCTGATGAGCAGAGCACAGAGGGTTGTGATTGGTGATGCAGAGTCTAGTTGGAGGCCTGTACTTAATAGTGTTCCTCAGGGGTTGGTGCTGGGTCCCTGTTCAGCATCTTCATCAATGACCTTGATGAGGGGATAGAGTCCACCCTCAGCAAGTTTACTGATGATATGAAGCTGGGAGGAATGGCTGACAAACTGGAGTTCTGTGCTGCCATTCAGGGAGCACTGGCACAGGCTGCCCAGAGAGGTAGTGGAATCTCCTTCTCTGGAGAATTTCAAGACCCGTCTGGACTCCTATTTGTGCAGCCTGTGCTAGGGAGCCTGGTTTGGTAGAGTGTAATGAAGTAAAGCTGGTCAGTGACATCTGCCTTTCAGATTAGAGATTTGAACACAACTTTGAAAACTAGGTAATGATGAATTAAGAACAAATCTATTTCCTTAACTTTGACCTTGCTGGAGATAGGAACTGCAAGAAGGAATGCTTATATCAGTATGCAGTTTGGCTACATTTCCAGTGCAAAGTTTAACTTTATAGAGCTGACCTTATGGTCTGAGATTTGCTGGAAAAACTAAAAATCCAATTGTTCTGATGTTTAGAGTTCCACCATAAGGCCTGTGCTTCAGTCCACTCACCAGCTTCTTGGTCCTTCTCTGGACTTGATCCAGGGCTTCAAACCCTGGTAGTGAGAGGCCCAAAACTGAACACAGTATTCAAGATGTAATCAACTCTGAAAGGACAAAAAAAATGGTCCTAAATAATCAGATATGTTATTTTTTGATGGAGAAGTCCTGCAAGGCATGCAGTGAAGCTGGATTTCAGTTCTCCATATTGTCAAGTAGTACTGAAGCATATTCAATCTCAAAGGTGGGTAGTGGGAACATAGCTTCATGCCACCTGTACTGTGTAACAGGAAGACTCTGGCAACTCCTCACTGGCATAGCACATACATCTAGTCTGATTTACTCCTTCATGCTGCCAAGTATTGGTGCAAATTATCAGTACAGGCACATAAGAGAAGTTTGTGTATGTGCATAACAGCAGCTCACAATCCTAGAAATGCCCTAATAAAGAAGGTTTTTAGGAAAGTGTGCTCATCTCTTTTTTTTCACCTCTAGAGCCAGATGCTGCTTGATTATAATTCTTGAACTCTGGTAAGTTCGATGCCATAAGCACTTCCCCGGGGAGTCTGTTCCAGTGCCCAACCACACTCTGATGAAGAACCATTTCATAACATACACCTGACCCTCCCCTAACCCAGCTCTGTGATGTTCTCTGAGGTCCCGCTGCTTTCACCAAAGAGCTCAGTGCTATACCTCCACTCCTTCCCCTGGGGGAAGCTGTAGACCAAAGACCTCCCCTCAGCCTCCTCTGCTCTGGGATGAGCAAGCTGAGGGACATCACCTGCTCTTCATATGCCCTCTTCTCTACACCTTTCACCATCTTTGTAGCCCTCTATGGACTGTCTTTTTGTTCTATGGTGGCTAAAACTGGTCATCTGTCACTGGCTTTAAATCAGCTGATTATACAGAAACTATTTCAACAGAGATATTAAAAAGCAAAAAAAGCAAGCAAAATACAAATAAAATAGCTTACCAGAAAGTAGTACGAGTATGTATATATTTATTATAACAATATAGCAATTGTATATAATAATATAATATAATCAGTAGAATATTAGAATTCAAAAGAATAATTCAACATATTGAATACATTTTTTTTTCTTCTCACAACTACTAGGCAAATAAGGAGTTATAAAAAATAATATAGCATAGATATAAAAAAAATGGCATTCAATAAGCAAAAACAAAATTTCAGCAAATATTTGGCCTTTTAGTTAAAGCATCTGGGCATTTCATTTTGATCCTCTGCAGGTTCAGCAATTTCCTGAATGGTTTTGGTTTCACCAAAATGACAACATAGAATTAAACTAGAACTTTTTTTAGCTCTCCCTGAACTAATCTTCATACAATAGACATTTTTAACAGATGGACCAAAACCTATCTAAGAACAGGCCAACAAGCCGTTGACATCAAGTTTAAGGCAACTACTGAAGCAGTGCTGGAAATGAGTTGACATTTTCTGTACTGAAATGAGATTCTGGAGGAGAAGCAGACTGTTTATGGGACTTTCTGTGTGACAAGAATAGCTTGAATTCAGAATGATAACAGGCAACAGACAGATATACATGTGTGCTTATGTGCAAACATTAGAACCCTCATGAGAACCTTGTATTTGCAACCTGCACCAAGCGTAGTCTGATTGTGAATTTTAACAAGACGCAAACTACAAAATTTTGCGCAGCCTGAATTCAATGATTCCTGCAGAGGCATGAGGCAGAACAAATGAAGAGGCTGCTCACACACTATGGCACAGCAGACAGGTTATTTACATTAGCAAAAATGGAGATAGAAGACTCTGGAGTTCTAGCACATTTGTAAGCCTCTAAGCACCAATCCCATAGGTCTGCTGCCTGGCTTCAGAGGGCTGACTGCACAGGTTCTATGAAACCAACAGAAGCTTCACTGGGAATTTAGAGTCTGTAACATTACATTTCAGGGTTGATACAGGGACAGGTCTGCTCTCTGATCAGTGTCTACCAAGCTAGCAGGGTCTTCTCCAGGCATTATTCTTGTCTTTGACTAGTGTTCTTCAGAGCAGCAGGAAAGTGGGTTCACCAGCTGGCTTAAGTCTCTTACGCTGTATGAGACTTCTGCGGAGATCTAGTGTTCCCATAACCATGACATATCTGCAGTGCCACTTACTCTGCTTCTGTAAAACATTGGCACTCTGCCACTTTGGTGCAACAAAGGTACTGAAAAGTGACAGAAAATTGAAAACAGGTAGATGGTCACCTTCAAGTATTAGCACTTTGGAAGACTTTTTAGACAAAGATGATTAAAGTTTTGAATGTTGACTGAATATTAACATCTAAATAAAGGGTAGAGACTCAGACACAGACTTCATGGCCAAAAAAGGCAGTGTGATCCTCTAGCAGGAGTGCTGGTCCCAAAATTACCCCGAGGTGTTGCATCGCTTTCTCAGCAGAGGAACAGATGAAGATACACGGCTGGCAGGGTGGAGAGAATGGCAACAAGAAGAGAGAAATTAGGATGAGAAAGAACACTAATCCAGCAAGAAAGAAGGATGTAATAGCTCTGTATTCCACTATATCTGCAAAACTGTTCATGAGTCTCTTCTGATGCCCTGGCCACAAGGAGTCAGTGCCACCTGTAACAGACAGAAGTGACAAATCTAAGCTGCTGTCTTTTAGGTGAGCATGAGCAGGGCAGTGAAGTGCAGCTTAGAAGTGTGGAAAGAGAAGCAGAATATAGGAAAAGAAGCAGGGTACAGAGAAGAAAAAACAGTCCAAGTTACCTGTTCATTACATGCTGTTTCAGTGTTCATCGTTGTGCCTTAACGCCCAATACTTGAACTTCCACAGATAGTTGCTATAGGGCAACAAGTTACCTGCTCATTTGTTGCATATAAAAGAAATTGAAATTAGCCTCACTGCTCAAAATCAAAAGAACCTGGCACCCTGACTACCCACACAGTTTCTGATATAAAGTCCATGGTAATCTGACTACGGGAATGCCAGAATATTTCTGCATTAAATGCCAGAGGTATTTCATACTTCATCTGTTTATGATTTATATGATATGTACAACATATAATCATTTCAGTTTTATGCTAAAAGCTAGCACAATAGCCAGGCTAAACTTATTTTAGCTTAGTATATCTACAGCTTACACGAGGGAAGTGTTTGATTCTCCAAAACTTCTTTGGAACAAACATACTTTATTTGAAAGGGAAGATGGAGCTGAGTAAGTGATTTTCAAAATGGAAAGAGAAAGCTGTGTACATATAAGTGTATATACAGATTTAAAAATGCATTATTTGTAGACATTTGCTTAATTACTCAGCATTTGTATTATCTGAAAATGTGTGACCTTTTTGTTGTTTGCTCTGTAGTTCATCAGCTGAGTTATATGAACTCATTATTTTTAAGTGAACACTGAGAAGAGTAATGCTTGTAGTTAAAATATAAAACATTAATGATCAGTGAACATTTATACAAATGCCTAGTAATCAGTCTCTTTCCATCACACAGCAAATAAATGACTGGGTAATTACAATAAGCATTGCCCTGCTTTATACAGAAGTGTCACTTGTTATAGATACTCAATTTGTATTTTTTTGTCTCTTCAGCATCAGAGCAGCTATTACCATAGAATCATAGAAAATTCCGAGTTGGAAGGGACCTGTAAGGATCGTTGAATCTAATGGTTAGTACATCAGCTGTTAGGCAAGACATTTACAGGGAGGAAAAAAAATGAAAAGTAAAATTCAGTTTAGGGCCTAAATATATTTGTGGAGATCTAATGAAAAATTTAATGGTATTTCACTTGACTCTGAATACAATTATGCAGAAGTTAAAAGTTCTATAGAATAGGATAAGAACAAGATCTTCAGAACTTTCATAGTTCAAAGTTTGTCTATACAGATGTGCATATACTTGCACATACGCAAACACGCAGTCACCCTCATTTATTCCATATGCTTAGGAGGAAAGCCTCCTCTCCTGCTAGTCTGCTGGGTTTCCTACCCATCCCACTATGAACTTTTCCAGAGCAGGTACTAAACAAAAATCTTTACCAGGAATGAACAGATTTTTTTATTATTATTTCATCTTATAAGATTAAAAAAAAAAAATAAACCAGTTTCATTTAAACCAAGTCTTATGTAAAACAGGAAGCTTGGTATCATCCAACTACTGACTTGCACTTATTTTTCTGAGGTAAGCAATGCATATGTGTTATGTCCAGTAAAATTTGTCAAGTTAAGTCTGGTAGGTTATGTTGTGTTACATTATGTTATGTTAAATTTGACAGCTTGAAAATTTTCAGTGGGGTTGGAAGGGACCTCTAGAGATCATCTAGTCCAATCCCCAGGTGCTCTTCTGCTGTAGCTGGTTTTCTTCTGCATTGTTCAAGCTGCATATGCAACAACAGAAAAGCCAACGCTTTTATAATTTATCCATAACCAGCAAAAAAAGCTTGAACTTCCTCATTGGTCAGTCATCCTTAATGCAGATGTTATCCTAACAGACATGTAATAATACATTTAATACATTGGCTACAAAGAATAGAGATCAATGCTTTTCAGTTTTTCATTGCTGTATAAATAGAGAAGGCACTGCTAGCCTCTCATACAGACATAAACTTCTGGTTGGTTGCAATCATTAGGGCAACACAAAATGTCCAGGTAAATAAGATATCGTCAGCCTACGCACAATGTAAGTACTCTAGGTACTACCTTTCCTCAGTGAAAGAGTTCCAGATAGTCTGTTATCCTTTAAAACAGACAAACAAACAAAAATACTTATGCTGAAATACATTTATCTGCTGTAGGAAATTTTATTATTATTGCCACCACAAAGCATTCTCTTTAGAGAATCTGGGAAGTCATTTTTGTTGAGGTACCTGTGTATGGCTAAGGAGATGTCACTGACAGTACAAGCTGTAGATGGAGTTCAGTACCTGCCCTGGCTGAGCAGTGAAATGGGAAGAGAAGCAAGCTGGCTTGCCTCACATCTGTTGCTTAGGGCAGGAAGGGTAGCATATAAGTGGGGAAGATGAACTGAGAGAAGGAATGGAAGGAGAAACAAGAAATATGGGAAGAATGCAAGAAGGACAAGATTAGTGAAGGAATGGAACCATTTATAAATAGAAAAAAGAGACTCACTAAATGATGCGAATTTAGTGGTGGGAGCAGCAAAGTAAACCAGACAAGAATATGATCATTACAGAATGTTTTTTGAAGAAGGAATGGGATATGAGTGTAAAAGATTTAGCAAAGCAAGTGGAACAAAATGATAAAGCAGAAGAAAATGACATCAGGATGTGGGGAACATTCTTGGACATCAGAGAGTCCCTCCAGAGAAATGTGTGAAGAAAGTTGCTCATTTCTTCAGTGGCAGAGAATAACTTACCACTGACTTCAGTTATGGTAGAAGCTTAGTTTGTAGAGATCTACAGCTAAGATATACATCTCTCCTGTCAAACAGATGGCTTTCAATGCAATCATAAAATTTTCATGAAAATTTTCACATTTTTTTTAGTTTTCAAAAAAGACACAGGATATGACACGAAAAACATAGCTAAAGAGAATACAACATTGTGGAGTTAAATGCTGAGAAGATGGAAAATGGCAGAATAGAGATTTGTGCTGAAACTTTCATTTGCCCCCAGTATGTAAACATACTATTTCACCACCCTCATGCACTTGATAACATAAATCTCACAGATTGATCCCACCAGCACTCAATATGGAACAGTTTGTCAGGCAGCTAGTTTTCTTTCTCCAGTTAAAGGCAATTCTAGTTTCATATTACTTGTTGAGGAGTTTGGAAAGCCTAGAACTGGAAAGAACTGTTGTTAAAGCAGAGGCATATGGAAAACATAAATCTATCTAAATGAAGGTAAGTAAAGAATTACCTTGTATCCTGTCTGGAATGTCAGTGGTTCTACCTTCTACTATAGAGAGTAAATGAATATTGAGGAGTTTATCTTGTCTATATGAATTTATATTCCAGATTAAATGCATTACCAAGCTTTAATAACTGTGAAATCTTACTAGAAATTTTCTAGGTCTTAATCTTCAAATTAAGGGTAAGTGCATTTTTTTGTTTGTTTCTTTTTCATTTCAACACAGATTTGTAGCTTGCCCATACATATTCATTTAAAACCCAGTTTCACAGAGGTTTAGTGGAAAGTGTTCACACAAGCTTGCTACAGGTTTCAGAGGTATTAACCATTTCACGATGTTTGTAAACAAATGACTCAGACAGGGTTTGCTTCCAAGAAATAAAACAAAACTGAAGTAAAGTATTTGTGGTGTGAACATTAGGGAACTAACAGGACTTTACAGCATTGGGCTCCTCTGGAACCCCAAGTGAACTGGAACTGCTCTCAGTTACTTGAAAACATGGTATGTGTGCTGCTGTTAAATTGTACATTTTTTTTCCCAATAGGAGTTGAGGTACAAATAACCTGGAGTAAAGGTTCACAAAGGGAAAAGCAGTCAGCTGCAAATCAAGTGTTACAAGCTGCCAGGTTTAGAAGAACAAGAATGTTGACAAAAAATAAAACAAAATAAAAAAAACATCAGACAAATCTACAGTGTGTACGAATTACAAGAATCTAAGTTTTAAGAAAATATGTTTCTGAGAATAAGACTTGCTAATGTGATGAATAAACTGCCACTCCTCATCCTTCCTCTAGGCTTTCTGACTTCATTAAACAGAATCCATCCTGTTACCTGCAGGAGTACAAAGTAGTTGGGGTGAAGCAGACATTTCTGCTTGTTCAATTCTTCTCTTTCCTATTCCCCTTTTAAAGTAGGCTGAAAAATTGGTCTAGAGATTATTCTAGTACTTGCCATGTCTCTGATAGCAACAATAAACTTTTAAACAAATGATATTACTTAAAACATGTACAAGTTAGAGTATGAATTTCCAACTATGGAAATAATTAAGAGCTAGAAATTAACCTTTGTGGTATTCATGTTGTTTCTTAATGCTTTGGTCAAGTTTTTACCATAGCAAAGGTGCAAACATGGGGAGAAGGACTATGTTCTGGTGGACAAAAAGCTGGACAGGAGCCAGTAGTGTACACTTTCAGTCCAGAAGGCTAACTGCATCCTGGGCTGCATCAGCAGAGGAGCAACCAGCGAGGAGAGGGAGGGGATTGTCCCCTTCTTCTCAGAATGTGTGAGGCTGAACCCTCAGTTCTTAGTCCAAGCTTGGATCCCCCACTACAGGACAGGTGTGGTTCTGTTGGAGCAGGTCCAGGGAAGGGGCACAATGATCAGAGGGCTGGAGACCTCTGCTATGAAGACTGGCTAAGGGAGTTGTGCCTGTGCAGTCTGCAGAAGAAAATGATCTGGGGAGACCTCATTGTGGCCTTTCAGTACTTGAAGGGAGCTTATAAGCAAGAGGACAGACTTTTTATGTGGTCTGATAGTGATATGACAAAGGCAAATGGCTTTAAACAGAGAGAGGAAATTTAGCTAAAATGTTAGGAAGAAATTTTTACACAGTGGATGATAAAACACTGGCACAGGTTGCCCAGAGAAGTTGTGGATACCTCAGCCCTGGAAGTGTTCAGGGCCAAATTTTGGTGGGTGGCAGCCCTGCTCATGGCAAGAGCTCTGGAAACTATATGATCTTTAAGGTTCCTTCCAACTCAAGCCATTCTATGATTCTGTAATTCTATGATTTTCTTTCATCGTAGTGGGAAAAAAATCTAAAGAACGTTGTGGTTTAACCCTGCAGGTGGCTCAGCATCACACAGTTGTTCTCTTGCTCCCTCCCTTTCCAGAAAAAGAGAGAAATTAACTCCCACCCCTTCAAAACTCTGTCAGCTTGATGTCATATAGTGTGGAATATCCCTTTGGCCACTTTAAATCAGCTGTTCTAATTCTTTTCCCTCCTGGCTCCTTGAATCCTTCATTGTGAATGGCCTTGGCCCTATGCAACACAGATTAGTATGCAACTGCAAACACTAGTATGATGTCAACATAGTTTTCCTCCTAGAACCAAAACAGAGCATCGTGCCAGACACTCTGAAGAAAACAACTCCATCCTAGCTTAAATTAAGACAGATGCTTTTGAAAACGTAAAGGAAAAAGACATTTTTAATGGTGCTTGATACAGGAAAAAAGCCTAAACAGATACTAGTATCTAGGCTGGCAATTTTAACGATATTTATTTTTATCAAATTTGTATGAAGGTTTGATTTCTAATGAACTATTTAGTCATATTACAGAAATCAATTTATATGTTTATTATGGTTTCTTATTTCAACTATGGGATAATTATATACACATGTACAAAATGAATATCTGCCAACATGGGAGGCAGTCATATCTCAGAGTAAATAAAGCCAGTGTTTAAATATACATGCAGATTCCTCTCAGTTTCTTAGCAGAGGGTAACAGAGACGCTTTTTACTTAACCTGATTATAGAAATCTTATGAAACCATATGTACAATATCAACTGCATTAGACTTCTTGCTAAGTATGTCAAAACTAGATAAAATTAGTGTTGAAAATATGTAGATTCCTTCCAGCAGCACTCTATATCAAAAAATACAATACATCTGTATCCCCACGTTATACTCATCATTAAATCATAAAAGCCTAAAGCAGTGTTCTCTTATTAATTAAATCTACCTAACCAGTCCAGAGCTTAACAGTGAATTCTGTATTTCTGAAGTCCTGATGTAGAACTGTGTGATTAACGTCGGGATCCACGGAATGCTTCTAAGATCTCTTTTCATGGTATCACTTGAAAAGTAGAACCTGTGGCTTTGCCAAAAACTGAAATGCATCAAAACCAGATTCTCCTTTCTTCCAGGGAAAAGGCAGAACCTGTTGAAGAAGAGTGACCAAATGGTTTTGATTTTACAGTGCTATAATGGTTTTGTTTAATATCTAAAACATTACATCATGAGATTGCTGTAATTTTCAACTGCAAAAAGCTTCTATATCATTTCGAAAAAGTAATTCTGTACTGTTATCAACAGAGACAGCCTTCTGGATTTAAAAAGCATTGTGATTATCTTTAACAGTCTAATTTGACTTATTCTGGATCCATGAAAGTTAAACATCTGTCAGGTTTCCATTGCGAGTAACTTGTATTTGGAAACAAACTTCTAAAACATTTGATGGTCAGCATAAATATACGCCAAAAGCTACTCATGAAATAAAGAAGGAAGATCCAATATAGAAATATTTTCAAAGGGGGTTTTATTTGCAGATTTGACCTAAGAGAGGTTACAAATCAGAATATTGAACTATATTGTTAATTCAGTGACACAGGTTGGGTTGTGTCAAACAGGAATTTGTCGAGGAAGTTTGAGGAAGAATTACAATAAATATAATGAAGGTAAGATTCTGTACATGAGCAGGAAGAAAAACAGTGCTCCAGGAATTGCTACTTTTTTTTAGCCCTGATGAGGACTGCGTAATGTGCTAATAAAATTTCACATCCATTTACGTATATTGTAATACTTAATGAAAAGTAATTCACTTGACTGAAAATACAGAGGATATAAAAAGAAGACTTTTAGGTAGGAGGGTTCAGAGTGTTTGGTACTATCAGTAGATATTAAATAAAAGACAAAACAGAACAAACCAACTCTATGATTTTCTGTAGATTAATGACCCACTACGGACAGAAAAAAGGTGCTACATTTCCAGTTCACTCCAACTTATCAAGTGTTTTGACAGTTACTGAGTCCAGCTCACTTTTTAATGATAATTTGAAAGATATAAATCTTAAAGAAAAACAAGGTATCCAGTTTGTTCAGTACACATGTTTTTCAACTTCCAATCTCCATAGCCATCTGCTAATCTACCTTTGTATCCTTATTGGATAATGATAGCTTTTTAGTTATATAATGACAAATACTGTTGTGACCAGAGGCAAAGCAATTAATTTTGTATTTTGCAATAGAAATACTTCATATTTTGTGTGACTGACATTATACTACTTAAAATTATGTGAATTGCAGGGCAATGTAAGCTAGTAATGTTACTTAGTATTTAGTTTCCATACAATTCAAAACAAACCGTAAAGTTATTAAAGAAAAATTATTCTATGTTCTTCTAGGATGGTGTTGCTTCAGCTTAACAGTTTTATTGTGGTAGATCTCTGATAGCACCGATGAAAACATTTTTGTCAGGATCTATATTGTGAATATTTGGGACTGTCTAAGCCACATGTTACCAGTGAAAGCGGCTTTTAGCCTGCAGGCAAATTAGAACTCAGTGTGCAGATTTACCCACTGCTTCCTGGGGAGAGGCATCTAATACAGTTTTTTCCTTCAGAAAAGAAAATGTAACCTGTGTCTGTAGGGAGATGGAATTCTAGCTAGGTGCTAGCCTTTCTTTAAAGGCAACTCACCAGCAAAATGCATAAATTTAATCTAACATTAGTAATCTAGCACTGTGTCACTGTAGTTTCACTTTACTATGGAAAGGCTGTTTCTTAATAATCTTGGCTGCAATGTACTGTGCTTTGAGGATATTCAATATTTATTCATATTGAAAGTTATGTTTGTTTGGTTTTTTTTGTCCTTTCCATGTTCAAAAAAATACAAAACAGCAGCTGCTCTGGATCAGCAGGAGACATGAGTTTTCCCTAAGTCCATTTTTCTGAATGGGACCAGCTGAAATAACTTTGTCAGTGCTATTGAAGGTTCTTCTAAATAGTTCCCCATTTTGGTGCTGCAATTCTCATACACCCAAGGCAAATAAAAATGCAAGTGGTTTTGGTCCCCACTTCACAAGTTGTTAAGGGATTAATCAAATAATGAAGATGTGTCTGTGGCATTTTAAGTTCTATACTGTCTTGAGGATAATTGAGAATGAATGTATAACTTTAGCTGAGCTTCCAGATGGGATAAAAGTTCCAGCAATAAGCAGATTCCTGGAGATTACTTTGCTGATATCTCTCTGAGATTTTTCTGTTGACTTTCTCTTTGAATACCACATTTGTTGTTCCATTTTGGAGAGCGATAGAAGGGTGGTTTTGAGACCTGACCTAGATCATGCTTCAGTGCAAGCAGAATCAAGGAATATGCAGTGGCGTATTGAGATTGTGTTTTAAAGCCACAGAGACCAGATATGGGAAACATGATGTGAAACTATACAATCCCCAAATGAGGGAGATTGTTAACAGTGCTCCAGGAAACCAGAAGACTCCTCTCAATCCTAGGTATTCATTTAGCTTTACAAAAGGAAACAATGTACTTGAGGCAAGCATTTGTACACAGGAACAACCTTCTTCACTTCAGTTATATTGAAGTGCTACTGCAGAGCATTTCTGTATCAAAAAAAAAAAAAAAAAAAAAAAATACACTGCAAAATTTATGTATGTAATAATGCATCTCCTGTTTGAATACCAATCAGAAACGTAACGTTTATTGCAGATACTGTCTGTACAGCCACTTTACATTGTAACATGTAATGAATCAGTATAAATGCCCCCATTTTGCCTTATTGTGATTGCTGTAACCACAAGTTATTGCAGTCCAGTAATCCTAATATGAACCACTGCATATTGTAGTCAGCACCACAGTGGTTTATGCAGAGTCACTGTGTAAAAAGAAAGCCATGTCACAAGTTGATTTTTCATCTTTTATATGTGATCTCCATTATGATTCAATAAAAATAAAAAATGATAAGAAGGATGACTTCACTTTTCTAGGAGGCATGACACAAATGGAGTGCGTGGCTTAGTAGCTCACTGTTATACTCTCCTCTAAACAGCATTCTACACATTCACAGCCAACAACAAAAAGTTTTAAATACTTCTAGCAAGTTGACTTCATTTTATTCATGATTTCAATAAAGCATTTGTCAAAGAAGACATAACTATGTATAATCTAGTCCAATTCAATTACTATTTTAATGACCTGTAGTTACAACTTCAGAAAAAGGCACATATATACAGTACTCTGAATGTGAAACATTTTGCACTTGGAATGCTAAATTTTATCAAGACCTGTTGGTCTGTGTGTCAGAGTCAGTTTTAAAATAACCTTTGCAATATAATGAATCAAGTTTGTTACTATAAGCATGGGGAAGATGATAGGTGAGACAATAGGCCTTTACAAATGATTATATTTTATTCAAAATTTCTATTTAGTATACGACCAAATGTCCTTCAAGTTTGTTTTTGTTCAAAGGCTATATGAGAAAACTCAACAATATTAGACAGAGGAAAAGAAATGACTCCTTTTAGGTAAATATATGGTAGCTATATATGAATATTAAAGATATTTAATGAATATATATATATGTGAATATAAAGATACTGCAATCTTTCTGAATATTTTTTCTCTTGCTTTACAATATAATACAATTCTTCTTTTATTCTATTCAATTTATAGCACTTGGAGAATTGCAATAAGAGAAAAACATTTCTCATAGAAGTTACACCTAAGCCCTCAATTTTCAATTCTTTTGAGATGTTAAATCTGAATCAATATTTCACATAAATTTCAGGTAACAGTGAGCACTTTCAAACTCATTTTAAATAATCTCTTAAAGCAAAGTGCAGCGACATGTAGCTGCATTCACTGGAATTGAATGTCTAGAAAAAATCTGCTTCATTTTTTAACTGTGCAGCCTTTTAACACAGACTTTTTTTGTGTGTGTGTTTCAGAAGAAATTATCATGACTGCACGAGATACTCCTCCAGAGTGATATTTAAATTGCATGTACAACTGGTATACAGTGTGTAGGTGATAGCATAGAAGCAGATGAAGGCCAGTGTTATGCCATTTTCAATAAGGGAAAGGATTTTCTAAGGAAAACTGTCAGGCTTTTAAGTCTAACACTTGCGCCAGAGAACATTTTAGCACCTTTCGCAAAAAGATGAACTGCTTAGTTATTTAAGCACACAGAGAGGAAGGGCAATGACCAAGAGGAGTTTGAGGGCTGTACATCAGATTGGTCACATTATTTGACTGGATGAAACTGTATTGCAGGCAGCTCAGTAGGTACTGTTAAAGCAATTTAGAGGTTACTGTTTCTGGGGAACAGCTTATCCAGTGATGAGAATGCTTGACCTCTGAAATCCTCTGCATATGTCTCTCAGGGACTGCCAATAGTGAGGGTTGTCTGCTTTCTAAAGCAGACTCTAAATGGACACCACAAAACTTTCTCTAATGCTGCTCACATTGCCCCAGTTCAGGCATATGAAAAATATCAGACCATCACCATGTCAGAACATGGAAGTAGAATGGCAAAAGAGCTTTCTCAAATACAAGTGACTGCATGAGTGACTGAGATGTGGACTGAACCAGATGAAACTTCCTGAATCCTTCCACATTATTCGTCTTTCCAAACCTCATGTCCTTGCAGTAACTTTATTTCCTTCTGGTAATCCTTTAGTGGAAATGAATAGTCCGAGCAAGAGCAGACCCTCTGTTTTTCTGCACCTCCAAGACCAGTCCTTCTTTCTGTACTTGGTTTGTTGGTGAAGAATATTATTCCCTCTATGGAGTGAATATGGAACGGTTATTTTTTCCTAAGAGGGTAAAACACGACAACAGGGAGAAGAATCAATATGTTCACCTACAATATGCAATGATATTGTTCCTGCCCTGCTTATATTAGGTACAAACCCACAAAGAGTTTCACTAAAGCATTCACTGAAGTTCTTGCAGAAGCAAGCCTTTTGGTTTGTGTGAGACACAGTCTGAAAGAGAGTGGTACGCATTTCCATTTCAGGTTGTCTTCTGTAGATGCGAAAAATGAAGAGAGTTTAAAAAGAAGGATCTTCAGGATGACAGAAGAATGTTTTTCACACGAAACCTTCACTATTTATTTCAGCCTTTCCATTTATAGCCTTCCCTGGTCTCACTTATAACGTTCCCAAAGGCATTTTAGTGTCAGCGTAGGATGAAGAGCTCCGACTATGTAAACGGCCCCTAGAGAGAATAGTAGTTACTGTGGAAGTCCTTGAGTCTGGCCAGTGAAAGGTTCGATCTCATGTTTAATTTCCTATTTGCAATAGCTGGCATTTCACCAGAGTTGCAGTTGTTTGGAAGAAGTGCATTTAGAGAAAAAATTATTTGGTCGTATGGTCGTATTTCATAGTACTTTCTTTTGAAATGATGAAGGTGATGATGGCATATTAAGTAGCAACTTTCCTATCATATTTAAATCTCTCTTTTTTTTTTTTTCTTTAGTGTCCTTACTACCTTGTTTTTCTCTAGTAATTAGTACGAATAAAATCTGCTCCTGAGCAAAAATGGTATTGAAGAGAAATTGAACAATTATTAAATATTCACAGTGGTTACATTTCAAGGTTGAAGACAACAACTTTCTTTCAAAAAGATCAAGTTTACTTGATGTCTCACTGTAACAGGTGAAACTTTCTGATGATGTATGTTAACTTCAAAAGAAAGTGTTTTTTGCACTTGGAAATGTAAGCTAGTCCTTCTGTCATGTTTCTTAACACACTGAGAGCATTTAACTTTTCACTCTTTCAGTTTACTCATTCAGCTGCCTTTCTTTTTTCTTCACTGCTAGTCATGTTAAATCCGTTAAATCACAGACTAGTCACCGAATCACTCTCTCCTGCATTTTCATGATAATGAGTAACCAGGTATTGAATTAAATTAAACAGTAAAAGACAAAATGCAAATCATGCTGACTCAAGTTACAGTATACAAACCTCTCAAAACATAATGAATTTTGAAAATTCAACCCTCTTGGTGGTATATGTAATTTTCCATATTTCTTCTCAGTGTGGCATGCACAGTTTCTCTGTGCTCCACTGCTGCTGCCCATAGCAGTCTCATATATTCTTCTTCTGTACAACAGCTTTTATTTCTGAATAGCCCAAGAAAGCATTCAGATGCAACTTTTTATCTTGATGTCTTCATCATTTTTTTTAGTGGTTTGAAATCATATTTCACTCCTGATTGTGAAAAAAAAATACTATTTTATTCTAGAAAAAAAAAAATCTACATTCTTCACTGCACTGTCTTCCAAAATCTCTGTCAAGCTATCAAGTTGGAGGCATTTGACTGTTTATTGTGGGAAGAAGGTGCTTCCACAACCAAAGTTGTTAATAGTGAAGAGTGTATCACACGAGTAAACATCTGAAGAAAATATTGTCAAACTGTTACTGGCTGTACTGTATGTATTCATAGTAAGCCTTGACAGTTGGTGATTAGGTCACTGACCACTTCTTAAGCATCATTGCCTTTCCTTCTCAGCTCTCACAAAGCAGGACACAAAATTCCCTTTAGGATAAGTGCAATCCATTGTTGCAACCCTGACGAAAGCAGACTGTTTTGCAAGTGAGACAATTTGAAACTAGATTGCCATAAATCAGACAGTGCTGTGTACTTCTAGTTGCTTTTCAGCATTTTCAGATGTGGGTGTGAAAGGCAGAAGCCAATGATCCAAAGCATGTTTTCTAATGTAGGATGTCATAAGCTGGCCTGCTTTGAAAGTAAGGAAAATTCAAGTGCAAATTTCTTAGGCAAGGACGATCTGTACAGAAGAAAAATAAAATCAGAGTTATAGAGGAAGATACAAAAAATCTTTCAGTATCTTATTCAGGAATAAAAAGTTAAGTAGATTCATTTCATTGGGGATGTAAGTTTGAGAGATGAATTTTAATGAAAACAGCAGTAAAACAGGACAGCCTATCTAATTTATGGATGATGTGGATATTCACTCCCCAAATGTCAGCTACCTGAGTACATGGGGAGGAAAGGCCTGCACAGGTGATACAAATATAGTTAGTATACTGTGCTGCTGAGTGTAGATTAGTCCACAGTTGGAATAACAAATTCATAACATCACAGGGAGATCACAATTTGCAAGGCAGCAAGGAGGGAGAGAAGTGGTAGCTATGAGAAACAAGAGTGTTAATGCCTGGAAAAGTAAGAATGAGATACAGATACTAAAAACATGAGATGCTGTTTTGGTGAGAACTTTTATTATAGCAGTCATTCAGTATCATTGTCTTCTCACCTTTTCACTGTCATTATAGGGTAATGATTATATCGAACTATATACTGCATTTCCTTTATACAGTATGTGAAGATGTCTCTAATCTCTGTCTATTTTAAGAGAAGAATACTTAAACAGAGTCAATTGCTCAGTTTGCTTCCAGTCCCTTCCATTCCCTCCTAATTAGTAACTTCTCCCTGCCACTGAAGAGTTTTTGGGTCATTACAATGGCTAAGGACAGACAAGCTCTCTGAGCAGGATAAGGTCTCTTACCTCCTGTCTATAATTTACTGACCTATTCTACCCCTCAGGGCCATTAAAATCTGGTTGACTGCTTCCATTAAGAAAGAAAATGGAAATCTTTGGCTTCTGCTCAAGTACTTTAAATTCTTTCTATCTTACTTACGTGGTTTTTTTCTTTTCTTTCACATTTTGTTTCATGTATAAGCAACTGTCCAGTTGATGAAAGCAATTGCTACTATATTGGTACTGATGCACTAAAGAATCCAAAGAAATATCTGTTCTGACTGTCCAAGCAGGTGGGGTGTTGCTGAACAAAAAAATTTCCTTTCTTAATGAATAATGACAATACATTTTTCTGTCCATTGTTATTTAGACCTAATCTGTGTTGCAGAAGGATTTACAGATGTGAGTTGGTTTTGGTTCGAGGCTAAGAGCTTTTTCCAGTTTGTATGAAAAAGACAGTTGAAAAATAAAATAACATTACTCCCAGGATCCACAGCTTTATACTATTCTCAGTGTTCTCTCATGTGTCTTAGAGGCTTCTGGAATCTCTCTTGCCTTTCAGCAAAAACCTCAATTTGGGACAATCTTCATACTCAAACAGTTTCAGTCTGTTGATAGAGCAATGAAGTGGCACTTACAGACATTCTAAAACAACAAGAATAAAAATCGAGGCTTTAAAGTAAAAATAATCTAAGGAATAGGGCCTGAAATTTGCATAGAATTTCTTTTTGTTGCAAAATTATCTTCTTCAGAAATGAGGGATGCATCACCTGGTATATATATTCTATGGTATTTTTTCAGTTTCATACTGTTGGAAACTCTCTAAGTCAAGAATTTTGGGTTAGGCAAAGATCTCAGTGATAGCAGCAATTTATTCATTATTGTAATAATGGTTGCACACCCCCTACTGTCAAGGGAGAAAGCGAGCCGCTAGTCAGTAAAATCAATTCCATTCTATACCCTGGGTCCAATGCTAGTAAAAACTCTCCTGGCACTCATTGGTTGAGCATCTCAGGCTCACAGTCTACCGACGCTGTTGCTACATTACATTTCCATGCAATGTCTGCTACCAATCCCATATTCTTCAGGTACATTCTGTACCTCTTATGATGATAAGAGGACAATATTTTCAATAAATTACACACTAGTCCTGTCCTGTACCAGACTCTCACCTGTCCTACATGATTACCTTACCTAGTGCCTGTGCCAATTTTACCTAGGTCAGAATGCCCCAGTCTCAGCTTTACTCTGTTCAGCAACTTATCCTATGCTACATACAGAAATACTGGAAATTTCCACTGCAAAAACACAGTCTACTTCTCACAATAGTGTGCTGTCTAAATCCAGAAAACTACCAAGAGCTTGGGTAATCAGCATCAGCACAGACATCTGTGGTGGAGTGGGAGATCATGGTATACAGGGAAAGCACAAAGGTAGTAAAGGACATGGTTTAGTGGGGAAATACTGGTGGTAGGTAAATGGTTGGACTGGATGATCTTAGAGGCCTTTTCCACCCTTGGGGACTCTATGATTCTATGATTCTATTCTAAGCGACTGAAGATGGTATACAGAGAAGCATAGAGGTCTATCAGGAGCAGCTAAAAAGACCTGGGTAGTGCTGGAAGCTACAGAAGGCCACTACAGAAGGCCCAGGAGGGCTAGGATTAGAGAATGGCATGGCAGTTTGTGCAGGAGGGCATCTGAGCGGGAAACTCAGAGTACATATAACCCAGAAACCAGAACTTCTCCATCCCATTTCTGGTGGTCAAAGGCACTCATCCCAATTAACCTTCAGGGTGAAATGGTGTGCACTTACCTGAAGAGGAGACTCAGGGGAAATCTTATAGATCTCTACAACTACATGAAAAGAGATTGTGGTGAGATGGATGTTGACCCCTTCTCCTGCATAACTAGTGATTAGACTAGAGGGAATGAACTCAAGTTTAACCAGAAGAGGTTCATGTTGGGTATTAGGAAAAATTTTGTCTTTGAAACAGTAGTCAGGCACTGGAACAGGCTGCCCAGAGAGGTAGTTGAGTCACCATCCCTGGAGATGTTCAAGAAACGTTTAGTTGTGGTACAGAAGGACATGGTTTGGTGGAGAAATATTGGTGGTAGGTGGACAGTTGGAGGGGATGTTCTTAAAGGTTTTTTTTCCAACCGTGTTGATTCTGTGATTCTATTCTTAGTGACTGGAGACAGCCAACTTGGCTTCACTGAGAGAAAATCCTCCTGACAAATTTGGTGGCCTTTTACAACAGGGTTTCAGCTTTGGTGGATAAGGGAAGAGCAAGTGATACCATCTATCCAGACTTGTGTAAAGCATTTGGTACTGTTCTGCATAACGATCTCATAACACCCTTGTATCTGAAGTGGAGAGACATGGATTTGATGGACAGGACACTCAGAGGTCAACAGCTAATGTTCAAGTGGAGTCCAGTGATGAGTAGTGTATTTGAGGGGCCGTTACTGAGACTGGCACTACTTAATGTCTGTGTCTGTGAAATGGTCAGTGGGATTGAGTGAAGCCTCAGCAAGTTTACTGACTACACCAAACTGTGTGGTGTGTTTGACACACTGAAAAAAGCGGATGCCATTCAGAGGAACCCTAAGAAACTTGAGATGTGGGCCTACGTGAATCTCACGTAGTTCATCAAAGCCACATGCAGGTTCACTTTGTACAGGGCAATCTCAAACACAAATACAGCTATGTGGAAAATGGATTGAGTGCAATTCTAAGGCTGGAGCTGTTGGTTGAGAAACAAGTGAGTGTGAGCCAGAAATGTACACTTGCAGCCCAGAAAGTCAACCATATCCTGGACAACATCAAAAGAAACATAAACAGAAGGTGAAAGTTGTTGATTTTTCTCCACTCTTTTGAGTCCTCATATGGATTACTCTGTTCAGCTCTGGGGCTGAAATAAGAGGGACATGAAACTGTTGGAACAAGTGCAGAGGAAGGCCATGAGAATCAGAGGGCTGGAACACCTCTCCTATGAAGGCTAAGAATGCTGGTGTTAATTAGTCTAGAGAAGAAGAAGGAACATTTTCAGTACCTAAAAGGGACCTAAAAGAAAGCTAGAGGATGATGCTTTTTCAGAGGGTGCAGCAGTAAGAGAAGGGTTAATGGCTTCAAAAATGTAAAAAAAAAAAAAAAAAAAAAAAAAAAAAAGGTAGATTTAAATTAGATATTTGGGGTAAATTCTTTATTCAGAAAGTGGTGAGGCACTGGAACAGGCTGTCCAGAGAAATTGTGGATGTCCCATTCCTGGAAGTGCTCAAGGCCAGACTGAATAGGGTTTGAGCAAAACCTATCTAGTGGAAAGGCTGGAACTTAACATCCTTCTGACACAAATCTTTCTATGATTTTATAACTTTTCCTTGGCTGAGATTTTGTTGGATAATCCAACAACTAGTCTGTGTTCTGAGCTAAGAGGCAAGACTTTCCTGCCTCTGTTCTAGAAAGGACTCTTAATTAAATGAGGACAAAAAGAGATCCCACCTTTTCTAGCAGAAGCCTTAAGGTTGTCTTATTGCCAACACATTAAAAGTACTGAAACATTTTTTATAACACTGAAGAAAGAAACAGCCATTAAGCTGTGACCTATAAAACTTACATGAATGAAAAAGAGCAGCCTTGGATGAAAGGGATGATAAAACCCTCTGAACTCCCTCCAGGTTGTCTAAAGCCACGAGCACATAGGTTGGAAAGGTGAGTTCCCCTTTTTTATACTTCTCTGGTACTCTGATGACTCACTCCACAGAGGTAAACAAAATTAAAACAGAAATTTCAAAGCATCTTCAAAGGAGTTCTGTACCTAATTCTATTGATGGCTCTTTGAAGATGCAGACCTTCACCTCTAAAATAATATACATCTTTTTAGAATATCCTATTATTACACAGACACTGAAAGCTCTACATTAAAAAGCATTTCAACTCAGTGGTTTGGACTGTTCTTCCTTCTCTACTACCATGATTATTTAGAATACTGAGAAATTTGTCTCTCTGATTGAGTATATTATTTTGTAACTAGTTCCACAAAACAAAGTGTCTCAGTTTGTTAACATAAAATTCAAGGTTACTAAGGGGCAGAAAACATACAGAGCAAGTAAGCTAATAGGAATGGAGTTAGAAAGTATTAGTAAAAATTCAAATTATATACTCTTTAAATTAGTAGAGTATATGCTTTAAATTAAAGAGTAGAAAAGGACAGTTTAGACACAGGTTCTAAAAATGCAGGTATATAAACAACAGATCAAATAAATTAGTAAGCTAAACACAATGAAGAAAATCAGACACAGCTGATGGTTTAAATTGTAGACAAATGAGTGGAACATTGCTCATCACAGACAACACAGAAGAAGGAGACCCAAGTCTCATTCCTCCTCAGTACAATAAACAATAATAGATTAATCTTTACATCAAAATCTCAGCAAGTATTCTGATCTCTCCTGAGTCATCATCTCCTGGCTGCTTCCTTGCTGCTTCAATGAATGAACACACTTCCTTGCTCCTTCAAAGGGACTGTATATATGGACAAACACACAAAATATTCGTAAGTGTCAGAAATGTCTATCTCCATAAAGTTTTTACTGTCTTTGTGCTACTTCCTCAGTGAAAGTCATTCAGACAACTTCACAAATCTACCATGCAGTGCAAATGGGAAACAGAAGGTCAAATAAGAAATATATCCTCCAGTAATACATTATTTGCATCCTAAGGAAGGACTCCAAGAGAGCCTAATTGTGCCTGAAAACTTAATGGACTAACTTCATATCCAGCTAAAGTCACACATTTAAGTTTCCTTTAAATTTCTCAAACCATAAAGCCAGCTGAAGATATAGGGTCTATTTAAAAAGCATTTTGACTTTGAATTTTAATTATACTACCAGCCTTCACGTGAAAAAAGGGGAATATATTGTATATGACTTACTCAATACCTCAGGTGCACATAAATGATTCCTTGTCTAAATAATGCATGGTGGAAGGAAAAGTAAACATTTAATACCAGCAAAAAATCTGGTGTTTTGGATATGGAGTGTAAATAGTTTTCTTTCTCAAGTTAGTTTCATACATCAAGCATATAATTTTATTCTGCAGCTTCACTGAAAAACACTACATCATGTGCACTGTTAGAAGCATGGTTATCAGGGTACTTATTTGCTGTACCAAATAAATGTTTATAAGGATAAAACCCAAAACTAAATTTCACTCCTGCTTCTCAATATTTAAAAGGCCTATCACATGTTACCAAGTGTAGTCAAAGTTATTTTTGTATTTATTATTTCCTTTTTAATAATATTGATAAAAGCGGTAGGAAAAACTCCAACCTATGAGGATTTAAAAATGACAGGACAGCCTTCAGAAGAAATATTTGTTCTTGTCATCTAATACATCTGAGACTGAAAACATCCAAAGAAGATTGTATTCTACAAAGGACCCTTAGAATTAACTATATGAAAATATTCTCAATTACATGCTGTTAAACTGGAAATTAAAACTTAAAACTTCATTAGAAATCATAAAAATGTTCATCTCTGCAATCTTAAAACACAGAATTATTTCAATACAGTTCAGCACACTAATAATTAACAAACCTCCAATAAATTTATGCTAGTTAATAAAGGGATGTTTTAACTACCATGTGGTTGCTTGACTGTATCACAGTCTACCATTACAGAACTTAAGATATATGTAAAAATAACTATGTGTAGTATTTCCCCATTATCAGGTACTCAGATTTTGTAAATGGAACAATATGATAGACTTCTGGTAGAGATGAGCTGAAAGAGTCCTCTTAAGGGAGAGCAAGAACAAATTCTGTGCTTTCATATTCCTTTATATAGTACTTCCTTGGTGAAAAGGCATGACCAATTGTAAAGCTCCACTGTATAAGCAAAAATGATTCTATCATCTGACACATCTAGAAATAATAACATAGTTCTAGAGGAAACTTGAAAATTTCATTAGTGTATAGAGCTCAATTCTGCCGTAATTGGAAGGAATTAAATAATGTTTTACTAGTTATAAGCAAGAATTTTTGCTTTGGAAGAATGTACTGAAGATTGTCAAAATTACTATGATAGCTTTCATTTCCTAAATAAAACAGATCCTTATATAGAATGTCTCGTGTTGAAGATGACCTTAAAGATTATCCAGTTCTAATCCATACAGACTGGCTTTGGATGTTTTAATTTAATTTATTTATTTATTTATTTATTGTGCTAATAATATTCTTTTGTCTGCAGAGTTTTAATTATAATTTACTGGCATTTTTTCAAGGAAGGCAAGTACTCACCTGAACTCAAGTCAGGCCAAGATGTTTAAAGTTTATAAATATTGTCACCAAATCAGGCTAGATCTAGGTAGACTGCATGTGTGGGACAAGAAAATGGTGAAATTAGTTCTGTTCTTTGCTGTATGGATGTACAACCGTATCTCTCATATGCCCCAGATTTAGGCTCATAGCAACTTGTTAACTAAATTTATTGACAAAGCTGAAGAGTGATCAGTGATCACAGAATAGCTGCTGTTGGAATAGACTTGTGGAGGTTTTCTGATCTGATTCTTCTGTTGCCCTAAGCCACATCCAGAAAGCTTCTGAATGTCTCCATGAAGGCAGATTCCATAATATCATTGGGCAACCTGCTCAGTCATCTACATACTGAAGAAGTGTTTTCTGATATTTAGAGGGGAACTCTTGTGTTCTGAGATCTTGCTGACTTTCATAAATTGTTTTTGATTTTCAGATCAAGAAACTCACCAAGCTTTCCTTAAGAAACAGTCATTAAAAAAAAAAAAAAATCTATCTCTTGTAGCAGAGATTTCCACTGATTCCTGGTAGTGAATTACAGAACATTTGACATCAGGAAGAAGATGCTGGAAGGAAAGGTTTCTCATAACAGAATGGAGAAATATTCAAAGTTGTTTAGGCAATGATGTGATGTTCAAGTTGTCAGAATGTGAACATGAAACTTCAGAGCAAATCCTACCTGGTATTTGTCACTTGGTTTGAAAAAATGCTTAACAAAAAAGATAAAATAACCAGTAAGTGCAGAAGGAGGGGGGATAAAAACATTTTTTTGTTGCTATTATGGGCTCAAAATAGTTTGTACTAAAGAACTTGAACAGGACTGGCAGTATGAGATCCCAGTAAGGTTTTTAGGATTGCCTAAACCCCCCACATAATTTTGCTTTCTTTGTCTTCTTCTAGATTGGGATCTACTTCACACATTATTTTCCAGAGTAGCAGCAGTGCTTCCAAGTGCTTTTCAGTGCTTGTTTTTTAACAGATCAGAAGATATTTTGTACTTGCTTAATGTTAGATTTCCAGCAATTCCCCTTTTTCTTCATATGTTCTGTCTTCACACTAGGTATTTTCTTTATTCTCAGCATGACCTATAGCAAAAGTGCCAAGCTTCACTTCTTTTTCATAAAATGCCTATCAGACATATTAATTTATGTTGAACATGATTCTATGGCTTATTTTTATTATTGTTTCTTTTTTTTTTCCTTGCCAGTAAGTATTTTCTGTTAGCTATGTTGCTCTTAGAGACTTATTTTTCTTACTTAGTCTTGAAACCCAAATGTGTTCTTAACCATACCAACCTATTTAATTGTGATGATTTGAGCTATACATGCTTTTCTTATAGTCCAGACCACATCAAAATCTTGTTTAGGAACTGAAGGAATGTGTGAAGTAAAATCAGTCCAGACTCCTATGTTCCTCACCAGAGAATCTCTACAGGTTAGTAACCAGTATAAATTCATGTAATGATTGCAAGCAAGACTGGGGATTAAAAAATACTTCCATAGTCTTTGGACTTAATTGTCAGGAGGTATGTCTCCTGTAAACTCAATATTACTGGACTGTGAATTTTTTGCTGTGACAGGTGTCTCAGGACTTTCCCAAAATCCTTCATGAGTACTTACCATTTGACAGATATTCCTACACATAATTTTTATGTGGATGAGACCTAGTGGCTTCAATTTGTAGATTATTCTACACTAATGCTCTCTTGATGTGTAAATACACTACATTTTGTGAATCTCTCTGTGGCTACTAGCAAATTGCCAGTCTGTCTATAAGAAGTGTCCATACTTTTGTGCAGCTTCTACCCATGAATTTTTGTTGCCAGGTGGCTTTTCCTTTCTTAATGTGATATTTCTACAGAATGCAAAATTCATATTTCCTGAAATAATCTTCTGTATACCACCTGCCAAAGTGCTTCTTTTTCCTCAGGTAAGATTTTTATGAACTTCAAATGCTCCTTAGTTTTGGCATCTTAACAACCTTTATATTTATTTCTCTGTGCATCTGGTACAACAGCCTTCCTCTCCTAATCAGACTTCCACTGTTTCCCTTCCATCTCCTCACTATCTTTGATTTTCCACTTCAAAATCATTTATTCAAGGCCTGGGAAACAGTTTTGCTGTAGTGCATTAGGAAGGGTAGTAATGTAGTGTATTAGTAGTGCTGTAGTGTATTAGGAAGTGCATTAGTAGGGTATTTTGACAGGGCTCTGTGCCTACTGAGATTTCAGTGCCATGTCAGAGTGATGTAGCTTTTCCTCCCACCCACCTGTCAGTCTCCAGGGATATTCCGCAGACTTCTCCATTGGAAAAGCTAGGAACATTTTCACCACTGCAAAATATACAAAGAGGAGAAATAGCCTTCTCTTCTCATGAAGTAATCCAGTAATCCTGATCTTGACTGTATTAGGTTCTATGATGATGACCTTTTCATCAATTAGTTGGTAACAGCTTCCTCAGACAGTAGCCCAAACAAATCTGAGCTACTTCACTGAGTTAGAAAAGTAGATGTCCTTCCAAGCATAGTGCAGAGGAGACAATGTGCCCATGGTTGTAGATGTGCAAATTGACGTTGTTTCCATTAAAAACAGTAGGCTTATACCACTGTACTCTGGTTCACAGCATAATGGGATTTACAGGCTGAAGTTTAGATGTATAATAATATACCAAAAGCTGTTTCAGAGTCTGCTTGACCTCTATGAGATTCAAGGAAAAACACCTCAGCATCCAGAAAGGAGGGCACTGGTTTGGGTTGGGTTTTTTGTGTGCAAACCTCTTTTCCTTTTTCCTTTTAAAAAAATGTCCTAATGTCCCATTTTTTATAGGCACAGAATTGCATGAAGCACAAAGTAACTAAAAGTGGTATTTATAATAGGTTATTTTCATGAAGATTTTCTGTTCATATAGTTTCTAGTGTTAGTAATAAACACTTTAATGTATTTGAGGAACCATTTAGACTTATTTAAAGGCCTCACTTGGCAAATTAGATTGCACTTGTTCATTACCAAAGTGTGTAGCATGGTAAATAAACAGTAAGAGTTAGAGGTCTGTGTGTGTAGATCTGTCACAATGCCACAGTCTCATAGCGATCATGGAAATGTGGTGGGACACCTCTATGACTGGAATGCTGTCATTGGTGGCTACGTGCTTTTTAAGGAAGACAAGATGGCAAGGCAGGGTGGCAGAGTTGCTCTTTATGTGAGAGAGCAGCTAGAATGTATCAAACTCCACCTGAGAGAGGGTGATAGACCAGTAGAGAGCTTGTGGGGAAGAAATAAGGGGCAAGCTAGTGTGGGGGACACTGTTGTGGGAGTGTATTACAGGCTCCTTTATCAGAAGGAGGAAGCTGATGAATCCTTCTACAAACAGCTCTAAGTAGCCTCATGATCTCAGGTGCTGGAACTTCAAATATCCAGATATTTGTTGGGAAAGCAACATGGCCAAAGATGTGAACTCCAGACAGTTCCTGCAATAGGATCATAGAATCACTCAGGTTGGAAAAGACCTTAAAGATCATCGAGTCCAACCATGACCTAACCATACTACCCTAACTCTAACCCTCTGCTAAATCATGTTCCTGAGCACCACATCCAAGTGGTTTTTAAACACATCCCAGGCATGGTGACTCAACCACCTTCCTGGGGAGCCTATTTCAGTACGTAACAACCCTTTCTGTAAATAAGTGTCTCCTGATATCCACCCTAAACTTACCCTAGCACAACTTAGAGCCATTTCCCCTCATCCTGTCACCGAGACCAACCCCACTCTAACACCTTTTAGATACTGGAAGAGTGCAATAAGCAATGTGTTGAAGATAACTTTCTGATACAGATAGTGGGGGAGCCAACATGAAGTGGGGTGTTACTGGACCTTGTTCTTTTAATAATGATGGACTTGTTAGGGAAGAGAAGTTTGGAGGCAGACTGGGATGTAGTGATCATGAGATGGTGGAGTTCAAGATCTTGAGTGGCAGAAGCAAACCAAAAAGTAGGATTGCTACCCTGGACTTCAGGAGAGCCAACTTTTATCTTGCCTGGGACCTTCTTGGTGCTATTCCGTGGTCTTGGGTGTTAGAGGGTAAGGAGGCCTGTGAGAGCTGGTCAGCATTTAAACAGTGCTTCTTCCAAGCTTATGATCTGTGCATCCCTCTGAGTAAGAAATCAGGCAATTGTGGCAGGAGACCTGTGTGGATGAGCAAGGAGCTCATGCATAAACTCAATGGAAAGAGAAAATTCCATGAAATGCGGAAAAAGAGTCTGACCACTTGGGAAGAATATAGAAATATTGTCGAGGTTTACAGGGATCTGATGAGGAAGGTCAAAGCCAACCTGGAATTGAATCTAGCAAAGGAAAAAAGAATAATAAGAAAGGTTTTTTTGAGTATGTCAACAGTAAAAGAAAGACTAAAGAAAATGTGGGTCCCCTATTAAATGAGGGGGGTGTTCTGGTAATGGGGGATGCAGAGAAGGTGGAAATACTGAATGCCTTCTTTGCTTCTGTCTTCACTGTGGAACTCCCCCTTGGGACACCTGGACCGTGGGGTAAGAAGAGGGCCTGGGAATGGAAGGCTCCCCTTTGGTGAGGGCTGAGATGGTCCAAGAGCATCTAGGCAACATCAGTGTATGTAAATCCATGGGCCCTGATGGGATGTATCCACGTGTGCTGAGAGAGTTGGCAGAGGTGATTGCTGAACTGTGAGGCCTCATCTGGATTATTGTGTCCAGTTCTGGGCTCCACAGTACAAAAAATATGGGGATTTCCTTAGAAGTCCAGTGAAGGGCTACAAAGACAATAAAGGGTGTGGAACACCTCCCTTATAAGGAAAGTCTGAGACACCTGGACCTGTTCAGTCGTGAAAAAAGAAGACTGAGAGGGGATCTGATTCATATCTATAAGTATCTAAGGAGTGGGAGGCAAAGGGATGAGGCCGAACTCTTCTCAGCAGTGTGTGGTGATAGGACAAGGAGAAATGGACACAAACAGATCCGTCTGAATGCCAGAAGAGTTTGGATTATCTGCTCTCCTTTCTCAAAACTTCCTCTGCTGTATCACCCCATACAATAATGTCATCCATGCACTGGGGGTGCTTGGGAGCCCTGCCCTGTTCCAGTGTGGTTTGGATCAACCCATGGCAAATGGTTGGGCTGTGTTACCACCCCTGGGGCAAATGGTTCCAGGTATACTGAACACCCCTCCAGGTAAAAGCAAACTGTGGCCTGCACTCTGTGGACAAAGAAATGGAAAAGAATGCATTAGCAAAGTTAATGGTGGCATACCACTTGGCTGCTTTTGACTCCAGTTCATACTGGAGTTCTACCATAACTAGCACAGCAGCACTCAGTGGGGGCATGACTTCATTCAGGCCATGCTAATCTACTATCAGCCTCTATTCTACACTGATTTTATTCACTGGCCATATGAGGCTGTTAAAAGGTGAGCGGGTTTTGCTGATCACTCCCTGACTCTCTAGCTGATGAATCAGCTTATGAATGGGGAGCAAGGAATCATTGTTGGTGTGGTACTGACAACTGAGTACCGTCTTTGTAGCAATTGGTACCTGCTGCTCCTTTACTTTTAGTACCCCCACAACAGATGGATCTTCTGACAGGCCGGACAAATCAGACAGCTGCATAATATTGTCTTTAACTTCAGCAACTATTCCAAAAGCCCATTGGTCCTTGAAATGTCCTCTTCTGAGATAATCTATGACAAGTATGCATGGAGCCCCCTGTCTGGTCACTGTAGGATGCTTCTGCCAGTCTTTGCCAACTAGTGAGGCTTATTTCTGCCTCCAACACAAACAATTCCTGAGAGCCCCCAGTCACTCCAGAAATATAAATCAATTCTGTCCCTTTGTAACTTAAGGGTATTACAGTGCACTGTGGACTGGAGTCCACCAGTGCCTTACATTTTTGTGGCTCTGATGTGCCAGGGAATTGAATCCACACAGTCTAATATACTCTATTATTCTTTTCCCCCCACTGGCTGGGGGCAGGGTCCCTCAATTGGCTACCTGTAGTGACTGGAGCAATTTCACTAGTGGTTGATCTGTGTTGTAATTCTCTAACCTATGCTCACAGTGCAGAAGTGGTGTTGGAAAGAGTACGGAGATGACAGATCGATCTAGAAAAAAACAACCACAATACAACAGGGTGGGGAAGCACTGGAACAGGTTGCCAAGAAATGTGGTGGAGACTTTGAAATCATTTTCCTTACTGTGTCACTACTGATAGAATGTCTTTCTCTATCTTTCTTATATACAGGAGGGTTGCTATGAGTTCTCCCTGGATCCTTCTCTTCTCCAGGCTGAACAAGCCCAGAAAGAAATGTGTAGGAGAGGTGTTCCAGGCTTCTTTTCATCCTCATGGCCTCCTCTGGACAATAGCAGCACCTCACTCTTTTGCTGGGAGATCCTGGACACAGTACTGCAGGTGAGGTCTCACAGGGGCAGAGCAGAGGGTGATAATACCCTCCTGCACCCACCTGCCCACTCCTCTTCTGATGCAGCCAGGAGTAGGGCTGCCTTTATAGGCTGCATGTATATGTTTCTGGCACATGCACATTGCGTATGCCTCAACAGATACTCAGGTTTGTTTCCACAGGTTCTGTAGTCCTCTATATCTATAAAGGAGAATGTGGATCATACATATCCAGAGATAACTTGACTGATCAGGACATCTGTTAGACTATATCTTCTTTTGGTTTTGTGTGCTCTCTTTGAGTAATAACAAGAAAAGAAACATACTAGCAACGATCAGCAAGGAACTAGTCTATGCTTAGCAAAACTAATTTATTACATAAATAATCACTCATATGTATCTTTACATGAAGATCATACTTTTGAAAGTATATATGGATATAGATTGTGCTGAAGTGTATACTTCAGAAGAAAGACTAAATATCAAAAAGCAGTGGGAAAAAAAAAACTTAAAGAAAGTAATACATACTGTAATATTTCCATCTACCTTTCAGGTCTAGGATCAGATTTCCTACTTTCAGTATTGACTTTACAAATGCAAAACCTAGAAGCTTTCTTTTATCACTGAAAGTTGCAACTGTTCAGATCCATGATTAAAAAAAGCTGAAGCTTATAAATGAAAGAATTCAGACTTCACAGACTTCACAATGATAACATCAGAAAGAAGAGTTTGTTCTTGAAGACTATTAAACTCTGTGATACTAATGTGAAACAAGTTTAAGATATTGTGAGCATGTCTGTCTGTTGCTTTTAGACTTTATGGAGAAATTAAATAATTATTTTTTTTTCTTTCTATACAACTATCAAGAGCTATCAATTTTTTCCAACATATAGTTTGAATTATCACAGTTGCAACATCCCTCCAGGCATAGGTCAGCCAAAGTCCTGTCATATTCAGCAAGCGATTCTAAAACTGAACTGTTTGTCTTTAACTTCAGATGTCTTTTTTAATGTTTGTTAATTGGATGGCATTGGATGGCAAGAACAGCTCTGAAATCTATTCCACAGCAGAGATGGAATAGAAACAAAAGATTAAAGTTAGGCTGCACAAATATACATATAAAATGTGTGAAAATTCCTCTTTTGACAGCATCTATACAGTATAAATCGCTATGAAATTCAAGCGCATATTTTGGTAGTTGGCATAATTTTATGTGTCTCCCATCAAGATACAGCAAGGGACTAGTACATTTAGAATTCCTTGGCACATTATATATATTAGGAAATTCTAATTGCAGTTATTTTTCTCTTAATGATGTTATATCATCAACTCATTATTAGTTGCTCATCTCTTAACATGCAGGGAAGAAAGTGCAAACAGAGGAACTGTTGCTCCTCTTTTTACTTGAAAAAAACTCTCTTATTATTTATCACTAATTACAAATGAGGAAAGTTGCAGATGGATTTAACTAATTCAAGCCTTTTACTTCTCATTAAACTGTCATTCATAGAATTTCCGAAGAGTTTTTCCCTGTCATCTCCATTCTGGACTGTTTTTGTTGGTTTTTTTTGTTTGTTTGTTTTTAATGTAGGAAAAAAGAGAAAAAGTTGCATGTTGGAAACTATTCAGCAAAATTAGGAATACCTGAAAGGAAATAACTTAAGGAATGTGATCATTTCATGCAGAGTGATTTTTGCAGGTGCTCCATCTCTACTGGAATGAAACTTGGGTGTTAATGATGCAAATAGATTAGCAGGTGTTTGCATTAGTCTGTAGGTTGAACTCCATCACTGATGAAGATTTATTTTGTTCTTAATTACATATTTGTATGTTTTCAGAGCCTAAATGTTTTTGAAAATGCATCTGCTGATGCTGATGCCGCTTTGATTGGGCTGATTTATTACTGTTTAACTGTGTGAGATTTGATCATACATTAGGTGTATGAACCTCATTTCACAGACTTAAGAGAACTCTCAGTCTTTTTGTTGAAGTCCATGAAATGCAACAGTAATACATAGTTGTTGAAGAAAGAACCTGTCTGTCACTTTCAAGAGGATTTGAATTACGTTCAAAAGCTGCTATATGATATCCAGAAGAAGCAGTGGTAGTTTTCATGCTAGTAGAATTTGCCACACCAGCTGCAGATGGTCAGCTCTGCAAATGAAGAAGGAGCAGCTTTAATTAATGAGGTTTCTTTAGGGTTACCGCACAATGATGAGTGTTACAAATTAAGAAGGTCTAATTTTGAGTGAACTTTGAATTCTTGAGTTAAATTTGCAGAAATGGAAAATGTCTGTTAGGATAAGTTGTTGCCTTATCATTTACTACCTAATGAAAGACTAATAAATTTTCTGATATTACATCTCCCTCTTGGATTTATAGTTGTAACAATCTGGAAATACAGAAGTTCTGTCTATACAGTGAGCACACAGAAAGCACAAACAACAGTCAGCCAAGGCCAGGGTGGATATGTGCCCTCTCTGGAAGGAAACTGGAGACTGATCATGAGGGATATGAAGAAGGTTGAGATGTTCAGTGACTTCTTTACCTCAGTCTTCATTGGCTCTAGCCATTCCACCCGATTTGTAGATAGCAATGATAAGAACTTGGAGAAGGTAGATCTACCTCCTGTAAGTAAAGATGAAGTTTGAGACCATCTAAGGAATCTTAAGGCACACAAGTCCATGGGATCTGATGAGATCCATCCACAGGTTCTGAGAGAACTGGCAGATGAAGTTGCCAAGCTGCTATCCATCATATTTGAAAGGTCATGACAGTTTGGTGAAGTTCCCACTGATTGGAAAAGGGGAAACATAACCCCTATTTCCAAGAAGTTAAAAAAAATGATACAAGGAACTCCAGGCCTGTCAGTCTCACCTCTGGCTCAATCATGGAGCAGATCCTCCTGAAGGCCCTACTAAGACACATTGAAAATAAAGGTTAGGTGACTGGTGGTAAACAACTTGACTTCACCAAGGGCAATTCATACCTGACAAACTTGGTGGCCTTTTACGAAGGAGTTACAGTGTCAGTGGGTAAGGGAAGAGCAACTAATGTTATCTAGCTGGACTTGTGCAAAGCATTTGACACGGTTTCGTATGACATCCTGGTTGCCAAATTTGAGAAAAAATGGATTTGATGGATAGACCACTCACTGGCTATAGAATTGGCTGGATAGTCACAGAGTTGTGGTCCATGTGAGTTCAGTATCCAAGTGGAGACCGGTGATGAGTAACATTCCTCAAGTATTAGTGCTGGGACCACTGGTTGTTTAACATCTTTGCTGTCAACATGGACAGTGGGATTGAATGCACTCTTAGCAAGCTGCAGATGACACCAAGCTGAGTGATGTAGTAGACATGCCAGAGAGAAGGGAAGCCCTCCAAAGGGACCTGGTCAAATTTAAAATGTGTGCCAGTGCCAACATCATGAAGTTCAACAGGGACAAATGCAAGTTTCTGAACCTGGGTGAGGGCAATCCCAAGCACAGATATAGGGTGGATGGAGAAAGGCTTGAGAGCAGCCCCAGTGAGAAGGATTTGGGGTTGTTGGTTGATGAAAGATTCAACAAGAGCTGACAGTGTGCTCTTGCAGCCAAGAAGGCCAACCATATCCTGGGTTGCATCAAGAGAAGTGTGACCAGAAGGTTGAGGGAGGAGATTCTGCCCCTACACTGCTGTCATGAGACCCGACATGGAGTATTGTGTCCAGTCTGGAGCTCTCCACACAAGGAAGACATTGAGTCTTTGAAGAAGGTCCAGAGGAGGGCCATGAAGATGATCAGAGGGCTGGAGCACCTCCCCTATGAGGACAGGCTGAGAAAGCTGGAGATTTTCAGCCCGGAGAAGACTCCAAGGAAACCTTATAGTGGTCTTTCAGTACCTGAAGGGGGCCTACAGGAAAGCTGGGAAGGGACTTTTTTAAGGATATGCAGCTATAGGATGAGAGGAAATGGCTTTAAACTGAAAGAGGGCAGATTTACACTAGATATTAGGAAGAGATTCTTTACTGTGAGGGTGGTGAGACACTGGAACAGGTTGCCCACATAGGTTGTGAATGCTCCCTCTCTGGAACTATTCAAGGCCAGGCTGGACTAGGCTTTGAGCAACCTAGTTTAAAGAGAGGTGTCACTGCCTAAAGCAGGGGTTGGAACTAGATGATCTTAAAAGTCCCTTCCAATCTAAATCATTCTGTATCAGTATTTTTACAGACTTAGGCAGAGGCTAAATAATCCAAACCTACCTTCTGATAATAGCAGCAGCTCAAGAGGTGATGCTGCAAAGAAAACAGGAAGATATGAAGAAGTATGGCCAAGATAAAAATTCAGCCTAGTGCAGGTGATAGGAAGCATGAGTTTCTATAACTCTTTGTTTGAATTACACATTCTGATTATCTATTACTTTTATTCCTGTATTGGATAACTGCTTTCCTAAAGAATGCTAAGAGTTAGAAATAATATTTTCTGTCTAATTTTTCCTAGTTAAAGAAAACATTTCTCATAGAATTATACCTTCTGAGATTCATAAATATTTTCTACAAAGCCTTTCTCTGAATTCTCTGTCATAGTCGTAACACCTCTGCAACATAAAACATAGTAATTGAACAGGTTTTTTAGTCAAAGAACATGGACCAATTATTTTCTTTATACAAGTAAGCTAGATTCAGTGAAGACAATGGCGAAAACTGTGAGTATGTGATTATTCAATTCCCAGCTCAGAGGTGAATCTCCATAAAGACCTTTGGAGAAAGAAAGAGAACAGTAGTTGCAGAAAAAAAAGATAAACTGTAGGGAAGAGAAGGGCTGAGAAGGAGCTTGTGGGAGATTAACTATCTAGTTCTCCAGGTCATTAGGCAATTTTTCATTGTGTAGTATAAAAAGCTATTTTCCTAACCATTTTGGAATTGCTTTGACTTCATACACTGACTTCTGCAACTTTCTCTGCAGAAGCTGGTGCTGCTTATGCTCTCTTTGGAGGCAGCACAAACCTCTGGCTTAGACTGCACAGAAAATCTTTCCTGCTCAGAAGTATTTCAAGTCTGGCTTCCCACTATAGGTATTTCTAGTCTACCACACACGGATAATGGATTTCATTTGAAATAAAGGGTATTTTATTTCCTCACAGGCTATCCTCTTACTTGTGTTGATTCTTAGAAAAGAAAATCACAATAGCTATTGATCTGTGCCAGTCTTCACAATAGCTGAGATGAGGCAGCTAGTTACTCACAGCTACTACAGGCCACAGTGATGACCATCTTCTGTTCTTCCTAGTGCATGAATGTGAAATATTTTTTAACTGATAGATTAATCTGACATTAAATGTATAGCCTCAGACCTTCAGAGAGATGTGAGCTGAACAATTTAGTGAGTCACTCAGGATCAATCTTATTAAAATGTACACCAATGGAAAGATGTCTTTAGCCCTATGGCCTACCAATTTACCAAATGGTAAACATTCATATAATCAGTAGGACTCTGACATACGTGAGTTGGAATCAAAATGCATCTTTTTTGAAATTATCTTTTGCTTCTTTCTGAGTGATCCTTAATGTGTTGTTTTTGGACCTAGATTCTAACTTGCACCTATGAGAGAAGCTAGTGTGTCTAAGATGCAGTGGTTTTTGTCTCATCTCCAGGGAAAAAAGGTCTTTTTGTATTTCATGTTGTGCTTTCCCACAAGTAGCACACTGCACAGGGAACTGTTCTGAAGTAGTACTGCATGGCTGTCATTCACCATAGCAGCAAGGCTGACTGCCCAAAGCCTTTACAAGCAATTTGAGCCCACACTTTTCAACCCATTACCATACAGCTTACCCAATTAGACATGCATAGCCTTCCTCAGCAAGAGCTTTGGACGGGTCAAAATAAATTCATTCATGCATATAAGCATCTTAATTAAACTCTACTTCTCAGTACACTTGTATACAAATAGTCAAATTGCAGTGGTGGTACTAACCACATTTAACCTGGTACAAACAGCAATTTCCCAAACAATTCCCATGATGATGACTTAGAAGGAGCTACAAACCATTCCCAACTGGTAATTTGCAAAACAGAATAACGCATGTTATTATGAATGCAGATAATGAGTGATGGCTGTTTCTGTGGGAAGCTCAGACTCATGTTACTGACTCGTTCTGAGGTGTACCAAATTATTTCTGTGTTGTACTTCTTTGTCTTGTTTCTTAGAACTAACCTGTCTCATCTTTCTTCAGAAGAGAAACTTCTGAAAAAGAATTTCTTCTTGTCCCATTCAAATCTCGCCAGATATCCTTCAAACTCTAATTTCCAGTTACTACATCCCTCAGAAAATCGGTTTCCGTTTTTCTTGTCCTTTTTCAACACTTACTCACTTCTCTCCTTCCTGTTCTTTATAAAGTCCTTAATTACATTGCACAATGCTACCAATTTGCTCCCTTTCACCTTTTATTTTTTTTGGATGCTTTCCAATCTGGCTTTTAGTGTTTCCATACTGATACCATAATTACCAGCATCACTAACGACAAATTCATTTCCAAAAACCTGCCATTTCTTTGTCCTCAACATCTCCATGGAACAATCATTATAATTTCCATTTTATGGCCAAAGATCTCATTCATTCAGGCATGCTGACTTGATTAATAAAGAATTTTCCAAAATGCAGTCATTGTCTTCTTCAGCCCCAGTACAATGATGTTCTCAAAATCATCTCCATTTTATGCATGTTTGAACATTTACTCCCCTCGTCAGCTCTGTCCTCTGGCTTCCTGTCCACAACCATTTCCTTGACAACAAGGGCACTCTGTGTTCTCTTTGGGGAGCTACCCTTTTTCATTAGCATCCCCTGCTCTACTGTATTTCAGCCTGTATTCTTCCACAGTTTCTCTCTGTTCTTTGTTTCTTTTACCTCTACAGGTAATGAATGCTTTGATTTTATTGACTAGGTCCTCTGTCTCACCCATGCATACTGCTTTTTAAAGGCTTTCTGTGGCCTCTAGTAAATTAAGAAGATCATGCCTTCTCTTCCTCTACTTTCAGCCTGTTCCTGTTTCTGCTCTGTCTCTTCATAACAAAAGGTAATTATAGATTTTTGTGCATAATTCACTGAGTGCAATGCTGTGTGGTTCAACATTAATAGTCATACCACTACCTGGAAAAACACCACAATTTTGTATCCAAATCAGTCATAAATTTTCTTTAAAGTAGTAGAAGAGTTTCTGGCATATTTTTTAATTTAAGTGGCAATAATGTATCTATGTTCATTATAATACTTGGAAACTACCAAGTAAGTATATCATTGTGTGACAGATTTGAAAACTACTATGCACCAAGCTGGAGGGCTGTCTGTTGCTATGAATGCAGAATATGCCTTAACCATATTTTTACCTCCTTGCTTTTATCTCTTTCTTCAGTTCTGACACACATCACATAGTCAATAGTAGAAGGACGTTAAATATTAATGTCATTCTTTCTTCATGGCACAATCTCGGAAGAAGCAAAGTGGGTACTTCCCAGGTGCAGAAGTCTGTATTCTGTGCATGGGCTCACAACCAAGCAAGAGTATTCTGAAAAGAACTGGAGCAGTTTGCCATAGGTCTGAAGACAGAGAAAGCTGAAATACTCTGAAGAGGCATACGCTGATCTATTACATGGACATTTCAACATCTCAATAGAAGAACTTCAGTTACAAGAATCTAATCATGTCAGGAAGCCACGCCTACCTCAATAAGACAGTTCACTCTTTCTTTTAATGAACTGTGTGCACACAGGTTTTATTTGTTAGGGAAAACTGAATCTTTGTGAACTGCTGTGCAGTCTCTATGAGCATTTGCCCTTGGTACCAAAGTTCAGATTGTCTCAAGCTGAGATTCTGGTAGGCAGCACATTTGCACTGTAATGAAGGGTGAAAGGTAGGACCAACAGTACCATCAGGGTCTAGCTTCAGAAAAGAAGACTTGGCAGGATCTGCTTCTCAGAAGTATCTGTGAGTGCTAAAATAGGAGTGTCTAGAACTTGCTTAGATCGAGATGCTTTATGTATGTCAGATCTAGCACAGCTATTTGGAGTTAACCCAGACAGAGGAATCCCTGCTAGACCTGTGACACTGAGGTTTTGATTATAAAGTAAGAAAAGAAAAAAAAGAGAGAAGTGGTGAAGCAATAGCTATTCCTAAGCTCAGAGGATATATTGAAGTACAATATTTGTGACGTACCTACATAAAACATAGAAGTCTGAACTAATGAAAAATGTCAGTGCAGCATGGAAAAAATTAAAATCAGACTACTATAGGAGAAAAGACAGCAAGCTGTTGAAAATATGTTAGCAGATGAGGTCTAACCTCTGATGATAGCATTTCTTAAACATTTAACCATCACTAGATTTACATGAAATATGCTGCTAACATTCACATGAACCCTGAGAATAGGTTCATGGTATCACTCACCTCATAGACCCAGGGGCCTCATATTTATGTGTCATAAAACATAAATTATTATATGGATTGGCTCTTTACAATTGTTCAGGCATAAGGACCTTTTATCCTTAAGCAACAGTGAGGAATTACAAAGCACGCAGACTTTTTGAAGTCAGTTCAAATACCATTATGCTAATGACCCAGACATAATTTCAGTCTGCAGTTCTCTGTGAGATAAGAGACAAATACCTCTCTGTGATTTCTTTTTCCTTCATTCCTGTTCTGTGTTTGTTCGCTTACCAACTGACGAAGAGATTCTACATGCTGTGAAGAAGCCAAGAACCCTACAGATACACCACACAAGTTTTTTCTCCATCTGTGAGTTATTTTCATAGCCGATAACTAAATATATTAATAGACAAGATAAGTTCAATATTTACAGTAAGCTTATTTATATGTTTAGCAGTGAAACTAAGCTTAACACTATTAGAACAGCTTATCTTTGCCTGCAATCACATGTAACAGGCAGATTAACAAGACCAAAAATGTTCACTGGGTATTTCACAAGACTATGAGACTGTCTTTCTCCCTCCTCAAGTAGCTCTGAATGCTACAGTTTTCTGCAAGGCAAGGGAGACTGTGAGAACAACTCCAAACTCAAACTCTGCAGTAGGAGCTTTGTCTTCTTTCTGTGTTACACTTGGTGGGATGGGTGGCTGACTAAGAACAATTACAATGGATCAGACAGAGTTACCAAACTAGAAAATGGATCACATCACAGCCTACTTCACACTCCCATGCAGATAACTGCCACCTGAAATGCTCCTTTTGTCTGAGCAGTTCTTTAATATCCCAGATGAGCCATTCTGAGCTTACCCGTCTTTGTAATTAGAAAGGCTGTGGTGAAATTTCATTTACAGATCACTTTCTCCCTTTTAAGCAAAATAATTTCTTGTCAGCATTTTTATAACTGTTTTCTGGAGTGATCCCAGTACACAGCATCTCCTAAGCTTCCTAATGCTGCTAGCAGTATTAAAAAAAAGTTGTTATCTTAATAACTATCAGAAGTGCTTGTCTTTAGGGGGCTCAGGCTAATTCCATGCACAGTCCCAAAGTCTGACTGGTGCCCACAGGCCTGCCACATTCCACATAGGTAGACAGGATTTTCCTTGTCAGCTTGAGCCAAAGCAACTGCAGACTTCTTCCTGCTGCCATGTCCATTTCCAACACTGGAAAGCCCACGTATTCACTGTAATCCTCGAGTCACATGGCCATGTCACAGGCTGAATACACCCTTCCGGGAAGACGTGGAGGAAGACAGCAGAGTTCAGCAATATTCTCTATGCTTGTGGTCTGGGCTCTGCGGAGCAAAACTACTGAAACACAAAAATATCTCCTCTTATGAAAAGTATATGTATAAAGCCTGACTGTCCTCCTGGCACCATCAACAGTAACTCACACATGGCTTCCTGTGCTCCACTGGGACCATGCCTCACTGGTGCACGGTCTGCTATGAAAATAGCACCCATGCTTCTTAGATTCATCAGTCAGAGAGAGGTTTCCCAGTTCCTCCCATTACTGCTATGTTGCAAATATTTAGTCCTGTCTGTACTGGGTAAGATATCTATGTTGATATCTAAAAGGAAGAAAAATAAATACCCATGTCATTTTGGCATTTATTTTCAGCCAAATGCAATGGCCAGGAGTACATGTGTGTAAAATATAATGCTGTCAGGGGGAGCAGAAGAGTTAGGAGGGGAATGTGTGGTTTAGTATGCAAGTGGTGAGCAGGGAGGATAGAGAAGGATGCAGTTTTCCAAGGTACTGTAGATGATGTACTTGTGGATAAGGATTCATTAAGGAAAAAAAATGTGCTCATTTTTCAAGGCAGCTCTCATAATTGTGAGTGAAAGGCCATAATTTAATCTGCACATAGAGTCTTATGCATGTATTTAACTATTTTGTACTCTTAGAAATCCCCTTTCTTTTGCTAATACAGGATTTGTATTCAGAACTTTCTTAAGATTTCATAGTCATAGTGTCATATTCTTGGTATATACTTAGCCCAAGATTCCCATATCCAATTGTGAAATCAATTTTTCAAAATAACTACAGCCTGTACATTTTACAACAGAAGAAACTATGGGTGGTGGACAGTTTCTTGAGCTTGATTCAGTTATAAATATGCCACCATAAATACCCTTACCATGAGAAAAAAAAAGAATAACATTTCCATCAGTGGTTCAGATGCACCAGATCCAAGTAACAGGCAGGTTATAAGAGCATGTGATAAAATGCACTTCAGGGGTTTTCCATCTTTGGGGACACTCAAGAGAGCATAGGGTTGTCTTTTGTCATCTGTAGTTCTAGTTCTGCACAGAAAGTAAAACAGTTTCTCTCAGCTTCCTCAGTCAGCCACTTGAAACACCACGAAGTTTGATGCAATTCAAATATTTCGTCAGGCAGAACGTAAATTTATGAGTCTGATATAAGGGCTGCTATGAAAGTAATACTTCCTATTTTATTACATTGTCTTACGACATCAGAGGCTGATGTTGGTGGTTGGCTGTAGAGGCTGAACCTTTCAATATTCTGTTACATTTTGTTGCCATGTGACAGATGGCAGCAGAGGGGTAGTCTGGCAGAATGGTGTCTGACATTCTATTCTATGACTCTGTAATTCTGATTAAGAAGCATTCCTTTTGGAAAAACCTTTGAAGATGCAGCTCTAGACAATTTCTCTTCACTCAATGTGGCTCAGTCAAGCCAAAATGTTGGGCTCTTATGAACAACTGAATACATAATTACTCAAATTTCAGCCACAATACTATATCTGTTTCTTGTTTTATTACAAGAAAAAGTGTTTTCTTTGACTTCTTGAGTTAAAATATACAGCTAATGGAAATTTACTCTACTCTTCATTTTTAAACTTTTCTAAAAAATCTTTTTTTAAAAAAATTGGTTAGCTATTGTAAAGACTATTAGTACACTACTTGTTCTGTCACAGTATACCCAATGAGAACGCTGTTTTTAATATGTACTGTGTGGCTTTTATTACTCATTCAGCTATGATTACTTATTAAAAAAAACTGCTACATGCAACGAGCTAATTTTTATTATTATTAATATTTTTTAGAGTTGGCTTAGAAGTCTTCTACTCAACACAGATTATTTAATACTATCTTCTTGGCAGGAAATTGGTAGCATAATAATATTGTTTGGCTTGGAACAGATAATAAGGAATACTTTATTTTTTAGACGTGTTGCCAGATGGATGAATCTAACTAGAAGCTATGAACCAGATTTGCAACTGTATTAAAGTATTACATGTATCATTTACAAAATGCTATGACACTTGATAATTTTCAAAACAAAAATATGACATCCATATTTCCCATAGCCTAAGAATCTGCTACTTGCCTTGTGTTTCTCAATATACTTTGAAACTATATACACGTACACCAGAAGAGCCTATTTCTGTAATTTTATACTGTACTAGCATGTCAGCTAGTTCTGAGTGTGATGGAACACCCCCATGAATGTATATTCAGATATTTTTGATTCTATCTATATTTTGTCTATGGCTAAACATCCCAATTTATCTTGTGAGATAATAATTGTGATTTACCATCTTCTCACATTTGCATTTAAATATAACTCACAAGTATATGAATATCAAGTGGTTTTTATCCGGTCAGAAGTAATTTTGTCATTAGAAAAGAAAGTTTGTCATAACCAAAACAAGATGACTCGCTCATATCTTTAGGGTACCTGCATTTTATGTGGACATTCAAAGTCCCCTTAATGTCAAGAATCCGTGGAGTGAGTCATTTGACCATATAGAGAAATCTGCTAGAAAATGCAATGAATATGACGTATTGACCGCTTAAACAAAATCCCTTAATCCATAAAGGAATCTAAATACTTCTGTCATGTTAAGATGACTAGCGTCTTTTGTTTCATTTCAGTAGAAGATCTTGAAGAAAAAAAACCCAGCAGATTTACCTTGCATGTGCTAGATAATATATGGGAATCTTTGCCATTATTGGGCCTAATCAACTGATTTTGGAAGGCTTTTTTTACTTGAAAGATGAGCTTTGATTGAAAAAGTGTTGTCATAAAAAGTAATCACAAGAGTATTACTTTTCTCATGGGTGAATCCTGTGTGGCAAGAACAAAACTATGACTTATAAATACTTTCTTCCCCCTGTGAAAGACAGAAACTGTTTTTTACTTTTGTTGTCTCAAAGCTTGCTTCATGAGGCCTTTCTGGCTATAAGACTCTAATTGACAACTGCAAATCATCTAGATGGTTGTCGCGGCGCCTCAGTGTCTCTGTTTGTGGTTGTAAAGATAAGCAGAAATAGGGGCAAGTAGTCTTTTTTGGGGTACGGCTTGGAGAAGCTGATCACTGCAAAGGACAATAATACTTGTATGGCACCAAAGGTGCTACTCCCTGTTGATTTATCTGTTGGGCCAGATGTGTTGGGTCGACATAAATCAAACTAATGGCAGAACATGGAGGCAGCTAAACTTGTCGATAAGAAAGCAGGACAGACATCCTGTTGTCCCAACAAGATAACCAAACAGACGTCTCTCTTATAACAAGACACCCACAGGAATGGTGAGGAGCTCTCCCCCTTCAAGGTTTGAAAATTTACAGCAAAATTGACCCTTAGGTTTAATCCCCTCGATAACCAGAGTTTGGAATGTGATGAATATGCATGTGCTATACCTTTAAATATGTATTCGTTTCTCTCTTTGTTGTGCATGTTTGGTGGAGCGATCTCCCATGTACCCAGCACTGTAATGGGGGGAATAGCCGCTTGACATAACTCATTGATGTGTCGAGTTGCTCAGTTGGTTTTCTCAGCACCACTAAACCAAAGACTTTGAAGAAGAGCCTTTCCTGAGGGAAAAACCTCTTTGGAAGACTTCCCCCCTGCATGGTGCCTGCTTGCTGCAAAACTTCCCAGCTTTCTCCCATCCCCCGCGGAGGCCAGACAAGTTCCTGAGATCAACGGACTATGGACCTCGCCGGATCCACGGTGGTGATGCTCTCTCTTTCTCTCTCTCTCTCTCTCTTGCTTTCTGCCAAGTCTCCTTGCTTTTCATCTCTTTTCTATCGCCCACCTTTCCTTCCCCATATCCCTAAGCAACTAGTAATTGTAATAAACTGGTTGGGCTAACATTTGACCCTCTGTGTCTTAATCTTGCCATCGGGTATACACATACATATAAAGAACCTAATCTCCCTCCTTTATATTGGAGCGTGACACCCCCTCCCTTTTTTGTTGAAGAAAAAAATAAAAAAATATAATCAGCTTTCTCACTTATTGCTTGCGTGAAAATGAGATCATGTATATTAGCAGGTTTTGAAGTGCTGAAGAGGTGGAAGACTTGTTTTTAAGTCTACATACAGAACTTCAGTGCAGAGGTGATAGATACTCAGCCCATCTAACATACAAGCCATTACAAAGACTTCATACATATTCTATATAAGAAATCAAATACAGAAAAAGCAAAGAAAAATTATTCACAAAGAAAGAACATTTATAATAAGCTGGGGGCAACTTTTTCTCTCAATTCTTGGCATGACAGGACTTTAAATGTTAGATTATTATTTGCTTATTACTCTGCAAAGGAAACCTTCTATACTGTAAATAACTCATGCCCCACTGCTAAATTTACTCTTTCTTAGTTTTCATTCAGTCAGGCAAGAAAAAAGAAAGCTGTATGTACACTGAAGCAGCAGAAGCACCACCCTGTTTTCCTTTACCCAGTGACAACATTTACTCTTTAATAACTTTACCTTGTTCTTGGTCAATACTGATTCAGCAGTTAATTGTGAAGGCAAATTATTTTCCTACCAATAATTAGAACCAGACATGAGTGAAAAGGCAGGTGCTGTACAAAATTAAAAGGGCATACCTTCATGTCTGCTCTAGAAAAATAGTGTTCAGAGATCTTTGTGTACTTCCACACTGCTTGCAATTTTTGAAAGTTTCATGCAGAATATTTTTTTTTCTAGAAGTGCTGAAGTACCTTTTTTTTTTTTTTTTCCAGCACATGAATTTCTATTAATAGTCTTTTACTTGCTGTCTTGCTATTCAGTTGTGAATCAAGGAGACAGCTTTCTTATTGTCTCTTTATGATTTATTTATTTCTTTAGGCTTAATCAGTTTCCTTTTCAAAAATGTTTTGGTGATCCAAACACACTTTATCAACCACATAAATATTATCAACACATCCAGCAATGCCTTTTAAGAACTGGACTAGTTTTTAAACTTTTTTTCCCTATTGTACTGGATTTACCCCTGTGTCTGCTACTGCTATTGGTTATTACAGTGTCTAGAATGTGACCAAGCATGTGGACACCTGTAGTTGTCTGCACCTTTTCACATCTTTCCTGAAACTATTTAGAAAATACTCTTGTCACATTTGCTTTTTCCCACCCTGATATGAAAAATTTTCAGCCATCGTTCAACATCACAGGGCAATCACATTAGAATGCCTTCTAAATGACTGTATGCGCAGTGTTCTTTGGTCCTTTGAGGAGTGACAATTTCAATTTTTTTTATTAGGTAACAGCAAATAATGTGTTTCAGAGGTTCCCTCTCAAATACAGTGTTTCAAGTAAGGTATTCAGCCAGTGCTTTTCCACAGCAATTCTAATGTAAGTAATTGATTTTCTGGTATCGCTTTATGTTTTCGCATTTTTAAGCTCTGATAGTTCTTTATATTTAATCAGAGTTCTTCTGTTTTATTCATTCGGAAAGTGGCTTTAATTTGGTTTTAATTGACTGATTTTTCAAATTCTTCTGCAAATATCTATCAGTTTAGTTTTATGCTTAGGTTGTCAGAAATTTCCTTTCTCTGTGTCTTAGTTTCAGCTGGGATGGAATTGTTTTCTTCAGAGTGTCTTGTGTGATGCTATGTTTTGGTTCTAGAATAAAAACAGTTTTGATAACATGTTTATAGTTGCTTTCTAAGCATTATTTTACAGAGCCATTTGCAGTGAAGGGCACAAGGAGGTGGGAGAAAACAGAATTAAAACTGCTGACTTAAGTTGTCCAGGGGAATATTCCATAACACATCATATGACATCAAGTGAAAGGAGTTTTGAAGAGGGTAGGAGTTCATCTTGCTAAGGGGCTAGCTGGGCACTGGTCACATGGTGGTGAACAGTTGCTTGTGCAAGACTTTTTTCATCAGAAACAGGAGATCTGACTGAGTCTAACATTTACAGTGAAAGAGATGTAATGGAAGCCTGTTTCCATTTGATAAAGCTGGAGCTAGGAGAAAAAATGCCATTCTTTCTGTAATATCTTCAGCTATCCTTGTAATTCCTGATAAATTTAAGCCCCTCTTCCCTACTTGGCTTCCTTAATCATTCATCAATGGTCATGCATGTTGTATTTGGAATGCTTTACGCTATTCAACTTCCAGTAGTTCAATAGTCTATTACTCCAGAGCTTAAAATAGAGATCATTGTCTCCTCTTACATCCATTTCATTATTAGGCTGCTACCTCTGCCCTGGCAGGCATGAAATCAGTCTATCCATACTTAATATCCTGACGTGCTTCCCTGGCATAAAAGTCACAATTGTGCATATGTCTGGCAAGAGTAGTTGTTCTATAGGATGCACTGTCCTGTTGAAATATTTGGCCAAGAAATGGTGTATTGAGGGCACAAAAATGCAAAGCTGTCACTTGGTGAAGAACTGTTACTGACTTGAATGGGCTAATGACAGAACTTCTGAGTATTGTCTGTAAAAGATTCCTGCTGATAGTCTTCATTCTGTTAGACCAGAGAGGACTAAAAACACAAGCTTCTTTAAAATTCTGCTGGGAAGTAGAAAAATGCAACAGACAAATAAGAAGAGGCAGATTTGACAAGTCTAATACTTTTCAGAAGTTTTTACAAAAAATATGATTATGTTTTGACATATTAGGTAAATGTACTTCACAGATTTTCTATGGTTCCCCTGCTGTCCATCTTTGCTGAGCAGAAAAGAGAGCAAAACTTAAGTCTATGATTTATTCTCATTGGCCAATATTAATTACATTTTTAAGAATTACATTCAAAAAATAATTATTGAAAGGATATGTATTTCACCTCAAAATTTTCACGTCTATAGTTTGAGCTCAAACACACCCAAATGAGTGATTGCTGACATTTAATGGTGGCTTTTTAATTTTGATGCCCTTTATCTCATTATTTTCATGAAGTAAACAATTAGGTTTTGTTGTTTTCTTTAAGTTAGTATGAAAAAGTGAGATACCAGGAATTTTAAGGCTGTAAGTCTTCAATATTGTCTTTGCTGGAATCTGTCAAAGTATATGGGGTTAAAAAATCCATTACTTATAATCCAGGCATGAAAATCAGAGTCTTTGATTTAAAACAGATACATTTTGCAGATATAAAAAAAAAATCCTTTTCATTATGTATTTTTCCTATTCCTTATGTATTCATTTTACTGTCAACAGTTTATACACCATTATACACCATCTACATAGTAATTTTAGCAATAAAATAAGGTACTATCTAGAACAAGAACCTCCATGCCCAGGTATAGACAGGGGAGTAATAATAAAAGATTGTGAAAATTCAATGTCTCAAATTTTAATAAGATGGAAAAATTCAAGTACTGTAGGAAAATGTAATCTATCTATAGAGGGATTTCTCTCCTAAAGAATCTAATCACTATGTCTAGGCACACATGCACACAGCAGCAATACTCTGAAAATAAATTACACTTGAATATCTCTGGAACAATCACATTCTAATGACACATTTACTGTTTAGTATTCTAGCCAGAAGGCAGCTGACTGTCAGCCTTCACTACTCATTTCCCAAGGCTAATTTTGTTTATTTGTTATAATATGGTCAGAGAAGAACTGCACATCTTGAACTGTGTCAGAGGTGTTAGTCACAGACTATAGCAAGTGTGTCACAGAAGAGACTGGGTTTAAGGGAGCAGTGAACAGCTCACAGTTTGAGTACATAGGGGAGCAGCTTCTTTCACTGACGCTGAGGTGAGTAGGAGTAAGAACCAATCCTTGCATAAAATCATGACATAGATCCAGTGAGGCTGTACTATTCTCATTTTAGGCAATCTTAAGAAACAAATGTACTGTCTGAGAAATTACATGGTTATTTTTATGCTTTATTCCTGTATTTTTAGGAAACCATTATAAATTCTTATACCTTTTTATGTATGCACATACAAGATAACTGTAAATATACATATAAAATTGAGAGTGTCTAGATGCTATTGAGTGAAATTCTTTGAGAAAGAACAGAATTTGAAGATCTAGGAATCAGTAACACAGTAGAAATAACTGTAACTCCACACAACTACAAGAACTACATATACATTCGGAGCAGGAATTTACTGTTCATTGCTGCTCCCTGAGCTGTATTATTGTGGAAAGAAGTTAGATCCAAGCCAGAATGGCTTGTGAAGAGCTGGTATAACTAGAGACTTCAGAGAAGAATGTCCACTGCACTGAAAAACCACAGTTGTTGGGTGAAATCCCCAGTGACTAGGAAAAGGGAAACATTATTCCCATTTTGAAGAAAGGGAGAAAGGATGATTCAGGGAACTGTAGGCCAGTGAGGCTTACCTCTGTGCCTGGAAAGATCATAGAGCAGATCCTCCTGGTTACCATGTTAAGGCACATGCGAGATGAAGAGATGTTCCAAGACAACCAGCGTGGCTTCACCAAGGGCAGATCTTGCCTGACCAGTCTGGTGACCTCCTATGGTGAAGTGATGGCATTGGTGGACAGGAGAAGGGCAACATATGTCATCTACCTGGACTTCTACTTCTATTTGGGGGGAGAACAGTGATTTTAGTCTACCTTGATTTTGGCAAGGCATTTGATACTGTCTCACACAGCATCTTTATAACAAAGTGGAGGAAGTATGGAATAGATGAGTGGATGGTGAGGTGGATTGATAACTGAATGACTGTCAGAGCTCAGAGCGTTATGATCAGCAGTGCAGAGTTCCAGTTAGAGGCCTCTACTTAATGGTGTTCCTCAGGGGTTGGCACTGGATTTGGTCCTGTTCGACACTGAACATCTTCATTAATGACCTTAATGAGGGGATAGAGTCTACCCTCAGCAAGTCTACCTTCTAGCAAAGCTGGGAGAAATGGCTGACATGCCAGAAGGCTGTGCTACCTTTCAGTGAGACCTGGACAAGGTGTAGAGCTGGGAAGAAAGGAACTGGATGAGGTTTAACAAGAACAAGTGTAGAATCTTGCACTTAGGGAGGAATAACCACATGCACCAGTACAGGCTGGGACATAACCTGCTGGAGAGGAGCTCTGAGGAGAGGGACCTGGGTGTCCTGGTGGATAACAGGCTGGCCATGGCCAGTAGTGTGCCCTGGTGGTCAAGAAGGCCAATGGGATCCTGGGATACATTAGGAAGACTGTGGCCAGCAGCTCGAGGGAGGTGATCCACCCCCTCTACTCCACCCTCGTGAGGGTGAGGCCTCATCTGGAGTATTGTGTCTTGTTCTGGGCTCCCTGATACAAAAAAGACAGGGATCTCCTTAAAAGTCCAGTGGAGGGCTACAAAGATGACAAAAAGGGTGTGGAACACCTCCCTTATGAGGAAAGTCTGAGAGACCGGGGTCTGTTCAGCCTTGAAAAAAGAAGACTCAGAGTGGATCTGATCCGCGTCTATAAGTATCTAAAGAGTGGGAGGCAAAGGGATGAGGTGGGTCTCTTCTCAGAAGTGTGTGGCAATAGAACATGGGGAAATGCCTTTGACGTGGTCCCTCACCACATCCTTCTCTCTAAATTGGAGAGGTACAGATTTAAAAGATGGACTGTTCAATGAATTAGGAACTGATTGACTGGTCACAGCCAAAGGGTTCTGATCAACTCATCGATGTCTGGGTGCACTCTCTGCAAGTGTGCAGACAACACCAATCTCAGCGGTGCAGTCAATGCACTGGAGGGAAGGGAAGCCATCCAGAAGAACCTGAACAGGCTGGAGAAGTGGGCCCATGTGAACCTATGAGGTTTGAGGTTCAACAAGGCCAAGTGCAAGGTGTTGTACATGGTCTGGGGCAATCCCAGGTATTATATACAGACTGAGGAAAGAACTCCTGGAGAGCATCCCTGCGGAGAAGGACTTGGGTGTCCTGGTGGAAGAGAAGTTGGACATGAGTCAGCAGTGTATGCTTGCAGCCCAGAGGGCCAACTATATCCTGGGGTGCATTTAAAAAGGGGTGGCCAGCAGGGAGAGCGAGGTGATTGTTCCCCTCTACTCAGCTCATGAGGCCCCATCTGGGATACTGCATCCAGGCCTGGGGCCCCCAGCACACAAAAGACACAGTGCTCTTGGAACAGATGCAGATGAGGGCCACTAAGATGATCAGAGTGCTGGAGCATCTCTTCTATGAGGAAAGGTTGAGGGAACTGGGCTTATTTATCTTGGAGAAGAGAAGGCTCTGGGGAGTCCTCATTGTTTTCTTCCAGTACTTGAAGAGAGTGTATAAACAGGAGGAGGAATGACTGTTTTACATGGGTTAATAGTTAATAGATAGGACAAGGGGGAACAGTTTAAATCTAAGATGGGAGATTTAGATTAGATGTTTTTTACTCAGAGGATGGTGATGCACTGGAACAGGTTGCCCAGAGAGGTGGAGGATGCCCCATCCCTGAAGGCATTCAAGGCGAGGCTGGATGTGGGCCTGGTCTGGTGTTTGGAAACCCTGCCCACAGCAGGGAGTTGAAACCAGATGATCTTTGAGGTCCTTTTCAATTCAGGCTATTCTATGGTTTACAGAATATTGCTATTATGTATTAGTACGTATTAATATGTATTATGTATTAGTATCACTGACAGTTAGTGATGATGGCTTTACTCATCCCAAACTTTCAGTATTCTGTGTAAAAATGAGCAGCCACATGACTCATGGGATTGGGAAGGTTTAGGGAAGTACAGATTCTGACTAAGATCCTTTTTTGAAAGTGAATGAGCTTTATGAAAGTAAATAGGGTTTTTGAGTTGTACACTGGCATCTAACATAGCACATCTAACATATTTTTAATAAATATATGACATGCAGTTCCTGGGCAGCAAAGGCAAAAAAAAAGCAGCTTGGTGGAAATCAGGCTTTTGAGGGAAACTATGCCCTTGCTGAGAATAATTTTCAGTTAGACAATGAAGCCATGACTCCTCGCCTTACACCAACAGGTGGCATAAAATATGTAGGTAAAGGAGAAGTTTCTGATTTTGTAATTGAGGAATGTTATGTTAGTCATTACCTAAGCTCAGAGGTAGAACAGTTTCTGCTTGACAGAGATCATTATGGCATCTTGTGTATAGTCTTTCTTATGTTCGTGTTTGTGGGCCTCAAGCAAGGAGGAAAATCAAACGTTTCTATTCCTTCACAGCTAATGAGTACAGACAGACCCAGAACATTCAACTTCATATAGAAAATACCATTCACAAAGAGTTGCATTTGACCAAACTAGCAGTTCTGTGCTTTTGTTTTGCATTGCCTGAATTCTTAAGTTTGAGAAACAACACCTACAGCCACAATATTGATTTCCTACAAGTCATTCTCTACACCTTGAGTGGCTCTATCTTTTGCTCCTCACATAAAGTGAAAGAAGACAACATAATGTTATGGCTTTATGATTTGTTATTGGTATTCCACATCATAACATCATGTAGTCCACTGGGAGTTAGAGAGTTAATGCTCCAGTTTCATGGATCATCAATAGTTCCAGGTAAACCTGTCCCAGAAGAGAAGAACTACGTACCCTAGAGGACTTCGCGTTGCTTTGCTTTTTTCCATTTTCTGCTCGGAGGGAAAGATAAAAACTGTTCATGTGTCACAAGACACAGACTTCTTCCCCTTTCAGATCGACCCAGCAGCAGGTGCTCCCTAGCTGTCTCGCCTTCAGTGTTAGCAGAAAGCCTCAGGTTTTTGGGCACAGTCTTTCTTACTTATTTTATATGTTGTACTTTATTGTGCTATCTTGCATTCTGATACCTTTTCTAGTAAATTAGCTTTCCTCCTCAGATCGTTGCCACTGTTTTGTTCTTATGCCCATCTCCCTTTTCCTTTCACCCTTTCCCCTTTCCCTTTCCTGAGGCACGGGTCCCTCCACCCCAATTATCGCAGAACTGGGCTGAACCAGCCCATAAACTGTCAACACATAAATTAGAAGACATGTCTCACTTCAGAGAGAAAAAAGTACAGTCCTAAAATCCAGAAAAGAATATGTGGTCTTCTATAGCTCATGATCACATATAAATTACCAGATACACATGTGGAAAAGACAGTCTTTGGTTAATGGTTCCTGAGAAACTGTAGTGTTTAGACTTCCTTCATAAAGGGGCATTCAGACAGAAGTTGGCATATCTAGGCATTTGTATTTTCTGTTCAGAAACAAAGCAAAAATATGTAAAATAATGGTATCCATGTTATCACTGCCAAAATAATGCCCAGTTGACAGCCTGCAGAGTAAAAATAATTTCACTGTAAAAAACCTCATGTATCATCTCCCATGTAGCCATTATAGGGAGGTGCAAATACATAATATGAATTAATGAGATAAAGTCTAAGACCATCTGTGCTGATTGTTAAGCATAGTTGGTCCTCTGACCAATTGTACTATAATTTATTACAAAATTTCCTTTATCATTTAAGAGTAGCTGTACCTTCTGGGCCTTAAGCTGTGCCCTGGCACATTATTTTTTTCCTGCCAAGTTCTGTAATGCACTTGAAGCTCAACCACTATATCTCTGGACCATAGAAAAACCAGCAGCAGGTCTAGGGTCCCCTGTTCCTGATACTCGGTTCTCTTATACTACTGTTTCTCACTCGACACCCAGTGTGAAGATGTGCCCAGCAAGAAAAAAGGCTGTCATGGGAGAAATCCACTGTAATGTTCTGCAGTGGAAATCAGCATGTGCCTTACTACTCTGTCCATGTAATGGCTTTGGATTCCTCTGTGAAGTGTGAAATGGATGAAGAAAGGATCTTAACTACCTGTTAAGATCGATCTTCCATGGTTCAGCCTACATGGCACATAGTCCAGGATGCACTGGACACAATTATATGCCTGCCTTTGCTGGGGTCTAGCTGGTTTAGGAAAGCAGCAGGAACATAAAGTCATTTTAGTTTACCCTGAGATTAAACAGTGACAGATTAATTTTTTTCCATGCTAGTGTCATATCTCACTTTCACACTTAGTTGCGATGGAAGGTTGTAGGTTTTGGCATGAAGTAATCATAGGGCAGAGCTCACCTTATTTACTGGCAAAGAGTGACAAAAGAGTTTCCTTCAATAGGCCATAGCCAGAGAGGACTGCATAGATTACCAGGGAATACTTCAAACAAATTTCTCCCTCAGGACAAGATACAAGAGGTATGCTTATCCACTTTTCATTTTCATTTTTAATAATTTCCTGGCTGCTGCAATTAATGCACCAGAGTAACATTTTTATCAACTACATAAATTGCTCACCTCCAAAATTCCACTGCTTAAAATCTGTTACAGATAGTGGAGATTAATCACTGTGCTCATAGAGATCTGTGATCTATTTGCAAACAGTCTGTGTGTCTTCTGCAAAGAATTCTCCCTCAATATCTTTATAGAGTACAAAGAGGGTATCAAGAAGCAAGTGAATAGACACCCATGTTCATACTGCATCTGGATTTTCCAAAAGGCTTTCACAAACTTCTGAAATTACTGAAGAAGCCCTATTTCCTTGGAGCCTGAGGAGATAGATTGAAAGGTGGTTAAAATACAAGAAGTAAAGAACTGAAAGCAAAGCTTAGTAGTCATTTTTTAGGGTGGTAGAGTTGAGTCAGCAGTGTTGCTGTCCAGGAGTGATGTTTGGCACTGGTGTTATTCCTGTAGATGAGAGTGGATACTAATGTCATTTTCCACAGAAAAGACTAGATAGAGGATGTTCTGAGTCATCAAGCTGTAGAATGCCTAACGTTAACGTCCCCCAAGCTCCTTAAAATTGTACAAAGACCCACACAAAGAACATAACCCCTGCTTGTTAGTGCAGCTGTCTCCATGTCAGAGGACATATGGGATGGAGACACATTCATCTCCTTTTGTGCCTCTGTGAGGCCCAACACAGGATTGGGCACTGCCTGAGACAAGACTGTTAGACAGTCAGAATTCCATGCAAAGTATTTCCTTCCTCTACACTTCAGTATAGGTAAAAGATAAAAGTTTAGTCTGCAAAATATATTTTAATAAGACTATTACATCCCGTAGCAATTGTCATGAACATAAGCAATGTCCAGCTTTTTCTTTACTCAGAATTCTATCCATTTCACTTAAAGAAGAAGAAAAAAAAAAGCCAAAACATATTTAATATTTTACTTATTATAAATTTTTCAATGTTTAAGATACCTATATTAAAAAAAAAAAAAAACCTCTTTCCCTACCTTTCACCTAAGTTCAATTTTTTCTCAACCCTCTTTTGAATTTCTTCATCATTAGTGACATAGAAGGACAATGCTATTTTATCCAATTGTGAAGAAAATCTTAAAAATCATCACAACTATACAACGACCACTGCAGATAATTATGCAAGCCAATAATAGAGCACAATGACTCAGTTCGACTTTTTGTCAAAAAACGATCTTCCTAATTTTCTTAAAAACTGAAAACATTTAAGTAGAAGCTTAACACAGTAGAAATAACTGTAACTCCACACAACTACAAGAACTACATATACATTCGGAGCAGGAATTTACTGTTCATTGCTGCTCCCTGAGCTGTATCCTAAAGCATCCTAAAGCATCTCCTGTGTGAGAGGCCTCATTCTTAATTTTTAGGAGCAGGTGGCATCAGAATGTTCTGTTTGTCCAAAGCTGATGATTACTAACAGTATTTAAAGATTAAAATTGAAGAAAACAATCCATATTGATTATTATTCTCAGGACTAAACCATCAGTCATAAATAATGTTTAAGTAATTGAAAATTCATTTCAATCAGAATCCTCTGTGGTTTGACCAGTTATACAACACCTTTCATACAAAAATTTGTGTGGTGAAATTCTGAACTAAATTATATGCCAGATTTTATCTAATCCCATACTTAACAATTGTAAATATACTACTTCTATGGAGCAATTCAGTTTCTCTAACGAAGTTAACATGAAGAGTTTGGTGTCTGTTGAAACAAAACATTTCTCTGCATATTTCAATTATGCAGATCTTCACTGAAATAATAGTTGTGTCAGCCTAACACTCAATGGTCATGAAAAGATTAAAAAAAGACCTACAGCTGTGTATAAGGACGGTTTTACAATTTGTTTCAGTGAGCAATTATATCATCAGCAATATGGTTTGCGAGGAGATAACAGCATGTACTCACAAAGCTCATATATGGATTTTTCCTAACAAAATTGTTAGTGAAATGCTACTCTATTTTCATTACCTGTAAACAATGTCCTACAGTTTCTTTGCATTTTCAATTTGCTGTTTGTCTGTCTGTTTTTACTGCATTGTTGGAGAGAGAAACACAACAACTGTCCCAATATTTTAATTGCTTTGAGTAAAAAAAGCATTACGAACTTCTGTCTTGATTTTTAAAACTGTCTAAAATTTTGATTAAAAATTGAGATCAGTGTATAAACCAGAGAAAAGTTTCTACAGTTCTGGAAGACCTCAATATTTAATATTGACTTAAGCTGTAATTCATTGCAGCTATACTCACGAAAGCTTAAAATTATTAACAGACATTCCCAGTGGTATTCTTACATACTTTTGTAAAAAGTTAGAGCCTGCCATTCAAATCATTGTTGTTGTCAATCAATTCTCACAGCACAAAAGCACAGTCTCTTAGCCACCAGTAAATCAGCTTCTTGCAGGGCTCAGCTCATGCATTCATCCACAGCTATGCTGCTCTGTACCCCATTATTTCAAGTCATGGATTGCCAGGCTACTACTAAAAGAACTTTAAGTCCCTCCTAATTTTTTTCTTCTTCTTTTTTTTTTTCCAGTCTTAGTTATGTGTTCAGCCTGCATGCACTATGTAAGCAAGAGTAGGAAACTCAGTTTTGGCAGCTTTGGCCAACTGGGTTTCAGTTAAGCACACAACACAGACACCGAGAGCAACCATGCAACATGCCTTACAGATATCCTTTTCAACTACTGCTAATTTTTTTTGGAGAAATTGTCCTTTTTTTTCATCCCTTTCCCCACTCCATTTTGCTGCTTGAACTTACTGTATTATAAAAGACTTTTTGGCACAGTTTTATCCTTTTGCCTTGAGAGTTCCTTGCAGTTCACCTAACTAATTTACTTCAGTGAGAATTCTGTCAGAAAAAAAAAATCTTCAGTAACAATGCTCAGTATCAGGAAGCCTTTATTTTCATTCAGCCAGCAGGTAGGCACTTTTATCAGGCAGATATTCCTACTGGTTTTGTTGTCTAAAGAACTCTATTCTGACAAACACAGTAATTATTGTAAAGATCATAAAGATGCATTAACAGGTGTCATAGAAGTGCTTTCAAACTTGGTGATTGCAGAAAATTCAAATTTACACCTCCTTTTTGGGACCTTTCACCAGCTGGACCTTATTCTGGCAGGGAAGGAAACAAACTTAATGCACATTTGACCTGTACTCTACAACCAGCCTCCACCAAATCTCTAAGAAAAGCTTGTGGCTGATGAACTCATACCAAAAGTCTCCCAAACTATAGACAATTGCCATTACATTTTCATTACAAAGATGAGTTTAGAATAACTTTGATCACTACATTATTATTAAAGGTAAAGAGCAGAAAATGAAAAAAGAATAAAAGAAATTTTTCCATAGGCCTAAAGCATAAGCTCTGTGAAAGTTTATCATCACAGTTCAAGTCATAGATATCTTCTGTGTGGGAATAGTGGTCCTCTTTTGTAGCTACCTGAAAATCTGCTTCTGGATCATTATCTCTTATTTCATTCAAATCAAACTTTTCCTTTCCCTATTCCCAGGCTATGGGACTGAGATACATTTGGAAACCTAGGAAATCAGGAATATATTTGAGGTCTATACAAAATGAAAACCTTTCAGAATCTCTCCAGGTTCATCTTGCACTGTGGTGGATTTCAGAGGCACAAACATCCTGGGGCAGGAACCCAAGCTCGGCCCAGCACCTAGATGATGAAGGCAGTGCTGGGGACAGTTTCCACATTCCTGTGAAGGCTGAAGAAGACTTGTGGGCACCTTGGAGGAGTCTCACACTCTGAGTTTGTCAGAGGCCACAAATATTGCATAGGAGCTCAGCAAGGCTTCCACAGATTGGTGGAGCTGGTCTTAGGAACTGTTGTCACAGAAATGCCCAAATTCTTCTTCATATTGTAGGATACACGACTCCCAGGGAGGAGGGGTTAGCAGACTAGAGCACTAGGGTGAGAATGTGGTATACGGACCATTTTCCCTGGGGGAAAAAATGGGTTATTTACTAGTGTATAACTAACTGTGTACCAGTATTTCTTCACTGTATGTTGTTTAATATACATTGTTGATGTGTTCTGATGAGGAGGACTCTAGTCATTGTCATGGTTTTTCACCTCCTCCTCCATCTCTAAGGTGATGATACCTGAGTGTTTAGGGCTTAGCACAGACCACGTGCCATATGTATGGGTGTCAGTATATGAGAAGAGACAAGGGGAAAGGAAATAAAAGCTTTGCTGAGAAGATCTGCCCATAACAACCATTTTAAATCGCTTGGTAAAAAAGAGAAATTCAGCAGAAATTCCAACATCCACAAAACAAAGTGAGCAGAGCAGGCAGGTTTGCATATGCTACAAATGTGAATCAAAAGGATGAGCCTGCTCACTTCTTGTCTTAATGTTCACAACACAGCATCCAAAACCTTTCTCACTTTGCTTGAAAACACCAGGCAACACATCAAGCAGCAGCCCATGATAAACCAATGCCATTGAGCCTGCAGCCTGCTGGTGGCGTCTGCGTGCTTCAAAGTGGTCAGTCCGGAAGGACTGGGGTGGATGCACAGCTACAGATTGTTTTGTGAGAGCAGAGACTTGGAAACAACGTACTGGTCAGGAATCCAGGTTCTACCCCCTTCTGAGGCCTTTAGGACACTTCCTGACAGACCTTCCCCTGACCAGCTGTGCTGAGAGCTTCCTTGCAGCTGCAAGCTCCAGCGCCCACCACTCCCTCACAGTGCCTCCTCACATAACAGGAATACACTCCCAGCTTGGCAGTGACTGTTATGATTCCTTTGAGGATGTCAGTGTCTATTTTCAATGCTATCACTGCCACTGAGTAGCTGGTACTCTTGCTGTCAGATCTGTTAATGAACAATGGCTGCTAATGAACACTCATAGCTGTATACTGATCAAGGTGAGCTGGCAGTTGACCTCTTTGATCACACCCTTGCTCTTCTGGTTCAATGTGTAAGCATACTGGTAAAAACCACAGACAGTATCTTTTTTGCCCACCTTGTCGTATTTTATAGCATCCCCTGGGTACCAGAATAGTGACATCTGGAAGCTGCTCTGTTATCCTCCACCTCACTAGCCATGATGGCTTCCCCTGCCAGCGATACCCACTGTCTGGCACTGCTGCCCATCACTGTTCTGTTGCACACAGCTGGGCTATCCAACACTTAATAGGATGGAAAAGGGAACTGTGAAGTATGTAGCAGGATGTAGAACAGTTTTGATTGCCTCAGCAGGCCACATCATGTCATTCATATCATCCATCTGCTGACACAATACTGCTTTGAGACACAGTCCTAGCAGTAGCGTAGAAAATGGCAGTCAAGCACTTTCAAAGATGCAAAAAAGATTTTTTGAGACTTTTGAAAGGGAAGATATACAACTTGAGATGGGCAGTATTTCTATTGGTAGAGTTTTTGAGGGTTGGCCACACCTGTCTTGAAGGGAGGAGGTCAGGCTCTGGCCCCTCCTTTCCTCTGAGCTCTCTCACAGCATAACAAAGGCCTTCCTGGTCCCATGCTTTAAGGGCCAACACCTGTCCTACGATTCCCTCACTGGACAGTGCTAAAGGATAACTCCCAGCTCAGGAAGAGGAGAGATTTTAGGGATTTTAGCCTGTCCTATGCTTGATGATTCCTCTTTCAGAAAGAGAAGAAATAAAGCAGGGGTCTGTTCCTTATGTAAAGTAGATACAAGTGGCACAAAGGTGCACTGGAATGAGGTTTAACTGTTTTTGCATTATTGCTGAGGTATACATTAGAAGTTTTACTTGCATTTAGGGAAAATCTTGTCATCGCTGGCATAAAGTATGTTTACTCCTGCAAACTCCTTTCTGTTCCTTTGTGTTTTTAAGTTCTAGACTAGTATGTCCTAAAATAAATTGTTCCCTTTACAATGTATGTACTGCTTCTTAAATTCAATACTGAAGAACTATCCTCAGTAGAATTCCTGCTCTGGAGCTTGCTGTTAGCGCACTGTATTTTTCCTGATCTCTCTGGTTTGAGGACTTACGCCATACACAGCAACTGCAAATATTAAAAAGAAGTAGGAAGAGTATTTCAGTTCCCCTGGCAGATTTTCCAACATCAAGTCAAAATCTGCAGATGCAAAAGTAGCCACTGCAATTTTTTATTTTTTTTAAGTCATCTCCTGATACAAGAAACCCACTTCAGTCTGTAGGAAGGAGCCATACTGCTGGTGTTATGTCTCTGAGCCCATTAAGAATTCTTTGTTGAGAAGGGGGTGAATGCTCTGCTCTGAGACAGGCAGTGAAGGGACAGAATCCACAGCCTGCAGACAAGGTACTCAAGGTGACTTTGTGGTTTTGTTCTTAAAACACATTTCCAGGGTACCAACAAAGTCCTTTGGCTCTCAAACTTCACATGCCCTTCTTATTTACAAGCACAGAGCTACTGGGCAAGTCTTCTACATGATCATTTCTTCCTACCTCAGCAAATCCAGGTGTAGAACTTCTGATCAAGGCATCATAGAATCATAGAATGGCTTAAGTTGGACGGGAATTTAACAATCATCAAGTTTCCAACCCTCTGCCATGGGCAGGGTTGCTGCCCAGCAATTCAGGCTTCCCAGGGCCCCATCTAACCTTGACTTCAATGCCTCCAGGGATAGAGCATACACAGCTTCTCTGGGAAGCCTGTGCCATTGCCTCACAGCCCTCTGAGTAAAAACTTTACTCCTAACAACTAAACAAAATCTTCCCTATTTTAGACTAAAGCTAACACTATCAGACCATGTACAAAAACAGCCCCCCTCCTGCTTGTAAGCTCTCTTTGCATACAGGAAGGCTTTAATGAGCCTTCTCTTCTCCAGGCTGAATAAGCCCAGCTCTATCAACCTTTCTTCATAGGAGAGGTCTTTCAGCTCTCAGATGACCTTCACGGCCTCCTCTGGTCACAGCAGCTCCATGACTTTCTTGTGTTGTCGAGGCTTGGACACAGTACTCCAGATGAGCTTCAGAAGAGCGGGCAATCACCCTCCTCTCCCTGCTGGCCACCCCTCTTTTGATGCAGCCCAGGATACAACTTCTGGGCTGCAAGTATACACTACTGGCTCATGTCCAGCTTTTCATTCACCAGAACCCCCAAGTCATTCTCTGCCGGGCTGCACTCAAGAAGTTCACCTCCCAGTCTATACTCATGTCTGTTTTTTCATAGATCCAAGTGCAACATTCTTGCACTTTGCCACCTTAAACCTCATTAGATTTTCATGTGTCCACTTTTCAAGTGTGTCCAGGTCCCTCTGGGTGTCATCTCTCCCTTCTATTGTGTCACCTGTAAACTTGCTGAGGTTGCATTCAATCACGCATTGACAAAGATGTTGAAGAGCTCTGATCCCAAGACAGACCACCGAGGGACTCCACTTGTGACTAGTCTTCACCTGGATGTAGAGCCATTGACAACAACTCTCTGGCTACAAGCATCCAACCAATTATTATCCATTGAACAGTCCAGTCAAATCCATATCTTCCCAATTTAGAAATAAGATGTAGTGCAGGACCATGTCAAAAACCTTGCAAAAGTCGAGGTAAATGACATTAGTTGCTCTTCCTCGGTCCACTGATGACATCATTCCATCACAGAAGGCTAGTATATTGGTTGAGCACAATCTGTTGTTGGTGAAGTCATGCTGCCTGTCTTGGATCATCTCCTTATCTTGCAAGTGCCTTGACCTCTCTTCCAGGAGGATCCACTCCATGATCTTCCCAAGTACAGACATGAGGTGCACAGGCCTGTAGTTTTCCAGGCATTCTTTTCTTCCTTTCTTTAATATGGAAGAGATGCTTCCCTTTTTCCAGTAACCAGGGACTTTGCCTAGCAGCCCCACCTTTTCAAACATGATGGAGAGCAGCTTAGCAACCACATTAGCCAGTTTCTTCAGAACCCTGAGGCGCATGTCACTGGGCCCCATGGGCTTTCATTCAGCCTCATGAAGTAGTCAAAATAAACGTTATCTGTTCTTATACTGGGAGGGTTTTTGCTCCCCTGACCCCGGCTTAGTAGTTCAGGGATACTAGAGGTGTGAGAATTCTGACTGGTTGTGAAGTCTGAGGCAAAGAACTCATTAAGTACCTCAGCCTTGTCCATGTCTGAAGAAGCCACCCATGAAAGAAAGGAAATGGTGATTGTATCCCTCAGTGCTCTGCTATTCTATTATTAATCTAGCTTTAATCTACAGCCTTTACTCAGGAAAGATTCCCTATTGTCTTGTGACGTATACACTTTAAAATATATGTTAAAGGTACAGGAACAAGATCTCTTGTGTGTTTTTATTTGTTCTTTTTATTGTTTTATTTTGTTAGGAAATTGGTGATTTTTTTGTTTATTTGATTGAATTTTAATTTTGTTAAAATACTGATGTGTATTACAAATGATAATTTATTTCAGCATCTCTCTGCGTACATCAGAATACTTAAGATCCTCATCTCATAGGCTCACTGATCCAAAAATAAACTGTACTTAAATTCACAGCATATTACTGTGCCTATTATGACAAAAGCTTTCCACGAAAGTATTGCCTAGGTGGAACTCATTTTAAGACATTCATAAATTCTTATACTAAAAATTTGTATAATCTGAAATGCTGTTTTCATCTGAATCTAATATAAAGATCTCCCATCCCTGTTATCTGAAACCATATTCTCCTTTCTGTATATTACAGTTTGTAATTTTAGAAAGGATTAACTTTATGCAACCTGTTTCACTAACATCTATATATTCACTTTCAATCTGATGTAGTATAAAACATTCTAAATAATAGGCCTTGAGATATTTGGGCTGTAAATAGAGGAATCAGCTCTACCAGAACTATAGCTGTGCTGCTGAAGCTAAAGCAATAAACACAGAGTTCAACTTTCTTTCTTTTGAATATACTTTCAGGAAATTTGATTATTAATCACTTCACTTACCTGAACCATAATTTTTTCCAGTTTTTGCCCACTTAGATGTGGTACCTTCATGCTACTGTATTTGAGTCCTACATTAATAAATAAATTCAATCAGATTTCTATGAGCAGAAGCTCCTAAAATGCAACTGCCTGTGGCTGATATTGTCTATAACACTGTAGGATTTATACCCTCAAAGTACAGCTATTCTATAACTTTAATAAGGCATTCTATTTGCTGTTTTTTGTGCTCCTTACTGTCCTTAGCAAACTAAGGGTACCCTCCATTGTAGAGAACATTGACTTTAATGTAAGCATCTCATCATTAATATTTTCCTTCTCAGTGTTATGTGTTGTACAAATTCTCCCAAAGTAATTAATTCACATTGGCTCAATTCTTGCTTTTCTAATTGATTTTTAGTAGGAACTGTTTTCCTTCCAACCATCCTTACTTTGTTAAACGAGGTTTTGTTTTTGGAATGTGTTTATCCTAGTGTTAATTATTTCACAATGGAGCTGGTTGAGTTCACAATGGAAGATCACAACCTATATTCATCCAAGCTTTATGATTACTGTTTTAGCATTGTTTGAAATATTCATGGTTCACATTATGTTTTTTGATGATATGAAATATGGTCTCCATCCAATTAGATATATACTAGAGAAATGAATATAGTATCTAAGTCTCAGTAGCTTTATTTTTATTTTCTCCCCAGAATATATATATAAAACAACAATAACAACAAAGCGTAAGTAATGTAAAAAATGGAACAAAAAGTCTTCAAAACCAAGAGTTCAACTATTCCACAGATAATTATATGAAGGTTCTCAAGTGCTTCAATGGAAGCTTATTTTTGAATTATTTTTCTCTCACTGTGGTAGGGAAATAAGTCCTCCCTTTTGTAGTCTTTATAATACCAACCTGGAAATGCAATTACACAATATAAATCACCAGATTCCCATGAGGAGGGTATGAACGGGTTGCCCAAAGGCAGGAGATCAGAGGGTACCTGGCTGTTACTTGCATAGCACTTGTGGAATACAGACCACATCCAAGTGTTGTGTAATGACTCCTTGGGACAATCTGTATAATCTGTTATATGAGTATCTACAAGCAATCAGCTGTTTTTTGTTTGGTGCTTGTTTGTGTATAAGTGCTTCCTCTTGTGTAAGAAAGGATGGCCCTTGTTGCTTCTGAACAAAGAGATAAATGGTTGTGCAAGAGGCCATTCTTGGTACCAGCTAGGTGGTGGGAATAGGAAGAGAATCTTAGTGTCAGCGTCCAGTTTATGTAATAGTTGAGCAACAAACCCTGTCCAGGTGGGAGATGCTTCTGTTTGCTAGCAGTGCCAGAGAAAAAAGGAGGTGGGCTATACTGAAAGATGCATATAAACAGGAAGAGAAATGACTGTTTTACACTGGTTGATAGTGATAGGACAAGGGGACAAGTCAGAGGATATTTAGGTTAGAAGTTAGAAAGAAGTTTTCACTCAGAGGGTGGTGATGCACTGGAACAGGTTGCCCAGAGAGGTTGTGGATGCCCCATCCCTGGAGGCATTCAAGGCAAGGCTGGATGTGGCTCTGGGTAGCCTGGTCAAGTGATTGGAAAACCTGGACACAGCAGGGTAGTTGAAACTGTATGATCTTTGAGGTCCTTTTTAACCCAGGATATTCTATGATTCTATGATGCTGTGACCCCTGAGTTTTAGGCCTTTAGGGTCAATACAAGATTTGAACATGAAAGATAAGTTCATGTGTATGTGAAGTGTGTTGAGCCCTTGCAAAGGTCTGCAGAGCATCTTAAATTGTCCGTGACTTTACCTGAAGTATCTCCTCTCTGACCACTTCTGTCTCAGCTCATGGAGGTTAGCCAAGAGAAAGAGAATTCATCTACTTCAGTGATCTTCAAAGCCTGCTGAAGGCTTTTCTGAGCATCAGCAATGAATTTAGACATGATTTTCCAGTATTTTAGTATGGCAGTAAATAACGTGGAGGAATGTTTAGCATTCTGTCATCAGTAGGTGCTGTAAAAACATTAAACAGACAAGTATGCTATACATTTTGTAGCAGTTTTATAATAAAGAGTCAATTTCCAAATGTTTGCAATTGAAGAAAAATTCTCTGTCTCTCCAGAATCAAATGGATTCTCTCCAGAATCTTACTTCTGGATGCAAATAATGTCCATGCAAAGCAAATTTGACCCATACGTTGAAGAAATGGAACTGACTGTGGTTGATTAGAGAACTACTCCTGGCACCAAGACACTTTCAACTTTTAAAAGATCTTTAAAGTGATATTACGGTTCAGATATATACTGAAATAAAAACAAACTATAAAAATTTGCTTTCTTCCCCAGGGCATCTTTGGTATGTCATTTGTACAAGAATGAAATCTATAACTTGACAGAAAGACTCAACAGTGCCATTAAGACAGGATAAAAAAAGTGTGCTAAAACAAACTGTATAGGATTGAGAATTACAGGTGTCCATGTCTACCTCTTTGAACAGGAGTAGGGCAGAGGAGGAGGGAATCAAATCAACTTTAAATTTTTACCAAAATGAGAATATGCAAAACAGGGCTATATAAAGAGATGGTGATTCTACAATATCCCTCTCATAAACTTGACCGCAACAAGGATGCTGTGGAGTGGACTCACATTTCCACAAAGGCAGAGTTAACTGCAGTACTTTTAATGGGGAACCATGTTCAGGAGGCTATTCAGGCCAAGGAGAAAGAATAGTGAAAATATATCTTATCACAAGCAGAGGAAAGTAGGCATGGACATTCTCATCCACACAGAATCAGAGCAGTCTCCTCTCTGGAACTCCCAATAAGCACTTTCTAACCAGCTGTTTCTTCACCAAAAAGAGTTATTAATAAATATGTATGCCTGAATTTAGCTAAATTTCTTGTTATCCTCTACACAATTATTTTCACAGCATTTGTGATAATTCCCATTTTCCTAGATGTTTGATGTCTTGGTCCACTGAAACTGGAGTACTGCTTCCAAGTTATTCCAGTCAGTGACTTTGTGATGTATCTTATGTAGGAGTTTCTGTAGACAGTGAAGTTATGGGCTGCATGATCCTGCTATTCTCAAGTGTTACTGGAAAAAAAAACAAGTACAGTGCAAACACTAGAACAACGTTTGAAAGATAAATGGAATTATGTACCTTCACTTTAAACTTATTTTCTTGCACCCCAAGATGAGAAAACACGAAGTAAAGTGATAAGCAAAGCCAGCTAGCTTTAGAAGTGTCACTGTTGATAATGTCAAGGTTTGCAACAAAACCACCATTAGTATAACTAGATTCTGAATTTCTCCTTTGGGCATATAATAATAATAATAATAATAATATTTAAAAAATAATAATAAAAAAAAGCTACCATGGAGAAAAGGAATCTCTTTCTTCTCTTCCTGTATTTTGAGAACAGAGAAATCATAATATTTAGCCTTAGGATGTACAGACTGGAGAAATAGTCACTGGGAACTTCACCTATTGCCATGACTTCTCAGATATGCTGGACAGTGGTGAAGCAACTTCATCCACCAGTTCCCTCTGTATTCAGAGATGTATCTCATCAGATCCCATGGTCTTTTGCACCTTCTTGTTTCTCTAGATAGTCTTGAACCTTACTCTTTCCAATATTAATGTTTCTTCATTCTCCCAGGCCTGCTTTTGCCTTCTGTGATTTTGGGAGTGTAGCTAGAGCACTTACCAGTGAAGGTTCAGGCTGAAAAGTTGTGGCATATCTCTGCCTTTCCTGTGTGCCAGGTAACCAGGTCTTCCATTTACTCCAGCAGAAGGTACACACAGTCTTCCTTTTACCATTGATGGGCTTGCAGAAGCCCAACTTGTTAGCCTCAGTGTCCCTGGGCAGATTCAATTTGATCAGGGCTAACCTGATTCTACAGTTCTCTGATTCTAACCTGATCCTGTTTTCTGAGATGTGTTTGTTTTCATCTTCCTTCCATAGGACATCTAATTATCAGGGTAATTTCAGAACTAGTTATCAGACTGACTCCAAGGGAAGTAATCTTGATTACTGTTTAGAATCTCAATTGCTATTTTCTAGCAGCATGTCTCATTCTTTGTTCCTGTTTTTATTCACAAACACTATTCAGAAGTCACACAAACTAATGGATCAACAAGAAGAAACTAATATTTGAAAAATTCTAGGTATTTACCAGAGATGTAATTTTTCCTTGTCTAGGCAGTAACTTGTTGCTTATCACAGTATTACATTATATTAAAGCACACTGTTAGGGATGCTCTATGATAAGTAGTCAGCAAAATTAAGAAATCTCTGTCCCTGAAATACATTTTTAATGTTTAGTATAAATCAAACTGTTTTTCTGTAAATTAAGCCTGTATTTCAATGTTTGTAAATCCATAATTAATATGCATTACATTTTCTGGAAGCTAATTGAATCAAGATGTATCAGCCTTTGGAACAAAGGCTGCTGTACTCTTTTCTCTGAGGTACTGCTGTTGATAGTACAATGATTAAATATCCTTTTTTTCCCCAGTTAATTTATTCAGGTGTTCTGTGAACTGCTGATCATAACCAGGGTTATGATCAGTGTAAAGAGAATCAAACTGAAATACCTTCATCTGTAAAAAAATAACAACAACAAATAAAAACAAATCAACTGAACAAGCAAAAAGACTTATCAAAGCCTAAAAAATTAGAATATTTTCAAAAGCTTTGTAAAAAACTAAATGATTACCTATATTTTGCTACCATATTTATCCATTACCAAAGACTTTATTCTGTAGATTTATATTTCTTAAAGCAAACATATTTCATGAGCATTCAGTCAGAACATCAACATCAAACGGCCTGAAAAACTGACTGGTCTTGATGGAAAGGGACAGGTAGATTGAGAATCCACCACATTCCCCACTAAACTGTTTAAACATTCAGTTATGTAAGCCACCTTTATTTCCAATGTGAATTTCTTTGCCTTCAGCCTCCAGCTATTAGATTTGACTGTGCTGTTTTCTGCTTAACTAAGAACTGTCGAAGACCAAGGTATTGTTCTGTTGCCTTAAAAAAGGCCTGACAGAAGAACATATGTCAAAACTTTGGTGCACATTAGCTCACAGTAATGAATGATTCCATGGAGAAGGAGATACAAGCTTTATCATGTTTCTTTTGGTTAGAAATGCAGAAGAGTCTCAAATTGTTATTCAATGCTCTCACATTTTGGACTCTTACATCTAGTAGCTAACAAATTATTTCTTTCAGTGTGGGGGCCTTGATTATCCTTTTGCCAAATAGCTTTTTTCCACTTGCTTTAACTTTTATTCATTAACATTCAATCTGTTAACAAACTGTCAGAAGCCTAGTTTTATTTTTTTTTATAAATAAGAAAATCAAAATATTGTGTTAGCCTTCTAACTGCAGTATACAGTGCCAGGGCTTGCTGATAAGACACTATCTCATATGTACATGTTTTAAAATATGCCAGTACTTCCACAGATTTCAAACTCACATTCTGCTGTTACTTAGTGCCATATTTTTACATTTTTTTTGTTCTATTAATAATAGGCATTTCTTTAACCTCATTTGCCATTACTTTAAGTCAGTGGTTTTCTGCTTCATCTGCAGTTAGTAGAAGTTCTTATTAATTAAAATGTTACAATGTACATGCAGGTGTCCTCTGCTGATTTCTGTTACCTTTAATGAGAAGTCTGAATGTAAAATGTTGCACTGTTCTTTTCGAACTACACAAAGAGCAGTGACAGTGTCATTTGAAGCCTTGATAATGGCATACAAGCAAGGTTCCTGTTCCTCATGCTCTCCTAAGACAGTGCTCAGGTTGTCTTTCATTTTGTGATTATTAGTGAATGTGAAAATAAGTAGCACAATCCGGAGAAGAGAGATAAGAAATAGAAATAGCTTTTGTTTATTTGTCACTCCTGCTACTGTTTGATGCCTTGCTTATCTCACTAGCATTTGACAAAGAAACACATAAAAACAGAAAAGTATTCTTTTTGTGAAGAAAAAAACAATGCTAAAAAACCTTGGTTATGTTCTGTTTTCACATCGTAGCAACTTCATATGGCTTATCAGTATGTGGTCCCTGTGGTGGGAAGGAGTCATTAAAAAGGAATGCCTTTCATCTTTGCTCTATGGACTTTCCACAACCTAAGCAGGAGCATAGGCTTTGGTCTCTTCTATCTTCTGCTTCCATCTGTGAGGATCTCCTCTGTACATAAGTTCAAATTAACAAGATCATTGAGTCCCGTAATGCCAAACATTGGTTTCCTATAAATCAATTGTCTTCTGTATTACACAATTCCTGCTTGGTCTGCTCCACTTTCAGCAGGGTGTGGAATGCATTTTGAATGCTTAGACCACACCTGGACTTAGTCTTTTTGCAGTCACATGCAACCATGTCTGGTGTATATGGACTTGTACATTTGTTATCCTTGTATCAAAAAAATGTTTTGCCTGTGCCTGGGAGGCAATAGCAGAGATGTCTTCTTCATTCTTAGAGGCACATCTGCCTAGTTTATTAAAGTTAATACAATTGCAATGCAAGGACTCTGCTGATGAGGGCATTACCCAAAGAGCTAGTGGGTCACTAATGCTGCTGCTGCCAGTGGCATAAACATCTTCATGCTTTACTCTTGCCTCTTTCATTAACTCTCTCTCCTATCTTTGTGGAATCTTTACAGAACGATGTTATGCATGTGTGATTAAGAAGACAACAGTTGTTTGCTACGACTGTCTTCCTCAAGTGTTATGCAGTCAGAAATTCCTGGGCAGACATCTGGAATGATGATTGGAACCAAGTCCCGCTACAGCTCCGCGCTGAGGGCTTGTACAGTCACTGTTCAGTGTGGGTCCCAGGAAATGCTGACATCTAAAAAACATGCTGGGTATATTGCTCAGCAAGCGGTTTCACCATGTGCCAGTAAAAGGTTTTGAAAACTTTAATATAGCAAAGCAACTGTCAGTGACAGATAGTCACAAAATATTCATATCTGAGAAAGCTGTGCTTGCAGAGGTTCTGCGCAAGAAGTGAAGGGGAAGTTCTTATCTCTCTCCAGATAGAAGGAATACAGATGCCGAAATATTCTCTTCAGTATCACACTTAAGTTAGACATCTAAACTAATCAGAAGTGAAAATATCATACAATTATCCCAAATGGGATAAAGGTCCATCTCAGAATTAAGGACTGAGGTCAAGTATGACCAGAGCTATGAACATGCCTTGGTATCTCAAGGAAACAAAACTAACCTAGAAAGCATTTACCTCATATATAAAGAAAAAGTTTGACAGAAATAACAAAAAAAGTTTTTCAGTGAGGATTGTCCCACATTTCCCAAAACAGATAATTTTCCACTAAATCCATACCTGGAGGATCTATCGTATTACTCCTTTAATCTGTATAAAGGTTGGAGAAAAAGATGAACAGATAGGGTTTAAAAATATCAGAAACTTGACATCAATATTTTAAAAGATTTTAGCTCAGTTACTAGATAGACCAAGATTAAAAAATCAAAGCATGTTAGAGATCATTAAAACAACAATTGACAGACTAGTACATTAATTTGTTTATAATGGTGGTATAAAGTAAGTCCTCCAAACCTGAAAGCACTGTTAGATGTTTTATTAAATGCTTTTCATGATTCTTCAGGAATTATTTGTCAATCAATACCTTAATAATTAATGCTGATATAGACTTCTGGTTACCTTATCATTTACTGCTTTTATCATAGTAGGAGATAATACCTTTACAGAAAGACAATTTCATCAGAAAGTGCCAGGCCACTGAATGTATTACAGGTAACTCTTGGGAGACTTTGGAAAAAAACCCTGGCCACATGTTCATTGGAAGCTTGAGGCTCAGCTCGATTTTTGAATAGTCTTAATAACCCTGAAAACTGTCAGGACAAGGAGCATCATCAGTGTCAGTAAACTGCATGCATTTCTTACAGTGAAACCTCAGCTAGTGTGTGCCCCTTTCTCACATCAGATGTGTGTCTACACTTCTCATGGTCAAGTCACATCTTGATAACCTTATTTCCCAGCAGAATTTGAAATGACTTACTCCATCATTGCTGAACTTTGCTGCTGGGTGTCTCCAAGCTGCTTCTTGAGGACCCTGTGGATAGTGCAGTAAAATTACTCCAAATGCATGTAGTATGTGTGTTTAAAAATAAAATATTTTTCCTAAACACAGTGCATTCACAGAAAATAAGATAGCTCTGATAGCAGCAAATTGCCTGCTCTCCAGCCCCACCATCCTACACCACTAGCACAATTCACCTCCACCTGAGGGCAGATTTATTCATCCTTTTCCCATCTTGGCAATGCTGCTGTGTCAAAAGAATCAGGCTACAGTTTTCAGAGAATGCCGATTTATCTACAGTAGGCATGTTCTACTTGTGGCCTGCTGGCCACATGTGACTCAGCACAGCTGGCAGTGCAGCACAACCCTTACCCATGCTGTAGCAGCAACAGCTCTTCCCATGGAGCACACCCATGACGCTTTCCATTTTGATAGAGAAATTTGAATGACAGAATCCTCAGAATTGGAAGGAACCTTTAAAGATTACCTAGTCCATTGTTCAGTGGCCCCTCCAGCCTGACCTTGAATGACTCCAGAGGCAGGGCATCCACCACCTCTGCCTCACCAGTCTCACTGTAAAAGATTTTTTTTCCTTGTAGCTATCATAGTATCACAGAATCATAGAATCATCAAGGTTGGAAAAGGTTACCTATCACCAATAGTTCTCACTAAACCGAGCCCTTCAATGAAATATCTAAACGTTCCTTGAAAAATCTAACCTAAATTTACCCTCTTAGAGCCATTTCCCCTTGTTCTATCACCACAGATCCTGTTAAAGAGTCTGTCCCTTTCTTTTCTATAGCTCCCCTGTAAGCATGGAAAGGCCGCTTTCAGATCTCCCTGGAGCCTTCTCTTCTTCAGTCTGAAAAACCCCAGCTGTTTCAGCCTGTCCTTGTAAGAGAGGTGTTCCAACCAAACCTTGAATAATTTCTGTGGCCCTCCTCTGGGTGTGCTCCAAGAAGTCTATGTCTCTCCTATACTGATGGATGCAGTACTCCAGGTGAGACCTCACCAAAGCAGAGTAGAGATACAGGATCACCTCCCTTGACCTGCTGGCCATGCTTCTTTTGATGCAGCCCAGGATCCAGTTGTTTTTTTTTGGGCTGTGAGAGCACATTGCTGGCTCAAGTCCAGCTTGCTATCCACCAGCATCCCCCATTGCTTTTCAGCAGGGCTGTGCTCAATCCTTTCAAACCCCAGCTAGTGTGGGTTGCCTTTATCCAGGTGCAAGATCTTGCACTTGATTTTCTTGAACCTCAGAAGGTTCTCCTTGGTTCACTGCCCGAGCTTGTCTAGGTCTCTCTGGATGGCATTCCATCCCCCTGGCATGTTAATCACACCCCACAGCTTGGGGTTTCAAGACTGCAAAATAAAAAAATAAAAAAATAAAAAAAATCACTAATTCGTGTTCATGAGATCATTTTCAGTTGATAGAAATTACTGACCTGCAAATTTTCAAATGGAATGTATAGAGTCGCAATCAGATGTTCAACTAAAAAATCTTATCATGTCTTTTTTTCAGACTTTCATAATTCCTATCTTAGCAGAGAAAAATATCCTTCACTTTGCAATCACACATTATTCATGTCATCACTTTATGACAGCACATGCATTTTGAACAACTATTCTTGAAGATGAAGTACAGAAAGAGCAAAATGTCATTAAAATAGCTGATGAACACACCAAGACCTCACTAAGAACTGCAACTGCTGCCATCTAAACCAGACTGGTGTGTTAGATTCACAAAGTAAAATATATCACTAATTTCATATTTTTGTTCCTCTCAAAAAATATAATAATATAAAATGATTGAATTGTTTTGTTACTTACATATTGACAATATTGTATATTTTGCAAGGACTTCTCTGAACGTAATGCCTCCTGCTTTATTATGTTGGGCTATAATATCAGAGGCAGATGGTGGTGGGAACCAACATTGATTGAACTTTCCCATCAATATTCCATTACATTTTGTTTTCATGTGACAGATGGCAGTAGAGGGGCACTCTGACAAATTGTCGTCTGACATGGAAATGCATACAGAGCAAAGGTGTGTCACTCAATTCCTCCATGAAGAAAAAATTGCATCCACTGACATTCATCTTGCTGAATTCTTATGGTGACCAAGCAGTGAATGTAAGCATAATGAGACAGCAAGTGGTGTGTTTCAGCTGTGGTGACAATGGGTCACCTTTGCTGCTACAGACTGTTATCAGTACAGCATGCTGGCTCTTGTTCATTGTTGGCAAGAACCCATTGCAAACACAGGTGACTATATTAAAAATAGTGCTTTATAGCTGATATTTTGTTCTATTAAAAAGTGTTATTGTGCTCTTTGTATCTGTTGTCGTTTTCATGGAAATAAATAGGAGGCATTATTTTTGGAGTTACATAAGTTTGTGTGGCTCAAGGCAATTTCTGTTCACTTAATGTAGCCCAGAAAAACCAAAAGGTTGAACACCCTTGATCTATAGCATTGTTTTACCCCTCCTGCCTGTTTTCTTTAGCAATCCATAAGTATTCAGGAAAAAAATGATATCACATGCACGTATGAAGAGACTTACAGTATTTGTATTTCTTAGATTTCTATTTGAAGAAAGAGAGAAAGGTTTTCATCGGGTTACAATTGTTTACACTGAAGCTGATCCCATTTTAGACTTGGGCAATAAAACAAAGCAAAACCCACAGTAAATAGTAAATCTATTATAAGATAGTCCTGTTTCATTACACTTAATAAGAAATGCTGCTCGTAGCATTGTCTTTTTGAATAGCAAGACAACTTTGCAATCAGTAGTATTCTATCTCATCGTCATTTGATACCTAAGTAAATTATTTCTTATTTTGGCGTGAAAAGTGTCACTGAATTTACTTTTTAACCCATCTGATCTGCAGTCAAATCAGCAGCCCTCCTCTCTTTCCAAACCCTGGCCCAAGAACAGGATCGGCTATGATTATGTCATCCATGGCAGAGAGCAGTTCAGGTCTTCCTTAAATACCTGCATAGAACTAGATCCATAGTAAGGATCAGAGAAGCATTAAATGAGATAAAATTAAGATAAATGAAACATGTTATTTTCCCTCTGACATCAAAGATTTTTACTTTGACAAAATAAAGCATTAAATTCATTTGACATGTTTTGCTTCAGAAAAAAGCCATGTTGGCTGTTGCTCATTTTCTTATTTAGTGTTATGTGACTACAAATACACCATTTACTTGCTACAGTGTTTTTTCAGGAATCGAAGCTAAGTAAGCTAAGCTTGTTGTTCAATAAATCCCAGGTCTGATTTTTTTCTTTTTTTTTCCTTTCAAAGCTAGAGTTGTATTTGTTTTTCTGCTAATGCAGTATGTTCCCTGTACTCTGTAAGCTCTTAGAGATAAGCGTTAAAAGGCCTTAGGCTTCATTGATCAGTAAGTTAAGCATCTCAGTATTTCATCAGGCCCATAAAATGTGTAAAGATTTTTCTTCATTACTGGAGGGTAAGTTCTTACCTCTTTTACTGGTTATCAGTGCCCTCTGTGTTGCAGTTAACCTTCTTACTGAGGCCAGAGGTAAAAGGCAATTGAATGTTTTAGCCTATTCACTGTTATTTGACAGAAACTTAGAAAACTTGCAGAACAGTATAGCTATTCTTCACTGGCTTTTCCTTTTATTAATAGCATCCTTATGAACATTTTCTTTTCTACACATGATATTCTTTCCATATTTTATGTTATTCTGCATCTCAGCCCTTCTGATTTTGCTTCTATGTTATAGACATAGTTACATACATATGTTATAGACATAGTAATAGTTATTACTGTTATATATTGAACCATAGGGAACCTGCTTTGGCAGAGGGATTGGACTCGATGATCTCTTGAGATCACTTCCAACCCCTATGATTCTATGATTCTGTGATCTGGAATAACCAGACTTATTTTCTAATGAAGAAGTCTCTTGATTTTGAGGTCAGTGAAGAGCACAGGATTCCCATTCCCATCTTGCAGCTGGACACTCATAACTCACGTCCATCTCAAGTTCACTAAAAGGACTGCCAGTTCTTTCTTCCTCCCACCATTTTTTCAGCAGACCAAGAAATTCTCTGAAGGTTTGATTCTGGGAGTTGCAATAATGAAAATTAACATCTGATTGCTGCCAAATTCAGGAAGGACCATCTCCTGAATTTTCATCTGAAAATGAAAATTTTCTTTACCTTTCTTCTGGACACATTCTTGTCATGGATTTTGTGCCAACTCTGGCACAGATTCAACCCTGAAAGACTGAATAAGCTAGTAAGAACTACAGTTTGTTTTCTGATGTTTTACTGAGTCAAATTAACTTGTGGAAATATTTTACATTTGCCAGAACAGGCAGACTGTGTAGTCAGTGTTGGAGGGATTGAAAACTGGGAAGGAAAGGAATGAGGAGGATAGCTAAATACAAGTAGGGATGGAAGAAATGCGAGAAGATAGCTGTTCTACAATTAAACAACAGCATGAATTAAGCCACCTTTATGCTGTTCTTCGTCTTCTTCCCTAAGAATACATAAGACCAGGTTCAACAGAAGTAAACTAAGTTAACTTTTTAAATGAGTCAAGTGTTGAAAGACAACATAGGATAGTGTGGATAGTTTATAGCTCTTTCCTTTTTTCTCTTTATCTGACAAACTGAAAGCATTCTTACAACTTTTCATTTACTCAGGTGCAATTACTCTTCTATAAACCTCATTTTTAATATCTAAAATTTTTTGTTTGTTCTTCTACGATGGGATTCATCAGTAAGACCTGTGTTACATCCTCTGCTTTCCTCAGTAATGGCAAGTATTGCTGATAACTGTAGAGAAAAAAGTAATCAAGAAGAAATGAGATAAGTCTTTATTGTTCCACCTGAAGAAAATTAATTACAGTAATCAATCCAATGCAGTGAAAGTAACAGTGTATAATACCACGTCTTCCTTTTATTACAAAGAAATTGCAGAATAAAAATGCTTAATTATTTACAAAGATTCTTTCAAATGTGCTTGTACTAAAAGAGAAGGCTGATTGGACTGCACTAAAAATATTCAACAGAATTCATCTATTTCAATATCTGCCACAGTTCCAGCAAAATTTTTGACTCTCAAGTACTGTCAACTAGTTCAGTACATCCCAAAAAGCAAACTAACATAAAAATGTTCACTTTAGTATACATCACTGAAGTATAAACAATCCCAGGAAAATAAAGATGATTCTCTGTTGCTTGGAAAATCATGAGTAACATAAAGATGAATATTATTTGGTTTTTGGAACAGCCCTTATTCATTTAGAAGAATTTCTCATAAAGGCAGTGAACAAACTGTTCTCTGATGTATTATGTACCCAATGGAAATATGACTCATTTTTTTGTGTCACATTTTGTGTCTAAATTATTTTAATCTGTCAGTATATCTCAGTTTTGTAAGCACAGTTATGAATACTAGCATATTTGACTTTATCTTACATGTAAATAAAAAGAGGGAGATTCTGTATGCATATGAATTCAGGCCTCTTATGGTGTAGTAAAAAAAAAACAAAAAACAGGTTATTCAAGCTAGATACAAAAAGAACATTATGAACAACCCTTACCTATATAGATTTCAGTCAAATATTACATTATAGTAGCCCGTACATTACTTTATGGAGAGAGCAATTAAAATAAAATGTCTATTTAAGCAATCATGTTCACTGGAAACCAGTTTGCTGATGTTGAATAGAATAATTATCTCATATTTTGTTAGAAGCTAAAAATAAAAGGCATAAGGTTCTTTCAAATGTATGACTGTTTGTTAGAGTGTTGAACGCTATCACAAAAATCCAACACTCGGGAGGAAACTTCCAAAAAAAGACTTTTGCTAATCTAGTCAATTAGACTGTGGTTTCCAAAAGTAGGTAACATCTGTATTAATAATTAATTTGTAGTACTATATCTAGTTTAAGTAGTGCTTTAAAGCAGCTGAAATCTTTTGATTTTTTTTTTTTCTATTCATTCTCAAATTGGTTATGATGGTAATTCTCAGTCTGGGGGCACACATATATAGGAAATAAATAGGAATAATAGGAAGTAAAATGAAGCGGACATTGCTCAGTGGTGCCTCCTGGGAAGTAGTACAGCCTAGGAACCACCTGGCTGCTGGTGTTTTCCTGGGGAGCTGCAGGTGACAACAGAAGCCCCCTCCTGCAGCCACCCCACCAGAGCCTGGGATGTCCATTCTGTGATGAGACCAAAAGTGGTCCTCATTTCTTGTGAACAGCACTTGAAATGACTTAATAGAACTGAAATGACTTGTTAGAACTACAGTGTCCTAAATTATACAGCAGTTCCTCTCACTTGCACACAGCAGGTTCAGAAGTTACATCTGTATTACACCAGCAAAAAAACAACTCAAAATTACAAATAAACCCTTCCAATTTGACCTGGCTTCAAATTCAAAGGAGCTCATCTTTAATTATGTGTGTATATTCTATAGAGATTAAGATACTCTGTTCAGCATGAGCTAATTAACTTGCTCAGATTTCATGGGATTATTCTTTAAAATGAAGAAAATAATTAAAGCTTAGACAAGTAGGCAATCTATTCATGAAAACATCAAGGGACTTTGTAACAAATTAAAAGCAGCAAGATTCAGCCTTGAAACTGTGTTGATAGTCTATTTAGAGTACAAAATAAAAAGGGAGTTGGAACATGGAAATACCATGAAATACATTCTTAGATCTCATGTTACTTGTGTCCTCTGCTCTTCTGATTTGGATGATATAACTTCAAAAAGGCAACTTGCTTGAACTGAAACTATTCATTCAAATGAAGTTTTCATAAATTGGTGACAGTTTTTGACAAGAGACACACACCTACTATTTCTGAGGTGGCCTAGAAAAGAAAATATATAGATAAAAACTTTTAGTAGTGATTACTTAATTGTATTTTTTATAGAAATTTAGACTGTGGCTTGAGTTTATGCTCTTGATGGTATGAAAAATCTAAAGACAAGAAATACCAATAACAAACACTGATGTTTCATTTTTTTTTCCTTTTAGTGACTTCTAGTAATACGGAAAACAGAGAGAAGGTTAAAGTTCTGCAGCCCCAACAATTTTAACCTTTTGACAGAAATATCAAAGAATGATTAAAATACAGTGAGAACTGCTGTATAGCAAGAAGAGAAATACAATGTGTATTACACTGACAACATACATGTCCTTAATAAATCAATGAAATCTTAGGATGAATAAGGAACATATTTTCCCATTTAATATCTTTTAGATCATCTCTTATGTTAATGTTGCTACTATATTTTATGCACTCTGTCTGGCTTAAAAAGAGAATTCTCAGATGAATTAATCATCCATAAATGAATCAGAAATTGTGATGTATTGTTTAAGGAAACAGGCTACTTTCTCTATTTATCTGTTAATGTTTCTCCATATGTTTCCAGCTTCCATCTGCTGATCACCTTTTTCATTAGCATATTTTCATATAATAATTCGGTAAATAGATAGATGGATAAATATACAGGTAGATAGATAAATAGATTTTGTATAGTTGTTGAATTTTGTGTATGCCATCAAAACAGATTCAGCTCTACTTAAGAGGAAGGATTTTGCAATCATGCTGCCAGGCCAGGGTCACACCATGTGGTACCACCTGCATGACCTAACACTTCTTTATGAAGAAGCTATCATCCCAGAAAGCTCACATCCACACTGCATTAGAGAACTCAGGGTCCTAATTAAATATCAGCTGCATACAACTTATTTCTCAAGCAGAGAAAAAAGATGGAGCATCAGGAAAGTGAGGGAGCTGATTGCTGCCTTACAATATGGAATTGGGCACACGGTGGTTGCACTTCAGGCAGACTACTGGTTTGTTTGAGATAGGCCTGATGAAAAGTCCATTTTTATGCCACACTACATCACAGCAGTTAGTCTAACAGTGAAGTAAATGATGAACTGATGAAAACGATGATGATGAAAATGATGATGTTCGCTGGCACAGGCTGCCCAGGGGTGTTGTGGAATCTCCTTCTCTGGAGATATTCAAGACCTGCCTGGATGCCTACCTGTGCTGCCTGGTGTAGGGAACCTGCTTTGGCAGGGGTACTGGACTCGATGATCTCTTGAGGTCCCTTCCAACCCCTATGATTCTATGATTCTATGAAGTATCAATAACTATTATAAGGAGATGGAAACAGTCTCAAATACTTATCAGATTCAGTTCACCTCTGTGTTAAAAGTGCTGCATGCTGTACAGAGAACAGTTCCAAGTCATCTGTGATCAGAGATTGGCTTAACATGTCTTGTGCCATATGCTTGCACACTTCTTTGCCACTTAATGACCTCTGACTCAGATGACCTGAGTCTTGGTAATTGGTTGCCTGCATGTGATGTCACTCTATATATCATTTATAAATAATGAGTAAGTGTTTGTAATTTATAGTATTATAAGTTAAAATACCATCTAATGTGTCTTCTAGTCAAAAGAGGTCTACCTCAGAATTCATAAAGCAGAATTTGAATGAGGAGGTGGTGTACTCCCACCTGATGATCTGCTGAAGTACTCCATAACTTTGTATCTGCTGCGCCAAAAGAATTGAGCTGTCTGTCCCTGGCCTTCAGAATTACTTCTTTCATTTTCTTGAATTATAAGAATCCTGACCTTCCTATCACCTTCTAACCAGCAGAAGACATGAGGTTTGCAGACTCCTGAGACTGCCTCAGGATTATCCTGTCTGAGAAACCTCAGGATCTCTCAGCACAGACTAACATGCAAGTCTATCTCTTCTGGACAAGTTGCATGTGGCTGAATTTTTGGGTTAAAAACTAGTTATCACTGCAGAACAAAATTTAGCAGGTAAAATTAATATTAGACTCTACAAGATGGTAGGGTAGGACTTTTAAAATAGCACTGTAGCTGGATGAGGAAGGAGTAGCAACAGCACAAGGAAGGGTTGACAGATCTTACAATTGATGGTAGCCATTAAACTGCAGTTGACAGCATATAGAGAGGAACTCTATAGGACCAGTTCCTGGGCCTGACATTTGGAAAAAAGCAACTTCATACTTAGCTGATTGTAGGCACTGTATGGATACTCCAGCCTGGGAAGCTGGCAGCAGAACCTTACTTCTGGATACATTCTTCAGATGCAGGTGAGCAGCATGAGTGGCAGTATGAGTGGCAAATGAGTGGCAGCAAGTGAAGAGTTCTAATTCAACTTTTATTTTACATAAAATCACCTTCCTCTCCTTTGAAATTTCATGGATATCTGTTACGCTGTATACATGGTAATGCAACGGTATTTTCTACACATCCAGTATGGTCCTCTGTGGAAAAAAGTTGACTGTCTTTCCTGCACTCTCCTGACCTTCTCTAGTCCTCAGACAAGATACAGAAATATCTGCACACATTACTAACATATTCTCTTGAGAAGATATAAAAATAAATGAATTTCAGCCCATCTTGCTTATCTTGTCCACTTCCGTGAAACCATATGAATTTGTGATGATAGTCAGCCCCAAACACATGGATTTATATTTAGCATCTACCTTTACTCTACAAAACAAGATCTTCTTTAAGGTGGATATTACAAGCAAAATGTAAAGAGCTTTCTTGGGAGGCATAATTAACATTTCTGGAATAAAATATCATTACCATACCCATGACAGAGGTCCAGAGTGAGTGTTCAAGGTGAGTTTGTACAGAAGCTTCTGGTAATCACCCATAATGCAAGACAGCAATCTAACACAATCACAGCTAGGCCCTCTTCAATATCCAGTACAGAAAACTTTGCAAGGAATATACAAAGGATGTTTTACCACACTATGTTTGAACATTCCTCTGCTATCATTTTGACAGACTTCTTCAGTAAATGTAAAAGCAGCTTGTATCCTGCAAGTCACTTTATTGTGACAATTATTCTCCTCACTACAATTTTCAGCAGAGAAGGAAAGACAATAATATTACTGCAGACATAATTTATCCCTGTAAAACAAGATCAGTAAGAAAAATATCCAGGAAGGATCATGGAAGTACTGTACATAAGTGAATGTAGACTTGAGAGCTCAGAAGAAGATTGAGACAGTGCTTACAGTTAACAAAGCTAGAAAACATTCTCCAGAATAAAGTAGCAAGAGAAACAGAAGTTAGGGCTGTTAGTCTTCTTCAAAACCAAAGTGATATCACTGAAATCCAAATGATCCAACAAAACCAGACAATTTTATTAATGTAAATACATCACATATTGACAAGATGACAGAAAGGAAAGTGCCAGAATCTATGACATAAGTGTAAATGTTCAGTTTCATTACAGTTGATGTAAAATTGATCCAAGTACTAAAATTAATTAAAAATAATAATAATTATGAAATATGGAGTGCTACATCAGATCTGTTCTAACACAGCAGTAGTTCTGAGCCATCTTTCTAATGTGAGGAACTGAGCAGGCAGCAGAAAGCAGCCTTTCTGAGAGTATCACAGCTAAAAAGAAAACACTGTCTTAAAGTCACATAAGCATTTTTGGTTTTCCTCTGTTTTGTAATGTTGCATGCTTGCTAGATCAGCATTTCCTGTAGTCAGCTCCTTCCTATCCATCTAGGATGTAAGAAAATCAGGTTCAAATCCATGTCCCTGATCAGGCAGAACTGGTACTGTCTCACCTCATAATTGTTTAGCAATAATATATATAATTAGAATTGTTATAAATCCTTCTTCTTGGAGAAATGACCAGGACATGGTCCTGGCCACCCTGTTGTGGGTGGGCCTCCCAGAGCAGGAGTTGGACTAAATCACCTCCACAATGCATAGGTCCCATCTAAGCTTAACTATCGCATGCTCCTGTGAAATTGCCATTTCAGCAGGCTGGTGACCTAAATAAGAAAAATAAAATAAATGCAGACAGTCTGCTGATGAAAATGTGTGAGTCCAGAAAGCCTCAGAAACAGAAGCCTGTGCAGAAAAGCCTTCAAGTTCCCTAAAATTGCTACCTCTGAGAAGTATAGCTCAAAGACTATTAAATCATTTCCCTTCAGAGAGTCTGTCAGAAGCAATGCCCATTAGTGCCATTTCTGATTATATCTTTCATGTTGAAGCTACAAATTAGTCTTAAATGATTAAAGTCTTCATTTTAGTTTTAGTAAGTACCCAGAAAATTGGGTGGTTGTTGAAGCACAGGAGTACACAGAACTGGGTTTGGAATATCACAAAAACTGACTTTAAATGAAAAAGTAAAAACTCTGAAACATAATGTTTTGACAGTGTAGTTGAAAACACCAGCAGAAACCTACAGGTGAAACTTCAGCATGTTGACAATGCCAGGCAGAACCAACTAGTCTAGACGTGAATGGTAACAAATGGTAACAAAAACAACCAGACATTTTCAGATTTCAAAGATGATGCCTATGACAGCTTGGGTCAGATACTGTTCTGTGCAAAAGCATTTGCCATCTTCTCACAGATTTGCAATTTCAGAACACCTTAAACATAAGATTTTCATTGTGTCTTGGCCATGCTGTTGTCCTGAAAGGCAGCAGATGTAAATGGTCTGCTTTAATTATTGGCAGAGCTGCACCCAGAATCCATTTTTCAGTTACCTGTGAAGGCTGAACTCTGCATAAATATCAAAGGAAGAGTGTCACCATACAAGTGCTATCAAATCAAAATATTTTATAACATATTTTGAAAAGTTTAATGAAGTCAGAATCTGTAAATATTTGTTTGTTTATTTCTTTGGCTGATTGGTTGGTTGGTAGGTTGTTGGTTTATGAAAGCATATGTATTTTACACACATTATAGTTATTATTTTAGTTCTCTGAGGGGCCTGGGGTTTGGGTTTCTTTAATTTATTTTTCAGATTTGAATCACCTCTATGGTATATATTTGCTTCCTTTGGCCATCTTTCACTGAAGGATGCAGCAAACGGAGAGGGATCTGACAGAAATTCTAGCCTGTTAGCAGGTGATGGTACCTAAATCTGGAGAAACCTTACAGTAAAAATGAGGAAAGCTTTAAAAGCTAGATAGGAAAAAAACAAAACAATAACAATAAACAAAACAACAACAACCACAGAGCAGTTTTAAGAAAATAAGCAAATAAATAAACAAATGAAATGATTTTTTCCTTGCTTGAATAGAGATTGTCATGGAACATATTTATAGAAAAGATTAGAAAGATCAAGACATCTGAAAAGCAAACATGTCATGCTTTATTAGTGAGGTATATTTAAAAAGTCTGTGAAAAGAAGCCTTTGAAAAACAAGTTATCAGGCTACAGCAAATAACAGCATATAAAATACAAATTACAGACTATAATTTTTTCTTAGAAAATTCCTATCTGAAAAAAAAAGACAATGATTCCGTCTCACTTTATAGTATGAAAGATAATGAAGTTCAAGTTAAGTGCAGGAATAAAGAAAGATTCAAGGCTACTGCTCAGCATAAGAAGCCCTGTGCAAGTGCAAATAGTTTACACATTAGCAGAAGGGATTGCTGTGTCATGACCTTACAAAGACTTGTAAGGTTAATGGGGGATTCTGCTCATTGACATCCCTGAATTCAGCTTAAGCTATTCAAACACTTGGAAACTGATTTTGCAGACTATGGGTAATGGATTACATGAAGATGAGGAAAGCACTTTTAGAATCTCCGAGTACATAAAACTACAGCATAAGTTGTATGAGAAGAAAGGAGCCTCAAATGCATTTTTTTGTTATGTTAGTTAACTTCCCAGCTGTTATCTGCAAACAATCATAAAGTATTACAACCATAAAAAGTAGTTTTATGAAAATTCTATTTGACAAAATGGTTCTTTCCCTTCTTCTTTGAAAAACATTTAATTTTAATAACATTCACTGTTCAATTCCCTCCAAATGATTTTTTCATTGTGTTTTTAAAGTTTAAAAAACAGTTCTGTCAAAGCCAACACGATTTTTCAACTTTAGTAAATCCAGGCTCTTCTTGTTCCTACTGCTCCCTCAAACTTCTTGGTATCCCTGGGTTTTCTATGGCACTAAAAGTTCAGATTTCAATGGAATTATTTGAAGGAGGGCCTAAAACTAATGCAAATCCTACCCCAGGCCCAGTGCTGTAATCTCTGTGAGAGTGTAGCCCTTTTTCCTTGTACAACAAAGCATTTTCTGCTTTCTACTTATTTTTTTAAAAAGCAGGTTTCCAGAGAGATTCACAGTGTTTGTGATAGATAACTTATAGTCTAACTCACTAGATTTAAGTCTTTAGGGAGATAAAGTTGGATTGCTTTCACACTTCAATGTGTGAAGCAGAGGAAGTCACAGGTACCACTCATCTGTAGTTGGCAAACTTACCTCTTAGGGAAAGAAATCTATCAGAACTGTTTAGTAGATATTAAATTTTAATTGAACATTGTCTCTGCTTTTCTGTATAGAAAAAGGCATTTTCTTTTCTTGCCCTTCAGCTGCCTCCATCTTTCCTGAAAACTGCTGGTATTAGACAATAGTGACTGAGGCTAAAACAAGCATGGCAGGGACAGTGCTGAAGAGAACAATATGCCTGAGGCTTCACAGCCAGGAGCCCTGAGGGATGTGTGTGAGCACAAAAAGGCTAGGATAGCTTCCTGACGTGGAGATGCCTCTCCTACAGCTATGCCTATGCCCTTTTTTTTTTTTTTTTTTTTTTTAATTAAGTAAAAGAACTGTAAATTCTTGTAGTCTGCATGATAGTAGTCATGCATTCTTCTGAAGCAGTAGCATAATTTAAACACATTATAAGGCTGAATATCACTAACAGTGTAGAAATGAATGTACCCAATGAGTGCTTCTGTAAATCGTGGGATACTTTGAGATAATGTCAGAAAAGTGTACTTTAGCTTGAGATTTCTATGTATGATAGATCGATCCTATTAAGCTCCAGTGGGATCTGGATAAATCAGAAAGAAATTAGAGCAAGGATGCTTTTATAAAGTCTTGCAGCAAGCTGTGTGTGCATTGTCCCCCTCCCTAACAGCTAAGCACATCTGTGATAAAACTGAATGCAGAATAATCAGTTTCTTCGATTTTTCACTAGTGATGGTGTTACCATGCATTTTGCTTCTGTAATCATTTTCAGGCAATGGTTTGAACGTTACAGTTAATGCCACCTCACTTTCCACAGGTACAACTCAGCACTTAAGTGAGAGAAATTTAACTATTCTGCTCACGCAAATTGGCATACTCCCTGCCAAAAGCTACTGAGGAGGTTTCAGTGTGCTTGTAACATATTTACATAAAGCTGGAAATATTTTTTCTGCCAGTCTACTGAATCGTCCTATGAAGAAACCAGAAGTACTCATAGAAATAATTTGCCATGGATTTGACTGTTTGGATGCAACCTAACTATATCTTCATCTACATGCATTTGCTTATTCTTCTTGAAGTACTTACACAGTTATCAGCAGCATAGTTCCATAAACTCAGTCTCCAAACCTGGGCTGGAAATCATATTAAATGATCCTATCAGTGCTGGGCATTCCCAGGAGAGTTTTGCAATGTTCTTTATTTTCTGTATACCTCAGTACAAATGTAGAAACTTTGGTCATTGTTAAATCAAAACTGAATTGTGTGGCTCCTGCAGTTGTGCAGTTAATACTCAGGAATTATGAACACTCAAGAGTTCTTTTCTAAGAATCTACAAAATACTTTACTTGTATTTATGAGGATGAGACAGAAGCTTGGCCCCATTGAGTCCTCTGATTATCCTTCCTGCATGTGGTCAGTGGTGGTTTGGACATGGGCAGACTTTCTCCAGTCCTGCACATCCACTGCCTGCCTTGCACTGACATTAGTAATCTTGCAGTCTTGTGTTCAGCCAGCCAAGGAAAATGTTATTTTGATTAGCTCTTTTAGCCTGTATAAGGAAAACAAAGTGCAAAGCAGCTGCTGTAAGTAAACTTGAAAGATATGATTGGATAAACTGGCACATAAATTTGCTGTATAAAATGTTAGAAACAAATTCTAGTCCATTTTAGAATACTTTTTTTCAGAAAATGTTTAAACCACAGTCCTGAAAAAGGACTGTGAGGGTCAACAGGAAAACTCAAGTCAATAAGAATAGACGAGGTTTAAACCAATACCAGCATTTGTCACCTGTTTAGATTAGACATTAAAGCCCATATGTACAAACCCAGCTACCAAAGTTGTTACTAAGCCTAAGAAACTGGGACACATTGGTATTTACAATCAATAGCATAAAATAATTTTATACTTTGACTGTACCCCAAGTATTGTGTTGAGTTTTGGGCCCCTCACTACAAGAAAGTCATCAAAGCCCTTGAGAGTGTCCAGGGCAGGGCGGTGAAACTGTGAAGGGTCTGGAGCCTGAGTCTTAGGTTGAGTGACTATGGGAACTGAGTCTGGAGAAAACGAGACTCAGGGGAGATATCAGTCTCTACAACTGCCTGAAAGGAGGTTGTGGCAAGGTAGAAGTCAGACTTTTCCCCTGTGTAACTGGAGATGAGAGGAAATGGCTTCAAGTTGTACCAGTGGAGATTCAAGTTGGATATTAGGAAAAAATTATTCTCAAAAAGAGTGGACCAGCATTGGAACAAGTTACCCAGGGAAGTAGTAGAATCACTGTCCCTGAAGGTTTTCAAGGAAATAGTTGTAGTACAAAGGTATGTGTTTTATTGGGAAATATTGGTGATAACTGGACAGAGTGACTGGAAGATCTTGGAAGTTTTCTCCAGCCTTAATTACTCTATGATTCTATGATTCTCTGAGCATTTCACAGTTGGTAAAGAGATGAATTATCTTTAGGAAGTAATTCATTCCATATCTAAGAAATGTTACCCTAAGTTTTTTTAGAAGCTTTTCAATGAAGGCGATTTATTTTCAATCCCAGCCATTTGACCTTGTTCTTTCACAGCGCCCTGTTCTCATTATGAAGTTGTTTGAGCTGTAAGACAGTCCTGCACAATAGCCCAAGAACCCAACTATTTAATCCTTTGATATAAGATCTGAAAGTCTCTTAGCAGATATATATCCTATTTCTCTCACATATGTGGGCTTTCTAGCCAACTGTTACTGCTGTTTCACACAGCTTTATTTCTCAGGGATATATATTATTTTCTTTCCAGTAATAAAGATGATTCTCTCAGTATGCATTATGTATTTTGTTTTAAACACCTAAAGCAATAGTACAAACGAAATGTGATTTTCTCTTGTTTTCTTTGGGTTTGAACTTCAGCGGAAGTGTCTATCCATTCCCCATGGCAAATTAAAATATAGCAGATTTTTATGAGTTTTTGGCATTTAAGCATAAAAATGTGAGCGTAACAAACACAAGAAGCATGGATTGTAGAGGACCAAAAATCTAATTTAATAGATATTTCATTATACCTGAGAGCAGAACAGATGAACTACCCATATAAAATGTTGCCAAATTTCTTTACAACATAAATGCTTAACTGTATTCCCAAACTTGCAGCAGATTTGACACAATAGTCAATTTATTAGGTAATTTATTCATTATAATAGAAAGCACCAGACTTCTTTAGGATGTAGTAGCTTCCCATAGCTTCTCATTTTCTTTCTTTACAGGAGACATTCTTTCTTACCCAAGGAGAAAAAAATGTTTCAGTAATTATCTATTCTGCAAACTGAAATCTTCTGTTAAAGTACCTTTGTACCAAATACTACAAATCATCTGAAATAGCAGACTTGCTGAAAGTGAGCGTTTCCAAGAGCAGAAAATATTGATTTTTTTGTGCATTGTAATTAGAAATATTCAGGAAATAGTCTTTATTATTAGGATGTAAAAGACTACATCATTATATTTAATGATTATATCTGCTTCAGATTTTAAAGATGCTCAAGTTCTTAAGCTGACCTTTTGAAAACTGGAAAGCAGGCTGAAAATATAGACGTAGCTCATTAGGATCTGAAATTAAGCTTACTCCTTCTTACGCATAATTTTGCCAGGGAATTTTGAAATTTTAGTGTAAAATCACCAATTCCACACACATGCACACACACATGCAAAATAATTATAAAAGTATTTTCCTGTCTTTAAAGGCTTTATGTGCAATGCTACTTAAAATTGTTGATGGAAGGCTCTCCTGCCACAACTAAATTTGGTGACAATGGATTTACTTCACTTTTGCCAGAACTGCTGCATAAACTGACCCTAGAAGCCTGTTCCCTTGCCTGCTAGCAGCACTTGTCTTGATGGAACCTTGACAGCAAAGGCAGCAACAAATCCAGTAGGCAACAGAGAACACAGTGAAGTGGGATAAAGATGCCTCAGAGCAGTCAGAAACTTGGAATAGACGAAAAGGGATATTGAGGCATGGAATCTCTGGAGATTACCTTTGTACACTGAGGATCTTAAGAATATTTGAATCAGCAAGGAATTTGCATGGTCCTTTGCAATCAATAAATGATAAAAGAGAATCGCCCTCCTGCAGGAAAAGTCAAATGTCAGGATAAGGAAAAACAAAATTTTACTACAAGACAGCTGTTTTTTGTTGTTTTATTTTATTTATTTATTTATTTGAGAACATAGAAATGAACCTATGGAACTATTTCATACTAATAATGCTGTGTCTGTTGTAAAATGTTAAGTTACATGCTCTTACAAAAGTTTGAAGTAACATAGAACTATAAAGATACAAAAAATATCGTAGGAAATTTAGCCTACTATAACTGATTTCCACTCACATACACTACAAGTGAAGAATTCCCTGAAAAGGATCTGAAATTTAGTAGGAGAATCTATTCTATAAACTTCGTAATGCTGTAAATATTATAAATCTACTATACTAACAATGTTGTTATAGAATGGTAAATTTGCAAAACATGCTAAAATGAGTAATATTTACAAATTTCTATAACATACAAAATACATTTTAAAACCTACAGAACACACAACAACCTGAGATATAAAGTACATCTTCTACTCTGCTGCCTTTATTAAGCAAAGTTTTCTTGCTTTAAATACTATCAAACAGTTCATATAGATGATATTTGCAGTATGACAGTGTGGATTTACTACCCCTGAAAGTGTTCAAGGCCAGCCTGGGTGGGGCCCTGAGCACACTACTGAAATAAAAGGAGACTCTATCATTAACAGACGAGTTGGAATGAGGAAATTTTTAAAGGCCACTTCCCAACCAAACCAGTCTATGATTCTGTGATCCATCAATTAGCTTTAATTTACTTTAAAACATCGTGTAAATAATAGGATTACTGGAAAATTAAATATGATTCCAACAAGATTACACTTTATAAATTCAAATTTCAGTTTGCAAGCCTACTCTAATTGCAAATTAATATTTTAAAATGAACTTTCCTGAGGGATTTCTGATCAATTGCTCTGGAGATGTGTGAGCAACAGAGTTGATACTTTGTCTGCTTAATTATTACTGTGATGACAAGGTCACTGTCTCTTGGGATCCAGACACAGAAGCTTCATTAAACACTGCTCAAGATGTTCATAAATGCCATGCTTCACTGTTTGTCAAGAGCACAATTGAAAAACGTAATAAATCAAGAAAAAATGTGCCAGGATGATGCTCAGAAAAGTTTTTCAGTATTTACTTAATGTGATGTACTGAATTATTGTCCAAACTAACTAAAAAACTCTTAGATTGTCAAATGTCAGCAAATAAGTGCCACCACACATTATGAGAAATGCTGGTATTCTTGCAAAATAAAATAAAAACCTAAAATCTTCAGAGTCACAAGAATTTACAAACATGCTTAAAATATGCCCTATAGGAAATGCAGTCAAAATAGCAAAGGAATTTTTGTGCTTTACTTCAAGAAAGGAGGAATAAATACACTGTACTTTAAGGTGAGATTCAACAGTGTCCTGATGGTTGAGTTACTGCCTCAGGATCATGGAACACCTTCCCCTTAAAATTAGTATAGCACTGAGTTCATTAGTCTTGATGTATGATATGCTTCAGTTAGGGAAGGATGGATTATGCTAAGATTATCTCTGTCAGCTCTTATTTAAAGGCACTTTTCACAGTAGTCTAGCCTTGCCCCACATGAGGACAATGAATGGCAATTTGTCAGATGGAAAACAGAGGAAGATTGAACAGAAGTTCAAATTCTGCCATGTCTCGTTGTGAGAGTCAAGGGAAGCTCAAAATGAAAAGTGACGACATAGAAGCCTTAATGGAAGAACATACACACAGTCTTATCACTGCTTTAACCTTCTTTACCAATCCAAATGAAAACTCTTTTCTCTAGCAAAGCCATATGTGCTGCCTCTGGGCTTCCTTTAGATCTCTGTAGGAGACTGTCAATGGTCTATGGGTTGGTTTGGCCCAGTTTCGTGACTAATGGGGAAGGGGAACCCATGGACCTGTGAAAAGGTAAGAGGGAAAAGGGAAAAAAAGGGTAGGGAGATGGGCCTAAAATAAACCAATGGCAACGAGCTCAGGAGGAAAGTTAATTTACTAAATAAGATATCAGAATGCAAACTAACACAATATAATACAATGTAATTGGAATTGAGGCTAATAAATCAAATAAAATGAGTGTCCAGAAACTGAAGGCCTTACTCTAATGTTGAAGGAGCGATAGCTAGGGAGCATGCATTGCAGTGATGAGCAGAAAGGGAGAAAAGGGCACATCTTATGACATGCAAACAGTTTTATCTTTCCCTCTGAATTGAAAGCAGAGACCTAACAGTGAACAGTCCTCTGGGTATGTACTTCTTCTCTTCTGAGGCAGATATACCTGGAACCATCAATGATCCGCGGAACTGGGGCATTAACTCTTTAAATCGATGCACACTATATGATGTTACGATGTGGAATTCCTATAACAAAAATCATAAAGCCATGACACTGATGAATAGAGCATTTCAAGGGAGAGTTCTCATGTCTGTGTGTTTTTGTTTTTTTTTAATTGCCTAAGTTCAACTTGAAATGAGAATACTGAATCTCTGTGAAATTACTTCTAAGCTATGGGTAATTAAGATGTCTCCAAAATCCTGTAAACAAGTGCATTTTTGTGAGGTCTGATGACAGATATCTGAAGCTTGTTTCAAAGCAGATTTCTAGGGCATTTCTGAGCTGCTGCAGACTGAAGGTGGATGTCTAACAATTTTTACAGCTTTTATTCTTTCTGTAGCAAGTTTGACATACATAATTAGGAAAGGTAATTGAACTCATCTGACTTTGAGAGAACTAGTGTAGCAACAGCGTTAAGAATGACCCATTTTATCATGGAGATATTTAAATTAAATTCATGCTTTATTGAGTATGGATTTTTCTAAATTGTTCTGTATCTTTACAGAGATGCAGAGGAACATCATATACCTTTATCAATATTCCATCTTCTGCCTTATAAATAATAACATTTCAGCAAAACCATCAGGCCCTCACCTGGTTGTAGTACTGTATTCATTTCTGCAAAGTGTTAATTAGACTATATGACTGAAGTAGATCTATAAGGAAAAAGAAAAAAAATGCACATGCAATAGATTATTTTTTTAAATGAAAAAGTCTGGAAAATTAACTACTCAAACTCCAGTTTGTAACTTCTGAAGTCAAGATAGACATTAAGTTTCTGTCATAAATACTTTCTGTGCCAGATGAGAGATCCCCGGAAGAAATAGTAGCCATAGTATTAGAATTGAAGTTAGTTTATAAGTTAACATTAATTTTGATGTTCTCTACTGGCCTTTAAAACCATCGCATACATTCTCATCACTTTTACACTCTTACTTTCACCATATTTCAGATTATATTAAAAGACAACATTTTGCACATAATTACCTGTAAAATACTATAAACTGATTTTCATGTGCTCTTCTATAAATGTATTTTAGGTCAAATTTAATTGTCTGTATAATTCCTATTTCTAGTTCATCTTAGCCTCACTAATTAATGAAAAAAAAAAGTATTTCAAACCCTATCACCACAATGAAAATAGAAATTTCATAGAAAAGGTTTTAATAAAATCACTATTACAGTGTTCAAGTTGCAAGTGCAAAGAGCCAAGTATTTCTGAGCATTGTCACCCAGCAGCATTTTCATGACAAGAAACAATGCAAAGATTCACCCTCCATACCCAGATGTTATCCAGGAGATGGCAGATCTGGCTGAAGGCATTCACAAACCCATCCCTGTAACCTGAGCAGCTATTTGTGTTGGGATATCCACAAAGACACACAGGGAAGCAACTGGCAATGCTGGAAGCTCCGTTCTGGTGCTACAACTTTTGGTCTCCAGATAGTGAGACAAAGCACAGCGCTGCACAAGATTCTTAGGGTAGATAGTCTCTCCAGCAGTACTAGTGTGATCCCACTGGTGTCACAGGTCCTAAGAGTGTAGTCCTATAATCTAGAAGACTCAGATATGAATCACTCTTGAGCTGGCACAGATGTAAGGCAAAGAGTCCAGGATGGCTGGACAGTGGGGATCTGCTCCCTGTAACATGTTCCTCAGCACATCCTGGTTTTCTGTATATCTATTTCTGAGGAGACACAGCTTTCATAGAAAGTGCTCACTGCAAGAGGAATTCGCACAGTTTCACACTGAGCTGAACAGGATGAAGTTCAAAGCACCAGGTACCAGGATAGAACTATTTTCCAAAGCAATACTTTCTGCATGTGTATATCAGATCTGGAGAATAGATTTACAGAAAATAGGACCAACTCAGCAAAGATTTCAAAATTATTAAAAATCAATCACTTCAACTCTTGTTCTTCTTTTTTTTTGTATTGAATAGCGTTAATTTTTGATTCAAGAATTGTTACTGTAACTATACAGAAAAGTATAAAATCAATAACTTAGGCCAAGCTACAGAGCTTTAAACATAAATCAGCAACTCTGAAGGTTTCACACATTCATCTTGTACCTACAGTTCATCAGGGAGATTTGCCAAATTTATGCAGGGGCTTTTGATGCAGTATTTCCAAATTCACATCATCCTGCAGCACCAGACCCTGCTTCTTCACTGTGCTGAAGTGACATTTGTCTGCATCCTGGTCAGTCCCAGGAGCACTGTAACACCAGGGCAAACTGCTGCAGGACAGATGGCTGAGGATCAAAGCAAGTGGGATTAGCATTCATGTTGTTTGTTCTTCCTTTCTGATTAATGAACAGCCACCAATGGCAGAGGAAATCTAAGTCACTACAGACACAGGGGTGAGTTATCATATGCTGCAGGTTGGGATTGTTAGGTTAATTTCAAAATCTTGATTGTACAAAAAATGCGGCTGTGACCAAAACCAGAAGCCACTTTTCAGGTGTGGAAACCAGCAGTAATTTAAACAACATATATCCCATGGACACTGCACAGCACTCACTCATACAGACATCAGATGCTGTCTTATGCATGTTTTTCCAACTTCCACAACCTCCCTTTCTTTTTCAAAAGTGTGGCAAACAGGTCTGTTGGGATACATACATAACATTATAAAAATTATAAACTTTTACTTTTGTACCAGCATTCTAATCGAGAGCTTTAAGTACTGAAAGTCTCCAACATAGATGGAAAATAGAAAACAAAAGAAGGATGGAGGATGTGAGGAAGAACAATGTTCACTAGAAATATCCTCCACAATAGGCTTTCCAAACTTCTTGAAACCTTTTCGCTCTCATTTTAAATTCATTATTCTTATACTATTTTCTTCACAAGTTTTTTGGAGTGAAATTGTTGGTTGATTTCCATGTTGGAAAACAGTCAGTGCCTTCTACTTTTTGTTTCAGATCAAAAGTTTTGGGGAAATCTAACCAGAAGCAAGTATAGTCTGTCTTTTCCTGAAACAAATGCTGTAACATATTTGACTTTGACAAGAATTATCTAAATACACAGACATGGTTGATGTGCTTAGTGTTCCTTATATTCAGTAGTTATTGCCTGAGTGTACTGATTAGATGAAAAGCTGTCTACATTGATTAACCTGACTAAAACCTTCTGAGTACATCATTAATCTAATCCCAGTGTCAGATTTCTGTTAATTATCTAATATCCCAGACTAATGAAAAAGACCTAAAGATTTTACATGGTTGTCACTCTATAAATGGAATCCCGGACAAATAAATAAATAAATATAAATAAAGTTGATAAAATTGATGGTAAATATATCAATCATTAATAAAATAAAATGTCATTCCTTCTTAATATGGCCATTAAAGATTTATAATTATACTGACAACATGCATATCCACTTAGTAGTTTATCTGATTATGAAAATGCGTATTTTTAAGATTTGTTCATATTATATGTCCTTAATATCAGTCTATGGGATGAACTGACTAGAAATGAGTCCATTACATCATAACTCTTATTTAAAAACATTCTAAAATGTGTCCCAATTTAAGTCTGTGTATAAACTGAAAGATTGTAATTCGAGAAACACGTTTACAGCACAGACAAAAACAGAAAGAGAAAAAAACAGGGTGGAAAAAAAAGAGAAATAGTGAAAAGGAATAGAAGGAGAAATCCAGAAAAAAAGGGGGAAATGAGAAAAAAAATTAAAAGCAAAGAAGGAGGAAAACAGAAAAGGAAGAAGAAAAAAAGGAAAAAAGGAAAAAAGAGGGAGAAAAAAGGAAGGGAAAAAAAGAGAGGATAAGAAAGTTAGAGAGAAAAACTGGTGTCATCCCAGCTGCTGTGATTTTCAGTTGGAATCACAGATGAAACAGTTTTTTTCTTGAAAGTAAACTTCCCAAACTTCTAGAAACGTTTTCACTATGATTTTCCTTCTCTTCTTTTGCATTTTGTTGGCTACCACCTAGCACAATACAGGAGACCCATGAGAGAAAATTAGCAGAGACTCACTGGTTTATGTAATCTTTTAATAAAATCAGTGGGAGCTGAGGACAGACTCACTTGTTTGAATCTTTCAATATACTTCTAGCTTCTTTCTTAAGGGCTAAGTTTGTTTCCTCTGTTGTCCCTGTAAATCCCCTACAAAGAAAGATTACTGAAAACAAGAACATTCAGTCACTTTTTTGCACCACAGAGCCTTACATCGTCTGCCTAAGTGATTTTAACTTACAAATGACCTTATCTAAGTAATTGCTTATGCCTTTCATTTTATACCTGTGTTTTCTCTGATACTGGACTAGACACTCAGGTGGTATCATGACATTATCTTCTCTCTGTTTCGGCACCAATTTACACCAGTTGAGGACTTGGATCTTTCTATTTCTAATTTTTTATTTTTATTCAATCCTCATTACCCATGGGGTTTGTAAATACTATCCTATTCTTATTGCCTGTTCCTTTTTTTGGCCTCAGTGGCTTCGTTAAGTACAAATTGCATTCATGTTTTTAGAGTGGAAATATAGGCAACATTTAATTTGAAGTTTCAAATATAATAAAATGAATATATACGCAGGACATGTAACTGCTGGATGCTGCTGCAGTAGACTTTTTAAAATGCAGTCAGAAAAATGAGCTTTTTTAAAATACGATCAGAAAAATGAGCTTGCATGGGTGTCACTTTCTTTATTTGAGCTGCAGTGTTAAATTTTGCTTTTCCCCTGTCAGTAACAACCTTGACTTGGTATCTTACTTTTGCCACTACATGAGTTACTCCAAAAATCAAAAGGCTCCTATAGGACACAGGGAGTTGAGCATTTGACTGGACAGCTACAGTTGTTGAAATTCATACTGTGCCATGTCTTTGTAAGACTCATTAACTCCCTCCTCTGGATTACACACAGCTCTGACACTGAATAGTCAGAAGGATTTCACACTGGTAGGTAGCTTAGTCACCTTCTTCAAAAGCACAAGGGAGAAAACATAAAAGCTTGAGCACTGAGACAGAGACAAGGAGATCATTCACTAATTACCTTCATGGGAAGAACAGGCATAAGGGAGGTTACTGTAATTCATTGCCAGTAACAGACTAGAGCAGGGAAGACCAAAAACAAATGAAAATCTGGTGACATCCCAGCTGTTATTGCACATTGTTTTTCCCTTTCTTAACCATGCTGTTCCAGAACAAGCCAAGCTTTGCTCATGGTTCAGCCCTCACCAATGGTGAGCTCCTTTTCAGGCTAGCCCTGAACAGACATGAGGCAGCTACTGGGCTGTGATTGCACCTCTACATCCCTCCTGCTGCCAAAACTTTGCCATGTAATTCCAATGCAGGAGTTTAAGTGTTTGGGGGGATAGATTGTTTAAGAACAAAGAGGCAAAGAAAGGATAAGAAAATTAAACTACTTTTAAGTAAGATAAAACTTTCTGAACTGTCTCAATCATAGAATTACATAATTGGTTGAGTTGGAAGGGATGTTTAAGATCACTCAGTTCCAAGCCACTGCCATTAGTAGGGTTGCCACCCACTTGACAAGACTGCTTAGGGCCCCAGACAGCCTGCTCTTAAACATCTCCTGCAATGGGTCAGCCACAACTTCTTGGGGCATCCTGCGCCATCACCTCACGATCCTCTGAGTAAAATCCTCTAATTTCTAACCTAAATCTCTACTCTTTTAGATTAAAACTGTTCCTTCTTGTCCTGTCACAATCAGATTGTATAAAAAGTTTCTCTCTGTCTTTTTTTTATAAGCTCCCTTTAAGTACCAGAAATCTACAGTGTAATCCATTTGGAACTCTTTCTTCTCTAAGCTTAAGTTGAACTACCTCAGCCTTTCTTTGCAGCAGAGGTACTCCAGCCCTCTGATCATCTTCATGGCCTCCTCTGGACCCACTCTAAGAGCTCCACATCTTTCTTGTGTCGGAGACGTCAGATCTGGGTATAGAACTATAAGCAGGGCCTCATAAGGGCAGAGCAGAGAGAGACAATTCCCTCCCTCTCCCTGTAGGACGCTCCTCTGTTGTTGCAGTCCAGGATACTTTTGGCCTTATAGGCTGCAAGTGCATGTTTCTGGTTTATGTCATTCCTTCCTTCCATTATCAACTGCACCACCCAGATTGGTGTAATCAGCAAACTTTCTGAGGCTTCACTCGACCCCACTATCTGGGTCATTGATAAAGATGTTAAAGAGCACTGGTCCCAGGACAGACCCCTAGGGGTACCTCTTGTCACCAGCCTCCACCTGGACATGGAGCCATTGACAACAACCCTCTGACTACAACCATCCAATCAAGTCCTCACCAACAGAGCAGTCCACCCTTTAAATCCTTATCTCCCCAATTAAGAGATATGAATGTGATGTGGGACTATGCCAAAGGACTTAGAGATGTTCAGGCAGTTGACATCAACCCATTTTCCCTTGTCAACTGATCCAGTCACTCTATCATGGAAGGTCACTGGATTGGGCAAGCATGATCTGCCTGTGGTGAAGTCATGCAAATTGTAATGGGTGGCCGCATCTCACATGTAGTTTAACACTGCTTACAGGAAGGTCTCCATGGTTGTCCCAGGTACAGACATAAGGCTCACCAGTATATTCTACCTTAAATCATTTTTACCATTCTAAGGTTCTTAAGGAGTAATGTTTCCCTTTTTCCAGTCATGAGACATGCAATACATATGGTACTGTGCAAGTAAATATATAGAAATTCTCAAAAGAATTGTGTACTACACAACTTCAAGAAATCTGCCTCTGTGCTGGTACAGCTAAAGATACAGGGTTTACACATTTACAGATTTGAAGTCGTAGACTTACACTTTGAAAGAATAATACATACATTTATCCTCTTTTAGTTCATCATTGATGAAACTATCCATGGTAAAAATAATTTTAGATAATGAAGGTTCATGCACTGAGCTTCAAGGCACTAAATACACTTCTTACGGTCTCCAAGTGATGCATCAACACATTTCAAAACATGCATTTTTCTCTCCTGTGCAGGAGCAAATTTCTTCAGACACAGTAGATACTCAGTGTCCTTTTCTACCATTTGCAGATCAGTGATGATGCATATTCTTCTGTGGTGATAACAATGGCTTGACTGAATAGTCCACGAGATGTGCTCCATCTTATGACATATACATCTCAGAAATAATAGGCTGAGGTTGTAGAACATGATATTAGAAAATAATTGTTTTGATATCTGGATTTCATGCATCTGGCAACCCAGGAAAGAACAACAAAGATTAATTTATTTGAAAACACAGATTATGCTTAGGAGAGGGGCTGATAAAGCACTGGTACAGGATGCCCAGAGAAGCTGTGTATGCCCTATCCCTGGAGGCTTTAAAGACCAGGTTGGATGTGTCCCTGGGCAGCCAGATCTGGCTGGTGGCAAGTTGCCTATGACAGTGGGGTTAGAACTGGATAGACTTTAAAATTGGGTGGCAATGCAATGTAGCACAATCTTGAAATGAAATGCTCAGAAAGGAGAAAACAAACATTTCAGTAAGAAGTATTTGCTTTAGTTTTCATCCTAGAATATCTAAATTTCTCATGAATTTAATTTTCTTTACTGTAAATTAATACTGTCTCCCTAGTCTCTCAAACTAAAAAATAACTATGGCTACTGCATGGATGAGAAATACAGCTTTCTGTGAAAACAGACAGTTGAGAGAATAATAAAAAAAAATAATACTGGAAGATAAAAATGCAGTTTATCATCTGAAATAGCCACTTTCCAATAGCACTGTACAATTCTAATACAGAATTTTATAAGAGAGGAAGATGGAGAGGTATGAAATCCTGATCACATTTTGCACTGAAGTCACTAACTTTTTTAACCAGATTTACTTTGGCTTTATACAATCTCTTCTTCTTTCTTACCATGGTGCTGGAATATGGCCACCATGCAGCTTGTCTTCACTGCTGCACCCTACGTTATAATCACGGCTTTTAGCACATGTTCAGGGGGTCCACAATGATGCAGAGAGATTATTTTGTTCTTCCAGGCAGCAGAATGGTGTCACCATTATTTTCACATATCCACACAGCAGTTTCCGTCTGATTTCACATTATGATACAAGGCCTGCCCTCTGTTTTTCAGATCTGTAGGGCTCTGCTCCATCTCAATGTCAGTCTCAAAGATAATTAGTCCTATTCCTGTTCATTTTATCTCTTCTGTTTTGATCTGCTCCTTTGGTCTTTTGCATTACAATTGTACATATTTGGACATTTACACAGTAAGGTTATTTCATGTTCTTCAGTGCTGCCTGGACAGAGCCTCCTCCCCACTTACTTTGTGTCTGAACCAGCAGGAGACAGAGGAAAGCAGAATGAAGTCACATCTCAGTTCCTGGGTCAGCTGGTAGATGAAGTAGCTGCAGGAATAGTTTGGATGAGATGGAAATCAGTACAAGCTAATGAGAGAAACATGCAGACATGTAAATCAATACTCCAATGGGTCAGTAAAGTCACAGCTTGATCACTGGCAGGCAGCCTATGAGTACGAAATGGAATGGCAGTCACAGGAGGTGAGATCTTCCAAGTTAGCAGCACTAATGAAGTGCAAATCTTGCTAATATTACAGCATCGATGCTGAGACATGCAGAAAAGATAATCATATTCAAATAGCTCTTCAGAACTTGGGGTGTTTTGATCTGCCTGTTTACCAGTAGAAATTTGGGTTCTAGCCAACCATGACTGAGCAATCACCTTTCTGATTTAAAAAAGAAGATGAGCACATGCTTCTTTTCTAACAAAGTGAACAAGAATGAGATGTGCCTGCGTGCTAAAAGCTTAATCCTTTAAATTTACAAGTTTAGGTATAACGGGTTTTAATGTAGCAGGGAATATAGGTGTATTCCTGAGTTAAGATTTGAAATCTTATATAAGCACAGATAGGTTCACTTTGTGTCTTCAGATATCACTGGGGACAAAGAGAAAAAAATAATAATTTCTAGTATGAAATGAATAGCATTATGCAAAATGATACGTGATAGAATAAAAAATACATACTTAACATATTATTACAGAACTATTTAATGCTTTACACCTACTTATAATGCATCTGGTACTGTTTGTAGTCAGAAACATCTACTGGAAAACTCCTGTGTGCACTTGAAAACAGTTGATTTTTTATTTTTGTCAATGTTACAATATTTGGCAAATTAAATATCTGTGGCTTGCAGTTTAAAAGGCACTCAAAAGACTGGTGATGTCATCATAAATCAGGACAAAGAGATGGTGATTAAGCCTGAAATATTTTCTAATATAATGTGTATTACTTAGAAACTGTCTCAACAGTTATGGCTGAAAAGTTTGCAAGCCAAGAAACAGACAACAAAGCAGAGGTATTTCTAGAGACCCAGCTGAGAAATTATATTTCGTGACTTTAATTTCACTAAAAGAAATTAACCTTAGTGCTAACCAGTGTACCACTGTGATTGCAGGTCTAATTTGGATGCAATTACATTTACATTTTTGCATTAGCATCAAGTCAGCTATCAGCATGACATTTGAAAATCTGCATGAGATGGGAGAAAAAAAGTGTAAGGAATACATACTGAGAGACAGATACCAATATATGTGTGTATAAACATACACACACATACTGTCTATCCCTCTCTTTATATACATACACACACTCGGATACACCATATATATATATATATAATAAACACACATATATATACTACATATGTGTATATGTGTTGTGCCCAGGGTTGTCTGGGCAAGCCAGCAAGCCACTGGCACAGACCAACCATGTTGAAGCTGAATATGTGGGGAGCATAGAAAGGGTGTAAAAGTCCACCGTGTGGGAAAGTATTGAGTGACTGCCAAGAAGCTGCCCACCTGAAAGTATGAATCGTGAATGATTTGACATCGCTACTTCATCTGTGGAGAATTTTCAGCTGCTTCTTTTAAGCAAACTCCCCAACCATAAGCTTTCAGATTTCATTTCGATTCATTTCAACACCTGTTTCAATTTACATTTGTGTGACGCTGAAATCCACATTTCATCTTGTTTTAAGCAGAAGAAGTGCAGATGTGTGAAGAAAATGCAGTTTCCAAAGGTTGTGTGAATGTACATTTTCTACAGCCAACCACAGTTGTCAGTTTATTGGATATTCCTACTTCACTGTGTTTCTTTGGCAAGCTATGGAACATAGCAGTTCTTAAACTCTTGGAGTCTAAAGAGTACTTAGTTTTCTTACAATCATAGAATCATAGAATCACCAAGGTTGGAGAAGACCTCCAAAATCATCCAGACTGTCCACCTACCACCAATATTTCCCTACTACGCAATTTCACATAGTACCACATTTAGATGTTTCTTGAACACCTTCAGGGATGGTGACTCAACCACCTTCCTGAGCAGCCTATTCAAGTGCCTGAGCACTCTTTCAGAGAATAAATTTTCATAATATATAACCTGAACTTGAGGGCTCACTCCCTCTAGCCTATTGCTAGTTATGCAGAAGAGGCTGACCCCATCTCACCACAACCTCTCTTCAGGGAACTGTGGAGACCAATAATGTCTCACCTGAGCCTCCTCTTCTCCAGACTAAATACTCACAGCTTCTTCAGCTGCACCTCATAAGACTTGTGTTCCAGACCCCTAACCAGCTTCGTTGCCCTTCTCTGCATATACTCCAGGGCCTTGATCTTGTAGTGAGGAACTCAACAATGAACACAGTACTTGAAGTATGGACTCACCAGTGGTGAATACAGAGGACTGATTACTTCCCTGCTCCTGCTGGCAACACCATTCCTGATACAAACCAGGATACCACTAGCATTTCTATTACCTAGGCACACTGCCAGCTCGTGTTCAACCAAGAATCTACTAACATCTACAGGTCCATTTCTTCCACAAAGTCTTCCAGCTGTTCTGCCCCAGGGTTCTGCCCCTTGCTGAACTTCATCCCATTGGCCTCAGCCAAACTATCCAGACTGTACAGATCCCCCTCTGTAGGACCTTCCTACCCCCAGGCAGATTGACATTTCCAGCCAACTTGGTGTCATCTGCAAGCTTACTGAGGGTGCATTCAATACCCTCACCCAGGTCATCTGTAAAGATACCGAACAAGACAGGCCCCTGTACTCACCCCTGGGGAACACCATTTGTGTCCATTCACCAGCTGAATTTAACTCCATTCATCACTACCCTCTGTGCCTGGCCTTCCAACCAGTTCTTTACTCAGTAGAGAGTGTAGCTGTCCAAGCCAAGGGCTGACAGCTTATCCCAGAGGATACTATGGGACAGTGTCAAAGGCTTTGCTGAAGTAGACTACATCAACAGTCTTTCTCTCATACACTGAGCAGATCGCTTGATAACAGTAAGAGATTACGCTGGTCAAGCATGACCTGCCTTTCATGTACCCATGCTGACTGGGCCTTATCCCCGGCTGTTCCTCACTTACCATGTGATCTAGCTCAAGATGATCTATTCCATAACCTTTCCTGTCACCAAGATTAGGCTGACAGGTCTGTAGTTCCCCAGGCACTCCTTACAAACATTCTTTTAGATGGAAGTCACATTGACAAGCCTCCAATTATCTGGGACCTCTTCAGTTGACCAGGAACCTTAAATACAGTAATGATTGATCAAGGTGTTTCTGTAAGCAAACAAAAAAAGCATTATTAATGCCTTCTTTCAAAGATGCAACTGCTTCTTTCTGCAAGGCTTTACATCACATTTCAGTTAAGCTGAAATAGTGCTACCATTATGCAACTTTATTTCAAGGGTTGTATTTTTGGTTTACTCAATTAAAGTTTGAAGGGAAAGGTTTTTCACAAAGACATCAAATTTTCTGACATGGTAGAAGTAGACTTAGGGGCATGGAAACAGTTAGACATATGTAGAGGGTACCATGAACAAAGCCTGTAGTCTTTGCAGCTCACATTTGCACTTGAAGTCAATTGAAAACTCAGTAACTCATTACTTTAATCCTAAATTAATTTACTCATTCTTTCCCAGAGGTTATTAGCTTATATGCTATTCAGGATCACATGTTAGGCATGACCAGAATCTTTATGATCAAGCCATTGTATTTATTATCTTGCACAAAATACCTTTTACAGACATGCAGATATTGCCTAAATGAGACTAGTTCTGTGGTTTGTGTGTTACCCACCTGGTGTTAAGCAGTCCCTCATTGTGTGCCCTTCCTTGGAGAAACAGCAAGCTAAAGGCGCATAAATATGTATGCGCTGGCCTCCTTCACTTGGCTAATGAGCATTTGGAATCAGTGAGTCAATTATGAGCAGCATCATTCTTTTCTTGCTTTAAAAATTTAACAAAGCCAAAATAATTGACACTAAATTCTGATGCAGACTATTATTTTCATTACAAGCTTAGATCAAGCTGAACTAAAATGCATGTAAAACCTCTAGGTCTTCCACCGGAGTACGTTCTCAACTTCAAAAAGATACAAGGTTTCACACACGAGCAGCAGGAAAGGGGCAGCTGAGTGTTTCACCATGGTCTCTGGCACTCCGCTGATCCAGTGTCCCTTCTATTTTGAACTTGAGACTTTGAGGAAACGTGGCTTACTTCAAACCCATGAAAAGAAGTTTCCTCACCATGTTAACCAAAGTGGAGACGAAGAGCAAGTGCACAAATGTCACTCTATCTTGGAAGTGGGATGCAGCCCGAACAAGAAAGAATCTGATGAAATGTTATCAGTCCACCCTGAAAATAACATCTCTCGACATTATTCTTCCAACTGGTCCCTGATTTTGACAGTTCAGTGGGTCAGTATTCCTGCACAAAGCAGCTCAGGTCTGTTACTGCTGTTTGTGTCCCTACAGCTGAGCTCTCCTCCAAAACCCAACCTGCTTGCATTTTGCTGGCAGCATTCCCTGGCAGATGCTGAGGTCTTATCCTGACTTCTGCCTGCTATCTTAAAGGCTGTGATTCTCTTTGATTGTTCAGTTAACCTCCCTACAGATTTGGAAATCTTTGTGGCTCCCATCACTATAGTAACTGGAGGACCTGGAGCACCTGGATAGGTAGGGGAACACAACCTTATTACCATTTCACGGAGATGTAGATGGAGGAACATTATTCTGTTTGCATGAAGATATCAGTTATTTACTGTACACTAACAACATGGTTGGGGAGTACAAACCACAAAGCTTAAGGTATTTACATTTCTTTGCTCAGTAACAATACAATCTGCTCAGAGATCTAATGGCATGAATAAAGTATTTTTGTGGGGTTTCACTTCTGCAGAGCAGGGACTCTGGTTGTGATGTCCCAAGGGAATGATGTGTGGCCTCCAGGCTCAATAGCTGAGCTGGCTCAGTCAACTGCTGCAGCTTGGTCTTCATGTCAATGGCAGAGTTTCATGGATGAGATATCCAGGAAACTGCAACAAAGTTAACAGTATAATAAAAGCCTTTTTTGAGGGAAATTCAAGCATCATTTCTTGACTTCCACTTTCTTCTTCTCCATTCTTCTCTTTTAATCCTCAAACTCATTTTGAGGTATCCTTATGTTAAATGGAAGGACTTTGTTTCTGATAGAAGTCCCTCTCTTGCTAGTAAGTAGCGCTGGCAGTCTCTTAGTTCAAGAGTGTACACAGCCATATTGTGCAATATCTTAGCCATTTTGTACTCTGTTCAAACTCTCATAACAGTGTTGTAATTTTGATGCAACTTATCTTACAGAATAGAAAATACTGAGAAACATGAAGAGTTTTCCTGTCAGTAATAAATTACACTAACAAAACATCTGTTTAGACAAAAAAAGAAGATGTTTGTACAATCTGATAAAAAAAGCAGACCAACAAAGGTTCTTTGTCCATTTTTGACAATTTTTACAATGGATACAGTTTTATAGCACATTCAAAATAATTCTACTATTCCTATCACATACAATTGTCTACACATTTGGCCCTGCTGTCATCTACGTTTAAAGAAGTCAGTAGTAACTGTGCCCTTAAGTTGCAATACAGCCAATATGTTTTGGTGCATGTGTTTTCAATTTACTACAGGACAGGAGAGGACAGGAGGAAGTTACAAAGGCCAGTATTTACACATTATGTCAACATAATAACAAACATTTAAAGCACAGCCCACTTAACCCAAGAGAGTCCCTCTAAGTCTAGTTCTTCGGTTATTTTGAAAACTAGATCCCCAGATATTTTGCCTACCTTTCTGATTTTTCTCTCTCTTGTCCTCTCCCTAATTTTGCTCCATGTCTACATACAACACAGATGTTGATTGTCAGATGCACCTTGGTAATTTCTGGGACTGCGTGCAAAATACAGTTTTATGGAGGCAATTGATAAGGCTCTACAGGAAAGCTAGAACAGAGAAGGGGACAGTAGAGCACATAAAGAGGACGTTGTGACTTGTGTGGAGTCTTGGAGTACAACCAAGGTCACCTTACCCAAGTCTAAGGGTGTATTAGGGCTGACCAGAGAAGGATGGGTGTTGTCACCCCGTGAATGGGCATCTTTGCTCCCCAGATGACATTGGGATGAACTTGATTGTTCCTCTGCAAGGAAACAACATCCCTCTGCACTCAAAGCCACTAGGATTTTTCCTTTCTACTGGAATGCAGAAGTGGGAATGGAAGAGTTAAGGGAAAGGTAAGAGCTGATGAGAAGGTCCTTCTGTCCCTCCTACTCTCCACCTCCTCCTTCTGTTCTTTTCTAAGATTAGGCAGAGTTTTATGCTTGGAAATAGCAAGATTGTCCGAAAAAAAGGAAAGCCTGGAAGTTATTTCAATCACCAAATGCACAGCATTTACGCAGTTGGTGGCAGGATCTTGGGAGACTTAGTTCATATTTAAATAGAACAGAGACTGCGGGACACAATAAGAACATTGGTTTCTATTCTGCTTGTGCTTTTTAATTTAATACAAAAGACACAAAGTTACTCAGTCCCGCTGGGCTGCCTTACAGCTGCACCAGTACAGTGCTAGTGGTGTCTGCTCCAGATGCTGCCTGAGGCTCCAGACTACTCACCCAGGCCACCAGCAGCTTCAGATCTCCACTGCCGGAATCATTCGTTCCTTTTGTGGAGAACAAGGCCACAGAGGTTGTGTTATTCCACCACAGCTTGGAAAATTATAGCCCCAGTGAGAGTTTTTTATATTCCTTCAATATATTCTCCTGGATTTCACTGTACTGTGCAATATTTATATTGTTCCTGTGTGGAGGTAAGAGCAGAGGCTGTGCTGGGCATGATGTCTCAGCCCACTTGCTTTCTGTTTTCCTGACACTGGGTCTTTTATTTATACCCTTCATTTATCTGGGATGGATTAAAGCAATATCAAGTACCCAGACTGAAAAGCAACCAGAACAGTACAAGCGCAGCATAAATAATAAGGATTAACATGAACAGTATAAATGCTATGGAAATCTATCTACATTGCTGTTCAAAAAGGGAATAAACAAGTCGAGACCCTCGTTTAGCAGTGCTGTGAGCATAGCATTGTCTTCCTCCCTTTGGTTAACAAAGGAGTAGGCTTTCATCAATGTCTCTTTAGCACATTGCATAAGCAGATCATTGCATAAATGTAGGAGGTGTGAGGATTGGCCCTGAAGCATCCTCTAATGCCCTAGAATAAAATTTAATTTTCTTTGTCTTAATATAGATCCTAAATAATAAAAGCTAACAGTCCTTTTGTGGAAGGGATGCCTGAAGTGTCTATTATTGCAGCAGGCCAACTTGACTTATTATCACATCTGTCCCCTTCCGTGGTAAAGTTCATCTCCGGAACATGAAGGTCATGATTGTTCTTAAACACTAATTCTGCTTTTTCAGTCAACTATTTTGCTTTTCACTAATAGGTTTTACATCCTTTCTGTATGCAGTGACAGGATTCCAGAATCTCCCTGTAAAGCAAATTTATGATCCCATTATTTTTGGTGTCTTGAGGTCCGCCATTAAATAACACTGAGGACTTATTAATTTAAGATTTGAGCTACTTGCTACTCTTTTAATGTACGTTATATGATTAGTGACATTGCAGACCTGTCATTCTCTTTCTTTGGGCTTACAGCACAGCTTCAGCTTTCAGTGACACTGGAGTACCAGCTATACTGCAGCTGGATGTGTTCAATGGAGATTTAAAACCTCCTAATGATGTTTTAATGCCTAGATCTTCCATGGTCTCTGAATGTGACCTTGGATGTAATAAAAGCCAAAATCTTCTACTGATGTGATCAGCGTTATTCGATGCAATGTTGCAAAGGTGTTCTGTGAACAAATGAATCATACTAGGAAATTATTAAAACTTTTTATTCAAAAATTTTTAAAGCACAGATAGGGTCTTATGTAGCTGTCAACACAGACGACAACTGATCAGCAAGAACAGTTGATCATGGTACCTCTGATAGTACTTAATATCTAGACTTAGGATGACAAATCAAATTTGGTTATTAAAACCACATTAATAGAAGTGTTGGTTCTGGAATGAAATGTGCTAAGGACTATCACATATGAATTTTACTGTTTAATTACTTAGATTTATAGACTTCATTACTATTTTACATATCAATAAGTTTTGAACATATTCTTTTCATTTCCAATATCTTTTGATTTCTTTGTTACAAAAATATTTTATGTGGATATATTCTATTTTCAAAGGGACAATGTGCATACATGCATTAGAAAAACTTCATGTCTCTGATGTAGGATTGTTTCTTATTTGAAACTGTATGATATTTTCATGCAATTTATTTTTAATATTTTCAAACTTAGAAATATCCAGGGCTCTTTCTATCATTTTTTCTTTAGTAAATCAGATACGTAGTTTTCATACAAGTCACTCATTGGATTTGAAAACATTTACACATTTTAAGTTTCTTCATTCATGAGACAGTGTACTTTAATTGTAAGTATTACACATAGGTTGCTATAGTGTTTGCAATAGAAAGTAAAGTTTTAAAATGAAAAATATTACATTTATTATTTTCTCATCTGATTTTCTGCCTCTAAATATATTTCCAACAACTCCTTCTAGACTAATAAGCTCAGAACTTTTTCCAATTCTGCCAAATTCTCTGTTCTAACTGGCAATACCCTGCAAGATATTTTAGTTAAAACATAATTTTTCTGTTGCAAAAGAAAATGAAGTGAGACTTGGCAGAATGTAGGACAAGTTATGCATTATCAAAATGGCCAGGCCCTCCTGGAATGTGAATAAGCTAAAGAAATTCAGTCATTTCAGGAGATATCAATAGAAAGTGGAAGAGTTGACACTGGCAAAACTGGTCTGTCAAGAGGACTCACAGAGACTCTTGCTGAGCAATCCCAGTAGCAATCCTTGTCATGTGTCAGACCTGCCTCTTTTATTCCACTTCAAGTTGAGGTCTGCATTTGACCCTGCCTTTTGACTGGCTCACCAAACTTCAGAGTGGAGCTTGGACAGCCATGTTCCCCAAGTTGGCTGCAACAGATGTGCTATAGACCTCTCAGGAGGTGTGAACATTTTGAAAGTGTAGAGACAAAAAAGGTGAGCTTACACAATTACAGACACTAGAAATGTTGCATCCTGCCATGCCAACTTTATGATTTTCACCCATCCATATACATTTTTCCTGATCTCTGTCTCCTAGAGAACAAGCTTCTCCATTCCTTTGTTTCATTTTTTTTTTCCTATTTGGATTTTTCCCCACTGCTGCACAGTGATCCACTGGCCAGATAGGCTGGGCAACAGGGTGGGTTAAATGGATGATCTGTTATTTCCCTGGGTTGCCAAGAGCTGGGGACTGTTTAACTACAACCATCAGCTTTAGTTAGGGAGATCTACAGAAAGAAACCAGGGCTGAATTTACTAACCACCTCCATAGCAGCAATATGACATTAATTACTCAGGCAGGGGTATATATAGTATCTACATAATATTAGCCACAAAAAACCTGATGTTCTTTTAATGTTATTTTCCATTTTTCCTCATCCTTGTGTGGGAAAACTTGCAAAAAGAATACTTGGATTCAATCTTGTGATTTGCCAGTTATTTTCAGGGGCACTTTTCTAGTTGTTTTTTATTTTATTTTATTTTATTTTATTTTGTATCTCTCAAAAAGTCTTGGTATATTTTGTACACAGATTAGGCATAAGCCTGTTGTCACAGTTGCCGCTGTAATAGCAAATAGATACTGACATTGATCTGATCCCAAAAATCTCAGAAGTGTTACAGTTGCTCAGAAGAACTTCCAGCACTGAGGTCTTCTCACAAAGCATGGCCACAAGCTCCCTTCAATGGCAATCTCTTGTCTGTAAGGCAGACTCTAACACAGTTGTTTTAACAGGGTATTAGCAGATCAGTGCTCATGAAGAACCCTTGTCCAAAATTCATGTTAATTTTGCAAACACTGAGTTGACACAGGTTTTTTATATCCCAACTACAAAGTACAGAAAGACATATTTGTATTCCTTTGTATTCCAACAGATCACTCGGTATTCATGAAACAGATCTTTGATTTTTTTAGTTCGTGCCATCTTCCCAAACTCACTAGCACATTTTCAGATAGACTATACACAACATTTATGAACCTCCTTTACTTAATGCTTTCAGAGGTCTCTTGTACGATTATATCTAGTAATCAACTCCATCAAATCCCACAGTACCCAATGCATGAAGGACATACAGAGAGCTACAAAAAGATACAAAAAAAAAACAAACAAAAAACAGGCAGGTCTTCTGCCCTCAGAATTACAACAGCTGCAGGACTTTATTAAAACAGTGGATCATATGCTCTGAATGCTGCTGAGAACTGGGTAGGATCCAGCCCTCAAGCGAACTCCACTGTAGCATCACTGAACTTTAGATCAGCTCCTTGCTGAGTACTAGACCAATACAATGAATCTGATGGAAATTGCTAATGTTTAGTGCCTATGAAAACTTGGCCCAAAGGAAATAAAATGAGATAGAAAACAAGGCATGAATGAATGAAAGAGATGGAGAGGAACAACCTACTTCTGAAAAGCAAGAGTATGAATTAACTGAAACAAATAAAAATATTTTCTTATCTTCTCTTTATATAGTTGCAGTGAGCAAGGTATTCAGAAGAGATTAGAAAGTAATAATCCTTTTTCTAACTGTCATGGTTTTATGAATTTTTGATATTGGTATTCCAAATCATAGCATCATGTAGTGCATTAAGAGTTAAAGAGTTAATGCTCCAACTCCATGGACCATCGATAGTTATGGGTATACCTGTCTCAGAAGAGAGGAACTAATTCCCCAGAGGACATAAAACCATGACACTGACTTAGCTTGTTGTACATTTTTCATTTGTCATTACATTTGTCATCGCATCTTTTGAGCTGTCAAATTTTTTTCAGAAATTTATTTCATTTTGGGCCCCTCACTATAAGAAAGACATCAAGGCAGTGAAGCATGTCCAGAGAAGGGCACTGAAGCTGGTGAGGAGTCTGGAGCACAAGTCTTATGAATAGCAGCTGGAGGAACTGGGATTGTTTGATCTGGAGGAGCAGAGGCTCAGGCAAGACCTTATCACGCTCTACAGCTCTCTGAAAGGAGGTGGGTGACAGCCTCTTCTCCAGCATAACTAGTGATAGGACTAGAGGGAGTGGTGTCAAGTTACTCAAGGGGAGGCTCAGATTGGATATTAAGGAAAATTTATTTTCTGAAGGAGTGGTAAGACACTGGAACAGGCTGCCCAGGGAAGTGGTTGAGTCACTATCCCTGGAGGTGCTCAAGAAATATTTACATGTGGTAGTAAGGGAAATGGTGTAGTGGGGAAATAGTGGTGGTAGGTGGAAAGTTTGACTGACTGGATGATCTTGGAAGTCTTTTCTAACCTTTGTGATTCAACACTTGTTCAGTTGATCCACAAAGCATTATGGCTCACAACTGAGTGTCTGGGGTAAACGACAGCTGTTTCAGAGGCCCAAGGAGACTGCCAGGACTGATCCTCAGGCCTTTCTCAGCAAGAGCAGTTTGACATGATTAGTTTCTTGAAAAAAGGTCTTGGCCATAGTAACCTTTTGATTCACATTATTAACTCTCCATCTGACACTACTGGAAAAGAGCCATTCCTATATTTTCTGGTGCAATGGTATCAGTGGGTGGGGGGAAAAGAAGAAAATGAGGTAAGCAGTGCAAAGCAAGCACAGCACCAGGATAACTTAAAAAATGATACCAACAGCTGGGCTTGAAGACATATGCCCAGCTTGTTTCATGTGAAATGAGAAGTCTCTGTCTTTAACTCAGCTTAAGTTTATTTCTGTACAGAATAAAACTATTACAGTCTGCAGCAGATGCCAGGCACAGTATGAGGTAACACTGTAGAGATCCTTTTATGTCTCAGCCTAAGAAAAACATGGGATTTACACCAAATGGTGGTGGAATATTACAGACATTAAAGGCTTCTCGTGGAAGATGGGTGTTCAGTGTGCAACCATGCATGGAATCCACTTCTCAGCTACTAATCAAGGAATGCTGTTCAGCAGAACTTCCATTTATTTTATAGTAATGTGCACAAATTTGCCCTATATCACTAACTGCTAGTTGATTACTGTGGGACAGTGATGGTCATCACTAATGTGCTGAGATCTCACCTCTACCACTTCAGTGGCTCCATATCATTTTATGTCACTTTGAATTTTTTATTATCTTTTTTCACAGTGATAGAATCCATCAAACCTTATTGTACAGTCACAGTACTACAGATATTAAGCAATTGCTAGAGTTCATTTCGAAAATCTGGTAAATAACTGAGGAAGTACAGCAAAGAAATGTCAAAAAAAATTCAGGCTGTACTAAATATTTGACATTCGCAGCAGTGAGAACTGAGATTCTTTAATTTCTTACTATTCTGCCCTTATAGTCACAATTGTTTTTTTGTGGATATTGACTTCAGATATGAGATTAACATTTATTCAGACTCAATACTGGACATCAGCAGATGGTATAGTTTGCAATACAATACACATGGGTTTTCTGAGATGAAAAGAGACCTGCAACCTATGCAGAGAATTCATCCATAATGGACATTATAGAACAATTCTCTGCAGTATTCTTCTGGCAGAATCAGGTGAATCAGGAGAAAAAAAAACAACTGTGGTCAGCTCAACCTCTATCCCTAAGAGCAAAGATCTATCAGTGTGAGCTATACGTACACAGTCAAGCTTAATACTTTCCTTTTTGGAGGTTCTCACAAGTAACAGAACAGCTGCAAACAAAACTGTGCTTTCCACTTGTTTTAAAATTTAATTATTTGTAGCACATATGTTGTCTTCAAATCAGCATTAACATATCTTGGTGACTCTTTCTTATGGCAATTGGAAAGGGGAAAAAACACCTATAAAGGTAGTAAATAGTAAGTTAAACTGTTTAATGGGATGCTACATAGCAGCTGCAGGCAGCTTGCCCCAGAGTATGGCTGGAGTAGCAGGACATTCGCATGCCTCCAGATACGGAGCAAGAAGCAATTCCTGTCTTCCAGCTGGTGTTACCTCCAGGTTACTGCTGATATTGATTTATGAGTTAGCAAGATTTCTTTTTTTTTTTTTTTAATTAATTTCTCTGAGAAGGAAAAGATAGAAAAGAGTTCCTCTCCCCATTTGTCTGAAATATGAGTCATAAGAAAGCAGCAATTATTTAAAGCAAAAACCTTCACTGTTGTGGCAAGCATCCCTCAATTTTTATTCCCACGTTTTTGCCTTTTGACAAATTTAAATAAAATAAACTGATGATTACTTAAAATATGAGCACAAATGTGCTGCTGCTTTGGTGGGGCAGCTACACACTAAAAAAGAAGCTGACGCCATTTTGGCTTGAAAATGGAGAAGGTGAGATTAGAGACCAAAATAGTATCTTTATTCTCATTTTTCACTGTTAGCATATATGTGCTTGAGGTCTTAGGTATAATCTTATTCTTCAATTACAAGTTGTTCTAAAACACTTCAAAACCTGAACAGTTCATATGACATTCATAAATATGCACAGAATTGCAAAAAAAAAAAAAAAAAAGTTTCAGAGCTCTGAGATTCGAAAGACTTTGTTTTGTTCTTTACAGATCAATGCAAAAGATAAGTGTACTTAGAAATGTAGAAGTTTGTTCAAATTTGTCTTCCCCTGAATACATACCTTGGAAAATATTCAGTAATATTCTCTGATCTCTCAAATGTGTTTCTGAGATGTGAGAACAAGCAAAAGATTTTAGGATCTAAAGCCAAGCAAAGAGCAGGAGCACTGAACACAAAAGAGCCTTACAGTGAAGAACAGAACCAGTTTTTGGCATCTGCTTTTCTAAGATCCCCTTATGTCATATTTTAATACAGATGTTTTGGTTTTTTTCCCCATTAGTTACCTTTCTGAGTTACCTTTCCAGAAAGAGTGAAATATGATTTATATGCTCAAATTTTTGTTAATTTCCTATTAATAAAGAGCCAGGTAGTCCACAGTGTTATATTACACATACAACAAAAGTTTAGGTTCTAATATCGAACACTTCAATTTTTGCTAAAATTTGTAATCTGTATTAGAAAAAGCAGACTGAATCACACAGAAACCATCTAAAAACATGCTCCCCTTTTTCAATACAGATCTCTAGCATTCTCTACATAAATATGGAAACTTTTGATGCCGAACTTGAGATAGAGCAGTAGAGTGCAAAATAAATGCAGAATAAATATACAAAAAGGTACTGCAGAGAGGATTAAATTTCCTGAGCCTGATGTATTGAATCAGCTGAATTCTATCTTTCTCTTGGATATGAAGAATATCTTGACAGATTTCCAACTTCATTTTCCCAGAATTCAAATTTCTAAACTTAATACATCAATATAGTATGCATATCTATTGTAGTATTTTAACTTCAAATACAACCTACATCTGAAAAATAGCACAACTGCACAGCATGTAAGTCTGAGTAGTTCAAACTGTCCTAATCATCATCATAGATTTTTCCCTCTAAAATTTTATTACCGGAGCAATTTAAATGGATGACTGCTGATTAGATGTTTGAAGACTTTATGTTTACTTTACATGTGTTCAGTGCTTCAAAGTGAGCATCTTTAAACCCTAACCTTGATAACTCTACATGAGGAATTCCACCTCTCTAGAGGCCATTTATCATTTAATATAATATAATGGTTATATGAAAAGAAAATCTTTGGATTTACTTATTCTGAATTACCATGATATGCCATTTTCATTGGCTGCGCCAGATCAAAAATAATGGAAAAAACTGCATGTTTTCAATGAGTTTGCTTCACATAGGTTCAGCTATATCTAAATGTTTCCTGGACTAGTCCTGTATTAAACTGTGCTCTTTTTCCTCCTCAGCACAGCTATTGAGCCAGTACAACCAACTTGTCAGCAGTTGTTAAAATGAGGCCTCAGGATTAGGAATCCTCTTTCCCCAGTGGCCCACCATGGCAGTGGATTATCTCCTGGAAAAACCAAAGCACACAAAAGTCTTAATCCTGGCAACAGATGAGTTAAAATCAGCCTCAAATTTTGTTACTTGTTACTAACCTTATGTTTGGCTGTGATAGTTAACTGGTATAATGTCATTCTCTAAGAGCAACAGACATCTTTGACTTTTCAGTGAACTTTGTATTCAAGGTAATTTACAGTTCATTTAACCGGAAAATCAGCTTCACAAACTCATACTGGCTTTGAGATCTCAGCAAAATTCTACTAAGGGAGGAAACCAGAAATAGTTGAAGTGATTTTCTAAGGCTCTGGTGGTTGACTCTGACTGTGACGAGGTATTTTCATCTCCAAAGCATGCTGAAAGGTTGTCAAAACCAGGCTTATTTGTCTCTTAAAAGCTGTAACTTTAACAGAAAATAACCCTTTTAATTTTAAATGGAGCTACAAAGACAGAAATTATGTGGGTGGAGGAATGAAAGAATGTAATTGGAAAGCCATAGTACAATAAAGCAAAACAGCAGTTAGCTTGGATTGGAGTTATGGCGGTAATTAATACCCGGTGACTATATTCTCAAGTAAGTGGTGCACCCTACAGCTGGTCAAAAGCTTTCCATAATAACTTTCCAATCAAAATACTTCATCTTTTTTTTTTTCTTCTTCAGTACAGTATCTTTATTTTGCAAAATATTTAGGAGAATGTAATCTTGGAAAGAAGGTAAGGCAAGTTTTGTATTTTGTGCAATTCTTAAGGATTTTGACCTACCTGCAAAAATGAAATGCTGAAGTTCCTTGTAATGGACACCCCAGAATCCTCTTGTTTGTTCTGCTCACACATTTCAGGTTCATGGAGTAACACAGAGATTGTAATGGCCCAATGGAATTAAAAAGAAAGGATAAATGAAATCAGAACTGAATTTGTATTTTTCACATAACCCTCTTCACTGACACTTTTTATTGAAACCTAACACCTGTGGAGACAAAAAGAATTCCCATAAAGTAAAATTTCAAAGAAGTCTTACTGATAGAAATGTAATTACCTGTGCTTGTTTCTGTGGCTGTGGTTGTTTCACTCTGGTGGACAGGATGGTTTCCTATAATACAGTAGTATCCATCAGTGAACAAAACATAATCATAGAATCATAGAATGACCTAGGTTGGAAAGCACCTTAAAGATCATCTAGCTCTAATTCCCTGACATGGACAGGGCTGATACCCAGTAGATCAGGCTGCTCAAGGCCCCATCCAAGCTGTCTCAGAACAACTCCAGGGATGGGGCATCCACAGCTTCTCTGTGCCTGTGCCATGAGTGAAAAAATTTCCCCTAATATCTAATCTAAATCTCCTACCTTTCAGTTTAAAACCATTCCCCTTTGTTCTATCACTATCAGACCATGTAAAATCTCTTCCAATTAGAAGCTTTGTTTAAGTTCACATCACTGGCTCATCTCCAGATTTTCATCCACCAGAATCTCCTTGTTCTTTCCCACAGGGCTGCTCTCAAGGAGTTCTTTTCCAGGCCTGGGATTGCACTGACTCAGGTGCAACACCTTGCACTTGACATTGTTGAACCTCATTACATTTTTGTGAGCCCACTTCTCAAACTTGTCCAGATCACTCTGGATGGCATCCCTTCCTCTTACTGCATCATTTGTACCACTGAGCTTGATGTTGCCTGCAAACTTTCTGAGGGTGCACTCAAAATCATGGTCTTTGGTATTAATAAAGATGCTGAAGAGCACTGGTCCCAAGATGGACCCCTGGTGTACAGCATTCATCATCAAACTCCATACATAGAACCATTGGCCACAGCACATTGTGACCATCCTACAGGTGCTTTGTCTACTCTTTAAATCCAACTCTCCACAATTTAGAGATAAGGGTGTGGTGTGGGATCATGTCAAAGGTTTTGCAGAATTCCAGATGGGTGACATCAACTGCCCTTTTTTTGTCCACCAGTCCAGTCTTCTGCTTCATTACATAAGGCCACCAGATCTGTCAGGCATGATCTTCCCTGGGTTAAGCTTTGCAAGCTGTCAAGGATCACCTCCTTGCCTTGCATGTGCCTTAATGTTTCTTCCAGGGTGGTCAGCTTCATCATCTTCCTGGCATAAACATGAGGTTCTCCACCATATAGTTCCCCAGGTCTTCCTTACTTTCTTTCTCACAAACGAGAGTGACATTTTTCTTTCCACAATTAGAAGGAACTTCACCTGACACCCATGACTTTTCAGATATGATAGAAAGTGGCTTTGCAACCACATCAGCCAGTTTCTTGAGGACCCTGAGGATTCATGTCATCCAGTCCCATAGACTTGTACATATTCAATCTCTTTTCTTGTAGTGGGAGAGATTTTTCTTCTCCAGCTCCTGCCTGAAGGTTCAGGAATGTGAAAGTGGTGGGAAGCCTGACTGAGGCAGATTGAGGCTAAGAACTTGTTGAGTACCTCAGCTCTCTCTATGTCTGTTGTTGCCTTTTCTCCCTTTTTATCAAAAGGGGTACATTCTCCTTTGTAAATCTCCTCTAATCAATATACATGTAGAATCTTCCTTTTTATTTTTGATATTGTCATGGTTTTATGAGTTTTGTTATCAGTATTCCACATCATAACATCATGTAAGGCATTGGGAGATAAAAGGTTAATGCTCCAATTTGATGAATTTCTGGGTACCTGGTTCTCAGAAGAGAAAAACTACATATCCCAGAGGACTTTGTATTCCCGTTTCCCACCCAGGGGGAAAGATAAAACTGCATGCAAGTCCTGAGACTGTCCCTTTTTTGCTGCTCATCTGCAGTGGGAGCTCTCTAGCCGTCTCACCTTCAGTGTTAGAGTAAGGCCTTTGGTTTTGGACACACTTTCTCATTTTATTTGATTCATTAAACTCAATTCCAATTATATTGTATTGTATTGTATTATTTTGTATTCTGATATCTTACTTAGTAAATTAGCTTTCCTTCTAAGATCATTGCCGCTATTTTGTTTTTAGGCTCATCTCCTTCCATCTCCCTTTTCCCACTTCTCCTTTCCCTTAGCATTGGTCCGTAGTTCCCCCCACCCCATTAGTCATGGAACCAGGCCAAAACAGCCCATAAATTGCTGACACATATTCCTCGCCAAGTTCAGTTCCATGTGAGCCTTGGCTTTCCTGATCCTACCATTACATATCTGCATGGCATCGATGTGTTTTTCCCCAGCAACACATCCCTGCTTCCACCTCCTGTATATATCCCTTTTTTTTTGCTCACTTTGACCTGAAGGTCAAATCACGCTGAATTCCTGTTTCCTTGGCTTGATTTCCTATGCTTTTCTTCTTCTGATAATTCATCATACAGTGGTGCCTCCTGGGAACATGTTACCTCCTCAAGTGATACTCCAAAATCACTGCCTTCTGCAGTACACCTTCTCTTCTTGGGCTCCTGAACAGTTTGATTTCCCCATCTAAGACAGTTGCATAACTAATATTACTAACTTACTCCACATAGAAGAAAATGTTTTTGTTAATATTCTCCAAGTGATGGCCAATTAACTCCACTACATCTTCTTTCTTACTCCTGGTCCTCAAAGGAATAGGTAGGGGAGAAAATGTGGCAGGGGAAAAAAAAATAAGGCTTATGGGTTGTGATGAAGATTATCTACTTAAAGGAAAAAGAAAAACAAAATTGTGTGGAAACAGGGAAAGAAAATAATTATTATCACTTTCCAGTGGGAGAGCCTCAATACTCATAGTGACTGTTTAGAAGGACTGATGTTTTTCTAACAAGAGCCCTCCTTCTGCTTGTCTTTTACTCTGCTTTTGTTGCTGAGTGTGGCATCATGTAATATGGAAAATCCCTTTTGTCAGTGTGTCTAGTGATGTGTCTATCCCACCTCTTGCCTTCCTCAGCTTACTGCCTTTATGGGGTGTGGAAGAGAGTCTTGTTCCAGCACTGCCCAGCAATAGCAATAGCAATAGCAATAGCAATAGCAATAGCAATAGCAATAGCAACAGCAATAGCAATAGCAATAGCTATAGCTATAGCAATAGCAATAGTTCTGTCCCATCTTGGATTTCTATCTCTGAACTGAGTGGCCTGTGCCTTAGAGTTCCATGCAACAGAAACTCGAACAGCTTGGCTGGGAGTACACATTCAGTAGATAAAGAAGACTACATAAGATGAACCCTACTCTCCTGTTTTTCCTGGGTACAGAAAAAATCTCAAATAATTTCAGAAACACATACCACTGATTTCTTCTCCTCTGCTTGCTTTGCCACAACACTGAGCAATGCACCTTTAGTTTATGTGAGATTAAAAGAACATTTTAGAGCGGTAACATTGGCAATATTCTGAAATAATTAGCTTTAAATTATAGACTATATGAAAGTCATTAACCTCATAATTAGTGGTTACATCACAACAAGGAAATGCCAATGTTTAAAAATAATTTCAGTGCTTTTTTTTTTCTCCCAAAATGCTGACTTTAGAGGATTGTGTGAGATACCAAGTAGCCCACAGTTTGACACCTGACAACAGAGATGTGCTTGAAATTTTCAAACATTTTTCTTTAAGAAAAGAAAAGCAGCCATCGGACAATCCACAGTTAAGAGAAGCATAGAACTAGGCACAGAAATGAATCAGCACTCTCCAATATTAAAATATCCATTAGCGAATATCAAACTGTCAGTATATCTTTTTGTGTGTTATGAATAGATGTTGCTGAGCTAGCTCTAACCTGTTCCTCCTGGAAGTGAAATAGGCTAGGAGTCTGACGATGACATTTGAAAAAAAGCTGTATTTTATTTCACTGCATGCCAGTAAAAACTCAAGTCAAATGTCAGATACTTAAATCAACACAGTGCTGCACTAATTATTTAATTTGTTCCTGCTGGTTAGTAATCAATATAATACAATGTACAAAGGATAGAAATGTTTTCTATCACTCCAAGGTCCAGAAAAATTTTAAAATGCCTTATTTCTGCAAATAAAAAGTGTAACTTTAACTACAAGGAGAAAAATAATTCTGTTGAAGTTCTAAGGTATATATTATGAATATATAACTGTAGTCTTCATGTGCATATCTTCCCATAAACCAGATCCACACATAGAGTTCTGTTCTAAGAAATCCCAGTGGATTTTTCTGAATCATCTTAATTGCCTCTGTATATAAGAAACCCCTCTACACTGAAACTTTCCCTTCTCTCACCAAATAAGTAAGAAATAAAACATTTATTTCAAGTTTATAGAGAAGATTCATGAATATGATATTGAAGTTAATGGTAGATCAGCTAGAAAAATGATTTACTTAAAATAGTGATGTTCTAGTTTATGTATTGTGCTGCAAACAAATGCAGAAAAACACTGGTACATATTGAAATTAAGTTTATAGATTCAAAAAATCTACAAGATTAATGCTCTGATGAGGATTTAGGGAAAACAAAAACAAAAACACCTTTGAAAATGATGCAGAAAGATTCATCCGGAAAGTGAAAATGTAGTCAATAAAGACACTGATGTATCAAACATTCACTTTGTCTTGTTTTCAGACTGCGGTCCTCAATTTAAAAAAAGAACAGTACAAGGCCAGATGCTGAAGGGCTGTAGAGTACTATGGTTGGATGATATAATCCTGCAGTCTTATCAGTCACAACAAAGTTCCACAGATCAAGGTCAACTGCTCAGAACATGTAGTATTTACTGTTAAAGTCTTAAAGTAAATTAGATCCCTGAACAGAAACTGAGAATTTGGCATGAGACATTTTTGAAGTGCAATGCCTGACCTGATGAGATCTTACAGATGCAAAAAAGTTTTAGAGATGTGTTATTAAGCCTCTGAAGGGCTTGGGTGTGACATCCTTTTGCACATGAAAGCACACATGACTGTGCAGAGAGATCTTCTGGCTAGCATCTACACTCCATCACTTGGTATGGGATATCTTCTCTTTTTCATTGTCAAAGGCTCCTGGTACTGTTGTCTACATTTATAATATAAAGAAATGAGGGAAGAGACAACATTGTTTTATAGGCTCCCTCAGAACTTCAGGTCAGCCTGTGGGGAAGGCACAAGGTCTTCCAAACAGCATGGTCAGAGAGGCTTGGACCTCTTCTAAGTATCTTACTGTTGGGGACAGAGTCTTCCAAGACAAATTTGAAGCAAAGTCTCTGTGTGATGGTAGGGGGTGGAACAACATTCACTCTCTTGAGATGTGGGAAAGATTGTCACTGTCACAGCAATGAATCACAAGTCAATTGAGGAGCTTACACAGGTGGAGAGTGCACTTTTGTTGGAAGGGAACTACCTCACGCAAAGATTGGTATAAGATGTCTTTTGCTTTCCTACTTTCCTACTCTAAGTAGATCGGATCTCACTGTAACGGTCCTCCAGATATTGTAGAAGTGTTTCACCTTCAAGAGGAAGTCTGAGAGACAGAAAACTGTAGCACTGCCATATCTGGAAGGATCTCATCAAACACTAGCATGTGAACTGAGGCTAAACAAGTTTCTTGCTCATCTCCCACAAGTGTAGGCAACCAAAGTGGTATAACTCCTGTTTAATCTCATGTCTGTTTGAGGGAGCAGTATTCATAAGCCAGAAAAGAATACTGGATGGTGTCACCATGGCAAATGCTATCCACAGTATTTAATGTTTTATGAGGAGAGTTCAGAACTGACTTTCTGTGTCTAAGGTCACATACAGACACTGTAAAGCAAGAAGCCTTTCATTTATTTTCTATTCTTTTTTTTCTTACATCTCACGCTGTCTTCCAAGATTTTGAATATGTCTACAGAATTCTGTTTTAATGAAAAGCATTTCAAGCCTTTGCCAGTTAAATATCAGCAAAGCCTTTTGCCATGCATAGCCATGACATCTGAAAACACCAAATTTATTGTAGAATTGACATAAAGAAAGCAGAAATAATTTGATAGCTCCTATCACTGGCAGTAAGTGACCAGGGTTTAATATATATAGGCAGGGAGTAAAAATTAATCTCCTTAATGGGCAAGCCCAAAACAGAGCTTTACAGTACAACAGCAAAATGTACCACTGGAGAAATTTGCTTCAGCAAAAATCTGTAACCCTGCTGAGGAAGTAATATTTCAAGCAAATTACTAGAAGGTTTACTTGATCCAACATCCGAGAAGAAACCGAGTGAGAGGATGTCATGGTCTGCAGTTTCTAACTTCTATACCTAGTGATAACCGTATGAGCACATCCTCTCAAAACAAGAACTTTTTCTACTCTTGTATGTGCACATTCCCATAGTGGGGTGCATACGTTGACTCATTTGAATAAGCTAGGAAATGAAAATGCTAGAAAGTTGAAGCTTCCCTTTTCTTTTGGTTAAAAATGCAAGACAAAAAGAAATGTCATAATTTAAAAACAAACCTGAAGAGCATGGTGACCACAAGAGTCAGTAACACTTACTAACTACAGTTTCTATTTTTAATATGTCTACTAGCTTACATACATTTCCATTGTAGTAAACTTACATTTTTCTTTAAAATCATAGAATTACAGAATCATTTACACTAGAAAAGGCACCTACGTTCATCTAGTCTGACCACCAGCTCATCTCCACCATGCCATCTAAAACCACATCCCTCTGGTCCACATTTCAGTGTTTCTTGAACGTATACACAGATGGTGACTGCCACCTTCTTCATCAGCCTATTCCAATACTTGACCACACCTTCAGAAGAAATGTTTGCTAATATCTAAACTGAATCTCCCCTGGCACAACTTAGAGCCATTACCTCTCACCCTGTCACTGTTACCTGTGAGAAGAGGTTGACTGCTACCTCACCACAACCTCCTTTCAGGAGTATGTATCATATTTAAGATAGTTTTACTGTAGTTCTACTAGTTACTGATAGCTTTACTGTAGTTACGACAATTGTTTCAAAACACTGTTTCAGGTTATTTTAATTGATCTCTAATATGCTCCTGAATATAAGCAGAAAAACATTCAACAAGAAAAAAATGTCAATAATCTAAAAAGTTTAGATTCAATTTCTCATTTTTTCAACAAAATTGAACAGTGAGGTTTCAAAATCCCAGTAAATATTGGCTTAAGTAAGCATTTAATTATTCTGCATAACTCTATTGTTACAAATAATTGTTAGAGTTGGTACAAAAGCAGTATTTAATTTGAAATCAGCTTATCAGGATCTATCAGCTGGAAACAATTTTGTTTAGCAAATAAACAAATACTAATGTTGTCAATGTATACCAAAGACTGACAAAATCATTTTGGCAGCATTAGACAGCAAAAACTCATGGAATTCCCTGTGGATTTTACTGTAAGTTGAAACATGATTTATACTGATTTATACTGCTCAACCATCTCTTCAGAAAGTGCCTAAGAGCAATTATTTCCATCACAGTCTTTCAAACTGATCTTAATGAGCTGTGTTCTCAATGAAAGATTTGTTTCTCTACTCAATTCCTCTCCCTACAGAGGGAGAATTATCCCGTCATATCACTGGCAGCTACAACAGTCTCATGGGCAGTCAAAGTCCAGATACCTCCAACACAAAGTACTCCCAGCACAAGAGATGAAGTATATCTACCAGGTGGTGGTAATGGGGTTTAAGTACTAACCTGCACTCGGCAGCAAGCCTTCTGGGACCCCCCTCACTACCAGATACTGCTCAATGCTAAAGTTTTGCTAGTTGGTAAGTGTACCTATTCAGGACATATTTGGTCATTGCAACGACAGCTGTCTTCATTTTAATATGACAAGCTAATTAGAGGGCTGGAGCACCTCTCCTATGCAGATCGGTTGAGGGATTTGAGCTTGTTTAGCTTGGAGAAGAGAAGGCTGCAGGGAGGCTTCTTTACATCCTTTCAATACTTGAAGGAAACTTATTAAAAAGATTAAGTGTGACATTTTACGCAGTCTGATAGTGATAGGACAAAGGGAACAGTTTTAAGCTAAAAGAGAGGAGATTTAGGTTAGATGATAGAAGGAATTTCTATGATTCCATGATTCCTCACCTCCTCTTCTCAGTACAAACACACAATTTACCCCAGTTTAATTGCCTCTAAATACATTTCCTTTTCACATTACTCCCATAGCCTTTCTTCTCCTTGTCTAATACATGATTTGACAACTACCTTCTTCTCCTAAACAAAGAAAAACCAAGAACTTCAGTCAGCCTGGGGAATCCTGGAGTTCTTGGGCAGCATTACTGAATCTTATGGCTGTGAGAAAGTCTATGCATCTGTAGCTACATGCAAGCCCAAGTTAACACAGGGAAGAGTCCATCTCCATGTTGTCTGCAAAAAGCTACTTCACTTCTGATGTCTGTGTAACAACTAGACAGTAAACACTGAAAATACGCAGTGAAAACCTTAACATCTGCCTTGCTTGGTAGCCTCAGATTGTTAGTTGCTGAACATTGTGCAATGGAAAAAGAGAGGCTGCGGTTGAAGCAACGGTGAGCTGCCCAAGTAAAGTCCCAAGGAAATTCGGAGAAAAACTTCAGAGTACAGGCAGTACATGCTGGATTTCAAGAGGGGCAGTCACATTTCAAAGAGTCTTGCATTTTATCCAAACCAGAGAGAATAAATTTATCTGCCATGTGATACGGATACTTTCATTGTGATGAAACGATATTGTATATCATATATCTATATCTGTATGTATATATATTGTAATATGTGATTTTTTCACTGTGTGTCTGCCATCTACCCTGCCTCACCACATGACCTTCTGAATTATTCCTTCTAACTGCCAGGAGCATTTTGATAACTTAGAAATTATGAAATTTTTCACCATCATTTTTGGTGAAAAAATCATTTAGAACAGAACTGCACATGTATCTGAGAATTATATATACGTGCAAAATTCCATCAGTCCTGTGATTTTGCATGCTGAATTACCCAACAGCTTATCTCCCAGCAGCTATCTTGACCCCAGTTTTCTGAACCAGAAGGTCTGCAGTTGCACTGCCACTCCTGGGACAAGTTTGCTCTTCTCCTATAAGCCCAGTCTTCTTTCAGATTTTCAGATTTTGTCACTTATCAAATAATTTAAACAGCTGTTAACCATATAATTTTTTACACAGTTTTCAATAAATAACATTTTTGGAAAGCAAACTCAACAAGGCAACAAGCAAACTTAATAGACCTTTAAGCAAGAGAGGCATGTGGCTTCGTGCTGCAGGATGTTCGTCTTGCATACGCTTCTACATCTCATGTAGATGTATCCTGTTCAGGCTGAAGTCCATCAGTACTGACAACTTAGAAGTGTCATGTTGCATTTCATCAGATCATCTGACTTCTAAACTCTTTAAATGAGAGGCAGGGCCAGTCTCTCAGCAGAGACAATTTTCTGAGCATCAGCTTCCAGAAGAGGCACACTTTCACTTACAGAATTGTTCCAGCTCACTTCTGCTGCTTACAGATAGTAACCAGCAGTGAGGATAAAAAAAAATAAAAATAAAAATAAAAAGCATTCATTGAAGAATATATATATGTATATATATATGAAAGATTATCAGGTGCTTAACACATCATCATAGTTAATCAGTTAATCATTAATTAATACAGGTTTTTATGACAGCAACAGAGAGAAGCCGTTTTCAGAAACAGCTGTTCATTTACAGGAATTACTGTACCAACAAAGTGGGGCTGGATGGAGCTTCAATTTGAATGGAAGGTGAAATGCTGATACTGAAAAGCCAATTGGGTATCTGAAAAAGTGGAATATATAGAATACACACCCATATGCAAACAAATTCTGTCACTGCAAACAAGACATCTGTTTCTCTGGTTACCTTCCACCAGAAGTCAATAGAGACAGAATTTAGAAAAGAAATTTTAATTGCTATTTTCTTTCTTGTTTGACAAGTTCTTTCTTAGCACATCTTTACAGGACCAGAATGCATTTGCAATATGCAATAATACATATTTATTTAAAAAAGAAAAGAAAGACTTTTTTTGTGTTTTCCTTGCATCATTTGGTTTGGTTGAGAATCGCAGCTTGACGGTGCTCAGTTGTTTCTAGCTGTGTAATAATAATTTCTATTTTCCTTGACAAGGTGTTGTTTTTATTTGATGTTTGTCAGCTAAATGATTTGAAAATATGGAAAACCACTCAGAGTAAGAAATGACTTTTTTTTTCAATTAAGTCTTTTGACTATACAGTGCTAAATCACCACCTTCCTTCTCCTTTTCATGAACCCTATTGAACATTACTTTTTCAGCATTTGTTGTCACTGAAGTCAGATTTAATATTACTGGTAGCTCCTGGAAATGACAGTGTTCACTGTTTCTCATAAAGACAACGCATTCAGGAAGGATTGTCTCCAGTCAAAAGTTCTTGAAAAAAATAAGTAATGTTCCTGGGACTGAGGAGACTTAATACACACTTTTCATTTCTCTGGTAATTATGAGAAGAAGCAGAATTTCATCTCATGATACTGAACAAAGAAGAGTAGAAGAAAGGTCAGCTCGGTTTCTCACTTCTCGGAAGGACAGAGGAAGAAAATAAAATGGAGGGGGAAAAAAACAAAGCAAAACAACTCGTGTGTTGAAATAAGGAAAAGAAAATAAAGAGTGAAAAAGTAAGAGAAAGAGATGGAGGGAAGGAGGGAGGGAGGGAAGGAGGGAAGGAGATCCTGTAACTTTTTGGGAAGTGCCTCAATGTGGTAGTTGATGTTCAGAAAGACCAGCACCTTCATAATGAGAGCATATCCTTCCACTTTGCCCTCCTCAGCCTTTATTTCTGGGTGTGTCAGTGCATAGTATAGAATATCTCTTTGGTTGGTTTAGCTCAGCTGCTGTGGCAATATCCTCTCCTCACCAGCTTAGCTAGAACAGTGTTGGTATCACACTGAAGTTTTGGCTGAACAGTGTTGTCACATCACAGATTCTCTCCAATTCTCCACACAGAACCAGTAGATTGGGGCTACACAAGAAGCTGGCAGGGGACAGAATCAGAAGACTTTTCAATCTGTAATATATTCATTTATTATTATTTTCCCTTCCTCTTCTGTCCTATTAACCTATCTTAATCCATAAGGTCTACCATTTTTCCAGCCCTCTCTCCCATCCCACTTGGGAGGTCAGGCATAAGAAAATGATGATGTTGCACTTAGCTCCCTGGTGGGATAAATTATGTCAGGATACTATCTTTCCATTCTATGAGCCTCTACCAAAATGTCCATAGGAACCTAAACTCACTTAGGCACCATCTACCAACAGGTTCATTCAGGACAGGAGAAGCTGTATATTTGATTCTTGGGTGCCAACACCAGCTTAGCTTGAACCATTGCTACACCTGCTTGGTTCATTGCAAAGTTACCTGTTCTTAGTTCTGCATTGTCTTCCTAGAATAGATAACTCAGATTGCAAATTACTTTCTGCCAAGGTTTAGTCTCACTAAAGCACCTAGCTGATGTGTGCCTTACCCACAAAATACACTCAGGTCCTTAAGCAAAAGCAATCTCATCAATATGTTTGACTTTTGTTTAGGAACAACCCATGCACCCTTTCTTATCTGGCTCCTTATATATACTTCATATATTTTATCTCCTTCTGAACTAACCCTCTACATTAATCCACCATTCAATGGCATTTGGTATCTTGACGATAATACATATTCATATTAATTGGAGCTGGACCCCACATCTTTCATTGCCACCCTGCAATGCAGTCAGGACAGAAAGGCTGGCACCAAGACAAGGAATTTAAACATGTCAAATGTCTAGTTCACAAATCTGAGGCATAATGTTCTTAGTTTGTCAAATGAATTCATATCTAGTACCTCGTTTTTCTTCTTAATGTCCTATAAAATGCTAACTAAATTAGAAAACATACATAAATTATTTTTCAGTAGTGCAGTGATAATAACTTGGGAAGGGTAAAAAGTATTACTGTGTCAGTAAAACTGAGATATGAAGCCTGTGGGAAACCAAACATTTCACAATAGTCAGTTCTTACACAGGACTGTCCAGGTTGTAGATACACGACTGGAGCAGAGCCATCAGAGTCAGGCAAACAGGGTCCAGGAGGGGCACCAGTTCAAAAGAAGTGAAAAAGCTGGCCTCCAAAGCCAGCTCAAGGTTTCTCTTTCAGTATCTACACAGTATTGTGATTACTGTGTTGGAGTGCTGAAGATAGAAAGTATCTAAGGCCATCCACTCTGGTGTCTGCAACCTTTCACACTTAAACTATTCAGTCTGAATATGCTAGTTCCCTTGATGAACCCGTGAAAACCAACAGCTACAAGAAAAGCAATTAACAATTATTATGGAGGAAAAAGTAGGCTAAAAGGGAGTAGGGAAAAAAATCACAAGTGAAACAATTCTGTAGTCACTGACAGAAGTAAAAAAGCCAGACAGAAAAAAAAAGAAAAACAACAACAACAACAACAACAACAACCTGTACTGGCTCCCCTTCTAACAGGCAAAAAAACATCAAAAAAAACAGCATAAAATAAAATGCTCATAAACACTTATCTGAATCTTTCAGATGACAATCTGATCTCATCTTTAGTAATAACTCTTTTCACACTGGCATTCAGATTTTTCTGAGAGTCGCTATAAGAAAGTTCTTTAGTCTTCAACTCTGCAGTCATTTCTGCTTATGTAATTTATAGTGTGAGATCAAGCATCACCTTTTGCTGTTTCTTTTGTGGTGAATTACTCTTTCCTCCAGAATGAAAAGCATGGGAGAAATAGTAAGAGTTAGAGGAAATAAGTGAGATTACAAAATAATAAGGAAAACTGGAGTGATGTAAACACTCAGTAGCATTTGGAACTGCACAATAAAAGAGTCATTAACAAAAGCGCACAGTTGCTCTTTGTTTAAAAAATATTTAAAAACATATAATAACTAAATATATATTTTCCCTTCATCCAGAGTAAACTTGTGATCCCCTAGGTACAGCTGTTACAGACAAAACAGCCTCAATTTCCACTCAGTAACAGCTACAGAGATTATCTCTCAGTGAGGAAACACCTTCTGTTTGTTATCAGTTAAACCATAAAACTCTTAGTCAACAGTTCAGTCACAAATTGAAGGTTTTTACTGCAAAGTTATCTCAAACTTAGAGAAAGGTCATGCCTAAAGAGTAATCACACAGCAGCTGGAGAAGAGCAGGTATGCCCACTCTGCGCAGAAGAAAGGCCATTTAAATGTCTAATGATATGCTATGTAATGGAATTCCTTCTTTATTTGCACCTAGACTTTCTCCCGAGGAAAGTATCAAGTGAAAGATGTCACATTGACTTTCCAGAGATGACTGCTTCTTTGAAATCAGGATCAGAGTGTCATTTGCAAATGTGTCAGAAGATTAAAATGAAATGAAGGATCTTTGAGAGGGGTCAGATGTGTTCAGGGTTGTAGGAATTATTTGAATTGTTTTACTGAAACAGAGCCTAGAAATATCATACTCTGTACAAACGGGACAAAAAATATATTTATTTCTCTTGTTTTAAAGATGAACTCCAGGTATCAGATGGATCTCAGAGAAAACAATTTCAGAAAAAAATAGCTATTTGACTTTGGAAACTCTTGTTTAATCTTACATTTAATGATTACCTAGATGTTTCTAGGTGTATTGGAGCTACAGATCACAGCAAATGGCAAGTTACTATCTATTTTCAATGGGAAGAATTAAAGCAGAGATTTTTTATTTCAATCGTCATTTATAACTTGCTTAAGAGATTCTACAAAGGAATGTGCCTGCAAAGATGATGTTGATATTCAGAAGAGAAGATTCAGCATGCTAGACACTGACTTAGCTGTTGACTTTGCAACCCACTATCACAAGTTGCAATGACTTTTGGCCTTAGCGGAAAATAAGAAATGGCAGCTTAGATCTGAGTTGTAAGATGTGATTTCCTCACAAATTGCAAGCATATTTTATTCAACTTCATCACACTTGACAACAGCATTGTCCTTGTTCTCATCACCCTTCAAATCATTCAGGGAAGCTAAATATCCCTCTACAGCAGAAGCTGCTGCAGTGACCCAAACTGTGGCAGAGCTCAGGGGTCAGAAAAGGAATGAATACTATTGATCAAAAAAAAAAAAAAAAAAAATCAGCCTCCCTCAGAACAGAAGGGGCAGAACTTGGTTCCTGCTGCAGCATCCAGCCCTAGTGACTTGGTAGCCCTGAAAGACTTGTTCAGCCCTGGGAAGTGAAGCTGAAAAACCTCCAGGTTTTCAAGCTAAACAGTGCCAAACTGTCACCTAGTGATCTTTTTTACAGCCTTTTCCATCAGGGCAGAGCCACAGGCATTCCACTGGGTCATTAATTTTTAATTTTAGGTGAAAACCTAACTCTGATGGTATAAAAGGAAGGATCCTATCTGTAAAAACCTGACTTCATGGTTGGTGCCACCACCAAAACTTTGTTTTGTATGATGAGTTTGGTCTGCATGGCACCAGACGCAGGCATTATATGATTTTCACCTCCATCAAAGAAGGAATAATGTCCTTGGGGAAAAGGTGTCAGGACTCATTGGCAAATCTTTAAACTAGGCTCAAAAGGGGAGGGGCCTGATATCGAGCCTGCCCATGTTAAGATGTGGGATAGCATAACTAGGTTAGAGGGACAGGGTGCTAGTAGGGACCCTCAACCTGCTGCCCCAGTGTCTACTAGCAACACTGCAGCACATCTGAAATCTTATGACAATGAGCCAGGGACTGCCAAGGCAACAGGAGAAAGCAACAGGGAAACAGCGTTCGTGGCAATAAGACATTCCAAAATAGCAAAAATGACTGCATATTTGTGGGTTTATTCTTCTTTTTGATAGAAGAGTCTGAGGTTTTCAGCTGAGGCAGGTATGGCCAGGGTTATGACATATATGCAGAATCCTTCCAAGCAGAAGGAAATCTGTATTGCTTCTCTGCCTGTGAGCTAGACTTTGATGCACTTCTTTAATCTATTCATATCACAGCAGCTAACTGATCAGATCCAGTTAAGTCTCATCTCCTCTGATGAGATGCTTGCCTTTTTCAAAGTAATACTAAACTGATACATCAGCCACATTTCTTTCAAGCACCTTCAACCTTGAGAAATGCCTGCTGATACCTGGGGGGAAGACAGTTCAAGAAGCAAGGTCTAGCACTGACACTGCAGTGCAGCTCATTCCTGCTAAAAGACATCATGAGAAAGATTGTGCTGAAGCTGCACACAGACCTAGGAGTCTTCATTTGACAGAGGAATTAAGAGACAGAGTTTTTCAGATGATACAGTTTTAAAGATCCTACTCTACCTGTATCTTCCCAGCTGAAAGAAGTAGAAACAGGAGTTGACAATATTGACCACCTTCTGCTCTTAAGCTGATACAGGATCAGAAGAATTTTTTTCTTTCCCTTCTCTTCAAAGTAACAGCTGAGAAGGGGCTTGGCAGACCACAACCAGCAGAAAGAAAGAACATTGTGAACATAACTGTGTTGTTTCAAAGCTGCAAATTCTGTAAACGAACTCAGTGCGGAATTTGGAGGGTGATCCTGATAGCAACCCACAGGCATTTATAGTAGCTGCAAGCATGGAAAAAAAGCATCAGGAAAAGAGAGTGTATGAAAAAGTAGATGCAGAAAACGAGCCAGAGTCAAGCACTTTAAGTAGTCTGTTCTCTTTATAGCTTTGGAACACAGCATATATTAACAAAAGAGCAAGGTCCTGTATCTCTGTTATTATTATTATTACTGCAGAATTTTGTATAGTTCACAGCGCTTGCTATATAACAGTAGATACTGGAAGAAAAAGAAGAAAACAAAATGAAATTATTGCTTTACTCATAAGTTGCCTGCCTGCAAAAAGAACTCTCAGCAATTCTGGAAAATGTGAGCATTCACCACAGTGCCTGAAAAGGCATTAAAAACTGATTCTGGGTGGTTGATCCACTGCCTCCAACTTCCAGAAACCCAGCCAGAACAGTCTGTCTGAGATGTTGTGTGTAGTCTTCCAGTGCATCATAATGTGGTGATCAGCTGCTAAATTCTGCGTGAACATTCTCCCCTTTCATCTCTGCAACATGTTCTATTGTCTTGAGAGGGGGCTAAAGTCACAGATTCCCCAGGAAGTCCTTGAGTTCACTGTTTTGAAAGGTGTTATAAACAATCGTGAAGTGAGTCATCCCACCAAGGCATACTGGTTTTTAGATATAATAGAGCAAGACAGATATCACTGAGTGCTTTTTCTTTTTCAAGCTAGAAATAAAACTGAACAACTTGTGATTCTGTGTTCAAGTATTTCATAACTGTGCATGGCAAGACAAACAAGAACATAGTTCTTATTTTACAACCAGTTCTGTGTTCTTTATCTAATTCAGTGAATACAGTGATTTGGGTTAAGAGTGGGTTAACAGACTAAAGAATGGTTCAGGGTAAAAGAAGGAAGATTAATGAAGGCAAGAGTGATGGAGATACCACCTGGAAGGGGAGGACAAGACTAATGAGGGTTGAGCAAAAACAATATGATGGCCAAATTGTGTTTGAGCAAAGACAATAAACATCGAAACTATGGCTAACTGAGAACCAGATGGAATCAGATTACTTCCTCAAACTGCAATGGAGTGAAAAGTACACAGCGAGGAAGACATACAGCCTTCAACTTCAAGACCCCTGCCTGTGACCACCAGGAGAAGCTGTGCATGCTCAAGCTAAAGGACTTCAAGGCAGTACCTACAGGAATGATTTATTGAACCTGATTGTAATAGTCTGTTCCACTCTCAGGAAGGTAATGAATATGCATGCTTTGCACTTTTAAAGACGACCTCTACCTCAGCTTTGTGCAAGTAAGGTGGGGCTAACCCCTTTGCACCTGGCTTGCGTGTGCAGCGCTGTATAAATGTATCTGCTTTATAACTTAACTCTAGATTGTAAAGTTTGATTCTGCAAATCAAGTTTAGTCTGCCCGCACTGCTAAAATCATTACTTGTATCTAGGTATACACGTTACTTCACAGGTGATGTAAAAATAGGTTAAGAGTTTTGAATAAGGAGGAGGTGAGGATGAACAACTGGATCAAACAGTTAATTAAAGCTTTTTTAGGAAAAGTGACACCTTTTATGAGAAACTTATAATTCTTCAACAGTTTAACTTGCTATGGTGATCACACAGGATGAAAGAAATTATTTTCAAACAAAAACACTGCTGAAGTATCAAAGATTTCAATATGTGAAATGTAATTTATTTATTCCAATCTGATAGCAAAATGTATTTGATCTCATTGGTTTGAATATGATTATATCTCAGTTAAAGATAACTTTTTGTAGTAGATATTCCCCTGGAAGATTAAAAGGCTTTCACTGATTTTTTTTTCAAAAATCAGGACTTTCTTCTTTTCTTGCTGATATTAGTGTGCTATGCCTTGGATGTACAGAGACTCCAAGATGTGTTGTCTACTTATTTACGTTCAAGTGCAAGAGAGAAAACTTAACTCTTGTTCTGTCATTTAGACATAGAAAACAAAATCACAGTCTCCTAGAAGACAAAGTGGAAAATGCTAATAGACAGAACTATTTCAGGCAAGTATTCCTGCATCACTTCCACAAAATATATGGCTTCCATATTCTCATTTAGGAGTCATCAATGCACTAATCAGACCATGACCAACCTGTTAATGCTAATTTTGGAGCATGACTTTAACTAAGTTCCTCCAACAGAACCTATTCCATGAGTTCATGAAATGCTGATTCCCCATGCGGATTTCATGTTATTGGCAGTGCCAGTTTAAAGGAATGCACTATTTTAGGACTTCTTTGCAGTCTGCAAAGACCTTTAACTTGACATGATCCTCCAGATGACCTCATTTTTCCCAGGAGCAGCTCAGTGTTATTTGTGCTCCTGGAACACAAAAGAGGTGAACTGGCCTCTCAGATCTGCCAGCTGCTTGCTGATAGTCTTTGTGATCTCCCAGAAGAGGCAAAAATTTTGTATGAGAGTTGACATGCATGCAATAAGAATGTGAATCTCTGCAAATCAGAGATTATGGCAATGAAACTATAGAGGTCAAACGTTCAAAAAAAAAAAAAAAAAAAAGAAAGAAAAGAAAAGAAAAAGACTTTCTGCCAGGAAATATCTCAAAATGCTATTGAACCTTTCGTGACATTTTACTGAATCCAATTTTACCTATTTCCTTTCAGTCTTAATCTCTTTATTATAGATTTTTCTCTCAACTCTGGATATTGCTACCTGCACCTGGAGCTGCTCATTCACAGGACTCTCAGGTCTGTGCTGGCACTCTGAGGCTGTTAAAAGTGTTTAGCAAAGGAATGACTTTCAACAGGATGCTTCTACCTGTAAATCTTGCACAAGTTACACATGAGATAACTGTCCCTCTGTAAATGAAAATACATTATTCTCATTTCTTTTTTGCATTTTCTTTTGAGATAGATCTTTTGTTTACCTGAATTGCTGGTTACTAAACTAGAATATGAAAGACTAGTTTCTCTAAATAACAAATCATACTACTAATAATATTAGTAACAATAATAATAATAAATCACCTTATCTCTTTTCAGAATAGACTGACTCAAACAATATCTGTTTGATACCACCTTTTATCAGATAGACACATTACAGGAGATATAATAAAACAGAAACACATTGTTAGATGTCTTTTAAGATGCTATAATGACATATTTGAAGGCATTCATGCAACGGGAGGTGAAGCACGAAGTCTGAACAAAGAATGTGTGCAACTTACTCAGTGATAGGACAGTCTGCCTGTCCACATGGCAATGCCCACCAGAGCTCAGCAGTCCTGGCAATGGCTTCAGCTGCTTTAGGGCAGACAGGACACCTGGGATTTCATTTTTCAAGTCTCCAGTTTTTACTGTCTATTCTGGAGCACTGATGTATATAACATACACAGCACAAGACATTGGCTTTTCTTGTTCATCTTTGCAATACTAGTACAAGATCCCTTCCATAAATATGACACTATGAAAGAGTTTTGCAGCTTCTCATACACCAGGTAGACAGACAGCAGCTCCCTCAATAATTAACAGTTCTCCCCTTGATATCATGCTGATACCTGCTCTGCCCTTCATCCTTTGCTTCTCACAGTACTATTTTCTGATGATAAGTACCTCCATTTTCCTCCTGTGTGTTACCCAGTTTATTTCACCTCTCCTTTCAACACATATTGGTTTAATGTTTCCTTTACTACATTTCAGAAGATATCTGAATGCAAACATCTTGGAAAAATGTCTTATATTTATGGCCAAAATCTCATTCTAGATATTAAATCTCCTGTTTGTATTATTGTATACCAGCAGATCAGATAGGTACTTTCCATTTGCTTGGAAGTACCCAAGACTTTGCCTCTCTGAATACTCATATCAACCAATCTCTAACCAATGCTGCAAACCTCCAAAGGAACCATCAGGCTCCTGTCAGAAAAATATTACTCTGCTGAGGTTAATGGCTAATGGTGGCTCTTCTGGCATGATGCACACACACAGGCCTTCACCCATGCCACAGCCTGAAGCCTACTAGTGAACTCACAGAGAGATGACCAGTCAGTCACCTAGGAGAAAGAAACAGCTTGTCTCCAAACTTCAGTTACTTGCTCCTTGAATGCTGAATTTAGTTATTTTAATCCCTTTCCCTCCTTGCCCAGTAAATAACTCCTTAAGACATCACTTCTGATGTCCTGATACCAACTGCTCTGCAAACACTGACCATTTGACCTGAGTGATGGGAGCCCACACAGCTTGAGCTGTCTTAATGACAACATCTTTGCTATCATCTCTGATATCTAGTTCCCCAGTTACGTCCTATTACTGTGAACAAAGTGAAGCAAAAGCAGTTTGTTAAGGAGGAATTGCAGAACAGTTCCTTATGCCTAGGAGCACGATAACGAGATCTCTTGACTCCTTTTGTGAGCTGTCTGTCTCAGGATACTGGTCTCATGACAAAAGCAGGCCATCTGTCCAGAAAAACAAAACAAAACAAACAAAAGAAAAAAAAAAAAAAAAAACAAAGCAAAACAAAAAAAACAAAAAAAAACTTACACCTGTCTGGAAAGATTTCTGGGGCTGGGAAGGATTAGTAACAAAAAAAAAGAATGGGAGAATAAGCATGGTTATTGCACACTCTTTCTATCTCATTTGCTCTTTCAGAGTTGAACACATGGAATTCCTTGCCCTTTACAATGAGATATATAAAATATACACGTACTTCTCTTTGAAACCCAGTACAAGTAACGGCTATATACCTTCCATAACTTTCAAATGTCCCATAGCATCATCTTCCATCTAGAAAGCCATTTACCTCCCACATACAGGCTTTGGAGAACACATTTGTTGTGTAATTTTAATTCCTGAGTTCAAACAGGTATGCAACCTTTTCTTGACATACTTGATGTATGACCCTTCAAAAATATTTCATCTCATCCGTTATAACAAGTTTCCTATAGGATTGATTACTATGGCCTTCTCTTTTCACAGTTCCCAAATGCGATGGGAATCCGAGTGTTACACAGGACCTTTTCTATTTTATTAATCTACACAGGAAGAAAGACAGACTCCCCAGAATTGTGTGTAAAAAGAACAAAAGTTCGATTAAGTAATGACTCATTCATTTGGCTTAAGTCTTGTTGAAGTCTAAGCAAATGAATCACCAAAGGATTGAAAAAGATGTCACAGAAAAGCAGAAAGTGAGGTAGAGGAGGAAGGAAGATCTGTACTAGTAGAGGATACAAAACAGCCCAAATCATGTGATAGAACTGAAACAAAGGTGCTTTTTTGAACTTCTCAGTTCTCTTTTTTAAAATACTCAGGAGGATAAATTCATGCATTTTCCTTAGTCCATCCTTTCAAGTGCTATTGAATAGACTGTAAAGATGAGCCTAAATGAAGCTGGGAAGACAGCCTTATCTCGATTTGGCTTTCATAGGGCCTCTGCTACTAATTACATTACCACTGGAAGGAGACAAATGCAAAGGGAATAGATTATCTGTACAGGATGCCCATCAGAAATCTCACTAGGCGACTATGTTAAAGCTGGAAAAAATAGGTTTTAGGGTTATATTTCTTCTGATACACCTCACAGAGCTTCTGATGTAACCTTCAAGCTCATGAAATTGATAAATTTTCATCCCAGCATGACAAAAGTCAGTCTAAGTGCTCAAACATGAAAAGAAGAGACATTTCCCTTATTTGTCAGATCTTTGTTATGTTGAACTTCTCACTCAGGAAATCAAACTTTCAGTGTTTTGTATTCAGCCAGATATTTGTGCCTAAGATGAGAGAAAGATGTCAAATGTTTGTTTATGTCATTTTGTTCTATTGTTCAGAAGTACAAAACATCCGTGAAAACAATATATTTGAGGTGCAGAAGAAATTAGATTAAATAAAGAAAGAAATACCGATTTAAGTGGAGGAATGGTCTTTGCTTAAGTCATGCTTGAAGTTTTAAAGATCAGCAGTAAAGGTCCAAATTTCTGGAGCAAGCAGAAGGAATCTGCTTACTATTAATAAAATTATAAGCTCCTAAGTGCATGTAGCATCTTTCACAGAGTAACACTGCTGTGCAGCTTAGGAAAAAGACTTTGTCAGACTGTGCCTGCATTTCCCTGATAAAGATACTGTGGAGAGATGAGATGCTTAGGTGGGCTGCTAAACTGAACATACATCCAGTAAAGAGAAACAAAGGGAAACTAAGTACTGACTGCAAGAACAGCATTTCTGTGATGTGGAGGAGCTGTGATATTTGTGCAAGACAGAACAGAATTCTAGTGCCTGAACTACATTTTGCTGGAATTTCTTGCCCATTTTTAAGTCACTCAATGAAGATTAATCTGCAGTAACTATTAGATTCATTTCAGAGATGAAACTAGTAATCTAAAATACATATTCCATCCACTGTAATCTGAGAAATAAGGAATGAACTTCTATCAAATCACCACCACAGTTTTAACCCTCTTTGTAGCTTTGTAGGGTTGAAGAAAATATCACGTGCTGCACACTTTGTAAAGTACACCTACAGCAGGGCATGAAGTGCTACGTCATATTTGTGTAATAGTAAGGTCATTTCCTGTCCCAGAATACTCCCATGTTATTGTACAGTCACCAAATGGATCACTACACATTAATCATGAACATTTACTTTATGTCTCTGTATTGCTGACCACTGTTCATAAGGACATTTTACCTGGTGTTGTTTCTCTGAATGCCTCCACAACCCTGATAGTTTCGTTTAGCTCATGTGATGCCACCCTCTGTATATATAAGAGTTATTTCTTGTGCTAAGACACTATCCTGAAGTGCATTTCTTTAAAATCAGAAGGTTTACTTCTTGATAGATATGACAGGGAAATAACAGGTGAAACTGTTAAACTACACTAAGCAACAGATACTTTCTGCAAATGTCTGACCAAATAAACAACTTTATGTGAAAAATAACCCCCATTCTTAGTAACTCTAGAAAAATTCAGAGTTCTCAGTTTGCAGTGTACATGATTCACAGGTTTCAAAGAATCCTTATTATTAAAAATTCAAAAAAATATGAGCAGTAGGCCAGTTGTGAAGGCATTTGTGCAACTACCTCAGCAGCACAGTGCACTACATTATTATTTGAAACGCTCTATTTTAGTTGTTACTGTGTGTATCAAGAAGTATTGATGAGATAAAAGGAAAGAAAAAAGTTCACTGATGTCAACTGGTATTATTATGCATATTATAAAGCATATAACAGTCTTCCTACATTACAAGAATTTGAAGTTATTTTGACTGCTAATATATACAAAAATAAGATCACATGACAGAAGGAGTATCAAAAGATCTCAGTACGTGCCATTCTGTATTTGCTTTCTTGCTGAAAGACAGGCTTTGTGAGAATTAAATTTGTTTCCCATTTCTCTGATTATTCTCAGGTTGTTTTATAAATGAAACAAAATTGAGCTTCACTCCAGCAATCTGTTCTTAAGTGTGAAAGATACATCTATTTGCTTCTAGGGTGCCCATTTTCTTATCTTATCTATATCACTACTTACAGAAGTAGTTATTCACTACTTCTGACTGTATCTTTCCACCTCAGTGTTCCCTTCTTCTTTGAATACCTGCAGAGCAAACTATCCCAATTCAGGCATTAGAGGCAATGGACAATATTGTGAAAGGTACCACATTTTAGTGCTGCTGTCCCTTAAAGTGCTGCAAGAAATTATCTGCCACTGGAACATCCTCTGCCATCATCATTCTGCTATGAGTATTTCAATTATAATTAAACTACCGTCCAGAAACCAAAACATCATTTATAGAGTAATTTCTCAACCATTTCAAACCTCTCATTAAACTCTATTATCTCCCCCTTTTGTTCACCTTCAGCTCAGTGCCTACCGTTTCATTTCAATCAGAGCCTGAGTGATGTATTTCATTTCTCTGAAACATTTCTCTCTTCAAATTTTGATGTATTCATTTTGAAATGCCATTTCTCTGCATCTCTGAGCTTCACTTGAACAAGTCTTTGCTACACCTGAACAGCTCAGCCTGAATACTAAGCTGTAGGCTATCATCATCTCTCTTAGCATTAGATAAGACTTTAATCGTTGCACGACTACAGTTAAAAAATTGCAAAACAGAAGCAGTAGAATTTTCTTCATATTTAAAGAGTATGTAAACATATTTATCATAGTATGTTTTAGTACACAAATATGTGTACTTATACTTTTAAATACTGGAACATAAATAATGGCATTAATACCTGAGTGTTCATAAGAATTCTACATGTCTGGACTTACTAAGTCTTTGTTGTAAATTTTGAAAGAAATAGTAGGTAATAACAAACAGAATTGTAATAATGTACAGAAGCAATAGCAATTCACTGCAAGTCATATAATATCAGCAGAATTACAGCCCTGTGTATCTCATACATACTGCAGAAGTGGACAAAATGTTAACATGTGTATTACCCCCATGAAGTTGAGAGCAAGCTTCATCTGCAATCCACAGCTGCCCCATCCTACCTTGCTCTCTCTGCAAGAGCCCTCGATTTTCAGCTGAAATGGGACAAAGGTCTGCAGTAGAAGCTGATCTCCCACTCGATTTGGACAAACAAAGGAGCTGAAAGTGAAGGTGGAGGTGAAGATGGTGGAGGAGGTATAAGGAGAGAAGGAGGAATGACAATATGAAAACAATTACAACTATCATTATCCCTCACAGCTGCCTAAAGCCCCAAGGATGGCTAGTGCAATAGTGAGAGAGAATAACAGATCTTTACTGGAGGCACTGGTAGGAGCTGATGGACCAATCTTCACAGAGCTAGTGCTGAGAAACACTGGGATACCTGATGTAGCAGCACATCTCGTGAGTATAATACGCAGAAAAATGATTAAATGCTGCTTTTGTGCAGAATTCTTAAGAGGTCTAAGTTGTCAAGATGGCAGATTAAAAAAATTGAAGTGCTGTGGGAATACAAGAAAGAGTATTCAGAGCAGAAGCTGTGGAGCAAGATAAACAGTGTGAGAAAGCAAGGCTGAGAAACAAAGACACCTCCAGAAAAAAGAAAAACAAATTCAAGCAAGCCACATGATGGCTGTGTGATAATGACACTGATTGAAGGAAGAGAGCATGGCTTGGAACGATTCATGACCCCGATTGGCTAAGTGCCTGTTGTAGTGAAGGAGTGTTTGTAGAATATTTTGTTGACATGTAAAGGCAGGTGGGAATGTAGAAAGAGAAAACTTGTGAATGTATATAAGGGATGTTGGAACCTGTAATAAACAATTAGCATATGAACCCGCACCTCAGATGTGGCAAAATGCAGCCCATCTACCTATACTCCGTGGGGCAAAATGTGCTGCAGTTTTGGAGAAAAACTGAGTCTTCGTTGTGTCAATTATCTTAAAAAGCTGATTCTTTAAAGATGTGCAGTGATGCAACTGAATACCACAGTCATTTTCAGAGAGTGGGAACTGAAAAGCTCCAGAAAAATACTCTTGCTCATGCTGTGCTTTAGGCAGAATGTAGGTAACAGTCATGCAAGACCTGATTTTTTCAAGTAAATTTTAATCTTTGCTTTGATTATCCAGACTCAAATGTACATTGCATTCATTTTATTTTCATCATACTCTCCAATTTCAAGCATGCAAATAAGTGATTTCTGAGACTCCTGTGTTATTTCTCATCATCCATCAATTCTGTGTGATTTTCCTAGGCACCAAGCAAAAGCCTGGGCCTAAGATAAATGCACCCAGCTTCCAGTCCTGTAATGGAAAGTCCATATTCTCTTCTCTTTTCTGATTGCAAAAAAGGCTTCTTAAAAGATCATTTTAAAGCTTTCAACAGTACTTCTAAATACTGTGACAGTTATATAAAAGTATGCAGGATAGATATTGATTGCCTGCTAAATTTTTTGTCCTGCTGAAGCCCAAGATGGGCTGATTATTTGAACATTTACTTGAAGAGGAGCTCTCAAGTGATTATTTGTTAGAGAGTACTCTTGTGTTACTTATAACATTTTTCTGGTAGATTCATTATGATAGTAGAAAACCGACATGACACAACATTGTTTTAACGTACACTGATTTAACGCGTATTAGACTCACCTGTTTACCCCCTACTCAAAGAAATCAAGTCAGTTATGTAAACAGAGAAGTCCCAAGATAAACAGTGCATCACTTCATGAAGGGAAGGTGGGCAGGCATTTGTATATTTTTCCTGACAAATATGTATTGTGAAGTGTTAGGCAATAACTTGGAGAGAGCTTTTCCCCTTGTGGAGAAGCAGTGTTCGCAGAGAAGGTAACAGGATCTTTCAGAGAAGCACAGGCTCAGTGCTCGGGGGCTACTGGCTAGAAAGGCATGAAAGGACTTTATAAGTATTGAAAGGTGCTCTGCCACTTCAAAAGGGACTTCAGCATTTTGCAGGTGCCTTGGAGAACTGTCAGTAGGTGAGATTCTCATTTCTGTGGAAGTTAGAGCTCTTGTGCCTTGTACTTCTGCCACTGCTGATGCCTGCAGGTGTCTATCAGGTTTTAATTACACTTTTCACTCCACAAGATGAGTTCCAGCTTAAACCTGTAAAAAGCAGGGATGTGACTCCTGTCTAATTGACCAGGCCAGAGTAGCAAACAGCCAGCTAGATCGAAGTGTCTGACCTAAAACAAGAGCCAAAGAAGAAAAGGAGATAGAACTGTTGAATTGTTATGATCAATTCAGTATTTTTTAGTTGGACTCAGGATGTTGTAGATAAGAATTTCATTTTTTCACAAGGCATTTACTGCAAATTGGCACAAGGGGTGCCATGTTGCAAACACTTTGTTTTGCTCTGCTTCTGACTTCTGGAATCTGATGACTCAAAGCAACAACGTTGTTGAGAGGGTATGCTTACACAGAGGGCACCGTATACATTAGAAGGCAGTAGTGAAACAATGATTGCAACATATTAGCTTCTTGAAGAGCAATCCCATGATCAGACCAACAACTGTGCAGGCTAGTATTGCTAAGACACCCCAGGGATGATACAGTTTCCAGCATCATCTGCCATGCCAGTCTACAGTGAGACTCAAATTCAGGTAATTCAATCTCTGTAGCAGAATAGAACATCCTGTTCCTCAAAACTGTGATCTCAACTAAGTAGAAGGGGTCACAGAATCATAGAATTTGTAGAATGGCTTGGACATTGGAAAAGACCTCAAATTTGTATGGTATGGTTGCAATCCCCTGCCATGGGCAGGACTGCCCCACATCAGTTCAGGCTTCCCAGGGGCCCGTCCAACCTGGCCCTGGACAATTCCAAGGATGGGGCACCCACAGCTTCTCTGGGCAGCCTGTGCCAGCATCCCACCACCCTCTGAGTAAAGGATTTTCTTCTAACATCTAAGCTGTACCTCTACTCTTTTAGTTTAAAATCGTTCTTCCCTGACATATGGCTATGAGACTGTATAAAAAGGTAATCTCCTTCCTACTTATAAACTTCATTCAAGTACTGGAAGGACACAGGTTTATCAGTTAAGTGACTGCTTATATTTTTATTTTGGTGTAGAAACAAATATTTCAGTTCACTTGCTCCCATAAGTATTGGTCGACAGCAAAGCATTGTTCATGCTGAAAAGAAGATTAAACTGTTTTGCTTCAGGAATACTTTCTTCTGGAAAAGCACTGTAAACTCAACACCATGTGTAAGTTTATACAGCATTAAAATCCCCAGAAAGCAAAACTTGAAGCTTGAACATTTTCAGTCATTAGCTTTAGTATACTGTGCTTTTGATTTAATATTGGGTATATCACGCACACTCTAATTTTTAGAGAAAATCAAAAGGCTAACAGAACATCAAATATAGTCTTGGTTTTCTCTGTCTTGACAGATACTAAGCGCTAAAGTAGTAGATTTGAAAGGTAAGGTTTGTTTTTGAACACCAGTTAGTTTAAAGTATCAGACAGCAGTGAATCTTACCTCAAAACAAATGATTTACTAAAGAGTAAGCCAGCAGTTACTCTATACCAAAAATTTAGCTTATCTGCAATCTGTTTTAACAGAAATTACGTGGGAAATAGTAAGTTTAAGAGCTATTTAAACAGGTCTTTATTTTGCTCATTCTTTCTAAAGGCCCAAATATGTCTAAAATTTGAATTTGAAACACTGTTGTTATGGAATTGCCAAGGAATGCTGATTTAGGCATTTCTCTGCTTCAGAAGCACACCTAAAGAAATACAATGCCAATGTTTTCTGCTCCCTTTCTACAGATAGGAAAGAAACCAGATGATGCCCTTTTCGTAAAAAATTCTAACCAAATAAAAAGTGCTGTGGTCATGTCCTGTTGAGAACAACATTATGGCAATCAAATCAAATATTGTAATCACCGTCATAATTTTAGCTGAGATAGAGTTACTTTTTTTCATAGAGGCCTGCATGGTGCTGTGGTTTTGGTTTGTGATGCAAAAACTATTTGTTACATACTTGTGTTTGTGTTACTTCAGAGAAGTGCATAGAGTCAAGAGTGTTTCAGTATCTCACACAGCATCTCTGCCAGCAAGAACCTGGGGCTGCACAAGGAGCTGGGAGGGAACCGCTCCTAGACAGCTGTCACAGATTGGCCAAAGGGATGTTCCATTCTGTTTGACGTAATACTCAGCAATAAAAGCTGAGTTAAATAGGGAGGAAGGGGGACATTTTGAGTAATGGCATTTGTCTTCCCAAGAAACTGCAGTACATGCTGAGTCCTACTTTACAGAGAGTGGCTGAACATCTGCCTGTCAATGGGTGGTTGCAAATGAATTCCTTGTTTTGCTTTACTTGTGCAAGCAGCTTTAGCTTTGTTCACAAGTTCTCGAGCTTTGACCTTTCCAGTTCTCTCCACCATCCCACCTGGGGAGAGTGAGTGAGTGGCTGCGGGTGCTGAGTTGCTGATGGAGTAAAGCACAGCACTCACACTAGGTGCCAAATGACTAGACGAGGAAGTTCTCAGGTAGTTGTTTTGTTTGTTTTTTCTCTCTTCTCTGTTGAAAGGACAAAATTGCAAATCTAAAGCACGTATTATGAATATCAGGGAGAGATGAAACAACTGCAAAAGGAAGAAGACCATAAATACAGATGACTAGGGGAACTACTATTGGAAGTTTATTTTCAAGAATATATTTCACATAAGAAAGAATATAGAAGGTGGCTAAAAATTCAAATCAGGGTCTGGGTTTTATAGGTTGTTTGTACCCAGTGTCTTATCAGTTCTATTACAGTGGGACTACACAGTAAAATTTACATCAGCGTAGGTACCCTTTAGCAAGATGTAAGTTTAATTTGTTCTGCTTGTCTTTCAAATTCAGCAATGTTCCAGAGCACTTTTTCACATCCTCCTCTGCTTCAGCCACTAAAATAATTTACATTCTGCCTCATTTCTATTTTCTTCACATGCCTCTGTTGAGTGTGTTTATTTGATTACTAATGGTGTGGAAACGTGCATGTCAACTGAAAAAGGAAACACATTTGACTATATGTGAATTATGCGTGAAGAGTCCAGTACTGAAAAATAATGATACTAGAATGAAAAAGTAATGATGCATTTTCACTATTTCACTATGTTTCTATTTACTATTCACTGTTCTGGCCAACAAAGAGTAAAAACAGAAAAGCTCAAAGGAAACCTGCTGGACACAATTTACAAAATAACCTGAGTAACTTATGGGCTGAAATTCAATTTAGACTTGTCATTTGGACACTAAAGCAACTTCAGTGTACTTCAATGCAGAAGTTTAATTGCACTTATACTTGAACCTGATTGGTCTCACTTATTTTCAAGAACATTGATCACAAACCACTTTTAAAACACAGCTTGCTTACCTTAGTTATTCAATTTGAACAGTACCACATAAAATCAGCTTCAGGTTTTGAAAGAATTTTCTATTCTGAGGAACAGAAAAGACTAAGAATGGAATTTTGAATGCAATTTGAAGAAAGGAAACAAATTATGTGATACAAGGTCAAGTCATGACTTTTCAGATATGAAGACATGGAGTTATGAATTCATCAGTGTTTCATATGAAAATGTGAAAATGCCTGAAATTGGTAGAAATACAGCAAACAAATGCACAAATGAAGTTTTGTTACCTCCTCCTAAATGATGTATATTCACTCAACGTTATATTCACATTCCAAGAGGTACAGCAAAGTATGCACATTTAATTACTACATAAATAGCACAAACCTGAGGGGCTAGCTTTGCACGGAACTGCAGAAGTCCCCCTCTTGCTGTTGAAGTTTTGTTTTCTCTTTTGAGAATAGTGCAATATGAAGACTTCCAGAGATGATAACAAAGACATGTAATAAATATTTAAAAGAAAAAAAAACAACTAACCTTCTGTGATATGCTAGTTGTCTTACTGCTGAAGTCTATTTCCCATAAAAAATCCTTTGAAAAGGCTTACATCAGGTAAAGTAATCTTAGGTGAGCATTAAAATTCATGCTGCCACTACATTTTTATAATGATAGGTCACAAAATTCCACAGGAATCAAAGAAAAAACTGTGTCACAGTGACAGTTATTGGCATCAAAAAAGGACAAAGCTGGTCTGCCAACAGCAGATTGAAAGATAAGCCCATAAGAAATGCTGCATTTTTGTCCATGTATATGAAAGAATCCTCAGACTATGTAGCAAAAAACTCTTCTTACTCAAAGACTTGACTTTTCTTATTCTTATTCTTCTATTTTCTTATTCTTTTATTTTTCCTTTTTTATTTTTCTTTTTTGACAGTTTCATAGTGGCAACTATCCACTTGTCAGTAAGTCTGTCACTACTGCACTGATGAGAGATATTGACAGCATACATATTTAATCAAAACCTAGTGGTTTTTATTACTTCACAGCTTAGTAGAGGAGCAAAGAAATCACATCAAAACTCATAAGTCTTGCCCCTTCCAGAAAAATCAGGACCAGACCAAGAGCTTGCAAAAACACTTAGAATGTGTCTTCTTGAAATAAAAAATGAACAAAAATTCAATTCCTGAAAAATAAATTTACTTTGCACAAAAAATAAGCGAACTCAAAGAGTTAAAAGGCAAACAGCCCTGGGGATAGCTGGAACACACTAAATCCTTTCACAGTTTTCTTCTTGTCTTTTTACAGCAAATCAATATCTATTTGGAAAAGTTTGAGGTATTTTTTCTTTCTTTCTTTCTTTTTTTTAAGCATAATCAACAGGAACATCCATACCCTGCAGTACTGAATTCTCTGATCATCTGCAACTTCAATTAACTTCAGCCGCACATACCAACTTTCTTTTGAGGTGTTTAATAGTTCTAAAACCTTAGGCCCAAGAACAAACACAGTGGACGCCTTTGCCCTGTGATTGTAACTTTCAACAGTATCATCAAGATCTCCTTATATTTTTCTTTTCCATAGACTTTTAGGAATTCCATTTTATTATTATTATTATTATTTCCAAGAAGGACAGATTGTTCTTAGAAATTTGCTTTCTTTGGTTTGCAGTATTTTCATATTTTTAAATATGATAAACCAATTTCATAACACCTTTCCTTCCCTTCGCCCCCTGCTGCCTCTTCAAGGTACACTTGAATACTGCAAACAATGATTTGCTGGATGTTATCGAGATTATTTTTGACTTTAGACAGGCAAAAATTGTAGGAAAGCAAAAATGTGTAGGAATACATCTTAGAATTTAATACTGATCAGAATCAGCTCACACATGCAAGTGTGCATACATGTTAAATTTTGTGACCTATTTCTAAGTTCTTACGCAATGATGTGGTGAATTTCTCTAATGGGAATATTAAGCATTCAGAAACTTCTTTTTTTCTTTTTTTTCCTTCTTTTATGTTTTTCTTTCAGAAGCAATAAAAGGATTAAGTTTTTTCTAGTTATTTTTGCTTAGATTATTTGCTTCTCTTTAGTGCGGTATTTTGTTAGTTTTAAGTTTACTCTGCAGTAGAATTAGCATTAAGATTTGTATTGGGTAACTTTCTATACATGGTTTCAGGTTTAGTTCTGGGAACCTAAAACAAGGCTGTGGTTTATCAAGCTTAGTACTTTCTGCTTCCCACAGAGGTAAAGCTGGGTTATTTTTTTCAAATCCTAGCATGCTTTAGTGTGCTTTTTTCTCCTTGATGGCTAACCAGTACAATGGATGAAAACCTGGAAACCATACAGTCTGACCGAGCAAATGAACCTTGTCAGCAATAAGACACAATTCAAGACTGTTCTGGAGTATGGGTAGAATATCAAAATACACTGCCATCTCCAGTGGTGCAATTTCTTACAGGTGGAAGATGATGGAGCAAGTGGTGAATGACTGCAGTTGTGATTTCCAAACTGGATGACTGAGGGCTGTAGCAATTAGTTTCTGTCGAACGCAAAAATGGCACAATGCAAACTTCTCTCCCTAACATAGTTAACTGTCTAACAATTCAACTGTGTTTTTGTTCTCTATTTGGACTCTCTCTCCAGAAACCTGTGTTTAAGCTCTCTTCTGTAGAGAGGAAAGGAGACACTGCTTCACTGTACCTGTGACAACCATCATCAGTCAGTAGGCTGAGATTTGTATTCTGAAGTAAATGCACAGTCCCTGCCTTGGTCTACCATCAACAAAGTTCCAAGTAGCAATGAAAGTGACTGAATATACAAGCTTCTTAGACCAAAAAAAAATATATAGTACTATATAGAAGTAAAATTTTTCCTCTAGAGTTAAGTATTTTGGAGAATGACCCTAGGATTTGATGATGTCTTGGAAATAGGGACAACAAGCTCCTTATGATCATATCCTTATGATGAACAGCCTCAGTCTCGATGGCTTTCAAGTGGAGGATTTAAAATTATTCTTTAGGCAATAGATTATGTTAATATTTCTCTTTCATCTTCTCTAAGTATCATTTACTTATTGCTCTATGTTACAATGACATTTTGGCAGATAGGTTCAAATGCATTTGCAAAATCCTTTATTTCCTAACTGTATTAAAAATTATTTGCAATGTAAAGTAGAAATGTATTCATCTGCACTCTCAAGTATAGTCCACATGCAAATTTCCCATTCATCTTCTCTTTGTACAGTATTGAATCAGCAGTGTTGTTTCAGCATTAGAAGAATTTCTTTCTTTTCCTGATTGTTAAGGTGACTGGCTGTACTCCATTCTGCCTTTGATATGTATATTATTTTTATAAGTCATTATTTCCCGCCACAGGAACTGCATTGTACTTTATAGACAAAAGACAAATGGCAATGTTTATAGGAAATAGGAGGGTGTGCAAACCATTCTGTACTGTGTTGCTAAAGACACGTATCCAGAAAAGACAAAAGTAGAAGACAATTTACCTCCACTTGCCGTCAAAATTTTAATGAGAACAGTTTTCATCTTCCCAGAGCTTTTACAGGGATTTATCTAGTTGTTGCTAAGAATGTACATAGATAAATGCTAAACTATATATTGAGGGCTCTAAAAGCTTTTTACCAAGTTTTCATAAGTTCCATCCATTTCCAGTGAAGTAACTTAAAACCCATAAAATCTACATTACCTTTTGGAAACATTTCTAAGTAACTGCTTAGAGATATTTGTTTTATATGATCAAAAATATGAGGGATAGAAGGTGAAAGGAAAATGCAACAAAAACTACTTGGCTGATTGAGTGATGGTAACAGAATGGCCTTTAGCTAGAAATATAGGCAGGACAAAGTGATACGTCCTTTTAGGCATTTAACTGAGATTTTGGTTTAAATCTTGTTTCAGTTCCTCTGAAAATTTCCAACCACTCTGTCCTGCAAAAATTCTGTCAACTTTAACTTCAACAGAGGTTACTACAGAAGAAAGGATGAATTATCTTTATGTAGTTTCAACCAGAGTAAATCAGAAAGCCTACAGGAAAAGAAGGACAAAATTGTGCAAGGTCATAGACCAACAGCGCTGTCCTAGGCAGGTTCTGGATGCATTTGTCTTATTTCTGCATACACAGAATGATTTATTCTTATCTTTCTGTACAGAATTTCTTGATGGTAAAGTCATAGTAGTTTTACCTTTTCCTTATATATTTTCAGAAAAAACAATAAGTGACTCACAGATGAAAGATATTTTGCCTTTTTTCTTCAGTCAAAATAATGCAGTGGATAGCTTCAAGAACATGGTCACTTTAATAAAACACTCGTGTATTTATGATCTCTAGTTTCTTTGTTGGTGGCGGTGGCTGTTTCTGGAACTGGGTTTGAGTGTGTGTGTGTATGTTGTGGTTGTTGCTTTTATTTTTTATTTTTGTTTGTTTAAAAAGCTAATTTATTATCATAATGCCAAAGTACCTACCCTGCACATCTTCAAAATCACAAGACTGGGGATTTCATCCCTTTCCAAGACTTACACAGAGTCACTACCTAAACAAATCCCGCTGGGACTGACACTGCAAGCAGTTATCTGCACAGGACAGGGCTGAAATACTGAATGCAGTGTTATAAATCTTCTTCCTATTTTAAAAGTATTGATGGGAGTTACTGAACACAGTCTCCCACTTATTTCAGAACTGGCATTTCTTAGAAAAGAAACTGCAGAAAAGCAGAAGGCAGAGAGGCTGAATAAGTATTTAGAACAATGCCTCCTACAAACTCTCTTCTTACCCCATAATTCTCAAAAACAAGCAAGTTTTCTTACCAGTTCTTTCTTTTGGGATATTGGAAGGTGTAAAAATGATGGCTGAGGTTTTTTGTACAAACACTAATTTCATTGCAATTTATGTAGTCATATTCCCCAGTGTTATTTGAGAATATTTCCATAGAAGTTAGGATAATAGGAATACCGAGAAAATATTTCTCGTATGTTTTTCTGCTAAAGAAATTGCAGTTGTGTTTACTTCAAATAAATTACAGTCTATTGGCTTTTAATTGTTCTCATTATTGTTATTTCTGTAATTTAGTGTTGTACAAAAATATCTGCCTACCACAGTGTTGCTTTCCCAGGTAAGGCTGAGGATTTCAGCCTCCACATGCATTGTCTGAATCACTTGTTAAACTCCTGCCTGCAACATCTACACGGTAGAAGGCCAATTTCCTACCTGTAATGAGAAAAAATGAACAATTTGGACTTAGAATTGTTTTCCTCTCTTTCTTTTGTCCTCCTATGTGTGAAAAAAATAAGGTTTTTCTTAAAAAAAAAAAAAAAGAAGAAAAGAGCTGCTGCTCCAGATCCCTGGAGACATAAAGTAATTTGCAATTTAGATGCAACTTTTTCAAAAGGGTTACTTTACTTTATTTTGTTGTAATAAGTCAGACACCTATTTTAAGCTCCAAGCCATCTACATTTGATTAAAAATACATGCTCACTTATAAAATAAAATACAACCCAACCTTTTCCTAGCTTCCACATACCTGTTATGGGAATTTTTCTCCTAGCATTTGAATCCTACCAAATACACAAACACTCTTGTCTGTAGCTTTTGAACATGATGCAAGGATCAAAAATAAAATATGGGAGATGGGTAGTCCAAAGAAAGGGATAGAGAACATCCCAAAAACACAGCAGCTGGTTCAGATTGATTAACTCCTGACTTCAACTGTTCCCACCTTGCACGGAAGGAGAGTCTCTGCGATAAGCTTCAGGGATGTATAGCAAGAAATCCTGCGGAAACTGACAGGATTACACAAAAAACTTAGAATAGGAAGAAAAAAAAATAGTAAAATTATAACACTGTGTGATAACGATGTAAGTTTATAAATGGAAGATCCAATTTCTAAATGTTCTAATACAATGTTCTACTTTTTAAACCATTAGTGATATTTAAACTGTTGGACTGGATGATCTTGTAGGTCTTTTCCAACCTTGGTGATTCTATGATTCTAATAAAGCAGCAACATAAATAAGTTAAACTTAGTCTTTATTCCACTATTCTATTGTCTTTTCTTAAGCAAAGATGCAGACCATTATGGTCAAATTTCTCTCAGATGGACCACTGCACATCATTACTACTTTACTAAAGGATTTTTCTGTTTCATAATGCTGAAGCAAGAGAAACCATTATTTGCTTATGGCAGAAAAAGTAGCTAAATCATACAACAGCTGAAATTTTCATTCTCCCTCCAGCTCTTTCCTGAACAGTTAACAGAATGTTTTTTTAGTTCCTCGTATTAAAGGAGGCATTGCAAATACTTAGTGATGAGACCTTTTTTATAAAACATTTTTAAACATTTTATCTAACACTACAAAAGGGCCTTTGTTCACAAAATTGCCAATCCTTAGTTTGAATACTGTGATATTATTATTATTTTTATTTTAATGTATTATCACATTACTGAAGAGGTTGGATAACACCCTAGAATCCTATCCCAATAAAAAAAAATGGGAAATCTTAAAGGGGCCTTTCAGATAGTTATCAGTATGGTGTACATTACTGTTATCCTACAAATAAGTTCTTGTCTGCGTAACTCTGAACAGCCTATAAACCACATCCTGTAGTTATCAAGCTGATTCTATGAGAGAGATACTGCTTCATTGAAACAGAACAACAGAGACATCCAATGGACCCTCTTGTTTATTACAGCTGATTATTTCTCCCTCTTAACACTTCTGTCCATTTCATGTACATTTAAATACACCTCCTGATCACATCCGCCTGCTACATCTGTTGTCACCTCACACAGTACCTGAAGGCATTGCTGTCCTCATCAGAAGCCTAGCATCCCTGGCAAACTGTGGTCTGCTTTTCTCCTGTGAGTGTACCTTGGACTTTTCACAATTCATTGCATACAATTGATACATTCTTATTAGAAAAAAAAAAAATCTTAGTTCCATCAGTTCCATCTGTTACACCATAGCTTATTACTCCTTCTAAGAATCATCTGCCACAGTCTTCTTGGACTGGTTTTCTTTCTTTTAGATGACCTGAAAATCACATTTACTTCTGTGAATAATTTCCATTTGTATTATGAATGTAAGTATTGCAGAAATGCAATATATAGAACTTCAAAACACCGTTTTTCTCTTTTGGTCCTTGCTCAAGTAGCACTCTTGATCATTTTATTCAATCTAGAAACTGATTAAAATTTGGATGTGTGGTTGCTGCTCTGTAGAGACATGAACTCTTATCAGGTATCTTACTCCAAAAAAGGTCACCTAGCTGCTTTGAGAATCTCACTGGTTGAAATACAGAAAAAGATTGCAGAACATGATCAAAAGTTAGACAGTTGAGGATTGCAGGTACACTCAAATGAGAAACAGATACAGCTCAACAGGCAACAAAGCATATGCAGAGTAAAGCGATGGCTTAACTTATATCTGACACTCAAAATAGCTGAACATTTCAATATGTTGGTGGATCTTTTTATCAGTGATGCTATTGTTTCAAGTAAACTGCACTGACATTAACCTCAGAGAAAATCAACCTCCAAGAAATACTTATATACATATAAAATTCTAGTGTTGTTGACTCCAAATTTCATTACTGTATAATTGTAATATAAAAAGAATTTTGCTCAGTTTCTGCTAAATCAAAACTCAAGCAAAAGTTCATAGTAACTCAAATAGAAAGGTTTACCTTTTTGAAGATGTATAGAAAACAGATGTCTAGATGTGGATTTTAATGCTTTCTAAAGCATTCACTGCTCCAAAACTTTGGTTAGATCCCTGCAGGCAAATTATTCCTATAACTTTTCTGAAAAGCCAGCCAGTGATTCAAATAATTTCCAGAAATAAAGATACAGAGCACATGAAAACCCAAAGGGCCAAATACATCATAAACACAGAAATTGAAAAGGAGAAATTTATTTCTAGTGGTTTACATCTCTGAGTGATAAGCCATTCTTGCCTATTCTTGACCAATGTATCTAACATACAGGTTGCTAGACACATACTCAAAATAAAAACAAACACAAAAAAGATAACAAAGGTCACCTCTAGAATACTTCTGTAAATAGGAAAATGTGCTTGTTAAGTATTATTTGGCCTTCGTCATGTTGTTGTTCTAACTACTGCAAATTTTGGAAAATCCCATTGTCGCGTAAAACCAGCTGCCAGAAAAAATGTCTAGGCCCTTCAACTAAACTAAAGCACACTGTAAGTATGATATCCAACAGAGTGGTGAAGTCAGTGATTCTACAGTGCAAAGGTTGGCTTGGTTTGGAATAAGATGCTAGATCCAGGCCACACTTCCGTGCTAAAGGGTAAAGCTCACAAGCTCATTTACTTTTCTTATGCTGTGGAAGCAGACTTGGGGGGAAGGGAGGGAGGAAACCATCAGCCTTGCTTTTTAGCAGTTCTACTACTTTGTTCACAAGATGCTCTCTGAATGTTTTTCCCCTCACACTGCATAACAGGAAGTTTTCTAGAAAGATAATGATTTATAGCAACTGTTTGTACCACATGCCAAGGTAAACACAGTAAATTAACAGTCAGATATTTTCATTTTTCCATAAATTCACTTTGAAATAAGAGCTTCTTTTCAACCTTATTGACACTTTACATGGTACTGTAGGTATTTAATACTAAGATCCCATTAAAAAACACTCATCTAGAATGTCTTGCTGTTCTCAGTTTTTGTACTGAAGTAACTAAAAGATGACTCGCAGATTTAGCAAATCCCAGGGTGATTATAACTAGCTTTAGCAGTGGGAGAAGGATTCACTTTTACTGATCTATAACCAAGGGCTATTTTTTAATTTTTCTTTCATGGTAGGATGTGTGACAGTGCTTTTCGTAGGTACAAATTCTCTTACTCTAATTCCTTTTCTCAAATGTCACCACACTGTGATCCTCCTCAATGACTAAAAGCTTCAACAAGTCAACATATTTATTCTGAACACAACAGTTCATCACATCTCTGCCCTTTTTTTATGCCAAAGGATAGAAAAAATGAGAAGAGAAGGATCTCAGGCATGAGAAACAGGCCAGTTTCAAAGAAACAGAACTACATTTGTTAATAACATTACTTCAAAAAAATAAAGAACAGTTACAAACTTGGAGTCACTGTGTGCTCTAATTTAAATATGCACTAATATTGATATGCGTTTCTCTTTCTGTAAATAAATAAATAAATAAAAGAACAAATGAAAACAGATATAAAGACAAAGCTTCATTATTTAGATACCGCTCCTACCAGAACATAACTAGTCATGATTACAGAAGAAATGTGGGTGAATCTGCATCTTTTTTCTAAGGAAAGAAAAAAAACACATAGAATGAGGGTCTATCTGATTATCTTGCTGATCTGCCATAAATAAAGGAATGAAAAATGATGACCAAGGAGGTAACATGTACAGCTGGCATTTCAGCATTTGCAAATATTCTGCTCCCAGCAGTGATAGTTCATTTCTCCCTCCTTTCTGCTGCCATGATGATCCTTTTTCTTCCTCCATCCTTTTAGATTTTTTTTATTGCTTCATTTTTAAGCTCACAAGAAATGTGTGATTTTTCATTAGTGATTTCATTTGCATCTTGATTTTATTTGTGTTATAAGACAATATACAAAAAAACAATGGATATTGAATTGTCAGTAGATTACTGTCATTTTCTCAAGCAAATACACATAAAAAGAGCAGAATTTCCTCAAAGAACCATTCCTTTGTTCTGAAGAGCACCCACTGGTGTTACATCCTTAGGATTCATTAGGTTCATTAGGTTTAGCATGTGCATCAATCTCTAATCCAATAAGAAAGAAAAAAATATTGGGAAAGCCTTGTCTTCTTTCTCGGAGTGGCTACAAGGCATAAAGATTTTCTACATTCAAGGTACTTACCCTATATCACCAGCAGCATTTCAAGTGTATTTGGGTAAATATTAAATCTATGTATCTAAAATGACCCTCCCGGTATGCAAGTGTTTGTTTGTTTGTTTATTTGTTTTATTTCAAATACAAATTGAACATCTCTGTGACATAAATAGTTTCTTTTTGTGACTTATGAAGTTACTCAGTCTAATAATTAGTAGCCTTCTAGTGCTCTCAGCCCTACAGTATAAATACTGATATTAGAAAAATGAGTCACACCATTTCTGCTGTATGCCTCTTTCCCAACAGATCAGTCTGGCAGCTGTGCCTGCTCCCACCTTTCTATTGTGAGTTATTCAAAACAAGAGTGAAAGAGGCACATGGCAGTCATGGCAACTAGTTTCTTACCTCCAAGAGGCACACATAAATGATGGTTTCCCTGTCGGGGGGAAAAAAAGTAAACAAACAAACTTTTAAAAATTGTTTTCTTACTTGAAATTATATTATGGGGACGAAAAAGACAAAGCTCAGGGCTGTATAATGGAGTCATAGCAGCCATCACTTCTAAGAAGAGTCCAGCCTCATCCCTTTGCCTCCCACTCCTGATGTGCATCACTCCCCCTCTGAGTCTTCTTTTCTCAAGGCTGAACAGCCCTAGGTCTCTCAGTCTTTCCTCATACGGGAGGCGTTCCACGCTCTTTATTATCTTTGAAGCCACTGGACTCTTTCAAGGAGATTCCTGTCTGTTATGTACTGAGGAGACCAAAACCGGACACAATACTCCAGGTGAGGACTCACAAGGGCAGAGTAGAGGGGGAGGATCATCTCGCTTGATGTGCTGGTCACACTCTTCTTAACGTCCCCCAGGATCCCATCGGCCTTCTTGGCCACCAGGGCACACTGCTGGCTCATGGCCATTCTGTCATCCACCAGGACATGCTGGTCCCTCTCCAAAGAGTTCATCACCAGCAGGTCATCCCCAGAGGTTCATCTTCAGCTGAAGCTGGATCTATGGTTGATTATCTTACCCTGACTCCACTGAACTCAAATAGATCTGCTATCTATCTGTCCAAATTAACCACCCAGTACCAACCATGAAGAGCCCCTGGCAACTAGATGAATAAGCAACAAAGTACAATATTGCTAGCTAATTTAAAACAATGAATAAACTTGTTTGTAGCAAACAGCTTAAATTTAGAGGGGAAAAGCAATTTAAATATAATATAGAATAACTTTTTAGAGGGGAAAAGCAATTTAAATATAATATAGAATAACTTTAACATCTGTAAATTTAAATAATCAAGAAAGAAGACCTAGTAAAATCAGAATTTAAAAAAAAATTACTCCTCTGCAGAGAAATGTGATGTATATAACCATAACAACAGAAAAATCCTTTAGATTCTGCATTTTCCAAGAGATCGAAATCATAATATTTCCCAAAGGAACACCAGAAAAACAGATTTCCTCACATGCTCAGACTAGTCAGGATCATCAGCACTTGTTTGTGCTGACGTTACCATTTTTTAATTAAAAAATTGAGATTAGGAAGAAATCCTCCAGTAACACCCAAGAAATAAACAGATAATAAGGAGGAATGAATGAGTCTGTTGAGATGTTTCCTTGAGAAAGGCTAATTAACACTCTTTCAGAACGGTCAGACTACTTTTCTGTTTAGTTCGTTTTAATGAAGATGACATTTTCCAACCTGTATAGTACTTGAGAGTCCCATACACTAGTTTATTTGCACACTGCCATCTTCTATCCTGTATCTTTTGAAAACCCCCTTCAAAATGGTCATACTTCATCAGACCTGACAATGGCAGTCTGCCCCCCTGAGCTATATTGTAATTCCTATTTCTGCTAACCCATAATTTATAATTCATATATACTGCAACAAGTTCATCTTTTTTTTTTCACTTCCTAGAAGATTCTTAGTTAATTTAATTCTCCTAATTTTCAATTGGATTTTATCATGGAATGCAGCACTGTAAAGTTTAGTTATTTGAAAGAGGGACTGCTGGAAGCAAACCTTCCTAGTAAGTCATCCCTCCTACCCTCTCCCAAAAATTGGTTGAATAAATAAATCTGTGCTTTATTTATCTCTGAGCAGTACCTAAGCAGAAATTCTAGAGGCTAGATCAGAGAAGGTTAGTGTCTCAACAGCTCATGAATGCAGCAGTAGATATATTCACATCCAAGAATTCATGCAAACTATATATAAAGGCACAAAAGTTATTTTGATTATTATCTAATAAGCTGCAAAACATGGGTTGGTTGGAAACCATTTTATAAGTGTATAAATTGAAAGGATCCAGTTTGGTTAACAATGAAGTGATTGCCCCTTTTTGCGAGAAAAATGGCATCTTTAAGAGGCAAATTTTTAATAATACTCAGTTCATTACAGGTGCAAAGGCACCCCAACCTTGGTTTCCAGCCTTCCTTGCTGTAAAGGACATGTTTAGGGAGGATTTAAAAGTACATAATTCCATGAGGCTTTAAAGCTCTTTGTGTAGTAGAGATGATTTCTAATGGAAAACAATACAGACAAGGCAGTTCAAATGGTTGTTACAAAAATTTCCCCTTGTCTCCATCCAAATCACAAAGCCATTTTCCCATGTTTAAACTTTAATTGCTTTCCTTACAACCATAAGCAAACAATGCACAGAGGCCTTATTTTTAAATAAAAACATTTGTTCTGAAAAGCTGTGATTGGAGGTGAGTAAAAACTATTAACTAAGGTTGTTCTAGAACAATGTATTGCTTTACATGTTTATCTGAAGATTTCCACAGCACTACAATGGTACACAGCATGCCAAAATGTGCCAGCAATCCACTTATAATGCCCTTCCAAGTCCTTAATTTATCACATATCCTTATGTTCCGTAAGATACAGCCATTTACAAGAGAGAATATTAAACTAATCTGTTCTGTTCCACAGCATTGTTGATTCATTACACAGTCCGCACCAATTCTCAAGTTCAGTTCCTCCACAGTCTCAGTCCTAGCTCAGGTTCCTCTTATATGCCAGTACATAGAATTCATGGATGACTCTTGCCCTGCTATGTTAGCTTTCTTTTCCCAAGAAACCTCCAGATTTTTAAGTTTGTTTTGTTTCAGATACACAGTGTTATAGATGTAAAGTTTGATGTGTGCATGGAAATTAACTTATGGTGCTTCCTGACATAGGAATAAGAATCACTACTCATTTTAAAAAGACAGAATCCAGCACACATGGGAAAACAGTAACAGCTACTAACAGAAGCTGTTTCTTGGTCTTAGATCAGCGATGTTTCATATTGCTATTTTTAAAATGAAAATAGCATGTATGCTGTGATGTTATGAACTAAAACATATTAACACAGTGCAAACATATCATCATTATAAATTATTCAAAATCACCATTCACTCACATGATGGTTATTTCAACGCAGCTGAACTGCAAACCAAATGCACACCTGCCCATTACACAAGGCATGCTCATTTTACAGGTAATCCTCTATAACTGTACTTGGTCACCTTCTGCAGCATTAGGTAAAGACTAGACCAGCAGTGCTGCTTTTCCCAAGAAATGGTAAGTTTCCAGTGTTATTATTCCAGTTGTCTCAGTCTATTAGTTCTGAGGTGTTTCTGTCTGAGTTAATACAAAATAACTCCTCCTCCTTGTTCCTTGTTAGGTTATTTTAAGTCAATTTTCGCATTACATCCTCAGGGATCATCAGCAACAAAGGGATGTATCAATCAGTAGACACACTGCAAAGTTAATAACGTGAATGCCTTTCTGGTTCCCTGACTGTTCTTGGAAGATTTGCATAATAGCATAATGAAAATGAATGATGAGATGCCATTAATTATCAGAGATCTTATCCTTCTGAAAGATGCAATTGGTAGGACAAAAGGAGGGGTTGCCATCCAGAGGGACTTGGACAAGCTTGAAAAATGGGCCTACATGAACTGAATAAGGTTTAATAAAGCCAAGTGGAAGGTTTTGCTCTTGAGTCAGGGCAATAACAGGCATGTAGTACAGACTGAGAAGAACTCACTAAGAACAGACCTAAGGAGAAAGGTTGAGGGTACCAGTGGACAAAAAGCTGGACATGAGCTTACAGCATGCGCTTGTGGCTCAGAAGACCAATTGTATCCTGGGCTGCATCAACAGAGTGGGGGCAATCAGGGAGAGAATAATACCCCTCTGCTTCTGTCCTCATGAGATCCATCTGCAGTACTGCATCAAAGCCCCCATCAAAAGAAAGATATGGAGATAGTGGAGCAGGACTGCATGAGAGCTGGAGCACCTCTCTTAAAAAGACAGACTGAGGGAGCTAGGCTTGTTCAGCTTGGAGAGAAATTCAGGTAGACCTCATTGCACCCTTCCAGTACATAAGGAGAGCTTATAATCAGTAGGGACGCTTAATTTATAGACAAGTAAATAGCAGTAGGACAACAGCAAATGATTTTAAACTAAAAGAGTAGAGACATAGATTAGATGTTAGTGGAAAATTCTTTACTTGGAATGGATGTTGAAGCACAGGCACAGGCTGCCTATAGAAGCTGTGGGTGCCCCATCCCTGTAGATATTCAAGGTCAGGCTGGATAGGGCCCTGGGCAGCCTGAGCTGGTGGGTGGCAGGCCTGTGCATGGCAGGGAGATGGAAGTAATTGGTCTTGGTGGAAGATGAAAAGAACAACTTCTGATCCCAATCAAATGAAAGAGAGGGGCAGAGATGCATTTTTTGTCCTCAGCACAAAGTATGAGAAATGGTGTGAACTGCACTCTATGAGCATTTTATATAGTCATTTCTCCTTCAGTAGTTTCAAATAGAGAACATCAGAAACTAGACAGTGATTATTTTCTTCTACAGTTTTATAATGGAATATGTATCGCTTGGAAAATAAATAAATAAATAAATAAAAACTTTCCTAGGGCTCCAGTCCCTCAAGCAGCTGCAATACAGAAAAGATAGAAATAACCCTTCTTCATGTATCTTCAGTGCTGTTGATATCTGAATAGTGGATATTTACTAACATTTATTCTTCCTTCTGGTTATACAGGAAAAATGTGATACCTTTTACTTATAAGCCAAGCCTGGAAACTGTAAACTGCAAGCAAATAGCTCTATGTGTGTACCTGTATTTTGAAAGATTAGTGCTGGTTCTCACTACAGATAAAAAAGCAGATCCTGCTCTTACTGAGCTTGAAAGGCAATAGGTTTTGCCAGTAGACACTTCCCAGGATCTGATATTTACAGAGCACACAGAATCCTGAGCTATACTATCCCTTATTAAGTGTTGTGTTCATTGATACTAATATGTTTTTTAAGTGGACTAATTAATTTATTATATGCCTTTGTTTATTGAAATGAAGGTCAAATTAGTATTTTTTCTCAGCAGTAATGCAAAAGGAAGATATAGAAGAATCCCCTAATACTTAAAAATTGCAGATTGAGGAAATTTGTTATAGTGCTTTTCTATGTGTGACAACAAATAAACCTATCAGTTCTTCTACAAACACTGTATGACTTGTATTCTTGCGGAAGAGTGTACCTATCACAATAGCTTACAGGTCAATTTTTATTTTTGTTTAATATAAATTTGAAGCTTGACTTACCAACTGTGTAAACATAGGCTGAAAATCAGAAAGTATTAAAACCTGACTTGAAACCAAGGGAAAGCAGCTGCATTATGTGCCTCCTGGAGTATGCTCACCCTCCTTACATCAGCCTCAGAGGCTGGCAGGACATAGCAATTCCTCCTAAACACACAGTCACTAGAACTCTAGTCACTTTGGGAGGAAGGAAGAAAGTTTCATGGGAAGCTGGAGATCAAATGCGACACTTTTGGAAACTGAATTTTTGAACACAAGCAGCTTTGCACAGATTTTGCAAATCTGGGCTGTCTCAAATAGGAGATAGAATTACCTTCATCAGGAGGAAACTGGGAGTGATAAAGTCACAGAGTAATCGGCAAAGCAGAAAATAGATGAAATTAAATGCTGGTAGGTGTAGAAGTCACATGCAGGGAAATGATGGGCCATGAGCTGGTCATTAATGATCAGTAGTTACTTACACATTGCTGTTGTGATGGTCCTTTGCAAAGAACAAGAGCTCCCAGTTCCACAGCAGTCAAAATAAATTATTTATCCATTTAGGCTTTTTAGGATAGGAATAAAGAACAAAACACAAAATGTACTTGTATCACTGTACAAATCCATTACTTGAATACAATACTTTGAATACTTTGAGCTGTCTTTATTCCCTGTCTTTAAAGGAGATGTGCTGGGAATGGCAAGTTTTTGAATGCAAGCATCAAAGATACTCAAAATTGTTAAAATGCTTTCATGAGAGGAATGGTTAAATGGTCTGAATTCAGTCAGTCTTGAAAAATGAGTATTCTGGAGCAAATTGACAGGGGCTGATAAGATCACAGTCACCATAAACAGAATAGATGGAGACTGATTGTTCCCTCTGTTAATGCAAATGAAACAAGACCATTAAAAGAAGGTGGCTCGAGCATGGTTCAGTACCAGTAAAAGGTGTCTGCTCAGAAAAAAAGATTCTAAATAAAATCATAGAATCACCTTGAAGGGCACTGGATCCAAGACAGATCCCTATGGGATCTTGTCACTGGCATCCACCTAGGTTGACCACACCACACCATTAGTACTGTGCTCAGTACTCCCTATGAGACAACAAGGCCCTAGAACATGTCCAGAGAAGGGCAGTGAAGCTGTGGAGTGTCTGGAGCACAAGTCTTATGGAAGTGGCTGAGGGAACTGGGAACGTTCAGTCTGGAGAAGAGGAGGCTCAGGGGAGACATTATTGCTCTCTACAATGATAAGAAAACAGGTTGTGTTGAGGTGGGGATTGGCTTATTTTCTCAGTTAACCAGTGAAGGTTTGTGAGATAACAGCCTTAAGTCGTGCTAGGCAAAGTTAAGGTTGGAAATCAGAACAAATTTATTCTCAGAATGAGGTAATGCTTTGGAACAGTCTGCACATGGATGTGGCAGAATCACTGTCCCTGTAGGTGTTCAAGAAACGTGTAGATGTAGCACTTATGGACATTGTTTAGTGGTCATGATGGTGATGGATCAACGGTTGGACTAGATGTTCTTAGCAGTCTTTTCCAACATTCATAGACCTAGGATTTTATGGCTTTATGGTCTTAGAACTATTGGAGACCTTTGCCAGAGGATGCCATGAATGCAGGAATATAAGGTGACTTTAGGGAATAATTATCACTATATGTTGCCTCCTACATAATCGTAACATTCAGAAGAGATCCCTTGAATACGACGACATAAGTTGAAAGTGTGTAATGAGAAAGCATAATGTATCAGTAGTGTTCTTACACTTTCCCAGGCATCCACTTCACTGTTGCTGGTGTGAAAGATGGAAACTGTTTTCCTTTCTTCTGTCTCAAAGCTTGCTTCATAAGGACTTTTCTGGTGACAAGACTGACTGATAACTGCCGGTTATCCAAATGGGTGTCATGATGCCTCAGTGTCTCTGCTTATGATTGTAAAGATAAGCAGAAATAGGGCCAAATAGTCTTTTCCTGGGGTTATGGCTTGGAGAAGCTGACACCACAAAAAAACAACGATGCTTCTGCATGGCAATGAAGGCGACATCTGCTGCTGACTTATCTGTTGGGCCAGATATGTCACACAAAGAGAAAAGAAAAAAACCTGAGAAATAGGGGATAAAAGGCCTTCACTGAACCAAGGATTTTGGAGGAGAAGAACTCCCAAAGTAAAAATCTTTGAGGAGAACTCCTGAAGAGCAAACAGAGAATTCCCTGAGGGGAGAAACTCTTAGGATGGACCCTGAGGCCTGCTTGCTGCCATATCCCATCTCCCGCGGTGACCAGACAAATTCCTGAGATCAACGGACCTACTATGAACCTCGCTGGATCCACAGTGGTGATTATATCTCTCTTGCTTTCTGCCAAGACTCCTTGCTTTTCATCTGTTTTCTATCCCTCACCTTCCCTTCCCCATATCCCTAAGCAACTAGTATTTATAATAAACTGGTTGGTCTAACATTTGATGCATTGTGTCTTAATCTCACGCCAGGTATACACATAATCAAAAAACCTCATCTCCCTCCTTTGTATTGGAGCGTGACAGCTGGATAAAGAACAGAAGCCTGGATCTGTAGACAACGGAGTAAAAATATAAGTTGAAGGCTGAAAATAAAAATGATTGGAAAGAAGATTAATAACTAAACTGAAAGCTGCTTTGTTTATTTTTCCAAGTGTCTCTCAGTAGCATCAATTATAATGGGCACATTGCAACCGAATTCCTACTGGTAGCTGCTGAATCCCAGCCACTAACAAGAAAAAATATTCTAAAACCCACGTTCGTCTATCATATATTCATATAATATTTTGCAGTCCCTAACTTGTATGTCTGCCCAAGTATTCAAAACCTTTAAGATATCTGAAGAACTTTTTTTAATAATAATATGGCTTAGTGTTTGAATGTTGGTATCAAACAACCACGCTCCTCCTCAGGTTTGATAGACTGGCTCATACTTGTCCCTCTCTCTTTTCCATGTGCTATGAACACTGTAGATATCCAGATGTGCTCTAAAAATTCGAGTTCAAGTCCCAAATTCAATACTTCTCCTCCAATAGCTCAGTGTGAAAGCAATAGTCACCAGAGATCAAAAACCTGTCAGAAGTCCAGCTTTATATTTTTGAAAGGCATCCTTAAGGATAAAAATGAAGAGTAAGCCCATTTTAAGGTTATGAAGAACACACAAAACTAGGGAGGACTTCAGGAATTAAGAAGGAAGTAGACTGAAAGTACCATGTATACAAAAAGATATCAAGAAGTGCCAGAGGAACACAAACCAGTAACCTGCTGTTAAGGGTAGGTCAGTCTGGAAAATGTTGTGTAAGGAATAAGATTTGCCATTCCTGACATGGCAAAGCTCAGACACTGTGTTCATTCAGCTATTTGTCAGGTACCTTTTGCGGAGAGAGCTGCTATGACATACTATCATCCACAGTGTTATCTACAGTACTTCACTTCTCTTGTCTACTGAATCCATCGTTCAAATTATCTCTTGTACCTTCCACAGGCGTAATCTGAGGAAGAGAACGGACCAAATTAAAGAAGCAGTCAGCTCCTCCTTACCATTTTTGAATAAAAGACAGTTCTGACTGGCAATATCAGAACCACAATCTATATTAAATTTTCACCAGTATCTCTTGAAGTAGTGGTTTCATATACAGAACAAAAAGAAGAGGAAATCAAAGGAGAAAATTGTTATACAGGTTATGAGATTTGCTTTTTCACTGCAAGAGGCTGCCTCTCAAAACAGCATAGCCAAAAAGTACAGAAAAACCACAGGACTTGTAAGCTGCTTTGTGGATGAAGAACACAGGAATACACACCATGTAGGATATGATGACAGATCCACATCAGCAAATGGCAAGACTAACTGAACAGCATAAATCTGATGTTGAAGAGGAAAAACTATGATTGGCAGTTTTGAATACCATATTAGCAACAATTTGATATACTAATACCATGTAAAGTGAAACTGATTTAATGCCGTTGTAATTATTTTTAATACATCAATACATGATTATTTCAGCTCTTATAAAAGATATAGATGGGCTATAACTGATGCTTCACCTCTTCAGCTCTTGCACAGATACACTACTGCAGTGTAGCTAGACATCGAGTGGTGAATTTCCACTAATCTTTTAAAATTAAATCAATTTAAACTTTCAAAATTTTTTAATCAACAGTGTTAGCACTTAAAATAAAAAGTAATGGAATCAAATGGAAAACATATTCTCTACAATTCTGATGACACAGAATTTTGCACTGATTTGAAAAGGATGTGTTTAGGATGTTCAAAATATTGCATCAAAATTTTAAACCAAGTAGCCTAGTTAGAAATTACATTTAAAATGTCTTTAAGGTATTTAAACTGTTATATCTTTATATATTTTTGCATAATACCTTAGTCATTTTATCATGATATCATTATTAAACATATAATTTTCTTTTTAACATTATTTTCATTAAAGTTCATCTCCTTAGAAACCTAAGGATAAGAGCATATAACAAAAGTATGTTCATTCAGAAGAGAAAATGTATCATTATTAAGCAACAGAAGCTTTTGGAGATATTTACAAAAGAAAATTAGAGCATGTAATCATTAGATGCCAGCAGTGGTGGGAGCATTAAATAAAACTTTTTAAAATTTAAGCCACTTCCAGTAACAAATATTAACACTTTCACAATTTGCAAATCAAAAATTCAATCCTTTTTCTTATATTTGAATATGCTTTTTTTGCTTGAAAGATTTTAGTGAATCTTCCATCCTGCTCCAGTGCCTGATCACTCTTTCTATAAGTTTTTTTCTAATACCCAGTCTGAAAAAGTGAAAAGGCAAAGATTAATCTGTTGTATCAGAATGAGGTTAGCTTATAAAATACATCTACTCTTTTATTAAAAAAAAAAAAATAATGATCAGTCCTAACTGGAAAGTAAGAATGCTTTTTACTATCTTACTTAATGAGATGTCATAGACCATACTCAATATAACTACTTATCTGTATCACTGAAATTCATGACATCTGTCAACTAGAATCTATTTCAAGAACTTAGTGGAAAATAAGGAGGGTTTATTTTTGCAGCCTACATTCAGGTTAGCTTAAGAGACTGGAAATAATAACCATGACCTGTATAAGGAACAGTGGGAATTTTCCTCAAGTGACAGAATTTAACAGCATGATCTGTAAGACAGCACATGAAACCAGGCACCTCGAATTAATTGGAGGAGTTTTTCTCTTGACAAAAAATGCAATATTCTGCTTCATCTCTCATACTTTCTCTACTAATCCTGATACCACAGGTCCACTTCTTTTTCCTCCTTATTATTCTCATAATAAGGAAAATGCATACTTCCTTAGTCAACTTCTGATATACACCAAGTTTAAAACTATTTTTGGTCTTGGATGTTGCAACTTCATTAGCAACAAGAATAGATTTTGTCTGTACCTTTGCTGGATCACTCTACCATTAAATCATAGAATGGTTTGAGATGGAATGAGCCCTAAAGACCATTTCACTCCAGAATCCCTCCCATGGGCATCTCCCACCAGCTCAGGCTGCCCAAGGCACCATCCAACCTAGCCTTGAGAACCTTCAGGGTGCATCTCTGGGCAGCCTATTCCAGGGCCTCACTGCCCTCCATGTAAATAATTCTTTCCTAAAATGCATTTCTCCTTAAGATGCAGGTTTCTCCCTATAATACATATTTTTAATTTTTGAGATTTTTATGTTAGGTGAACTAGTTTTGTTTCTGTTTTTGTGTTGTGTTTATTTTTGTTATTGATCACATGAGGAAGGATATAATCTTCTGAGATACTTAGCTGACTGACTGCAGTCTGCCCTTAAGCTGAAATATCAACAGGCACAAGTAAAATTATCATCAGTGTCACAATAGTATTATGTAACCTCACCAAAATAACATGTTTGGAGAGAGCATGAAATACTGTATTCTGCATTAAAATTCTGCTGACTTATGATCAGTCAGTGTAAGACATGCTGTAGAGAGAGAAAAGAAAAACACCCTCAGATAAGTGCTACTTTTTCTAGCTTTTCCCTTACAACATTATGATTTGTGTAATCATGAGGTAAAATTTTATCCTGACCGCATAGCTGCCCTTGTTTATAAACTTCACCTTCAACTTTGTATAAGAAAAATTTATTTTTCTTTACCTCAGATTTAAAAAAAATAAAAAATAAGATATCTGTCTCAGCTACAGTTTCCTGCCCTTATTTCTTATCACTTTTTGACAATAATTTTACACAGTAGATTGATTTACTTTATATGCAAAGCTCTAAAATAATCCTGTCCTTTCCAAGTGAATGACAAAAATAGATTTCCAGAATATTATTTTCTTGAATCAAACTGAACCTTTTCCAGTTCATGACATTAGTCTAACTATCCTGAGTCCCTTCTTGGATGAAAAAACTGTGAAAATGCTTCACATTTAACAGAAGACACTGTAGTACAGTTGAAAGAATAACATTCTGCATAAAAACACAGCAAGGAAAAATCCTGCTACACGGCAGTGAGTCACTTGGAGGCATCTTGGTAGCAGCTTTCACAGAGAAGGGGAGATTTTGCGTAAGCAGCAAGTGAGAAGAACCCTGCTGGCAGGAGAGGAAGTACAAGTAGAAACCGCTCCTGACTTACCACAAGATGTGAAGCACATCACACACTTTCCTTCCTACTACCAACCAGGTCTTGCACCTCTCGCCTGTTCCACCAGCAGATGCTCCTCTGAGCCTCTCATGCACCACTCTCACATCGATAATATTCCAGTGCTTTATCTCAAAACAAGGGTTTCAAAGTCCCATCTTACGATCCTTAAACATGAATTACTGAGAAAAGAAAGATATCCTCAAGTTCAAATCCTCGAGGAAGAAACATTTCAATCTTTATCTTTGCTTCTGAGAGAGAAGTCACCTAGGTAAAATGTAAAGGAGAATGTGAGGAATATTGTTCTTTAAGAGGTCAAATCAATCTTGTTCCTCTTAAAATGAAATTGTCGAGTGGTGCTTTGTTCTCTGGCATGTTCATGCTGCCAGTTAAGACCTCCTAAACAGTCCTTGTTGATGTCCAGAGGCAGCTGACCTGTTCATACACACTGCTGTGCAGCACCAAACTGCTGTAAAAGTAAGAGCTGCTGGATGTGACAGAAGGCCGTGCCTGTTTCTTTCCAGTTCCTTCAGAACTACGGCTAAAGGAATAACAGCAAACTTGACTGGGGAGAACAGGAATTATTAACTTCTGTGCTGAACATATTCTGGGGAAGAAAAATGATGTGTTACACATACACAGCAATTCTGTGGTGAAATTATATGGTAAAGTAGCACTTCAGTAATAAGCTGGCAATCAATTTAGTTGACTAGTATTGTAAAAACATGTTATTAATTAATTTAACAGTTACTTCATGAGCTCATTCTGTAAGAACTCCCTTGTAAACAAGCACTGGGCAAAGGATGTGTGCAGTATTATTCATGTGTACAAGGCTGCAGATCCATTATTAAGCTACAGAACAAATAAGGAACAGTTACAATGTCTAATTTTAGCAAAACTTGCTTTTCTTTTTTCTTATTTATTGTTTCAAATGTGCTTATTCTCCATTGGTCTTGTTTGTTTTCATTAGAAAATAAAACTATGCAGTTTTCTAATTAAGTCATTGGACAATCTTTTATTTTAACAACTACAGTAATTTTCTATGAAAACAACAAGTCCAGATGGAATCATATCCTATGATCATGCAGATGTTTGACACATCCAATTAGTTTTCATTCTCACTGTTCCTGCTTGTTGAGTGATATGCACAGCCACAGAAATTTAGCTGACTGAACACAGAGATGAATATGCTATTGATCTACTATTTTAACTCTGCTTAATTGGACAACCTGCATACACTGATATTTTTTAAGGATTACCATTTAAAAACCCAACTGAACCTCTACATTAGTGTTCTCCTTAGAAAACCAAGTCTACGTTTGTATTTGTTAGAGTAAATTAATCACCTTTTGTAGGTTCTTCTCTTGAAACTCATGGAAAAATATCACTTCTTATTTCATTTAGTGGCAAACTGTTAACGAATAATGATGGTTATTTTGTGCCTATAATCAATAATCTATAAACTCCCACAAAATAAATACGCATTATTTCCTCCTATAGCATTAAGGACTGTGTCTGCTTTGGATATTTAAAAAAATGTTCTCTGTATCAACAATATTCATCAGACAAGGACAATTGAAAATCTTCTATGGACATGAATCAATTACATTGTATGGCTGTAGGCTCTTCAATGTTTGTGAAATTGAAAGTTTGCTGGAACTGAATTTAGAAAGTTGTGCTCCTTGTAGGTGTCTAAGTGCTTTATTTGAATCTGATAATTACTTCCTTTCACTGTTCTGCTTTATATTAATTCTGATAAGTATATATCAATCACAAACAAGTTGAAGCAGATCAATATCTTGAACTCAATGCAATTAAGTATCTTGAATTTAAGTGTGATACAGAGTCCTAAGCAGCAAAACTGTTTATCATCTTCAGCCCTAGAAAACACAGCACTCATGGCTAGTGTACATGTGGTAACTTTCCACACAAATTCTGATTTTCTTCCACTTGAAGGGCACTTGCATGTTTATATGACACCTCCTACAGCATTGCACATCTCTTCAGCAATACAGTTCAATAAAGATGATGCAGTTCAGTAAAGATGCTCATGATGACACTTTCCTTTAAAAGGGGAGAAGCAAGTCTGAATTTCAAGATATGATCTATAGCATATAATCTGTATGGTTTAGAAAGTTTACTGGAGAACAGTTGATGAAAACCACAAAAACTGTTCTGTTTTTTTCTTTTCTTCTTTTTTTTTTAAGAATTCTCTAGGAATATGATAAAATGTGATGATAAAAAAAAATGTGATGATCAAGGATAAATGATAATTTTGAATAGGAACCAGTTCAGAGGTAAAAAATCTTGAAAATTATGTAATGCCTTCATGTCCCTGACATTCTGGGTATTAAAAATTCCCAGATAGAGCATATCTTCAGATGAAATAAATCCTCCAGGGAATTCCAAAATTCAGATAAAGTCTGCTTCTTAAGGAGTCAGCTTGAAAAGTATTTATATGGAAATCAGTTATCATGTATTCATCAGACTCCAACACTGGAAAAGTCTTCTTAAATATTGTGCCACGGTTCAACCTGGCAGCAGCTCAGAACCACATAGCTGCTTACTCACTCCCCTTCATATAGAATGAGTGAGGAAAACTGGAAACATGGTAGAATTCATGGGCTGAAATGAAAACAATCTACTAACACAGAAAAGGAAAAGGAGAATAGAAATGCAATCATAACCATATGTATGTATATGTATCCACAATATAATTACTGACTACTCATTGACCAACACCCAGGTCACACTACAACTGCCCACTTATCATCATCCCACCAGAAACACAAGGTCTCACCACTTCCTAATCCCCACTTCCAGAAACCCCACAGCCAGCTCTGACCAACTCCCTACAGTTTTATGGCCTTGTGCATGATGTCATATGGAATAACCCCTGGCCTAGTTCAGGCACCTGTCCTGCTTCCCCCCAGCCCCCATCTCTCTTGTGGTTGTTGCAGCTCTTCCCTGTGGAGAAACACTCTCATCACTCAGCAACTTTCAAAATATCTGTCTGCTTTTAACACTGTCTCAGCTGAGACCAGGACAAGCTGAAAATTTTCAGCTGTCATTCTTTAATATCATGAAATATAAGAGTTAAAAAGCAAAATAAGCTTCATGATATCAAACACAATTTCCTCTAGTTTTGATCTAGCCAGTACCTTCCTTCTTTTAGAAACTTTTACATGAAGTTAAAAGTCAGTCTTTCAACTTTAAATAATTATCAGCCTCCTTTCTTTCCTGGTAAATTTCAGCAGATGAAATATTTTGAAAGTACATTATCATATTGTGAAGAAAGAACAGGACTGAAGTAACTGCTGAACTCCCTCTCGCTTTTTCAGAATTTACCTCTCTTTTTGTGGGTCTTTTTCCATTAAAATCAGCATTCTTTGAAGACCTTTTTGCTTTGTGATTTGCCTTCATACAGATCAACATAGTATGTGGGTAGTGGGTGCCTCTATACAACAATGTACCTTGTGAGCAAGGCAAAGAGGTAGCTGAAGACAGTTCTTAGATGATGTATTGCAAACATTATAAAAGATGTCACTGAGTGGCATTTGCAGTGACAGTATTAAGATCTCTCTGAGCTAGACTCAGCCAATAGTGAGAGCTGCTATGAAAGTAATGCCTCCTATTTTATTTTAAGGTGTTGCCTCATAATATCAGGGGTGGATGTTAGTGGTATGGAAGAAGAGGTTGAACCTTCCTGTCAGTAGTTGCATTTTCTGGCCATGCAACAGATGGCAGCAAGGGGGCAGCCTGACAAAATGGAGTCTGACATGTAAGTGCCTATGGAGCAAAGGTGCGCCAGTGAATCCCTCCATGAGGAGAAAATGGCACTTCTTGGCATTTATTGATGCTTGCTAAATATTTAAGGAGACCAAACAGTTGATGAAAACACAGTGAGGCAGTGGGTGGTGTAACTCAGCAGTGACAATAGTGATGCGAAAGATGAACCATGTTCAGGTGGCCATGCATAGCTGCCACACCACAAAATGAAGAGCATCTCCATCAACTCATCTATGTGAAACAACAAATTATGAACAGGGAGCAGTGGAGCTGAAAATTGGCTTCAATATGTTGGAAACAGTGGCAACAAATGTTGGAATGTTGCAAAGTTTGCACCAGCTGGGTCACATGAATACTAAGATAGCAACAGAAAGTACACCATGTGCAAGTTTGTCAGGATCTGTTGAACAAATATGAGGTTGAAGGTGACAGTTTACTGAACCTCATCTTTCCCAGACTGTTGAGATTCATATCTACAGTGCTGACCTTGAGCCGGCCAGGACCAAGTAACTGCACTATTCACACCAGTATGGTGAGCAGAAGAAAATATTAGCTGGTGCAACCTGCTTATATATCTTATGTGCTTCGTCTACACGCACGAGCCAGCTTAGTGGATATGCATAACACTAATCAGAGCAGGGGAGCCCTATCGCGTTACATCCGAAGCCATCTCGTTAATGCCTATTCCTGTCGCATACATCGCAATATCTCGGCAGTCGCCCAATACAACAACACCAGACACAAAATGTGAAATCAAAATGTGAACCAAAGTCAAAATAGCAGTCCATGGAGTCACGGTGTGAATTCCCCACTGAAGAAAAAGTTCAGCAGCACTCAGCAGTTAACCTGGTAAGCACTATCTTTTGAGAAAATAAGAGAGTGATCCTTATGGATTGCCAGAAACCTGAACAAATCACTGAATCTGACAACTGCATCATGACACTAAGCTGAAGGATCAATCTTCCAGAATAAAGCCAGAGAAAAAGACAACCTTTCTCTAGCAACACAGTGACATTAGGCTCTACAACAGATTGAAGACCATGGAGAGCAATGCAAACCTTGGCTGGACTGTCCTACCACACTCTTGGTATAGTTTGGGTTTGGCATCTTCTGACTTCGGTCTGTTTGAGCCAATGAAAGATGGACAGAATGGGCAACTATCTCCTGGCAGCAACACCATCATAGCAGCTGTGAAACAGTGGGTCAACTCTAATATTGCAGGTTTTTATTAGTGAGACATGCAGGTTCTTATTCATGGCTGGCAAAAATATAGATTTAATGGCAGTGACTATATTGAAAATTCTGTAGTTCAGAATTTGCTTTATCAAATAGTGTCACTGTGTTCTTTGTATCTGTTGTAGTTTCCTTGGAAACAAACAGAACACATTACCTTCAGAGAGACCTACATATACAAGTCCTTTACATTTGTGACTATGAGTCCTTTATTAATTTGTCTTGCTAGAAAGGCTATCCTAAAAGTTAACCTTGTATTAAATTCTCATCATGTGTTGTCTAGTTTTACTCATAGCTATATCAATAGCAATCAGTGCTGAGTTGCTATTGATTCATGCATGTTCTCATGTATTTCTAAACAGGAAATATGATGTGTTCTGCTTTGAAGAGATAATAGATCAGAAATTAGTTCATAACTTCACAATCTTCATTCGTTGGTTGTGCATGCTTATAAGCATTTCCAATATCTGCAGCAAAATTTGTTTTAATACTCACTGTCTGCAGAATCCTGATACACAAATATGCTCTCGGATATCTCAAGAAGCGAATAAGGTTGGAATGAATTGCATAATTACAACATTCATGGAAATTCAGTTTCATTATTCAGGCTAAGGTCAGCACCATTGCACAAATAGCTTCTAGAATCTAAGGAGATCACATTTATCAAAAAAAGGATTTGAGTATTTTTCTTTTAACCTCTACCTTTCCAGGACTTTTCTGTTGTGGAATTTAAAATTCTGTCAAAAATGTTATTTCTCAGTACTTATCCTATATTCTATTCAAGAGTGGAGTTATGAGCCCTTCAAATGCACGTCAATAGATCAGAATGTGAAATCATGTCAATATGCTTGTTCATTTTTCTAAATCCTTAATTAAATTTTCATATTTTATAGATTTTTGTGTGGTCCTTATTAAGATCCAGGATATCTGATAATGCTTTGCTTCATATGCAATATTGTGCATATATCATAAAACAATAACAACAACAAAAAAAAAACACAACAAAACAACAACCATGCAACCAAGAAATACTGACATATCACTTTTCTTTAGTTTTCTGGAAGGCTCGAAATTTCGCAGAGGCTCCTAAAGGGATCTTAAGAACTCAATAAAACAATTGGCACATATCCCCAGTCTGGATTTCAGCCCCTGTAACAGAAGACACAGATTGCTACAGCACAGCTTGGTGACCCTCACTTAGCATTTTTGAAATAACAGTTATTGAGTTGCCAAAAACTACCATTAAGCTAAAGCCAGGCATGATAAGAAATGTGAAAACAATTAGGGAAATAAAAAGTAATTCGTGAACTGAAGAGAAAATTACCAACATGATAAATATGAAAAATTGAACACTGATGAGGGGAAAAAATGTCAATAGCATACGGTGATTAAGCCGGGCTGAGGATCAGCTTATAGCAGGATTGATAAACACTAGCAGCTGACCAGACAAAAAAGAGCAAGGACCACTGAAGTCTTTGGTTTGATGCTTATTTTAAAGACATTTGATGTCCCCCATCCCAGCTGCATCTAGTTCTATTCACAGATAAATATACATATTTGCATATATATATATATATATAATTATATATATGATGAGGGAGTTCAGGATATTTAAACAAGATCTTTATCAGAGAGTATAATTATCTTTTTTTCCCTGTACTGGCTGAAAGCTGACAGCTACATACTTTTCATTCATTATATCACCTGTAAAAAAACACCGTGAAAATGATCAGGGTTTGGATGATGAGCTGCAGGCTGGGTGTAGAAGATTTGGTCAGTGTACTGTCTTCACATGAGGTGATGGTAGGAGCCCTACACGTCAGCATAATGCAAAACCCTGAAAAAAATGCTAAAGTCCTCCCTAAATCGGAAGCAGTAGTATCAGTTTCAAAGTATTTGTGATTTTCTTTGTTTCAATTATTTTTAGTAGTTCAAGAGTTTTCTCACCCTCCTCTCAGCTGGGGACCTTGACTTTCCATTTCTGCCATGACCTTGCCATCCCTGAAGACAAACATAGAGATGACAGAGGCATTTAACATCTAGAATCAGATGTGGCTGACCAACTTCCTCATGACCCACTCTACCGTGCCTACTGCACAGCTGTTCTACGGTACCACACAAGGGCTCTTTAGATATAATCAAAAAATTTTAGCTCTAATTTTCATTGTATTAATTGATAAAGTCCAAGGAATATGTGTGTCCATTTTTGTTCTGTGAAACACTGCAGCAGCTGAACTCTCCTGGAACAGAAAGAAAAAAACCTCAGACTGAATCGCATTCTATTAAAAATAAAAGCTGATTGCTTCATTTCAGCTGATGGTGACCTAGAAAAGTCTGCAGTACAGCCAGTCAACAATAAAATTTTTCTTCATTCATTTTTAAAATAAATGACTCCATTTTTATTAAGAGCTTTGGCAAGGCCTAGATCACATATCAATATGCAAGATCAAATCACATGAAAACGATCATTTGTAGATTTATATTTTATGAAAGAGAATAAAGGCACATTCTCAATAGGGAGATCAGGCTTTTGATTTCAATGGAATTTTTAAAATCTGGGCATCTCCAGCAAACAATTTAGGAAAAGTTCCCTACTAGTAGTAACACTCAAGCTCTCCAAATGGTGTGCTAAGTTCTCTGATACAAGAAAAATGGCAATTATTATCCAAATCTATTTGATGTTTCATCATCACTGTTAATTAAATGCATAAATGCACAGAGGAGAGAGATCAGTTTTCTCCTTTCACGTGTTTATTCCTACTGCTGCTGGATTGACAACAATGATCTTTTCTTGAAAAACTCCTTTATTATGCACATAATCAGGAGAAGGAGGCAAACGAGAAGATCTCAGTATTATTAATTTCCAAATTAGAAAAAAAAGAGGAAAATCTGATAAAATGATAAGATGTGAAGAAATCATCAGAACTTACTGCCTATTGTATGTAATTCTACATTCTTCGGAAAGAGCCCTGTAATGGACACAGCACTAATTTTTCAGTCTGACTCCATACCAAGCTGTCTCTCTCAAACACTCTCAAAAAGATTTACTATTTCATGAATAAGTAAATAGAAGTTTTTGAAGATACGTTCAGTGGTGATTTCATTTTAGAAGAGATTTGCAGCAAAACAAACAAACAAACAAACAAACAAAAATAACAAATAAACCACCAGAATTTATATTTTTATCAGTGAGGTTTCACATGTACAGGAATAGATCTTCAATTCCTTCTTTTCAGCTGATGCAGAGCTGTTTACACTGTATTGTAACATGATGGAAAATTGGATAAAATCCTCACAAGTACCAGTTGGGGCTTTCTCCGCACACATTTCAGGTTTTATTCCACATAATGATAAACTTCAGCAGCCACACTGGCACTTCAGGAAAATCTGTGTATGTTTTCATTAAAGTTACTAAGACTAAGTTACAAGGAGGGCTTGAGCCTTGAAAAAAATCCTACAAGATGAGCTGGAGTGAGGATCTGTACTGAAAGAAACAGTCTGTGGAGGACTGTCTGGTGTTCTACAAAATATTTTCTCAAAGTTTCTCCATAACAATTTGATGGTTTTGTTACATTCACTAACATACTTATTTATAAAGGCATGATAAATGCAGCAGTACCAAAAATGAACTGTTCAGAAAAAAAGATTGCATCTGAAGAATGAAACTCTTCTAATGACAAATATAACTCTATAATGGCCTTGGCATAAACACAGAGCAGTATCTTACCCAGCTTTCTGTTACATCTTTTTATCTTCACATCTGAAAACCAAGCACAATTTCATATTCAGTCTTTCCTTACTCTAAATAGATTATGAGCAAAATAAAGAGTTCCTACAATATATTTTTTACTCAGTGTATTACCAAAGAATCAAAATAAATGTTCTGCTTGGCTGATATTTGAAATACAACATGTGTCTCATAGAAATTTATTACACATTATTTGACTAATCTCTGTTTTGGGAACCCTAATCATGTGTTGCTTGCAAGTTCATTATTAGCAGTAGTTTAACCAGTTCCCATTTTGCCACATGAAGCAATTTAGAAGTGAGCCTTTTCAGAACCTACATTTGTTTCATTGCATCAGGCATGCACCTCTAGTTTGTTTAGCCAAATTTTTCCCAATGAGAGACGAATCCTGTTACCAAAAAAAAAAAAAAAAAGAAAGAAAAACAATTTAGGAAAACATCTATACAATTATTACAAGTGAAAATGAGGATCATTTATGGTTAATTTGATGCTTAGGTACTCGAAAGCTTTCTTTCCAAATCTACTATTGAGATAATGTCAAAAAAATAAAAAATAAAAAATAAAAAGAGATCATTACCAGTACTGTCATAATGATTTGGTTCTGATTGGCAAAAGGAATCCCTGAAGCTCTGATTGTGACAAAGGGAGCAGTCCTTTTTCCAGGAGAGTATTTATATTTGAAAAGGTATGAACAATTAATTATCTGACATTGATCAGGACTTATAAATTGAACACGGATATGCACTTAAAATTACGACAACTGTGTTCATCAGAACTAGTACAACATATTGCCTGATCATTAACATCCATCAAGGAGTGACCAATCTTTGAGACTGAACAAAATTAAAGAGACAATATATATCTGCTCCCTAATGTAGAATTTCAAGCATGTGAAGTGCTTTCCATTAATCTTACAGCAGTTTCCCCTGCCCCAAGACCTGGGAGAACAGAGTGCCAGGTAGTCATGGGATGACAAATGAAACAGGATGGAAACAGAGAGAAGGCAATATGTCCATAGCAGATACTTTAACATGAACAGAAGTAGCCCCAGATTGTTGGCCACCACTTATCAGGATTTCTCCTCATGCTTTTCTCTTGCCTTAACAATCTTTAGAAATAAAGCATAGCTCTGGGAGTTACGAGACCCATTGAAAACTGTGTCCTGAGCCTTGTCATTCTTCTTACAGCCTCCTCGTTTCACTACTTCAAGTGTGATCTCTCAGAGTGACAGAAAGCAGAAGCAAAAAGAAGAATAACCAAAACCAAGCAAAACTTTCTTCCCAGAAGGATACATTCATGCGAACATTTGAGAGGGAAAAAAATCACTAAGAGCTCTCAGAGACATGTATAGGACAAAGCTTTGTTAACAAAACAGGATAAAATGAGAAGGCGTTTCATTCATCTATCATCCATTCTTTTCTTTCATTAAATAGGTTTTACATTTTCGTAAATAACATCTTATAATTTATGCGTTAAATGGAGGACACAAATCAAGGTCCCAAGTGATTATTCTCAAATCTTCATACCAATCTTTTAATCTTTGATCAAATTTATGCTGATTTCCTTTCTCTGGTATAAATCAGCTGAGCCCTGACTAAGTCATTATCTCAGTAGCTCAATTTCATGAAAATTGTTTTATTAGAGAACTACAAAGAAGATATACTTTGAGATAAAGGATCTAGATAAATCTTTGATCTGAAATTTCTCACTCTCAGTACTTCACAACAACATCAAGAAAAACTTGATACATTGTAGGAAACAGTACAAAACTTCTGGACTTGATGATCAGAGAGCTGGAATATCTTCTCTATCAGAACAAGCTGAGACAGCTGAAGCTCTTCAGTCTGGAGAAGAGAAGACTCCAAGGGGACCTTGTTGCCTCCTTACAGTACATGTAGGGAGTCTGCAGGGAAGCTGAGGGGGGACTTTTTATAAAGGTATGTAATGACAGGACAAGGGGAAAGTCAAAGAAATCAGCACTGTCATCATCTGCAGTATACTAACAAGTTTCACCTTTTACATCCCCTTAAAAACTGACAAAGTTAGAACAGACATCATAAAATATGTTTACTAATTATAAAAAATTGAAAACAACATTTTCTCAAACTCAGTACAGCCAGTTGTCTCTTATCTCCAACTTTCTCTCTACAAAGAAGGACTTCACAACATGCCCTTGAAAGTTATTATTTTAATATCTTGAAATAAATGAGCCATACTGACAGGACAGTGAAGCAGAAACTGCACCTCCTCCTCCTGTGCTTCACTGTATTTATAAATTAAGTTTCATTACCAGTACTGCATACTTACTCATTTTTATCTAGTATGAAATGAACAGTAAGTTTTCACGTACAAAGAAGGCAGTTTAGAAGACAACAGAAACTCCCATCTGACTTGCTGAAAAATAGTGTTTTGTAATGCAGTTTCATTTCTTTTCACTCCATGTGCCCTTTGAAGTCATTGGCTGTTATCCCAGATAGGGCAAGACTAGTGGTAGCTGAGGGATAGCACTGACTACTCAAAGATTCTAATACATGTATATAGGGATTTTAAGAGGCCAGCAACAAGTATGTTTAGCAGCACCCACAATGCTTAGCTACCATGAGAATTTCTACAAATTAAAAGCTCATTGTGATAACCTGGGATGAAATTGGACTTGAACTCCAGAAGCAATAATAAGTATAAAGTGCAATCTACCCTAGCCTCACTTTCTAAAATCCCACAGGCTGTGTGGTATAGGCCTTTTTACTTCATGAAGGACTCACTGACCTACTAAGCATTCAGTGACTAGCAATGATTGTGTTTTTCTTCTGAGAATTTTCACTGAAATCTAAGCCAACACACAGAGATTCATTTTGGACTCCCAGTTCAAAGAGACAGGAATCTTCAGGAGAGAGTCCAGCGAAGGGCCACAGAAATGATAAAAGGGCTGGTGCATCTCCCTTATGAGGAAAGGCTGAGTAACTTGGATCTGTTTGGACTGGGGAAAGGAAGCCTGAAGGAGGATGTGATTAATGTTTATAAATGTCTAAAGGGAGGTGGTAGGCAAATGGATGAAGGTGTGTAGTGATAAGACAAAGAGTAATGGCCTAGAACTTGAAGTCACATACAAACATGCAAAAGAACTTCTTTACGGTAAGGGTGACAAAGCACTGGAACAGGTTTCCCATAGAGGTTGTGGAACCTCCTTCTGTGATGATATTCAAGACCCTTTGACCATGTCATTTAGCAGCATCTATGCTAGATCTCTGAAAAAGCCTGTGGGGCTGCTTCAGCAGACAGCTCATACCTTCCTCTGAGAAGATATTTTTCCAGACATCCAAATACAAAATGGAGTTAAAGAAATTTCATCCCTCGTTTTATTGGAAATTGACTCCCAGGGCAAGATAAATGCTTGTTAATGATTGATACTTTTATTTTTTTAGCCCATGAATCAGTGTCTAAGTTGATATATCACCCCACAGTAATGACCCAGTCTGTACAGTTCCCATCAGGTCTTAGAATAAATCAAATACAAAATTACAAATCTGGAAAAATGAACTACAAGGCAAATTTCTCCAAGTTTCCTCAGTTATCTCAGTTTTGTTTGTAGCTGTTCCTTTTTCAGCAGTTAGATAAGATTTAATCTGTTTTTTGATTGGATTCTATAATGTTACTTACACCTGATTTGTAATACATTACAGGAAACCAAGTAATAATTTAAGACTAACATGAATTCTATTTATTTAACTACTTTTAAGAACAGTAGTTTTACAGACCTTAGAAACCAAATTTGATGGCTTAGCCAACCAGATGGATTTTTACTTATTTTCTCTTAGTATCAGAATGACAGACCAATCTACCTTGGTCCAATATAAATGTTAAGTAGCTATGTTTTCTTGCAAGCTGTCCACTTCATGAAGAAGCCACCAAAGGACAAAGAAGAACCAACTTCTGTTGACTGAGAAAATTCAGAGGGCAAGGAACTCATGAAGCCTCACCCTCCCCAGCTCATAGTTCATATTAGCTGGGAATTCAACACTTTGACCTTACAAGGTGCAGATGAACTTTGAAGAGAGGAAAAAAATCTCTCAAATGCTTTCTACTGGAAATTGATAAAATTGGGGAGGTTCAGGTCTTTAAGGATTCAATTACAAAGATTTCCACGATGAAGAAATAGTGAAGTAGGTTTCTTGTTTGTTTCTTTAAGTTTTACGTACATATATATATATATATATTTCATTTGTGATGTATTTCAGGAGTGGGTAAATTGCTAATACAAAAGTGCTTTTCCTACCAATAAGTCATGTACCAAATCCAGTTTTAAAGAGTTCCTATTCTCTTCTATGTCCCTTTATTAGCATTATCTTCTTTAAGCCGGTCAGATACCATATACGCATGACCTTCATTAAGGTTACTAGCCCATGAAGAGACTTAAAGAGATTTGTATTCAGTGAATACATCATAAGACAATGAAATGTCAACAATCATTTTTCAAGACAGACAAAGTATTTTATTATACAGCCAAACAGTGTGCCATGGAATAATCTTCTCATTATCTTCATATGAAGGACATTGACATGTTCTCATTTTTTTTACTGAGATGTATCTTCACACCAAAAAATCCTAAAAGACCTCCTACATATAGCCATCTTTTGATGAAGATTTGAGGTTTCTTTTGTGAGTGCTTTTGGTTGACCTTTATTTAAAAAAAATTTGGTATATGTTCTTAAATACATGAATACAATAACAACAAGCCAACTCAGACGTTCTCTTTACTTGTGATTAAGTCTCCAGTTTGGAAGAATGGGGTTAATTTTGCCCTCACAAGGGAAAGAAAACTCGTGAAACTGAGTCTGGAACCAATTCTCAAAATGCTAATTAAGTGCCCTGACTAAACAGCAGTGACATGTACTGTACTGCAAATTGTCTGTACTGCAAATAAAAAGTGTATACTAATCAATACTTTTTATTGTTCTGTTTTTCCCTAGGAGCTGCAAGTTCTCTTGCACTGACTTGCACCTTGGCCTAATGTCCTCAACACAGGACTCGATTTGAAAAGCCTTCCCAGAATGTTTCCTCCCACTAACAGTTAAGAGGAACTTTTATGTAATTATGGAATCTTGTCGGTTGTATTTCCGTGTGAATTTTTTTTTAATCTTTCTTACTTCTTTATATTTCTCAGATGTGATTATAAAATAGTTACACTTGTGAGGGTACTTACCCATAAATTTTTTATTTTTTGTCTCTTTCTCACAATAATTTTAGTTATTCAAGTACCTGCCTCTTTCAGATGAGCAGAATCTGATTTTCAGAACAAACAGGCTCTTATTATCAAGAACATTTATTTTCCTCTAATAAAAGCGATCTGCAAATGATGTCGCTTCTGTTACTTGTTTCTTTTTATCATGGTTAATATGGAAGAGAATCATAGAATGACTTGAGTTGAAAGTGACCCTAAATATCATTGAGCTCCAATCCCCTGCAATGGGCAGAGTTAACCCACACCAGCTCAGGCTACCCAGGACCCCATACAAGTTGGTCCTGAGCACTTCCAGGGATGGGGAACCCACAGCTTCTCTGGGCAGCTCTGCCAGTGCCTCACCCCCTTCTGAGTAAGGAAAGATAAAACACAATGCAATAAGAGAAGGCAAGCAAATAAAAGTCCAAAATAATTTCATTTTATTCTATCAGTCGTGTATCTTGAAAAGCGATGAGCAGTCATTATACAGCTGATAAATTTCCAGTCTTATCAGCTTCCTGCTAATAGTCTTTGTAGTGCAACAGTGAGAAGGTAACTCCATTGGTATCCATAGATAAACAAGATACAGGGGACCACTTGTATGCAAAAAAATAATTACACAAAAATGAAGTGGCATTCATTTTAAAAATTGATCTATACTGGATGTATTATCATCATTACCTGCAGTCACTGTCATTTCTAGATGTAAATTTACTCTTAGATTTCAGAATTACCTTTAAATTGCAACATTATGTACCTAGCTTTATACAGCATCATACAGTCTGTAATAGTTTTTAGCAGCCATTCTCATTGCAAAGGCTAGTCTTGTATATTTTAATTACATGGGATGAACCGAAAATTAACAAAACTATTTGGTTACATACTGGAGGTGTCAAGAGGGGCATATCAATACCTTGAGATCCAAGCTTGCTCTTTAACATAGACATTAATAGTTTGCAAATAAGATACATAAAATAAGATCAGCTGCAAATTATTTGAGATTTTCTTAACCTTTGGCATATTATTACCCTGTCAGCTTTTCACTTTTCATGATTAACTAGCCATAAAAACTGAAACCTGGGTATTTATGAAAATATAATCCGATATAATTTCCAGTAGAGTAATATAAAGTCAAAGGAAGATAAGTCAAATGTTTGTATAGGAAAGAGAACAAAAAATTTCCAGGATCATATAAAGAAAACAGAGTAGTATTTTTCATGTGACTACTACGAAAAAATACACTCCTTCAATATGTGAATGAGGGTGGGAAGTCAATGCAGAATTTTTTACTCCCTTAAGGACAATGAACCAATTGATGTCATTTGGAGAGAAAGCACTTCACTGGCTTATGTTTAAGTGGATACTTCTTTGGAGGAAGGCTGTGCCCTTGTAAGAGCTACTTCTGAACATCCCACTGTGGGGATTCTGCCATCCTCAGGCACTTCGTAGTTCTCAGGTGTTTATCTTAGCTGAATTATGTCCACTATGGGTCATAACTGTCAAAAAACAACATCCAACAATTCAACTTTACTGTCAGATGCAAGCATTACTGCCTACTCATTTCTTCCAGGGTAGTTCACACAGTAAGCCTTTGCTTCTACACAAACAAGAGACACTCACTTCCCAAACCTGCTTGCACAGGCTTCTTTAGATATTTGGAAACTCTGTGATTCCAAGAATATCTACTCTATTTTCCACAAATATGAAATCTAACAACATTATTGAGAAACTGTTTTGAAACTCTGCTACACAAAGCAAAATTTAAATTTGGTGAGTTTTTCTTCTAAGTTATAATTAAACACACCTACATAGAGTAGACGCAATCTGATTTCCTTAGCCTCCATCAAAAAAAAACATATATATGAGGTATTTAGAAAGTAATCCCTGTTCTACCAAAGGAAAAGTTTGTAAGCAGTTGTTTGGCTTTTTGTTTGTTTTCTGCTGTGTGTCTTCATTCATTTCTGCTGTGTATTCTGCTATGTCATCATAGGCATGATGAAGCCAAAACTACATTTGTAATGTGTTCAGTGCAAATCTATCAGTAATAAATACTGGTGTAGTCCACAGTTGTAAGCACCATAATTCAAATTCAGCATTCCAAACAATCTCTGCACTTCATGTTGACTTGTTTTGATTGCATAGGAGTAAAGATCTCTTCAATACCATGGCATGAGGATTGTAACAACAAAAAGAAGTCTTACTAAACGCATCTTGCTTACTTCAGGATCTATCAAAATAGAAATATGCTCTGATCAGTGGTACATACAGCAGAAATGCATGCCAATACATTTTATTCAAGAGTCTGCAAAGAAGTTTGAACATGGAGGGCAGGCTATCCCTTCCCACTCAAGAATCCAGCTTGCCTCTCTGACTACAAATCTAGCCACGGTCTCCACTAGGCAGAAAGCTCTTACCAAAAAGAACGTGGAGATCCAGACAGTGTCTGCTCAAGAGTGTTCAGATCTCTGGGTGCTGTGAGAGCCCGAGTTTATTGAATCTCTATAGGCAAGGATCATGGGGAGGGACAAGCAGACAGATGTCCTGGTGGGACTCTGTTATATGAAGAGATGGGTCAGGCTGCCTACAAGCAGCTGGCAGAAGTTGTGCAATCATAAGCCTTTGTTCTCATTGGAAACTTCAAGTTCCCTGATACACACTGGAAATACAATACAGTGCAGAAGAAGCAGAAAAGAAATAAAAAGAAGGATCATATCCAAGAAAGAAAGTTGATAATTGACAAATACTCTGAACGCTGGACATCAGATTAAGCTTTACTGTTTATCATGAAACAGGCTTCTCTTTAAAACATGCTACTTGTAAAAAAAAAACACATTTATTGTCAGAGTCCTAAATACTCACTGGATCATTATTAAGCTTCTGGAAATCTTAACACCTTTAAAAATTTTATCACTTCTTTATCAGTGGTGATCTAGGCGTCTTGATAAAACACATCATCCTTCATCTGAAAATGAGGTTTCTTAACCAAAGAGGAAATGTAAATTTCTGAACAGACACAATATAACCATTAAAAAGAAGAAAAGAAAATTGCATCTCACTTTTTTCCTAAGTAATCAGTCCTTTATTTTAACAGTTTACTTGTAAACAAAAAAAAAAAAAATACATATTGTTACTCTTAATCAAGAAAAAGATCCTGAAATCTCTAAAAATGAAATGTCATCCCAATGAATTTATTATCTGATATAGTTGAGGAGCATAACAATTCAAAAAAATGGCCTGCCTTCTTACAGAAAAGACCAGAACAAGAATGATGACATGAATGAAGTTAGTGAATGCAAAGAACTGGAAGACAAAGAGCCCACCTGGGATTTCCTTTGGCGTGAATCACTGTTTACTGATTTAGAGGATTTATTATCTGGAGATTAAACAATTATGAAATCATTTCAGCTTCACTAAATGCCATAATACTGGCATAATTCACTAATCCTGAATTTTTAAGATCTTAAGATACTGCACAAGTAATGTAGAAACCTTTCTTCTTTCTTTTCTACTAAAACTTGAATTGTGTAGCTCAATACTTCAGGACTGTTATGTTCACATTTTCTCTGTATTTCTCTATATTTTCTTTAAATTCAGAAGAATCAGGTATTTAGAGAAACAACTTTGTATAAATGGTCTCTATGTTTCTGGCAAACACAAAACCAGAAGTAAAAATCTTTCTGTTTGTGCACAATCTTGGCAGCCATAAACCACTGGTTACTATGGGAAAGACCTCTACTCCTTCTGAACTGTATCTACCAAGACCAAATGTTTAGATGCCTGTATAACTTAATACAGCTGGGTAATATAATTCATTTTTAGTAAAAATCTCCACACCTTTATTTGTCTCCACAGACACATAGTATAGCCATTCGCAGTGAAAGTAATTTTCCCTATTACCATGACTGGAATGGAGAGCTTGAAGTTGGAAATGAATCTTTAATTCTAAATGTATTATTTGGTAGCCAGTATCCAGATTCAGGTTGATGCAATACAGTCCTCCCCTGGCAATGTGAAAAATGTTTTTGAGCAAGAAGGCCTTGGGATAACAGTAAGTGGAAATCAGGACCTGAATCTTCATTCTTCTCTGTGATGGCAGTATGAGTCCACGGACTTTGCCTCCACGTTAACACAAAATCATGATTTAATAGCACTTCAAGCAGTATAGATTTAACTACATGTATTTAAATTTAAATTTAAATTTAAACTTAGACTTACAAATAAGATAATCAGAATCCCCCCAAATTTCTCAGTATGGGAAGCTAGAAGTCCTACATCAAAGACCCAGTAAATGTTAATCTCCCCTTTAACCTAATCATTCCAACAAAGCTATAAATTCTTTATAATTCTTTGTAAGTTTTATGTAAGTGTTACATAAGGATGGTATAATTCTGTATTAATTTTGTGCAAGTCTTCATAAACGAAGAAGCTGGGGTAAGAAAGTAAGTTTTGTGGCACAGAAATCAAAGCAGAAAGGGAATGAGCAGCAGGTGAGAGCACTCTGAGCTAATGGTGCCAGGAAAAGAGCCTTCAAAAAAATGAGAGAATGTATTATATAATATATACAAATTTTTCTAGTGACGCAGTAACTTTCTGACTGAATAACTGCCTTCTTCTTCTTGCTCTGCTTTTAAAAATTGCACATTATAATATTTCCAAGTCTCTGCTAAAATTCAGAAATCAAGGTACTGATGTGAGACCACTTATCCCTGGACACAGCTCTGACCTCCTTTTTTATTATTATTTTCTTTTTTCGAAGAACAAAACATTTGGTTTTATGAAATCTACACTAAGAATTCTAATGAGAATTATTTACTCCTTAATTTTCCCTTCAAACTTCTTTCCCTTTGTAAAATATCTCATACTGTGTTTTTCAATGAGGTTCTTCAGACCCAGGGTACCTCTGGCTAAAGGCTATATTATTGGACCTCAACAAGCTGTACTTGTGTAACCATCTTTCTGCATGCCTGCCACTTGCCCTTTTGTTGCTGGAAAAACAAGCTGCAAAATGGGTAGAGAGAACTTGCACCTATAGTCACCTTTTCAGTAAAACACATAAATATTATGTTCACTGCTCATCTCAAATTAAAATGAAAATTCATTATATTTTTGAAAAATACAAACCTGTAGGAAATATAATCTGTTTACTGCAGTGCTCTGCAGAAAAGAAGGCTGTTTTATGATTAAAAAATACTAATAGGTGGAGTAAAATAATAGGGGTAACTATATGATATATATACGTGTTTATGCTACGAGGTAAGGTCTCATTTTAAGGTGATTCCTGATGTGATAATTCCTTAAAACACCAGACATAAAAGCTTCAGAGAAGTCAGTGCTCCTTAAGATTTCCTTCCCAACCAATATTCCTTCAATTCTGAAAAGTCAGGAAATTTCAGCTTTCAGAATTTTATAGAATCAGTAATTTGTAATTCTGAGAGATAGTTGGATGATGCTTGCTCTTACAAGCTATTATTCATACAGATTTCTAACTTTTTACCAGTTTTCACCCAGAGGCAGAAGAATAGCTTTCTCCTTCAGCCCACTTCGAAGAAGTGGCCAAGCCGATCAAAATTGCTGCTTGCCAAGTGATTTACTTGTCAATTCTCTTTCCAATTAACTGTTTTACATGCAGCACACAATTTGAATTTTTGGTCAAAACAATTTGACATTCAGTCAACACCTGCATGAAAGATAGGATGTGTAGTGTGTTTTGTAAAGTCCTAAATCTAACATGTAAGGATAAAGTCTTGAAAGTCTATTAATAAAAGATAACAACAGTTTAAGGCAGCTCTGAACATAATGTCTCCTATTTAATTACACTGGCCCACAGTGTCAGAAGTGGATGTTGGTGGTATGGTAGTAGAGGTTGAATCTTCCCACCAATATTCCATGTCACAGGTGGCAGCAGAGGAACACTCTGACAAAACAGTGTCTGACATGGAAGTACAGATGAAGACCAGGTGTGTCTCAAGCTGTGCCAGGGGAGACTCAAGATGGATGTTAGGAAATATTTCTCCAAGAGAGTGGTGATGTGCTGGAACAGGCTGCTCAGGGAGGTGGTGGAGTCACCATTCACTGGTGGTGGTCAAGAAACATTTATATGTTGCACCAAGGACATGGATTAGTGGGAAATACTGGTGATAAGTGGATGGTTGGACTGGACCTTTTCCAACTTCAGTGATTCAATGATAAAAACTGAAAAAAAAAAACTAACCTGAGACCAAATGATTACCGACATGTTTGATTGTTTTCTTCATCATATGATAGTAGGAGAATGGTAATCATCTAGTTGAAGGGGAAGCACTGAATTAAGACTTGTTAAGTTTTATAAAAAATACATGAGTTTTTATCTCCCAAGGCCTCTTCACGGTTGCATTATGAGTCCTATCTAGCAGGTAAAAGCACTAAACAGAAAGAAGGAATGGTATTGCTGGGAAAACGATAGCACAGCTTAGGAAGAAACAGGAAATAACTAATGCACTGTGTATTCCATAATCCTATTAAACTTCATTTACTGTAGAAATCTGTTATTGATCGTAACCTTCAAGAAGACCACCAGTTCTACAAAAAACTTGTCCAAAGCACAGCAAAATATCTGACCCAGAATTAAATGCAATAGCATTTCTGAAGAATTGTACATGCTATCAGGATTACAAGTGAAACAGTAAATCTGCAGTTTTGTCAGTAACAGTGGAAGAAATTTGAAAGGTAAACCTGGCAGCTGGAAAATGAGAGGAGTCAAAGGAGAAGAATGGCACAATTTATTATCTTCAGATTTGGAAGCATTATCTTTTCCATTCTGGTTTTCATTGTTGTAAGCAACTTTTATGGTACAAATAGCCATACACTGAGTTTTCTTAATTTTTTTTCCTGTAAATAGGAAGAATAGGAGCTAGAACATTTGACAACCAGCTGAAGGGAACTGCTGACTTTCCTTAACAGGAATCACGGATGGTGCAATTTACAGAATATGATAAAATAAGCATCTCTAAATCTAAGAAGTTAACAGCATCAGAAATCCCCCACATCTATAAAGCTTTTTCTATGAATCTATGTAAAGAGTGGTGTTGAAATGAGTTTAATGTCTTTCAGATGAATAATTCCTGGCTGTATCACGTTAGATATCTGAGGATGGACTAGAAAAAAAAGTTTGCTCAATTCATGGACATTACGGCCCTTGGATATCAAATCTCAAAGGAAAACACAAGAGGTGTAAATTCATTTATCTTCTGATGATACTGAGGATTTATAGTGTGAAATACATTATTGTTCATTTAAGGATAGAACCTTACAGAGCAGATAATTAAGAACTTGCTTTAGCACACTCCATTAACTCCATCATGAATGAAGATGACTTTAAAATATCACATGGGTGGTCCACAACCCCAAGGGATTGACACAGGACTTCAAGAACAGCAGCAATCAGCTTAGCGTGACACTGTTCTCTCCAGTTATGGGCTCTCTCCTATCTCTTTCCACTGCCTTCTCCCTCAAGACAGCTGATTAGTTCCAAGAAACATGGGCTGCTCATCACTGAGGCACATTCTTCAGGAGAGATGCTTAGAGGCATTCAGAGTTTAAGAGCACTATTAAAAGTGTGAACTAACAAGTCAAAATTTTCCCTCTTTTCGTATAAAATGAATTAATGGAGAGAAAAGTCTGATGTCAGGGAAGCATCAGTGGAATTAAAAGAAAAAAGAAATAACCTTATAGGGAAAAAAAAAACCAAAAACAAAACTTGAGGGTATCACTAGTGCAAAGCATACATTGCAGACTTGTAAACTGACCCCAAGTCATTCTTTCATAAATATGCAGTTAACTCCTCACAGCTGCAAACTGGAACTTTCTATTGTTGGGATGCACTGTCTTTTCTTCATAAGCTGTTCCAGGGCAGCCAGCAGGAACACAAAAGTTCTGCAGCAAGGGTAGACAGTCTCTTGGGCAACGTTTATGTGACACGTGAGCATAGCTTTTCCTCATTGCAGAAGAGCAAGGTGCCAAGGACCTTCCCTGCCCAGTGATGATAATGGTACAGCAGTGTTGTTTCTACCAACAACACTACTTCGGGCGCACTATCTTGTGCATCTAAAGATGCACCAGGAAGGGCACAAGCCAAGATCTTGCTCCTTCAGCTGGATAAAGCTGCACTGCTTCTCCCATGCTGCGCAAGCCAGAAAACACGCTCCAGATGAGCAATACTATAGCAGCACTTTCTCCATGACTTCAGACCTGACCAATGGGAATACAAGAAAAATCTCCTACTGCAGGTTGAATAACTGAGTGTCCACGTGAAGGTGGAAAGCAGAACACAGAGTTAAAAATGAGGAATTAACTTTGAAAGTAAATGAAATTGAAGACTAATCCCATCCATTTAATTTTTTTAATTTAGAGCTCAGTTTCTGAAGAATGTTGTTAAATATTCTTTTAAGATCTACAGATGCAAAGGAAAAGTCAATTGAATGATGGGATTTAAAACTGTTGTCCAGAGGTATTTCAGGCCATTGGGGAAAGAAAGCAAACCAACATAACACCTCTAATTCACTTTGCCAGGAAAGAAGCTGAAAGTTGACTACACTTGCCAAGAATGCATAATGAAAATAACACTGGGTAAAAGTAAAAAAAATCAAGGAAATCTGAGATAGCCATGTGTGTATGCAAGATGACAATGTAAACATATGTATATATAGCCAACAAAAATGATCTAAGTATAAATTGGTTCCAGTTAGTGCTTTCATGGTTAGATCCTAACATGATCAGATGATGTTTGACTAAACATAGAATTAATTCAGACTTGCTCTAGCAACTGAAAACTGTCCATTACAAAACAAGCAATAAACTCATCAGAATATCTGAAGGCAAAGTGTACAAAATTAGAATTTGATCTTCATAGATGGATAGCTCACAAGTTTCATTACTGGCATACCTTCTAATTATATCGATTTTCCAAGCACACTATGTACTGCAGTGTTTGCAGTCAGCAGTTTAAGCTACTCATCGATCCTGCCTGGATGGCTATGTAAAGAACATGCCTGTGAGCAATGGAAGGTCAGGAAAGGCTGGAACTCTGAACCAAACATCTGATCCAGAGCCTGCTAGGAGAACAGTAGCCAGAAGCTCAGAATGAGAGAGACTGGAGCTGTAACACTGTATTCATCCCTCCTAGCTAATTCCCCTGAAACCTCAATATCCTTTCCTGCACTTCACATGATTCTGTCATGTTGCTTTTATTGTTGCTGCTTCTTCCTTCATCTTAAGGGTCAGAAAGGAAAAGAGGGGAAACAGCTTGGAACAGTAAAGCCTATTTGTGTCCTTATCTGTGGAGAACTACGAATTTCCTCTTGTAATTTTAGTGTATCAGAAAAAATGGAACTTCTTCATTGTCCAGAATGAGGGCTGCAGTATATATTTCTGAGGTAAAGTAAAAGAAAAGGCAATGCTACCTTGAGTGAATTTAAATTTTTCTGTGCTGATGCCTTCTATCTGGAGAGGAAATGGGAACACAATATGATTTCTGACTCCCCCTACTCCTCACTAGTCTAATGCTGAAGGATGAACAGAGCAAAAAACCGTAAGCTCATTACAGCTGAGTGAGTTTTGTGTAAAGTTATGGACAAACACTGTCTCCGCATGTGATTTCAGAATCAAAGAAAGCTTCTGCACCACCAGCATGCTGCAGTCCCTGAGCATAGGTCATGCTCTTTGCTGCCTTGGGCTGGCTGCCATAAGGTTATCCATCACTGCTGCCTGCATCCCCAACATGGCACATGAACAGTGACCCTACTCTTTACCTCCTGTCTTCAGGACCACAGTTTGAGCCATGTGGATTCATATTTAAAAGGAATGCTGAAAATGGAGTGTAGTAAAATACTATCTGGCATCTGTTCATATTGCCTTCACATTCCTTTCCTTGTACTGGCACCACCTCAGGAGCAAAGCTTCTGAAAGAAAATGAGATCACAGAGCAACCAAATAAGCTCTCAGCTAAATCTACTGATGATGTAGAGGCACAGAATGTTAGGCAAGTTCAGCCTGGCTCTTGTCTTACAATCCTTACCTTGCAGACATCTGCATTCCCACCCTAATGTTTTGTACATCCGCCCCCAAGCACATCCCCCTTTTACTATAAAGAAGCTAAGCTAAAGCATTCACAGTGGGAAGCACCATCTGGAGTGCTGATTTCTGCAGCATCTACATTTATCTGGCAGTCTCACACCTACCAGTCTTTGCCAGCTGCAGTGGGGAGTGGGTTTTATAGATAATGACCAGAGCCAAGCACAAATGAATACAATGAAACATAGATGTTTCACCTATGTATTCTGTTTCTAAAGCTCTTCCCATACAGTGGTCTGACATCAAATAAACACAGGAAAACCTTTTGAACTCTGTTACTTCATTTTTTTACCACTGACTCAAAACATCAAAGCTTATATTGTGAAACTTAATGATTGCTGAAATCTTCCAGTTTAAATCAATTTATTCTGATACTTTCAAATAATTTCATTACCTAACTAAATTAACCTTGAAATAATATATGACCTAGGCAAGCATTACTTCAATGTACTAGACACTGCAAATTAAGAGGATTTTCCTAATCAATAATGTGTGCAACATCCCATTCCATAAGTCTGTCGTTTCTGTTCTGATTTGCAAACCATTAATGCTATCAGCATAAAATGAAGGTTTATATGTTTTCTCAACCATGGTTTCTAAATTTGCAGAATTAACTCCTGCAAATCATTGCTAAAGAAACAGAATTGTCCACACTAGGTGTGGAAGGAACAGCTATCAGCCAACCCCTCAACATATGCACATGTTGCAGCTAGTATTAAAAATAAACGAATAAAGAAAGAAAATGCAAATAGTAAGAAGTCCAAAATGTTTACAGTACTTTAATGTGTATATATATATTTAGAGAGAGAGAGAGAGAGAGAGAGAGAAAGAGTATTTTTAAAAAATGGGCTCTTGACAATATTCATCAAGAGGTTCTGGAGCAACAGAGGTGCAGAATTTTCAAGCCTTCAGAAACTCTTCTGTTTACCCACTTTTTAAAGATTAAGTTAACGTATTAGCCAAATAACTGAAGACAATTTACATAACTCAAATGGAATTTAGCAGTTGAGATTTTAATTCAGAAAGCTTTAGTCTTTTGTTTTTTAAAGGGATATTTTACTTCCATCTCTTGCATTTTTCACAAGATTGCCCTTAAATCTCAGTTCTTAGAACAAAACATGGCATGACCTTTGTACCTGCATGTGCACGTATTTTGATTTTTCATCTGTACACAACCTTCTCTGATACTATCATATTCTCACTAAAAGCCTATCAAGAAAAACAGTTGCTATGTCTGAACATCAGCTTTTGCTCACTGAAGGTGAAAATCCTGCTAATGTATCCAATTCCAAGTCCTCAGTCCTGCCATCAATCTGTAGGTTATTCTCTCCATTGTACAACAACAACAAAAAGCCTCATAGAGAAAAAAATTTCAAAGCAATTGAAAAAGGAAAAGAAAAGAGAAAAAGATAAATTGATGTGAAATAGCTTCAGATGTTGCTGAAGTCTCCTTATACTAACAGGTTTTGTTTGAGCCTTGTGTTAGGCTCAGAGGCTGAACGTCATTCCGCAGCACAAGTGCTTGCTGTTATTGTGTTGGCACCCCAGAAGACTTTCTGTGTTAAGAGGTGGAGAGTCTCAAAAAATCCCAGTTTCTGCATGATGAGGACTGCAAGCAAGCTGCACAGCAGACTGGGCTGCTCCCGGACATGAGGAAAAGACTGAGATTGGCAAACAGCAAGGGAGAGTTTATCAAAAGTATTCTGAGAGAATCACATGGAACAAGCTAGTTATCATCTTCTCACTACTGACAAATTTTTGGAAGTGTAATTTTCCACTTTAGGCCTGGTAGATACATATGACTGTAAAATTTATTTCTGGCCATACAACAATAACAGGTTTTAAATGCAAAATGAGCATTAGCAGCTAATGGGAATGAGGAACTACATCCGTAATCTTTAAGGACCAGAGCACAGATCAGTGTTACCACTGTGGGCTGAAGTTCATCTGACCTTATCTTTCCTTTCAAAGTTCACCAGCCATAGGAAAAGAAAGAACTTGAAAGAACTGTCTGAATATGTTCAGAATACATGTGTTTCATCCAACTAATTTCTGTCCCTTTCCAGGGACAGAAGATGAGAGAAAATGGCCACCTTGCATGAATGTACACCTGCTTTACAGATACCTATACTCAGGCAAGCCTCCTCTCTCTCCATTCATCTGTGTTATGAAGCTTCCCAGGTATCAGCAAATAGGAAAAACATCCACACATCTCAAAAGCCTGGCTACAGATGCACTCACAGCAAGTGACAAGTAAACTAAGAAACTAAGAAAATTCTGAGCACTGCATACAGTTAAGCTTGTGACAGAAAAAACCCACTGTGCTAAGTACAACTATTTTCAGACATGCCACACGCTGGTTCCAAAGCTATAACCAAAGCTATAAATGTAGTTGCATTTCTCAGGTTCTGAGCAATGACTTTCTAAAAATGCCCAACAACTCACACTTCATTGTGACAACCTGCTCTTCTCCTCAGTCAAACTATCGTGTGGGAGGAAGAAGGGAAAAAAAAAGAAAAAAATTGGCATTTTGGTTTAGATTGTTTTGCTTGATAAATATCACATTTTTGATCTCTGACTGTAGACTTAAAAGACAAGCAGCCTTCATCTAGGCCTTAACAATCTAACCACACAAAATGAATCTCTCCTGAGTATTGCAGAGGCTTATCACATATCCCATGGGACATTATTTTCTGTTTTCCTGTTATCGGTTTTAAGCACAGTTCTCAGGAAGTACGTGCAACTGGAGAAAACAGTGGTTTGCACTGCTTGATGCTTTTTTTGACACAATTAATTTCCCAGAGGAACTAATCTACTCCTACCCATCATGGCCCTCACATTTACCTCAAAGACATCTCCAGCATGATCAGAAGTAAGTGCTCTCATGCTACTAGTTGCTTCATTAACGCTCAGAAGACTGACTTCTTCCTGACATTTGGTCTTCCCTGTTTGTGTATCGCTGAAACCTCTCATTGAATAACTCAGAGCTGTGTTTTTTCCTAGTGTGCTCTCTCATACTCATACCAACACAGCTCCTAGAAGAGACAGCCCAGCTTTTCCTTATATGATTTTCATAGCTTTTTCTCTCACCATATAAAAAAGCAACTCAATGGGAAAGGATACATCTGATGACAGGAATAAAAGATGAAAAAGAGGATTTATAGATATGCCAAGAGTATCCATAGTCAGTATCAAAAGTTGAATATTCTTTATATATTCTGACCAAAGCTCTGAGATACATGGTGATCCTGCAATGAATTGTGATCTACTTCAGGTATTGATGGAAGGCAGAGTTAAAATTAGGAAGTTAAGCTTTGTTTGGTATTTACCTAATTACATGGTTCAGATGTTGCAAGTGTAGGCATCATAGTTACCTAGCTCTGAGCAATTCCTTCCTCATTACCAACAGCAGATATTTATTACTCAGTACAACTGGTTAAAGGCTCTTTGTGGAACTCACTGGAAGGGAGACAATATAAAAATTCCATTCCTTGTGTTTGTTTGGAATTGAGGGATCTTATAGTTTGGGTTGTTTTGTGGAACACACAGAACCCTCTTCTGCCCCTGATGTCATACTGCCATCAAGAGAAAAGGAATAAAAAGCTACTGGCAGAAACTTTTAAACAACACCTTATAAATACTGTATAGTTAGAGCAATTAATATCACAGAACACCATGAGCTGGAAGGGTCCCGCAAGGATCACAATGTCAGACTCTGGAGCTTATCATCCAAACTATTCTATTCAAACTAAACTATTCTATTCTGTATTCTATTAACTATATCATCCATACTATTCTAAGAATCAGTGTTTCAGATGAGAATAGATACAAGTTTCTGCACTGCTGCTTCCAGTGCTGGTTGTTTAATTGGCAGAATTGCCAGCAGCCTCTGTATTGTTACAGAAGCACCACAGCAGTGGTGCAGTGGAACACATAACATGATGGATTGGTAGTACCTGGGGTTAATGGCATTGCCCATATTCAGCTGTAGACTTGAAAAAAGGGCTCTGGTAAAGGTTGCTAATGTAAGAAAGTCCAACCAATTTATCCCCTTTCCTCCCTCCCACACATCAAAAGCAATAAACTCTCAGGTATAATTGTCATTCTGTATTTGGGAACATTTCATCCCAGAAGAAAGTTATTAGTTCTGTCTTCCCATTCATCTCTTACAGGGACAGAAAACAGTATCACACTGTTAGGACTCACTATCATCCGTAAAATGTAATTGTACAGGATTATTCTTCCTCCTTCCATGCATTGCTATTAGATATTGTCACTATCCCATTTATAATGCTTTTGTCCTTGCTTTCTTCTGAGCCCTAAACTAGAAGCTTTGCTCAGCTGAGGCTCTGCTGCTGCACCGTGACAATGGGCAGACATTTTCTTTTGTCAAATTTTGCAGCAACTAGCTAAACCTGTAGCTAATACACATGTCACATCCCAACTTAGAAATAAAACTCAGATACCACAGTATTCTACGAGATATAGCAATGCAACCAGCTGATGAATTTGCCTTGATATGCCTGGTATTTTTAGTGGATCGTATAATAACTCTTGAATGAGCATAAACTTCTTTGTTTTTGCTTTTCACACAGAAGAGTCTTACAGTGTTAGCTAGGCTATTTCAGTGGTAACAATCACTACTGGTGAAGAAAGACACAGTGGAACATAGCATCTTACACCTAGGAGCAGTAATCAGGGGAAAGGAGAGTGTGGAGCAAAAAAATGATACTAACAAGAGCAGTATTGGTCTGCAGTGCCTTAACCACTGCCACTGCACAGCACTGAGAGTGCATCATGAGATGCCAGGAGTGTTAGCAGGACCCTGCAATGCCCAGCATCTGCCTATCTTGAAGGCAGAAGTGATGGCAAAATGGCCAGAGCACACCCATGTGAACAGCAGTCTCATACATACAGTATAGTCAGAGCTCCACACAGAGTCTGTAGGAATGAACACGAAGCAGTTTCTTAATTCTTTCACTGCTCACTCACTCCATGATTTGGTTGCTTTTGCTTGCCTCAGGAGCAGAAACATTCTTGCTCTTCATGCACCATGTCACTGACACAGCCATGGCAGGGAGATGGACTTTGAGATTCAGCAGCGTTTATTTCCATTCCTCGTGTTTTCAAAATACTGGGTAAAGGGACCACACATAAAAATATTTTTTGTGTATTTTTCAAGCAATTGTGTTGTCTAGATCCATTTCCTTGGCACCTCTATGAGTACCTGTCAAACCCAGCTCCAGAATTTTAACTGGGCTCTAGCTTTTGTAAGACACAGTTAACACTTATGAATTATAATAACCAGGCTGTGGATTAAGAATATAGCAGGTAAAAGAACATTCGATTTGCTGTGCTGTTGAATTTTATCAGTTTAACGGTGTTTGCTTCTTAGTGTTTACCTAGACATGAAGCACAGCTAATAAATTCAGGTTAATTTTTTCAGATAAGTGTTAATGCTGCTTCAGTACAATGATGGACAGGCCTTGTTTCACCTACACTGATGCTGTGCAGACCCACCTAGGTGTGGTGTTTCTGGACCTGGCCTGGGAGCTCTGCTCAGGGTGTCCCTGCCTGAGCAGAGGGCAGCCCTGATGGACCCAATGGTCCCTGTCAATCTCATTCATTTTGGGATCTGGCCAAGTTCCTTGGCTTGAAATTACCAGATACCAGATCAGTGCAAGAATGTCTGTAGCAAACCCAGCTGTGGTGCAGAATATTTACTAGACAGGACCCAGTGCTGATTTTGCCAGGCTGAGTCTGCAAAAGTCCATTTGCTGAGTCCTACGATGCCCATTACCCACAAAGCAGCAACCAATGTCCAGCATGGACATGGAGGCAGACAAGCCTCAGAGCCCAGCACAGGATGTGAACTTGCTCTGCAGGATTGAGGTGGGGTAGCCCCCACTCAGTGCCCCGAAGCCTGATACTCAGTAGGCTCTCTATAATTGTTAATATCTATGCAATAAACTGTAAAATTATTCTGCTTTATTAGCCTTTAAACAACCAAAGAGAAAGAAAAATCTCTTTCCATCTTTTACTCCAAGCACAAATAATTGAGTTATTCCCAAGCTACATTTTGCCATTTCACATGACAAAGGACAGACGGGAGGAGGGGGTGCCCTGGACGATGTATCAGTTACCTTAGTCACAGTTGCTAGCAATTTATTACAGTGATAGTGTTAGTTTATTATTGTGGGATAGCTGCTTTACTCTAAATTGTACCTCTAGATAGAGGGGGAAGAACTCTGATTATAATCTGTGCTATTCACTGCTTGTGTTATTTTATCTCAATTTACTGCAAAATGAAGATGAGTGAGAACTTGTATTTAACCAGGAACTTGCACACAGAAAATACCTTCTTTTATTACTGTGAGTTTTTGTTGACTTTTTGAAGTGCAGCTGTAACCGTGGGCAAGTGGAAACAACATAGACTGCAGATTATATTGCTTCTGCTGAAAGAGGTGTTAAAGTAATCCTGAGTGTATTTAGAGTTTGGTAGATTGACAGCACCAGAGATCAGATCCCGCAGGACAATCTCTGCCTGAAAGGGAAGGCAAACAACCCACTGTTTTGTAGGATCACATCTATGGTTCAAAACCAGATTTTTCACCAGCAATATTTGACATCCTTATTTGAGGCATGTGGAAATGACCAAAAGCATTTGTGTTACTGTAACTCAGTGACTTACTGGTATCTTAAGCTCTGAAGCCCTGCAGTCCTGGGCATCGTCACTGGGAGTTCATAATGGTCTAAGCAAACACAGCATAATTCCTATTGAAACAGGTGGACATCATACACAAATAGTGAACCAAGTGTTAACTTCATAAAGAATCACAGAATCATAGAAAATCCCAAGTTGAAAGGGGCCTATGAAATCATTGAGACCAATTTCTATCTCCACACAGAATCACTCAAACAATACAGTAGAGGTAGTATTTGTCAGAACAGGACGTGTTCTGCCTTTAGATTTTGCTTCTCAATTCCCCTCTTAAAATCTTTAAGCACGCTTCTAACAGAGTGAGATTTATCATGGTTTCCATTGCTATGGTATGAATGGGGCTTCAAGCACTCCAGTACTGTTGTTTTTCCTTTTTTACATCTATTGGTATTTATTATTTTCATAGCTCACCACCATTTATTTCTAACTTCTGTCTTCACGTTAGCTCATATAATTTCCTTCTCTCTGTGCCTTTCCCACTCTCTCCCCCTCACTTATTCTATCCTCTCCCTCTCTAGGAGAGTCTGCTTCTCTTGAGCTCTTTCTGTGGGCATCCTCTGACTACTGCTGTATGGGAACTGCTGAGTCATGGCCTGAACCTACTAAATGAGCTCCTGAAGGAAAGATCACCATCAGCCTTGGGAGCACAGGTGAAGGCAAACTTAAACCTCAATTAAGGGCTGACTGCCCTTAATGATTTCTTGTTGAAGATCCCTCCTTTGAGTTCTTTCCCTGAAAGCCTAGATTTTTGGAGACAGGTGAGCATTCATTTTCCTTCTTTTTGTAACATCACCTTGTTTGTGTTGCTCTCTTTGCCTTTACAACCCTTACAACTGCATTTGCCTTTTCCAAGCAGATAGCTGAGACTGTCTCATTCTGAGCCATGCAGTGAAACCACACAGCAGAGAACACAATCAGGTCATGTCCAGGCTGCTGTGAGTCACAGGCTGTAATGTGCAATGGGGATAAAATTAACCAGCAGGAGTGATGCCGTGAGGTCCATGCTACCATCTCAATCTTCAGACCAGAACAAACTAATTTAAAAATACCATAAATGAAAAGGTACAACTCCAATCTTTCCAAACTGCAAACAAAAGGATATATGGGATATTTCTGAAAGCCTGAGGAAGTTTCCACCTCAATTTCTAAGTACCTGCCTATCAAACTCACAAGATCTTGAACTAACAAGGTTACCTAATGATACTGATGTTTATCTAGTTGTAGTTTTTGGCTAATTTGCTTATTCTATGCATCTGTAGTTTGCAATAAATCTTACTAATAATGGCCTGACAAATAGGTGTTATGAGTAGCCATCAAACAAGAAACGAACACACACAAAAAAAGAACACCAAAACAACTAAGGACTTCTTTCTCTTTTAATTTCATAAATATGGAAATGCCATTCTAACACAATTTTCAACCAGGAGCAACATTATGGAATTCTTTATAACAACAACTGATAAAAGAGTTTCAGAAAATATAAAAATAGAACTGCCTCTGATATGCTCTGCTAGATTTAAGTGTTCTGTTAAACTTCAGTGTTGCACTGAAGTAAAGAGAAAGGGACAAAACAAAATAACAACAGCTTCTAAATCTGCTGTGTCATTATTTCACTGTTTACAAACACATTTCACATGAAGTGCAAATTAAATCAGGTTATTTTACTTAAGCACCTGTGGATAATAAGGCACTACATATTCCAGTGGGTCTTTGGTGTTAAACCCATGCATCCTTACCCATTTAAGCAAGGACCTTGAACTCTAGAGACTTAGATCCACTGGGTTTCTCAAAAACATAATGAAAAAGTTAATGATAACTCCATCTCAAATTGTGATTCTATATTGTTTTACCAAAAATCAGAGCCAGCACCACTGGCTTTGTGTCAGTTGCAACACAAGTGTGCATGTGGTTGTGTGCAGTCAACAATGTATTCAAATCCATGGACTGAGCTCCCAAACAAGTAAAGTTACAAGGTTTACCTGTCTCTGAGTGAGACAGCATTTGAAGCAAGTCAGTATAATCCCATCTTTCATTGTTCAGCCTCAACTCAGACCTTGTGAACAAATTCAACCTTTTGTTATCAAAGAACAAAATTAACTTGCTGCAATGATGTAATTCACCAGCCAAAAGCCTAAAGGCAAAAATTCTTCCCCTATCCCCATTCTTCCTTTCACCAAATCAGAACTCCTCCCTTTGTAATAAAACAAATTCAAATGCTTTATGAAGATCAACTTTCCTCTTCTTACTCTTGCTCCTGAAATGCTGTCTTTAACAAGGTTTAGATATCTATCTGTAGTTCTTCAAAAGAGATTTTTTGCAATACCCCTTCAGCCTGTGGGAATCCTTCCACATTATTTAGCTTCGGTCCAGCCCTTGGACCATAAAGCTCAGAAGTTCTCTATTCAACCCCAGGAATGCTCGTTTCTTTTCTACAACAAGCAGCATTAAGATATAGGCCTTCCTCCACAGAGTTTCACTCATATTGTTTTCCTTAGCGGGAGGACATTTCCATTCCATTATTCACACTGTATTTTTCCCCCTAAACCTCTCAACAATATGAATAATTTGATTTGAATAGGACTGGGAGTCTTCTGCAAGTGTCTAAGTGCCTGATGAGAGGGAATAAATAAAAGGGACCAGTCTTGTCTCAGTGTCCACTGACAGGACAGAAGGCTATAGGCACAAACCTAAACCCATGAAATCTCATCTGAATTTCAGAAAGCACTTTTTCACTTTGAGGGCAGTGAAACACATTGCTCAGCATGGTTGTGGAGTCCCCATCAGTGAAAACAGTCAAATGCAGATGTACATGGTTCTGCATAACCTACTGTAGCTGACCTCACCTGAGAAGGAGGTGTCTGTTTAGTGGTCTCAACACATTCCTTCTGACACAAAACAGTTGTGTAAAAGCCCTTTTTCTGCATAATTCAATGACCTTGTTCAATCTCCCTCTCCTCCACTCAGTAGCTTGATTTCCTTTTAACTAGCCATACATAAGGGCTGACTCTGGACACCTCTTGCAAGGCTCATTCCTCTTTCCCAGCTTCATCTGCCTTTGTACTGCTAGACTACCCTGCTCAAATCCAAAACTGACAGTTCACTAGCATTTTTTGCCCATTAACTACCCATCAGCACTTCCAAATCATCAATAAAATTTAATAAGAACAAGTTCTAATCATGAACATCGTGTCATCTTGCTATAAGCCTTGTATCGGTTGAAAATTGCCTATTCCCTGTCTGCTTTCCACCTCTAATTATTGAGATGTTAGGATCTCACCTATGCAAAAGCCCAGCCTCCTCACCAGCACCAGTGATACAACATTCTCAAAGTTCATTTCCTTCAGCCATACTTTTGTCAACAGGCTCCAAGAAGCTCAAGAAAGAGGCCCAAAGATACCTGTTTATTTTAGGTACAGGCATTTTTGGAGGGGCAGGAGAGAACTGCTGTAGATCAGAACAGTTCTGTTTGCAGGGCTTCAGGCTGATTTCAAAAGAAAAACAGTACCACAAAGTGCTTCAATAACTGAGTAAGGCTAGGAACAAAAAGTCAGAAGAGGACTCCTGGGATCCAGGAACTATTGATTCATTCTGCATTAAAGGAACACTGAATAAAATAGGTAAGAAGCATTGGCAATAAGCAAGAAAACACTGGGTTCTGCTTCCTACACCTACAGCTATTGGGTTAATTTGTTCTTATCTGCCCTTGATTGTAGTGCTCAGGGCCTTATATTCAAAATTTTCATTTATATATTAAAAAAATAGAAAAATATGAGTGCTAGTGATCTGCCACACATTTGTTAAACATATAAAAAACAAGAAGTTCTCTCTGTGCTATAAGTGAGAAAATGCATAGCAGAGCATTTCACAAGTCTGATGAGACCAAGATATTTTAATAATTATAAACTCTAATCAATTTCCAGCTTTCTCCTGTATGCTTCCTTGCGCAACCTGTTTGATGCTTAAAGATGGGTTGGTGTGACATCACAGTGAAGGTGATATTTTGGAGGTCTCTGTTTCCTTTGCAAAGTCTTAAGTACTATGTACATGTACAAAACCTCACATTCCTGTTATATGTGGATTTCCAGTTTTCCTCAGCAACCTTCAAAAAACACCCAGAAGACACGCCTGACAAATCTTATTTAACCAGTTGGAATAAAGACAGTAGTACCCCAACTAAAATAATATTTGGTTTCAAATACTTCAAAGACTACTTCAAAAATGACTCACGTACTTCCGAAGCATGGCCATGCAGCAAAATACCTGTTATTATTTTTCTACAAATTTGGACACTCTCTGAGAATTTGCTTGTCAGTACTTCCAGATTTCTGAAGCTGCTACTGTATTTGTCTAAAGCATATGGTTGATTCAGTAGGTTTTCCTGAATAGGTGGGGGAACTTAACTAAGTTCTCATCCTAAAACACAAATACTGAACAACACACATTCTGTTATTCTCCCTGAGTAATGTCAAAGACATTTCTAGCACAAATACTGAAAAAAAACCCAACTTTCAATTCAGTCACATCATTTAACCATTTTGTCTCTTTCAAAATGCTGTTTTAATGGTCTTTCTTGTTAAAAGCAGTTAAAAATAACTTAAGAAAGTGATGACAGCCCACAATCAATGTCAGAATGACTAATTATTTACTTACTTTTGCTGTTGTTTCAAGTACTTTTGTGTCGCCACCTCTGAAGAGTAATACTGATATGAAATTCCATAATAGAATTGAGTAAGCTTTCTGGAGGCTAATGAAATGCAGAAGCTGAAAACTAGTTTTAGTTAGTGAGAAAACATGCAGGTTCAGCAAATTGTCTCACCTAAGAATATTTATTTTAAATCTTCTAGATTTTTGACATGCTGAAATGTGACAGCTTTATTTCAAAAGCTGCTGCCATTTTATTAAAAGCTGGATAAGAAATCTAAAAAAGAAGTACAGCATTAAATCTTGGGTCACCTAACAGATATATGTGTATATATATATACTCTCTCTCTCTCTCTCTCTTTTTTTTTTTTTTTTTGCAGAGCAATCACTTTTTCCCTTCTCCACAAAGAAAGTGAAGAAGTCAGTTACCTACACTGCTCCAGCCTAGGGGACAAGTTTGCCACCTGCTGACAGCCACTGCTGACTTCAGGCATGAAATATCCCTCAGTGTGGAATGTTATTTTAAAAGCCTTACTTCAGTTACACCTCCACATCGGTGTCAGAATTACCTCCTCAGCAGCAAATTCATTTTTGCTCTTTTATAGTTATTTTACTGCTCTCTCTGAAAACTGATGTGGAAATCTGAGAGGAAGTTCCTTCATGATCAATATCTAAGTAGTATACGGTAACGTAAGCAATAGTCAGGGCAGAAGTAGGCATGTAGCCTATTGAGCTAAAATAGAACAACTTAAAACATTTGACCCCCCAATATTTTTTAAGAATGATAGCTCAATTTTATTTTCAACTGAGCAAAATATGAAATTAAAAAACTCTCATTCCTTTTGAAAAGTTTATACAGAACCAGACGGGTTTGATTATCTCATGATTAGTCATCATTATTAATCACAGCTAGTAGAAAGGTGGCAATCAGGAATATTTTAAAATTAGTAATTAATCCTTTATTTTTTGAAGCAGCAGCATTTCAGCAAGACAAGTAAATACGTTTGGAAAGCCTTCAAAATGCACACCTTAATTGTAAAGGTGATAAGTGAAGTTACAGCTGTGTGGCTGTTCAAAGACCACTGTGAACTGTAATTTACGAGAATCACAGGAGTTTGGAACTATGCTAAAATGAAAACCATCAAGTATAGTGAAAGTTACTGAATGTTATTGACTGTATATCTGGTAGCATGTCTATGATATGGTATATAGAAGTAATTTTATCAGTACTGAGCCACCAAATAAATGAACCCATCTGGTATGGATCACTGTTAGGAGCTCTGCGTCCATTTATGACCTCTATCAGCATTCCTGGTCCTGAGAGAAGGTACCTGTGGGAACCAAAAAGAAGAAAAAAAGATTTTCATCAACAGTTCTGCTGAAGAGCTCACACTATGAGACTATCCATGTTAAAATAAAAACTGTGGTCCAACCCTTGGAAAACAGACAAGATGACTTTGTATCAGGAAGGAAACGTCTCAGCATTCTGATATCCTTTCCTTTGTGACCTGAATAATGTGCCTGCAGAGCAACAACCCAGCGAGACACAGCCCTTCTTTCCTCCTCTACTGTCTCCAGAGAGCACTGCTGGAGCCAGGCTTCCTTCTGCAAATTCTACCAGTTGCATCCTGCCAGCCAGAGAGCATTACTTCACCTACCTCACACCAAAGAGAGTTTTCTCAAAAGACTTTTCCCAGAAGGACTCCTGGGACCATGCGGAGCTTTGCAGCACCTCCTCATGCCTTGTACCCCTCCCCTTGCACCCTATCACACACGAACACTGAGCTCTTACGAGACAGAAGAGACATGTGTTCAGCTTTGTAGCTACTGCCACTCCTGAAAGGTGAAGTGATAAAATCTGTAAACCTCAGGAGTTCAATTATGCTGTAGGAAAAAAGAACCACGAAAAACAAAAAAAAACAAAAACCAAAACAACCTCAGTTTACTCTTTTCTTTGAAAAACAAAGCTGAAAAGGTAGCAGGAGCAAAGATCCTTCCTGGGGAGAATTTCAGAAACTATTTCATGGCTTCTGTTTCACGCAATTTCTTGTAGTACTCAGTTTATCCATTGTTTCAGTGCTGGAATGTTACTGAGCGCAGGCAGATGCCTGTTTGCATTGTGCTGATAACTGTTTTCAAATAAGCAGTACGACGATGACAGTTATCTTAATATGTAGTCCAAGCCCTGGTGTAAAATCTTTCAATATGGAAAGCTGAACATCCAGTGACAAATTTAACTTGTGCCCTAATGCATACAAAAATAACTGAACATGCTGATTCAGAAATATTACTCAGAAAGTCAATCACAATGTTATCATGCAGTTATTAGTCAAAAGTATGTCCCTCACTCCTGACAGCACCTGTGCTGACGTTAGTTGTATGCACCAAAAAAACCTGCTGCTAGCACTTCACCATATGGGGTGATGCAAGGTTTGAATGCTGCAGAAAACAGCTGTATGCCGTGGTGTTGACAGGTACCTCCTGGTGCAGGAGGGTACTAACACCAGACCACCCTTCTCAAGGCTAGAGAAGGTAGGTAGGACCCTCCTCTGCCTAAGAGGTCCAGGAACACCCCGTGGAGATGCATAGGGGATGTTAGTGAAATGTGCTAAAGATAACAAGTAGTGCTGTGTGATCTGAGATTGCTCTGCATACTGCGCAGCGATGCCTTGCAGTGTCTGTACTAGCAGGGCCCAGCAGATCTGTGTGACATAGGCACTACCACAGCGCAATGTCACCAGCTCTGTATCACCTTGCAAGTCCTGAATCATCCAGAACTCTACACTGGGTACACTGATGCTGGTAAGATGAACGAGGAAGGGACATGTAGGTAATGTACAGACAAATTGCAGCAATTTTTCTGAAACCACACTGGTCCCAGGTAGGAAGTAGGGAATAATGGATTGTGAAACACCTTTTGTAGTCAGATGCAGCCAGCTGCCTCTGTCACTGAAAGCAGGGAATGGTCAGACTTTCTCTGCAGAAAGCTTTTCAAAACTATTTATTCCCAGAAGGGCAGTAGAGGAAAAAGCCCATATAGTTATGAATATATTAACAAGAATATGGTGGTCTGTCAAGGTTTTTAAAAGCACGAAGGTATCTCTACCTTTATGTTGCTAGTTATCTCTAAAAAAAAAGGAAGAAAGCATGTCAGAGTAGCTTAATTCTCCTGTAGTCAGGCAAATAAAATCCACTTCAGCATTGAAGGTGGAAGATCAGAACTTAAGAGGAAAATCACAGAAGAAAACGCTGAAGAGACTTCTTCAACAGAAAAGACAAGGACACAGAGAAAGCAGCAGCACTGCCCTGCCATTCCTGCAGCTGTCCAGGGATCTAACTAATAATTGATACAATACAAGTCTTAAATCTGTAGGTTATTATTTGAATCGTGACCATCTGGCCTTAAACTTTCCAGTTACAGTTACTAAGTAACCTGGTGATACCTCTGATGAAAAAGAAAAGAATTGAAGCACTGGGTAAGAGAAATTTTAAGTCCAAGTACAGCCCAGAGTTAGTACTCCTACAACATATAATGAATGCAGTCATGGAAGTGTTATTTCATGAAACCTTGTGAACAGTATTGAAAAGTAAAGTTACAGTGTCAACAAAGTTAGTTTCATGGTGACAACAAATCTGGCATGGGCAAGTTTTCTTCCACCTCAACACAGGAAGCTGAGGTAGAAGATGCTAACCAAGGGACTGGGATAAGCAAAGCTAGTTGTAAAGCTACCTAAAATTGTAGTAGTTTAGTAACTACTCAGTTTCTTTATTCAACACTGAAAGTCCATCTGGAAAGGTAGACATTTGATGAGTACTTCCAGCTTTAAGTCTACTTATGCACTGCTATCTCATTAAAGCCAAGTTATTCCATAGAAAGTAACACAGTGAAGACTATTAAAGAGATTTTATTTAAATGTGTTTTGAAATAGCAAAAAAAAATAAAAATAAAAAAATAAAAAAATTAACTGTGTGAACAGTTAATGTGAACGTTAATTCATGCAAAGAAGCTTTAAGTCAATCTTAGAGGAAAGAGGAAAATTCAAGACTACATGAGCTGTAGTGACTAAGTGACAGGAATGTAACTCTTTATAAATCCAATTATGTCAGTGCAAGAAGGCATCATTCTCAAAATTACAGGTAGTGCCTCAGAGAATCATAGAATCATTTAAATTGGAAGGGATCTTTAATGGTCACTTAATCCAACTCTCTTGTGAAGAGAGAGTTGATGAGAGATCCATGTAGCCCGACCTTGACTGTCCCTACCCACCACCTCTCTGGGCAACCTGTTCCAGTGCCCCATAACTTACTGTAAAAAACTTATTTCCTTATATCTAAATCTCCACTCATTTGATTTGAAACAATTTCTCCCTTTCCTTTTACAATGGACTGCTAAAGAGCCTGCCTCCTTCTTTCTTACATCCCCCTTGCTCAGATCTTCCTGGAGCCTTCTCTCCTCCAGGCTGAACAGCCCCAGCTCTCTCAGCCTGACCTCATAGGAGAGATGTTCCATTCCTTGGATTGTTTTTGTTGCTCTCCTCTGGACACGCAGGACTGTCTTTTTCACCCTGCTGGCCATGCTTCTTTTGATGCAGCCCAGGATCTGTTTGCCTTTCTGGGGTGTGAGTGCACATTGCTGGCTCATGTCCAGTTTGCCATCCACCAGTACCCCCAAGTCATTTTCAGCAGGGCTGTGCTCCGTTCTTTCAATCCCCAGCTTACACTGATAAGGAGGGGCTGCCACAACCCAGGTGCAAGACCTTGCACTTGTATTTACTGAACCTCAAGAGGTTCACCTAGACCCACTTCCCAAGCCACAGCATTCATATAAACCAAGCCAGAAGGGTGGCATCCCTCTGACACTTTACTGTTTGCCTCTTTGAAAATTTCACAATTTGAAGTACAGTTTTACAACTCACAGGGAACAAAGCACACACCAGTTAGCTGCTACACACAGTTCACTTACAGGGAAAACATTCTGTCCGTTTTGACACCCCACCTAATTTGTTAGTGACTGTAGGAGAACTAGATTAAAACAGGCTTTTCCTTGTTCCACTTCCCTTTACTTTATTCTATTGAGAAACAGACAAAAATGAATAAAGAACACTGCCTCATAATCACCAACAACCCTCCAGATTTCTCTATCATTTTTCTTGAGCTTAGGCTGGAGAAAATATCCTCATTACATCTACAGGGCCTGCTAAAAATCAAATGAACTCAATATGGGATATCATTACTCTTATGAAAAGGATGCTCTCAAATGGGTTCATTTATTTGGCTACTCAGTGCTGAGTAGGACACACTCACACTAATACTGATAGCTTAAATACCTGCAGTACAGGTGAACCCTCTCAGTTTGTGAGAGCATTCACATCTGGCAACTTCTTCTTTTGGAAGAAAGAAGTGGTATTCAATTTTTTTTAAGCCTGGATATCTTGACAGAGGCAGGTCTATGTGAGCATATAATGTCTAATATGCTCCAGTTAAAAACTGAGTGTTTCCTGCTGAAATGGTTCCCTACTTAAGCAGCTGCAGAAAAGTGCTGTCACTAGCAATTTGGTATAAGGCACAGAACTCAGGGTAATACCTTACTGGAAATCAGATTCCTCTCCTCAATGTGAAATCAAACACTTCTTTTGGTGCTTTTGTTGTTGTTGTTTAGTTTTCTTTTTATTTTTTTTTCTACCTTCAACAAATATCATGCATATTTCCTCACACCATCTTCCTTCATTTACAGAAAAATAACACACAGAACACTTTGAAAACTCTAGTCGGAAGCCAACTTACATTTATTCTATCAATCTTACAGTGAGAAACAAAAGATCTTTTTCTTTAACACAAACTATTTTCAGCTTTCAGTAGGCTCTTTCATACAAGAGACGGCTGGAGTATTTTTCTGCTTTTTGGAAGTTAAACTGAACATACAAAATCTTTTTTTTTTTAATGCTGTTTAGAAGCCGTGTAAAAATTCTTGCAGCTGTGCAACTACTTCTGTATCCACGGTTTCCATAAGTGCATGGAAGCCTTGTTCTCCCAGCAACTCCTGCTGTGCCTTTAGCTTCTCATACACAAACTGTTGCAATGACACAGTGTGTACAGGGTCCTTTAGGGCGAGCTGTAGAAAAAGAGAAAATAAATATGTAATGCACTTCAAAAATAATCCTCAAATACTCATCTCTTCAGTAAGCTGAACCCAGGAAATGCAATTAATTGAGAAGCAAAAGGAAAAATGTTAATTTAAAACTATTGGAAGCAAGTTTCAAACCATGAACCCAGTCTGCTGCAAGAACACACCCTTTTCTAAGACAAAAGTTTCAAAGCAGCTCTGTTGACAGAGGAGCTACTCATGATTTAAAGTCAGAAGAGACATCCAGACAGACTAGGGACATGGATTTAATATAGTGTATGGCCTTCTGTCTACCAGGCTGGAAGAAGAGGAAGTGAGGGCATCTGGAATCACAAAGAAGAAGAATACTGAAATAAATACAAAACTACTGCAGGCAGATGAACATCTGCTTGCCTCAATGCCTATCAAGCATTACTAATGCTGCAAAATCAGAAAGCAAAACGGAATAGTAAGTCTCAGAGCTCACTGAAAAAGGAAACTTTCTGAACTCAGATTCCCAGCTAGACTGCAATTGCCAAAGAATGCATCTTACACAACTACACTTTATTCCTTTTCAGTCTTTTTTCACTGCATTTATGGCATAAGTCACAACAAGTTACACCTTTATCTTAGCAACTGTCCCATAAAAACTCAGAGTGAAAAACGCAGAGGATTTCTGCTATATAAAAGGATATATTGAAGCCCATTACATTTCAGTAATGTACATTTTTTCAATCAAATTTCCCTGCTGAGTTGAATCAGAAATAGGAAATAAGGCATTTAATACTTCTCTTACTAGAAGCTATGGAATACAATTAGCATCACATGAAGTTTATATCAAATGGGAATGCAATGCAAAAGTACTCTTTATTTAATAAGCTACCTGGCCTGGCAAATACGGTTGAGCGCAGACACGTCACCAGTAAAAGCACAGATGTCTACAGCCTGAGATCAAATTTTTCCTTAACAGCAGCAATCCTAGGTCGCTCTCACCAAATGAGATGTGTCATTTTTTCCTAACAGTAATGCATTAATTCTGTAACAAAAGCCTTAAAGAAAAATATTACATTGTACTTTCATAAATAATTCATACATGCTACTCTGCTGCATACTTCGAGATTAAAATCCACAGTATGACATGAAGAAAATAATTTCCATTTTGGCATAATAGGAAAAAAAGAATATCTGGATTTGACTAGGGAGTGGAAGACATTAACTTACAAAACTTACTTACTTAGTAAATAATGCCACAGCCAAAACTGCTGAAAATGCTGACTGAAAAAACACTATACAGTAAGTAACTATGTTTGCCTATTAGTGGTTTATTACAAATATAAGAAAACACTGCAATAATCACAAAAGTACTTTTTATTATGGCCAGATTTCATATTCTAAATCTCCTCCTTCCCGCCATGTTCCTAGTAATACTGCCTTCTAAGCCTTTGATCCATCACCATTTGATGCTATTTAGTTATTTAACATTTCAAAGGTAAGATACAATCTTTTCAGCATTAGAAAGTGACCCATCCTTTACATTTAAAAATGATCTAAGAATATAAAATGCTTACAGACAACGTAAGGGTCTTTCACAGATTTCATTGAGCTTTGGATTAAACTTCAAATCGGTCACACATCTAAGTGTATAGAAAAAAAAACTAAACACCAAACACTGCAGTGAAAGTTTTGCAAGTCTTACCACAGAAAACTTGCTCATTTCACTTATAGCAAAATCGCTCATCTATTTACTCTCCTCAGAGTACAAAGTCTTGAATTAACCAGCTTTTTCTTCACTAGGGTAAAGTAAAAAAGTGATCTGTGATCGTGAAGCTCATGAAAACGTATTAAGGGTGTACAAAGAACACCTTAGGTCTATGTAGTATACGCAATGTAAGATAATAAATTGCTTTCGATTTATTCACATTTTTCTCAATATATTCAAAATTACAATAAACAATACTATTATTTGGTAAAAGTAGGTTATATAAAATTATCATAAACTTCTAAAGCACCAAAATGACCTTTAGTAATTATCAGCTATGCAAAATAGTGAAGTAGCAACAACAGGATAAAGAGATAAACCAAAGTAGAGTATCTAGATCCTGTGCAAACATCAGGAAGTGATATTTCACACAGACCATGATAGCTTTTCCTCAAATTTATGGCCTTGCAAAACCTTATTATATTCAAAGAGAGAATCCCATTTATCTTTTCGATATTGTCTTATGAGGTTTAAACCTCTGAGCCCTCCCATACAAGCTGCTGATTCAGCATTAGAACATGTAAGATGGCACAAACCCCTTGCAGGAATAAAACAGGACAGAAGACAAAAAGTTTTCTTAAACCAACTGCAGATTCTCTTCAGGTGGTCCCTCCACTTCCTCTTTTCACCTCAATTATTTGTTCCCACCTTTGTTTCACCAGAGGTATCTGCTACTGATCATACATGTTGGTGCTGATACAAAGAGGAAGAGGATTCCAGTGCAGGTGCTTGGAAGAGGACTCATATTTTATTTTTTACCTGTTTTTTCGTATCAAATCCTTTTGGTGCTTTTAAAGCCCAGTGTCAAAAAATAACTACTGCCAGTAACCTATTCAAATGATCTGTAACATCTGTGCTGCTGAAACCTGGACAATAAGAACTAAACGGAAGTTTTCACAAAAGCAGAGTTATCCAGAAAAATGTAAATAGAAAGATATCATCTGGGATTCAGAATGAATTTCTAACAGACTATCACACCAACTAGCCTTTTCTTTCTTTAATTGCAATAAGAAATTGCAGAGAACAGAGTTAAGAATAGACTAAACATTCGTAGTAGCTGAAAAAATGACAAGAGAAAGGACAAGTCTGAAATATACAACAGTTTAACAAAACAAGGTAGGCGAGTAAGAGCAACTGTGCACAACAGTGCTACACAGATCTACTTCTCTATCAACCAGTTCAATATTTTGCAATTACCCAATGTCAAGCAGTTCAGACTAGTTAATTCTACAGCATTTGTGCACTGCAGTTTTCTGTGCAAGTGAGGAACCAGTTTCCCTGACCTCCCACAAAACTGCTTCAGTTGTGAAACATCCATAGATTGGGACAGATGTGCAATCTGTGGAAAGGCCCACAGTTCAGTATAAGGATTTGTTTTACATTTGGGAAACGTGACCAGCCACAACATTTTGATAAGATTTATTTTCCTGCTTTTTTAAAAAACCCTCTTTGCAATGTTCAGATCCTGTGACAAGATTATGTCTACTCTGGCAACGTTTTCTAAGATTCAAAAGGAATGCAGAAGCATAAATATTGTGGCTGCAAAGTTTGTCATCAGAGGCTTTTTGTCATCAGGCAAAGAATTTTGTCTGGGATCAGTGAATTACCTAATTAGTTCTATAACTGAGTAACATCTAAAGCTTACCAATTTTTTCCTTTTGTCTTGTTCTGTGGGAGGTTCCTCATCTTCTGTAACTTTGGGCTCTTCAAAATGAGACAGCAACAGGCAGCTAAGAATGGGAGTAAAAATAGCTTGAGTACACACTGTCATTAAAAGTTACCTTAAAACCTTATTAAAAACACAGCATGCAATTAATTATACATATTTTGTTCTCAATTGAGAATAGGAATTCCACTTCAAGGGAAAATAGCTATCCCAAAAGAATGACAAGGGTAAACTAAAACTTACTGCTTCAGGGATTAAAGCAGGCTGAAAAGGTTCACCAGCAAAGCCACCTACCAAAAAATGCCGTAGTCATCAGACTTCCAAATAAATCTTTAGAAATTAGGTTGTTGTTTGTGAATGTTTGTAATGTTGTTTGAAATATTGGAAGTTTTGACCCAATAATCTCAGTCTGATATTTTAGCTTGTATCAGCACAAGAAAAAAGGCTTAAGGGTTACTTTCAAAATCCACTGTCCAACTGAAAAATCACAAATACTCCTGCTTTTTTTTTTTTTTTTTTTTTTTTACCAGAGAACACAGTGATTTCCTAAGAGGATATCTTCACTGTGACAGAAAGGCATTAGTTTTCAGTTTTCCAGAGAGATGCTAAAAATTAGTAATATTTTTTTCCTGTATCTGATACTGACCACATTTCCATATGTGAAGTAAACACGAGATGCTCTGGCAGAACTCTCAGTGCTGATCATTTCTCAATTCTTACTCCCTTAATTAAACTGAATTTTTACTTCACTAGTATAAGAGAGCGAAAAAGTTTCATACTCCAGGCAGCATTTTTAAATATAGTGTACATTAAAATGTTGGTAGAATTTTGCTTTCTTATTCAAGTAACTGGGCAAGAGATTGCACACTGGAGAATGAAGAAAAGTAAGTAGGTTGTACATTATTTTAGCTATCCTTCAGAAATGCAACAATTCTGCAAAGTAATAAACACCTTTAAATGCTTTGCAATATACTGTATTTTATATTTCAACAATAAAATGAGAATTAAAAAAAAGACATGCCATTTTTGTCTGGGCATATCAATTCAGAAATTTTTTTCAACAACTGCAAGTTTCAGGTATAGAAACTCTGTAAATACAAGGACTGCTCCAAAATTAATGCCTCATACATTTATTACTTCAGCCCACAATTTCTGAAGCAGAGGTTGAATATTCCCACCAATATTCTGTTACTCTAAAAACCATTCAAATGGCAGTAACTTGCAACCATGCAATGCTATATTAGGTATGTTTCATGTCAGGAAGAACAAACTATCCACATTTATAGACATACATTATTAATTCTACTTGGCCCTTCACTCCTGTACTATATATTATAGTAGCAGGGAAAATGCTCCTGCAGCTATAGTCGAATTGTTTGCTTTAAGGGATAACTGTTACTATAATGAAATGAAAATATGAAAAAAAAAGTTGGGACTTTATGAAAATGTTAAGACTTGTACATTTTATATATCTGGTTCTCCATTAACATGTGCTTAGAACTGTCTGAAACTTTCTAAAAAACACAGCAGAAGAGTAAAATGGTAACAAAAGCAAAGGAATTAGCTATTTAAAACAAACAAAAAAAAAACAACCAGCAAATCTCATCTCCTCTCTCCTATAAATAGCATGGGGTCCTGCAAATCAGCATACTAGGAAGAAAAGAGATAAAAATGTCAAATGTCAAAATACACAAAATTATATTGCATCTGAGGTCTGAAAATCCCACAGCCATAAAGAGTAATTTTAAGAACTGAATAAGAAGGTAATAAATGTTTTTAAAGTGAAATTAACACTGAGAAACACATGTTTTCATTTAGTATTGTTGAGACAATATTGAAATAATAAAATGCTCCCCTTCCAGAAGACCTGAGGTCCATAAAGCTTTCTTTTAATTGGCCCTGTAATGATATTAGAATTTCTAGAAGACCCATCTCAGTTTAAGTCAGGGCACTATAATAATTTTCATGCCATGATCAAAATCCCATCTATAAACTGGTGAGATCTGTATCTCTGCCTCTGTCTTTGGAGAGGTCTTTCCAGAATCTTACTGCACCAACTACAAAAATTTCATTAAGTTTCTAGAGCAAATGTGTTTGCATTTCAGCTTACAGTCAAGCCAATGCTATGATTTCATTTGTACAGTTTTCCTTGTGTATGTTTACCCTCTCCTCATCCTTCACAGACTGCAGTTCTATATTGCTTCAGCCCTAATTTTCCTGTACTAAACATGCATATTCTTTTAGTCTTCTCCCTAAAGTAGTTGAGTATTACGACAATCAGAGGTATAAAATCAAAACAAGCTTAAATACACTCTAACGTGGAGACACATGATAGCACACATCACTCCAGGTGACTGCTTTATCTACTTTCAGATTACATCAAAATTTGTAACACGAATGTCAAAACCTTTTGACCAGCTCATGTGGCACCTGTCCATGTAAATATGCCCTTAGTTCAAGGTGCCTTATAAAGAAAAGGCAGTGTCCAGAGTTCAGAACTTATGAGTTCTATATACATTCTACATATATATATATATATATGTATTCTAAACAACATGTAAATTCTACAGGTATTCAAGCTTAAAATACAAAATTAACTATGACAAAGTTTTTGTTACCTTCCAACACTGTTAGAAAGTAACAGGAGGGATTTTACAGTGTTGACTCTGATACTAATTAAAACACAACATCAAAGCACATTCTCAGACTCTGCAGCTATAACTTCCATACTGATAAAAACGGAAAATGCATGGTACGGGTCAGACAGCATTTGGCAAGAAATTCATGAGCACATTTCAGGGTTAGTGTCTATGGACCATTCAGATACTTGTCTGCAATCCATCTGTTTTAAGGGGAAGAGAAATTAAAGCATGCATGTGGACTGTATCAGCAGACTTCAGGACCAGAAATTATCCCCTTAAATATTTAATCAATTATTTCAAGTACAGTCTATTATATCACCAGGGAATTAGAAAATCAGAAAAAATTAGAAAATGTCTGATTTTTAGTACATAGTAAATAATGTTATTAGAATATACTGTGTCTGTAGGGATATCCTGCAGAGCATCTACTGGTGTTTTTTTTTTTGCCTTACTGTTCTTTATTCTAAAACTATGTCATCATTAGAGGGAAAAAAAATCATCAAAATCTCTGAACTGAACACGCTTCAATCAGTGTTTTTGACTTCTCCAGATTTTCTAAAATACCACTAACAAGTAGAGGATGAATGAACACAGTGCTGGTGGCAGTGCATTCTGAGCATCCTTTCCACCAGAAACAAGCCCTTCTTCCAGTTCAGAAAATTGCTTTTTCAGATATGCTTTGTGGTGGTTGGTATGTTAGGAGGAACACTGAATGGCAAAAACCTTGACTGTGGAGTAGACTTCCAACTGTCTCCACATCACGAGAGCTGGGTACACTGGGTACATTCAACGTATGTGACACATTCAGGGAAAGATCTTAGTTAAACTCCAGATGTCACATTCAAAGAAACTCTGGGCCCATGTAAACAAAAAGCATAGCGAGAATATTCATACTTTAAGCCACCATTTCATAGATTTTTTGAATGATATGAAATTATAAATATATAAAATATAAACATATGAGATATAAAATCAATTTCCATTTTATGTTGCCCCCAACCTCCTAAAGTACTCCTCTAAGGATCAAAAGTTTCCGATCTTGTTAAAACACCAACAATTGCAAGAACAGCCTCTTACACGCCTGTCCCTACCACCTACGGAGTTTTGCTGTCAAAACAGTATGTACTTAAAACACTTCACTATTGTAAAACTCCAAAATCACTTTTCACTTACTCTTTGTAAGTTCCTGTTTCAGGATCTTCAGTCATAACATCATACAGACCTTCCAACGTAACATGGATGATACCACAGAATTTATCTTGGATAACACTGGAAAAGAACAGGAAAATGTCTTAGTTAAACAGGAAATTTGCTCAATAACTGTAAGGCACATTTACCAAGTAGTGTTTTCATTGCTTAGCTGAGCATGCTATCAAGCAGCTAATTCCAATGCTTTTTTTTTTTTTTTTTCTTACTACATAAGGGAACTAAAGTAATCAAAAAGATGATAGAAGCATTTTTAATTGAATTATCCTGTGTTGTTGAAAATTTAAAAAGGTCAGAGTACTTGCTTCTGCTTCTAACACATTTGCATATTTTCTGCCATCACTATTTGATACAGAACTTGATAAAAAAGAACAGCGTGTAAAACTAGTACATTCCTTCTTGCCTTCTCTATTCAACCTTATGAGCATTTCTTTAACCTCCTGGACAGATTAGTGACATCCCATTAAAGGTTGAAGGATATTTCCACCTATAGAAGCAAATTTTCTTAACTAGAAATGTGGATTCGGGTTTCAAGTCGGCTTAAGCACAGCTAACTCCTGTCATTTGAATTACCAGACCAGAGAGCTGACAGGTAGCACTGGGGGCCAGAAAAAATAAGGAAATAAAGATGAGCACCTTCCTTTCTCCAACAAAAAACTGAAGGCCAGGTTGGGTACTCTAAACATCCCAAAGGACACTGCTCTCCTATACCACTTAGACACACATCCCCACCTTGCAAATCCATGTGCCTGTAGTGTGAGAAGGGCATGGAACCATGACCTCCCAGGCTCTAGATGAATAAGTAGGCGCCAGCAGCTTCTAGTTATGGGAAACTTGCTCTCACTTCTGCTGAATTCCCTGCTATTCTGGGTTTGGCTATCTGTGCACAGACCCCTGCTCTGTGAGCTACAGAAGGCACTTTGCAAGTGAACAACAGTTTCAGATACTGGCGAAATGGAAAAGTCAGATTAGTGATGGGAAAAGACAAATATTTCACAGGTCACTGCTACTCACTGATGAGTTCAGTTACCACAATTTTGGAATTACAGGGTTCATTTTTCCCAGAGATGGCTCCTGCAGACACACAAAGTCCTAAATACATAACAGACTATACTGCAATAGATGCTTTGGAAAAAAAAGCCTATCAAGTTAGCATATTAATCGTATAAAATATTTATTTAAAATTTGTTTTGATAAGATTATCATTAAGCTTATGATCGTTTTGTTTTCAAATGAAAAATTTTCTTAAATTTTATTCAGCTACTGTCAACTGCCAGGAGCAGAACTGTATTCTAATGATGAAAGCTGAAATTCCAGCACTTGCTGGGATGAAAATTGATGGAATTTTCCTTCAGTCTGGCCTCTTATTGTTGCCACTTCCACTGCAGAAAATACTTTCTCCTTTGCCAAACAGCTTCACCACCTCATCCAAAGAAGAAAGCAAACAACCTACAGAAAATGAGCAGTCCTTGCAGCTGCAGAATAAGCCCTCAGAGTTAAGGGATTTCTTCAGTTGAGTTAGATTTCTATAAAGCACACCTTCATCAAAGCTTTTTGCCTGATACTTTCTTTTTTTTTTCCCTTAACAAATACATCTAGGAAAATCCCCATTAGCGTGGTTAGTATCTTCCACTGTGACAAAGGAAACAGCTGTCCCCACATTCATTTTCAAAAGAGGATCTGGGGAATTCAACCAAGAACACTGCATCTCAGAGGAGTACACTACGCTTTATGAGTAGGTACCATTTTAATTAATAGCATAGCTGCTATCAGCTACTTGGTAGCTAAATTTGTTTCTTTCAAGCTGCAAGAAGAACGCCTAATTGCCACAGGAACTGCATAATTTTAATTGGAGGGGAGAGAAGAGAGAAAAATCTTTAATCCAATATAGACACAGCCTTTTCATTTGCTGCAAGGGCTAATTACGGTCAATCTATTCAGGGGGGGTTATGTTAATTAACCAAAATATTAAAAAGTAAGCACAGTGCTCATTAATTTTTTTTCCTCTCTACCAGGCGTGCAGACTGATAGAAAAAACACAGAGAAGGAGGCACCTTTCAGTTAACACTTGTTTCCAGTGATCTGTGACAAATAATAAGAAACTGAAGATGGTAGCTGAAAATTCCAAACACAGTTCCTAACAGTTGGAAATGTGATGGTAATTTTCCTGAGGAAAGCAATGCCACAGAAATAGTGAAGGCCTTTCAAAGTAACATAACAGCTACCTGCAGTTTTCAGTGAAAATAATACCATCTTTTTTTCCCTTCCTTTCCTTTTCCTCTTGATAGGAGACAAAGTTTCTTCCTATCAGAAACTGCCCAAAACATTTATCAAGTACAGAATTGTTAAACAATAGAACTATTTTTAGAATGTAAGACATATGCTGGGGAAAATAAAAGCAGCATATGCTTACTGTGATCTGGAAAAAAAAACAACAAACAAAGCCACAACCAAAAAAAACCTGTACTGAAGTCCAGTGACAATCCAATGAGATATCAGGTGTCATTTTCAAGGAAGAGAAGGAAAGAGCCTTGCAAATCAAGGAAATCTCTTTTTAGAAGTCTAAAATTAGATTGGTTGTTTTAAGAAACATGCTGGGAAGTTATTAAGAGTGGCTTCAGAAAAGAAAGGGACAATGTATTTTGATGAACTTTTGTTGCAAAACTGAACAGTTGATACTGTTCATACAAAAAAAAAAAAAAAAAAAAAAGCTCGGGATGAAGGCAGCATTTAAGCAGTTCCACCTTATAACTGCATCTAATCAGGGTCAGCAACAGAACAAATAATGGTGTATGTTATAACTGATTCTCTAACTACCCTGAGGTAGTTACCCTGAGTTACCAGGACAAAACCTAGTTTGGTATATACCACTGATTATCTAGACATAGGCCCAGAGTTAGAGGTTTACAGCTTCTATGAAGTCAGCTGGGACTTAAGCCAGTCCAGGATCAGTCTCAGAGATACAGTCAACATCTTACTTTGTAATCACAAAAGGGATCTTTAGTGTTACCTACTTAAAAGGAAAAAAAAAATCTCATCTCTTAAAAAACAAAAACAAACAAAAAAAAATGCACCAAACCTATTTATGGCAGTTTGAACATGACTGTTTTTCATTTCAAAATTCGCGCATTCTGTGGATAAAAGAAAGATCCTGTCTGCCATTTCCAACTCATTCAAGCAACCTGTTAAAATTTTTATCCAATGTCTTCGGCAAAAATTCAGTATTTCGGACTTCCGTTACAGAGCCAAGATGATAACAAATTGCTAGTAGTACTTAAATAAAATAGTCTTCCTGACTCCTATACATCTTTCTTGGTCTATCAGAAAGGGGGAGAAAAATTCTTACTGGCAAGAATGCCTCCTTGCAAGCATACCTTTCTTTTCTGGACATTAAAAGGAAGCAGTAGAAAAACAGAGATTTTCTCTTTTGCCAGGATGAAGTAGCATAAATAAAAAAAGGGAAGAGCTTCATTATCTCTGCTGGTGTTAATTTGACAGATTAATTAATTAATTATTCTTATTTCATTAGTGATGGAAAGGGGCTGAAAGGGATAAATAGAGTTTACTTTACAAGGCAATGAGTAATGTAATGATTTTTTTAGTTGTTTTTTTTTTTTTTTTTTTTTTCCCTCCTCCAGATGCTCTGCAGTGCTATGGGGCTCCTAAAGAGATAATGACACATGTAAGACAACATTTCCAGGGGAATCCTACAGCTGACCATAAACTTGTTAATGAGCTTTGCAAATGAAAATCTAATAAGGGATTGTGACTAAGTAGAAGTCTATAGACCATTTTGCTTCATGTGGGCAGGCACTACTGACTTCTGAATTCTCTATTCTCCAATGATTTACACAGAAATATGAACCACGCATAGACACAAACATTCCTGTTTCCTAATATTAACATATAACTCAGCAGTTACTAACTCCCAAACAAAAGCACTTTCCCACAACTTCACCCCTCAATTCCTTGATGCAGCAAAACTGGAAATTGTTCAGAAGTTGCTTATTGGAGGATGACTCCTCTCCATAAGATGGCTTTAACTGTCCCAGAAATGCTTACAGAGATGACGCTGACAGTATCAATTTCATTTAGACTCTAACACTGGAAATGGTAAGACACACCTGGAAAATGATTCCTACAGAAGTTTGTCAGTGGAAAGGAAACACCTTAAGAGGGAACTGTAGTCTTCCTTTAAGGACAACTAAAGAACACACAGCCCCCCACATCTGGAACTGGGCTTGTTCTGTCTCAATTTTCATACATTTCCCAAGAAATTCCCTCTCACATGGGCACATCAGCATTTCTGCTTGTGAAAACCTAGTCAACTAGCTTCATCTGGAACGATCATCATCTAGGTGCTAATAAAATCCATTATTTCTGAGGACATCCATGTGAAATTGAAAGATAAACTTAAGATTACTGAACCTTCTACTGTAGAATTATAGTGGAGCTGTTATTAAATGGAAACAAAAACAACCTCAGAACACAAAAAGGACCAGTAAATTTAACAGCTGCCACGACCAATTATGTAGGAGAGACAAAAAGGGGTTAAAGAGTGAAGCACAGTATTGGAGAAAAAAAATTAAACATGAATTAGAGAGTAATGAGCATTTTTTCTCCTTAAAAAACAAACAAACAAAAAATCTTACACATTACATTTAATAAATATGGCTAAACAAGTATAAATAAAGTTTCGTGATTAGAAACTCTACACAGTTTAAGCTTTTGCCTGAATAGCAGAATTGTTTCATAAGACAAATATTTCACCTATTACAAATTAACTTAGAGTAAAATATAGCATTACAATACAATGAAAGTAAACCTCAGTGAAACTTAAATTTTGTTACATCCAACAGAAAGGCAAAGTAAGCAACAGAGGCACACAGTGTAGACTTCCATATTCACATCTTTAACAGCAGTCAAGGTTGACATTTGCACTGGCAGCAGAAAATATCTCATCATTCCCGGAAAAGCACTGGAAATGGACAAACAGGACGACAGGGAGTGCATCAACTTGGCCATGCACGTTAGCTATGCCAGTGAAGGCTGCCTTGAGCCAGAAAACCTACAGCGTCCTGCACATCTAAAGAACACTCAGGTCTCCAGGCTAGATCTTGGGAGCATAAAATATTTATGTCCAAGTATGAAGCTGTGATTCTCTGATCGCATGAATCAACAGCATGACTATCAAAACACTGTTACGCATTTTTCCCTGTGCAAAACGATGCACCTGTAAACTGAGTTGCTGATAAACCAAGCAACTGAAATCTCTAGGATATACACTCAAAGAAGACATGCAGTATCTATGAAAATTATGTTCCAACCAGGTAGCTGAAAATTTTATAGGATTAGGCCATTTGGAACCTATTTCTATGACTTTTTCCTGTGAAAAGCTTGAATTACTGGGGTAACAAGAAAAAATTCATGGAAATTCAGGCTGAAAATAAACCCATAACACATCAGATGTAAACTAACAAAAGTGTAAAAAGAACATCAAGATTCTAAACAAAAATGAAAAAGTTGAAACAAATGCATCTACGTGGTTTGCATAATACTCATCATTTCAAGTATAATCTTAGAATTTTGTCTTCTTCAAGAAAACATATTTTGACCTAACACTTCAAAACATACAAATATTAAGTATCCTCAGTAGATTTCTTCAATTTATACTCCTTACCTAGTCAAAGACTCCCTCAAACTTCACTATATAAATGAGAACCTCTTTTTACAGAAAATAATTAACCAATTCCATTACCTGAGATATTATAAACTTAAATCACTTTTTGAATCCAATATTTAATTTCCATAGTAACCCTTAATAAGTTATGACCATAAAATGATACAGATGCACACAATTAAAAAACCACATTTTAATATATTCATTATACAGAACAAGTACATAAAATTTTATGTTAAAATGTGAGATATGTACAAAGCTTGTATCACTTAATTTTTTTTTCGTCAAGAGTTCCAACACAGTGCTCTGAATATGCTCATTTTTAACTGTGATGATTAACACAAAAACTGTGCATGCAATAAACTCATTAAAAATTGTTATCTTTCCATTCTCCTAGGTTTCTTGGCTTCATGATCATGCTACAGTTACCTTTAATTTCAAGTTAGCTATATAATTTCTACAGAAACTTCATTCCCAGAAGTACTGCAAAGTAAATAATATGAACATTCTTTTGACTGAACACATACTTGCATTACAGGTGAAAGGATCCTACAACAGGGATGTAGGTAATCCATATCAGGTTTAAATGGCATTTCATAAAAATCAATGAACTTCAGAACACTGAGAAAGCAAATAAACACAAATTATACTATTTTCCACAACTTTATCAACCAGCTGATTTTAATCAGTGGAAGAATTTTTTAGAAAATTGAATTCTTGACTTCTTGACATTTCAGACTGCAAATAAAATTAACTTCAAATCAACTGAAGTAAATTACAATGACGAATGTTCAAACAGTATGACCTGTGCCTGAGTTTCAGATGCTGTCCGCTTAAGCAGCCTAATTTGGTCCAGTTCTGAATCTCCCACTGAACTCTCAGTTAATGACTGCACTGCATCATTTATGTTGTATCTGCCAGGTTGATAAAAACCATAATACTCTATTCTCTTCTCCCCTGAGTTTTCCAGCACCTTTAGTTTCTGTCTAAAGTGAACGATTTTGTAGATTAGAAACAAGATCACAGCACAAGCCAGAACGAAAAAGGCTAACAAAACATCAAAGGCCTGATTCAGCTTTTCAACCTGCTGTGTACAAAGTGCAGATGTCTGTAATGATACAGGGGCAGCACCTGTTGGAAAAAAACTTTTTACTTCTATGGTTCTGGTAACAGGTATGACCTGTGCTGGTATTTGCACTGGTAAAACTGATAGTACTGTAGGCATCTGTGAATGAGTTTCAACAGCATTTTCTCCATAAGGCAAAGGGCTAGCAGATGTAGCTGCAGTTCCTTCCCAGAGAGCACTGTATTTTGTATCTGCCTTAATAAACTGCTCAAATGGGTTATGCCTGTTTCCCTTATGCCATGCCATCAGCAAAGTGGTAGGGCTGTGATGGATAGCTGCAGATTCTTCTAGCTTCCAGGCTGCTTCTGGGATGGAACTGAGGCTGCTGCAGTTTGCAAACTGAGTCCATCTGATGTAATGCAAAGGTCTGCCACGCATGCTGATGGGATTATGACAAAGAATTTTAACAGAAATGGGAGACGATGACAGCCACTTAAGTAACCCAAGCATTTTGCAGCTACAGTTCCAAGGATTATAATGTACATCTAGGTGAGTTAAAGACACTAAGGGCTTGAGCACTTCAGGCGGCATTTCTGTAATATTATTAAATGCTAAACTGAGAATTTTAAGTGACTGTCCTATTTTTTCAAAGATACCTTCACCAATACTGGTTATTTTATTTCGGTCTAACTGCAGATACTTCAAACGGTTCAAAGAAGTAAAAGTGCTGGAATTTATATTTTCTAAATCATTATAACTTAAGATTAACTGGCTAAGGTTGCTTAATCCAAAAAATCCATTTACAGCAATATGTTTTAGCTTTACACTTTTTAAAGACAGGTATCTAAGTTTGTTAAGTCCTTTAAATGCAAAATGCTGTATTGATCTAATAGGATTGTGAGATAAAGAAAGTCTTTCAAGATTTTTGAGCCTTCCAATGGCATTTGATGGCACAAGTGTTAAATTGTTACCTTCAAGGAACAAGTATACAAGGTTTTCAAGATGGCAAAATGCTGCATCTGATATCCGTGAAATCTTATTATTAGCTAGGTTAAGCGTATGAAGATTTCTCATACCCAAGAAAGTTCCACTTCCAAGGACACTGAGACGATTTCTTTGAAGTGTTAAATATCTAACAGAAAGGAGATCACTAAATAATCCTCTGGGAACAAAAGCTATTTGATTATTCTGAAGGTATAAATAATGAAGATTTGAAAGACCTTCAAAAATCCCTGGGTCCAGGCGTTTAATATTATTGTTATTAAGATGCAAGAAGCACAGTTTAGGAAGATCCGCAAAAGCTTTTGGGTGTACATATGAAATACTGGAATTATCCATATAAAGTGCAGCAAGTCTGTGAAGGCCTGTTAATTCATTTGGAATGACATGTGATATATTACTCCCACTGAGGTACACAAGAATTGTCGTTTTGGGAAAGTTCCGAGGGATGCTTGAAAGACCCAAGTTACGACAGGTAACTTGTCTCCCTGTGCAGAGCTGGCAAACAGCTGGACAGCCAAGAACCTCCTTCTGGAGCAGCAACAAAAGAAAACCACTAAGGAGATGCAGAAATGTTCCTGTGCAGGGTGTAAAACTTTGTAGTCCACACATATCCCTGTCTTTGGCCTTCTCACTCATCTCTGACTTTGCTAGTAGAGATAAAAAAAAGTTTATGAATATTATTCATTTGAAATCTTAAGGATTCTTAAAAAAAATAAAATAAAATGCAAGTGTTACTTTTAAGACTGGTATTTTAAATGTACTGTCCTACAAGGCCAAACAAGCAATTCTGAAGTAAAACTTCATTATCGAGAGTTTGAACTACATGGAAAAAGAAATTCAATGCAAATGGAAAGTGAAACAAATCACTGCCAAAATAGCAGATGATTCTACAGTATGATCATATGATCATTACGATATCGCCAAAATAGCTGCAAAATACTTAACTGGTTACAGAATAAAAGCTGCCAAAATAATGGCTTCTAGTAAATTCACAATACTATATATTAAATAGTTTAAAAATGACAAGGAAATTTTCAAAAGCTTTCAAGTAGAAGTCCCAACAAGTCTCCTTTCATTTATAATTTGAATTTTGCTTTTTATAAAGTTGAATTACATTCAAAATAAGCAGAAATAACTCCTTACCCCAAATCTGAAGTTCATTATTTCTGTTATTTCGTTGTTCTGCAGCCTGTTAGGCTGTTACCAGTTGATTATACCCCTCTGCGAAATGCGTGGAAATGTGATACTGCTGTGTACTACAGCTCTCACATTTTGCCCTCGGATTTGCAACCGTTCACTCAGGAAACTAAGTAAGAAGTAGTTAAAGTGAGGTTGCCATGGATACAGGAAACTGTCAGACAGGAAGCCATTTTATCTGCGCTTCAGAAGTTATTGTTGGAAAGGAAATCTCAACTAGTTGTTTCTAGAAAACCAAGAACTATCTTAATCTGCAACTGGTGCCTTAAAAAAAAAAATCACAACCAAAAAAAACCCAAAACACTACTGTTTTTTGTAGGAGAGCTCTAAAAAGGTTTGTCAAGGTAGTTGGGTATTACAATGAAGCATACCTATTTGTAACAGTACTATTCCCTCATCTGCAAATTATTTTTCAGACAGAAAATACTTTATTAAATAATCAGCAATTTATATTGTTCTACCTGTCTGCATAACAAACTGCTCTTCATTTAGGTGTAGTACTGTGAAAAGGAGGAGAGCGATGCCTGGAAGGCAGGGCCTGGAGAAATACTGCCATGGCACCTAAGCCATGCCAGCCAGCAAACCCTTCCAGGCAGACCAGCAAATCTTGAAAATTTTGGATGTGTGAATTTTGTGACATGCCAATGTGTGTAATGCTTACCTTACATACATATTTATGCACATGCGTATTATGTGTTTAAGTTGCCTCTCAGTCTGGGTCCAAGCACTTAGCTAAGTTTCATTTTATGCTACCTTTTTTAAGCTGTATCAGCACAGCTCTATGTATGCCACAAAAGCCACATCCTAGGTACACAGCTTCAGCTTCCTACAGTGTCCCTGTGCACACAGAGACTTAGTGCATATGTATACTATTAACAGTTCCCTCACTTCAGGACCAGAAATTACATCCTCATCTTATTTGTCACAAGACTGAACTCTATCAAAGTTCAATCAAAGGAGGAAGGGGCGAAACAATTAAAAGAGATGTGAAATTCAGCCTAGAAACAGCGATGTTATTAAAAAATAACCATTTGTACAGACATAGATGTTTTGTTCAGCAAAATTATGATGCCAAAGCCCATTAATAGCCACAGTCAAACAAAAGACACTACAGCAGAATTAAAGCTTAAGTTCACATAAAGGACAAAGGATCATCTTTGACTACAATAATACAACACTAAACACAGGAAGCACACAAGCAAACGAAGCAGAATGGATCAACAAGGACAAACTTCAGAAGCAGTTCTTCCAAATTCTATCAAAAGAAACTTACTTCTCCAAAGCCTTATAAAAATTCTAACCATAAGTAATAGCATGTTTTATGTTTGAAATCTAAAATAGATAACAATGTCAACCAAAATTCTCCTTCATTTTTCAACCAGAGCTGGCCAAAAGCCAGATAGTAATGCTTAACAAAACCCAACCATTTAGTGAACTTCAGTTCTATCTGTGTTTATTACTCTTAAAATATCTAATAAAAATCAAAATCAGTAGAAACAGTAAAATTGGTCCACGGTCTGATTTAGGCATAGCCTGTATTAAACAAAACTCATAATTTGGTTCCTTAATCTGAGACCATTAAGCTAACAAAAAAATGGACTGTTCTTTAGAATTTACTATTCATTTTCAAATTTGTCTTTTCTTCTGATGTATTTTACATAGACAATTACCACTGAGCACTATTTGACTCTCATACAAAAGCAATTATAACTCTTATGAAGGGGCAATACAAAAGCTGCAACACACAAATAATAACTTGGCAGAAGCATTCCTGTTTAATAAACTCACAATACAAAACACTTGTAGGTGCAAACATGTACCACGAAAAAAATATTAGAAGCAACCTTTGTAATTTAATTTCCTTTTTATCCTTGGCGGTCTTTATTACTAAATAAACAGGCAGAATCAAGGACGATTTGTAACATGCTGAGTAACAATGAGGAAACTACAGAATTGCTTCTCCCACTCAGGATAGAAAATTACATATGTCTCCCTTTCATAAGTCTTAGTTCCCCTTAAAGACCAGAAAAATGACAGAAAGGGCTTATGAAATTGTATGCTCACTTGGAAAGTAAATTTCTCACCCTTCAGTGAATGCTTACTATAGCAATAAAAAACATTTGTTACACCAGCCAACAAGAAAAAACAAGGTATCCACAAAACAAGCCTGAGTAAGGTGAAAAAGACTAGCCATCAATGAGATACACAGATGTGATACGTTGAAAAAACTGTGGCTCTAGCCTTCACTGTTCACTACAGTATTTAGTAAACTGTTCACACCACAGAAGAATTATAAATACAGAAGCAATTAAACTTCAAAGATTTAAGAGATGTGCATCAAATAATTCCCAGATTTCAACCACTATAACTAATTTGCTGGAACCTGATGTGGCTCAAAAAGAGCAAACTTAGGCTCCTACACCTAGGGAGGAGTAACTGCATGTCTCAGTACAGGTTAGGGGATGACCTGTTGGAAAAGAGCTGAGCAGAGAAGAACGTGAGTGTCCTGGTGGACAATGGGCTGGCCATGAGCAAAATGTGTGCCCTGGTGCCCAAGAAGGCCAATGGTATCCTGGGGTGCAACTGGCAGCATGGCCAGCAGTTTGAGAGAGGTGATCCTCTCCTCTACTCTGACCTGGTGAGGCCCCATCTGGAACACTGCGTACAGTTCTGGGCTCCTCAATTTAAGACAGACATGGAATTATCAAGATGAGATAGCACTGAAACGAGCTGCCCAGAGAGGTTGTGGAGCCTCCGACTCCAGAGTTATTCAAAACCCACCCTGACACCTTCCTGCAGGAGCTCAGCTGCAACTAATGACAAAATCCCTTGTAATTACTTGGTACACCTTCCCTTGTAAAGAAGTCTTAAGGCCATACCATGAATGATAACTGATTCCTGACCAGTCTGTAATGAATGAGGTACAGGGGACAACAATTAACATTTTGAACAAGGGAAGATTAAACATTATTTTCCATATGCATTATTGTGTCAGTGCTATGGTGTGACCTATAATTGAGGCTAGTTGCAGTACTTCCGACACGTAACACTCTGGACAATCTAAACTGATATTCAGACTAACACCCAGGCCACCTTTTTCACTGGTAGACAAAACCATACAAACCCAAGGCCAAATAAGGATGGCAACTGCAAAAGTAAAACTTAGAAGAGATCCTTCTAATACTAAGAGTCAATTAAACTTGCGATCAAGCACACATCTGACTAGATAAATAAAAGGAGGAGTGGAAGACAGGGCATTAGCTTCAAAGGTAGACCCAACTTTATTTACTGGGATGATCAAAACAGTTAAGTGACAAATTCTAACTTTACAAAGGAATATATAGCAAAACTGACAAGAGTATCTTATTAGGCATGTTCTTGCCATTTCCTAACATTCCATATCGACAGCCTCCTGCAAGTTTTTCTAACAAAGAAACTTTAACATAACAAGGAAAAATTAACTTCTGTAATAACCTAATGAAGATTTATAATTGCACGCTATAAGTACTTGTACTCACAGAATGTCAATTATAATTGCCAGAAATCATACTGGGTGACATATCAGATTTGATACACAGCAAGAAAATGCAGACGTTCTTTTACGGGAAGACTAGATATGAGCAGAATAAACCTGAAAAACATCTTTGGCTTTTACCCTTTTCCTCACAATAGTTTTTCAAGATAAATACATTTGAATCAAAAGAAGAAATACGAATGCTGGAATACTATTCAAGCTACTAAAATGCCAAAAACGACAAAGAAAAAAAGATAAGAAATTCAAAAGCTCCATTTGTCAAAATCTGCCTCTATTTTGGAGCCATACTACTCATTCTACATTGGTAAGTCCAGTAAGAATGATCGTTAAAATTACCCAGCTGTTTTGGAAGCCATTTCCAAGAATTCAGAGCACAAAGACATTTAGAGCAAAATAAATTTACAGGCAAATACTTAAAAAAAAGTTCCTCAGAAACAATAAAACCCGCAAGAAGGTTAACCATTTGTTCTTTTTATTTTCCATTAACCTGCACTAATAGTATTACATGCAATTAACACATCATTTTCCACACAGTATCACAAGAATTTTTAACAAGAAATTGTTCTGTATTAACAAGCTACTACATCCCAGATTGAGAGAGTAATCAAAATAATCGTCAATAGAAACCATCAACCTACTCTCCATCTGAAAGCATCCACCAGGAATCAATGCTAACAAATAACGGGTGATGATTACCAATATTAAGATTTGGAAAACTTAGGCTTTCCAAAACGAGTCCATTTTCTTTAGCCACCTGTTCACGTGATTCACAGTGCACATTCTATCTTAAAGTTTTCACTGATCTTCCATTATGTTTTTACCCTCCACTAACAGTGGAAATTTTATGAGCCAACAAGAGAAAAAAAAAAATCAAGTACTGAAGTTTCATTCATTGATAACTCCTTTTTAAAAAAAATAAAAACAAAAACAACCAAACTTCCTTAAATAAAAAATCACAGACTTTCACTGGTCAGTCTTCGTAGAAGACTTTCATAGAAATCAGTTGAAGGACACACATGTCAGAAGCCAACAAAAACCTGCCATGCTTTACAACTTTATGAAAGAAGAACGAACCACAAAGCCATTCCACTCTGATATGGTCTAAAACTGCTAAGAAGAGCTGGGAATAGAATAGTACATCACATCATATTTCTTGTGCTTTCCATTTCCCAGTGGAAAACAGAGTGAACAGAGCTGGGATCCCATAAAATTCCAGCTTGGACTAAAGATTCCAGATACGCACAAGGATATTGCTCAGTGTAAACAGCATTACACTTAACAGCACAACCCACAGCAATCTCTTTTGAACAGATAGACCAATACTGCATTCTCAGACAACATTGACATGACAATTCTTTTCTAATCCAGAGTAACTCTGAGAAGAACAGATCTTGCAAATGCCTGGGATGTGAATAAAGAAACATGCTGTCACTGGAGAAGTAGCAGACACTGAAGCGGCCTTATCCAGCAGATATCTAAGAGACTTGAAAAAAACTTTGCAAGGATCTCTTAACTGCTGAAATCAGACTGAAACACAAATGTAAAATTCTGAGCTAGATTTCAACAGCTTTCAGTAAAAGCAATGGTGGCAAACCACTTTTCATGAATGAAAAAGCACAGAAATAACAACATTGGCAAAAGAGCATGCTTATCTTTCTACACGGTGTAAATACTACCCGCAATTACGGTTAGGAAATACACTGGCTGACTGTTGACAGAGACTGAACAGTGGATATCAGCACAGTGAAACAGTGGATGGTACATTTCAGCACTGGAAACAGCAACATGACAGATGAGCCATGTCCTAGATGCCAGGACGGCTGTCATACAATCAAATGAGGAGCGTTTCAATCAGCTCAGTGATGCAAATCAGCACATCACGACCAGGGAACTGTGTATGGTGCTGAATATCGGCTTCAGTGCACAGGAAACAACAGTGGCAATGTTTGAGTATCAAAAAGTTTGTGCCAGCGGTGCTATGAATGCTCACACAACAAGAGAAAGAACACTATATGCAGGTTTGTCAGGACCTACTGATCCAATACAAAGCTGAAAGCAATAGTTTCCCAGATTGCACCATTACTGGAGATGAGATGTGGTATCACCTCTATGCAAAATGAGTCCGCAGAATGGCAATTCCCCATCCAAGAAAACATTCAAGACATATCCCTCAGTGGGTAAAGTGACATGCACTGTCTTTTGGGATAGAAGAGAACTTTCTGGATTTTCTGCATCCCAGACAGACCAACAACTTTGACTGCAGCATCTCAATGCTGACTAAGCTGAAGGCTCAAACTTCTGGAGTTAGGCCAGAGAATGCAATCTTTCTTTTACAATAACATCAGGCCCCACACCAGTCTAAAGATGACGAAGCACATTAACATTCTTGGCTGGACTGCCCTAACACATCCATTGTACAGTCCAGACTTGGTGCCTTCTGACTTCCAATTACTTGGGCAACATTTTCCTAAGAATGATGTCATCACAGCAGCTGTGAAACAGTGGGTCACCTCCGCTGGTACAATTTCTACAAACACAGTATGCAGGCTCTTGTTCGTTGATGCCAAAAATGTACAGCTAATGGCAGAGACTACGCTGAAAAATAGTGTTTTGAAGCTGACCATTTGTTCCATTGAAAAGTGTTACTGTGTTTTTAACATCTGTTGTAGGCACCATAGAAATAAACATGAAGCATTACTTTTGGAAGGATCTTTGTAATACTGATGCTACAGAAAGGAACAAAAACAAAATTTGCATATTGATTACATACACAGGTTTATAGGTATGAGAAGATGAACAATTTCAGTCACTTCGATCATCAAAAATAGAATGCTTAAAAAAATTTATCTTAAAAAGTAGCCCCTGCCACAGCAGTGACTTACACAGCTACTTCTGACCATGTTCAGGAGGCAGTGTTTTAGGGACCAAGGGCATATCTAATCAAATAAAATTAGATGTACTCTATAAAAAGAACACTCTTGAAGCTCTGGGTTAACAAACAAACAATTAACATTTTAGACAACCAGAATTTGACTAAATCTCTGTAAGAATTAATGACATTTGGGAATCTACTCATCCTCAGGATTACCGACTGCTGTGGTATCTCACACCTGACATGATTCTCCCCCATCAAAGTCCTTCTGTGTGTTTTGAAATAAAAAGGACCCATCAATGTCCAAGCTATTCTGTGCCTGCATGTATCTCCCCCTCAGCTGTCATGCATAAAGAGAACACTTGTATCTTATTGCCTAAATCTTATTAGACAATACAGTTATTCAGATCAGATAAAAATCCTTTTTAAAACAAACAAAATAAGCTAGAAAAATGAATGAATGTGGAGAATAGCTCAATCAAAATATTCTATTTGAGTGGTCAGATTCAGACACCAAAAGCAAATAATTAGGAATAATTAGGTAGCATTTAGTTTATGAAAAAAAACAAACATGTAAAACCAGGAAATCACTGCTAAGTGAAAAGGAGCTGCAACACAGAACTCAGGAAAGAATCACAATCATTGCTTTTTTTACTTTTTTTTTTTTTTTTTTTTTTTTTTGTAAATATGAACTCCTAAAACCTACCACAATGTGCAGCTGTGACCAGGAAGATAAACAGGATGCTGGACTGATGGACTATATGCATACATGATAAATGGAAGGGGTCATTGCTGGCCACTGAATGATGCTGCCTACACTAGAAAGCTCTTATTTAACTAATACACGTCACTTTATAATCTGCTTAAGCCAACTAAGTGGCCTGAAAACCACTGTTAAGTGTGACTGCACTGCAGCTATTTCCCATCGTATCCACTCGTTTAAATCCTAAACTTGTAAGTCTCTTGTTAAAAGAGTAATATACTTAAAATAGGAAATGATTTTTGCGTATTTTTCTAACTGAAAACAAAGGAAGCTTGCACTTCACCTAAAATGCAGAAAGAAACAAGTCCATCCACATACATAAACTCGTGAACCTACCGCTAACTAGAAAATTATTTAAATACAACAAATGAATGCTAACATGTTAGAGGTAAAATATCAAGCAGTCATCAACATCTTATCCCTAAAGTAATTATGCGTGAGAACAAAGAATGTGTTATCTTCATTTCCGACTCCACCTACCCCTCTTTTGTTTATTTCCTTCTTTTCCTCTAAAATAAGCCAGTATTTTCTAGAACAGCTCTGACTATAGGCTAGAGGAAGCAACTGGGAAAAAAGCAGCAAAATCACAGGAAGCTCTTGGTGCAGTGCAGATGTCCATCTGCCCTACAGCCAAATTCCAACTGTTTGCTAACAGTACACTAATGACCATCGACCCTGTAGGAGTGAGCTGCGAATGGAAATCTGCTTTGCAACACACACAACAGCATGCTTGGCATTCCTGAATGAGCCAGCCTTGCTGCCGTCCTCAGGACACAAAACCCATTCTGCCTATGCAACTGAGAAATCATGTACTTGCTCGGGAAATCTGAAGAAATATCTACTCAGTAATCTATTTAATAAGGTGTTTCAAAAGGAAAAATATCTAGCCTTTTCTTGAGAAGGTTGTTTACATGAATTAAAATGACGTCCTGATTAAACGCAGTGGTTTAACATATTTTTCTTAAACAATGCAAATTGGTTTGCAAAAGAAATGTAATTTTGGGGAATTTTATTTTAACAGAAGCTTCAGATGTGAGATGGCAGCAGCGTCTGTAATGTAGCTTCTAGGAAATGCCCAGAAGAGTGACTCACATTGCTCAGTACAAAGAACAAGCGCTTGACAAAATCCACTTTACATACTCTGAATTTATGTTTGGCTCTGGCAGACTATTACTTGTCCAGTAAAATTTTTGTAGCCTTTACAGGTATATGTCCTGTAAACGGAAGCTCTTTTTTTGCTGGAGAATAAGCATTCTTAAATAATTTGAATATCTGAAAATAAAACTGTTATTAAAATAATAAATTAAATAATAATAAATATTTTAATAAAATAAAAATAAAACTGTTATTTGCACATGTTTTATTATGTTGAGAACTGCCAGAAATAATTGGCTCTTGCAACAGGAAATTCAGACCAGCTTAAGGTAGTTCAAAATAAAAATGTTATCCAAACAAATTCTTTCTTCCTTCCTCTGTGTGAAAAGCGCTTCACTGAAAGATAGGTATGTATTACAACAAAAATTTTAGCTAACATCTCATAAAGAATGTTTCAAATATGTGATAACATCTATGTTCCCTGAAAAACAAACTTTTCTGAGAGCAATTGCTTGGTTCACTTTTGGCTAGACGCCTGTCTTGATGATCAGGGGGAGAAATGAAAGCTTCTGTGCACACTAAAAGCAATGAAACAAATCAGTAAGTTATTACCTAAAAATCGAGGAACTTTTATGTGTATGACTATATATTCTCCAGCTTCACAAATATTAGTACAACTTCAGGATTTGTAAGCAATACCTAAGTTATCATTGGAAAACACCTCATATTTTTCAGGAAATTTGGCAGACTAAATGAACTCATGCAATACTGTATTTCTGACTTCTAAGCAGACAACAATAATCTGAAAATAGTTACAAACAGAACTCCAATCTAAACAAGAATTACACTAGAATCCCATTAGAGACAATTTAAAAGTCAAGAGTAACTCTATTCAGAATTTTTAACACAGAATTTTTTTGTGCCTTTATCCTCTATTGACTATGTCAAAGGTATAAGCTGCTTGCTACGCAGTGCAAAAACACTTCCAGCTTTTCATAGTAACTCTTTCAATCAAACATGACAAAGTGGAGAAACAAGATGAACACTAAGATCTGCTCTCAGCTTGAAAGAGGACTGAAAAATATTGTTCCCTGGAAAGGACAGAAAAAGACAACTAAAACAACTACACATGAGAAGCAGCTAGTCAAATATTAACGAGAATGTGCAATAAAATACAGTGCTGTTTCCTCACTTTTTCTAAATGACATATTCAAAGAAACAGAAGAAAGCTTACAGGTATATTGTCATGAAGCTTCATAGAAGGTATGTAACATGAAAATTCTGTATTTTCAGTTTCTTTAGCCCCAAATAAAGATGTAATAGAAGTACTTATAATTGAATGTAAATATGTAGAATTGTGAAAGATCTTACAAACCGTCTTAAGCAGCTTCGAAGTTTCCTTTTTTGAGCTTTTCAAATTCTCTTACCTATTCAACGACGGTAGAAGTGAAATCAGAGCCAAAGCAGAAAGTTTTCTTCTCTCTGGTTGAGTGATGTTATCCATCCGATCAACCCACATTTCAATCACGTTACCAAGAATTTGGTCCAACTGTAATGAGAAACAGTTATGTACACCTGACAGAAGCTGCAGCAACAGATGTATTTGGTTTTGCTCCCTCTTCTTTCAGTAATTACTCGTGACAATGATTCCAGGCCCTGAACCCCCTTATCACTGTAACCTCAAAGTTAGAAATGCATTTAATTACTGGACAAAACATACATTCAGAACACTGAATTATTCAACTTGTTTTCATGTAAGAACATAAAAACACATGCACTTACTCTTTTTTTTTTTTTTTTTTTTAATTTTTAATCTTTACTGGTAGTAATTACTAAAGACTCTTGCATTTGAGTGATTGAAAACCTAGGATAAGAAAATTAGTAAATTTTTCTTCAAAACATCGCACAACACTTCACGAAAGGAATTCCAGTGAAAAAAAAGTATGCTGAACTTATGCTCCCAGGAACTATCACAGGTGGATGACTAAACCATTATCTCTGGTGCAAAACCCTTCAAGATAGGACAAAAAGAAATTCTCAGCCTACAAGATCATGAAAACTACGAGAGCTTATATGGTTTACTGTCTGATGCAGCAAGAAGAAAATTTAGAGACTGCATAAAATTTCTTATGAGATATTTTAAGCAAACTGCAGAAATGTGTAAAACTTGTTATAAGATGATCATCAGGAGAAAGAGCAAAACAGGAGAAAGCATAGGGAATGTTGGCTGGATGGGGAAAGAACATGGAAAGCACAGGGAAAAGTTCTTTCATATTTAAAGAATGTGAATTCCATATGCAATCCAGCTGAAATGCCAAGATAAACATCCTTACCTCCTGGCCTGATTCACATGCCATCTGGTTCAAAAGTAATGAAAAAAAGCTTGTATTTTGTAGAAGAACTCTACCCATGACACCTAGATAAGTAGACATCAGCATTGGGTATCTCTGAAGCAAAAAATAAACCAGAACAAAGAGCATTTAGTTCAATAAAAAAATAAAATAACATAGTACAAAAATATATGGAAAACAGTTGCACGTATCCTTCATGAATTTTGAATTATAAATTACAACTTAAAAAAAATACAATAATGAGCAATAATTAGCAAAAAATTTCCTGACACAATACGAAAACTATAGCAACTGCCTCTTCCAAGATAGCTACTACAACATGCAAGGTGATGCTACTTCAAAAATGAGCAACATTCTATACTGTTAGAATATTACATTTAAAATTGATTATGGTTTAAAAAGACTATTTACAATTTTGGTAATACTAAGAAAAGCTTAGAAATTCTGAAGATACTAATTTCTGGGAGGATCTTTAAGAATCCGTTAAAACCTATTTTGAAATAGTTGCAGTTTAAAACGCATTGATTAATAAATATTTGTTTATCTTTTGTTGTCATTTTTCATTTTACAAAAAGCTACAGATAAAACGAGCATCTAATAACATAGCAGTAACAATTCTGCACAACTTCCTATTTGAAAAACAAAATGCCAACATTTACCTGAAAATGTTTACACAAAGGATTGTTCAAACAGTCATTTTTTGTGTGTTTTGCACATCAAAAAGTAAACTGCTAAGTAGTAATACTTGGTGTAATCTTGCAAACAGCACAGAAACAGTCAAATACTGATATGCGAAGACCTTCAACTTAAAAGAAAAACGGGTGAATTTTTGATCAAAAGTCAGTAGCAAAGAATTTCACCCAGCGATTCATACAGTAGAATGACTTTTTTCTCCTGTTTGCATTGTAAGGTTGAAGCATATCAGATATTTCCTCAAAGCATTCAAATTTGTTGAAAGCAAATGGAAAGAGGAAAGACACCTATGTAAACAAAATCTGAAAGCTCTTCCACCTCACAAAGTCTTCTCACATTCTTCAGTTTCATTAATGTACTAGTTATGTTGACCAGGAAAAGAAGGCCAAGTCTATCTCCATCCTACCTCATTTTATTCTGGGGCATACTCTTAAAAAGTACTATATCATTTTTCAAAAAGAAGCACAACAAAATGCCTTAACATCTGTAAAGAATCAGGCTAAATGCTACCAGTGGAATCGCAGCCTGTTTTTAGTGCTAACAGTGAAGGAAAAGCAAAATAAAACTTGTGGCATTTTATTAAAATAAACATCAGAACACAAAATAGGTGTTGACTATGTTCCTTCAGTTTTTCTACAACTACCTTACTATGCGTGGATTTCCAAAGTAGCTGTCATAAATCTATCAGATGGACTTAAAACTAGATAAAAACAGAAATTTCAACATGAGAAAACTGGACTGGGCAAAGAAAGGCACTTCCCTGTTTAAAAGGAAAAGTAAAAATAAGTCAAAAACAGTGACTCTTACCTCCCCATCTATAATCCCCCTGAATACTGATGGTAGAAGAGGCTGAAACATTTGAGGACCCAAAATAGGATTTACTTTTAGGACATTTTCCACAACCTTAAGTAGAAAAATAAATTGGACAAAAAGTACATATAAAAATTATAATTGAAGCTTTAAAACCACATATACTATAAAGCTATAAAGGAACTATAGCAAGTTTACTGCTGAGTATCAAGTAAATACAAAACTACAGAAAGTATATTCTATACAGAAAGTATATTCTACTTAAGTATTCTGCAAACCTGCTTTCATTCTCATACAGAAATGATGGAAACTGTACTATACTATACACTATACTCTGGGTAAAAACAATGCATGTAGGGTCTTTTTTTTATTATTATTATGTATGTACTTGGCTCTGAATACACACACTTTATATGTAGTTTAAAAAACTTATAACTCCAGTAATACTGAGTATATTTAAATAAACTGTTTCCTTCTACATGTTCTATATCCATCGTATTTAAAAATGCTACTGAATCCTGACAAAACTCTTGCAAGAATACAGATGTTTAGAGTTGAATATCTGTGTATTTAGATCTTCTCTATACTCTACCTTTAAAGCTTGAACTTGACCTTCAGTAGTTATGTCCTTTAACAGTTCACAAAATGATCGACACAAGTCAACAGCATATGTCTGAAATTAAAGCATACAAGAGCTACTATGTATTTTATATCTATATATAAATTGAAAAACAATCTCAGTGTATTTTCTAACGGAGAAGGACTGAAGACATGGCATAATTTATCTTGATCGTTTCTTGATAGAATTTATGATCACAACTTTAATCTCTTCAACTCACAGAGTACTACTCTGCCTTCACAGGCAGCAAACTTCTTAATCAGTCACATTAATTCTAATCATTCTGAAAACCTATTTTACTGGGCATTCACCATGTGCCATAAAGATGAATCCAAATAGCACATTTATAAACACATAAATGAGCAAGTGTATAAATGTTGATATATCTCTGATGCTTCCCAACATGAATTAAAAAAAAAAGCAGTTTGCCAGTGAGACTATGGTGACAATTATAAAATGGTAAAGTACCTGTAAAAACTCAGTTGATGATAAGAAAACATAGGCATTGATGATCTTAAAGCAATTTTTGAGGTTTTCTGAACTCAGCTCTGGAAAACAGAAAAAAAAAAAAATTACAATTCAGAAACTCATAGTCAAACTGACATACCACTAAAATAGTTAATTTCCAAAAATGTTTTTCCTCATATAGCACCTAGGTGCTAGACGACCACAAACAGAAAAAAAATTTGTGAGATTAAGCACCATTCCAGTTACGTCTTCCTGCCAGGAAAATCACAAAAGAGACTATCAAATTCAGCTATCACTCTCTCAAGAAACCCCATGACTTCAAAACCTAATTCTAATCAAGAATAAAAAATAAAAATGAAGTTTTGGTTGTGAAGATACTAAGGACAGAACAAACGAATCTGCAATTAGTAAAAAAGTCATCTCTCCACTTTGCATCTGTATATTTGAGTGACTAAATGCTGAGGACAATGAGTGATGTAAGGCCTGAACCTCTGACCCAGATATCAAATTAAATGACACTGAGCTTCTCAACTAAAACACACTGAGAGTTAGGCCGTATCTTGAGTACCTTAGTAAAGAAAAGACAGACTTAAGGGATGATTTTAAGAAAAAGAGGAAAAAACAGATGTTAGCATTTCTTATCACATTAAACAAGCACCAGCAGTTGGATAAGACCTGATATGTATTTCATGGCTTAAATGCATGCCGTCCACATGAGACCATCACTTACACTGCAGAGATGTATATAAAGGAAAAATTCCAACAGAAAATACTCTGCAACAGAAACTATGGTTGGCTTTCCATTACGACACTGGAAAAGTTCTAGGGAGTTTTAATAGTTAATTCTCTTGATAATCAGAAGGAAAAGAAGACAGACTTCTACTACTGGATATGGCCACTCAAGAACTTTGAATTTCAATATCACAGTGTTTGCATAGGTTATGTCTTATCACCACTCATTTTGAATGTTTAAATAGCTTGACTTGAAAAGAGATTAATTTTTAAGTAAGTCACCTAACACTTCCATCAGAAGATTCCAATATATCACTCCTTACTAGTACTTATTGTAGTTCTCATATACTTTGCTCTCATGAGATCCCACTTGCACTGATCTGAAAGTGAAAAGCTCTTTCAGATATACCTGGAAAACAAAACAAAACAAACCTTTCCAATTAAGCTACCTAGTTCTGACAGTTACATCCCTGTGGTGGGAAGGATGAGGATGCAGAGATTTTTCTTAAATGCTGTAAGTTTCAGCAACTTGTATAGTGGAGAAACTACTAAGTAACTAGTCAGTTTGATAACTAACTTGCAGTCATCACAGATCCACATATTTTCAGAAAGGAACTGCACGTGGGATACTATAAATTACAGTTTTTATAACTACATTTTAAAAAAGCATCATCTCAACATCACATTGTCATAATTATGGTATGTGGAGGTAGTTTGGCCAGATCCGCCTGATGTAAATAACAGCAAATTGCAGACCAGTATGTAACAGAATGGGTTCTGTTTTCCAGCCAAGGCACACACTGTTTTGGCCCATGGAAATCAACACTTTTGCGTGACAGGACACACAGAAAACAAAAGTGTCTCAGAAAATAGACATCAAGAAGTAAAGCAGTACAGAAGAAAATTGGTTTATAACTACATATTGCAAAGGCTGTTGTGCATTCACTGCTCAAGTCCATCTCTAACAGAAAAAATACTGACAAAAGCCTGAATAAAACCTCACCTGAAGGAAAGCTGGTCCAACTTAACTGTACAATTTATGCTATCATCATAAATCAGTAACTTCTATTAATCAGAACAAGGCAAAGCAACTGTTTTTTATTTCAGTGCTATTTGCTAAACACAATTTCAAAAATCTACAGTTTGAAAACTTCCTACGTAGTTACTGGCAGAATAAGGGCAAACCTAATTCAAACTTCAATTCTTCAGACTGGAAATCCCTGTGGTTTTAAGTAGGGCAGGCAAAATACTCTATTAATCTGTATCAATAAACTCATCAAATTCTGTGTTTTTAGGAATTCTTTAAAAAACTCAGAAATGACAAACTGAAATTTGTCTCCTTGGTACTAAGAAGCTTCAAGTTACTAAGAAAAAAAACAAAACCAACACCAACCCAGAACTCCACCAAGTACGTAAAAATATTAAAGAAGATATAAGTCAAACAAAAACCTGTTCTTTCCTTCTGAATAGTTACAATTTTACTAACTCCTTAGCTCTTGTAGTCACAGTTGCATTATCTAATGCATGAACACTCCTGACAGCAGGAAAAATACCTCAGGAATTTTATTAGTAAAAGACTCACCTAGAAGGGCTGACATGTTCTGAAAAATTCTCAGGAGTTCAGGTGTAAGACATGGGCTATTCTCCAATGTCACTAACCTAAGAATAGATTAAATGAAATACTTCTTATACTTTATAAAAAGCATTTAAGTAATTGCTTTGACAGATGTAAAGTAACATACCTTATAGGAACCATGAATAATGTGTAACTATAGCTCAAAGCACATTTCAAGTCTAGTATTAGTTCTTCGCAGCGTATGTGTTGGTAGAGGCTTGGCTCTTACCAAGAAAAGAGACACTCGTGTTTTGTTGTCGAAAGGACAACGTGTGCAGTGCTACACACTTCCTAAGAACAACTGTGGTGGCAAACAGTTCAAGTCTTTATTTTTTCCCCCACATTATTTTTAGGTGTAAAATAATGCACTGATTATCATAAAACCACAACTATATGGTCCCACAATTTATATTAATTTAAAATTTCTCACATTTGAGAAGAGTAACTATGTATGAAATTCACACTTAAAGACACAGCAACATATTCCAGATTGTGTTCAAAGCCTAGGTGTGAGATTACTGTATTTATACACTATTCTATGTTATGTCAATATCACAGATGGCTTCCTGCTCTCCTTTCAGTAAGCAGTCCCACCTATGTCTGCCAGCTCCACTGAGATCACTGTGATGCTCTACAACATGGGCCAATGTTTTGGTTGTTGCTAGTGATGGTTATCCGTCTGGGTCCAGGCTGTTTGGTGGGAAACGCTTTCCATGATGGTGTACAACAGGAGACTGGGCTAATTACTACCAGTTCAGGGCCACATGCGGGCCCCAGGTTGGACATGCCTCCTCTGGAACATCTTAAAATATCATACACAATCTCCAGCACAGGCACTGGAATAATCTTCTCAAGATCAGTATTAGTAACATGGAAGTCGTGGTATCTTAAACCTTATCTTAAATACTGTGAACATAATGCACTTTGAAGTTCTTTCCCTCTCATAAATCTTACTTTTGCCACACATAAAACAGATCTTTCTGGGGTTAGGCATTGGAACTACAAATGTTTACCTACAGTTCAGATCTCAGGAATCCCTTGCTATTTCAAGGCAAGCTCAGTATATTCTTACTCTACCGGAAAATTATAACGAGCTGAATTTGAAATAGAAAACAGTTTCCTCCCTTCAGAGCATCAGCTGCTTCAGAAACATCAGCAAATTAGCCCTGGCAAGCAAATCACAGTGCTAACTTTTATCTTCAGCCACCACAGCAAGACACCAGGGAAGGTAGGGTTCTGCATTTTATTCACATGAACTCCAGCATATCAACCAGTTCTGACAATCAGTGTGTTATGTGCTCAAGTAAAATGTGTGCATTTGCACGTGCACATTAGAGTGTCAGATAAACAGTATCTTGCTGTTTATTATCAATATAAAACTATAACTTGCTATGAACTATCTGAAAATGGATCACCTAGTGAACTACTTAATTTTAAATTTAAATCGTGCTTCTCTTATTGACTTCTTAACCTCAACTCTTCTGAGAAAATATATGACATAAGATGACATTGAGCAGATAACCAGAGAATAAACAGAAGCTTTAGCTGTATTAAGAGTTAAACTTCTTTTCTTCTGGGAATATACAAAAAAATTAACACTTAGAATCAGAAAAAGAACATGCTTACCACAACTCTAAACCATCTTCCAGAAGATAGACATGCGGAGGCTGGGAAACATCTGTACTAAGCTGAATAATTGGAAGTAGAAAAGGGTAGAGATTTTTGCTTTCTGCTCCCAGGCCCTGTAACAATAAATAACAATTTTTAAAAAGGTTAAATGCTTCAAAAACCTTAACTTAAGCATTTTGAGAACAGAACTAAAAAACATCTGTGATACTGTTCTATTGGCGTGTGTAAACATCCATTTAAGAAATCAGACACTGAACTTCATTTCATATATGAAAGTGCTTGAGCTTTCTCTCAACACTTTTTATTTATTTATTTATTTATTTGTTGAGAACAAGCAGCTTATCAACAGTCTACAAGAAAAAAGTTCTGAAAACACTTCCCTAAACAACATTCACTTGTCATGGCCTTTCTCGGAAAAGTCACAACTCTCACAAAAAGAAATTGAGTATACGCCTAAATTACATTAAAAATCTAGAAAGAAATTAATCTTTGGACCTTAGCACACTCTAAAACTTTATGTATTTTGAAAAACATGTGGAAGATTTACCTTTGCTCTTGTTCTCAAACAAAGATTCTCAGATTGATAACAGGTTTCTTGTTCTTATTGCTGTTTTTTGGTTGGATTTTTTTGGGGGGGGAGTGTGGGGAGTTCAAGGTAACCACTCATAAACTGAAACTAACTGTATAAAGGTTCCAATAAATTAGAAACTACTGGCTATTTTGCAATTTCAGTACTTAAAACTGAGCATAGCTGGATAGGCTAGCCTAACTATTGAGTAATCCCTAATATACTAACCAGATATTTGTAAACTGCTGCTTTTCAGTTAAGGCTTTTGTAGGACAATTTATCATTGTTGATATAGTTTCAAAAAACTTCCGTCTTCAGAAAGAAAAAAAAAAGACAACAATGAAGTGAAAGAATCTTTCATAAATGTGTTCAATCACTTTTGGCCTCCTTACGGGTCAGTAACAAAAAGTTTAACAAGTTATAAAACACATAAAAATACATACTTTGTTTGAACTAACTTGGCTTTTAGAAGAACACCATTTTTAACCTTATTTGTAATGTATAATCACTATTACTGTTTTTGTAGACTACAACAATATCCCCTCAGTTAAACCTTCTTCATGTCAGACACAGCCTTCGCAGTCTGTCTCTTCCCGTACTGATACTGGTCTACATTCTACAAGTGCTTCTCAACCTTTGCTATTTTTACTACATCATTTTTGCAATTTAGTAAAGAGTAGAGAAGTTAGGATACCATACTATTCAAATTAAGGAAGTTCTTGATAGTATGGATTCTGCAGGCAATATAGCCACATATTGTTTTATTCTTTAGTTCCTGCAACCAACCTACTACATTTTACTCACATTTGTATTACCATCAGCATAGGTAATTCCAGTTATTTCAAATTTAAGGATTATTTAGTAATAACCTGTATCTTCTTATTCAGAGATTAGAATTTCATTTCATTAACTACCATAATTGGATAAAGCAGCTAATAATTTGTATAAGACTTCAAAATTCTTTGTCCCTGTACATAACACAAGTCTGTAGAGGAATTACATTATTTATAGCTCTGAGTACTAGGATTCAGAAAAGCAGGGAAGAGAGGCAAATTACCATTAAATTACCTCCCCAAAGGTCAAAACTTGTCTGAATAGGGACCACAATCAACTTCCATTCTAGATAGAGTGTTGCATAGTAGTCATTAATAATTACACAGCAAAATCTGGGTCTAAAAGTTATCAAGATTTAAGTTTTAAGAACCTTAAGACATAAATGAACTAGACACTGCTTATGAAACAACTATAGGCAACTATAATTAGAACTGCTGTAGCTGCCCGAGTAGAGAACACAGCTGTAAAAGTACATGATGTAGAGGCTAGTGTACCCAAGAGTCGTGCCACTGAAGAAGGTCAGAACAACCAGCAGGTAGATTGGGCTGCTAAGATCTGGATGTATCTGGACTGCCAACATAAGGTTGAATTATTTCCGGCTCAGTGAGTACATGATACTTCAGGCCATCAAGGAAAAGATGCAACATATAGATGAGCTTGGAATCAAGGACAGAACTTGACCATGGATGCTAATGTACAGCTCATCCACAAATGTGAAACACGTACTTGTAGCTAAGCAAGCCAAACACATAAGACCACTTTTGTACAGAGGAGGATCACTGAAATATAAGCACAGGGATGCCTGGCAGGTGGATAACATCAGACAAACTCACCATGGCAAATGTCATGCATTTAAGATGGTGGAAGCAACCACTGGATGCCTGGAAAAATATCTCATGCACCATGCCACCACCTGAAATACTACCCTGAGTCTTGAAAAGCAACTCTATAGGCAACTACAGGCAAACTACAATAGATAAGACTATAGGGTGGTGAGGTACTGAAAATAGTTGCCCAGGAGCTTACAGATGTTCTGCTCCTGGACGTGTTCAAGGCCACATTGAAAGGTGCCCTGGGACCCTTGATCTAGGGGTTGGCAACTCTGCCTGTGGTGGAAGTCCTCAAATTTGATCCTTCAAGGCCCTTCTGACCCAAGTAATTCTGCAATTCTATGAAATTTAATGTTGATATATAGCAGCAATGAATACTGACACCATAAAGTTTAATACAAGATGCTGAAAAAGAGAACACTGAAAATCTACAGGAGAGAAAAATGGTCTGAGAATCACTATATACACCCGTCTTCCAAGTATTATTACTTCTATTATTGCATTTAGATGTACTTGTTAAGAAAGGTGAGGCAATAGTAGTCCCCGCTGAAAGACATTTTGATAGTTCTGACTATTACACTTGAAAATGTATCAATATTCAAGTATGCTCAAAAATGAAGCTTGTGAGCATAGATTAATTCTCAAAAGAAAAATAAATAATCAAAAAGTCTGAAGTAGAAAAACAACTGAATGTGATATAAATCTCTTACATAACAAAGTAGGTTCAAAGCTGCTATTATCTGTATTCCACATAACACGAGCACAAAGCAGAAGAGAACATAAAAGCTGGGGAATTTTTGAAGAGATGATGTATTTTTTTTCCCCACATGCTACATAAAAATAAAAAAGCATACAGAGGTTGTACAGTAAAAATGCAATGGTAAAAACAAATGGTAACAATAAAAGGGTCAGAATACTAAATATATAAGTTGACCCATAATTAGTTAACGCCAAAGAAAACATGTAAAGACATTAACAAAAATGCTAGAATGTAAACAAACATTTGATGACAAGCTGAATTAAAACCCAAATTTTAAAAAGTCACACTGCAGCTTGTTATGATGACCCATATGTTGACCCATATGTTGATTTAGAAACTGCTTATTTTCCACATAAAGTTTGCAATCAAAAAGGAATTTTGAATCCCTGACAGCTGAATGGATCATAAAGGGAAAAGAGATGCACCTCCACCGCAGAATCAAGTCTGAACCATATACTCTGTTTAAGAAGAAGAGACTGACACTCCAAACACCTTACAGGAAACAAAGGAAAACAGAACTAGCTGTTTGATGGACAATAAAACAAATTCAGTTCTAAGATTACGAAATCAAAATTTTAAACCTCCAGAACACAACCAAATTTGATTACAGAACTGCATTTCCTGAACAACTCCCAAAACGCAAAACAGTTGAATGTCTAACATTAGCCATGATTATCTTCATTACCACAGCACCATGTCTTTATTTTAAGACTGAAGAGCGTTTAGTAATAGCCTTTAAAACCAAAGTATATCTAAATATTCAATATTTATCTATATAAATATATATGTAAAAAACACGACACATGCAGACTGTAGGCAAGTCTTTTTAAGGAAGACTGAAGGAGACAGTAGCAACTTTTCTGTGCTTTTGATACCTTACCTGAACAAGATGGATTAAGGTAGTTAGAATGGCACACCGTAACATATTGTGCTCCTCACTCTGTTTCCAAAGGAGAGGTAAATACTGAACCAAACATCCTACATATGGTCGTATCTGAAATTCAGTACACAAACATGTTTGTTACTGTGTGAAACAAGACCATTAATTTAACCCCAAAATTATTTCTGAGAGATTTAAGAGCCATTTCTGTCATAGTAAAAATTCAATTGCTTTAATTTACTTCTCTTTCCTCTTCCTAGGGCACTCTATTCTTTACCATGCAATTGAGCTGATTTCTGACTGAACAGCAGTATAAAAACAACATCCAATCTATAGCAAACCACTGATGACAATAATGCTTATGTAGAAAATAGGAAACAAACAGTAACTTAAACTGATAGTTGAAGGCATTTTCTTTTCATTATGATACACATCTTCATCACAACACAGTTACTGACCAGTACATGTCTAAACAAGACAATCAGAATAGAAAGTAGAAACATTTTCAAAACTGTAAGAACTACATTACAATAAGCAGTAGAATCCCCTCTGTAGTCCAAAAGGTGAGTCAATGCCAAACATAAATATTAAATTTTAAAAGATTAGTAGTAATGGAAAAAAAAGCAATATTAGACAAATATTAGACTAAAAATTAGAAGATGACCAAGTACATTAAATATTACAGGAATCTACCATAAATATAACCAGACTAGTAACCAGTGATATTTTTCTACTGATTTTCTACTGAAAACATTAAGAAAAGTTCTCCATGATGTTAGAACCAAACTAATGATGTTTGAAGTCTGGAAAAAAATAAAATAAAATACCTGTACATTGACTCTTTCATTCACACAAGACAGAACATGAAGAACATGCATTTTTGTGTCACACTCCGTTACTTCCTGAAGTAGTTGAAAGAGCAGTGTAAACATGGATTCCAAGTACTAAAAGAAATAATAAAGCATTAGATAATAAAAAATGCAACTGAGGTTATGAATTAATAGTATTATTATTGTAGTATTAATATAGTGCTTACAATACTAAGACATTTATGAACTCTGAAAGACAGCTAAAAGTGTGCAAAATGTTACTTTTCATGTGGAAAAACAACATTCAAAGCTTTAACAAGATAAAGAAATCAGATGCACTGTTATTTCACAGTTCAAATACATAATCCTTGGGAACAAAGATCATTTTCATGTTTCAGTAAGTATAACCGCAACTTCATAAATAAAATTCTGTAAGGCCAAAGACTGTCTCTACAGAAGGTCTACAGAAGGAATATGCTGCTGGAATCAGAGCAAAGGTATCATCTTACAGTTTTTGGGTCTGCAGGCAAAATTCAGATTTTGAACCAAAAAGACGCGATAAAAAGCTCTAAAAAAGCAGTGTGTCTGAATCCTGGAACTGGTTAATTGTTCCCTAAAGAACTTCAATTAACACATACTTTATATTGCAATTTGAATGCAAAGCACCTGCTAAATTTAAATTATGAAAATAAATCTTCACTGTATTTAGAGCTAGCATTTCCCCGCTTACTTAATGCCAGCAATAATAATCACTGCAAGGAACATCAAAATAGGAGAACAACCAGTCTATGATTTTAAGGCACTATTCTAACAACACAACCATAAACCCTTAGAGCATGGTATATCTATCAGTAAAAACAACAAGAAGAAATTCTAATAATCACACTATAGAAAGACATAGAATTGTCTAGAATTGTTCTAGAATTAACAACATTAAAAGCAGCAGTATGACTCTTTACATGTTTTACCCTACGCAAACGAGAAGTAAATGTACACACATACCCACAAATGAAATGGGAAACTGTATTGTTTTTCACCAAGGTTGGAAAAGACCTCCAAGTTCATCTAGTCCAACCATAAATCTACCAGCTCATGAGATTACATCCACATAAATGATCTTACCGGTAAGAACTGGTCAGTTCTGAACTCAAAGTCATCTACAGGTAAAGCAGTCGTTAAGGAAAGTAATACGTGTTACACATGGATACAAGACTCCAATAAGCTAGCATTTCAGGGATATGAGACAGTAACAAAGTAAAAAACAATTTGGCAGTAAGTTTAGAGCTGCTTATTTTCCAGCAACTCTGAATATCTTTGTTAATAAAAGGATATTTAACTTCAGTGTTGTAGCTGTCTCAATACGGACCTGGAAGACAAAAGTCAAGAAGCATCATCCTTATGTCCATTAAATTTTCTGATTTTCAGCATAGCACTTGAAAATCTGTTTTTTTTTATCTGTTTTTGATAATTCAACTGTTGATTGTTCTACAATCCTGTAAAAGATTTGTTTAGTTTACTCTGTCACATTTTTTTGCCCTACAGTTTATCTGTCAGCACCCAGGGACACTACCTGGAAAAACTGCTCAAGCAAAACCACAGAGTTCAAGAAAAAAATAAACAAAATACCTAAACTGTGACAAAAGCTCTTACAAAGGGGAAGGAGTTTAACATGGGATTTCTCATGTCTTGCTGTCACACAAAAAGCAAATAAATAAATTCAACAAGTAGTATGTTCTTTCTTGGTAGATGTTTGGAAAGCTCTTGATGAACAGTCACATAATTGACAAGGAAATCCATTCTGCTCTGTTGAAGCTGTATGGAATCAATTGCTGTATTGCAAACTAATAATAATTAAATAATAAGCTAGCTATGTTTTTTATTTTTATTTATTTTGGGGGGATTTTTGGTTTACTTTACTGGGTAAATGTTAGATCTGTTTAAAACAAAGAAACAGGAATGCAGACTCACAACTTAATCTCATGGAAAACTGAAACTGCTGTTTGAAACTCCAGAGTTGTATTCAACTGGCTTAGAAATCAATGCTGTTAACTGTATTTTGCCAGCAGAGAATAGCTATGTCAATGCTTAAAAAATACTGTATTTCTGCATTTACCATACCACAGAATAACTCTGTTTTATCAAACAAAGCATCTACAAGTTAATAAATGACCTTTCACAAGATACTTCACACCTTTGTTAAAAAAAAAAAAAAAAAAACAACACAGATTTTCTTTTGGCATTAATTTTCCCAGAATTATCACCTTGCAAGCATCTTAAAATTTGGTTTCATGACAGTTGCTGAAATTCCAGAAGTGGACACTCCCAACACTTCTGAACATATTATTTTCTAAAAGACACAACAGACTTTGAAGTGTGGTGTTACAGAGTTTTCAACAACCTTAAAAGCACAGAATTTATCTATTACATTTTTACAGAACATGCGTAACAGAAAACATCCCTTATTCACACTTACCACTAAGTCTTGGTCTTGTAGCAAGTTACGAATCGCCTCATACAACATAGGCCTCAAATCTGATTTGAATTTTACTGAAATCCACTGTCCAATCAGCCAAATTACTCGTCGGCGTATTGGTTTATATCTCAAAGTAGAAAAAAAAGCATTCATTAACTCACACTTGCTGTTATAAAATACTTTGCTGAAAAAGGAATTTGATAAAAACATTCTCCAAGATTTAGTTTTTTAAGACCAGTATTTAACTTGCAGAGATACGGAGTCAGGCAAGACAAATTCAACCCAAAGAATTTTACCTCATGACTTTAATTTGTTTTTCATTTTATTTACTTCTGGCTTTATAAGTTATCAAGACATCAATTTAAACAACTTACTGAGGCTTCTTTACAGTGAATAAATCTAATTTATTAAAAATTCCCATAACCATAAAATAATTAACAAAGCATGTCTTCAGAGAGTATGGAAGTATTCGAAGTAGCATATATGCAGCAATTCACCACACTGGAACACAAAGCTAATGAATAATAACATTCTACCTTTGCTTGAGATTTACTGAGTGACAGTGAAGCACGAACAATTTTCTACAAAATGTTGCTGAAGCATGACTTTCAGACGACCTTGCCTTACTAACACCCGCTCTACAATTTAGTTAAGCACTTGTAGCAAAACAACTTTCTCCATTCTTGGAATACTCATGCCTAATATGCAATCTCATCAAATTCTGACCACAGAAAAAAACTGTGTATTTTTTTCTTCTGGAAAAATCTTGGATAGTTTTCAAATCATTATCTTTTAAAGAGAAGTTTAAAATGACATTTGACAGGAGTACATAGCTGTCTGCCAATAGCAGATAGACAGTATCTAGTGATAACTTGCTGTACAATGCCCCTAATTTGCATTCTTTATAATCACCCTCCGCTCAAAGAATCAATTCAGATTGGAAAAGATTTAGGTAGATGCTGACTGCTACTATAATAGTTGATAGTCTCCCTATCACTCTCACAACAGATGGAGATATTCAAAGAAAACAGAACACAGTAAATTCTTTGGTCACTGCTAGCAGCGCCCAGGTTTTCATTCACAAACTTGACCCAGCTGGTGATTACCATGCTTGCATGCAATGTGACAGTCTATGGAACAGTAGCTCATACCCTCTAATCTCCCTTATCTGAACAGCAAATCTATTCCTGAAGCTGTCACTAAAGCAGCACTTAAAACATGGCCACCTTTTATTACCTTAGAATCTCAGAATCGTAGTATCATAGCATCCTTAGAGTTGGAAGGGACCTCTGAAGGACATCTAGCCCAAGTCCCCTGCAATGATGAGGGACACTACAGATAGATCAGACTGCCCAGGGACTGATCCAGCCTCACCTTGAAAGTCTCCATGGAAAAGGCATGAATCTCATCTCTGGGTAACCTCTTCCAGTGCCTGCCTCTCCACCCTCACTGTATTTTTTCCTTATATCTAACATGTCTAACCTAAATCTCCCCTCCTTGAGCTTGGTAAAATTTTTGCACTGCACACGCTGCATGTGTTGCTCAGGCCTTAGCACTGCTGCTCTCACCATGCATTCATTGAGCAGCCACGCAGTCCCAAGATAAGAACTGCCTTGGTAGTCTCCAGTTACGACAGCAGTATAAGCAGTTCAAGCAAGCAAGGCTTTGAAGATATAGACTGACTTCTACTGTCAGCTCCTGGCCCCATAGGTATTTCATCATGAACTATCACAGACACCACCCAAACAGTACAATCAGGTACCTTTACTACTATAAATACAACTAAATCAACTGTTGAGGATTTCTGCCAGTTTTCACTTATGCTGTAAGGGTAAATGCCAAAGCTACAAATACAACTGGCATCTTTATTCAGAGATACGTGCTGTTAGAGCACAACAGCAAAGGATTAAACATATGCATATTATCCTCATTTTCTCCTGTTCTTCTGACATTCAGCCTGAGTACTACAGTGCTTGACCACTGGTGGGCAGCAGAATGAAGCTGTAATCGTATTTATTAAAATAAGTACGACTAATCAGAAAAAAAGGAAAACATTTGGAGACATCAAGTAAACAACTTTAATTATTCTACAACTCTAATTTAAGTTTATACAGCCTTACTTACTTACTGTTTATACAGTAAGTGATTAGAAAAACATGTATTGTAATGGCAAATATTTTAATTCTCTTGAGTTTAGCAGCATCTTACGTTGCACATGAAATTCAACTGCACTTGCAAAGAATATTCTTAAAACTGCAACTTACAAAAGCTCTTATAGGCATTAACATATAAGTGAGTTCAATATTTCATTTTACCAGACTGAACAGTTATCTGAATTTACAAATACAGAAGAAAAAATAGCAAAGGTTTTCAAAGAGCATCAGGGTCACTTCCAATGACTTTAATGAGAAAAATAAAACCTACTTAATCAGAGTCAATGGGTGATTTGGAACTCACTTTGTGAGTTTGGCATTTACTGTCCTCCCTGACAGAAGGGTAACAGCTTGAGAAACAGGGAGGAATACTGCTCTTCTAATCAGCTGTTTAGACAGACAGAGCTGTCTATCTACCTCTGCTGTGACATGCCAAAAATTACCTCTCAAAATGCCTGAAGGTAGATACTAAAGAAAAGGGCTACTCACATGAAGGTCATCCAGTTGAAAAGGGATTTTAGTAGGAAGCAAAACACATAGTAGATGGGCTATATAACACCCTTTACATGGAATCAGCTTACAATTATCCACACGTGATCAACATAACTCAAATTTGCCCTTACTTCCCTACTTTATTTCTGTCAGAAGAGTGCTACAGATGGCCTACACCTTAAAAGAACTGGTTCTTCATTGAACCCTATCTCTACCTTAGATTATATATTCACAGAAATCGCTTCCACTGACTTCAGTGAGACTTGGCTGCTTAAGAGGCTATGTGAACTCAAGAGACCTAAGTAAGTATTTTTAAAATAAGAAAATCTAATTTTCCTGAGAAAGCTAAATCAAGTTAAATCGCTGAAAGAAGACAGACTTATATTATCTTTACAGAACATGGAAAATGGGCCTGAAAGCAAATTAAATATTACTAACAAAAGGCAAACACCATAGTCACATCAGTGACTGTTTAGCTATTCATACTGTGCTCATCCAACAGATATATTTCATCAATACTGATCATTTTTCAGGTCTACAGTAATGAGACATTGTATCTTACCAATTTTGTATTGATAATTCATGTTTAAATGAGTAATATATAATAATCCAAATATTTACCTGTTATGAGAAACCTGAAGTTCTGCCAGTAGTTGATTTTTAAACCACTGATCAAAATCCACGCTGTCAAACAGTTCATAAGCAGCCAGTCCAACTGCATTATACACTGGAGAAAAACAAGAGTTATGCTTACATGTTTCATTTATTCATTAGAAATAATGAGATTAATTTAATTAAAAAAAAACAAAACAAAACAAAAAAAAACCACTTGATAATCTGAGTGCAAAAATGAAAACAAAACTAAAGAATACTCCCCAGAACACTATGAAAACCATGGATATTTTAGCAAAAGGTATGACCAAGAAAAAAAAAAATACAGACTGCTAAAAGCAGTTACAAGCTGTAAGGAGAATGAAGAATTCGTTCTAATATTATGAATGGTTCTGTTACAGACCTCAGACAATTCTTTTGACATAAAATACCTCCTTTACTAAAACGGTTACAATACCCTCATGAACATGTTGCTGCTCATATAACTCATATAATTACTTCTATTATATGAATAGTTCTTCACATGATCTTTAAGAAGTCAAGCACATACACAATAGCAGCTCTGCTCCTTCAAAGGTAAAGCAAAATTTAATTTACAATTTACCGGCATCTTTAATCAGTATAGCACTGGTATCTTCCAAATTGGTAGTTCCTACAAGACAAATACATAAAGAAAAAGTGTAACTAAAACAGTGCAATTTAGTTGTTTGTTTAACAGCTTCTGATTGAATGAAATATGCTCTAAATTAAGTCAGCTTCACTATTTTTAGTTACAATTAAGTATTTCAGTTTTGACGTCTTCTTCAGTGAATCTTCTGAAATAAAACCTGTTTTCATACCCTAGTTTTGATGCATCTTCTCAGAGCTGATAAACTTTAATAGCAACACAAACATCAGAAGCTTGAGTTTTAATTAGCAGACTCAAAATCCATAAAGAACAAGACTACAAGAAACATGTGGCACTACTACAAAGTCTTGAGAATTAAAGAACCAACTAGTACTTCAAGACTCAAAAAATTATCTAGGAAATGCTACTAGGGGCAACAGGAGTAAGAAATGAATGCATGAGTACACCTCTTACCATAAACACAGAACATTAATTCTTAGAAAACAAACTAACTGCCGAACCTTTTGTAAGGAGCCTTATACCAATTCCAGCATAGCAAACCATCCAGAAACTTACAAACATAAAACAAATGAGATTCTGGATGTGAAGTCAAAAGTACTTGCTATGACTTCCATGGATGCCATAAACAGTATCAGAAAAAAAATAAACTGAATCATTTCTCACAGCCTGTGAAGACTTCAGACTTTGTACAAAAAAGGATAAGCTTTTGGAGAAAATTTCTGAAAATTCATAGAAACGCTCCAAACTTTGTCAGCCACCTAGGATTACCTCTACCCGTACATACACAGCATTTTCCTTATAGAAAGATTACCCATCTTAACGTGCTTTCAGAAACATCAAATGAATGCATCTTAAAACATAAGATATCAGGAGATAAAACTGTATCACGTTTCACAGAAGTTGATAAACTATTTATAAAAGGCAAAGAATACATTTTTTGTTTCTGTATGTTTTAAACAGCTTACCTTGCAGACTGTGAACCATTTCTAAAAGTACAGGAGTAAGAGTCTGATTATATTCATGGAAAATATCAATAAAAAGAACTTCCGTACACGGCTGAAAAATTGAAAGAATCTGTTTCAGAATCATATAAGGGCAATTAAAACCTATTTTAGGCTAAACTGCATGAGTGCCAAATACCTTACACCAAAGGTCATCATTTAAAACGTAATATTCTGTGGGAATATTAGTTTTATATGAAATAACATTTCGTACTATATAGTATGTTTTGCTTCAGCAAGATTTTGATGAAAGTGTCTATATTAGCAAGCTCTGTGGCACAAGAGTGGATTGGTGGAGCGAAACAGCCAGTGTTGAGAAGCCAGCAACTGTAAATATTTCAGTTTTTCATTAGTTTTTTTTTCTAATTAATTCTAGTTCAGTCATTTGATATGATTACATACTTGCATTTTGGAAGATCTTCAGGGTTGTTTTTTCCTAGTTTTAATCTAAAAGTAACCCAGCAAATGAGCTTTGAGTTCTCCTCACAAAGAAAAACGTAGCATGGATAATTGAGAAATTCACTCTTAAAGCACACTTGGTTCTGAATTAAGAGGTAAAGATGCAGCTAAAACTTTCTTCACTCATCACATCTAACAAAGTCACTAATAACAACATCAGTTATCAGTTTAAAGAAAAGACAACTTTTACTGGATTTAATAACCTCCAGACACTGCACACTGTAACTGCTGAAGCAAATTCCATGCTCAAAAATGGGAAAAAAGCGCATAGTTTCCAGTACACTTCAGAATGTTTCAACAATAGCCAACACATGAAGTTCATTTATACTAACTCAAATGAAATTTTACTTTTTCTAAGTATGAGCTTATCTTTCCATCAAGTATCATCTCTCTCAGATAAAAGGGCATCATAGACATCAAACGTTTTATTTCAAATTGAAACACTCACTCTGAGACTGTACTTCCAAGAATCTCCTCCTGTCTCTTCTACAGCTATTATTTCACAAAGAAAAGAAGAAAGCATTATTTCAACTGTGGTTCAAATTATGTTTAGTGTTCAGGTATGTGAAAAATCACAGACAACTGAGAAATTTTTTTTTATGGAAACATTATGGGTGAAGTATTTGTCTATGTAAGAAGACTGTAGACAAAAAAAACAACCAAAAAACAGCTAATATTGTAGCAGGTGATTTCTAGAGGCAACATGGACATGAAACGTTCTTGCACCAGAACCCAAATAAACTACAGCCAATTACACAATGTGTTTCTTACTGAAGCCTTCTGGGTCTTCTTCCCACATGGTTAATTCCTCCTCTGTCAGCAGAAAATAGTGAGTGACTAATCTTCTACATATCTCCATTAGTGTTGGATATGTGAAAAATGCTGTCTTTATCTTATGTGCTTCAAGAGTTTCAGGACTGCTATCTGAAATTAAATGTATAAAATTCCAGATTACAATTAAATAGCTTACTGATCAAACAGTACTAGAATGAAAATAACAGATAAGAAATTCTCATCCCCAGAGTAAAAAAGGCTACTTTCATGGCAGACCTTCATTAACAAGTTCTCAGTGTGCTTTTCTTCTACAGCAAGCTAAACTCCTGAATTCATTAAGAATCTCAAACCGAACAATTAGACTGAACAGTATTATGCTTTTCAGCTATTACTTTGATGACAAACACAGTTTTGCTGTTGCTTTAGTATTATTCTTTTACCAATATAATTACTGAAGAAATCAATTAGGACAGAGACTTCAAATAGTTCCACTGATAGCTATTCAGAAAGCATATCCAAATAAAAGCTTAAAATTAACTAGGATGGTGGTTTTTGTTGTTTTTTCCTTCTCTTTCTCTGTATTTCTTGGTAAGGAGTTTACTCTGGTTATATTAAGTAGCAATAAATACAAATACTGTATGCTACACAGCCAACACAGTTAACAGAAAGTAGCAAGAAAAACAGTACATATGTTAGTTAAAGCTTAAGAAAAATTATTTATTTTTCCGTAATGTGTATTTTTTTAAATCACGGAGTTCTCAGAATGTCAAATGCTACAGCTTTTATCAGAATATATTATGTTCTTCATTCCTCAATTGACTACACTTCCATATTAAAAATTCAAACGCAACTCTGATTATTAATAGAAATTTCTACTTGCAAAACCTGGATTTTAGAATGCTTTTAATGAATTATGGAATAATACTGAAGCACATCAGTAGTCAAATACATTGACATTTTGAAGAATTTTATATATTTGGCTTGCATAGTCCTTCTGACAACACAATGCTCACGAAACTTTCGAAAATTCAAAAGAGAATGCTAAATCCCTTTAAATTTTGGGCAAATGTCACACTACTATGGAATTTTTTAGAAAATAAGACTATCATTCAATGCTAAAGAAAATTATTTTTCATTATCCATTTACAGTGGTATGTATGTAGAGTCAGGGTGAAACAGACCAACAGAAACAGAACGCAAACTTTTGTTTTCCACTTAATTCCATACATTCAATGTGTTTCTATATTTCAGAGTTCTATTATTAGTCAATTACAACACCAAATAATTCCATTAAACTTTTCTCTTTAAAGATATATCAAACTATTAGATGAAAATTGCCAGATTTCATACCTCCACACTTTTTAAAATGACTTCCTTAAAACTAAAACAATTAGAGGAAAGATATTTGTAATCTTCATCATTTGAAATGACTTTTGCAAATCAACACCTGTGTACTTTAACGAGCACAGTAAGAATTACCAGTACAGAGACTGAAGCGCTAATCGCTAAGTTTTGAAGCATCAAGTCCTTCGAAATAATGCCTCAAAGGAACTTAGGTGTTGGCAGCTACCAGCTAAATAATTAAAGATAAAAACTGGTTTTAGCAAATAGCAGCAGTTACCTTCAATATATTTGGATGGCTTGTAAGCATAGTTTTTTACAATCATCTTGATGAGATTCATGCACTGCACAATAAAACGCTCAAATACAACCCCTTCACCAGCCTCTGTGAAAACATAGCTTACGGCGAACTCCAGTGACCTCTGAATTAAAGGTGTAAACGAAAAAGGATGTTGATCCAGGAAGTCCAAAAGCTAAAAATTAAGCAAGCAGAAGAGCAAGATAAATCAAATGACTTTTTTTTGCAAGTTTCACATTAAATGCTTTCATAAACTAATTATTAAAAAACAGAGTGTTTTTTTCTTGCTTATTTATATGAGATCCATAGAAAATCTAAACGTCAAAATTAGGTACAGATCAGTACGTATGCACTTAATTTCTCCATGACATTCTTGATTCATATTCAAGAAGATCTTTTCTTAATAATTTAAGAAACAATACTTGTTTTCAACTACACCAGGTTGGGAGCAGTGCAGTATATAAAGCATACCTGGCACATTTAAAACCCATTCATCAAATATAACAGACTTAAGTCTGGCAGATACATTTCTGAAAAAAATAAAGGAAAGGGTATTTTATAACAAAGAATTTGCAGTATCCTCCCCTTCTTTAAGAAATCTGAGACCTACAGGTTTTAAGAAACAGACATAACTAATTAGGGACTGCACTGCTGAAAACTATTCAGTAACCAGAGAATTTACTTACCACTTTAGTGAACAGAATTATAGTCTTTTCTAGACGATCTCTGCATACATTTCCTGCCCGTATATTTCTACCTGGCAAAACAGATATTTAACAACAATCATTTTTTCCCATTCATTTATTTCTGGGTAACTACATTTTAATACAGCAACATCGGAGAACAACTTGTTTTATTTGTAGTTCAGCGGTTAAAAAAAGGCAGAAAAAAATCTATGGCAGAATAACCTCAAAGTTATAAACTGAAAGTCCTGAGTATGAAAAAAGTTATTTAACCATTTCTTTTAGTTGCGATGAAATTCACTGAAACTGATCAGAATAAAACAAATTGGGGCACTGCAATAAAAGCTCAAAGATAAAACAAAATGCAAGCAAAATGCTAGCACAGACAAGCAGTAAAAGAACACTGAAAAGGTAAAAATGTACCCATAAGAAGAAATGCTATATCCTTACTAGTCATGCACATATGCGTAGAAGATGCAGCTTTCATTAAAAAAAATATTAAAAGAGCAATACTGAGGGCATACAAGCAAAAAAAGATGATAAACTGTCGTTTCATTTAGACAGTTTTACTGATACGGAACTGGAAATAGTAAGTTTTAGTTCATTACTCAGGACACTTGAATCCCCTATGGTCTGAGGAACTATGACAACCATCAAGCTTCAGGATGGGATGGGCTTGAAGTCAGGTAGTACTTGGAGACTAGCCAAAAAATCAAAGGGACAGAAAGAGTATGACTGTAGTACAGAAGAATGAGCAAACAGCTGAACCCTGTATTTTAGAAGAGTGAAAAAAATTTTACTCTGGCATCAAACACAATGGCAATTTCCAAAAGCTTTCCTGAAAACAAGGCTCAGAACTCAGAACAACAGCTCTTGTCTATGTACAGGTTTCTGAGACTGAGCCAAATACTTTCAATTTGTATCAAAAAATATTCATATTCAACTTCTGTATCAGCCTTCAAAAAATATATTTGCTGAACTCCATTAGAATGACCTGACAAGTTCCAAATGAATCAAAAGGCTTACACTGTGGATGAATGAAATAAATGAATGGCTTTGTGGGTCTACCACAAGTAAACAAGAAAGCAGCAAGTTCAGATACAACACTGCTGAGCTTCTCCTTTTTGCAAGCGTCCCAGTTTCAGCAGGAGAGTGTTGATTTTCTTCACAATGTCTGGCATGCTGTTCTGCTTTACCTTTTGGCTTTACTACTTTTTCTCTTCCACTTCTGTCTCAGTAGATAGCATTAATCTCAACATACAAGTTCTACTTTTTTTTTTTTTCCCCACCCAGTTCTCTCTCCCAACCCACTAGAGTAAGGGAGGGAGAGAGCACACAACTGCATGGTGCTGAGTGCTTCTAGGTTAAACCATAACTGCAAGCAACAGGTAACTTTCTTACTGAAGTAGTAACACTATCTAATTATGCTCACGCTTCTGTTGACTGCGTTAACTTGTGGTTGTCTGCTCTGTCAGTTGTAAAGCACACGTGACTAAATTCAAGGTGATCTGAATTTTAGTAGCATCTATGTACTTTAACATTTATATCTTGTAATCCCATCAACTATGATATTTTCTTTTTCACTCCAAAATAGGCATTACAACAGGTATAATCATGCTGGACTTAGAGAAAAAATTATACTGACATCTTTCCTGTGTAGTTTTAGCACCATTTCAAATAGTTCAGCATTTACAATTTTTTTTATAGCTGCATTACTCTTTTATCCAAATTCCAATATTTAACCAACACAGGCACAAAGATTAAGACACTTACTACACTCCAGAAACTGTTTTAGCCGTTCAAACAGTGCATGTAGAAAACCCTGAAAAATACGAAAGTAGATGACTACAGATTAGGCTTATTTTGTAGTGTAACATGAGAAGAAAGCTAAGTTAAAACTGAAGTAGGTCCAGACGTTACCAGCTCAGATATCACCTGATCACTTTTAATTAAGTAATTAATTACAAAGGACAAGTAATTTCCCCATGAAACACACAATTAGGTAGCTATCAAACTGCATCTAAACTGACCTTGTTAGTTAGCAGCACAGCATCTCTAATGGAGTGTATGCAAAAAAAACAGATACATGCTTTGCAGTCTTTCCTCTGGAACTGAGCATCTAATCTGATGCAAATAAGTGCTCTCAATTTCTGAGGGTCTTTCAGCAAAACAGAAAGGGTTCATAGGAAAGTGAAAAGTTTGGATTTCTTTCTTGAACTTTCCTGCCAATATTCCTTTATATTCTGAAGCCAATAGACAGATGGCAGCAGAGGGGCAGTATGACAAGACTGAAATGAAAGAGATGAAAGTGTGGATGAACCACAGGTGTGTCACTGAAATGAAAGTGTGGATGAACCACAGGTGTGTCACTGAATTCCTCCAGGCGGAAAAATGGCACCCACTGACAATCATTGGCACTTGATCAACACTGATTGAGACCAGACAATGGAGATGAGCATAGTGAGACACTGGGTAGTGTGCTTTAGCAGCAGCAAAAGCAGGTCACCTTCACTGGTACAGATTGTTACAAGCATACCATGTAGGCTTTTTCATCACTGGCAACAATGCGTAGCTGATGGAGGAGTCTAGATTGAAAACTAGTTTTACAGCTGAGATTTTGCTCTACTAATAGTGTTACTGTGCTCTCTGTATCTGTTCTAGTTTCCACGGAAAGTTTATGAAGGCATTACTTTCAGAGTGACCCTTGTGTCATGCATCCTGAGACAATTCCTGTTCGCTCAGCACAGCCCAGGCAAGCCAAAAAGTTGGACAGACAAGTTTAAAACAATCTTTAAATGTCCTCTAAGATCTGAAACAACAACAAAAGGTTTCTAATGTAAGTACAGAAATAGATAAATGTTACTTACCATCACCTCTACATTTCGATGAGGTTCTACAAATCCATGGACTGTTAGTTTACGAAGCACTAGGAAAAAAAGAAATGACTGGGTAGGTATTTCTCAGTTTTTGCTCCAAGAGATTTCAGAATGCAATTAGCTGCTGCGTACTTCTTCCAATTCTCCAAATAAAAGACTAATTTTGGGCTTTCAGATGGTCTTACCACACATAACATGAAAATAATCTCACAGAATTATTTTAAAATTCAATACATTATCTGAAAACTAATTAAGAAAACACTAAATAACTGAATCATCAAGAAGAATTCTGAAAAAGCTTCACAAATTCACCCACTCAGGAGCTGGTTTTGAAAAAGGAAGAAGTCAAACATGGGCCATACATCACCTTACTAATTTTCTCAGGCTTTTAACTACCAGAAACCAAAAGAAGCCCTATGCCACAACTTCTGAAATGCTTAAAAACTGATTTCAACCACACTGCAGGCATGCACACAAATATTTTAATTCCTCGGCACAAGAATGCATTCACTTCAACGATAAGTACCTGAGCATAAGTCTACACCGATCTAAAAATCTAAACTGACTGACATGACTATACCTCTTCACTGGCCATAAGATGAACTTAACACAAACTCATTGACAAGCTTTCTCAGTTGAGTGCTTCAAATAAGACAAGACAGATGCAAGCTTCCATTATAACACACGCAAAAAGGCATCTTGTCATGACCCCACTTTCTCATCTCCTGAACTCTGAGCTCCTTCCACAAACATATAACACTGCATATTTTCTAATTTTCTCCCCCTTCCAATTCACTGGCCTCATTCTGCCTTGCTAAAAGCATGTCAAAAGAGGCCTGTTCACTCAACAGGCACGAATTTGTTACATAATTATTAAGACTCTTTACCAGAGAAGTCTTGATCATTTGATACGAAGAGAATTGTTTCATAGCTTCTATTTAATATCATTTAATCATCCAGTATTATTACCTTTCAATGACAACAAAGTTCTTTCTAATGAATTTGAGGCAGCAGCTTCATTCCCTGTGCAAGCCTGTTGTAGGAATGTATCTGTATGATGATTCCACAAGGAACATGCAAAGCTATAAATACCAGATGCAAGCTGCAAAAGAAAGACAAACAATGTATTCAATTTCTCAAATCTGGATATGATAAATTTGTAAATCTGTAAATTGTAAAGGGCAGTTCAGGCTTAAACTATTATACAAGAAGGTAGAGTAAGTATGGGTGACAGCGTTTCACTTATCCCTTTGCTGTACTGAGTTGTAATAGACTAAAGACGCTTTCCACAAAAACTTCTTGTCTTATTTCAAATACATTATGACAGATTCAGCTGCTTCCGTAAGTACCTGTTAGATGACTCTACCACTTCAAGGGCAACTATATAAGCCTCTTTTCTTACTTCAATGATTCTAGCCATAGAATAGGCTTCAAAAACCCAAAGCTCTCCTCATTTCCTCCTTTCTCACAAGATTTAAGCAATCTGTCTCACAGAATAGCTAACGTCTGAATCAGCTTTCTCTAGGAATACAGGTAGGAGTTACATGTATATATCTAATCAAATAGCAACGAATGATGCCTACACAGACTAATTTTTATGAGAGCTCCAAACTCTGACTTCACCTCACAGAATCTAAAACACAGGGTGGCTGACAGTATTTAAAATAATAACTGCTTTATTAATAAGTGGGGAAGAGAACCACAAATACATGCAATACTCAATAGAAGGACCCATCACATTTTTTTACATTTGAAATCATTTAAATATCAATTAAGTATTGCAGTAACACAAGTTATAAAGACCTAGTCATGGAGCTAGACTGCCTCAAATTGCTTCAGTCAATAAAGCAGGTAAAGAGTGATGGTGACAGTAATGAAACATCAAAGATGAAGAACAAATACAAAGGATTATCATACAGGAAAACTGCTCAAGATGAAAAGTAATGAGAAAATCAAAGATGGAAGACCTGTTCAGTGTTGGATCTCATAGGCTGCCAATACCCATGAATATTCATGTTAAAGTTGCCTATACTGGACCATACTTCAAATAGTCCGCCATCTCTAAACCATCAAAGAAGTAAGACAGAAGTTGTGCAGAACTTATACGAAACTGAAAATAAAATATGAGTGAAGAATTATCAAAAATACCAAACCTAGTAGTACTAGAAGTAAGATAGTCTAAGTCAGTTTTTTTCCAGGGCAAAAAAAAAAAAAAAAAAAAAAAAAAACAACACTGGAACAAAACAATAAGTGAGACGTGATGATTTAGTTATTTTTCTTAAAGTTCACTGAAATATTAGAAAGGTAAAATGCCCCTTCAAGACAATGAAAATTCAAAAGTATGGCACAGAATTAGGATGAAGAACACTGCTCTCTTTTAAATACACACGTTCTGAAGTACACTCACTAAGAATTTGGGGTCTGTTATTTGTTATGAGAAAAGTTCCACTGTCCAAGTGAAGTCACATGCCACTTAAGAGACGTGAATTCCCTTTACCGGGCAATAGAAGAAGCAAAACTCAAAGTGGCCCAGTTTTGCTGCTTCTAAAAGAAATTAAAAAAATTAAATATGAATAATTGATCATAGTACCAGATGATTAAAAAAAATTTCCTTTTCCACCTGATGTTCAAAAAGCTGTGCATGCACATGTTTCAGATTAAGTTTTTTTTTCAATCCACTGTCCACAACACAGCGTAACCAATGTTTAATTTGCTGCATTCAGTTAATTACATTATATCACTGTCTAATTCCAAATTGGACTGCAGATGCAGACAAAGACAAATTTGAATTCTAAACAGCAGACTCTTACAATGGAAAATGCAAACTCCGTGAGACAAGATTTGGCATTTTCATTCAAATCCTATTTTTCAATTAACCTGGATAAAGAAATTGATCTGGTAAAAGCCCAATCATCATGAACACGTTTCAGCTGATAACAAAGGAAAAAAAACAACATGGTAATAAAGTCAAAAATCCAGCATTATTTAAAGACTATTGAGTTACGGATACAGAACATTCTTCCAAACACAGTGCTAGTTTATATATTGTAAGATCTGCTGTAGGATATGTTAACAAAAGCCTGATTTACACAGACTGTGCTGCTGATTAAACTTTGCTTGTTAAAGTAAATTGTTACAAAAACTCTCAAATGAGATAAAAAAAATGAATAAAAACTAGAGACACATTTCACATAGAAATTGACTTCCAAGTATTTTATGTTGTACATATGCCCAAAGTAAGCACATTTCTGCTTCAATGGCAGATGCAAAAATCCACAAAACTACCATTAGTTCATTTTCAGCTAACCACGCGGAAGCAAGTAAGACAAACTGTTTGCTTATGCTGTACAATATTGTATCACATTACTTACGTCATAGAAAAGCTTCCTGTCTGCAGCAAGTCGTTTGGATGCCAGGGTCTTTGTAACATGATAAAACGTAAGCAATGCTCTGTGCTGTCGAAGATCATCTTGGACTTTCACAGATTCTAGAAGAGTGGGTATAAGCTCTGGCCATTGCCTAGGGCAGTCCACCCTGGCAACTTTAGCAATCAGCACAGAGATCTGAGTTGCTATCTGTAAAAAAACAAACAAACAAAATCAAAGCAAAACATAGGTAGCACAAAGTCAAAGACCATTCAAGAAACAAACACTGCAGAATTTAACGGACAAATAAAACCTGAATTTAATAAAAGCTAGTATGCACTTATCACGTTTTTGCATCTTTTTTTTTTTCTGAAGCTATTTAAAAGTGTGTAGAATGTAAATGAAGTCCAGAAAAACTATTTCTTCAACTTTATGATTAAATATTATGTAAAATGATAGACAGGCAATAACATTTAAATTCTACATAAAGACCACTAAAGTGATTAAGTTATTTAAGACCCAGCTTAAAATATTACCTAATAATTCCAACCAGAATCTCATATTTGTATAAGCAAAACTCCATTAGCAGAAGGAAGACTGATTCATCTACCATATGAATATTTCGAGCTAATGGAAATGGCTCAAAACTCAACAGTAACTCCTTATTAAAATCAAAACAGCAGCTTAGTCACTTGAAATTGTGTATGACAGGGCACTATCCTAAATAAACGTAATAAAGATTAAGTAAGTTGACTTATGCAGTGATTAGACATGGGGCAGCAGTACTGCTTAGGTGGGTCTATGCAGCAGCATTCTCAGCAGCTCATTCCTGCTACAGCACTGCCACCACACTTTTCTGATGCAGTTATATGAAGAGACAGATCAGTGTACAGACACATGATAAAAGCAAGCCACTAAGGAGGAGGAGTGAAGTAAATCATTTTTGAGCTACATCCAGTCCCTGAATTATTCCACTGTGTCTGCATGAACAGCAAAGGGTAACAAACTGTTACTGCAACCAGCAAGAAAAGAACAAAAAACAAAATTAGCAAAAGCACCAAACAAAAACCAGTAAATTATGACACATGGGGAAATATTCAGTGACAGGATCTCACTTCAACATGAAGATGAGTACGAAAGGCAACACGTAAATTAAAACTTAACAATTTTATTATTTTTTTTAGATATTTTGTAAAGAAAGAAAAACATTCAAGTATCAGTCAGAGACTCATCACTAACCTGATTCACGGGTTCATTAAAGTTGGCAATAAGTCCGGCACGCAATGTAGTTTTTTCTTCTTCTGAAAGAGCACTGTCAGGATACATTTATTAGAATATAATTTCAATTGCAACAAACCCCAACTAATAATCCTTACTTGGAGCTGTCACTACTATTAGATGCAGAAGTTGAATAAGTACTACCATTTGTGCATTGTATCGATTGGATGAAACTGAAATACACGTATCAAGAAAATGGTGTGCAAATGTGAACTACGAAGAGGTCATCCCCCGTTTTTCAACCATCTCATGGTATTCAAAAAAAAAGTGAAACAGCCAAGTATTTACAAGGCCTTCTGGCAGGTTGTACTGTGACCTACATAAACCCAACTGGTAAAAGAGAAAGTTCACATACATAGAAAGATGTACAGCTATACTGACACCAAGAAAAACTATACGAAATAAAACTATTATTAAAGAGCTAGTGCACAGTTATTACTCTAACAATTGTGACTAAAGCACTTGCATTTACTGACAAAAGAAAAATACAGGCACAGTGGAATTTTTATGGTGTTTTCTAATACACAAATGCAGCATATAATTTCTAGATACACAAGCATAATCTGTATGGTTTCTACTACATGAAAGGTACTATAATGTACCTAAGAAATCTAATCTCAATTAATTAAAGCCTGCACATTTCAGTGATTGCAGAGATCTGTCACTTTAAAGAATAACAAACAATCAAAGAAAGTGTTTCTGTGTTCAACTTTATTATTTCCTTTATTTTGTGAGCTCAGGAGGCACCCTGTTTTAACTGTCTTTTCTCTCAAGGATACAAAATAGATATTCCAAAAACAGTAAACCTTCAATCTGTAATATGGTAAGTTAGCTTTGGCACTTACAAGCAAAGCAAAAGAAGAAAATCCTTAAATACAGAAGTTTATGATAAGTAAAGTGAACAGAAAGTTAAAGAATTTAAGAAAGTAATTAGCATTCAAGTGGTATAGTGCATTTTTATGTGGCTTCTACCACTCACAGGAGCACGCAAAGATTTCCCAACCAGATAGTCCAACACTGACATCTGCTGGACACTCGAACTCCAGCTACTTATTTACTCCCCACAGAGCTGATAGATGTAACAGGAAATAGCATCTCTGTTTTTCTGTAATAAATTGTAACAAAAGCGTACAACTAGACAAACTAGAAGTTAATGAGTAATAAGCACTCTTCATAAGTTATTTTGCCTCTGCGGTGACTTACACCAGAGGAAAATCTGCTAAGTTTCTCTGAGGAAGAATTTCAAGGTCTCAAAGTCACTAAGTTGTAGTCTTAGACAATTTGCAGTTTTGAAACTTTTTCACATTTTTCCGTATTTGTGGGGTACAGAAATACTTACCAAGAGATTTAAAAAGTTCCCTTGGAGCTTTTGTTTATTTGTACATATTTTTAGAATATATTAGTTCATAAACTAGAAGTCTAAATCTGAAGCCACCTGAAATTAGCTTTCAAACAAGAATATGATGAAAAATGTTATGAAGATTGCTAACAAAGTAATCAAACTAAAGAACAATGTCTAGAAAAGACAGGAATTAATTTAACTGTCCATGAAATCAACAGTATTTTCAGGAAAAGGAACTCACAGTACCACTGAGATTCAAGAGAAGTTAATTCTGAAGAAATCCAAAATGAGCAAAATATTTATAAAATAAGACCAGAATCTGATAACAATTCCTAAAGATAGATAAATAGTGCCTGAAAACAGGCTATTACAAACCTACTCTGTAGCAAACAAGAGAGTTGCCTGAGAAAACAGGAGACAGAACATTCAACAGCCCATCTCTAAAACTACTCACACTGAAAAATGCTGCTTTAAGTTTAACACAGGTAAAGAATAAGTACCCTGAATATGCTGGACACCACTGGCAACCGTGCGCAGAAAGCAACATATTTCAGAAGGATCATTTTCTCTTAAAAGAAGAAGCTGTTTCGACTTGTGTTCTATAACTACGAATTTTATTAGAATGAAAGATTCAAGCATTCTACTTTCCAAATAATACATGATTCTAAATTACTACGTATCTTCCTGCCATGTAGAAGTAGCAGTCATGAAGCCATAAGTGCTCAGCAGAAATGGGGTAAAAGTTAGCCCTTCCAGACTCAAGGAAAACTTGAACACGCTGCGCAAGAGGGGCATCTGACATACTGTGACTGTTTCTGGAAAGTTCTTCACACGCAAGTAAGTATGAAAGAATTATTGTGTTAAAAAAACCCCTTCTTCACTAATGAATTAAAACTACACTAATTAAGGTTATATTAATAGGTTACCTATCTAAAAGAGCGCTCCTCTGACTGGGGAGGCCCTGGTACAGATTGCCTGGAGAAGACATGGTTGCCCCAAGGCCATGCTGGATGAGGCCCTGGGCAGCCTGAGCTGGTAGGTGGCAGCCTACCCAAAGCAGGTGGTTGAAAGTACATGGTTTTAAGGTCCCTTCCAACCCAAGCTATTCAACAATTCTTTGAATTATGTAATTCTGTAGTTGCAACAAATTAAAATGGTGCTGGAAGTTTCAAGAAAAATATTCACTGCTTACTACTGACTACACTCATAGCTTCCTTGGAGAGCTTTTTGTCATGTATTGTATAGATACAATATGAGAAGAAACTGAAGACAAGAATTTCCTATGGTGTTAGCTACTGCCTCTTTCCCACATATATAATTCAATGAGAATTCTGAATTAAATGAAATGTGCACAAATAACCTTTCCAGGAGTCTTCACACGTATCATATCTGCCACTATCAGAAAATCTAGATAACTTTAAACTTCATAAAGTTACTTCAAAACCTGGTGACTACAAGATGCACTTGTAACTCAGTTTTTTGAAGGAAAATATTAAGAAAGTTGTGAAAATGAAATGAAAGCAGACAGAGCCCCAGTGCTGTAAAGTTTTACCAATTCTACCATCAATTTCAAATCAGCTACTATCTACAAAGGAATTAATTCTTTTTCAGTTGGGAAAATGTACCAAAGCCTACTGTAGGTTGAGCATAAGGAAGTTAGAACTTACTGTGGTGCAACTCGTCTCCAGTAGCGATCAATTCCATTTTTAAAATACAAGACAGCTAACCACCTGACATTCACATCCAGGGCATGATTTGTGAAGATGTTCTGTTAAAAAAATATATATATTTAAAAAAAAAAAGAAAAAGAAAAAAGAAAGGGTTAAAAGTATCCAACATTCCTCAGAGAGGAAACCTGTATAAACAGATGTACTGGCACATGCATAAAAACACACACACACTCCTCTGTGTATAAAACTGTACAGAAACAAACTGCATCAGTCAGCATTTGGAAAACAATTAAAATAAAAAATGCTCAGCACTGCTTTTAATATTTATTTGTAAAACATAAGTCTAATGAACAGTGTAAATATAATTCTAATCTCATCTGATAGAGTAGGGCATTAAAAGGCAGTTATCAGCACCGATCAATTATTACACTCTTTATCAAAACAGATTCTGACTGACATAAGTAATTATTCTGTATTATGCAAACTTCCAAGGTACTTCAGGAGATTTCTTCTTTATCTTGACCCATGCCAAGAACCTTCCTGACTATCAATATCGGTGTGAAAAGAGCCAACTGATAGGACAGCAACTGTCAATTTGCTATGCTTATGTTTATGTTTGAAACTTAGCTTCAACTGCTAAAGTCATACATACACATACGATCCATTCATACACACACTTCTACACGCATATATGTACGTGTTCACACAAATACACACAAATGCACACAGTAATTATTTTATACGGTGCTTTTGAAAATTATCAAAACAGGAAAAGCTGAAATAAAGGTATGCTGTGGAAACTTAAAACATGTACCAAAGAGGACAGTAGCTTTTCTGCTGTGTCTAGTGTACCTTAGCAAAAATGTGACTATATCAGATGGAAAATTCTTGAGGGCATGAGACATTACTGCCTTCTTTTAGCAAGTAAACAGGCATGAAGTCAGGGGTTTTATTCTACGCTGCACATTAATTAGTTCACTTCAAAAATCCATGTAAGTATGAAAACCATAGGGACTCAGGTCAGCAACATGTTACAAGTGCACATCATGTCCAAGAAAACTATAAATACAACCTTCAAAGAGCTCAGGAAAATATAAATTCAGAACTTAATTGCACTTCTCTAAAATTCAATTTCAACAATAATTCCAACTCTCTTGATATAATGCTGAAAATGATGACAAAAAACAACCAGCAAAGTTCAATCACTACGAAGCCAAAACATGACAACAAAGATGTCGATTCAAAACTATCAACCATTAGAAAAACATCAAAGGTTGTAGCTGCAATGCTGCCACAAGAACTACAGGAACAAAGCTAAACAAAAACTCACACAACTGGCAAAGGACAGAGCCTATTTCACAAAACAACCAAGCATTCTTTTTTTCCATCTCTATTCATCAAGAGGCATATAATGCCTCCAGAAGAAGTATAAAAATGAATAGTAACATCACCACTAGGTATCACACAGTGTAGACTCAAAGACACGTGTTTCATCACACATTATAGCTTTCTCTATTCTCTTTATCCGAGAAGTGGTATCTGACATTAATTACATTATTCACCTGTATCACATGGATTGACTGTCTTAACAATACTCCATTTATAACCATCTCCTTAACCCCTTGCTCCACCAAGAAGGTACCAACTACCTCAGAACCCAGACAGTCTGAGTGCCATAATGAAGCTAAAAAAAGACGCAGAGATTCTCTACTTCTTAGAGAATATGTATTCAAGATTATATTTTCACTACCTGCCATCATATTAACAAATCTGTTTCGTCCACAGTAGTAGTAAAAGAAGGTTCTCATCTTTCCTGTTCCTGGAACCTTACTACTAGTCATCTCCCTAGAAAATCCTCTCTCCCTGACCAGAAGGAAATCGACGCTACCTGAGTATCAAACTGTATACACTGAAAGAGCTTCTCTTCTATGAAAACTGTCACAATATGTATCACCTCCACAATAAAGGTTGGTGCATACAAATGTTACCAGCTCAAGGGGGTGGTAAAGGTAATTCCTTCCACAAGAGTTCCCTTGACTTTCTATTATCTTATAGGCCAGTAACAGCTCAACCATTCATGCTGCTAGAAGTTATATTTCCTCCTTTACCTAAATGCCTGGGAATCAAACCTCCTCTGAGACAGTGAAGACAATGCCAACCTCAGCTTCTGTAAGGACACCATGACAACTCAACACCACCCTCTGCCAGAAGTCACTATCCAATGCTATTCTAAAAAGCCACCTTCAACTTGTCAACAGGTTAAGTAACAGCACTTTTTCACTGCGTCTTACCAACAAGACTGAGTAAAAACCTGGCTGCGTCTCCCACTGCTTCAGTTGTTCCTCAGCTGGCTTCAGCACTGCAGTATCTTGACTAGTAGCTTGGGTCAAGACTTGCAAAACAATACTGCTTGCACTGTTGAGATCCATGAAAATCTGAGAACATTTAAAAAAAAAAGAAAAACACTTAAGGAAAAAGTCAGCAAATATAGGCAGGTAATTTCCATGCATATTATCTAAACACTCTGTACTCATTTTTCATTAGACTACATTGTGTAAGATAACATTACGCCCACTCGTAGGCAGTGTCAAGGTACAGAGTGATCAAACTAATTCCGTTCCAGAAAATTCTCCACAGTAAAAGCAAGCATTAAATCTGTAACTACAAGCATGCTTACTAGATATAAAGGATTACAGAAAATATTTTGATATCAAACTGGTTACCTTGTGTGAAGCACAGCAGACAGCAAACTGCAACTAGAACTTCAGCAGACAGCTGGTAAAACCATGAGGTTACCTGAAAGAAGCAAGACGGAGAATATTAAGAACTATTTTCTGAATAATCTTGCCCCTACAGCAAAACTGATACATTTCAGGTAGTTAATTTCTGTAATCCATACAATCATTAAGATGTCAAAGACCTCAAAGACCAACTAGTCCAACTGCAACCTCTAACAGCTACACATTATACATCTACTCAGAAGTAGTAGGTGAGTTGTGGAATTCTAATTAGAGTTCTAAAAGGAATTTTCTTCAATGTATTTGTATCTATTTAGCATACAATAAGCCAATCAGGCAAACTGAGAATGCCAATTGCTCAATTTCAAATACAAATACATTCTTACACTGTATAAAGAAAAACAAATCCATTATTCTCTGCATGACGCAAGGCAGGGATTACATTTATAATGACTGAAGAATAAGAATTGCAATGAACTGAAGAGGAACATACACAAAAACAATATCTGACAGTTAATATAACTGGTTTTCTGTCAATAAAAATTTTCATTTATAACCTTTGTAAGCTTACTACAATACAGACAAGCTGAAAAATGTGTATACTTAGTTTTCGTAAATAAACAACCAAGCTCAGATTATTTCCACAAAATGGCTTGAGAATTTGCCTTTGTTCAATACTAAAAAACAAAGTTTATCATTCCAACATTCACACAAAAAATGAGGTGTAAATTTCTAGGGTGATATTAAGAAAGTCACAAATCAAGCCTTATTCTGAAACAGGTCTGAAATTTTAATTTTCGACAAAAAAGACAAAACAGCACCCTAACATCAAAATAAACAAACAAAAAGATTAAAAACATCAGTGTATGTCTTCCTTAATGAAAAGGGACAAAAAATTAAAAACACACACATAAAAAAACAAAACAAAATAAAAATACTGAGCATACTTTCAAAACTAGTAACCACTAAATAATCTCTTACCAGCAGTAACTAAAATGAACGAACAAGTAATCTGTTTTATACCTCCCACGCGATACATCTTCGTATGCCTCTCTGCTTTAACTGCCCTGCAAAACCAAACCACTTCCTGTTTCTCCTTAATCACTTGTACCAATCATTTTAACCTTAACCACCCTACGGATTGCCTAAAAATTTCCTACAATTAGGAATTCATAACAAATTTAAACACACAAATTCTCAGCATGTATCTTAGGTGACCATAAATTTCCACAGAACCAAGACCTTCATTTACACTGCAAAATCCAATTGGAACTGGTTTTCTCTTTGTGGAACAGTGCCCAGAACAAAGAGTTGATGTCAAGGTAAAGCTTTGATGTTATACTAGAAGTCTCACTAGGTTCTTTCTCCATTTAAATTACACACTAAATGATTAACCTGTAAATAATGTTGTTGACAGAGAGCATGAAGAAGTATGCAGGTGGAACAATGGACTGTTTTTATTTTCTGCAGATATTCTCTATCTTGAGGACCTTAGTCTGTCTTCCTCACTGAACAGCCAAAATTCACCAGGAAGCAGAAACACACTGACAACGCAGAAAAACACAGGATTAACTTATAAGGAAGGATCACAATAGGAACTCTATCACAAAACATTAAGAACTTCAGTAAAATAAGCTCACACAAAGGAAGCATCAGTAAACATGGCATAAACACTGCATAAATGATGTTTGTCTGGAATAGCTAACAGAACTTCAGTGAGCCTAAAAAAAGGCAACGATGGAAAGAAAAAGAGGAAAAGAAATAGGAGAAAAAGCTAAGAGAAGGAGACATAGAGCTTGCACTACAGAGGAAATCACAGCTCAATTCCTGCAAGGACATATGGTTTGTAGTTGAAGTGATTCCATTTATAACCATCAAAAAATTCACATTATTTTCACTCTAAAAGAATGAAGACCTACACCACTAACAAGACCTGATAAAGTGTAAATAAGGAGCACCTAATTAATTAAAAAAAAAAAAAGCGGAGTATTAGTTTCATTGTGAAATGAAAATCACGTACAGAACTTCTAAAAGTTACTAAGCTTGGAGCATGCGCATGTGTCTAAACAGAACATTTAGTAACTTCTTCAACTTAAAATAAGTTAATTTTATGCCTTCTGCTCAGTGTTCTCCTGCCATAGGAAAACTACATGTCTCTCAGCACTAATTCTGAGGCACACATTCTGATATTTGCCATAAATATTCAATGCAAGAAGGATGTGGGAACAAAAAATGGTGTATTTCTTTCTTCTGCCTCCTTCCCTGGGAACGGTGTGTTTACTAAAACTATATACTTCACCAAGAACAGGGCTCAGCAGGTGACTGACTTACTCAACTTTGTACAACACAAACGAAACACCATAAGGATTTCTCCATTTTCTTGTTCCAAAATGATTACCTGACAGATGTAAGATAGACAGATAGATAAATAAATAAATCGAAGAAACATTTACAAATCTTCCCAAACTTCTTGAAGAAGTTTGTATTTACACTAATATATATACATATAAAATAAATCATAAAAATGGGCAGGCCTTGCTAGAGGAATGACCTTAACTTAGCATACCGGATATGCTCAAGTAAGATCATCAGAAGAGGACAACCCTTCAGTGGTATTTCCTCCACGGGACTCTGGTTTCAGGACTTACTAGAAGTAGAGCATCTGAATTTAACAGCCCTCACAATATTTGTCCTCCACAAATGGGCACCACTGACAATCCAACTCCTCACACAACACTGGACAAGGCAGTCATGAGCATGATAACAGAAATGAATGCAGTGATTTTGCTGAAGATGGGGGAATCTTAGGTAAAAAATTATAAATAAAAATCTATGCTTGCCCTTTCACTCTAAATACGTGAAGCTGGAAGAGGGTGAGTATTCAGGTTCTTTTCTCGTAACACTGAAATACATCCAAATTTTAGAATCACAAGTTACATACAGAAACAAACTAAGAGCAGCTATGTATCTGCAAACACACAGAAGATTTTATCAGTCTAAAATCTTCACTTTTTCCATACTCCAAAGAATCAGCCCATTCATATCCAAACAATTAATTTGTACAATTTTGTTATCTTTTGTTAATTCAATAAAATATTTCCCACTGCAAGTACAGAAACTGATTCAATTAAGATCCTCTGAAATTGATAACAATTTACAAAATACAGCGGTCTCACTGAAAATAATGTTAACTGCATACTAGACAGCTTTAGGAGGAACATGGCAAGTGGCTCCGGGGATGTTATCACCCTTGTCAACTCAGCAGTATTTGGGAGGATAGGGCACATAACATACTTCTCCTAACACACAGTCTTCAGTTTTGTCATCACTTTCCCCTTCCCCAGGTCAATTAAAAAAAGTTTAGAAACTGGTCAGAGTCCAGAGTTACTAAGGTAAATGGGGTCAAGCAAAGGACTTATGAATAGAGGTTGAGTACTTGTTCAGTCCGGTGAAGTGGGAGCTAGGAGATGGCTGAGAAGACACGTAAAAAATGACCACATGAAGGGCACATACAAAGAGGGAGGGAGTGAATCTTCACGTTTTTGCAGACGATGTTACAAGGGGCTAAAGCTAGAGGCTGCAGCTTGGGAGATTCAACTAGAAGATTTAGATTTTTTTTCCCCACACATCTGTTTAAAGGAAAACAGAATTTCTATTCTGAACAGACACAAGAACCAGCAATGGCTCATCTTCTGAAAACATACTTGAGATAATGCTAGTATTGGTGTCAGGGTGCTGTTAACAGTGCCCATCAGCACTTCAATTTTAGGAATGGCTGGTAGTTGTTACAACCCCTCTCCATCATTTTCCTATAAACCTCTTTTCCTGAGGTTACAGTACCTGTATCAATCACACCAGATGTTTTTAGTTCTACTGAACAGTAAAAGCAAACAAAAACAAAACAAAACAAAACAAAACAAAAAAAAAAAAAACAAGTATTGTGGCTGTTCAGAGTTCCTCAAAAATTAGTAGCAACAACTCCAATGACCAGAATCACTACAACAACTGTGAGTCCTTAGGAAGACTTTCAAAAATAGCTCATTCTTTCTTTATGTAGGTAAGAAACATTGTCTACATTTGTCCAATTTTAGTTGTGTTAAAATAAACACATCCATGTCAGAATGAATTTTGGTACTTTCCTCCCGTCGCTGCTACTGAAAACGGAAGATCAGAACTAGTAACAGAATCTACATGCAAACTTACTGGTACAAACACTGCAGCTAAAAACCCAGGTCTGAAATAAACATCAGCTGACACCAGGGAAAAAGGAGCAAATAAAGAAGGTGGAGCGCAGGAGTAACAGACAGCTGTGAGAAAGGCTGGCATTACTATTTACACTAGTAACTAAGATTAAGTTAAAAACATTAAAAAGCCTATGAGGTTAAACGGGAAACAGACTGAGCAAAAACTCCTTATAGAAGGAAAAGGCAGTAAGAAACAACGGCGGGACTATTCAAAGGAGTATGCTTGGACACAGCTCAGGACAAATCATGTCACAGGGCTCAGCAAAAAAGACAGAAAAAGAAAGGAATGCGCAAAGACAAGGGAGGAATATATTCATTCTTTATCAGTAAGGTCACATAGAATCACAGAGTGGACTGGGTAGGAAGGAATCTTTAGTATCACCTAATTCCAACCCCCCTGCTACAGGCAGGAACACCTCTCTCTAGACCAGATTGCCCAAAGCCACATCTAGCCTGATCCTGAACTCTTCCAGGGAGGGAGCAACCACAAGTTCTCTGGGCAACTTGTTTTAGTGTCTCTCCACCCTCTCAGTAAAGAATTTCTTCCTTTTATATAGTCCAAATCTACCCTCTTCCAGTTAAAGCCATTTACCCTCATCCTCTTGCTACATATCCTCAGAAAAAAATCCTCCCCTGCTTTTGTATGCCCCCTTCACGTATTTGAAGGCTGCTGTAAGGTCCCCTCAGAGTCTTCTCATCTTGAGGTTTAGGCCACAGCCTCTCCCCAGAGATAGGTGCTCCAGCCCTCTGATCATCTTCATGGCTTTCATCTGGGCCTACTCCAACAGTTCCATGTCCTTCTTGTGCTGGGATCTAGCAAACTGGGTGCAGTATTCCAGGTGAGGTCTCACAGGGCAAAATCACATCCCTCAGCCTGCTGGCCACTCTTCCCTTGATGTAACCCAGAATCCTGCTGGCCTTTTGAGCTGCAAGCACTCATTGGCTGGTTCATGTTAAGTCTTTAATCAACTGACACTCCCAAATCCTTCTCTTCAGGGCTGCTCTCAAGCCATTCTCCACCCAAACTTTGTCTCTGCTTGGGGCTGCCCTACCCAGGTGCAGGACCTTGCACGTGATCTTGCTGAATGCCATGAGGTTGCCGCAGGCCCACCTCTCAAGCCTGTCCAAGTTCCTCTGGATCCAGATACCCTTTGGATAGCCCTTCCCTCTAGCATGTCAACCACACCACTCAGCTCGCTGTCATCTGCCAACTCGCTGAGTCTGAACTCAGTCTCACCATCCATGCCACCTACAAAAACATTAAACAGAACTGGTCTGAGACCACCAGTTGTCATCAGCTTCCACCTGGACAATGAGCTGCTGACCACAATCCTCAGCATGTAACCATCCAGCCGATTCCTATCCTAGCGAGTGGTCCATCCATCAAATCCATTTTTCTCAGCACAAAGTCAAACACTTTCCACAGGTCCACGCAGATGATGCTGGTTGCTCTTCCTTTATCCACTGATGCCGTAACTCCACCATAAAAAGCCAAGAGGAGTGTCAGGCATGACTTACACCCGGGAAAGGAATGTTGGTTACCACCAGTCACCTCATCTTTATTCTCTGTGTGTTTTAGGGCCTTCAGGAAGATCTGCCAGCCACAGAGGTGAGACTGACTGGTCTGCAATTGCCTAGATATACTTTTTTGTTCCTTCCTGAAAACAGGGGCTGTGTTTCCCCTTTTCTAGTCATTGAGAACTGCACTTGATGACCTAATGCACACAGCATACCTTATTCACCTGACTTCTTCCAATCTCAGCTCACCTTTGCCATTTGATAAGCACAACTGAATGCTTCACAACAAACCAGCATGCAACAGCAGGCATAAAAACACGAGTTTCAGCCTGCTCTCCCGCAGAGGCGTTAAACCAATTATTAATTAGCTAATCAATCAAATTAACTCACGCGAAACCATTTCGCTAGTCAACTTAAGCCTACATCCGATGATACGCTATCGAATAGTTTCCCCGTTCAGTCTGAGCTTTTAGTACGGCACACACACACACAGCTTGACGGTAGGCTCCCCCGCAGAACGGCACTGCGATGGAGCAGGACGGAGAAGGGCGCAGAGCGGCGCCGGAGCTGCAGGAAGTCGAAGCCCCGGGCTGCGCGCACCGCGGGAGGAGCTCCACGCGCGGCCAACGCCACTCGGAGCGCTGTGGCGAAGACGGGGACGCACTCGAGGGCAGCGGCCGCGCTCGGACACCTCGCACGTGCTGGAAGCGAGCGGAAAAACAGGGAAGGAACTCACCGCAAACGTGCCAGCCCTGCGCGCGAGCCGGGGAGCCGCTGCTTTCCCGTCGGCTCTCAGCCTGCGGGGAGAAAACAGCCGCGTGTGAACACGCAGGACAGCAGCGCCGGGAGCCGGGCGGATGGCACGACGGCAGCGCGGAGCCCTCGTCCCGGCGGCCCAGGGCTCCGGTGCGGGCAGCCGCCCGAGCCGCGGCGCAGCGGAGAGCCCCGCACGGCGCCGCGCAACTTCGCGGCTCGGCCCCGCCCGGCCCAGGCCGCACCCGCCGCCAGCCCCAACCGCCTCCGCACGGCAGCGCGCCGGGCCCAGCACCGACCGATCCCGCTGGGCTCCGCGCCCGCAGCCCGCCACGCCACGCCGCGCCGCGGAAGGCCGCCCCGCTCCACCCCGCGCCCCGCCCACCCGCGGCCCGTCCCCCAGCCCCGCGTACCGGGGCAGCGCGTGGGGCGCGGGAGCGGGGCTCGGCTCACCGCGGCCGGGCGGGGCGGGGCGGGGCGGGGCGGGGCGTGCGCGCGGGCGACCCCCGCCTATTCCGAAGCTCGCGCCACACGCCGGCACCCGCCGCGGGAGCTGCGGCACCACGCCTCCCCGGCGCGCGGCGCTTGCGTCAGCGACGCGCGACGACGACGGGCTCTGCCCGCCGCGATGCCTGGCAGACGAGGGGGGCGGGCGCCGTTCTGCTGCGCATGCGCAGCCCGACGGGAGCCGCCGCCCCGCCGCCGCCGCCCCGCGGCGCACGCACGTGTGCGCGGAGCGGAGCCATGCCCAAGGCCGGCGGAGGGAAGCGGCCGCGGCTGCAGCGCCAGGAAGGCCGTGCCAGCGGTGGGTGCCGGCCGGGACCGGACCCCGCGCTCTCCGCTGTCGGCGGGGACGCGGGGACCGCGGGCTGACGGCGCTGCCTGGCTCTGCCGCAGGTATCGTGTTCAACACCGGCGCCGGGCAGCACATCCTGAAGAACCCCCTCGTGGTCAACAGCATCATCGAAAAGGTTCGTTATTTTTGAGCCGCTCGTGCGCTTTAGCGTTGCTTCGGAAAAGTAGTGAGATCGCTGTTCGCTCTCAGGCTGCGCTACGGCGGACGGATGTTGTTCTGGAAGTAGGACCCGGGACCGGGAACCTGACTGTGAAAATGCTTGAGAAAGTTAAAAAAGTAAGTGTGAATCTCCTCCTGTACTCACGCTGCCTTACGGCTTTAGGCTGGGCCAAACGCAAGGGCCTCCTGCCGCCTCAGCCGGTCAAGCAGAACTGTAGAACTGCCCGACCTGTATTTCTCTAACCACTGAATATATTCCCAGTCTATAATTCATCTGTGTTTTCATCAAACTATTTTGCTGTTATCCATTCATTTTATACTTGCTTGTTTTTATGATGGCAGAAAAAAAACCCACGTGTTGCCTCATGGAAATACTGAAGAGTTGCTTAATCCTGTAGCAGCACTTGTTTGCACCCTGATTACAGTTGCGATTGTAGTCACAGTCAAGACTTCCAATACGGCATTGGAAATTATGTGTATTATTTTCAGGTTATTGCCTGTGAAATTGACCCCAGACTTGTGGGTGAGCTTCAGAAAAGAGTCCAAGGCACGTAAGTATCAGCTGTGGAGATTGTATGGACTTGGAGCAGTGGAGCTGCTTTGGCAAACACACTAGCAATGTGTTTATCCAAAGATAACTACAGTATACATTCTCCAGGTGCCTGGCAAACAAACTTGAAATCAAGGTTGGAGATGTCTTGAAATCAGACTTACCGTTCTTTGATGCGTGTGTAGCTAACTTGCCTTACCAGGTATGGTCTAAACCATGTGACAGAGCTTCCTTTTTCATGATTATTACTGGAAAGTTACACTGATGCTATTATCTTTTCCTCAGATTTCTTCACCATTTGTTTTCAAGTTACTGCTTCATAGACCTTTTTTCAGGTATGTGGAAGAGCAGTGCTATAGATTGCCAAATAGAAGAAAAAGCCTCCTAGTCTTACAAATATTCCTACATAAAGTTTTTTTAGTTTTTAAAATATCCGTGCGGTGGCTCAGGGCCACACCAAGGTTAGTTGGTTGTTTTTTTTTGTAATGTGGAAACTGCCAATGCCTGAAAATTAGTTAATGTAAATGCATTATGTGTGAGGAGGTGATTTAGTCATTGTGTAAGAGAGAGTCCAACTGATGAGATCAAGAGTTGCAACTGTCTGCACTAGAACTGTAACTGATTGTTATTCCAGGGATGAGCAACACTTTGTAACATTTCAAATGCTTTCCAACATTAGGAAGAATGGTTGATGAAGGTAGCACCGAAGCCAAGATATTTCCTGTTGTCTCTAAGGTCTAAACATGTAGCTCCCTGGATACTTCTGCATGTTGTTCAGCATGTCGCTGCCAAACTAGTTCTAGTGTTGTTACTGGTCAGTTTTTGGGGTTAGAGAATTTGCATTTGAAGGGTTTGTCATGGGACTACTCAAAGTGATTTGGTGGTTGTACACAAAACGAGGAAAAAGAATGTTTTCTAATTGCCAGTTGGCTTTTGACCTAAAAGCTGGTTAAACTTAGGATTCATTTGCTCATTTCTGTTCCTTCCAGATGTGCAATACTTATGTTTCAAAGGGAATTTGCACTTCGTTTGGTTGCAAAGCCGGGGAGTAAGCTATACTGCAGGCTTTCTATTAATACTCAGTTACTAGCTCGAGTGGACCATCTGATGAAGGTTTGTCATTCTGCATTACGTGACAAAGCTGTCTAAGAGAAAATTGTATTTCTCTGAATGTGAAGATGCTTAATCATGCAGCTGCTTAACTTCTAACAGGTTGGAAAAAACAACTTCAGGCCTCCTCCTAAAGTTGAATCCAGTGTTGTTAGAATAGAGCCAAAGAACCCACCACCACCTATCAACTTCCAGGTGAGCATTGTATACTCTAACAATATAACATATTAAATATCGTCTTGCGTGCAAGACAAGGAGGGGATCCAGGGCAGTCAGTGTAACTTCTCCAAGGGCAGATTGTGCCTGACTAGGATGTAGTGACAGCATCAGTGAACAAAGGAAGGGTAATGATGTAATTTTCCTGAACTTGTGCAAGACCTTCGGTGTGCTCTCACACAACGTTCTTATTGATAGATGGAAAATATGTATATTTGAAAGGTGGAATATTCAGTGAAGGAATTGGTTGAATGGTCTCAGCTGGAGGGTTGTGGTCAGCAGGTCTGTGTCCAGGTAGAGGCTCGTGACAAGTGGCGTACCCCCCAGGACATCTTGGGATGAGGTTCTTCAGCATCTTTATCAGCGATATAGGCAGTGTTTGTTCTTGACAGTTGCAGCCGTATTTCCCTTTCAATAAGCACTGTACACTTCAATTTCAGGAATGGGACGGTCTGGTCAGGATAGCCTTCGTTAGGAAAAACAAGACGCTCTCTGCAGCTTTTAAGTAAGTAACTTCTATTAGAGGAGAAATTTTCAGAGTTTGAGAATTCATCCAGTTACCCATTTACTCTGTGAAAATGTCCAGCAGTGTTAAACACGTGCCATCAAAGTCTGGCATAAACTTTGAAGGAGAGTTTATGCTGAGGTCACAAACTCATTCTTCCAAAATTAAACGTCTGGGGAAAACTCTTTAACAGGCAGCTGTTTAAAAAGAACACCTTTAGGTAACCATTAATGTCTTTTTAGAGTAAAGACTAACAACTAGGCAAAAATACTGAAGATCAGCTTTCATTCCAGACTTACATTTCTTTTAGATCAAGTGCTGTAGAGCAGTTGCTGGATCACAATTACCGAATTCATTGTTCCTTGCATAATACAGTAAGTTCCTTTTTAATATATGAGATTTTAATCCTATGTATTGTGGCCTAAATTCTAATATTGTAAGAATAAAAAACTTTGAATTGAAGGGTTTAACATGTCAAAGCTTTTCTTAGAAGTTTTTGGGAAGAGACAAATTTAAGAAAAAACCTGAAAATGTTATTAATTAGTGATAAAGATTAAATCTGCTGGCATTGTTAACAAAATAGCTGCACATGTCTCAAGGACTGACCTCACAGTCTGCTAAGAAAACTTTGTGTCAGCATAGCAATTCTGGTGGTGATTCATTTATAGCAAATGAGCTAAGGTGAAGTTTCAGCCATAAGAATACAGTAATCCGAAGAAGAAAAAATATAGCTTACATTACTTGAAAGAAGTAATCTTTTAAAGGCAGGGAAATAATAAAAAAAATTTAAATTAATATTTTTCTGTGCTTTGACTAGAAAAGTAATTTGTAACCTATTTTCCATTGGCAGGAAATACCTGAAAACTTCAAAATTGCAGAGAAAATACAGACAGTTCTAAAAGATACAGGCTACTCTGAAAAACGAGCCCGTTCCATGGATATAGATGACTTCATTTGGTAATTCTTTTCTCTTTATGTTTTCCTTTTAAGCTTCTTCAAATTCCACCCGCTTCTCTACCTCTGTTGGACAGATTAGTATTGGTTCACATTGGAAAAGTAGTAACCCTGCCTTTCTCTGAATACCAAGCAGCCTTTTCTTTCCAGTCTGAAAATGAAGCACTTAAGCCCTATATATATATATATACACATATATACATATGTACATGTGTAATATATGTATTAAATGCTGTGTACCGTATTCAGAAGCAACTAGATAAAGATTCCTACTTCTATAGTGTGTGTACTAGGCACTGTTATGTCTCTTCTGAAGAAAAAAAAAATGTCTCTAATAACATAATTGGTTAATATCTCTTTTCTGCAGGCTTGCACAGCCCTTGCCTGTTTTGAGGATCGGGTCATATTTATATATTTATATCATGATTTGGAAATACTAGTAATTATCTACTGTATTCTGCTCTAACTTCTGGCTATTGATTTTAAGTTAGAACAAGAATAATCTCCTAATTCAATCCTGATTTAAGATAACATCCCTACTTGTATGTCAGTGTAACAATTAATGCTGGTACTGCTCTTTATGAAGATGTAGTAAGCCTAGTAGGATCCAATATAAGTAACTGCATTGGAAATGTACCTGTATCTCTAAAGTGGCAAACTTAGTAGTAGCTTCTGATATAAGCTGTGTAACAATTCTTTCATGTATTTAAACAATTACGGATGCTTTTGTGCTGTTTGCAATGTTTGCCAGCCAGCATGAATTAGAAATGCCTTAATCTGCTGTACAAATTAGTAGAAATTGTGACATGAATATTTCACTGTTTTTTTTTTTTTCAGTCTCTTGCATGGCTTCAATTCAGAAGGCATCCATTTCTCATAGACTTTACTGGAAGAACGAAAGATCTCCTGTAGTCACGTAAGCCTTGTTGCATCCCAAGGGACTGAAAAGGGAGAAGCTCCCTTCACAAAAGGAACGGAATACAGCATTCAGACTTCGGTTCCTATTAAGAGCAATATGTGCTATTTTATCACAGGCAACGGAAGAGAAGATACTATTCCATATTTTGAAAGCATTTGTTTCTTTCATTACAGAATTACTGGACTTCCACACAAAACTGTTTCTGAGTATGCTTAGTGACATGCAGATTGATACTGCTGTAACTGAAGTCTGTATTCTCTGATCATGAACTTCATATCTTCCTACAATATTGTATAATCTGTTCTGGCAACAAAAATGGATTTGCAGTCATTCCAGTAAAATGCTTCCTTTTGATTTGAAATGACCATGTCTTCCATTTGTCCTCTGGAAGCCAATGGCATTCCAAGCCTGTTAGCAAAAGCCTGTTAGCAGCTTGCTTCTATTAAAGAAATGCTGTTAAGTGGTCTTCAGAAACAAGAGCGTTTAACTCAAACCACCTCCTTAAGACATAGAAACATCACTGGGTCACCTAACATCAGTGTTGTTTCCTTTACCACCTCTCTCAACTGTTTTTGAGCCTTTGTAGGAATTGGCAGAAAATCACCAACTGAAGAGCAGTCCTAATGCATAGACAGAATCTACAGATTTTTATTGTAGTCAATTGCAAAGCCAGGAAGCTACTTTTGTAAGAAAACAAGGAGTTTTAACATAGATTAAACTTTTTGGTGAGACTCAAAAGTGATAACTTGTGTGTCTGACTGAGTGAAGTCTCTTGATGTTTTGATTATGTCTTCATTGTTAAGGACAAGGAATGGTTTCCCCAAAGAAATTTGTGTTAACTCCACACAGCAGCCATCAAAAGAAAAATCCACTTTGATCTGTTCCTGTGATTCATGAAAATGATAACTATCAGCACTGTGACATCACACAGAGGTGAAAGCGTAACTAACTATTAACTAGCATCAGTCATTTGTTTTCTGTGTGGCATCTCACCTTCTGTAAGACCATGGTAAATGGAGAAGAAAGATTACCAAAAAGTACTCCAAAATTCACCTTCATGTTATACAGTTCTAAAAATCAGTGACTCAGGAACATGCGTGTGCAGAGAGAAGTGTTTCAGAAAGCTAAACCGTTTGTTTTCTAACTTAACAATTTTAGCTTGTAGAACCTAATTATGAATGATGGTTATGTAGGAACAGCAACAACAGAAGGAACAAATGATGATCTCTGGTGCATCATGCTCCTTATAAGTGTAGTTGCTTTACAGCACAGGAAAGAGGATTTGCTTGTCCAAAGTCCTAGTCAAGCACTGCCCATAGCAAAGGGCATTCACTGCTGCAAATCAGTTGCTTAGATTAGTTCATACTGCTTCAGTTTTGGTGTAAATCCAATAAGTACAGCAGGATCTATCACACAGTCTCTCTGTTAATGGGAACTAGTTGCAGTTTCAACTTGTGTCCGGTACCGGCCATGGCACTCACAAGGATTAGTACAACTGGCTGAGATTTAATTGCCTCTTTTCTGTGTGTCCTCTTCCATACCCACTACAAGCTACAGCCTGGCTGTGACTGTAGATTTGCACAGAGGAATAGTAGGGAAGCAACTGTCTCACACAGGATGTCCCAGCCATAGGTGAGGTGTTAGTAAGCCTGGTGCTTAGCAATGCAAAGGAGACGATTAAAAAAGACTGGAGGCAGTTTGGGCTGTAGCAACCATGTCCTGGCTGCGTTTGTGATCTTGAAGAATATGGGCCTGACAAGGAGCAGAGCCAGGACCCTGAAGTTATGTGAGTGAAAGAACTTACAGCTTTTTAAGGCATTAGTGGATTATATCCACTGGGAAACTGTCCTTAGGGGCACAGGAATGGAGCAGAGCTGGCAGCTTGTGGGCCACATAAAATATGTGTGTATGTACAGAAATAACAAAGTATTCTAAAATATTTCTTGGCAAAATGTAACGTGAGCAGTAATAACATAAAAGCAGTGGGATATGCAACCCTGTTTTTGTGAAACTAAAGAAGACAGGATCTCCTAGAAAGAGTTCAGCGAGGGGCCACAAAGATGATAAAGGGCGTGGAACAACTCACTTACAAGGAAAGGCTGAGAGACCTGGGGCTGTTTAGACTTGAGAAAAGAAGACTCAGAGTGGATGTGATCCATGTCTATAAATATCTAAGGAGTGGGAGGCAAAGGGAGAAGGCTGTACTCTTCTCAGCAGCGTTGTGCAGTGATAGGATGAGGGGAAATGGCCACAAGCTGAAGCATAGTAAGTTCTGCACAAATGTGCATGGGAACTTGTTCACAGTGCAGTGACGGAGCACTGGCACAGGCTGCACAGAGAGGTGGTGGAGTCGCCTTCTCTGGAGATGTTCGGGACCCGCCTGGACACCTACCTGTGCAACCTGGGCTAGGGAGCTGCTTTGGCAGGAGGGTTGGATGAGATGATCCGTGGAGGCTCCTTCCAACCCCTGCAATTCTGTGATGCTGTGAAATAATTGTATCAGTAGCAGTGGCTGCAATCCTTAGTGAGCTCTCTGGGCATTTGTCAAAGTTTTGTGATGAAATTTTACTCTTCCGATGCTTTGTCCCTGAAAACAGTTTTTCACAAATGTACCTACTGCCAAAAATTGCTGATAGGAATGAGGCGTGACTGTGAAGCAAGGGATATTTCTTTCTGCTAAGATAATGCTTAAAGAAGGCTGGTAAAGAGAGAGACATAATCAGAGTTCTGAGTTGAACATCTGACTGCAACTCCATAAGCTTCATTTGAAAATTTGCAAGTAACGTCTTGAAAATGGAATCATAAAACATTTTTCAACAGCCTTGAAACCTATTTGCAAATTGATGTATCGAAACAGAGAGCATGGCTGCATTTGTTTTTTATGCTGCTTACACGACTGCATTCAGCCAGCGTACCAAAACACACAGGAACTACCGTAACTTGAGCTGGCAGTGTGCCGCACCCTGAGCTCTGGTTTCAGCCCACACAGCACTGACTGCACACCAGTGTTGGTTGCTGCGGGAGATGGGCTGCTCGGCAGGGCAGAGCGGCTGCCATGACAGCACTGACTGGGCAGGGGCTGGGCCGCAGGCTGGACATACCTGCAGTAACCTGCACTACCACCTGCTAACAAAACCTACCTGCCTTAGTTTTTAACACTTTTCTTTTTTTTTTTACTGTAATGAAACAATGTTCTTAATCAAATTCTCAAAAGACATGTGATGTGTCTTTAAGACCTTCTGCAAAATGAGAGTTGTAACAGTGCTCTGGGGACCTTCTTCCCATCTTAGAAATTCGCACAGAATGTTGTTTTCTAGAATTTAAAATCCATTCAGAAATCAGAGGCTTTTTCAAAAGAACAGCAAACCCACAGGTTTACCAAGTGCCACCCTTCCCAAAACGGAACAGAACTTCTGACAGAAATCTCATTTGTAGTTCATTTAATAGCTTAATTTATTAAACACATTATGTAAAATCTACATTTTGTTTTTCAGTTTTCATGTTTACACACAGGAGGATTTTTTGATTCTTCCAACATGGTTGCGACAAGAGCTTCCCATAGCCCACCCTCCCATGGAAGATACAAACATTAAACACTACAAGAATTCCTGGCTCATATAACTCTCCTTTCATTGCCTTGCCTTTATTTCCCTCTAGGCCTGACACGAGCAAACAGGCTTGCATTCCAAAAGCAGCACTTCAACAGTTCCAAGGAAAAGTCTGCTGACAGAAACTCCTGGAAACAGGGAGAACTCCCAGAGAGGTCTACGACTCTTTGTTTGACAAGTTCTTACATGAAAGGTCAGTCTCTTTTGGATACGCAAAAGTAACTTGAGTGCCACCAACTAAGAAGTGCTGATACACATGGCGCCATTTGTGAGAATTTAGTTACTTGAGGAATTCCTGTTAGCACTAGGTAGAGGTATTGTGCAAATCATTAAATGATGCAATTTCACACCACTTTTCAGCTGCTGGCACTGCATACAAAGGGAAAAATAGGTATTAGCTACTACTTTTTAAAGCAACAGAGCTACTCAAACTACCTGCAAACTACAGTTAATGTACATGTAAAGTCTGTCATGCATCAAAAGCCAATTTTACAGTATGTGAAAGGCCAACATGTATTTAGCTAGATCCCCAAGAAGTATTTATTTAGCTAGATCCCCAAACTTTGACAGTTATCCTAGCCATACACAGAGGTCAGATTGTACCTTTATTCTGACAGCATTATCACACCATACCACATGCTGCATATCTGCATTATCCTAAGATACAACTCTCCTCGGTACTTAAACATCACCCTTTATTATACATCAACTAATTTATATTTTTGTGTTTTTTTTTGTTTTTTTTTCTTTTCTTTTTTTTAAACTGAGAAAAGTGTTATATAACCATTCTTTACGGTATTCAAATAAAACTAGAATCCATATTTTTACAAGAAGGATGGAATGTCCAGCTGTTTGTCCACTCTAACAGCTCTTGCAGTTCCTGTTTAAATGATATGGCACATTCTGTGAAATGAATGAACTACTCACCAAAAAAAAAAAAAAAAACCAAAAAAAAAACCCTTTCAAAAGACATTAAAAATGTACATACGCTAGAAGTAATTTATATTGACAAATTAGGAATGTTGTTTATTAAGGCTGTGCTTCAGAAGGAGGATGTTTCAGGGTAAGCAGCCTTCATCAAGGCACAGAATGGGAGGTGGTAAGCACAGCTATCTGTAGAAGAGGTTATGTACAAGCACTAGTGAGGTGAGCATGCAAGCAAACACAATTTAAAACTGCACAGCTGATCTCTGTAACAAACCTGAACAGTTATAAGGAAATACTGTGATTTTTTAATAGCCACAGTTTTACTTCATTAATTAAAAACATGGCAAATATTTCCAAACCTAAAATTCACAATTTGAATAAATGAAATATTTTAAACAAAGTGCTTCACAGATCTGAACCCTGCATGGTTGTGCTGTCTGGTCTAGAAGCATTTTGTAGACATCATAGGAGCATTTCACACAAAACTGAAAATGTCACTCAGGCGAATAAGAAACAGGACATTTCCACAGACATTTCTAACATTTTTATACTTTCAAGTAGTTGAGATCTTAGGGCCACTAGGTTTCGTAACAAATGTGTGCTACAGCAGTACAGGTTCATGGGTTCCTTTAGCAGCAAAGGCCCCTTTCAAAGGGCACGTGGTCTTTTTGGGTTGATCTGTTTACTGGCCTGTTCTTCCTCTTGCAGAGCTGCCCGGAAAGATTTCACTTTATCTATAATGAAAAAGAGAGAATGAGTACCCATGTGCCTATGCACAACACAGATCCTGAAACTACTTCATTTTCTGCACAATTCCTTTGGATTTTCTTTTCCTTCCCTTTAACCTTTGGAATAAAGGAAAAGGAAATGGAAGTTGTTGGACTTTTTTTTTCAAACTAGAATGAATGTAATGCAGACGTGAACTTTCTCCTAGGCAGCAGAACAAACATTTCTTCCACATGAATGACAGCGTAAGAGAAAACATATCCCACAATATAAGCCCACACTACACACTTCTAAAACACACAAGTGATTGAAAGCAATCTACCTCTAAGTTCAGTCAGAATATCAATTTTTTGATCCAGAATTGCTTCAAGTTGGGTAGCGTAAGAATCCACATCATAGTCTACTTCTTCTGTCATCTCAAGAAGTGCCTTTTCATCTTCCAGCCATCTAATAGATTCCTAGAAAGTTTAAAAAAAACAACCAAGATAAAACAAACAAAAAAACATTAGCAAATGTACAGGTTGTAAGACAAGGAGACGAATTACTATTATATTCAAAATGTCTGTACTTCCTACTGTTTCACTGTCTCATTCTAACAGATTTCAGTTTTAAAACGAATCCATACTCTCAGTTCATAAAAGCTGTGTGTGTGAAGTTCTTTAGTTCCAGCAGCCATATCATCAACCATAACATTACTTGGTTCTACATTCAGGCTTCAGTTTTAAGTATGGGCTACTTGCCACAGTCTATGGTGACGGTGTTGTTAGAATCATAGAATCGTTAGAGATGGAAGAGACATTTTATGGTTATCTAGTGCAATTCCCCTGAAATGAACAGGGACATTTGACAACAGGCAACCTCTGCTTGGTGCAGCCCAGGGATTTCATATTAGAGCAGTACACTTTCACCCATGCCATAAGCCATCAAGAGAGGCTGTAAATGTGAGAGCTAAGGCTTGAACACATTTTCTTCTAGCGACTGCTTTAAGGAGAAGTAATCTCCACCAGAAGGCCAGTTAAACATACAGAGGCAATAACATCTTTAACTGACGCAGTTCGTCTCCAGAAGTTCCAAGCATTACGGCACAGCTATGGCACATGGCATACGACTTTCACACTTCTGCAGGTATTCTGGATTTCAGCATCTTAGAGGGAGATATCAACAGGATACCTGAAGGCAGTATTCCACGAGGGCTGCTCCAAAAGTAATACCTGCTATCTTATTACGCTGATCAGTGATGTCAGAGGTGGACGTTGGTGGCAGGGCAGTTGAGACTGTATCTTCCATCAATTCTTGCTGCCATGTGACCGATGGCAACAGAGAGGCAGTCTGACAGAATTACATCATCACAGCATCATAAAATGTCTTACACTGGATGGGAACCTTAAGGATCACCCAGTTCCAGCCCCCTCCTGCCGTGGGTAGGGTGGAAGTGTGGACAAAGCAAAGGTGTGTGTCATTGTGTGGCACTCACTGACACTCACTGATGCTTGCTGAACATTGCTGGAGACCAGACAGTGGAAGTTAGCATAGCAAGGCAGTGGGTGGTATGTTTCAGCAGTGCTGATAGCAATGTTGCAAAGCCATGTTCCAGGCAGTCGTGTAGATGCCAAATGCAGACGAGCACAGCATGCGGGCTCTCGTTCATCGCTTGCAAAAATGTGTAGCTATTGGTGACGACTATGTTGAAAAATAGTGTTTTGTAGCTGAGAACTTGCTCTGTTATCGTGCTCTTTACACGTTACTTTCAGAGTAACCTACATAGTATGTTAAGATGGAGATGACTATGCTACAACAGAAAGGACTGCTAAATTAGAAGCTTTGAAATAAGAATATTGGCAAAGATTAGACAGTGAAATGAAAATTCAACAACAATCTGAATGTATAACAGAGGCACTAATGCTGGTGAAGGACTAAAACTGAAAGTATCTCAGAACTAAAAGGAAAACAGCCACTTCTCTTACAGTGAACACTGTCTACTGAGGAGTGCGCCCGAGAAGAAAGATTTTACTACGTTTCTGGGAAGACAGAAACATATGCTTCTCTTTCATCTCAGGAACACAAATGAGCAGTCACTGGATACAAATACCTGTCCTACTTGTTCACTACAATAAGCTTTGTGTAACAAAAAAATTACAAAATCTCTAGCCGCAGAGTAATGACTAGATTATACCTTTCATTATACATGGAATATGCTCTTTGACTGGCAAAATCCCAATTCTTGATTAGGATAAAATTAAACAGAGCTCTGTGCTGTACCTGGAAGACAGTCCTGTGGTCCTCCACTACTTGCTCTTCCATTTCTACCATTTGTGACACAGCTTCATGGAAAGTAAACAACTGTGGAGAAACCTCCTCTTCCTAAAAACAATTAAAATCATTAGCCTGGAAAGAAATGTGACTACAGAAAATACACTGAATCTGTTCCATCGCATCATGCAGCATGAAAAGAAATATGCAATAAGAGCTTGTCGAAGACAGGATTTTATACTTTTGACAGGAAATTCTCTAGAAATGAGGAGAGAGGGCAGTAAAAACCGAAATGTCAACTTGAATTTAAATTTAAATGAATTTAAATTTAATTCATATTCATTAAACATTTCCAGCCACTTACCCTTGTGAATACTGGAAAACACATTAGAAGAACAAGTTATAACAGTGCGATAAGGAAGTTACAATGAAAAAATGGTAATCTATAGTAGGTTTCAACACCTAAAGAAAACTAGGTTTTCTATCAGGGCCTCTGCAGTAGAAACCACAATAGACAGAGAATAATTAAAAAAAAAAAAAGAAGAGAGAACAAATTCAATAAATTTCAGGTAACTGGGATTAAGGGAAAAAAGGGAATAAACATAAAGAGAAAAATCTAAAAAAATATATAGCAGTTAATACATTAGAAGAATGCAGAGCACAGATTTATAAACTAGGACAGAAGACAGGGCTTCTGTGGACAGCAATACTTAACAATCAAAGGCAAAAGCTCTAGGTAGGTTGCAATTAATTTTTTAGCAAGACAGTATTGTTTCTTTTCTATGCCTTTGAAATCTTTATAAAGACGCACTGCAAAGCAAGCAGTGAAGAAGTATGACATGAAACCATATCTGTCAGTTCAGTGGTGAATTTCAGAAATCACTGAGCATGTTCTAGAGACAGTTAATAAAATGAGAGAAATATGGCAAAGACTGAAGACCAAGTGTCTGGGAAGCACTGATTTATCTTTTCTACCATTCAGCAGTATTTTCATAGATTGAGTTTTAATCCCTGTTGGACATTTAAGGAACACAAGAGCTGTTAGTCAGCAGTGAGAGAAAAATGTCCTTCGGAAGACGGCTCCCTGTTCATTCAGCTCAGGAAAACATTTTGGAACATGGCACAGCTTTCCCAAAGACAGGGCACTGGGGTTTCTCACCATGAAACTCAAGTTCATTAGAACAGGAATGATGATTCCTACATGCAAAGAGAGGCATGCTAACTTAAAATGGCTGCTGCGTGCCTGAAAAATAATGCTCAAAACCACAAGTGTTTTAAATAAAATGGTTTAGTTCCCCAGGATACAGTTAACTGCCAAACATGAGATAAAGCTATACTGTAAAAAATGCACGCTAAATTACTATCAGAAACTAGAGCAGGCACTGCTGAGACATTCAAAGTCCTAATCATCAAGGTAGGTAAAGGAAAGTAAAGCATTCTCTCTTTTTTCAGCCTTCCAGAAAACTGTTCATTTTAAATTCTATACAGAAATGAACTATAAAGTGAGAAGATGAAGATGTGCACTCTAGTTACTTAATTGCTAACAGACTACAGATACACATTACTCTGGATTTGTTCTTGGATTGCACTTATGATCTTCCCTTTACACAAATTGTTATAAACCACTCACATTTTGTTCACAAAGCAGTTTAAGATCGTCTCTCTGAGGAGAGCTCCCCACGCCCCACTGTGTGTCCAAGTCATCAATCTGACTGGGAGCGTGATGTATAATGGGACGGATATCCCCTGCAGCACTTGGATCAATGGTTAGCTCTTTCACCCTACAATTAGAAAATATTTCATTTTCAAATTACTAACTTTTTATGCAAAGTAGCCACCACAACTAAAAATAAAGCACTACAGGTTTATATATAATGTCATTAATTTAATATGGATGACGATGTCACCTTCACAAATTTAATGTGCCATAAAGGTACTACAATAAATAAATAAATAAATAAATAAATAAATAAATATCTTTCCATTTCAGTTACATGTAGATTAAAGTCCATCTTTCAGCAAGACATTTTTTAACTGAAATATTCTTCATCAAAATGCTAAGAGGACATAAACCTTCAAACTCTCAGCATCAACTCCTTAACAGTAAATAACATACCATAGAAAAGTTCATTCAATACTCAAAACCTGACATATTTCTTATTCTGCACACACAAACGTGCTTTAAAAAATATTTCAGTACTCGTGAGCTGATACAAGCAAATCTACCAAAATCCTGAATAAAACAATAATTTGCAACCAAATATCCCAAAGAATGAATATAATCTTTGATCAAAATAACTTCAAAAATATATTAATTACCCTATAAAAAGACTTGTTACATTCGGTCCACTAAATATACAAAGGTGACATCACCATTTTATTATTTTCTTTTAATGTATGAAGGAAAATAGCAAGCCTGGATAAAAAGGGTGGATGTTTAAAGAGGATGAACAGAATACTGGGAAGATGATTGCAGATCATGCAGAACCATCACCTGCCAAACAAAATAAAAATGAAAAGTATATGTAACTCAAGGCAAGGGACTAATGAAAAGTTGGTCTGTAAAATTACATAGCCAAAACGAAACTTAAAATAAAGATTCCATGTATAGAATGAAGTAGACCTGGTGATTGAAGGAGAAAAGTCGTCATACTCATAGGAAGGAGAGAGATCTGAGCGACTGCCACTACCCTGTGAGAAGGGAATGTCCGAAGGACTAATTCCAAATTCCTTTACTCTGCAGCAGCAAAATACAGCAGCAAATTAAGAGAAAATGCTCTTGTAAACACAGTTAAAATAACAACTATTTGTTTAACATTCTGCTTTAATAGCTTAACAATATAAAAAATTAGTTTTAAATTAAAACACTTCTGCTAATCTGCAGGAGACTACAAATGCAGTGTTTTCAAAAGAGTAACTCTAGATTTCAGTCAGTGCTGTTCATAGAATTTGCTCTACATTCAAGAGTATGTCAAATTATTCCTTTTAAGGAAAAGTACCAAACCAGTATAGCTACTACAACTCTTTCTGTCCTGCTCACTGTCTTACACTGCACACTCACTGGTGCACAGTACTTACAAAGTAATTGTATTATGAAAATGACACACAGCTAATAGAAAAAAGCTTAAAAAACAGAAAACATGAGTTAAATTTACCCTGGTAGGCATTTACCCTCTACCAACATACAAACATGACACCAAGGGGAAGAAACAATTTCACTGCACTTATTTCATGTATAAGAAATAGGTGTTTGAGTGCTTTTGTAATGGTTTTTTTTTTTTCCTCTGATATCACTTCAACAACACGTATGTTGAACATATGTGTATCCCTGTTGGACAGGAATATACAGTGAGTCTTAATGAACATGGAATTCCCTCCTTTACATTAATGCAAGAGAATTCACAAGGAATTAAATCACACAGATGAATTTGAGCCAGACAGATTTGCTACTAATTCCCTTGCTCCAAGCACTAACACAAATTACAAGAGGAGACAGTGGTAAGCTTCTCCAGCACCCTTTTTGCTCATTAGTGGCCAGCCAGGGCTGCACATACAAGAAGCAGACATGGTGCTGCTCTTTCCATTCACACAAGGAAAGGCATTCCAGGCTACTAGGTGGTAGCTTATTCTGGAAAAACAAACAGGATTTCTAATAGCCATATGCAGCTTGCCTCCTTTGTTCCCTGCAGTCTCTGAGTCTTGCTGGACAACAGTAGCAGATTGAATGCAACACACAAGATATACATAAAGTGTACTGCAGCTGGAAAAAGTTCCTTCTAAAATAATTTAAGAGAAATTAATGTTTTCAGAGAGCAGCAGCAGCAAATCCAGATGTGCTGACCGTTTCTGGAGGTAATAATTACTCTACACTGATGATATAACTGCCGTTGGATTAACAAGTTTTTTCCTTAGGTATCTCAGATATTTGCCTACAGTTCAGAAGTACAAAATCATGAGGAGAGCAAAAGAGTAATTTTTAAATGAATAAGCTAGCTGACAAATATATCAAATAGGCTGGTAACACCTCAAAATTGCAAGGGGATGAAAAAACATACTATAGAAATGTATCTCCATCAGCACTGCAGAGAATCGTTATGAATAACAAGTACACAACAGCACCCTAAAGCAAAAAGAGGGTTGTAGAAGGGCAAAAATAGCAGCATCTTCCACACTCCTTGCATTCCACACTATACTGATATCTGGATAATTGCTTAAATGTAGTTTCTACCGGTTCTTCTGTTATGGTTGCAAAAAAGTGATCAATTGAATTAAATGTGAGCCTGAAACATTATTTTGTTTTTAATCTTATTATCAAATGCAAACACTCTAAAGTACTGAAAAAGCTAAAGCAATTATACATCATGGAACAACAGTATTCCAAACTTCAGTAATCAATAGTCATACGTCTGCAAGAAGTAATGTTTCTCATACCTATTCGCGTATCTCAAAGTATTAAGAGTGTTTTCACATGATGCCATCCCTGGAGAAATTGTAGCAATCTGCAGAAAGCATGCCAAATGTTAACAGGCGTTTTTGCACAGATGAAAGTGCAGATGAATTCAGATTAACTTTTGTTTTCCCCCTAAAGTCCCCAGTTTCATGCGAGGTCCTCTACAAAAACAAAGATCAGCTGTGTAAAGCTGCCTTAATACAGTTTCACCTCAAGAACAGATACCTCAAGTTAAACCTTCAGCTTAGCTTTTTTGTAACTGTAACCTGACACACTAAGAATCCATGTAAACTTCCATTTTTCCCATCTGGTCTTGATAATATAACTTGTAAGTGTAAAATTCTAACTGAAAAAGTAAGACTTCTCAAAAAGAGAAATACATCGTACAGTAAAAAACAAGCCTAATGTATCCTCCATACCACTACCATTTTGTTTTTGTTTTGTTTGTTGTCGAGTTTGTGGGGTTTTTGATTGTTTGTTTTTGTTGGGTTGGTTGGTTGTTTTTAAGTATGCATTTTCAAAAACTGTTCTCCACTCAAACAGACTGCATATTGATTGGAGAGATCTGTTTTGGCAACTGCCCAAAATGGTACTTAAACACGTTTAATACCATTAAGTATTTTCCTTAAGCATTTTCTTTTTCTGAACTGAAAATTATCTGCAAATAATACTTGATACCTAAGTTGTGACATATATCTGGAACCTCTAAGATTTTCCTTTTCTGATTAAATGAAATTCTCTGAATAACTCACTTTCAGCACTCAGCAAAAATAACAATCAGACAGGAGTGGCATCACTACTTATCCTAGCTTCTCTCAGCAATACATTTTTTTTCATCTCTGCTCCTTTCAGGATAGCCATAAAGGCACTACCAGGATAAACACCTCCATGATCCTACACACTACATTTTATGCTGGCAGCACAGCATAAGATTTATGACTGGATAATGCTGCTTTTCTTTTTCATCCTGCTGCTGACATTACTGTGCAAGTAATCCCTGAGAGGAATGTCTCCTCCCGGGGAGAAAGGAAAGTTAGAAAGTCTAAAGAGTTATACATACACTAGTTTAAGTCTCTAATGCTGATATACATAGTAATGAAAACACTTAGTAAAAATCTTCTGAAAAGATCACTTGATTACATACTGGCTTATAAAGCATCATAGGTACTAATTAACAAAACCTCTAAGTTCCATTTTATGAGAAAGTACTCATCACTTCCATCAGTTTAATGTTCAGTGTGCACCACACATGGCAACTGCTGCAATGCCAGGAGACTGCTCAAACTCTTCAAGCACGTAATGAACAGCTGCCAAAGGCAAGTCTCACTGCAAGTGCTGATACAACTTTCAGGGCACAAGACTCAGTCTGTTGAATAGAAACATTCACTACGCCACATGCTCCTATGCCCCAACAAGCCTAGTCTAGGAAGGACAGGATGGCTCTGACCCCTCCATCAATCACTTCCTAATTCCAGCCAAGGAGGATGGAAAAGGTTGTACTACATATATGTAGGAATATCTGTTAAGACCAGCAAACACAATTCTTCCTATCTTGAATCTACACTGCTTATAAGCCATCAGGAGAAGAATCAATGTCCCTTCTGGGACACTGAAGGCCCCTGGTTCCTACTCCTAGCCTGGAGGACTGCGGGTCCTGAATCACATTAATGACTGCAGCACGTCCAAGATGAAGGACTGGCTAAAAGGACTATTCATGTGAATTTCAAACAATAATACAGTATCTTATGGTATTACTACAACAATTAGTAACATTCAAAATATTTATGCTGACTTTATGTTTCTGATAGTTTGAGGTATAACTGTAGCTGCACGATAAAAACAATTCACACACATTTCCACTCACTTTCATGGGGAAGTATTTTCCTTAATGCAAAATGTATTGAACATAAAATAAAGGAATATGATCTGTTTTGGGTATATCAGGTGATCCCTTAGATCATGGATTAGTTCTGATGCTATTCTTATGGATTTCAGTGGGGAAAAAAAGTTATGGCACCTTTAACAAAAAAGTAATAAATAAGAAGTCTAAAGCAAAACAGAGACATCTTGTAAGCACTTCTAGGAATGTTAAAGGTGTTGGAGAAGACTGCATGACATAACTGTTAATCCCTCTGAGTACAGACAGCGGTTCCCAACAGCCTAACTTTCCAAATCTTCAGTACTGTGGATACATTTGCTAGCTATGAATTGCTTTTGCTCTCTGATTCTGAATACAATTTGTGAAGGTATGTGTCAGTGGAAAGAAAATAAACCCGTATTTTCATCAGAAAACTGAAGGAGAGGAATGGATTGATAAAAAATGTGTTTTTATCACCATTTTCAGTCTAGAACAATACCAAAAAGCTACAGAGAAGACAAGGCTGCACTAACACTGTGATTTTTATGCTATGGTCTACAGACTTCTGCAGCCTTCTGTGGCCTTTAGACCAATTCCAAGGAGTCTGAAAAGTGACCAACACAAAGAAGCCTAATAGCCGCTGTTTGTTGCAGAGAGCTTGTGTTTCCAACAGGGTAGAACATTATGGAGGCATACAAATAAAACTGCTGAAAAAAATGCTTTTTTCTGTCCTTTTCACTCTTTGACAGAATTCTGTTTTTCAGTGCAATGCAAATACACACAAAATATGCAGTTATTCATTCCATATAGCCCAACCATTCCCACTTCTAACAGCCTAGAGCATATTCTGATGCCTGTGATACCAACTCTAAATTTAGTTTTGTCATTTAAAGACCATAATTCATCAGTATACTTCCAGCTTGAATTACTTCATCAACATTCTGATTCTACAAACAGTACTCTTACACAATTAAGACATTATTAAAAAACAAACAAATAACAACATTCAAACGAGAAGTGTTTCCCTAGCTAGAAACACTTCTCGTTTGAATGTTGTTATTTATATAGGTCTCTCTATATATAGGTCCCTAGCTAGAAAAGTAGAACAAGCAGTAAGAGGGAATGAGTTACCTGAGATATCTCTGCTGAAAGGATCCCACCACATGTAATAGATTATTTTCTTGATTTCTTAGGCTTATAAGCTAAAAGCAACAGACTGCCAGCAGCTAATGACCACTTTTAAACATAATATCCTGTATTACTAGCTTTTCTCAATGAAATTGTTAATACATACAGTTAACTAAACAAACTTACCATACAGGTACGGGAGTTTTCTCCAATGAATGAATCTCTTAGCACCTGAGTAAGTTTACTTGCTCTGAATGGCGTATGAGGTTTATTTCGGCCTAAGGCTCTAATGCACTCCTGGAAAAACAGAGGTTTGTATTTATTCAACCCATGTTAAGAAAAATACATAATAAAAATGCGATTTAAAAATCAGATAATACACACCATAGTTATTTGCTGTTCTTTAAGATATCATTAAAACTTACCAACAAAGTTTTCATTAATGTTAGACTTTTTACCTCTCCTCAAGTTCAGTGGAGAGGGAGGAACCTAAAAAACTTTCTGAATCTCATCCAAGATGTTTACATATACTGTATTCATCAACAACAAATTCAGTCTTGCTGTTAAGACACCAGGCTGACAACCATTTCTGACTACCAGCTGCAAAAGTCTGAATGACCTACAGCCTCCACCGGCTGACGTGTAGGTGGTGATGCAATAACTCTTCTCAATTAAAAGTAATAGCTATAAGTCTGACTCTGCTGTTGACTTTCTTTACAGGTCAGATGAAAACAGCATAGCCCAGACTGTATAAAAGCTTCCACAGTTCACATACATAGCAAGTATAACTTCATAATGAGTTAGTCAAAATTAGAAGGTACATCAAAACATACGTCATTTTCTGTTTCAAAACATTTCTCATGTGGAAAAAAAAGGGCATGTCTTCCCTCTTGTTTATAAAAGTATGACACTACACAAACATCTGCAACTTGTTGGAGAGTTCTAGTGAGAAATATGGTGCAGAAGCAAATATTAAAAAATGACTATAAAAGTCATAGCAGCAACCAAGTACCACAGCACAAGCCACCACTGTTACAACCCCATCATCATTTCTGGCCACTCAGACTTCAAATATCAGCTAATAAATCACTTCTTATATAAGAAGTTTGAATTTTAATTTTTGGAATTTCCTAGAAACAAATTGTTCCAAAACCCATGCTAGAAACCATGAGATAACAATCCAAGGAAGCACTGCAACTGTGAAAAACCATATAGCAGAACTAAAAAAGGATTCAGACTAGTACTAACATGATACAGAATGGAACAGACATAAAGGCAAGCTGGCTTTAACAAATAGATTAAAAAAAACAAACATTAGTGGAATTTTATAGAATGGACACAGCTCAGATAAACAGAAAGACTGAAGCTCACATGTAAATACTTAAAAAGGTTTCAGTCTTATAGGCGAGAAAGACAATGTATTCCTTGAAATTTTTGAATTGTTTTGTTATGTAACTACTATATTTAGATAAGAGAAAAACAGATTAGACAGTAACAAATGTATATGTTGAATGACTGGTACAGCAACCTACGAGTTAATTAAACTATTAGAATTTACTGAAGTAATTTTTATTTAGCTTATTATTGGGAAAAAAATACACAAATAAATGCAGTTGTATTGTCTCCTTAATTACCTAAGAATTATAGGAGGACATTGCCAGATTTTAAACTTAATAAAGTTTTTAGAGATTTTTCTTTTTATCAGAGCTCAAAAAACCAAATAACATGTAGAGACATTACAGAAAACTTTTTGTATCAACATCTGAACATGCTAAGACAGGACTGTCACACCGGTGAATAGCAAAGCTTGGATCAGCACTGAAGCTTAACCTTCAGAACACACCAGTTTAGTATGAACCAAGAGTGCTGAGTATGAATGGCAAAAACTGTGCAAAATTCTTAGAAACAGATGAAAAATGGAAAGCTATCATATCCACATGAAACAGTTATCTTATTATACTGCTGTTAAGACTTCTGCAAGACCTTCACTCCCTTTATATTTTCCCTTCTCCATATTAGCTAGATCACAATCACCAATAAAGCAGCGGCACAATTTTTAACTGTAATTAAAAAGACAAACTGTATGAAAACTAACTATGTTGTATGGGTACGCTCATTAAAGAAATTCATAAAATAAACAACTAACTTAAGTAAAAGGAAAACAAAACAATTTTATTCAATCATATTTGGAAAAAAAATGTGATAAAATAAACACAGTGTTTCTTGCATTATTTATTTTGATGCTACATCAAAACAGGACAGTTTTTGGATTGTTGCTTCCAGTTTCTCAACATGCCACAGTTCTGTAATGACATACTATAATTCTGTGTTTTGCAAAATCTGTTTAGAAGCAGATACTTCTCCCAAGTTTATATCGGAGATAATACAACAGTAACAAAGTTTTTGTGTTTAGATTATTTATATAAATCCACAATGACGGAGAAGAAAGAAGTAAACATAAACATAACTAACAACAGTGACAAGTTCTGGGACATTCAATGCTGCCACTTCCCCAGTAATAATTTTTTTTTAATTATTATTTAGACTGAACTCCTTCAGAACACTGTAAAGCACAAGAAAAAAAACATGAATATTTAAACATTTCTCAATGACATCTGGATTAATGTAAGAAAATATACAATTGTATCACATAATTTGCTATGGAGAGTAGCCAAAAACAGGTCCCACTGTTGAAGAATTAACTGAATCCATTTGCTAGTTCTTTCTGGATATACTGCTGTCGTGGTGTTTTCCTCAGAAAATTAATTAACAGCAGTAAATAGATATCATTTCACGCTTTTTTTATAAAAATACATATATACAGATACACACAGACCCACAATATACTGAGATGAGTTTGAATATTTCCAGTTAGCATTTCGGAATTCAAGTGGCAATGTAAGTTAACTCTCCTCACATCTTATCCAGTGTCTATCTAAATTGGGAGAAGTCTTCAAATTCAGGGTGGTTTTGTTTGTTCGTTTGTTTTAACCTACATGAAAAGTGATAGTACAAGTTTCTGAAATGTTTCTATTTAGTAATGACCAGGTGTTCCTTCAGGCATTCTCAGGAAAAATCAATGCACTATTTTACCTGTCACATCAGTAGACAATGTAGTCAAGAAAAGTCTGCAAGAACACGTGTTTTAATGGTCATTGCTATTTTATTTAGAAAACTTCCATCTACTCAAATGCAATGGAAACATTTCAGTTACCTTGAGTGCTAAAAGGCTCTTGTTAATTTCAGCTCCTTCCAGCCGCGTCTGCCTGTCTGCACTGGAAGTATCTGCTCCTCTTTCATTTCCAGCCAAATCTATCAAAGAAAATTTACCATGCAATTTCCCTTTCCTTCGGAGAATAATCTGAAACACTGCATGGCTTCGAGATGAATGTGCATTTGCAGATGTCTGACCAGATGTCCTTCAAACAAAAGGAGAGAAGAGTGGAACATACAAAGATGTGAAGGACCATACATGTTAAAAGTATACGCAATACATGTATGAGAGCTGTTCTGAAAGTAATGCCTCCTATTTTATTCTGTGGCACACAATATCAGGGGCCAATGTTGGTGCTATGGCAGTAGAGGTTGAGCCTTCCACCAGGATTTCATTGGATTTTGTTGCCATTGAGAGATGGCAGGACAGGGCAGTCTGACAACATGCTGTCCAACATGAAAATGGAGATGAACCAAAGGTGTGTCATCAAATTCCTCCATGCAGAAAAAATGGCTGACACTCACTGACTCTTGCTGAACGTTGTTGGAGATCAGGCAGTGGATATGAGTACAGTGAGGTGATGGGTGGTGTGCTTCAGCAGCAGCAACAGCAACATAAAAGACAAGCCACGTTCCAGAAGGCCAAGCAGATTTTTATGAATGTGGCCTGTAAGATCTTGTTCACTGCTGGCAAAAATGTACAGCTTGTGGGGGTGATTATGTTGGAAAACAGTGCTTTGAAGCTGAGAATTTGCCCTACCAAGTAGTGTTATTAGGCTCTCTGTATCTTTGTTTTTTCCATGGAAATAAATAGGAGGTGCTACTTTCAGAGTAACGTACGTGTTTTCAGTGCAGAGTCCTGTACTTTCTTACATACATTGGCAGCATGTCTAACATGCTGATAGACACTAGAGATATAATTCTAATAATCTGACGTAATTATACAGTTGCACCTCTCCCTCCACCTCCAAAGAGAAATTGAACATTTTTAGTATTTTATCTTCATCTTAAATGCAAGAATAAATGAATCACTTATTCCAGACAAAAAGAGAGCTTACAAGCAAAATTGCCAATGGCATTTTTTTTTAATCTGATCAAGCAGCAGCCCATGTGAAAGACTGATGTTAAAAACAATGAAATTACATTTTAAGGAAAAATACCATTTTATGCTTAACCTCTGTCACTACATATAAAGGCCTGTTTAGAACTGAAGAATCTGGCAGTATTCCAGATTTCAAACAATGTGAATTTAAGTCAGTAAGCTGGTTACATAAATGCAAGCAATTCACATATTGTAGAAAACACTGTTTTTTCTCTTCAAGAGGCAGAGAAACTCTAAACTATCTTTATACAAAAGGTCGGTAGACCTACTTCTTGCAGCCCATATTTTCAGAAAACCCACTGCCTTTTAAAATGCCATCATTATGCAGAGACAGAAAATAACAAGAGGTGTCTTAATTTATTAATTTACAACGAAAAATTAGTAGAAGCTATGGAAGATACCTGCAGCTGTTTCCTATTTCAATCAGCTTAAGAACATCTTCAACACATTTAACTTCTCGTTCCTGTAATCCCACCACCTGGACTTGCTGTTTACCATCTTCTAACACTCTCAATTTTGTCTTCCTGTTCAACAAATCAAAAACCTTATGGAAAGGGAGAGAAAAATATAACAGTGGAAGAGGAATTAATTTTAAAAGACATTTGTTTCAAATCCCATAGCAAACTATGTCTGAAGAACAAGCGTAATTAATTATTTGAAATGAAGCATGCAGATGATAAAAACCCAATAATTACAATACAAACTCAAAATTTTGATGGGAAAAAGTACTTCCTTACCTTACCACTGTAGATCTCAAAAAATGTTGCATATACTTGAAGTTCTAACTTCTTATAGTTTGGTTTCTTTAGCATTAAAAAGACATCTCGAGCTGTGAATATATTTCCAAAATAAAATAAAATTTAGGTATGTATTTTCATTTAATTCTCATTAGTACACTAGAGCCAGCATTTCTCTTAATTTGAAAATAAAACAGATATGATAACTCAACCAAGTTTAAGTCACTACAGTTTATACTGCCAGATTACAGTGGAGGAAGTTGAAGGCCCCAAGTAGTAAACTCAATTAATCATAATCTTTATTATAGTTTTTGAAACACTCGATACCTTTATCAGAGCACGTAAAGACTAAAGATCTAGGAACAAGTTCCAATGTTACCAAAGCCTTCCTATAATGCAAAATAAGCAGACTCTTCATGTTTGTACCAAATACAGTAGAAAATATAAGAAAATACACTGATCTCAACTTGCTTGTGAAAAGCCAACAAGCCATAAAATCTCACCTGCAAGTGCATATATCCCTTTAGAACAATCTTGGTTCTTTCCTGAAAAGTCACCACCCATAGTCTATATTAAATAAAAAATAAGAAAACCAAAATGAACATGATAAAAGTCACAGAACTGTAACTTATATCTTCGTTATTCATAGAATTTAATGAAAAAAAAATATATATATATACTGCCAACATGTAGAAGAAATACTTGCATGGGTTTTTCCACTGCCTGTTTGCCCATATGCAAAACAAGTGGCCATTCCCCTTTCAAATATGGTCTCCACTAATGGTCGAGCTGTAAACCTGGAAGGAAAAAAAAAAAAGTACATAAGAAACAGAAATACAGATGACACTGTACACAGATGTACTGATTACACTACTACAGGGTCAGTGTACACCTTAAGGGAAGAAGTGACAAAACTGGCGCTGTACCCTGAGAGGCAAAGAATATCTCTAATTGATTCCTAAACTAGTAAGGCTAATGGAGTTTAACACATTAAAATACCCTTAAAAATGATACAAAACCTAAAGAGTGTCTCCTATCTGTTCAACACACAACAAAAAATATATAACAATATTATCCTTCTTTAAACTCTCAGGAAAAAAAAAAATCCTCATTTTAATAATGCAACACAGCAAAGCTTACTATATGGAGTTTGTATCTCCCCAACATTTCTGAAGAAAATAGCATTAGAAGATGTGTAAGAAGAAAAATAAAACAGATAAATACTTAGGTTTAGCCAATACAAAAAAATGCTTTTATTTTTTTTTCTTTTTCTGAGGTATACTTTATAAGATAAGCAGCCAAAACAACACTGTGATTCTTAATATCTTGAAAAGTCTTGTACACTGAGAAAAAGGCTCAAGAAGAGGTCCAACTAAGCTCATCACAATAGAAACAAAACACACAATGTTATTGTCCCTACTTCTAGCTGCCTATCAGGTACGTCAAGAAAATCTTGAAAAAGCAAAGAGTAACCTAATAGAGGGCCACGTCTACCAAAATAAAAATAAAAACAACAGTAAGAGCATTTGCAATGCACTGTAGACTTCTTCCAGGTGTTTACACAAAGTATGTCTAGTGACAGAAACAGGAATGATTGCTTACAGAAACACTGAGGTCCTACTAGCACCTTTCATTGTACTTTGGAATAAATAAATAAATAAATTACAAAGAGTAAACAGGTAAGATCAACCCATTCAAGAGACAAAATACAACAGAATCACTAATTTTAATCAAAAACACACCAAATGATACCTGATCAGCCTTAGTTTATTTCCTGCAAGAATGTACTTCCTTCGTCCTCAGCCAGATATTTTCTTATGTTTGCTCTTTATAAAGTCTAAACATAAATTTCAATAAATCTATCCTCTTAAGAAGCATACTTTATTATCATCTCTATTTAGCTGAGCTTTAAATTATTTATAAAAAAGGAAATTAATATTATTTATTCTAAAATAAGGCAAAACAATCATGGCTAAAAATGTTTTCATAAAGCATTACATAAATCCAATTAGTACCAAGTCAAAAACAGTCCAACTTTCCTTCTTCTAGAATCTCAACTTAAAAAACTAAAATACTAAAAAAAGGAGTAGATTTCTCAGTATAGGAATACAGTAGTATACCAAAGACAACTGGAGAAACCACATTTCTTCTCCCCACTACAGGAGAGCACTATATCTTGCTCTTAAATTATGATAGAGAACTGGAAGCAAGCTATTCTTCACGTAATAATCAATACCATGCCATCTTAAGTAGAAAAAAGAAGCCCGTCCTGCTACCTAGGCCAGAGATTCACCATTTCAGTATTAATACAAACAGCTTTCACTATTTTCTTGTATTATGTAACCAATACAAATTACCCAGAAGAAACTGCACACAAAAATGCTACCATTATATTTGCCAGAAACATCTTTCACAACTAAAAAGTTTGCTCGCAAAGATAAATGAGGAATTACAAGAAGTATCGAAATTGAAGAACTGGTTGTTAAGCAGGAGGAAACTTGTTGCAAGAGGCACACATTACCAGCTAGGAGGCACTCCCACAGGAGAAAGAGAAACCACCACCAGAAGACAAACATTAGACAATCTCCACTCTGTGCTAATGCTACACTAATAAAAGTTTTAACATCCCAAAGAGCATAAGATGAATCTTCATTTTCAATGGGCTTTTCAATAAATCTTTTATTATGTATTTTCTCCTTTCTGCCCACTGTATCAATCAGGACACGACACTAACTTTCACTTCATAGTTGCTGGGTTAAAAATAAATAGTAAAACTTCTTAAGGTTACACAAAGCACTCTCCAAACATTCAGAAAGTTATCTTCACAAAAACCTTTCTAATATCAATATTCCTCACAAGAAGTCTGACAGTATTTAAACTGCACACCAAAATTACAACCTATCTTGCCACCAAACCTTGCTTGTTGCTGTATCTAATCCACTCACTGACTGGTACAATGCAAATAGCAACTTCTGAAAACGCTTTTCAAAGTGTTCTGTGCATTGTTCTGTGCCAACTGAGGAAGTAAAACAGAAGACCAAATGACAAAAAAAAAGAAAGGAGATCCAAATACCTTGGGGCTGCATGCGTGTTTGTTGCTGTTGTTTTTTAAATCAGAAAGCCATGGTATTTTCAGCAAGATGAATTAGCTCCCACAGAGATTTGTGTTACATCAGCTCAATTTCTTCCAACAGACAAACTAGCTCAGAATTCTCAGCAGTATGAAAAAATCTAGTAATGCTCTTTTTCCTTTACTTTTCTTGCTTTCTTCTGATTTCTTTCCGTAAGTTAATTATATTCTACAGTAAGCTATTTGGGGCTGGTGCTGCACTTTTTTTCCAAGTTTCCTGAAGCAATAACTCATGTCTCAGGTGCAGCACACATGCTAATTAATTAAGAAAATAACGCTTACAGATGGATAGCAATGAAGTTGTTCGAAACATTCAATGCCTGAGAAGGCAGGCAATACAGGCTAGAGCCTTGCAATGCAGAGCTTGGAAAAGGACTGGGAACAGAAGCAAGGTCAAAAGAGGTGGAGATGACATAGAAGACGAAAAACACAGCACAAGCAGAATTATATTCAAGTACATAGGTAAAAGAATAGAAGTAGGAAAACATGTATTTGATAACACAGAATAAGAGTCAAGTGTCAGAGTAAGCCCACAGTTACTGACATAGTGAATAAATGAGAAAAGGAGATTCACAAAAGAAGCATACACATACCTGTAGACCATTTCGTTAGGAGCCATTTCGTCAAAGGCATAATCAAAACGAAAAGTTTGGTTTTCTAGGTATCTTGTTAAATCCACCTTTTGTTTTGGCTCATGTACCATCACAACATCTTTGCTAGGAATTGTTATAACATCGAGGTCTTTCATTAAAGTTTCTAAAAAATAAGTGAAATGTATGTATTTAACTGGCAACAATCAGAAAAAACAGCTACTCTAAATAACAACAGTGAAATTGACAGCTACTTGCTAATTAAAATTTCATTTTGGAAGCCTAATCATGCTATCAATAGAGAGAAAATAATGAAAAGTATTTTAAAGTTGGTAAGAAAAAGAAAGATAATCAATTATAGTCCGTAATGTATTCTATAATTGCGTTTTCCATGGATTTGTGTTCTTTTACCAAGGTTTATTTACTCTTTTGCAGATTACTGTCATACGCTGTGAGTTTTTATAAGTAACTTCTCTAGAGAAACTGGACAGTGCAGCTACTAATTGGACTGTCCAACATACAGAAAAGAAATTAATATCCTTAAAAGAATCATCTTTATTTTTACACTTTGTCATTTTGTTTTTCCTAAATTAAGATGTTATAGTAAGTAAACATATAAAACAGCATGTTACAGTAATTTATCTTGCAACCAGAAACTGAAAATGCTAATGATGTTTTCTATCACTAGGAATGCCATCTAGATGCGACTTCAGTAGTGAGTTCCCAGGTTATAATTACTAAGCAACACCACAGTTTACGGTTAATTGTTGTAGGAAATAGAAGTCAGCAAAATATAGACAACCCAGTGGTCCGTGATATGCACACAAAAAAAGATCCTTTGTGTATACACATTCAGGATCACTAATGTGTCCTACTTGCACTTCTACATAAAATTTCTTAAGGCATGCAGTTCAACAATTAGATGTAGTTTTTCACAACCAGATAGGAATCTTTTCATCAGCTAACATATTGATCAAACAGTACAACGGTTACCACTTCATGACATTACACACCAACATAAGAATGCACTCAAGTCATAGTACAATCAAAATTTCAGCTGCACTACAATAAAGTAAAATGCAATTATTTTAAAGTAAAATTGCAATTATACTGCAATTATCTGTGCAGTAATCACAGGCAAGAAATAAAGAACACCAGTAGAAATGGATATATGAAGATCCATTATCTAAATAAACAGCTTTTTCACTAGAGCAGTCAAAAGCTGTTATTTCCTAAAGAATTGTTTGTAATTAGACATTTACCTCCTCACAGCTTTAACAACCTGCATTCCTTGCTGACAAAAATTTGGAATACTGCTTATGAAACCCACAATACATTTCTAAATTGTAAATATACCTCACTGAAATAAAATATCTACCGAAGACTTACTTCTGCAAAGTCAGTTCACAAAATGATCTGTACTGTGAAAACCTGAAGACTACAGTGATAATTATGTCTGCATGAGACTGACAGTGACTTGATTTCTATCACCAGATTTCAACATCTTACAGAAATTAAAAATACAGAAGATAGAAAGGGAAAGGTAACATATTTGACACGTTGTTAATGAAATCAGAAAGAATACAAACTTTTTTTTCCCCTCTTCAGTGGACTGTACTCAAATATCTTTGATTTTTTCATACTCTGCTATTTAAAACATCGCATAAGAAATACTTCTTCTTACGAACTTTCAAATATAGAATACACATTTTCAGAAGATTGTGTCATGGAGGTACTGGATTACCTCTCTGACTCCTCCCCTGCATAATTAACTCATCCATGTCTTTTTTGTGTAAAGTCTGTTCTTAAAAATACAGAATGACTTCAATGCTAACTTGCCTTTTGCTTTGCCACTCATCCTGCTAAAAACTCCTCAGCAATGTTTTCTTAATAGCTTACAATCACTTACACCTAAGATACGCAACTTATGCAGTTTCCAATCCAACTGCAGAATCCTAGCTTGTTTCATGTAACAATTTGCTGTCATTTACTATAATTTCATTTTGTGCAACCTTTGTGCAGATAAAGGTGATGACTGTGTACTGGACACTTTTATAATACACTTCATGAAAAATAATTTGAACTGAACAGTTCCCTTCAGATCAATAAAAAAAAAATTGCAACTAAACTATAAACTGAGATCATGATTTATTTTGCTATATAATTCTCCTCTATCCCTGTGGAAACATTTGCTCCAAATAATCCTCAAAGTATAGTTTTGACAGCACAAAAATACTAAATATACCCTACATTGTTTCAAACCAAGTGTGGTGCATTTTGAGTCCTAAACAAAAAGAGAAAGAAAGAAAGAAATATCTTTCAAGATGAAAATCGGCTTAAATTATTGCTGAACTTAAATTAGTCCCAATCCAGAAACATCTGTGATGTTGATAGTGAAGAACATGATAGGAACACTGAGATTTAACTAGATTTGAAAATCTAATCAGTTTTGGGAATTGCGAGTACAGCCTAATGAGCAAGAAGTAAGTTGTAATACTGTACATATATATCTATAAACACACCACTAGAGAAATTACAGTACTTAAAACTAGGTGGTTAGTGACATTTGTATACCTCAGCATATTTGCTCAGACCTAAGCTGGAGATGTGAATCTCCAGTCTGTCCATAATCCACAAGCTCTATGAGAATGTCCTGGATACCCTTAAGTGTCTAACACATCACAGAACATCAATATTAGGCATCACCTGAACAGTTCCCTCAGTGCTTTATTAAAGACCACTTGAAAGTATAAAAAATGCACATATTAAAATGGGCAAAAAAGCCTTTCGCCGAGTAGCTCATTGATCAAGAGATTACTTAAAGGATAACTTAAAAGAATGGTGATTCCAATACAGTGTAAGGATGCTCAAGAAATAACAGCAGAATTAATTTCCAGACAATCTAAACACACTGAAGATGACCTTGGGAAAAAAATACAGCTTCTGTGACAATACTCCCAGCCCATAAAATGGTGGCAGTTAAATTACTGTTGTCCCTCTCTTTATCCAGGTTATGATAAATCTATATCTATAATGTCTGGATCCCTCACACATTTTTTTCTTGTATATCAGTTTCACTTTTGATCAGTATTTTAAATCTCATCACTACAAAGAATATTGCACTCAGAGGAAGCTTTACAGAGAAAGAATTTTGCAAAATCTTGAAAGATCATACCTTTCCTATTTAGTGGTCGTTTTCGTACACAAACACATATCCTGTGCTCATCAATCTATAAAGGAAAGAAAGTTTCAGTGAATTATATCTAAGTTCCAGCTACAGAATGTGTTACTTCTATTTATGAGTTAATTAACCAACTTTTAAATGAAGAAAAATTTCAAAGACCGTGAGTGATACAAGCACACAAAAGCCAACTGTAGCTGCAAGAATCTAAAAGGGAGAACCATGCACTGAAAATAACCAAATTCCCTGCACAATTTGATGCTATAGGGTACCTCGTGCATACTGCAAGACAGCAAGCAAATCCAGCTGTAATAGGGTGGATAAACTATTGATGGAAATTGCAACAATCTCTGACTTTGGTCACAGATCACAGAGATCTGATAATGCAATTTAAATGCAAAGCAAAGGCCTTCATCAGCTTGAAAAATCAAATATTAACAAATATGTCAATTATATACCAAATATATCAATTGTATATAAAATAATCAAAAAAATTCATATTCGGTGAGGATTTTCTGGGAAGCTTAAGGGTATTGTGTGTATCCCGTAGTATCCCAGGAAAATCTAGAAAAAACAAGCACATGCAATAAAGAACACTAATAAATACTAAGCTACTTATTTTTCATGTTTACAGACAAAAGTACATTAATACACTGAAAATATTAAAAATAACAAGAAAAAAAATACAAAAGAATAAAACATTTCTACATTGCCTGGGTACTTACAGGATCAGCAGTTGTCAGTGGTCTATAATCCAAATTTCCCCTAAAATCTCTTATCATACACATAATTTCATAGTTGGGGTTTGTAGCATCAACATCCTACAGAAGCAAGCAAGAGAATTTCTTACATTTTTTTCCCAAAAAAATCAATATCTTCTGTATTTAGTGATAAAGAAACATACTTATTAACTGATGTAGCTAATTTACTGAATGTAAAGGAAAATAGTCATATTACTTCTATTTGTTTAGTCTGTACAGTCCCTACTACTTAATCTGAGACAAGGCTATACAGTTACCAAGTGAGCTGACTATTATTCTTGTTATTATGCTTCACAAAACAGTGCAGGTACTCCACCTGCTCCAAACAGATCTGATTAGATTAAAGTTTGATCCTACTACTGGTCCTGAGTTAACAGCGACCTGGATGCACCACTAACTCTTCCAACACTCCTGGAAGCCCCAAGAAGTAAAAACAACCCCAAGGTTATATAATATGCTACATCCACGCTCACAAGGCCTCCGATTCCTAAACCTGGAACCACAAGCAGCACACCAAAAAGACATGAAAAAACTTGTGTATGGAGCCTAAACCTTGGTAAGCCAAAGCAAATAAGCTGAGCAGGCTGCGGAAACGCTTATCTGCATTTCCTGTCAATTTTTATAGTTTCAAGACATTGTACTGATGCAATACTGAGCTAGTTCTGGTCCACATACTTTACTGAGCTTTGCATGGCTCATCACACATAAGCTAAAACCCCTTCTGAAGCTCAACTGGTAATGGAAGAGGCATAGGCACTTTCAGAAAGCACTGCACAGGGGTTAATTACTCTTCTAAGTGTACTTAAAAATCATGTCCACTAGAAGACAGTGGCTCTTAATTATCACTGTATTTCACAAGAGAATGAACAAAGCACCAGAAAGCACAGATGCAGACAGGTCAACAAGACAACTAGATTTTCCTCATCCAGAAGTCCAAGAGTGTCCTCACAAATAATAAAAAGAGAATTTTAGGTTTAGCACCATGTCAAAGAATTTTTAAGTGATAAAATAAAAATTATTTGTTCCTCACATATTTATAAACATAACATAGTTATGTTCTGTATTTGTTTAAGTGAAGGGAAACTAGAAAACATGAGTTCGAGTCCTTTTAGGTCAGCTTAAAAACATCGCCAAAGCATGAAGTAAATTAGCTGAATTGTTTACTCAGTGGTGGTACTTATGTCATCAGCAGATCAGTACTGCACTTCAGGGAGACTAGCACATACTCACAGGCCTGCCAACAAGATTACGCTACTACTTTTCCTGAAGCTTTTATGGTACCGTGACAGAAAGTCATTTAATATTAGGAGACTTTTTCCTCACAAGATTAGCAATTTCATCTCTTCCACAGAAGCTTCTAAAAATTTGCTTCCAAGCTGCCTGTATGCAAAGCCGAACTATAAAGTCACAGACAGGTTTAAAGAAGTAAAAAACAAAACAAAACAAAACAAAAAAATCCACACTGTTCAAACTTGAGCCTTAAATACTTCTCCAACAAAGCATCAAAGATCATAAAGAACAATTTATCATACTGCTGTAATATCTCAAGCAAAAAGTTTGATGATTGATTATCAAGATATTATCCCTAAGAAATACATATCATCGGCATTTGATTTTTAAATAACATGTGGAAAGGTAAGTAACTGCACATAATTATTTGTGTTGGAAGAAAAAGAGTGGGAAAACTGTCTAAATAATAAGTTACTGGAACAATGCAAATACACACCAAAATGATGTATCAAATTTGTAAATAGAAGGAAAAAAAAACATTTAAGTTCAGAATTATCACAGTTCATAAAAACTACTGAAGAAAAAATGTATAATCTAGGCTAAAAATACCTACCTGAGCTCTTTTTTCTCTAAGTTCTTGCTGCTGTAACCTTCTTTTTTCACGTTTCTCTTGCAATTTTTCAACCTCTTTTACACAATTAGATTTTCTACGTGCTTAGAGAAAATGATATAATTTAAAATATTTTCAGTGTGTTTCAACAGATCAGTATTTACACTACATTTCAATTACATTAATTAATCAATAATTGCTAAGTATTTATTTATATAAACTGTTTTTTCAAGTAAATCAGGGTTAGTACATTTATAGCAATTTAGTGTCTAAAATTTATCGAATAAATGAATGGAAATGGGACAGTAATTAAAAAACACAAGAATATAAGGAAAGTGATCCTCAAAAAACATTTGGACAAGTACATGTGATCTCTTGGTTTGAATTAAGTCTAGACAAATGTAAAACAAAAACAAAAAACAACAATAAAAACCCAATCGTGATGTGACAATAAAAAAAAAGATAAAAGGTAACAGAAGATAAAAGAAGAACAAATTCCACCTATGACAAAACTCAACACTTGTTAAGCCATTGTGCTCTGCAAAAGCTTCATAAGGAAGCCTACAGACCATTTGTCCTTTGTGATCAGGAACATAATCCAAGAGAATGTACATGTAAAGTCCAGAATGAAAGAATCCTTGAGATACAGTTTACATACAAGGGGGTCCAAATTCCTTTTTTGCAGCTTGAACTGGAGATATATCTGAAACAGTACCATTCTGTTGTGAGGAAGACGACTGTTCAGGAAGCTGAGTGGGTCGTGCACGTGCAGAACCAGCCACTGCAAAAGAAAAGAACAAATCTGATCCAGATATTAAAAATCTATCTTTCCAACTTTGAAATATTTTATTATGATAAGATAAAACATGGCCTCTTTTGAGACAGTTTACTGAGAATTGGATGGAACTGAGATATACACACATATACATGAAAGTTTGTTATTAAAGACAGTAAGTATGCAGATTTTTTTTATCCCAATGTGTATAGAATCGATGAATCATTAAGATGGAAAATCTAATCTCTAAGATCACGTAGTCCAACCATTCACCAATACTGCCCACTAACCTCTGTCCCTCAGGGCCATATCTACACTTTTCTTGAATGTTTCTAGGGAAGGTGGTGTATAACTATTTTGTCTCATTTCTCTAACAATCAAAGAGATGGAAGCTGACCATTTGCTTCAGTTTAAATGTTTAATCATATTTTTCCCTTTTATCTGCACCCATGCTTTTCTGAGCCCTTCTTCCAATTCCTGCTCGGTTTTATTTTTATCTCAAATGATGGATACTAGTTCTCTGATACACCAAGACAACAAATTATGAAATAACTATGCTGCCCTTGCAAATTATCACATACTCTACTGCAGAATTAGTACAACTTATTCTGTACAAAGAATGAAGAATATTCTTGGAGACATGTGGTTCTTTAGAGCTGCAATTATATTTATATCATGAGTGTATCAAAAATCTAGCAAAAAAACGGACCCACAGTTTCACACTCTTAAGAAATTAAAGAATAGTCTCACCTCACTGAACCTACAGTATCTGGAGGAGTAAAGAGATACAAGTGAAAGGCAGCCAAGTGGAGCTCAATTTACAAGTGGAAGAAACACACTTTTTTGAGATCTACCTGAAAGGGGTATGACTACCTAAATTTGTGCATTGATTCCATATGTGATAAGAATGCCAGTTTCTAATGATACATTGTTATCTCTTTCCAGTGAATGCAGTCTGAGTAGTGAGCATGCAAGCCTCTCCAGAAGAGCTGAATATTTTGTTTGTTGAAGAGTTGCTCCAAGCACTTCTGCTTCAGCTTGGTTGTTTCTTGTACATGCTAGCAGGCTGTTTCTTGTACATGCTAGTAATGAGCTCTGCCAGAAGAGCATGAAATCGAAGGTAACAGTTTTGATTAATAACTTAGAGATGACATTCCAAAAGCCAGCACACTGTACAACATGGAAATAACCGTGGAAACAGATTCAAAAGGAACAGACAGAAATTCACAGATCACTTCCAAATCTGATAGATCTACTTTATACCATGAAATAATTCCACTAAGAAGACAGTATGCCAAGAAAAGCCTAATTACAAGACCAAAGAACTAATCCTTAAGCACACTGCTAATAATAAGATGCGCAGTACCTGTTATAATGCAACTTGTAGTGTTACTCCATACCGAACAGAGCATTCACTACAAATGACAATTTGGGCAGACGTAGGAGAGCCAGTCTAGATGTCACAAGTGTAGATTATATTACCTTGAAAATAACAACTGAAAAGCTATTTTCTCCTTATGATATTTCTGATTTAGTTTCCACTCCTGAAGACAAAAGGCAGAATTCAGGAAGTGGTCTCTACTGCTTACCCAAAGAGTCTAAACTCTTGGAAAGATATGCAAGCCCACTTGAAAAACAAGTTTAAACAAATGAAAAGGAATCGAGTTTAAACTAATGATACTAAATTAATGTTTGGAAGAATGATCACCATTACCAGATCAAGTAAATCATGCTCACAACAGACACGAAAATGAAAACAATAGGCAGTAACTACTCCTTTCCACATTACAAATCCATTGTATCTATACTCATGTAATACTTAATTGCATCTATCCTCCTGTGAAATTTTTGTGGGTTTTAGAGATTTTTCACTATTAACTGTTAGATAATTGAGCCAAAAACTTGAAAGAATTTTAAGTGCACTACTTGTAGTATATGGAAAAATCAAGCTGAAGCAAACTGATGGTGTTTTCATTTGTAAAAGTCCATGTGTCATTTAATGTACCACAGTTAACAAACTTCAAATTTTTGCACCTTCATTTTATCTTAACTTTCCTGCTGCTAAGTTCTTTAATCTTGCACATATGTTATTCATACAGTATCCATTCCTAAACACACATAGGATTAATTCTAGGAATGATGTACGATGTCTTCCACATTCTCACATGAGTATATAATGAATTAGAAGTTCAGAACTATTAAAGAACTTTAGAAGAGCTCCAAGTTAAAATATTGTCATATTCTTTGTTACCTTGAAATGGAAAGATATAATATTTACCTCTATTATCTCTGGCAGGGATGTCATTCTTAACAGGTCCCACACTCCGCCGACACTACAAAGACAGAAATCTCTGATATTTGATCACCTCATAATTTAAAACATAAACTGAAGCCACACCTGGGCTTCCAGCATAACAACAGCAATACAACACAGAGATGATTATTGTCAAATCCAACCCTGAAGAGCCTAGGATTGAGACGATGCGAACTATACAAACTGTTTGAAAACTATCTCCTTTTACATATTTTTTTCTTGAGCTAGCTATAGGTATTAGTTCCCAACTCCCTCCCTACCAAACGTGCTCGTAGGAAACCTCATTCACCACGGGAAAAAAAAGTGGAACAGATTTAACAAGTAGCTCCACAGACTAAAGTCAAATGCAAAAATTTAAGCATAACAAGACATTTATGAGTCTTGTAATACAGTATGAATAGATTTTACCAACCTTAACAATTTTGTTTACTTTGGCTGATGGAATTGGTGGTGGTGGTGTCTCTGGGCTAGGTTCAATATCTTCTTCAGTTGCAAGATCGGGATTAAGAGAAAATATGCTTTCCAGGTCAATCTATTTAAATATAACAAAAATATTTATGAGTTTAAGAACAAATTCATAATGTCCATTTCTGTTGTGTTTGAGAATAAATAAAGCATACCCGTAATATATCCCAAATAAACAAAAATACTCCACAACAGGTTTTATCTCAGTGTAATTCACGATACTTTAACTGGAAATGTCCCACTTCAAACTTGCAAAAAAAAATCAGAAGTTTTAGTTGTCATCTTAGTTGAAATACACAGACATTAGGAAGCAGATGAATTAATAATGGTGAACAGATAATCAGAATTCAATAGTGTGATAAAGCTAAAAGAGAAGTAGCTAGCATTATTGCAGAAAATTGACAATCTGTGCTGCAGAGTATTCTATAGCATAAAAAAACACCTTAGTTATTTGAAATTTCTCAGACAGTGTGAAAAAAAAACCAACAAATTACAACTACCCCAAAAATAAAAAGATACTTTTATGCAAGGATACATTATCTTATTCTTTTCTTCAAAGTTCTTCATTCAAAATGCCATAAAATTAAGCAGGGGGAGGAAGAAGAAGATCTCAGAACTAGTAATCTTCAGATCCATTGAAATCTAGCTTCCTAAAGACCTTAAATATTTTTTGTTTCTAGACTGCTATTTCCAGAGGCTGGACATTCCAAAGATGTCATTACTGTATGGATTATTTCTCCAGAAGGATGAGCTTAGATAATGAAGTCACAAGAACATTCTCCTATTTTTTTGTTTTGCATTTTTTCATCAAACTGTTGAGGTGTAATTATTACTTAGATGCTTCTCCAAATCTCACCCTCAACAGGCCAAGTAGGTTCAAAACTTTCAGAAGGAACAACAAAATATAATTGAGACAGAAAAAAATATAGTTTCTTAAAGCACAAAAAACTGAAAAAATTATTGCTATATCTACATAAACAATGTAGTTCAATTATTCTATAAAAAAATAAAATGTATTTCTAATCTTCTATTCTCACTAGTTCCCTGTCTGAATGGCAAGTCATTCTCCTCCTCAAAAAATCTGATTTTTCTACTTGTAAAAAGGGGTTAACAAGGTCAGCCTTTGTAGCTGAGTTCAAAATCAATAAATAAAAAGCACTATGTAAAAGCTACGACACTAAGATCAGGAAGTGAAATTTAATACAACAGAAGACAATGTTTGCCCCAAAGTTCCCTTTCAAAACAGTATGTAGCCAAACAATCATTGAATAAATGAAGTTTTGTCTTTTATCTTCCTTCCCATTGGAAATTCCAAAGCAACATTCACGGAGACTACACATTAAAAAAAAAAAAAAAAAAAAAAAACAGTGAGGTTCCAAAATAATTCAGTTTACCTCTTTGCCTTTAGTATCTCCATTTTCAATCCACTCAACAGTTACACTTTCATTATCTTCATTCAGGGATGTTACCATAGCTTGATGAATTCGGCCTAGAAAGGAAACACAAATGATCACTTATTAGCAGGTGAAAAAAAGTCCCAGAATTTATTTGAATCCCTGTATGCTGAAAGGCAGGAAGAAGGTTAAAACAGAACAGAGCATAGGTGAAAATGGTTGTTGGCCACAAACTGAAAGTTGGCTTAGATACAATCTACTAGCAGAATGGGACAGTGAAAAAATTCAAGCAGCATAAAACAGTGAAAAGTAAGCAAAATGCCATGTGAAAGCCACACCACTTAAAATGTTTTTTCTATGATATGTTTTGTTAAGATTTCCAACAATACAGCTGAGAATTTACTGTGGTGCCTCCCTTCTAGGCTGGTACAACATTAAATGTCCTGGCATAGCAGTAAAGTGCCCAAAGATTATATTCTGACATCCATCCAATCAGTTTGTAATTCAGCTAAAATTAAGTTGCTTGTGACAATAACACAAATCGTGGTTTTATAAATAACTTCTAAGGTACCACTACTATGACTTATCCAGTGAAAAGATCTCAAGCCAGGAAGACCCCGTAAAGAAAAATAAAACCAGTAAACTTTCAGTTGATAAAGATCTTCCTTCTTAAACACATATATTGTTTTCTTTTTGCTGTTTTTTTTTTTTTTTTTGTTGTTGTTAATAACTTTTGTCATATTAAATCCTATCTTTTAGATATGGTAGCAAGGAGTAATCGTAAAAGCAGAGGAACCATGCACTGGCACAAAAGGATCAAGATCCAAGTGTCATATTGATTTCACATCCACACTTTGCCCTAAAAACACCAAGAACCAAGCTCTTTAAAGAATGAAAGTACAATGCAACTGCTGCACTGATACTCTCCTTAAAAAAGCCACTGGACAAAAATACAATCCTTTACTCTGCTGAACTGAGAAGGAAATGTAAATGATACAGTAAAAAATAAATTCTAAATAATGTCACTCCACAAAAGAAAAAGAATAAATGCAAAGCTCAAAGCGTTAAACAAGCAGCCAAATGCATCTTAAATCTTCGAATTCCCTCAAAACTGTACAATTTTCAATTATTTATGGCTTACAGCCTATGAACTTCTACATCTGGTGAACACTACAGACGCTTGGTTGAAGACCATACATCTACACAGCTTCCCAGTCAGTTATCCAAGACCAGCAGCAGACTGGTAATTCTCACATCAACAGTTCACACTGCCTATGTTACCACACTCCATGTGCATCCACTGTTCCAACATCATATTCGCCAGTCACACTCAAATGATGGTTTCAGTGATATAATGTCTGTAGCCAATCATAAACCAACCTCAGGATGCCAAAGAACCACATGCCACTCCCAAAACAAGCTGAGCTTCCGTTGTTAAATATGAACCCCATCTTGGCCCTTAGCTATCTGTCACTGCTTACATCTCCACTTCGCATATTCTGGATAAACTGACTGTTAGTGACTTGGACAGACACACTGTTTTATTAGAGCTGGTTGGGAAGCCAGCCTCAAAGATTCTTAGTGAATCAAGTTCAATCCAGCTGGCAGCTGGCTGCCAGTGGTGTTTCCCAGGGCTCAGTACTGGAGCCAATCCTGTTTAATATTTTTATCAATGATCTCGATAAGAGGATGGAGTGAACCCTCAGTAAGTCTGCAGACAACACTAAGTTAGGCAGAAGTTTTAAAGTGCTGGAGTGTAGGAAGGAGCTGAATAGGCTGCACCCAGCTGTATGGCATTCAACAAGGCTAAAAGCCAGGCACAGCTCTTGTATCATAACAACCTCATGTAGTAGTGTTGACTTGGAGAAGGTTGGCTGGAAAGCTGTTCAGCAGAAAAGGACCTGGGGATGACAGTGAACAGCCAGCTAAACACAAGCCAGCCGAGTGTCAAGTTGGCCAAGAGACTAATGGCTTCCCGGACTGCATCAGAAATCATGTGGCCAGCAGGTCTAGGGATGTGACTGTCCCCCTGTTCTCAGCCTGCTGAGACAGAACACACCTCAAATGGTGTGGCCAGTTTTGGGCCCCTTGCTACAGATAGGATATGGAGGTGCTGGAACTCAGAGAAGAGCAACAAAGCTGCTGAAGGGACTGGAAAACAAGAACTGTGAGCGTCAGCTGATGGAACTGGGGATGTCTTGTCTGGAGAAAAGGAGGGGAGACCTCAATGCTCTCAACAACCACTAGAAAGGAGGCTGCAGCAAGGAGAATGTCAGCCTCTTTTCTGAAGTTAAAAGTGATATGACAGAAGGAAGTGGTCTCAAGTCGCAGCAGAGGAGGCTGAGATTGGATACTGGGAAGATTTTCTTCATGGAGAGGGCAACCAAGCATTGGAACAGGCTGCTTAGGGAAGCAGTTAAGAGACCTGTAGACACAGTACTGAGGACACATTTTAGTGATGGGACATCATGGGTCAAGTTAACAGTTGAACGTCGTTTGTCAACCTAAACAATTCCATAGTTCTCCTTTACTAAAATTCTCAGCCCGCAAATCCTCCCATGTTTTCTCCTACAAATACTGTTTCAAAATTCTGGTTTAGCTATTTCAGTCCTAATTAAGTAGTCTTTCTAAGTAAAACGCACGCCAAGACTTTTAAGGCCCGCTGAAGGGAAGAAAGGAAGAAAAACTATAAATGGTATCTCAAATTATCTCACCTAATGGAACAAGTAACAGATGTATGCTTTGTTGTAAAGGCTGCCTAATTATTCACATCCAGCTAAACCTAGGCAAAAAAAGAAATACTACGAGTGTCAGGAAGGTACCAGCAAATCCGTGCAGTCTGATGTAGCATTCAGAGGGATGGACTGAATACAACTCAGACAAAAGCAAAGTAAATGCACGGACTCATGCAGCAGCTGGCGCTCCAGGCAGCAGCGCTTTCACGTTTGCAGCACTTACCTCACAGTGAACAATACATTACATAATCACTTCTAAATTCTGCACTTGTACTTGCCCCAAGCATAAGCATAAGATTCAATTCACCACTTAAGGATAGAAACATAAAGACTGGTAAAGACCTCCAAGATCATCTAGTTCTATTCTGAGTCATAGCTAACTTTTTTTTTTTTTTGAATAAGTTTCCCCCTTTCTTTGGTTCCTTTTCTTTAGTCTTTACTCAAAAAAAAAAAAAAAAAAATGGTTCAGAGACATAAACACCGCTGTTTGTGCTTCTTGAGCATATCAAGCACTCATACGCACACTGAAGACAAGGACTGGGTCGTTACATGGCAATACTGGTGCTTAAGTTGCTCACAGAGGGGAAGTAAATGCTAACACACATACTACCATGTTTACACCATGCTCATTCAACACAACAAGCAATATGCATGAAAAGCACAGTTTCCACGGTACACATCAAAATTAATTTTGAAAAAGCAGGCCACATGAACAGGAACCAAAGCCATGCCCTCTTGCCACACACTGAGGTTCCTCCTTTCTTCTACACCCAAACAATGTTGCGCACGTACATCCTGCCCTCAGGACCATGCCCTAATTCTACTGGTGACCATGCTGAAGCACACTCACTCAGCAAAGAAGTCCTGCACTACAATTCTTCCTAAATGCACCCCAGCTGAACATTTTTGCACAAATTTTCTTGGTGCAACCTTCTCAGTATACCTCTTCATCAACTTTTCTGCAGCTAGTAAATACCCTTTAATGACTTAATTTTTGCAAGAATACTCTGTTGTAGAACTGTTTTAATGAGTTCCCTGGTTTGTTAGCAAAGTGGAAATAGAGCCCACTTTTTTTTCCTACAGTGCTGCCGCTTCTGCTGTTGCTACAAACAGCATGCTGTGACTGCAAGGATACTGAAACTCAGTGAGAGAAATGGCAAGACCTTGCAAGTTTAAATAAATATAATCTGCTGTTTTAGGGCATGGCCCAGCTGTACAACAAAAAGTGACATGTGAAAGATGCAATGTTAGCGAAACATACACTATAAAATATTATAATGTTCATTAGCATGTCACCAGGTTTAATAAATTTTGTTCAGAGATGAAACCTGTGACACTACGTTAGTCACAAAACCATCATATTGCCTGTTCTCTGTTCTATTACTTTTGATACAGAAAAAATAATAATTAAAATATTTTTTAAATGTTTAATATTTGCCATAACAAGCGAAAGGAGATCAAAGTAGGCTGATAAATGAATAGAAAATACTAAATCCTCTCACAAACACAGTAAGCCAACATGCTGTAACAAAAGAATCACAATAAGTCTTCCATTTCTATGCCAGAACCCATCCACTCCCTGGCCAAGACAGTCAGGATTGAACTGAAGAAAAAAAAAAAAACATTAACAAAAATAAAAGTTATGTCCAATTTCCAAATATTCATGGCCTAAATACAAAATGTATACACTACAGTGTTTAAACTGGCAGTGCACCCATACAATTTGTTCGTTGAGATTCTTAGTACGTTATTAAAAGTTTACATGTTACTGAACTGCCAGAAAGCACATTTACATCTTTACAAATGCCTCTTGCTCTCTGCAAACAGTATTCCATTATATTTTTCTAGTACACAGCTGAATACAGCAGCTGTGAAATTCAGGAATGCAAGCAACAAATTAGGCTGGCATAAACCTCGCCTAGCATATAAAGCAAGACCAAGCTGAAAATGCTAAAAAGCACACAAGCCAAATCAATCTGCAGAGTGTAGCTGGAGACAGCATCTCCCATTTCTGGTGTATTTTCTACAGCTGATATGAAAATATGAAATGTAAATATGTTCATGTAAACACGAATGTGTGATATGATAAACTAAAAAGCACATGGTTATAGAAAGCCTATCCTTACAGACATCTCAAAAACAAAAGAAGACAGACTAGGGACAGAGGCGATGCACTGATTTTTCACTTGATTTCCAGAACCTCTACACATCTGATTGGCAGTTCATGGCTTAGACAGGTGCACACTCTTCACTGGGTAAAAAGCTGGCTGTATGGCCAGGCCTAAAGAGCAATGGTGAACCAAATTAAATTCAGCTGGCAATTGGACATCACTGGTGTTTCTCTGGAGTCGGTATTGCAGCCAACTCTGGTTACCATCTTTACTGATGATCTGGATGAGAGAATTGAGTATGTTCTTGGTAAGTTTGTAGATGACACGAAGCTGGGAGGAAATGCTGAACTGCTTTTGAGGGTAGGAAAGCCCTACAGAGGGATGTGGACAGACCGGATCACTGGGCTGAGTCCAACTGGATGAGCTTCAATAAGACTAATTGCCAGGCCCTGCACTTTGGCCACAACAACCCCATGCATCACTACAGGCTTGAGGCAGAGTGGCTGCCAAGCTGCAAGAAGGAAAAGGATCTGGGAGCACTAGTCAACATTTGGCTGAACACGAACCAGCAGTGTACCCAGGTGGTCAAGAAGGCCAATGGCATCCTGGCTTCTATCAGAAATAGTGTAGCAGGACCAGGAAGGTAACTGCCACATTGTACTCAACACTGGTGCATCCCCAACTGAAGTACAGAATTCAGTTTTGGGTCCCTCACTACTACAAAGACCTGGAGCATGTCCAGAGAAGGGCTGCAAAGCAACTGAAGGGTATGAAGCACAAGTCTTACGAGGAGCGGCTGATGGTGCTGGGATTGTTTAGTCTGGAGGAGACTCAGGGGAGATCTTACAGGTTTCTACAGCTACCTGAAAGGAGATAGCAGTGAGGTGGGGGTCATCCTCTTCTCCCACATAACCAGTGATAGGATGAGAAGGAATGGTCTTAAGATCTGCCAGGGAGGTTTAGGTTGGATATTAGGGAAAATTTCTTCTACAGAAGAGCGGTAATACATTCAAACAGGCTGTGGTGGAGCCACTGTCCCTGAAGTGTTCAGGAAGGAAGATGTGGTACTGAGGGACATGGTTTAACAGGCATGATGGTGACAGGCTGACGACTGGATGAGACGGTCTCAGAGATATTTTCCAAATCTTAATGATTCTATGATTGGAATTCACATCAAAGGCAGAACATTTCTGTCTGACACAGTTACATTGCTACTGAATTCAAAACTGCAAGTTATTTGAAAAGGTTGTCATTTGTGTAAATAAGTTTTGTCAGATTGAAAAACTAGAGCACACAGAAATTAACACTGAAAGAACAAGAGTAATACAAAATGTATATGAAGCCACAGTATAAACATCACAATATCCTCATCCTTATCAATACAAATAAAAACATCAACTCTCCACTCAGAAGAAGTAAAGCAAGCAAAAAATACATTCCAAAATAACAAAACACCTGTATTGCAATAGCCACTGAAAGAGCAAGAGCAAATCAGCAGGGTAAACTATACATTTAACAAATCTGCACTACAGCTGGTAGCAATACCAGCTATTGCTTCATAGCAAATAAATACCAGGCTGAATTTAGATCCTTACCTCTTTGAGAAAACTCAGCATTTTCCACCTGCAAAACTTCCTGAAATTGCCACAACTTTGAAGTAGTGATCAATTACAATTCTAAATTCCTGTCTTTTTCATACTCCTGTTACTTTTCAGAAACTTAAAGTTACCAGCTATAAACATGAGCTGGCGTTTTCTAAATTACAGCCTGTATAAGGCATTGGTTAGCACGTGACTCAAACCATTCTTTGCTCTCTCCAGTAACTCAAGAAAGAAGGCTGGAGAAAGGCCACAGCGTTCTCCACCCTTCCAAATAATTAGGATGCACTGGCTTAAAATGAAACTTTGTATGCAGAAGTTTAGCAAAGCCTTAGAGATCTTTAAGTTACAACCAAGCGCACATTCTCAATCAGGCTATAGAAAGGAAATCTTCATAATTTCTAGAGATTTCTCATTCCTTCCTCCCAAAACAGCAGCTAGATTTTAAGCAGCAGTGTTAACCTGCCACTATCAAACAATTGCTTAAGATTTGTCAGCCAGGCAGTTGTTTTCAGCTTGCTCAGGCTGCGGTCATGTCAAGGAATCCAATACTGTAAATGAAACTCAGAGCTTATGTTACATTCTCTGAAACTGCCACTTTTTTGAAACACAAATGTGTTACCTTAGTTCACTGGTCAGGTAAGCAAAGTTTTTTATGTGCATCCGTAGTAAATGTTCCATAGATTAATACAAAGGTACAGTACAACTTAATGACCACTGCAAGACAAGCTACCCCATTACTTAAGGGACTGTTAAGGCCATCTGTGAAACAGCCATGATTTTCCTAATCATGTTCACAAGGGACTAACATGATGTTACCATTTACAGGCATCAGGACATGTTTTACCTACAACCTCTGCCACCTGATTTTCAAAAATAAAAATTGCCAAAAATATTATTTCTTTCACTTCTTAAAAATTATATACACCCAAAATCATATGCATATGTTTATGTGTGCTTAGACACGAGGTTGCAAATCACGAAGCAGCGTATACAGCATGACTGTAGTCCAAAAACCTCTCACTTGTGATGTGGGCTCCAATGCAGAGAATTTTGGTGCAAGGACTTTGCTGCTCTTAGAGAGCCCCGAGAGGAAAAAAATTAATAATTCTTTGCCTAGCACTGTCTATTGCAATCTTCCAGGAAAAAATTCCAAGGAAAAACAGAACCCCATTGAAATGTCTCCAGTGACATAAACTGTGGCAGAGTTCCTATTCAGTGTTTGTCATGTCTCCATCAGATCATTATGGATCTTACTGACAGTTCTCAAATAAATGAGGAAAAAAAAAAAATATCCACAAAGCTCACATACCATTGCATGCATTCAAGATCAATAACTCCTTCCACCCCAACCAACTCAACTATAGTGTTATTGCTCAGTCTAGCTGAGTTGCTTTAATGACCACACTTCCTTCAAATGCATTTCTGAGACCTGTATCCACTAACTGCTGTCTCAACTTTGTTTTACTCCAATAGTTGTTTCTTTTTCAGTCTTTCCACACTGCAATTCACAGCTTTTTCTGCTCTTCTTTCATTTTCCGTGATAATCTCTAAAATTTCTCTTTAAATTTAAAGCAAGTTTGTGGTTTCCCCAGTTAGCAAAACATTATGTTTTTCATTTCTTTTCAATACAGGCCCACTTTATTTTGGGGTGTGGAGTCAACACTGTTGTAGGTTCATTTCAAAGCACATTATTTCACATTAGTGAGCTCCTTGCATCCTGCTTTTATTTACTTTCAGAAGCCTTCATTGCCAGTGAAATAAATGGCTGTCATGACCTTAGCTTCACAAAAGACTGAAAAAGGAACTCACTGCCATAGCATTTGGAAGCTATAGCTCCATATCGCCTCTACATGTGTCAGTGTCAGAAGGAGATAGAAGACTTGTTCCTCATGCTCCTTGATTCATAAAGAAGGGCCACATCACAATAGCTAACAGATGTACTCATATCTAGATATTTATCAGGCAGTTATTTCTACTGTACCACTGCAGTCAACCTTTAAGAACAGCTAAGTTTACCATATGACTTAGTCACAAAAACAAAACATGGAAGGAAGCACCAGTCCAAAAGCTGAACACATTTCACTTTTGCATTAATTAGGCTGTGTGCCACTGCTGTTCATTCCAGCAAGTTGGACTAGCACCTCATTGTTAACACACATCAACTTTTTTCCAGATGATATGGCTGCAGTCATTTACTACTCTTTCTTTCATAACTTGTACAGATACCTGTACTGGAATAGCATGCAAGACACCTGCATTTGTTTCAGTCCACATATCTCCCTTTTCAGCACAGGCAACTGAGGTGTAATAGTCAGTGTACAACTCCACACTGCTGCACTCACTGCCAAATTAACAGCAATTCTGAAATTCCATTCACTTCTTTGCCACTTCACACTGGTGGCCCACGGTTGTTTGCCGATTAACTAAAACGTTGAGATTTTTCTCTCATCATTTACAGTTTATGAACTTCTATTTTATAGTAAATGCATGTTTACTCCATGTCATTATGTTTTACTAGTTTATTTCATATTTCATATTCTTCCCAGGTGACATGTATCTCTATAAAGTTGATTCTAGCACTAGTAATAAAATTTTCCAAGAACAGTGTTACTTTATGTGTTATAACTATAAATGAACAACTACACCGGATGGAAAAAAACAGCAGGCAGGTTCCAAAACAGATCCCAGAAAATACATTGCTAAGTAGAAAACACACACCATCAACATGTTTCTTAAACAAACTACAGCTTCTGTAGTAAACTTCCTCTTAGTCATTTTTATTTTTTTACAAAACATTCTTCTGAAATTCAGAAAAAATGATGGACAAACTTCAGTCTTGAGATGAACTGAAATGCTTGCATAGGTAGATCCCAGCAGTCTAAGCAACATGACTAAAGACCTTAGACCTACTTAATTTTTTATGGTAATTCACTCTAACTTATACAAAAAATAGAGAGAATACTGCACTGTAGCCTCAAACTACAGTGCTATTAGAACATGACCATACACCAGCTGTCCTGGGATATTCAAGAAAATATGAATGTTTGATGCATCCTAAAATGCAGAAAGGCTGCTCAGGCAACAATAGCCAAAATGACACAGTTCAGGTCACAGTGTGCCTGGTGCGTCATTGTTCTGGGGTGCTGGATCAGAGAAGAGGCTGTTTCCTTAATGACAGAGACCTTTCAAAAACATTAGCTAAAAAACATATATATTATCTTCCAGACTCACTCCAAATTACACTAAGCTTGAGGTGTTACCATTTGGAAAGGCAGTGAGGAACTCTCTCAAAAAATAAACAAATAAACTGAAAAGACTGCACAAAGAGTTGGGAGATGAGCTTCAACTGAGAAGAAGGCATCCAGAGAAAAATCTAATGTATAAGTGCACAGTGCTGAAACCATTACCAAAGTTACAACTCAAGTAAAAGATCCCTTAAGATATCAGTTTCATAAAATCGTTGATTCAATAGGTAGCTCCAACAACTAAAGCCAGTAACACTGACTACTCTCAAGAAGCTAGACAATAAAACAAAGTGTTACTATGAAACTACAAATACAACCTGGCTGTATCCAAAATGGCCCATAAACAGTTGACAATTTTGGTGAAGAACGTGGGCAAAAGCCATCTCGGCCGGGATAAAGGCAAACTTTTAGAACAAATCTCTCTGCTCTCAAAGAGCTTCCTTAGAAAGAGCTGTACTGCAGGTGCTGTACTGAAAATAAGGCCTTGAAGTCTAGGCAGACTGCCAACATTCTTGGATATGTCTGAATTTCTTAGGTGCTGCTAGCTTGCTTCTGTAAAGCGGAAAAAAAAAGATTTTATTTTCTCTTGTAAAACTGCTTCCAGAGGGAACTGCTAATTTTACAGAACTTGTGATTTTTAAACAGCTTCCCAGTCTCTCCCTTGAATCCTTTATGGGTTTTTTGAGTGCTCAACTGATGACCATGTTGTCAGTCTCCCTGAATATACTTCCCATCATTTTACTCAGTATCTGTATTTATAATATTTTGAGGAAGCATTCCCCAAAGTCTGAAAATACTGAGCGACAGAGAGTTTAAAAGGACTTGGGGGAGACTTCAGAGAAATGGGCATCACCAGTGACATGGAACTTTACTCCTGAACACCTGCAAGATCCCGAGAACAAAAGTAGATATTTGAGACAGGGATGTTGCAGCTCAGGCAGATCTGAGGAGCCACGAATTATGTGGGGCCTGGCTTATGCTTATCAGGCCTTATTCAATACTATCCCAGAGAGGTAGAGAGTCTCTGAAATCAAGTGAGTCTCCAAGCCAAAAGGAAGAGCTTCCAGGAGAGAGTCCTAACTGAGAGGGAGAATCTCTGGGTCAAGAAAGACAGGCTTCTAGCCAAGAAACAGAATCTCCAGACTGAGAGAAGCTCCATGCCGAGAAGGAAAATCTCTAGCCAAGAGAAAGGATCTCCAAACATACTGCCTACAAACTGAACAAGACAGACTTCAAGACGAGTTGGAGAGAAAGAGCATCGAAACTGGCCAACCTGGAAGTATCTGAATCTGTATCAGTTGTCCCTATATAGGCAGAAACTGAAATGAACATCACCTCATTTAGAACTGAAAAAAGAAGAAGATAATATAAGATGAGAATGTAGAGGGAAGAGATCCAGGGGAACGGCTCCTGTTGCTAGGGGAGGAGCCCTCAATAAGATGGTGGTTACTGATATCAAGGAGGGCTAAAAGAGAAGAAGAAGGTGGTGAGGAAGGTATCGTCAACATTACTATTTGACCACTGAAAATGGATAAAATTTGAGACTGAATGTAATACTTTTTATGGCACCCAAATGAACCCACTGTTACCTGGTTATTTCAATACTGGGACATGGGGCCAACAGTGTGTTGCCAAGTAGCAGCAAAGCTCACCAACTGGGAAGCATTGCTAAGGACTCAGACATTGACAGAGGTATTAGTAGATGTCAGAATGAAGTCTTCACCCTCTGGAAGCAGATGCTATTGGCTGTAAAGGAAAAATACCCCTTCAAAGACAATTTGAGCCTGAGATAAAGAAATGAAAGACTATGGAAAAAGGCACCTGTTCTTTGAGAGAATGTGCCATGGTGGAAATGTTACATGACCCCACATTCATTCCTGATGATCCAAACTAAAAGCATGATCCCAAGTCAGGTGTACACCAAATAAGTGATGTAAATTCAAAAGAATGAGAAAAGTACACCAGTACATTAGCAGCAATGTATGGCAGGGGCAAAGAAGACCCCTTTTAGATGAACTGATTAGTAGACTTCATGTATTTGAGATACATTTTGCCTCTCTACGAGCTTATGTTTCAGCCATTTCAAAAGTAACTAAAAGATTAGATAGAATAGGGAATACTCAAGAAGATATAATAGATTAGCTGTCCACCATGCTTCATCACGATGAAACTGATGAACCTGATGATGATCAGGATTATCAAGACAGACTACTGGAGGGGCTGATCAAATTGGCATCCTCCCAGCATGCATCATCCAATATCTCAGCTATTAAAGAAGGATATCCTCTGGCTTGAGCAAGTGACAACAGTAAGGCTATGTCATGTATTGTCTTGGGGAAGTACCTACGTGACCATGAAGAATATATGAAGAAGCAGCATAAAAAACCCACTCCTGTGCTACAAGCACAGGTGAAAGAATTACAAGACACCACCAAGGCAACCTCTAAAAAGGTAACCACTTCAGTTGCTGCAGAACACAGCAAAAGCTTAAGTACCCTTATCATGAAGAACAAGAGAGTGAACAAATGGAGGGCCCTGCCCTCAGACAGAGGGGAGAAAGGGATAATAAAAGATATTGGACCACATGGATTCAATGGCCTGGCACTCAGAACTACAAAAATATAAGGCGTTGGTCTTGGGAGCCTGCTTTGGCAGGGGCTGGACTCGATGATTGATCTCTAGAGGTCCATTCCAAACTTTCAGATTCTGTGATTCTGTGACACTGGCACACAGTACACTCTAATGCCCACACATCATGAAGGGGCAGAATCAATATATATTTTTGGGAATTGACTGTGTTGGAGATCAAAATAAGTCTCACTGGTAAAGATTGGCAAAAGCATTCTGTTGTGACTAGCCCAGGAGCTCCAGGTATACTTGGTAACAATTACCTCAGAAGGGGATACTTTACAGATCCCAAGGGGTATCAATAGGCTTTTGGAATAGCTGCTGTAGACACAGATGTTAAGCAGTTGTCTGTTTTGTCTGGCCTATCAAGAAGATCTGACTATTGTGGGGTTGCTACAAGTGGAAGAGCAACAGGTACTGACTGCTACAAGAACAGCAGCACAGTAATACAAACACAGATAGCAGTATCACACTATCAGAGATATCTGATATTCTACTGAATCATAGAATCACAAGGTTGGAAATGACCTACAAGATCATCCAGTCCAACCATCCTCCCATTAGCATTGCTGCCACAAGCACAAACCATATCTCATAGCTCCTCATCCAGGCACCTCTTGAACACTGTTAGGGATGGCGACTCCACCACCTCCTTGGGCAGGCCTGACCACTCACTGAGAGAATTAGTTTTTCCTTATATCTAACCTAAACCTGCTCTGGTATGACTTGTGGCCATTTTCTTGGGTCCTATTTGTTGCCTTGGAGAGGAGGCCAAACCCCTCCTCATCACAACCTCCCTTCAGGAAGTTGCAGAGTGTAATGAGGTCTCCTCAGAGCCTCCTCTTCTCCAGACTAAACAACCCCAGCTCCCTCAAGTCGCTCCTCATAGGATTTGTGCTCCAGACCCCTCACCAGTTTTGTTTCCCTTCTCTGGACGTGTTCCAGGGTTTTGATGTCTTTCTTGTAGTGACAGGACCAAAAGTGAACACAATACTTGAGGTGCGACCTCGCCAGTGCTGAGTACAGGGAGATGATTACCTCCCTGCTCCTGCTGGCCCCACTATTTCTGATGCAGACCAGGATGCTGTTGGCCCTCTTGGCCACCTGGGCACACTGTCAGCTCATGTTCAGCTGAGCATCAGCCAACACCCCCAGGAGTCTTTCCTCTTCATAGTCACTCAGACACATATCCCCAAGCCAATAACACTGCATGGGGTTACTGTGGTCAAAGTGCAGGACCCAGCACTTGGCCTTGTTGAACTTCATCCCATTTACCTCAGCCCAGTAATCCAGCTTATCTAGGTCCCTCGGAAGAGCCTCCCTACCCTCAGGCAGATTGACACCACCTCCCAACTTGGTGTCATCTGCAAACTTACTGAGGGTACACTCAGTGCCCTCATCTAGGTCTTCAATTAAGATATGAAATAGATGGGCCCCAGTACCAATCCCTTGGAGACACCACTTGAAACAGGTCACCAGCTGGACTTAACTCCATTAATCACTACTCGCTGGGCACAGCCCTTTAGCTGGTTCCTTACCCAAAGAAGGTATGCCCGTCCAGGCCATGGGCAGCCAGTTTCCCCAGGAGAACACTGTAAGAGACCGTGCCAAAGGCTTTACTGAAGTCTAGGTAGACTACATCAACAGCCTTTCCCTCATCTACCAGTCCAGTCACCCAGTCATAGAAGGAGACAAGGCTGATCAAGCACAACCTGCCTGATCAGTCTGGGTCTGATCCACCATGCATGTGCTGTATGATCTCACCCAAGATGATTTGCTCCATGACTTTCCCTGGTACTGAGGTCAGGCTAACAGGCCAGTAGTTCCCTGAATCCTTCATACGGCCCTTCTTGTGGATGGGAATCACATCAGCAAGCCTCCAATCCTCTGGAACCTCTCCAGATAACCAGAAGCAGATAGATGGCCGAAAGCAGCTCAGCAATCACCCCCACCAGCTCCCTCAGCACCCCGGGATAAAGCCCATCTGGTCCCACGGACTTGTGACAGTCCAAATGGAGAAGGAGCTCTCTAACCATCTCCACCTGAATCACCAGGGGTGTATTCTGCACAGCATCCCAGACTTCCAGATCAGGGCATAATGCTCCCCGTTCTTAAGTTGATTCATCAATTGGAAAGTCAAGAAGTGATCAATAAAGCTCACGTGGCTTTTAACAGCCCAATATGGACAGTGCATAAAGCCAGTGGAGAGTAGAGGCTGACAGTAGACTTCTGTCGTCTGACTGAAGACACAACCCCATTGAGTGCTGCTGTACTAGATATGCTGGAACTCCAACATGAATTGGAATCAAAAGCAGCCAAGTGGCATGCCACCACTGACACTGCTAACACCTTCTTTTCTAATCCTTTGGCCATAGAATGTAGGCCACAGTTTGCCTTCACCTGGAGGGGCATTCAGTATACCTGGTACTGTTTGCCCAAGGGTAGAAACACAGCCCAACCATTTGCCATGGGTTGATACATTGATGACATTATCGTGTGAGGCAATACAGCAGGGGAAGCTCTCAAGAAAGAAGAGATCCTTTCCAGATCCTTCCACAAGCTGGTTTCGCCATTAAGAAAAGTGAAGGGAAAGGACTTGCACAGGAAATTCAGTTCCTAGGTATGAAGTGGCAAGATGGGTATCACCCAATCCCAGCAGATGTGGTCAGCAAGATTACCACTATGTCTCCACCCACTAGCAAGACAGAGATATAATCTTTCCAGGGCTTAGTGGGCTTTTGGAGAATAAATGTTCCAAACTATAGCCTCTTTGTTAGCCCTCCTTATCAGGTGACACAGAAGAAATACAATTTTGTGGGACCTGAGCAGCAGCAGGCTTTTGAGCAAATTATGCAGGAGATAGACCGTGCCGTGGCCCTGGGGCCAGTATGGATGGGACAGGATGTAAAGAACATTCTCTATACTGCTGCTGGAAAGGAAGGTCCCACTTGGAGTTTGTGGCAAAGAGCTTCTGGAGAGACCTGAGGCTGACCCCTAGGATTCTGGAGTCAAGCGTACTGGGGGTACAGAGAGTGCTACACTCCAACTGAAAAGGAGATCTCAGCTGCATGAGAGGGTTCGGCTGCAGTACTGAATGCTTTGGAAGAAGTGCAGCTCCTTTTAGTACCTCAATTGCCAGAGCTGAACTGGAAGTTTAAGGGAAAGGTTCCCTCCACCTATCGCGCCAGTGATGCCACTTGGAGTAAGTGGAAAGCACTCATTTTATAATGAACTTGGATGGGGAATCTCAGTCATCCAGGACTTTCAGAAGTTATCATGGATTGGTCTGAAGGTAAAAAGCTCGGAATATTACCAGCAGAAGAGGTATCACATGCTAAAGAGGCCTCACAATACAATTAACTAGCAGAAAATGAAAAGTAATTTGTCCTGTTCACTGATAGATCATGTAATATTGTGGGGAAGTACTGCAGACAGAAACCTGCTGTGTAGAGCCCTACACAAGTTGCAGAACATTTAACATGTACCACAAGAGAATTTGATGTTGGAGGACTGCAGTTAATAATTCTGTGTGTATGTATATATGTATATACACACACACACAATATATAGATGTGTGTCTTTAACGCTTGTGACTTATTGTTTGTATGTGTGTGTGTGTGTGTATATATAAAAAAATATATATAATAAAAGCATGATGTAGCAATGTTGAATAAGTAGTGAAGTACCATGGTTTTATGATTTTTTTTATTTGTATTCCACATCATAACTTCATGTAGTACACTGGGAGTTATAAGAGTTCATGCTCCAGTCTCATGGACCATCCATAGTTCTGGGTATACTTGTCTCAGAAGATAACTACATACCCCAGAGGACTTTGTGTTTCCATCTTCCATTCAGAGGGAAAGACAAAACTGTTCACAAGTCAGAAGATGCCTTGCTCTTTCCCCTTTCTTCTCATCTGCAGTGTGTGCTCCACAGCTACCTCGCCTTCAGCATTAGAGTAAGGCCTTCGGTCTTCAGACACTCATTTTATTTAATGTGTTAGCTTCAATTCCAATTACACTGTATTATATTGTGCTATTTTGCATTCTGACATCTTACTTAGTAAATCAACTTTCCTCCTCAGATTGGGCCTAAAAACAAAACAGTGGTAATATCTCCCTACCTTTTTCATCTTTCCCAGGAAATGGGTCAGTGGGTCTCCCCACCCCATTAATCACAACTCCAGGCCAAACCAGCCTGTAAAATGTTGTCAGAGAAGGACTGGGACTGGATGGTTTTTGGGGTCCTTTCAATTCTAGTCACCCTATGACTCTGTGAAAGACAAAGGCACCAGACTGCAGTCAGCAGCAAGGCTGGCCTGATTTCCATGAATAACTTCAGCTGCTGCCAGCATGCTAGATGAAACATCAGTATGATCCACTGGGACATTTGTTACAATAGTGGTTAACTTAGTTTAAAGTGAGGAATGATACTCGAAAAAGACAGAAACACTTAATAAGCTTCTAAAAAAAAATAAAATAATAAATGTCCAACTCTCCAATTTCACTAAGTGCTGTATATAAACAAAGTTTCTCTTTACTTTCCATCAAGCATTTTGTCTTATGTTCACAAAGCAATCTCCTTTCTAAACTGTACAAAAATAAATCCCAAACCATAACAAACAAAAAGAACCACTAATTTCCAATATTCACACAGTTTTCTAACTCCCAGTTGTTACCCTCATGGCCTATTTGAGGAAGTAAATAGAGTTGTAAATATGTTAATGTCGTTAACTTTTTAAAGATATAACACTTAAAGTATTTTCTGTCCTGTAACTCATTTTTCTTGCTTTGTGCAAGCAAAGGTTCACATCTTTTGCGTCAGAAAACTAATCATAGTTGTAAGAATTATTTGATGTCTTGTGTGTTTTTACTTTTTTAAGACTGAACATAATTTGACATCCTCTTGCACATTTAGTAAGCAGTTCCTTGGAGTTAAGTAAAACAACTTTGCAGATATCTTCCTTGAAGTCTCTTAAAAGGGCTTCTGGAATTACCACTCTAGTCTTTAACTGCGTATTTTTACAGGTCAAAGTCCTTTTTGTTTCAACACAGTTATAGTACGTAAGAGCAAAGGCAGATTCAGTCAAGTCTCTCTTTAGAACAGCACTGAGTTTCAGTGGTTGCAGAAGTTTTCCAGCTTTTCTACAACAGAATTTAAGATTGTGGTAGATTAAAACAGAGTGTTGAATACACCCTGCCAAGAGACTGAGATGACTTGGCGAGTTTTCTCCCTCTAATTCCCCCTTCCTCATTTTGTTTATTGCTTAAAATGAATGGCAGAGACCTCCTTTTTATGATTTTCTGTTTTCTCAGAAGCTGACAATAGCTGTACAGAAACAACAGCCTCTTGCACCACACAGATGATCTCCAGCAGAACCTCTTACAGATGCACTCAATCAGTACTATTTTCCTTTTTTGATCTATCAAATTGTTTTTCTTCCTCTTATTTTGCAGTATTACACTACGTAATATTTACTATTACTTAATTTATTTCAGAGCTGTCAAATATTGCCCCAAATTAAAAGACAGAAGCTTTACATTTCACACATTTAAAGCCCGCATTTTGTCTTACCTTAAAAAGGTCCCAGGATTTCAACATCAAACCATTACAGAAACTTTGAGTAATATTTTAATTCTTCTGAGTGGTTTGATGAAAGCTTATGGTGTCTTGAAAATCACCTGGTTGGGACTTATATTCATCCCCTTCATCATCACCTGAATTCCTTATTCCATTAAACTCTCAAGATAAACTTGGAAGTTTAATTCATATGTACAGTATAAGGAGCACGAAAAGAAAACCTAGAAAAATTTAACCAGCAACCTGGAGTACTGTAAAAATCTAAATGTGCATCTGCTTTTCAGAGTGAATTAATTTCTGTTGACCTCTTCTAGAGCTAGTAATAGGGCATAAGTATGCATATGAAGAGAAAGCTTTATGCAGAGTTCTCACTCTACCTCCCTGCACTTATGTGATTACTTGGGTTCATCAGTTGAAGGCAATTCTTAACTTACTAGCTGGCCAGGAACAGAAGACACTGAAAATGGGATTGCACTGAGCTTTCGGTGCCTGAAGGGGAACCACAATAAACTCAAATTTGCACTTAACTGTGAAGTGTCAATGGAATTAATGATAACTTGAAAGCAAAATAGAATCCTTCTAGATGAAAGGCATGACCGTCCCACTGCTAATAACGCAACCAAGGTCAAAGATTTACTGCTATATGCAATATGTTATGTACCTCACATTATTTCTGCTTCGGATTTCACAATTGCATTTTACAGTGCCCTGGGATTATCAGTGTTGCAAGTAAAGCATGACTGGCAAAGAACAAGCAGACTTTTCCCTCTATGACTATGGGAAACTTGAAATTTGTTTATGCCTGATGCAGTCAGCACACCACTATGTAAAAACAATAAGCTACAATGAATATAGAATTATTTGAATAAGGAACAAAAAAGTTCCATGATTATATTCAAGCATCTAAGTAATAATATCCCTCACTCTATTTATGACTCAAATTTAAAGTCAGAGTCTGAGCCTGTTCAAGTAAAGAAAACTGCAGAGGGAAAAAAAAAAAAAAAAAAAAAGCCCTGAAAAGAAAAAAATGCTTGATTACATTTACCTGTTTGAAAATGTCAGTTAAAATTCTGGTTAGAAGATTAGAAGCACAGTTTGTATAACTGTGTTATCTCTAAGAACTCTGCTTATTTCTATACTTTAAGCAATTCTAACATTCATTAGACTGGATTCACAGTAACATAGAAGACGACCTGAATTTAGAATGTAATTCTAATCAAAAGTCTTCTAGGTATGTTCGCTCATGTAAACGGTTCCAGTCACCACAGATATAAATAAAAGCATATATGTGATAATTTAATTCCCTTTCCTAGGAAAAGGAATTCCAATGCCTTTTTTTTTTTTTTTTAAATACAGCATTATCACTTTTTGTTTAATGGATATAAAATCTAGCTTTAAATATATAGCAATAATGAAAGATACCAAAACTAATTCTGCATAACACTCTCCACCAGAGAAATGGCAATACAGTCTTCCTTACATTCCCCTACCCATGTCAGCTATTTTTCCCCACAGAGATTAACAAAGCACAGAAAAAAGTAACCTAGTATAAGAATCACTAACCCCATATTCTGCCTCCAACAGTGGTTTTACTTTACAAAAGCACTTACCAGGATAGATATTCTTCATCAGCTTCTACTAAATCAATGGCTTACGGATTTTCTAAGCCAAAATTGGCATGTTAATCACAATACTTTTGGAAATAGGAATAAAATGCATTTCCAGGGTATCAGACACAGTCAGTACTACTTCATAGCTACATACTTACTACAGAATTCAAAGCATCCCTTTGCAGAGGTCATAGTTGTAGGAAAATCATGTCAACCATCTGTCTGTCTCTATATTCGGAACACCGTAACAAGCTATAGTCTTTTTAATTCTTGGAGTGAAAATAAAAAATAGTACCGAAACGAGTATAGCAGCTATGAATGCTATATGGAAAGGAACAAGAACAGAAAAAGAAGAAATAGCACACATCTCAAAAAAAACAAACAAACAAAAAAAAAAAAAAAAAAACAGTACAAACATGTTCACAGATACAACCAATAGTAGTTTCTGACAATTTACATTTTGACTGACATAGTTTTATTTCCCTATCCTCCCTCCTTCCTACACATTTAATGAAAAACTAACGCTTGATGCAGCAGAGAGACAAAAGAAGACCAGAATCAACCAGCCTAAACAGACGTGGAATGACACCCATAGCCAAGATCACTGCAACTAGCTTCATTAAGGTAAGAGTCTAAAAGTCTTAAATGAATTTTTTATTACAAAAAAAAAAAAAAAAAAAAAAAAAAAAAAAAAAAAACACAAAAACACATTACATTTCCACCAGAACCTTTCATTCTATATCTGGAAATACATACTGAAAGCATCTATGTGTCCAGACATTAACTATGCTACAGAGACATTATGAGAAATTGATTATCAAAAGAAAATGTAGTATTAAAAATAATTTTACATTTCAAAACAGTCATCAAGACTGACTACGCAGATGATTTACTGCATCTTCTCACTACTGAACAAAAAAAAAAACTCTTCGGAACACTTGCTGCAGACTTCTGTACCTTAACTTAAATTTCCAAAGTAATGCAAAGTTAACTTTGAAAAGCTAACGTAAACCTTGAATTTATTAAAAGGCACTGGATTATTTTATTCCATAATGTACATTAATAGAGAACGCTATTTTAATGCAGACAATGGGCTGGCAACAAGATAATCTCCCTGATTTCAAGATTCCAGAGATACAGGACAGCAAGGATGACAAGATTACACAACAAAGAATAAGATGCAAGTTTAAAAAGATAATTTAAAAAGATAAATCATACTTGGTGATGTAATGAATAAATGCCTACCAAAGGAAGAACTTTAATAGAGAACGTACCAATGAAATGAATGGAGGATGTTCAGTTACTCTCAAGCACTAAGTAAATATGTAAGTAATTCAGATGGTACATTCCACAGGCCAATACAACAAAAATGCTATTCAAGTTTGCGCTCCAGGAAGGGGGCTCCTCTAATAAATACTTCATGCTGTTCAATTTTATTTTATTTTATTATTTTTTTGCAGTCTTTAGTAAGCAGATATATCAGAAGAACACAAAGGAATCATTCATCTTCTAGAGCACATACAGATACTTTTGCAACAGCAGTTGTTTTCACTCAGGCATGACCTCTTTCCAATGCTTCATCATCTATTCCCACCTCATCAAGGTGCAAAGCCACAATTGATGCCATGCTGCCAAGAAACTGTACCATAAAGGAGTAAGAAGAAGACACGAGTAAAACTGGGACCCTGCAACAGGCTACTATGGGGAGCGCATAGAAAAAGCAATAACTTTAATTACTGAACAGAAACAAAAGACGGGAGTCCCCCATAACATAATGGGAGGGAAATAAAAAATATGCTATATAAGCTGTGTAATCCAAGCAGCCATAAAGACCTCTGTATTAAACACGAACAAAAAGATGAGAAGGTTCTTTGAAGATTGGGATTTCATCTCCTGTCATCCAAGAGCTATTTATACGAAACACAGAAGACCTACATAAACATGCGAGAATCTTCAAGTTACAAAGGAAATCCACTTACTGCATATCAAGAGCTGAATGCTCACAGCGATTTTAAAAAGGACACTGCAAACTTAACACATCCTTCTGGTCAACACTTCGCTAGCAACAATCCCCAGAAAGTCTGTGTGCAAGAAAATAAGAACCCAAACAGGATAAGGAAGTCTGAACGCCAGACCCTCTAGCTCTACCAACAACAGCAGACTTGGAGCCCCGCGTGTGATCTGGCCACTAGGGAAGGACAATGACACATTGTGTCAACACGGCTTACATAGGGATTAGGTAATTGAGTCAAATGATTTAAATGTGGTAACAAAAAAAGTCTTAATCACAGGGAAATAACAGATATATGTCACCAAAGGAAAGAGTAGAAGCACATTACCATTTAAATCTACCCTCCGGAATCTGTGAAATAGGGTGACTACCCAAACCTGAGCAGAATTTTTATAGTGGCATTATACCTTCTATCTGGCTATAAAACTTTCTTGCTACTGGGCGCTGCACATAAATGTCGAGATCATCATACTAGATTACCCAAAACACAGAGGATGGTATAGACACTGACAAACCTATTTCATGGAAATTGGGCTTTAGAAACAAAACAAAAATAAAATAAAATTAAAAATAAAAAAATAAAATAAAATCACAGCTCTTACCCTCACTAAGTACCCTTTGTGTTAGAAGGCAGAACAGTCACCACGATGTTTTGGCAAGCCTAAGGACAGAGTAGCTGCCAATAGAGTTTTGGATCAAGTGGATTTTATGTGACCATGATTATCAGTAAGAGGTGCTTCAGAGACACCTGAAAGAAACTCCAAAGCAGGTGATGACAAAATACCAGTCACTGGGACAAGATTTCTTCCTGCCTCCCATCCGTTAGAGATTATTTAAACTACAGGCAGTTAGAACACAAACTACCTTTCATGACTGACCATGGTTTTTGTGTTTCTTTAGACTTTAGTACAGAACTGGATATTCCCACCATCCATATCAATATCCTCCTCAAAATTATGCTATGCTTCAGGCATTCATGTCTTCTAGTAATAAGCTCCACATGACAACTGTGCCTAGTTCTTACTCTTCTTTCAGTTTCAAGTTTTCTCTTTCAAGCACTGACAGTTCCCCCCAGAGCTTTTAATATGGAAAAAAAAAAAAAAAGAAAAGAAAGAAAGAAAAAGAAATAAAGAACACAAGTTCACAATATTTATTTCTTAACAGCATTTTTCCTAGAGGTTCTATCCAGTCTTCAGTTACTCTTCCCAGTTACAAGACGTTCCGTTCTGTTCTCCTCTGCCACATTATTTCTGACACTGTGAGAACACCACTGTATCCTCTCCCCTTTTCAAATGAGCAATTACATAATTCATTCCTCAGTTCTTCTAGGTAGCATTTCAGATTTGCAGAGACAAGAGAGAATAGGAACAGCCTGAGGAAGAAACAGACAAAACACAATTGGACTGGAAAAGTAAATGAAAAATACCAATCAGCTTTCCAAAAGGTCTGCGAGGCACAAAACAGATTTATCCTATTTCACCGAAACACTGAACTTAAGAAAGAAAAAAAATGCAAGTTATTTTTTCTCCCTATATTTGGATAGATATATGCACACAAGATAATGTGGATAATGCAAAAGAAGTGAGGATACAGTATCAGTTCACTTGCAAAGCAGTGAGTTATTTTTCAAGCAAGGGGAATTCATCACAATTGTCTGTACTTACACCTCAAAAAGAAGCACCTCTGGACAGGGCAAAATACCCATACATCCTACTCTCTAGCTCTTTAGCATGATAATGGCAATTCACAAGCTAAAATGAACACGCTCTCCCCCATTTCCAAAGCAGATTACCAAAGAATATTTCAAGTAACACCCTTAAATCATACTGAAGTAAGTAATAAAATTCAGTATCAAAGGTGATTATAAAAAACTAACCACTTGATACGGTCTTACATTATGTGACCATAACAAGCTATCACTGTCTCTTTGTCCCAACCATGCATTTCTTGATACATCTGAGCTTACAGACCATCTGACAGTCATTTGAATTCCCTAATCCTGCAGAAAACTATCATATTCAAAAATATAAATTGATTAATTGCATTAATTTAGTAGATCAGGAAAAAAAATATTGGTGATAATGAATGAGACTGTTAGACTGTTAAGAACAACAGAACGGGCAAAGGCACACTCTCTTTGTCAGAAGCAGCTAGATCAATCTTGAATGCCTGTGCAACCACAGCCGAGCTTGGTAAAAGCCTACCTTCTGAACAGCAAAACAATCTACATGCAATCTAGTGTGAGCTGACCTTCAGCATTTGACTCAAAACACCCTCTTCAATGCTACGTGAAGATCTCCACAGTCAGTCCCAAAGGAAAGCAAGCAAATATCGCAACAACCAAGATCTGCTAACCCCGGTACAACTCTGCAGCGTGGCAGCTCACAAGGAGAACGCTAATGCAAATACTCAAAACCCTACAGTTGGCACAACTGCTAAGATGATGACCCCCTACTCTGCTACTGATGGGTAATATTCAAAACATCCCATCTCATAGGTAAGCAATGCAGCAGAAGAAGGGAACTGTCAGTAGGAGTGAAAATTCAGTTTACTGTTTAAGAGTTCATGCCTCTGGCTTCAGAAATGAGCAGAAACCTGAAGGGTAGGAAAAAAGAGAAACAGACACCGAAGCACTGCCATGCCTTATCTTTGAGAAAACACAAAAACAGCCAGTAATATATATGAAAAAATTGACAAAGGCCTTGAAAAACAGTTGTACGAGTTGCTATGATGGGAGTTTTGTGAAGCTTCCTGAACTCCGCAGGAGTTATGCAAATAACTATCAGACCTATCAGATTCTCCACGTGACACACAAGCCATAAAGCACAAATTGAGGGCTTGGTTTAGTACTACATCCAGCTAACACTGAGCATCTGTTTTTTTTGTTCCTTTTTTTTTTTTTTTTTTTGTAGGGTTGAACTGTACTATGGGAGATGGGAGAGACAAGCCGCACAAAGACTTGCTGCTCGTTTTTGCCTCTTGACAAAACCACGCTGACCACCTCTGGCTCTTCTCTCCTTCAAAACATCTGGCTGTTATCAAGCTCCCAAATACAGAATAAAACATCTTCCAGAAGAACGCGGCAGAACCCCACCCTGCGCTAGGAGGTCTCAGACCTCACAGAGGCTGGGAATGGATGACACACTCCCACTCACATCGGAGAGCCGAAGGCACGACCGACATGCCTTCAGCTTCCCCTTTCAGCCCTCTTCATTCCGGCAGGGGCAGCGACCCGGCACCCCCTCATTCATACGGACTTCATACGGGGCACGCCGGGCGAGACGAGGAGCACCGGGTCCCAGCAGAGAAGCAGGCACCCACGGGCACAAAAGAGCAGGCACTTCCCGTATATTTTAACCACATCCAAAATAATACCACCAGGCCCTCCATCAGGCGACGGCAGCGTCCAAAGGCACGTACGGCAGCGCACGCCGCGCTGTCATTTTCCGAGCCACAGCGAACGCGAACTTCTCTCCGTACGCCAGGCTCCTCCATCACCGAACTCCATCACCGAACCCCCTCCCCTCCCCGAACCTTCCTCCTCTCCTCCCACCCACGCCCCCTCCCCCCGGACCTCCACACACCCCCCCACATCCCCCCCCCCACCCCCACCCCAACCCCCGCGCCCCCCGCCCGCCGCCCCTCCCCGCGCTGCCGCAGCCTCCCCGCGCCCGGCGGCCGCCGCTCCCCCGACAACCGCAGCGCCGGGCCCGGCCCCTCCCCGGCCGCGCGCACACAATGGGCCCGGCGCGAGGCCCCCATCCCCGCCCAGCCCCGCGGCGGCGGCGGCGGCGGCGGCTCCAACGGCCCGGCCCCTCCCGGCCCCCCGCCGCGCTGACCATCGCTGCGCTTGATCTCCACGTAGATCCCGATCTGGATCTTGCCGAAGTTGGCCGCTGCCATCGCTTCATGGGGCAGCCTAGGAGAGCGAGGACGCTGCCGGCCGGGCGCGCGGGGTGGGGCGGGGAAGGCGAGCACGGCGGCAGAGGCGGGAGGGAGACCGCGGCGGCTCTGGGAGGGCGGGAGGGTTGGGGAGAGGGAGGAGGGGAGGGAGAGAAAAAAGGCGCCGGCCGGATACAACAGGCACCGATCGCCGCTGCGCACGCGCGCTCCGCCGTGGCGTCACAGCGGGAACGGCGGACGGGGAGGCGGGCTCAGAACCGCCGCGGCCTTCGTCAGCACCACGTCCCCCCGCCTCGGCGGAAGGCGGTGCCGGGGCCGCGTGCACGGGGGCTCCCGAAGTGGGGCCGAGGGGCTGCCCGGCGGCGCCCGAAGCGTTCGGCGGCGGGCGCGGGGGCGCCGCGTTGCGCCGGCGGGCCGCGCCTCCCGCACCTCCCGCACCTCCCGCACCTGTCCCCGGCTGCGCGGCGGCAGATGGTGGCTGAGCCGCTCCGCAGTTTTATCCTAATAGCTTTATCCGCCCGCTGTCTGCTCGCGGGGTCGCTGCTGGCAGGTGGAGCGGCTTATCGGACGCTGCGGGGCCCGCTCCTCGACCTGCCGGCAGCTCTCGAAGCCGAGGAAGTCATCCTGCTGTCCCCACCCCACCGCTGCTGTGTCTCGGTGTGGAACAAAGCACCGTGTGCGTCTCTCCTTTCGCAGCAGCGAGCCTGATGCCGTCCAGACAATCTCCCCTGGCTTTCTCATTGTGGTTCCAAATGCCACAAAGCCGCCGTGGATTAAGATTGCCCTTCTCGCACATCTTTCTGGTCACCTTGAGCAGCATCACCATAAGTACCCCTTAGCAAGCAGCCTCTTCTTCGCACAGCAAAGCCCATCTATTAAAAATAATCCCCCAATCCACGCTCCAGACAGTAATGCCTAACAAGGGCTGACACCTCACTGGGAGATGCGGGCCGTGGCCCCTCGTCCTCGTCCCCACGGCTTTTCCTCGACTCTGCTTTCAGACTCAGAGCAACCCACTCGGCGTTCGAGACTTTCGGCCCCTGCAGGCCTTCAGGACACATGTATACAAGTGCGCAGGGAACAGAGCCAGAGAGGAACTGGCAAAAGGTTAAGCAGCAGCAACTATCTTGCACAACTCGGTTACTAGGTTGCAATTCGTGTTGGCATCTGTTCTGGTGTGAACCACCCTTTTGGGGAACTGCTAAGGTAAAAAGCAGAAGGTGAATGAAAGTATAGCACGCCTTTATTTGTTTATTTTTTGATGCATTGTAAGTTTTAAAAAATAGTCTTGCCCTTCGTTTTCTACATGAGAAAATGTAAGTCTGTGGAAGGCATTATTCACTAAGGTTATGCTGGAATTGGTGATACTAAAGGCAGTAAGAAGTTATTTTGACTTACTGTTTTGTTCAGTGTCTTTTTAATTTGCACTATTTACAAATACAAAGTATGATTGCCTTTGAAAACAGTGATGCTAAGCTGAGTGGTGTAGTCAATACAGCAAAAGTGAAGGATGCCATCCAGAGGGATTCAGACACCCACAAGTAACTAAATGAGGTTCCATAAGGCCAGTGAGTCACGGAAATCCTAGATATGAGTATAGACTGGGAGATAAACTCCTTGAGAGCAGCCCTGCTATGAACTTGGGGGTTCTGATGGGCAAAAGGCTGGAAATGAGTCAGCAGTATGCACTTGCAGCCCAGAAGGCTGATGGATGTATCCTGGGCTGCATCAAAAGAGGGGTGTCCAGCCTGGAGAGGAAGGGGATTGTCCCTCTCTGCGCTGCCCTTGTGAGGTCCTGTCTGGACTACTTCATTCAGGCCTGAGGCCCCCAGCTCAAGAAGATTGTGGAGCTGATGGAGTAGCTCCAGAAAAGGGCCACAGAGATGACCAAGGGTTGGAGAGCCTCTCCTACCATGAGAGGTTAAGGGAGCTGGGATTATTTCACTTGGAGAAGGCTCCAGGGAGACCTCATTGCAATCTTCCTACACTGAAAGGAGCTTAAAGGCAGGAGAGGGACTGACTTTTTATGCAGGTTGATAGTGATAGGATAAGGGGGAATAGACTTAAACTGAAAGATAAGAGCTTTAGGTTAGATGTTAGGATGAAATTCTTCACTCAGAGGGTGATGAGGCACAGGCAAAGGGATAAGCTGTGAATGCCACATCCGTGGAGGCATTCAAGACTAAACTTGATGGTTTCCTGGGCAGTCTGATCTGGTGAGTGGCAGCCCTGCCCATGGCAGGGGAGTTGGAACTAGATGATCTTTGAGGTCTCTTGCAATCCAAGCTATTCTCTGATTCTATGATTCTACAAAAAAGATCTGGTGCAAGTAATATGATACATTCAAGAAGGCCTCTTCTAATTACAACAGAGCTAAGGATGCACATGTTCTTTTTAACCTCTAGGTATTTTTAAAATAAAATGAAAATGCAACAGATGTTTTAGACCTTCATAAAAATTAGACACAGGCTGACACTTAATTAAAAAAAACCAAGGTTTTTCTTTTGCTCACCATAATCCACATCACTTCAGGAATTTGCACTAAAGTTCTATACTTGTGGGAATACAAAAAGTACATTTAGAGCTGCAGCTGTGGAACAGGATGAACAGGATGAGAAAGGAAGGCTAAGAAACAAGGACATTTCCAGAAGGAGAGGAAAACAAGTTCAAGTAAGCTGCACGATAGCACACCCCAGTTGGAGGAAGAGTGCATGGTTTGGGAAGACTCACAGCCCTGATTGGATAATTGCCTGAATGCATGGTTAAGGACTGTTCTGGGAAGCTATGTTGTTGATATGTAAAGGCGGGTGGGAAAGTTACAGAGAACTTGTGAAAGTATATAAGTGATGTTAAAACCTGTAATAAATGATTTGGATTGTTCACATCTGAGTCTGTGCCCAAGACACTGCATATACTGTTGGTTTTACGCACTTCTTACTACATGGATTGTATCGTCATTTGAAATGCCCCCACTTCGAGGCACAGGACTTCATGAATAATAGCACAGAATACAACACAATCAGAAAATGATAAAAAGAAGATAACTGCCTTATTTGTAGAGATAAAATATTTTAATCCTTTGCTATTTGGTATAATTAAATATAAAAATCTGATTTTCATGTAACAACATCTGATGATAAATTTCGCTGTATTCAAAACTTTACCTGGGAGTTCAAATGTTCCAAAAAGAAATCACTCAAAAATCTTCATAACTGTTCGTATGTATTTCTCAAATTCTCTTTAAATTCCGCTGCATTACATTCTGACTGAAAAATTCAGCTGCTATCTTCCCAAATGAAGCTGATGTGTGATTTGAACAATAATATTTTTGTATTATTATTTACTATTTAAGTAGTAGGATAAAAAAAACAACAAAAAACAAACAAACAAAAAACATTGATGTCAGCTTTTTTTTTTAAATTCACCCTAGCATAACAGTAATGTATCTGTAGTGGAGAATCCTGGTGATGAAGCTGTAGTTATAAAAATCAAACATAGTTGTCATATGTCACTTGCACATCTTAAATAGAGCTGTTGGTGAGATACAGACATTCATACCATCATGACAAAATATTCTTCAGCAGCGTTTTGCTAACAGGGCAAATTTTAGCAAAAGTTTGTAATTCCTCCATTGGTCACTGGTGTCATCCCACAGCACTCTGCTAATTCCTTATGTGGCTCTATATGTTCATCAAGAAGGACAGGTTTCCCAAACATCTCTTATTTGCACATGACCTGTTTGCATGTTTTCAAAAATTTTTTTTCTTTTATTACTTTATTTCCATGTGGCTTCTCAAGGTAGTTCTAGATCTTGCCTCAGAAAAATCATAAGGCTACCATATGGGTGCATGATCAGGCCAAAGAAAATAAGAAAATATGAGGCTCACAGACCTCTAATGTTATCAAGAGCGTAACTCTGCACATGGAAGCTTTGGGACATTTCCATCAGCTTGGAAAGTCAGCCAAAAAAACAGAGAAGAGAAATTGTTGATTACATTTAGCTCTAAAACAAACTCATACCTAGATTAAATTGTAATTTCACTTATGACTTTATTATTCCAGTATGAGCTGCACATCTAAAAACAATCCACATATGGAAAAGTAGAGCATCGCAAGATACCAGATTAAGAATCAAAAAGCGAAGAAGGATGAGAATGTATACTAGGCTCTTCTAAGAAGAAGGCATGAGAAAAGCAGTGTATATGTGGGAAAAGCTCGCCTATGTCTTGTAATGACATTAACTCCTGCTCTGTATCTGCAAACACAGTGACAACATTTTTGCTTTTTTTAATATTCATATCAATTTGTGTGCATTGGCCAAGTTAATCATAGTATGTAACTAATCTTACAATAGCAGTCTGAAAAAGCCTACTAGTTCAAAAGTCACAAAAAATAGATGTGCTGAGAAATAATAAAACTCAACACACTTAGTGCAGTAGACAGTAATGTTATCATTGTGGCTCTGATTCATGCATTACATCCTCTTTCATTTCATACGTTGCTGCCCAGCCCAAGGAAGCGATGCATCTGGTCATATTTCATTGTGCTTTTCTACTGGTTGCATGGAACATAGGCATAATTCCTGCAAGATAGCAAACTACTTCAGAAAAATCACCAGCAAAGACAGATAAACCTATGTCTCCTCCCAAGCCTCCTGCTGACAGCAGGTAAGCCCAGAACAGCTATGCTATGGGTATTTAGACTTCATCCTCCTCTTTTATCCCATCCCTCCACTCTTCAGAACTTCAACAGAAATCTCAGAGGGTTTGTATTAGAACAGTCAGGCTTTTCATCTGAATGAAAAAAATGCACTATTAAAACCTCCTTCAACCCTATGCAACATTTTGATCAGAGGAAATCTACTGCACCATATTGCTTGTGAAAATGTTTTTTGCATGAAAGTATCTGCCTTGTAGCTTAGTCTAATGATTAGGTCCCATCTTCACACCTATCCTGCCCTGTAAAAACAGGATTTTTTCTTTATCTGTTCTCAGAAGTTATCCTGGAGCTTTCTGTATATTTCTGCATCATTAGCACACAGTATTAGTCGTAACAGATGTTCATACCTTTGGTATTTTTGTCTTAACACAAAGTATTTTAGGACATTTTTGTGCTGGAATTTAAATGCATGTAGATTGTCAATGTCCTTGTTTATGATTTTACCATCTTACAGTGCCCTTTCATAAATGCACTATAACTTCTTTGTCATTATCTAGAAGTACTTATATAATTCTCTGGCAACACTCAGACAGGCACTGGTCATGGTGATGTATAAAGTGAACATGAAATTCAATAATCCTGAGCATACCCATTCAAGCTGGAATAAAGAGGTTTAAAAAAAGGAGAGAAAGGGAGCTTTCTGAAGATTTTCTCAGCCATGAGGCAGTGAGGACTTAAATTCAAACTAAAAAGATATTTTAAAGACAGATAGTTTGCAAGTCAGTGGGTTTGATTCCACATACCGTGGAAGACAACATGTGAAATAGATATGATATTACAGCAATCCCAAGCTTGTTTCTGAGTACTCTTACCTCAAAAAAAAAACAACAACAAAAAAAACCTGCTGCTAGTTCCCTGGTTGTGCAAATGAAGCATAAAAGGGTGTGCTTTTCTATTATAATGCATATTTTTACAAAATGCATTTACTTTTACAAAGTAAAAATATTTAACCAAATACTACAGTTTTTTATTTAAGTCATTGAAACTGCCCAGAGCCTCATGTAACCTGGCCTTGAATGCCTCAAGAATTGGGACATCCAGTTTCTCTGGGCAGCCTGTGCCAGTGTCTCACCACTCTCTGAGTAAAAATTTCCCCTGACATGTATTCTTTATCTCCTGCTTTATTTTAAAACCATTTCTCCTTGTACTATCACTGTTAGGCCAGGTGAAAAGTCTGTTTCTCTCTCGATTATAAGCTCACTTTAAATACTGAATCACTTCCCTTGGCATACAAGTTTTATGCTTGTGCTATATATATAGTGAAAGTATACTGGGGAGAAAACTTTTTTTTATATTTTGTTCAGAAAATAGAACAAAATATATTCTCTACTTACTACTAGAAGAAATGAATCATTATAAATTTATAGTTGCAAAACTTATGGATCTATACTTCTGGAGTGCGGTAGAGTATCATGTGAATCCCAGAACCTTATATAAAGAAGATATTTTCTTACATTTCTTCTGGCAAATATATAATAAACTTCCCCTTTTTAATGTGGAGTTGATGAAAATTCAGTACAATGGTAAAAAGTCTTGAGAAATTTTCACTTTACCCCTTTGGACTTGCTCGTAACAATATGCTTTAAAATAGTCCATCCACGAGACGTATCATTTCTCCCAGGCTTGATCAAGTTCAGAAATTACATTCTTCCTCCCTCCCTCCCTCCCCCCCTCCCTCCCTCCCCCCCCTCCCTCCCTCCCCCCCCTCCCTCCCCCCCTCCCTCCCTCCCTCCCTCCCTCCCTCCCTCCCTCCCTCCCTTCCTTCCTTCCTTCCTTCCTTCCTTCCTTCCTTCCTTCCTTCCTTCCTTCCTTCCTTCCTTCCTTCCTTCCTTCCTTCCTTCCTTCCTTCCTTCCTTCCTTCCTTCCTTCCTTCCTTCCTTCCTTCCTTCCTTCCTTCCTTCCTTCCTTCCTTCCTTCCTTCCTTCCTTCCTTCCTTCCTTCCTTCCTTCCTTCCTTCCTTCCTTCCTTCCTTCCTTCCTTCCTTCCTTCCTTCCTTCCTTCCTTCCTTCCTTCCTTCCTTCCTTCAACATGTGGAAGAAAGTCACAATTTTCAAGAATTAATACATCAATAAGATTAAATATGATAACAACAACATTAGACTTAAAAATGAGAAATCAGATATTCAAATGTTGTACTCCAGGATGCAGTATTAGTGCTGTAAAAGTTTCCCTGCTTTATTCTATGAGCAAGCTTAATCCAATCTAGTCTCACGCTCTTGCACAAGCAGCACAATGGGTGTTGAATGTGTTTGTAAAGAGAAGAACAGAAAGTAACAGTTTTTGTTTTCACAGCAGTATCAAGGCCTCATCTGGAACAACAAGTTATAGGAATTAAGAAAATATGGAGGGAATGGGTTCATAGGAGAGGCATGTAGTGTATCAGTTACATGAAAGATAATGATTTCAGAGAAAAGGCTCAAGAAACTGGTCTTGTTTATTCCAGAATGACCAGAATGAGAAGGAATTGGAGGTGGTGGCAACTAGTTGCTCTACATATCCTTGAAGATCTGGATAAATAATTACAGAATCACAGAGTGGTTAGAGTTAGGAAGGATCTCTAGACGTCATCCAGTCCACCTCCTGCTCTAGGAGGGACACCGTGAGCAGGGTGCCCAGGATCAAATGCAGGTAGCTTCTTCAGTACAAGGAGGAAACACCACAGCCTCTCTGGGCAACCTTGGCCAGTACTCTGTGACTCACACATCACGACAGTGCTACCTGGCATTCAGAAGGAAGCTCTGGTCTTCCATTTTATACCCATCACCTATTGTTTTGGTACTGGGCACCACTGAAAAGAGCCTGGCTCCATCCTTTTTGTACCCACATTATCTCCTCAAGCTTTTGTACACATTAATCAGATCCACTCTGAGCCTCCTCCAGGCTGATCAGTCCTAGCTCTCAAAGACTCTCCTTACAGTTTTTTGATCATCTTGGTGGTCCTTCACTGGACTCTTGCTAGTATATCCATGTCTCTTTTGTACTGGGACCCAGAACTGGACACAAAACTCCAGGTGTGGTCTCAGCTGTACTGAATGGAGGGAAATAATCACTTCTCTTGCCCTACATTGATGATACTTTGCTTAGTGTAGTCAAGATACTTTGCTTAGTGCAGTCAAGAACCATTAACCTTCATAGGAGCAAGGGCACATAACTGTTTGGTGTTCAACTTGGTACCCTTCAGAATTCCTCTACCAGGTCCTTTTCTGCAGAACCTCTTTCCATCTGAGTGTCACCCAGAGTGTTCTGATCCCTGGGGTTGTTACTCCACAGGTGTGGGACTCAGCTCTTTTACTATAGTTGAACTGCATAAGGTTCCTCTCAGGCAAACTCCCCAGCTTGCTGAGGTCCCTCTGAATGACTGCACAGCGCTGTAGTGAGTCAGCTAGTCGCCACAATTTTGTGTCACCCATGAGTTTACTGAGGATGTACTCTGCCCCATTATCTAAATTGTTAATGAAGATGTTTAACAAGACTGAATGGAGTATTGACCCTGAGGTACTCTGCTCATAACTGACCTCCAAGTAAATAGACGTTGTACCAGTGACACTCTGAGTCTAGCTGTTCAGCCAATTTTTGATCAATCTTACTGGCAGTTCCTTCAGCCCATAATTCAAAAGCTTCTTTATGAGAATCTTACGTGAGACAGAATTGAAGGCCTTCCTAAAGTATAGGAAGACAATATGCACTGTTATCTCCTCATTCCTACCACAAGTCATTTCATTATAGAATCTTCCCCATGGTGAACCCCTGGTAACTACTACTCCTGATTCTTCTCCTTCACGTGCCTGGAAATCATTTCTGTCAGTTTCCAGTATGTTACAGGAAAAGTAAATACCTCTCTGTTAAGCATAATTTAAGTGTGGTAAGCACTTAGTTTGATAATACAAGGATTTTACCATAATTTTCTGGTGAAAGTGATTCAAGAAGTGATCAAATGTCAGACTCTGAGCAGTTGAATGGAATAGATGACCTACCTCATATCCTCACAGCCTTACATTTCTATTATATTCATGTCAAATTCTTTTCCTCAAGTGTAAGGACTTTCCCCTGGCTGGGTTAACAGATTACCTTTGAACTTCATGGCTGTTGTAATCTTAGCAACACATTTAATACCGTGTGTTCAACCACCACCCATGCAATTTACCAGATAAGTTGGGTGTGCCTGCTCTAAGACATCTGAAGAAAGAATCTCTCTCTTTCAATGTGTTAGCAGAAGAGGTGGAGGCCTTTTTTTTTTCCAAATAATTATGTACAAAACCACTAAAGTGCCCTTAAGGGGCATTAAAATGAAGTTACTTAGTAATTACTAAAGTTGTTACAGTTACTATCATTTTTCATTTCTAATTCTGAGGTTGTAATCTCAACTAAGTAAACAAGAAACAGCAGACAAAACAAGACAAAGCCAAGCTATTCCAGAATGTGCAGTACCTGTACAACTAAACCAGGAACATTCCCATCAAGTTCTGTTCTGCCACTTGTGGGACAGCAACATCTGATACAAGGAAAATGGGAAAATAACAGTTCTCACTTCTTAGGAGGGGAACAAAATTATATCTTGCAACTTTCCTCCATTCATAGGTTACAGATTTTTATATTCACTCCCACATTAATGGGATTACATATTACATATGATGGGATTAAATATTACACAAATATGTGACTCTTTTTGCAAATCGGTCATCCACAGATAAGAAAGAATTGCTGAAAAGAAATAGGTGTACTGAGAAATGAGAAAACAAGGGATAGATGTGCTTTGACCCCACAGGCTGCCACCCAGGAAGTTGTCACATATGTTAGAGAATGGTGTTTAGTTTCCAGGCATTAAGTTACAGACCTGTAGCCTTTTGTTCTCAGCTTTGATTACCTATTAAAAATCCTTCTTAAAAATGAAAATAAAAAAAAAAGGATGAAAAGTATCTTTGAAGTTATAACTCATGGAGGCATAACAGAGTCAACTCTGGACAATCAGATCTCTGAAAATGAGGGGTTACAGTTAAGTATTTATTTATTTATTTATTTTCATTCTAGAGTTAAAAAATCATCTCAGAATTTCTTTGTCATGGTCTTCTAGTTTGTTGCATTTTTATTTAGCCATCTTTCCATCATGTCCCAAACAGTAGGCAAACAGAGTGCCTCTGGATGATGACGCCAGTGAGCAGATCAGTAATAAGCAGTGTACTGCACACTTATGTTTTTTAAATAAAATTGGAGTTTCAGTGTTCACACAACTCTATATTATTTGTAATGATTTCTTCTAATGACTTGTCATTGCAGATATGAGCACAAACTGCTGAAAACAGACTAGTTTTTTAGGACAACTTGGGTCACTGCAAAATACCTGCCACTCCACAGGCCTATGGCAGTGCAGGGCTATGGGAACAGCTTATTTTGAATGAGTCACAAAATGGCAGGTTGAGGCAAGTTGCATCAAAGAGGTGGCTCAACACCATCAGATGCAGGAAGCTGGTTGGTAGTTAAGCCTAGATAAACAGGAAGTATTGATGAGGTAGGGAAGCAGAATGCCCATCGGGCCTGTATGAAACATGAAACTAAGACATCTCTCTGAAGTTGATTTTTGCTTAGACTAAATACTCTTAGAATAGTGATCCTAACTGATATTAGGACATCGACACTGTGCTGAGTTTTGACCCCCCAGTTCAAAGATCAAAATTCAATAGGCTACCACAGATCCAATCAACTCAATTATTTATTCCTAGTGTGATTTCTTATGCCTCTCTGCTAGGAGAAACTTGCCTTTCAAATCTGAAGTTGTACTGGAAAATAAAGGCAATGAACAATTTTATTTATGGTCCAAATTAGTTTTTTATACCTCAGTTAAACTGAGGTATAAGAATTCCTCCAATCTAAATACAATTAAAGAGAAGAAAATTCAAGGATATACAGAAGATCAACATTCCAAATACTCTTCATATACTATATAAGTTTGTCCCTAGCACTGAGCATACAAAGAATTCATTAACAAACTGGCATGTCTGTGTGAGTAGCATTGTTGTTACATGTAAAATTGTATTTTCAGAACTGATAATCCTAGTGACTGCATAACCCATTCTTATTGCCCAGTCAATAACAGAAACAATCCAAAGCAGCACTGCTCACCAAGACAAATACTCACATGGATGAACATATCATCTCTTTTAGTTCTTTTAGTTTCTACCTCAAAGGATTTTTTTTTCAGATTTTCTGTCTTGTCAAAAGATTTTGCTTCTGAATCTCAGCAGTTCATACTGAATATTGCCATTTTATTTCACTATAGTTAAGATAGGAAGCCTTTTTTAATTGAAATTTCATCAGCGTATTGAAGATTTATCTGATAAAAGTTCATTTCTGCCAAAGTAATTTTATATTCTTACATTGCTTCTCAGTTTTTTTAAATATAAACCCTTAGTTTGATCTTCAATTGGGTCTTATTCATTTGGCTTTCATTGCTTTCATGGATACTACAGTACATTTGTGGGAATGAATACACAAATGATGGTGCTTTTCTGTGGAAGCCATGAATTTCAGCCATAGAAAAGAATATAGAAAAAGAAAGCAGGAGTTGAATGGTTTCTAATAGTGCTCTACAATTTTCTCCTTTGCTCTGTATTTGAGTTAGCAGCACAACAGGGGACATGAGGAGGACAGGAACTTACCTGAACTACTGACTCAAAAACAGATTTGTAAAACTCTCTGGGGAAACTGCGAAGTACATAAGAGGGCTGCACAGAACACATCAGAAGAAACAACTGTTACATGAAGAATGAAGAATATCAAGCTTTATTTTTTTTCCTCCAAGAAGGATGGGCTTTTCAAAATGATATTGTGTTTGCCACTTCTCAGTCTTCACATGTACTTGGTTTATTCGTAAAATATACTGTACCCTATTCTAGGAAGTGTTCTGAAAAATCTGAAAGAAACTCCTTCTCACATATTTCCCTATGTTTTCTGTGGGTACTCAAGAAAGATTATTCAGAACAGAAGCTGTTGAACAAGGTGAACAGCATGAGAAAGCAAGGCTGATAACCAAGAACACTCCAGAAGAAGTAAAACAAAGTCAGGTAAGCTGTGTGATGCCTGTGTGATGATGACCCTGATTGGAGGACATGTGCATGGCTTGGAATGACTCATAACCCTGACTGGATAAGCATCTGCATAAATGGTTGAAGAGAGCTTGTGGAAAGTTTTGTTGATAACTTTTGGAAAGTTAAAAGAGAAAATGTGTGATTGTAAGGGATGTTAGAACCTGTAATAAGTTATTTGAATCATTTCATCTGAGTCCACGTCTCAGATGCTGCAGTTTTAAACTAAGAGGGATGACTTTACTCAGAGTGGCGAGGCACTGGCACAGGCTGCTCAGAGAAGCAGTTACCTCCCTGGAGGTGATAAGGACAGGTTGGATGGGGCTCCGGGCGGTCTGATCTGGTGGAGGTGCAACCCTGCTCACATCAGGGGTTGGCACTAGGTGATCTTTAAGATCCTTCCAAATGAAACCATTCTATGATTCAATCATTCAATTTTCATATATCAGTCATAAAACAACAAACGTACATATTAACTACATGTTCCTAACAGATGAATGTAAACTAAGTTATGGCCCTTGACTTCACTTCTTCCAGATGACAAGATACCTGCAGTGAAGTGAGGCAGGCTCACCCTCGTGCCCAAATGTCTTGAGGGTGCCCCATCAAGTTGTCCCAATCCCTTTCTGTGATACTAACCAGGATAAATATTCTACCCACTCTAGAGTTGTTTCAGGTACGTTTAGAGCATCTTCCTTCCAAGAAAATGTGTGACTGAGATCCTCCACCCTGTCCTATCAATAGCATACCATATCACTTAACTCTTCTTTTCATCCATCAATTTTTGTATTAATTGAGGAAACCCAGTGATTTATCCAAATCCCCAACAATTCTTTTTCAGGAACTCCTTCGGGGAGAGCAGTTATTCTGGGGGTCTGCTAGAGAGCATAAAGGTTGTATGCCACCTTAGAGTTTACCACTACTGTTTTAGCTGAGCTCTGCTTTCCAGCACTCATCAGGCTTTGGTCTCAGTTTGCTCAACTTGCATACAGTGCATTGTGATCTAAAGCACTGTCTGCTCACCTGTCTTCCATGATGCAGCTATTGACAATGCCCAGACAAGCTTCATAGCAGACTTTGTCAGCAGTTCTTCTCAAAATCCATTATAAGAGCAATATGTGCTTTCATAAATTCCCAGACTTGTAGCATTCTTCTGTAACTTTATTTTTAAATTCTGGAGCAATTATTTCTAGTTTTTATTGTGTAATACATTTTCAATCCCAAATCTAGCTGCTCAAAATGAAACATCAAAGGTGCATTTTCAGAATGGATGTCTTCCTGATTAACCACCAACCAGATTAGTAATACAAATTGATGACAGTAATGCATCAGTCAAGTGTCGTTTTTCTTTAAGTCCTTGAAATGATCAGAAGCCACATGCAAAATGGAATTTACAGTCAGACGTAGAAGCCCAGTCCCTAGGGTTGATCAGAAATCAAAAGTTATTAAAGATGTTTTCCCTTTTTACTGCATATTTCTGAAATACCCTAAATTAGTTCCTATGTATATATGGAGAAATGTTTCTAGTTTTTCTCTAGAATTAGATCTGAAAATGCTCATGATGTAATGATACTGACTTTGCGACCAAATGTGGAATTTTACTGATAATATTTTAGAAACTGGGTTGCCTTTAAGTGGATTGTTAAATATATTCAAATTTAATCCTGGAAGTGCACTAATTCTGTCTTTCAAAGAATTTGATAGAACTTGCAAGGCTAAGTATAAATGCTATAAAGCACAAACCTATCTGAATCAAAAAAAGAAACCTTAACCTTAAACATAAAAATAGCCAGAATTTTGGCAAGCTTAATAGCTCTTTTTTAACTCTAGCATGGAATTGAATTCAAACCATAGCAATAATTCTATTTTTAAAATCAACTGATTTTGGTGTCTGAGGGGAAACTCAGAATGAATTGGTACTGTTTTCCACATATTCAGTAAGAAACAATAACCAGTATTTCTTAAATAATTTTTAAAAGTAAAAAGAAGCTTTTAGATTTGACTTTTGAATAGTATAATCTGTAATTGCTATCATTAAGAGCAAAATATTTCTAAGTTCCTCATTTTTTGTCATTAACAATCAAGACTAATTAAAAGAAGATGGCTGTATCTGGAAGAGGAACAAACACAACAAAATCAAAAAATTGTAGGAACTGGAAGGGACATCTAGAGATTACCTAGTCCAACCTGCTAGGTAAAGCAGGTTTCCTACAGTAAGTTCCACAGGAAAGTGTCCAGACTGATTTTGAGTATCTCCATGGAAGGAAACTCCACATCTGTGGGCAGCTTGTTCTAGTGCACTGTCACCTTCATGGTAAAACAGTTCCTTCTAATGTTCAGATGGAACTTCCTGTGTCTTGTGCTCATTGCCTTCTGTCCTGTTGCTGGGCACTGTCAAAAAGATCCTGGTCTCATCCATTTTGCTCCAGTCCTTTATATGTTTATAAGCATTGATAAGATGCCCTCTCAATCTGCTCCAGGCTCTTGCTAACATTTTTAGACTCTCCCCACCTTCAGGACTCTCTCCAGAAGTTCCCTATCTTTCTTGAATGGGGGAGCACAGAACAATGAACACAGTACTCCAGATGTGGCCTCACCAGGGCAAAGCAGAGGGAGACAACCACTTCCCTCGGCCTGCCAGTTACTCATTTTAATTCATTCTAATATATCATTGGCCTCTTTGGCTGCAAGGGAACACTGCACACAAGGGCACACACCTCCTAGAAGTATGGCAGAATCTGGGTCCTTGTTTATACAATCAATGGCAAGGAATTTTTTTTTTTTATTTTTTTTTTTTTTAGTGCAGAGGTGGTATAGAGATTACTTTAATATAAGAAGCATAAATAGGGGGGAGACGTAAAATGAAAGTGTATAGAATGTATTTTTAAGAATAATTCAATAAATTAAAAATCAGTTTAAAATATTTATATTGCATTATACTGGCTTGGCCAAAATGTTTATACAAGTCTTACAAGGGATTATGAGCTGGGATTGTTTTTGCCGGAGAAAAGGAGGCTCAGAGGAGACCTTATTGCACTCTACCACTTCCTGAAGGGAGGCTGTGGTGAGGAGGGGGTCAGCCTCTTCTCCCAGGTAACTAATGACAGGACGAGAGGGAATGGCCACAAGTTGTGCCGGGGAAGATTTAGATTAGATTTGGGGAAATTTTTTTTCTCTGAAAGAGTGGTCAGGCACTGGAATGGCCTGCCTAGGGAGGTGGTTGAGGCACCGTCCCTAGTGCTGTTCAAGAAGCGTTTAGATGAGGTGCTAAGGGATTTGATTTAGTAGCTTGGTGGGTAGGGATGGTGGTGTGAGGATGGTTGGACTAGATGATCTTGTAGGTCCTTTCCAACCTAATGTATCTATGAATCTATGAATCTATGAATATTTATCTGTAAAGTGATGAATTTTGAGGGAATGCTGAATGTGGGTACCAGTTTCCTTTCACTTGGAATATTACATTTGGAATCAGCGTAACTGAAGAAAACAGCATCTCCCAAGAGATGATTGGACTACCTTATGATAGTCCTTACTAGTTAATATTTTGGAGAAGGATTTGAGAGTTTTATTCTTTTTAGAGAAGAAAAAGCTGTTGACATTTAAATGTGAGCAGTATTATCAGGGATACATGAAAAGAAATCCTCTTGCATAGATGAAGAGGAAACTGTCATTGCCTTGCAGCTTAGACTTATCTTGAATATTCTTATGCCCTAGATTTTTCCTGAGCACTCAGTACGTGTTCTGAGGTTGAACTTGTTCTTTTTAATAAGTAGAAATAATGACTGTAACTACAGTCACTTCGTACAATGTAACTGTAGTTGTTTCAGCAGTGTTATCAAGCTCCAAACATCAAAAATGATGGGAAAAAATACCGTGAACTATAATTGGAAAGATTGCCATCACTTCATCTAAATTGATCACAGAACTGAAAAGATACACTGACTTTAAACCCACCAAAACCAGCACTGGCTATTTTTTCCATCTTACATGGGCATTCTGTCTATTTTAAATATTCTTGTGCTCACTGGTACCTAAAATGAATGAATTTTATTTATGGAGTCAGCCAGCTCACGTGTATGAAATGTTCTTACATTTTATGTCACTGTCACAACTCATTAGTCATTACTTTTTTTAACAGAGTAGCAGAAAAATACATAATACGTAACACACAGTATTTTGTTTCTTTAAAAAAACACTATTATTTAATCCACAAGACAATTATGTTGTAGCAATAGTTGAATTACACATAAGTGCACAGAGAAAAAAAAAAAGAAAAAAAAAAAGATAATTCCTTCTTAAGTTCCTTTTTTACTGGCCTTCAGTATGTTGGAGTAAATCTTTGGAGTGCACATACTGTTAATCTTAAAAGGTTTTTGATGTACTGTAATGCTGACAGCTTTTCTATTACTATGAGAACAGCCTAATGATATTTAATTGTGTATTGCTTTAAGAATTCTGTACATAGGTAGTGGACCCTGATATATTCTCGGTGTCCACAGGGAGGACACATCACATCTTAGTCAATTATTTGCAAGGAGACCTTTCGACAGAGATATGGATATTAGCTAGATTAGGTCTCTAATTGACTTATCTGCAAGCTGAATCAAATGCCAGCTGTGGAGACTGGTACTGCTGCTTAAATCAAGAGTTTGTGTTCAATTATTCTTTGCCAAAGAGAAACACAAGAAAGCTGTGATACTTTCAGAAACTCTAGAAGTGTTGCTCTGCTGCGGGAAGTGTTCTGTTCTTATCAGCAGTAATCCTACTCTGTAACAAAGAGGGATCAATACCATAAATGTTACCATAACTGAGTACAGAATGTGACACAAGGAGTAGAGCCATTGCACTGTGATCTACTGAAGATGTGGTCTACTCTGGATAAAAATGCAGGTAGACTGATTCTGATGCATCTGCTGTTAGAATTTTCAAGTTTGGAACTCAAGACACTAAAAATTGGCTATTTAGTTCCTATGAGTGTTCCTGTGAGTTCCATTGTGCTCAAATGGAACTACTTAGTTCCATTTGAGCACAATGAAAAGCCTCTTTACTTTGAAGCCAGAGCACTGGAACAGACTGCCTAGAGTGGTTGTTGTGTCTCCTTCCTTGTCTGGTGATAATCAAATCCCATCTACTTTCCTATGGAACCTGTAGTAGAGAACCTGCTTCAGCAGGGGATTGAACTAGGTGATCTCCAGAGGTCCTTTCCAGTCCCTACAGTTCTCTGATTCTGTGATTAGAAAGACTAATTCACATAGCTCTAGTTAAAGTAGCAAAAAGGGAGAAGAGTTGTTGGAGCAAAGTGAAAGGAATGTCTTAGGGTCTCTTCTAGCATTTCCACAGAGGACGTTTCTGCAGTTTGTTGTTTCCAGAAGATAAGAACCAGAAACAATCCAAGCCGGAGTCTGACGCATATTTTCATGCCAAGCCACAAAAGGCATCTTTGATGTTTACAGTGGGAAGCAAGATCAGAGCTGATCAGACAGCTGCTGACAAGCTTCCCTGAAAGCACAGCACATTGAGGTTGCTGCATTCAAGAGTCTATTTATGCTTCCATTAGAAAGAAGCTCATTTGTTTTGTATAGTATCAGGAAAAAAATGTTCAAAGTGAAGTGTAGAAAGTTCTATTTCTTCTTGCTGTTCTTGGTTAGCTGCCTTATAATAATTAACATGTGGTTAATTTAACTTATCCTGTGGTTAAATAACTACCTCCCTAATATACCATGTATTTACATTCCAGAAATTATGCTTTATTCAAACATAATAAATAATTTATTGCAAACCTTGCTTTTATTATTTTCATCAGTTAAACAGAAAAATTGACCAAGGAGACTTTGAAAGAGGAAGAACACTTTGAAAACTTTTCTATCCCTTTCTCCTAAATTCCTTTGTAGACAACAACTTATTGGACAAATCAATTTTTTGGCAAATAAGAAAATATTAAAACTAAGTATGAGTCAAATAAAAAACGTTATTGTGGTTCATTGTTTTTTGTTGCTCCTCCTATGTTACGGCAGGCTGGATATTGATAAAAACAAAATAGTTTTGTATGATATGAAAACAAAAGAAGTGAAGTTTACCCTTGTCAGAGCTAATTAAGTGTTACAGAATTTCAGACAACAGATTATTTTACATCTGGGAAATAATGACTGGAGAAAGAGAGGCTCTTTTGGATACATTGCCACTATTTAGGAGTGTTTGGGGTAAGAGTATTTACTCTCTTTACAGCATGACAGGAGTCCATGCAGGAAATGGTAGAGGACACTGTGTCAGTCCAATTTGTTTTGCTGCAAATAGATGACAGATAAATATCAGTAATATAAAACACTTGATAAATCTTCTTCTTTTTTTTTTTTTTCTTTATGAAATAATGGTACTGTATCACTCTCAGCTTTAGAAATGATATTTTATTATTTGAGTAGATCTAATTGAAAGATTTCAAAATTCACACATAGTGGGAGTGGGATCTTCCCCCTCTTGCTGAAATACCGTTGAGACCAGAAAGTGAAATGGATTTCACTTTCACGTTTCTCAATACGTGTGATTTCTGATTTTCTGTAAAAAAGCAGCTTGACACCACACAGACTTTCTCTCACTGTCCACCTCCACCAATGGGATAGGGGAAAGAAGTGGAAAGAAGGAAGAACTTGTAAGTTGAGATATAAACTAAGAGATATCTACTAAGACAGAAAAGGAAGAGAAAAATAATACTAACAAGAACTTACAGTGTGTATGTGTATATATATATATATATATACATATGTATATATACACATAATTTTTGTTTTTACAATGTAGTTGATACACGATCAATTGCTTGCCGCTCATAAACAAGCACCCAGCCAGACCCTAAGCAGCATCCACCCCCTCAACTAACTCCCCTTAGTTTTATAGTTTTCTCACATGATGCTATGCATTATAGAATATCCTTTTGGCCATCTTAGGTCAACAGTACTGGTTTTGTCCCCTTCCACCTCCCTGTACTCCCCAGCCCCTTATTGTCAGGGCAGCTTGAGAAGCTGAAAAACAGAAACTTCCTTGGCTCTGTGCAGCACCGCTCAAGCACAGCTAAAACATCACTGTATTGTCAACACTGTTTTTTCTCCCAAAGCCAAAACATAGTATTGTAACATACACTATGAAGGAAAAAACGACACTGTCCCAGCTGGATCCAAGACAATTTCTAAAGCTTGATAACATTTTTCTCACTGAATAGAGAAGGTGTTTTTCCAGCTGCAGCAATAGTTTTTGAAGCATTTCCATAATTAGTGTTATCTAAAGCTTTTTTGCTATTCAAATTTACTGAGATTTGCTGCCAAATCAACAGTTTTTGCTCTCTTAGGACTTTTTAAATAACATGGTCCAGAATGCATTTTTATTTCTTGCTTGCTTCAGTGTTCTCTTTATTTTTTAATAAAGCTGATTAATTGCTTGTCTTCTTGTGAATTTGTGTGTGCTTTTTTTTGTCAGATGAAGTTTAAAACAAACACAAATAGATTAGTGTTTAATACTGAAAAACATTACAATCATGAATAGGTGGATGAAGAAGAGATTTATAATGCAGCATCTGTTTGATTATTAGTGTTGCTTTCCTCCCCTGAGGTGTTAGTGATAGCTGAGGAGCTCCTTTAGAAGTAGACAGCCTTGAATCAGAAAGCCCTGTTCATTACCACGAACACAAGCAAAGCCATTTTGCTATAAACTAGGATAGAATGATAACAGTAGTTCTGCTTGATTAGAACAGAATGAAGACTTAATTTCTGAAGAGGAGGTTAGAGGGCAGCAGTATGTATTTGTAAATATCAAAAAGAAAAAAAAATAAGATTTTCGCACAAACGTAAAAGAACTCGAAAATAGTGGCTGGCGGACTGGTTTTCTTTTTGCTTGCTTGTTGAGAAAACATTGTTCAAACATTGGGCGTGAAGGTGACTTTCTACTTGATTAAAAGAGGTAGTTTATATGTTGAGAAAAAAACATATAGAAATTCTGTGTTTAAAAAGAAAACTGTAAGAAAAAAAAAGAATTTTAATTTCCATAGCTCCATAGAGAAAGAATCTACAAATTTCTAGGGTTTGATTGCACATGCCTGTGATCCAGAACACACTGTGATAGTTTTAAGTCTCTTCCCTATCTAAGACAGTCTTTGGATCAGGGAGGTCCCATCAGGAAAGTTCTGTCTGTCCAGTCATGCCTCTTTGCAAGGGTTCAAAGCAGTAAGCGCAGAATAGCAGGATGGCATTCTTTAGAAGCACTCCTGCCTACTTCCTAATGAAGAACAGTGTCATGCTTCACCACTCTTGGTCACAGCAGGAATCCAGCAGCTGTAGGATAGGTGTCATGTGCTCTCCTTGAACTGTCGTCAGTAGACAATGGCTGGGTGAGTGGGAAGGCTGCTCTGCTACATTGTCTCTGAGAGCTGACTTCATATGAAAAGCCCTAACAAGGTACTTTGCTCTTCTGCAAGTGATAAAATATCAAGAAAGAATAGGCCTTAGAATGCACTAACAAATATCAATCTTCCTTCCTACTGACATCAGATCCCAGCCTTCCTGGTGTGCTGCATCACACCAAGCCAGAGATGGCTCATGTCTTTCAGAGAAGTATAGTTCTTTCATAAAAACTTAATCAACAGGCATTCTTTGGAAGCACGAAGTCAAAACGTGCACTGTGACTCCCTGTAGGTTACATCAGACTTTTTGACAATCCATGCAGAATATTTTTGAAGTTCTCTGAGATTTTCTCATGGAGAGTTATTTCTGTCTGAGTTTTGAGAATTTAGGTCTATGAATTGCTTGCTTTTTCAGTCTTGTTTGGTAAAGAGAAAGAAACACTAAATATTTCATTTCCCTGTCCCTAATAAATCTATATTTTATAGCATTCACAGAAGCTTTGTCAAAGCACTGCCACAGTTTAAAAAAAAATAACACATGAAGATAATTGGGCAATATTTTTGGATAGTCCTATGTATGAAAGATGAGTGGATATCCTTCTGAATTCATTGCAAGATTCTGCTCAAGTGATAATAAAAGACCAAGAGTAATTATTTTCCTTTTGCTTGTTTTCCCAGATATATCAGGGGAAAGACTAGAGATGACTAAGGTGGTTTGTACTTACACATATCCTGATGCTGTTGTGAAACACTGAAATGGGCTGTCCTTTGTTTCTGGAAGATTTCCTTCCACTATAGGCTGGACAGACACAAACAGAGGTTCCTGATCAGTGTGGGGCAGGGGACAAGGACTCAGCAGTTTTATATATATGAAGTATATACTTGATTAGAAAGTAATGACTCAGCTTTTATATAGAGATATAATCATGTATTAAGAAGGGACATACAAACTCTGTTTTGTGCTTGTCCACTTGTATTGAAGCGCGTTGTGACCGTCATTGGAACAGAAGCTCTGGAAGCAGTACATAAGCTGTTTGCAGCTCTGCTAATAAAATAATGGACTCCAGTGATTGTGACTTCAGGGTGTCTTACAGTCCACCAGCTACAGAGGCACATTACCTGTTAATAAGTCTCTTCCTGTTCCAGCCAGCCATGTTGCATTTTCTGAGCAATCCAGATATTCTGGCTCCAATAGAAATCCATTTCTACACTCTCAAATGCTCTGAAAACTGCAAACTGAAGAAATGTTTAACACAATAGCTAAACAAATGCAAAAAACTAGTATTTCTGGAAGATGACAGTTGGTAAGCAGTAACATTTTTAAGTGTGCTATTGCATGATAAGGATCAGGCATCCAGCAGTGAGAAGGCACCTGACCCCCCTTAAAATCAGTAACAAAAGCCCCATTTACTCATAGGGCACTAAGATTTAGGCACTTAGACTTAGCAATTCAGCTGCAGAGCCTGTGGCAAAAAGCAAGGTATTCATTTGCAACACTGACCACCCAAGAGATGGGCCAGCAGCCCTGTCAGCTAACACAGAACAAAGGCGTGTTGAGAGGAGTCCACGTGAGCTACACAATACACTGGCTGCGTTTGTGCAATTAGCCTGTCATGACATGAGTCATGGATAATAAAGAGCTGTCTGTAATCCTATGCAAGTAACAGCAGGGCATGAGGAGATGCAGCCATGGCTCTGCCTTCCTTAAAGAAATGCAGTCAAGTCACTTGATATGTATTAGGCATCTACATGGCCAAACAAACAACACAGACAAATACCTGGAATCATCATGGGACTGGTGAAACAGATGCATGACTACAAGGGAAATTCTACAAGCTCAACTGAGTTTCTCCTTAGTGTTTTTGAATTTGTGCATCATTTTTCTCAGGCAGTCACTGGGATACATATAGATACGTATGACACTTTTTTTTTGTTTGCTTACTACAACTATGATCTCACTGAGATGAATCGCAGATGTGTGTGGATTAACAAGAATTTTTCCAGAAACCGCTATCCCAGTTCATCAGAAAATCAGTTTTAGCCAGTATATATGACCCTTTCATACATCTGTGAGAATGCCTTTGAGTTGTTTAGCTTCCTACTTTGTCAATTTGTGAACCCTTATGGAGACAGACTAGTTTAGCTAGGCTAACAAAACAGTTCTTTGCCTCCTGCCTCTTTTGTAGCAGAAACCCAGGCTTAGAGTATTGCTGGCTGCAGGGTGACAGGCAAAATGCCATACAAAATGTTCTACAACTGGCCTCTGAAATCAGGCTAAGAAATTCAATTTTCAGATTCAGCAGATTCCTGTGACTACCCCCAGACTCTCTGAGAAGTTTTGGATCTTGGGCATGTTTCACAGCTTGAGAAAGATTGGAGATCACCAATCTGGATGATTTTAAAACAACAACAAAATCTAGAACCCAAGACTTTCTGCTCAGATCCAGATACGGGCAGCTTGGTTAGCTTGAACTCACAGTTGCTTCCATAAAAAGAGTCTGAGAAGGATACTACCATTCCTGCAGGAGTATCTGTTTTCAATGATGTATTCAGGCTAACTGGTTTTATTTTGAGAAATAAATGACACCTAATACTATATTTATATTCCTTCAGACACAGAAATATTAGTAAGGTCACTGAGCTGGTGTTACTGTTTACTTCTGCATCTTCTGTATTTTGATGAGACTTGTAAGGATTATGGGTGCTTTTAAAAATTCTCTATCAATGTGTTCTGGTTTAAGCAAACATTTAAAAATAAATTAATAATGGTCTTTCTAGTGGAGAAACAAAAAAAATCTAAGTTACTGGCAATTACAACAGAAAGTTTTAATTTTAATGTCGCAATATAAGACTTACCACTTTACAGTTGTCAGCTGAATTGATCTAATGGAAAATTATTTAAATAATTAACACAGGAAAAGACTCATTACTAGGTCATGTTTCTTGTTCAGCATCAGGAAAATATCTTTATGTTTGTAAAGGGAAAACTAGTCTTTGTATTTCTCATATTCATCAGAGAGAGAACAAAAGGGGATTTAGAAAAGATGTTCACATTTACACATTCAGCACATAAGCCTCCGAGACTGATGCTGTGGCAGGGACTCTCTACTCCCATCTCATGGTGAGCAGAGACAGAAGCAAATCTGGGACCAGAGAGTCTGACTGGAATTTCTGTCTTTCGTATGAGCTTTGAACATTTCCAAAAAGTTTCATGCTGTATGGGATAAAAAGTGAAACAAAACCACCATTTAGAATAAGATTTCTCCAAATCATACACTTAAACATAAAGGTAACACTCTATTTTGATTTAAACATTTTAATAACATGCTTCACATCACCTAAATGCATTCCTCTGCTTTGAAGATAATTCTTAGTATTTGAATGCATTGTCTAATGTGTCTGAAAAAAAAATAAATCTGTAAATTAAAGTAAATACTACAACTAAGTCAGAAAGAAGTGAGAAAAAGCAACTCTACTGTCTATGAATTGCTTCTGCTCAGAAAAGCAATCCTTCCTGAAGTGGTATGTCTGTTTTGGAATACTTGTTTTATCTGTGCTGTGTTCTCAGGTCACTAGTAACAAGGTAATATCTCATTTACACATTGCCTTGTGGTAAAAATAAGTTTGTACTTGTTAATCAAACCAACTCAAGACAGATGTGTCAGTGTTTTTGTGTTCTTTTCTGAGAACTGTGTAGTTTGTAGAAGTCTCAAAGTAGATACATAGATGTTTTGTCTAAAAACTTTGTTGTTTGTGCAAATTGGAGCCACAGCACTTAGTTGTAACGCCTGAACAATGAACAACAGATAACAGTGACCTTCTAAGAAACTGCAAAAGAAAAATAAGAAGTGAAGATCTCCTCTTACGTGCATGTGATCAGAGCTGAAGAAGACCACAGCATTCATCATCTCGATCACCAGGAGGCAGAGAACGACCCCCTAATAACAGCCAGTGCGGCCCAGAAAGAGAAAGATAAGACATGAATGCAGAGATAAGAGACAATAAAAAAGAGGGGACGGGAGGCCCCCGTTGCGTGCCTCTGGTGGAGCGGAGACTCCTGGCCACCCAGCACTGTTTCGCTCGCTTATTGCTTGCTCAATAAATTCCTTACTATTGGCAACAATTGGTATGTATCTTTCTCTTCACATCTATAACAGCCTGTAGAGAAATGAGACAATTTATTTCTGTATGAAGAGGAGAAAATGAACTGGATACTTTTCTATCCATGACCCCAGGATCCACAGATGGGCACTCAGAAATGGTGAAGTATCTGTTCAGATGTTTGTCTGTCAAATAGCCCTCTCTGTTCTTGAGAAATTTTGCTGTTGCTGTATCTGCATGTGAATAGCTATGCTTGAAGGAGGTCACAGTTTTATGCAACAACTTGATTTAACAAATCCTTGCTTGCATCCAACTTGTACTTTAGGCCACAATCTTTTTGTTTGTTTGTTTGCAATCTTAAATCATGCCACATAAGCTAACTGATTCCCTCAGCAAGGAAATGTTGACAAGACAGGAGTCTGGACTTACCTTTACCATTATGGGAAGAAGTATTACCATTGACACCTGAATTTCCAGGCAGCTAATACTTCTGGAGTCATCCAAAAGCATCACAACACCTGTGGATTTTGTACAGAAGTGCACTTAGGCATTAGCCACAGCATCATATGCTGTGATAAAGAAACCTGTGAGTCCTGGCTAGCATTAATGGTTCACCAGGGCAAGAAAACAAGAATTAAACAAGGAGATATTCATTTTAGGGTGAAGGATTGAACCAGCCCTCTCTGACTACATGTGGTACTTTCACCTCTGATAACTAAGAAAAGATATCTGGCTGGTATCACATCAACATCAAAGATGAATTTCATTCCAGTACTGCCTAGAAGTCCAGAAGAAGGAAATTTTCTGGCACATATATGTGTTAGAAAAAATAGAATGTAAATCCCAGACCAGGAAATCCTCTAGTTTTTCTGGACTTGTACAGCGATGAAACCTGTCAACAGGGAGAATCCATGGTCCACGCACAACTTCTCTTTTATCTTTGTAAGAAGAGTAAGAGAAGTAATACTATTTTACATATCTTACATTGGTATACAGAGCTATGGGAAACTTGGTTCTAAAAACTGGAGAAGGCTGGAAACTTGTTCCGTTTGATTCCTTTGAATTTAAACAAAGTCTAAGAGCCCCCTGTTTGTTTTGCTGGTTACATGGCATAGGTCAGGAGTCTCTGATTTCATCTGATCTATTGAAGACAAACTGACACTACTCACTTAAGTTCATTTAATTTACTTGTTAGTTTGTTGTAAATAATATGCAGTCTCTCTTAGCCTTGAAATCTTTCATTTTATTTCCTGGACTTCTCAGGGAGAAGTGATGGGATTTACTGACCTAAGTTCCAATGGGAATGACACTGGCCTCTTCTGGCATTTTCTTGTTGCTGTTACTTTGTCACTGTGGCTTGTATGGTGCATGCTGCTGTCAGGTTTCCTTATTGCTTGTATCTCGATGTAGGCCAAAACTAGCCAGTTTTGTAATGTTCTTGAAGAAATTAATAAATTTGTCCTGTCAGAATCATCTGTTACCTCTTGCCCTGCAAGAGCTTTCTGGAGCATCAGCTTTATCATTTTACCCAACATCAGTCCAGTCATTCTATAGCAAAAGAACTTCAGATGCAGAATTAACAGTAAGAAAGCACGAGAGTGGTGTGAGGTATGGAGAAGAGAATCTGCATGAGGACTTGTGAGATATTGCATGATCCCAGATTAAAGTTAAGATCTGATACCTTTTCACAAGTACTGCGCAAGATTTGGTTGAAAAGGCACTTCAAGTCACTTCCTCTTACAGTGTGGTACTGCAATCAAAATAGAATTAATGGGATTAGGATCTATTTTTGCTTACACTGGTATACATCCAGAGTGAGCCAGTGAAATCTATGAAAATGAAGGATTGTGTTTGAGTGTGTGTGCAAAAAATAGTGTCAAACATACCTCACTGCAATTTCATACTTGGAAGATTTCTGACTTTGAGGGCTCAGAGACGCATATCCTTGCTCATAATACCCTATAGTCAGAGCTGGGAGGTGCTTATTTCATCCTTCACAATGTAGTCCTATAATAAGGCATATTTTTTTTAGGAAAGGACGTTTTACAGATGGAGGCATAGACAGCTGAAAACATTTCTTTAGTGATATGTCAAAAAAGCAACATAGTAGGAATTCAGGTACTTCAGGAAACTGTGTAGTTCTAGAGGCAAATTAACTCATCTTTATTTTCTCAATACATGATTCGCTCATATGTGGCCTTATTAAACTCAGTAATTTCATTAAAGTCAAAGACAATTTTATGTGAATATATTTGTACAAAATTAATTTAGTTTGTAGAAACTAATTTATCAGCTGTTTGTTTGTTTTTTTCCTAAAAGAAAAGATATATTAAAATGTCAAGAGTTTAGTCTATAAATTCATAAGCATTGCTATATTAAAGGATATTAAGGATATTTAAATGCTGTGAATGTTTATTTTACTACAGTAACAGAAATAAACTGCATTCATCAGGTCACGTGTGAACAATAATTGGCCAAATTCAGTGTTAATTTGGGTCTTTTTTCATGGTGTTCACACTTGCAGTTTTGAAGCACTGACTTGCACCGTATGGTACTTCACACAAGGCCTTGGGAAACAAATTTTCTGGGACAAACTAAAGCCATATAATCAGCCTCTGGCAGAACATAGTACCATTGGAAGCTTGTAGGTTTCCCTAAAGAGAGTGAGGCAGTCTGGTGCATAAGAGGACAGAATAATGCTGGCTTGAACAGAGGTAGATGCAGGAGTACAGCTACATCCTGCTAGATGAGCCCAAGTGGGCTGTGTTCAGCAGTGCAGAGGCTTGACAGTTAAGACTAAGGACACCGAGCAATGATTAAACACAGGGGAAACTGTATTGTTCTTTTTAAGAGCTTAAAAATGAATACCACTAAAAACCAAGCCAAACCAAGAGGGGAAAACTGAGCATCATCTTCTGTTTGTATAATGCTGAAGAGGCTTCCACCTGACTCCCAAGGAAGTATATTATAAAAGCTTTAACTGCATCCAAGAGCATTTTATACACTGTGCGTCCAGTTAAATTCATTATTATTACTTATTTTGCCAAGTCTTTCATCTGTCTTGATCTTTTGGTACTGTTTTTTGCAATTTGCGCAATGCTTTTACATGCTCTGAGCCTGTAATTATGACCTCTTGAGAAGCCTAATAGTTTGCATACAATCCCTATAACAAAATAGACAGGACTAGTTGTTGCAGATTCCACTATGTACCTAAGGTCTGGATTCATTCACGTTTGTGCAGTAGATATGATTTAAATCAGCAAGTTTCTTCTACTGGAGAAAGCGGTGTAATTATTGCAGGTGACTGATATTTTCCTACCCATTGAAAAATGGCTATTTTCCATCACATTCAAATCAATGTATTCTGTGGAATTCCTATAGACTAGAGTGACAGTAATATTTTTTTATTATTATTTTAGACTTCCCCAGACTCAAGTTTCATTTTATATTGAAGAGGGGCAGGGAGATTTCAAACTTCCTGGTACAAATTTGTGTTCCCAGTAACATTTAACACATTTTCTCATTAATAGCAAGTTTCTAACCCAGTACTCAGATCTACCATTACTATTACGAGTCTTTCCCTCTGAATCTGTTTTTATTTCAGTGGACTGCCCTACTTAGGCTGTTCTGGCTGTCCAGGGAGGTTAGATGACTTTGTAGGTCCTCAAGAAAGATGCCAGCCTAGACATTCCATGTGCTGTGGGTGGTAAGAGTTGTGGGGAGTGATGCCCATGCCAGGACTCAGAAACAGGTACGCAGGAGCTGTTGAGGGCCTCAGTGGGTTTCTGTGGGACTCAGTGCTAGCCTGGGGACAGCTGAGCAAATGTACTGCAGTCCGTCAGCCTGTCCATGTGCAAGAGCTGGATTCTTTGGCCTTTAATCTAACGAAGATACACAAGGTGAGAGACTAAAATTAGGGTTTAAGGATACATAGTTTAGTGATTCTTTAACAGATCTTTTTTTTGTTGGGGAACTGTTTTCCAACAAAGCTATATCAGCTGTTCCTCATTCATACAGAGTCCGTTAAGCAGTATACAAGACAGACGTTCCTTTCACTAGGGTTCTATGAGTCCCTTTTTGATGTTAATAACAGGGTGAGGTACAACCTCCCTGCATGTCTACAAATTGAGGTCATCATGAACTAGATGTCCAGGCCGTCTCTATCATTAAAAGCAGCCAGACAGTTCCAGAAGGTTTCTTGTTGCACCAGTTTTAGGAGTCATAGCATCATAGAACCTTTAGATTTGGAAGGGACATTCGAAGGGCACCTAGACCAACTTCCCTGCAATGAACAGGGACACCACAGCTAGATCAGGTTGCCCAGGGCCAGGAAATGGTGGTATGTGGCAGAGGTGAGTGTTCCCAGAAGTGCCCGCCAGACCTAATTACAGAGGAAACTTATCCAGCTAGCTAAGACAAGATGCCTGTGTTTCAGATAAGACAAGTTAGACAGGAGAACATAAAGCTTTCATCTCCTTGTGTGTATTGCACAAACATATGCTTATCCTTAAATTAATTTTGGTGACTTATATATGACAGTTTAGGAGGAGAAAGCTAATTAATACCAGATGTTTAACTGCCCTGTCCTTTACCTCTAGCCATCAGTACTTTAAATAAGAGAAGCAATTATAAATAATAAAATGCTGCAGAGAAACCAATCCAACATAGGCAATTTGTTTTTCATCTGGAATTTATTCCATTTCCTAAGCATATACTTCAACTTCTAGATGGATTTTAATTTAGAATCAGAACCACAGAATCACAGAATGGCCTCAGGTGGAAGGGATTTTCAAGATCGTCTGGTACCAAGCCCCTGCCGTGGGCAGCGTTACCAACCACTGAAGTCATGTGATTGTGAATTTATATTACTGGTACCTCGTGATTTCTGGACAGGTTATAACCATCACGTGCCTCAGAGCTGTCGATTACAGCAGAAGGCCAGTCCTTGCCTTCAGAGTACCTCTGCATGTGACTCAAGAGAACAAGACCTTCATTTAACTAAAACATTGTCTTGCTTCACATTTGGTGTACACGTTCAAGATACTGGAGTGAATGTCACAGAGATTTGTTTTTTAATATATGTCTTTACCTGCTGAGTTTCCTGACCAGGAACGAAGTGTGTCTGCGTAGTCCCTGCAGCTCACAGGAAAATTGAAACCTGCACTCAATCTTGCAGCAGCTCTCCAGGTGGTGGCGCCCCAACTCTGCTTTTATCTAGGGGAAAATAAATGAGATAAAATAAAATAATAATAATAAAAAATAAAAGATATGTCCTGGGGAGGCAAAAGTTTTGTTTCTCATCATTTAGTTCGTTCATTTTGTAAACAATCATTTAAACTTTTTTTTTAAACCACCCTTAAAATAAACAATTATAAAACACAACAAGATTTCCTTGTTATCTATTGTACCTCATTTTTTTCTTTAAGCTTTTTTAAATACTGTCATTCTGTGCCTAGAGACATTTATTATTTCATGCACTATACACTCATGTTAAAAATGAAGTGACAAAGAATAGAGGCAAAGGTCTACTGCTTGCAAGGAACAATAGATAAAGATATTTGTTTGTACTAAGGGATCTCAGTTCCACTAGAAGGAACACTTGACATTTTGACGCGTGTCTCCAGGGAAAAAAGGTAGTAACTTCAGAGCTTAGTTTTAATTATACTAAGGAGATTACATTATTCAAAAGCATCCCACTGGTAAGGTGCAGCATTTCCTGAAAACAGTTTAGTGGAAAATGCCACATTAATCAGTTCAGTATTTTACTCAAAAGGCTTAGTGCTGGGAAGAAGTTGAAGGCACTGTAGTATGAAAACAAAAAAGAGAGAGAATGCTCACTTAAGGTAGCACAATCACATTTAAATGACCTCTTTCAAGGTTATGCTTTGAGAGGGTAGTAGGCAGCGAGGTGGCAATGCTGTTATATTCTTGTTGTTATGCTGATACCTATGTTTGCTCTGGTGCTGCACTCAAGTAGAAGAAACCAAATGCAACTAAAAAGCTTATAGTCCTGCAAGTTGTGCCCATAGACTATGATTTGGAGAAGCATAAATCAAAACTTATGTAAAATAGTAAGTATATTGGCATTTAGACTGTCAGGCTCAGAACTCTAATTAATGAAGAAGGAAGAGCAAGCCTTTCCAGGACAACTTTATCTACCATTACAGTTAAAATACAACAGCACACTGTTTCTGATGGTGTTGCTTCTCTTCTCTTCAGAAGGATAAAGGCCAAGAACTGGAGATAATTTTTTTTTCAGATAGGCAGATAAATGAACACAAATTATATGTGTGAAGGTTATAGCATTCAATGAACATCTACATTTCTCATACAGAGCTGGCCACTTTCTTTTATTTTTATGTTCTTACGTGTCCTTCATAGACCTTTTTTTCTCTCTCTGTTAATGACAGACAACATTAGCTACATATTTTATTGTCACATCTGTGTGCCTGAACATTTTATTACCCTGTCCTTCCTTCTCAGTTTCCCTCATTCTCATCTCCATCCCCAGGCCACTAGAAGACAACAACAGTTTCAATCCCAAACTACATGAAGTTAAATAATATATAACATATAAATACATAATAAATAAACTACTAACATCATAAGAGATGAGAGCATGGTTTACAGTTTTACTGAAGTGGTGGAAGTCTCTCCAAGCAGAATGATGATGTCCTTTGCAATACAAACATCTTGGTGCTGGTAAGCACAAGCAGCTAAGATAAGCTGTCATTCTGTGGATTTCAACCACACCACTTGAAACAGGGAGGAAAGTTACAGCAAAGGACATTTTTTGGAGATATTAATGGAGAAAAATTAATCCAAGAAAACAGAAGGTTCTTGGAAGTCTTGGAAGTCTGGACAGGAAGTCTTGGAAGTCTTCCCTCTACTCAAGACCACGGGGGTACAGCCTGAGTACACTATCTGCATTTTCTGAATGGACATGCTTTAGGAAAGTGATTAGAAATTCACAAGAAAAGATAATTTCAAACCAGTAAAATTTCATTTCATGACAATATACTCTGTTTTGTGGTAAAAGATATTAATGGAACTGTGATATATCTTGGCTTCAGTGGATCATTTTACACTCTTTCCCATAGCACACTCATAAGTAAGCTAGAAAAATGCTGCTGTGGAAAACTGCCGAAAAAACACAGATCTTGAGAAAACCATCCTTAAGGAGGAGCAACCAGTGGCTCACCACCAGCTTAGATGCATGATCAAGTATTGTGCCAAGCACAATCATTTCGTGGCTACTATTGAATAAGGACTTGGCTAAAGAACAGGAGAGGACGCCTGTGATATTCTCATATGTCTAAGCCGGCAGGGATTTGAAAACTAGAATAAAGAAGATTATAGATAGTTAAGCTAGAATAAAATGGATATTGATGAACAGAGATAATGGATTGAAATAAAAAGTCTGCCAATCAATGAAGATAAGTGGAAGTCTCTGAATAAATAGCTTTCAATTCTACGATGAGTGGGGCAGTTACACAGGCAGCTATACCACAGCTGAGGGTCTGTAATTTTTAGCAGGTCTCAATGAAGTTAATAGTAATAAAAAAGCAAACTTTTATAAAATAGTTGTAAAAAAGCAAAGTACACAATGAAATGTATAAAACCTGGACTACGCAAAGCATGTAAAGAAGTCCTACCAAGCTACTAAGCACTAGAAAGGATTCCACTGAGCTATAGCATTCACTTTGCATGGCACACATGAAGAAAAGTGGAGAGAGTGCAAAGTAGAACAAGCGAAATCATTGCCTGAGAACATGGTCTATGAAGAGAAACTGAAAGGTGAGATTCAGTTATTTGAAGGAGTACAGCCTAAGGGGACACTTGGTAGAAGTCTCCTAGCAGGCAAAAGATTGCCAAAAGCAGAAAGATGTGTTGTTGTCCATGTTCACTGAAGAGCAGGCAGCAAGTTCTGTGTGTAAACAGTTGCAAAGAAGACCTAGAGTTGTAGAGAAATTTCCTGTGTGTGAACAAAGTCAGGCATGGTTACAGTATCTGTGAAGCCACAGGATTTCCATCTTTGTAAGTCTTTTAGAAACACCAGTTGAGATCCTCTCATCTTGGAGCAGTGAAATAGATCAGTTGCTGTCATCTTTTATTGTCACTAGTGATAGAGAACATTTCTCAGTCTGCGGAAGAAATGTACAAAATGTGAGTGGTTTTATTTTATGAAGATCCTCAGTGTCAAAAATATGTCGTAGAATGCTAACGTATGCTTTAATCAGCACACATTCAAGCACATACCCCCAGATCTTTTCCCCTGGCTCAGCTTGGCAGCAACTCTGCCACAAGTGTGTTGCAATGCATAGTGTTGTCGTGGCCAAAGGACAGGATGCAGCATTTGGCCTTATTTAAGCTCATACGATTGGCTGCAGCTCAGCCTGTCCAAGTCCCACTGTAGGATCTTCCTAGCCCCAGGCATAATGACACTTCCTCCCAACTTGGTGTCATCTGCAAACTTACTGAGGGTGCCCCCAGTCCCCTTATCCAGATAATCTGTGAAGATATTAAACAGGGCTGATCCTAATCCTGTCCCCTGAGGAGCATCACATGCAGTCAGTTGCCATCTGGATTCAACCTCATTCACCACCACTCTTTGGGCCTGGTCTTCCAGACAGTTCTTAACCCAGTAGAAGGTAAAAAAGCCACAGACTGACAGCTTCCCCAGGAGAATGCCTGTGGGAGGCAGTGTTAAAGACTGCTAAAATCTAGGTAGACTATGCCAACAGCCTTTCCTTCATCCACCAAATGGGTCACCTGGTCATAGAAAAGATAAGGTTGGTCAAGGAGGACCTGCTTTCCATGAATCCATGCTTTCTGGGCCTGATCCCCTGTTTGTACTGCACATGCCATGGGATTTCACTCAAAATAACCTGCTCCATGACCTTTCCACATACTGCAGTCAAGCTGACAGGCCTGTAGTTGTCCAGATCTTTTCTGACAGCCTTTTTGTAGATCGCTGTCACATCAGCAAGTCAACACATCAGCAAGCATTTCAACTGGGCATTGTGCTTATGAAGTCTCTGGGTTGCTGAAAAATCGATTTCATGGAAACAAGTAGATTTTTTTCCTAGAGTTTCCAACAGGAAGTCTACACATCTCTCACTGCCCTTGATGTTTATAGTTCCAGCTTATTCTAATTATTCACAAGGGGACAAATAGACAGGTACTCTGTTGCCACCAATGGATGCTTGGCTGCTTTTTCTTGATTTTGAAATTTGAAAACTCACATGGGAAAAGGTAATCATACTTTTTTAATAACTGCTGACAGCCTGAAGTTTAACCACTACAGCTACTGGATAAAGACTAAGTCTCTCTTGTATCACTTCAAATAATATTCAAATTCTTCTGTCAGTCATATCCCCAGAATTTATCAAAGTTATGTTGCTCAAAGAGACAGCAGACTTTCCTCCCGTGTCCTCTTGCATGACTTTGAGTCACAAAAATGTCCAGCAGAGATGCTTGAGATAGATCAGTATCAGATTACTGTAATTTTATAACACTACTAAATTCAATGGCATCAACAAAGCTACTCCAGCATCATGAAATCTGACTTATCCAAGCAAAGGTCATCAGAACATGAGAAAAATGGGAAGGTAATTTCTTTGAATTAGAATTACAGTTTCTTCTGATTTAGTTGTCATCAGTGATTGTAGGAAAGACAAAAGGCGATAGAGAAAAAATGAGTGGTAACCTAATTTAAAAGACAAGCAGTTGCAAGAAGAGTGGACTGAACAGTATCTGGTGCTCTCACAGTAAGGTTTTAAAAGGCAGGACCTGAGGAACTGATTACAGATAATGATTTTGCCCATTACGAGTGGTATCCCCCAAGGGTCGATATTGGGGCCCATCTTGTTTAATATCTTTAATCATGACCTAGATGAGGGGATTGAGTGTACCCTCAGTAAGATTATGGATGACACCAAGTTGGGAGGATGTGTCGATCTGCCTGAGGGAAGGGAGGCCCTTCAGTGGGATCTGGATAGGCTGAACAGCTGGGCTGAGGTCAATGGGATGAGGTTCAATTAGGCCAAGTGCCAGGTCCAGCACTTTGGCCACAATAACCCCATGCAATGCTATAGGCTTGGGGCAGAATGGCTTGAAGACTGTATAGAGGAAAAGGACCTGGGGGTGTTGGCTGATGCTCAGCTCAGCATGAGCCGGCAGTTTGCCCAGGTGACCAAGAAGGCCAATGGCATCCTGGCCTGTATTAGAAATGGTGCAGCCAACAGGAGCAGGGAGGTGATCATCCCCCTGTACTCAGCTCTGGTGCGGCCGCACCTCGAGTACTGTGTTCAGTTTTGGGCCCCTCACTACAAGAGAGACATCGAGGCCCTGGAGCGTGTTCAGAGAAGGGCAACAAAACTGGTGAGGGGTCTGGAGCACAAGTCTTACGAGGAGCGGCTGAGGGAGCTGGGATTGTTTAGCCTGGAGAAAAGGAGGCTCAGAGGAGACCTCATCGCACTCTACCACTTCCTGAAGGGAGGCTGTGGTGAGGAGGGGGTCGGCCTCTTCTCCCAGATAACTAATGACAGGACAAGAGGGAATGGCCACAAATTGCGCCGGGGAAGATTTAGATTAGATTTGAGGAAAAATTTTTTCTCTGAAAGAGTGGTCAGGCACTGCAAAGGCCTGCCTAGGGAGGTGGTTGAGGCACCATCCCTAGCACTCTTCAAGAAGTGTTTAGATGAGGTGCTAAGGGATTTGAATTAGTAGTTTGGTGGGTAGGGATGGTGGTGGGACGATGGTTGGACTAAATGATCTTGTAGGTCCTTTCCGACCTAATGAATCTATGAACCTATGAATATATGGATAAGAGAGAATACTTCCACATCGTAGAACATAGAAGGAAGACTGTTTCAAGTGAAGATCTTCTTCCTCCCTCCCTCCCTCCCTCCCTCCCTCCCTCCCTCCCTCCCTCCCTCCCTCCCTCCCTCCCTCCCTCCCTCCCTCCCTCCCTCTCTCCCTTTTCCTTCCTTCCTTCCTTCCTTCCTTCCTTCCTTCCTTCCTTCCTTCCTTCCTTCCTTCCTTCCTTCCTTCCTTCCTTCCTTCCTTCCTTCCTTCCTTCCTTCCTTCCTTCCTTCCTTCCTTCCTTCCTTCCTTCCTTCCTTCCTTCCTTCCTTCCTTCCTTCCTTCCTTCCTTCCTTCCTTCCTTCCTTCCTTCCTTCCTTCCTTCCTTCCTTCCTTCCTTCCTTCCTTCCTTCCTTCCTTCCTTCCTTCCTTCCTTCCTTCCTTCCTTCCTTCCTTCCTTCCTTCCTTCCTTCCTTCCTTCCTTCCTTCCTTCCTTCCTTCCTTCCTTCCTTCCTTCCTTCCTTCCTTCCTTCCTTCCTTCCTTCCTTCCTTCCTTCCTTCCCTTCCTCCCTTCCTCCCTTCCTCCCTTCCTCCCTTCCTCCCTTCCTCCCTTCCTCCCTTCCTCCCTTCCTCCCTTCCTCCCTTCCTCCCTTCCTCCCTTCCTCCCTTCCTCCCTTCCTCCCTTCCTCCCTTCCTCCCTTCCTCCCTTCCTCCCTTCCTCCCTTCCTCCCTTCCTTCCTTCCTTCCTTCCTTCCTTCCTTGTTAACTGTCCTCCGACAGTTAAAGAATGCAGCATTTTTTACATTTGTGTTAGTCTGAGTTTGTATCAACAGAATATTTAAGAGAATATAAGCACATATTTAAAAGGCAGATAACAGGAGCTGCATGAAAAAGAAAAAATCTGAAGCCCTCAATGCAATTTCAAGAAGTGGCATTTGAACTGAAGTGAAATGTTCTCTTTTAAATGACTTCCCTTAAGTCAAGATATTTATTGCTGTATTTTACTTTGGCTGGTAACGTTAAGCTTTATTTTTAAGACATTTGCAGTGACCTTCAGGGCAGACAGTAGAAAGAAGCTCATTACACTGATTTAAATATTGCTGTTGCTGAATTTCAGGTCTGGGTTACAGACAGCCTGTGTAGCTGTCACTGACTAGAAAACAGAGCTAAGGAATGCAATTTTTTTTACCCAATGAGAGTTTAATTCCATATGTTTCCATATGGTTAAAGTGCTAATGGAATAAGAAAATGAGAAAGGAAGCTTTTTTTTTTTTTTGCTCATGTATGAGAACAGCAAATAATTCTAACCAACCTAAGCAAGGGTCAAATGCACACTATATCAGAGCAACAGCCATGGACAAAAATATTCCTAAACCACAGTGATACTGTAATAAGATTGAGATATTCAGAAATGCACACTTGAATTTATTCTTGTCTTACTGAAGCTATAATTTCTGTGCTACAAAGTCCCCTCTAGGATCTTTTCTGTTATTTAAAATTGGATTTGGAAGGTACTGCAGGATGAAGGTGATTGGTGAAGATTTTAAGCCTCAGTACATATATGTGGGAGCTAATAACTGAGTAAAGGTCTTTTTCTTCAGAAAACCCATACGAGTGCTTCCAGTGTCTGCTACAGAACAATAATTTTTTCCTTCCTCCTTCCCACTATGACTTAACAGATTAGTAGCAGAAAAATCAGTGTTAATTTGTGAACGTGGTGTGATTTTTGTGTTACATCAAAGCTCATATGTTTATTTAGCTTAAAATACTCATGTTTTGAAATGAAGTGCTTGTTACTACATAAAGGAATAACAGCAGTGAGTTATCATTGTGCTCTTATCCATCAAATACAAAGTTTGAGTCCAGGTAGATATTCACTGTGAAAGTTTGATCAAATAAAAATGCAACTAATTAAGCCAACAGGAGATTTTTAATCTGATCATAATTGCCATATAATAATCGATTGCTTTTAAATGACAGACGAAGTGATTTTGCAACTTGTTTTGCAGGTGGAAATCTACAGTGAGTTCCGATCAGAATGCTCAGGTTTAAGGCCAATCCTTATCTCATACACTCCTTCAATATTGTGTGCTCTGTGTTTCTACATAAGCATAACCAACATTAGAAAAAAATATTTTGGATTGATAGATTAGTATGTCACTTTATCAGTATTATTAATATATTACTTTATTTCATCTATAATAATTTTTAAATTAGAGAGAATTATAATATCTTTCTGCAAAGTTCAAGTTTCAGTGAATTTGAAATAATTTGTCTTTTCTGATTATTTTCCTATTTCTCCAGTTTTATTCTAATGCAATGCATCTTTGCCTTGATACCAGCCAGTTATTCCACCTTGTACTTAGTTTTTATCTGAAATAAACTATCAAATTTTTGGAATTTATTTGAAAGCAGAAGGAGAAATTGCTCCAAGGAAGCACTGAAATGCAAAGCTTACCCTGTTTTATTGTATTTTTTCTTCATGATTATTTTCCATAATTCTACCTCTTTTCTGTTAATATAAAGATATACAAGTACTCCCATCTACAGAATAACAAATTAATGGAAAGCAATTTTCAAGACACTCTTTCTATCCCTTATATCACTGCTGATGCCACCAATAAATTAGAAAAGGCAGCTCCTTCTCTCTGTAATAGAACAGGTGTTTTGCTATCAGTTTCACTAAGATCCATTGTTTCCCTCTGCATTTTCTGCTTCTTTTATTCTGAATTATTGCTCTGATCAGACTGTTGTTCAGAAAGCAATATACTCATAATTTAGGAATGTGACAATTTAATAAAGCGTTTTCTAGAGTACTAAAATTAAATCCGGACAACATGAGGGATTGCATGTTGCTCGTATTCTTCTCCATCTGAGTTTAGTTTTTAGCACTTTCACTGCATGGTTGAATCTCTTCAGCTTTAGTTGTCCATTCAGTGATTGTGTACCCATGGACAAAGCTATCATCTCCCATATTAACTACCGTGCACTTTTCATCAGTAATCAATCAGTTCACAAAGTTGTTTGATTTGGAAGTGGTTTTCACTCCCACTTGATGTTCACTTTTGCAGCAGGGCAAAACCAGGAGGAATGTGAGGCAGAGCACTGTTCCAACTGCTCTGTGTTTATGTTTTATGTTCTGTGAGTCTCTGATTCTATTCCTTCTCCCAGGTATGACTTGAAGATTTCTTTTAGATGTTTACCCTCTGTGAAATGATCCTTCATTGCAGTTACTTTCACTCTATGAATCTTCTTCAGATAACATGATCTGCCTAATATGCTCTCTTTTAAATTTAAACCTCAACTCTTCTAAACTGCTCTTTTACCAAAAACTAGCCTTCTTTGATTAAATATGGTGTCTGTGAGAGTTTGCTCTTCTCTGTATATCTCATTATCATCTTAAACTTAATTCAGTCAAAACTGAGCTCCATTCAATCTCTCACTGTCTCCCACACTTTTCTCAGTCACTGATCGCACCATGGTCTTATTTTCTGTCACTCTGGTTCACAGTCTGACTGCAGGTTTTAACCCTTCCATATGTCTTGCTCTGCATTCCTTTTACTATGCTTTATCTCTAACACTGTCTAGTCTGTAGTCCCTCCTATTTGTTCTTCTCATTTAGCAGTTCCAGCCAGATCCTCACCTGCATGGATTCTTTTCTTTCCTCCTGGACTTTCCCAAACTTGTGGCATCACCCTTCAACATTCAAAGAACAGATGAGCATATTATCCTCACATGCTACAAATCTCCTCCTTATCCTCCTGTTTACCATCACGTGAAAGTTGTTTTGCATCTCCCTCATATTTATTGCATCTCCTTCACATTTACTGCATCAGTGTGTCTTTGAACATCCAAATTCCCAGTAATTCACAAGCACTTCAATGTTCTTCCTCCTTAATTCTTCTTGCTCTCAAATAAATGTCTTAGATTAAGGGAGAAAACAAATACATGGGTCAAGTCTTAGTTCAATCACAAATAAATTCTAACAACAAAGTCATTTCTAATGCTGTGTCGGAAACAGTAGGAGTGGAATATAAGGTTTATTTACTTTGCACTTTTCAAGTGACTCAGAATGATAGGGTTGCAGCCCAGGTTTTATTGCTGTCCTTTTAACAGTTCTACCTTCTCTCAGTGGATGTGATACACCCTGACTTTTCCAACTTTACAAACATCTTGTTACATCCAAACCTTTGACCAGATACTGACAAAAGATAAGATTTTAAACAAAGTTCAGATTTTTGCAAGTAGGATTTTGAGTTTAAATTAAAACAGCATGGCTCCATTTGATGCTGAGCTCTAAAACTGTAACAGTACTCAGGTGGTAGAGCTGAGGATGATGTGTTGCTGCTTTAGCTAACCTTTACTGTGTACCTTACACATTATTCTTGTAAGTTATGTAGGTATACCAAAGGCATTATAGCTCAGTGATGTTTATTTTTTATTTTAATAAACACATTCAACTAAATAAGCTTCATAATTTGCATAAGCACAGTGGCTTCAGATTTCTGATGGACTGAGGCAACATGCAGATGGAAAAGGGAGGAAAAATCCTTCTGTGTGGGGTTTGTAACCTGAGCATAAGTCAAGATGCAGCAGCTAAAACAAGCAAAAGGAGGATCAGGGGGTACAAGGTAGGCAGAGATCTTCCCAGAGTAATGCAGACACTTTTGGGGGATGTTGGCAAGGGGAACCAAATACAGGGCTTTTATGCTGTTAGCAGAGACAAAGAAACACGTTGAGCTCAGGTATTTCAGTTTATCGCTGCCCAATCCATCGCTGCTGTTTTTAAAGGTCATCATGCTATCTGAATCATAACGAGAAGTTTGAAGGAAAAACACTATGGATTTTAGGAAAACACTGAAGTTTTTACTGTTCAGTTTCCTTCTCCCCTATCACATTCACTTGTACATCTACTGAGATTGTGATTTAACAGTTCCTATTGAACAGAGGCTGAACTTACCTTTGTAGCTGCATGTTCTCTAAAGCTAAACAGGCCTAAGCAGGTTAAAGCCTGTGATTAACACAGAAAGAGTCATCACACCTATTCTACACCTGGCTTATTCTACACCTGACTTTTTGTCCCACTCAGATATTTGACACTGCAAATCTAAATTATATCCCTATTAAAGGGGCTTGAAATAAATTCAGCTAAGTCCAGCACTTCAGTGCACGTGGCTGAAGCCACAGAGTTTTCAGCAAAGAGCTCTCATGCTTGAGCCCTGCCAAAGCAACCATATTTGCAGCTCCCATCTGAGGGGTGGCTGTTTGCTGGAAACATGTAGTTGTGTCTGTAGGTGGTCAGGAGAGCACAGCCTAGTTTCCCCCTCTGCCACACTGTCACTGTTTTTCTGCTCCTCTACTAACTCAGCAGGTTATCAAAACTTTCTTGAACCAAGTGAGCCAGAAAAGGAAATAGTGACTTGTACTTAGCAAAATCTTAACAAATATCCTAGAATGAAGTAGATTTTACTGGTAACCTGAGGGCTTTCTTTCCTCCCTGTAGTAGGATACTTGCAATAAATCACTGTTGCGTCTCAGAGAAGAAAAGATTGTATATTATTTAAATAAATGATTGAATGAGTAGAATGTTGTGTGCAGAGGGCCTAAACATGGGAATTAACATAAGCAATCACACTAGGATATCATACAAGTCAAGATTTAGCTAATCAGTGTATTCCTAAAAGACCCTCAGATAACAGCATTAGCTGTACTGCTTCCTTGGTTCACAGGTGGGGGATTGGTATCACACTGAGGACAAAAATCAGAACAGAGCAAAATCCTTCACAAGAAGCAAGTCATTTAAGGGGAAACAATGAATATAGACTTCTTAGTACTTAGCAAATACTCCACTAAGTCAATATATTGCAAAGGAGTACAGCAGCAACACACTTCAGGAAAGAATTCTTTAAGGCAAAAAATGCAGAAGAATTTTAAATAGAAAATAATGTCTCATGTGATGCTAGTAAGCAAATATTACATCAGTATAGAATATGTTACTTTCCTTTTACATTCATAGCATACACAAATAATCTGTAGAGAGGGAGGGGAGGACCTGTATTTGCAGTGAACAATCCAAAATCAGACCTGTATTCTGCAAATTTGTGGTCATTAAATAAAGGGAAAAACTTACAGCTCTAAGTGAAAGTGTGTGATAAACGCTGCTACACAGAGAAATCCATAGCACTTGCCACTGAGTTGCTAACCATAAGGGGTTTCACTCTTCCACTGCCTGACTGTTTTTGAATTTTCTTTTTATGTATTGTGCTGCTTTCATCATTATAGAGCAGCATTCTTCCTTGACACTTGCCCTTATCAAACCAGCTTTTTTATGGAAGTCTGTTTAATGGCAGGCAGAAATAATTTCAGCAGTTTAAGGTCATGTTGTTCTCTTCAAAGGTTAGGACATACGCTGGAGTTAGGGGTTACCTTCTTTGAGGTGGTTACATTATGGCTTTAAAAGACAGACCTGTAATGAAGAAGTTCCTAAGGAAATCCCATGTATTATTCAAACATACAGTCCTCAGGGAATTTGCTTCCACATTTAATAATGCATACTCTATTGCTATTTACTTTTAGTTCAGAAAAAAATTCTTTGTTCTCAGAACAAGCACTCAGTTAAGATGTTAATAATAAGCAGCCATCAGTTCATATTTTCACAGAAAGAACCTTGTTTCTGTGAATGCAAAACATATAAACTGGCTGGTAACTCAAGACTAAAACTCTCAGCAAAAGCTAAAAACAGCACCTGAGATAAAGCTGATGCTTGTCACATCCTTGGTGAAGTGGCTTCCCGAGTTTTAGTCTTTGTCAAGAATACAAAATTTTGGCAGCTCCTTTTCCTTTTCCTTTTCCTTTTCCTTTTCCTTTTCCTTTTCCTTTTCCTTTTCCTTTTCCTTTTCCTTTTCCTTTTCCTTTTCCTTTTCCTTTTCCCTTTCCCTTTTTTCTTTTCCCTTTCCCCCTTCCCCTTCCTCTTCCTCTTCCTCTTCCTCTTCCTCTTCCTCTTTCTTTCCTGTCTTAATCTGTTGTGGTAGAACATGATAAAATAATGATCATCTAGGGTTTCATAACTGTCCAAGAAAGGCTGCCTGGTTTGTGTCCCACAGCCAGCACATACTATAACATGTATATGATGAAGAAGAAAAGATTTCTTTGGAGCTCAACTCTTCAGGCTAGAGGGGATTTTTCAAGTTTGTATCTCTAAGCAATATTTTCCAGAAGACCAAAGATGTGTGTGATGCATTCATGAGGACTGGAAGCCACTAATTAAAGGATTAAGGGATTAAGATTTTTATCAGAAAAAAAAACCAAACTCAAGAACCCAAGGCCAGCAGTCTTCTGAAAGCCTTGGCTGGTTCAGAAAGAAGAAGATATACACAAGTTTCTGGATCTTGTCTTCATGAAAAAAACGGTATGGTATTGGTAAGGAATCAGGATTATGCCCAGTGTATTATTTAACATCTTCCTCAGTGAACTGGAGGTAAGTGTAAAATTACAGTGATCTAAAATTTATGGAAGGCAAAATAATTTGAATGCTAAATAAATCTGTGAATAGGACAGACTCAAGGAGAGATCTCTTAACTATGAGCTGTTCCTTACATGTATGTGATAGTGGTAGACAGGAAGGAGATAGTAAACTTGGCAGAGGATGTGACTTAGCTACAGTCACACAGAGGTCTGAGTACACATATGACTGAGAAGAATGTTAGCTAAGCGGCCACAGAAACGACTCCAAAATATTTAGAGAAAGTGTCGTATGGTAACAAACTTCAAGAACTTGAGAACTTGGTGTGAAAAATAACTTGATTTCAGTTCATAAATATCTTTAGGTTATAAAATCCGGGTCCCTTAAGTTTTCCAGAGAATGAACTAATAAAAGACGTGGTTCTGTTGAACCCAAATGAATTCAAATTACTCTCTAATTTTAATACTGAGGATGGCTATCAACAGAGTTGTGGCTACAAATTCCTGCTTCTGAATTGTTGAGATAAGGGATTTAACCAGTGCAGTCCACATGTCCCTGATAGATTTGGATAGGGCCGATACAAAACCTCCAGGTAGGTGAGTAAACCAGGCTTAGATGTTGATGAGAGAGACAAGAATTTCATGTATTTGATATAACTCCCTCCAGCTCTCAAAAAAGACTTATCTGTGACATCACTTACCTGCAAGTCATAAATGAGAGCTGAATGAAGGGTAAAAGTGTTTCTTATTTATACAGTTCTGTACAAAATTGTTTCATAATTGTCAAAATAACCCAATTTTCCTGGCAGAATTTTCTCCATCTGGGCTCTCTTTGCTGCATCATGACTCACAAATGTTAGTTTACTCCAATCCAAGCTGATGTGGTTTTTGTCCTTGAAGAAAATTGGAACTGAATATTGTACACAGCATTGCAATCTATTCATTATCATTATTATTCTTGCTATTATTGTTATTATTATGATATTTGAATATTTTTATTATCCATTGTTAAATGCTCACAGTCTGCTCTGTATCGCAGAAGATGTAGGAGACAACACCTGCCCCCAAGTGCATATTATTTCAGACTCTGATCTGGCAATTTAAGATGCATGGCTGGAGTCCACATTAAAGTTAATGGTGCTCCACTTGAGCACAGCAGTCTTCCTGAGCATTACAAATCGCAGGATCGGGGCTCTAAGTATTTGCATGTAGATATAAGATTCCCCTTAGCATCTTAAAGTTAGATCTTATGTGTAGAACAGGAAGTGAGATTTCTGTACATCGACAGGATAAAAGCACTGCTCTGAGACCAGGGGTTTAGCTCTACAGATTTGTGCCTGTTTTCCTTAATTTGGGTCAAAACCATTATGTGAACTAGACTCCTTCACTGCAGCAGCCTGACACTGAAATGACTGCTCATGCTGGCTTCGGTATGGAGCTCTGAAAATCCCCCATGTTTCTGGAGCAGAGCAGTGAGACACTAGTTAGAGATACTTCATGTTTTCCTGGTGCATCCTTCAACAGAACTGGTTGGGCTGTATCCTGGCTTGTGTACCAGCAAACCATGAGGATATCTGCACTGTATATGTCTGTAAAAGATCTGTACAGAACATCATGTCTGGCTTGGGGGTCAGCAAAAATGCCAGCCCAAGATTATTCAAGAAAGCAATTCAGACGGAATGAACAAATGTTTTGGAGGAAATCCCATTCAGCAGGCAAAAAATATCTCCTTAGATCTTCAGTCACTTTAATTACTCAAGATCTTTGTGTCCTGTTTATGCTGTCTTAAAACTGAAAAAAGGTAAAGCATGGGTAAAAAAGAAAAACAGTGGAAATGATTACCCTGTTACACTTCTGCTTCACTTATCAGAGAAAAAAATACCTAATGCAGCTGAGGAGACAGACAGCTGTGGAAGTGCACAGGGCACTGGGGTAGGCACTGTTCCTGTGCATCACAGTGCCAACACGGTGGCTCTGAGCAAAGCATGCAGTATCCACCACCAAAAGGGCACTTCTATATTTAGAGAAGCCTAACAAAACCCACTGAGGATGGGAAGTTGAACAGAAAGAGCAATTTTCATCAGTGTATTATCTTCCCCCACTTTACATTGATTCTTCAGGAGCAAGCAGACAGCTAAACTGTAACTGTTATTAGCAAAAATAGCAGCAACCCAACTGGAAGTAATTTCACTGTTGACTGCATCACAGTGTACAGAACTGATTTCATTTCAAATTCAGCACAGAGCAAAACTATCATTCTTGGGTTGTCCTTGAACTTTGCAGGGTACAGCTAGTCTCCTAGCCCAGGCATGGTGCAGCAATAGCATTTCTCTCCCTAAAATGCTGAACAGACATTTTTTTTTTACTTACATATTTTTTCTTTTCCTTAGTTTCAGAATAGCTATGAATTTTCTAGATCCAGAAACTGAGCTTAGTGGAACTGAACTGCATCTTGTTAACTGGGCATCCTCTTACCTTCAACACAAGCCTTCCTTCCTTCTTTCTGTCCCCTAACTGAGTTTCAATTTCACAGAATCCCTAAGGGACTGAGCTAGGAAGGCTCTCTGGATCCAATTTGCTCAATTCCTGCTCCTGCAGGGACACCCAGAGGAGGGTGCCCAGGCCCATGTCCAGGTGGCTTTTGGAGATCTCCAAGGAGGAGACCCCACAGCCTCTCTGGACAACTTGTGCCAGTGCTCCATCACCTGTGCAGCACAGAAGTGCTGCCTGGTGCTCAGAGTGTACCCATTGCTCATTGTCCACTGCTTCTGCTCCTGGAACTGGGCACCACTGAAAGAAACCTGAGTTCATTCTCTTGGCACCCTCCCTTCAGGCACTTGTGGACACTGGGGAGATCCCCCTGACTTCCTCTTCTCCAGGTTGAATAGTCAGTTTGCTTTTCTTGGTCTGGAAAATATCCTCCAAAGTCACCAGATTACTTCTGTTAGAATTTAAGATAACAAAATTCACAGCCGGAGAAGAGCACGCTGCCCTCTTAAATGTGAATAAGCACAAGTTCAGGCGTTGTCCTCAGTTAAACTGGTACTGATCTGGATGAATGTTTTTTTTCCTCAGTAACATTAATCCTGCGAAATGGAAGTGAAGAGCACTGCCCACACATTTCCCCTTGTACCCCTTTCCCTTTTCCATTTTAGATTATAACGGATCACCATCATGAAAGATCTGGGGATACTCTGTGTAGCAGGAGGTTTATAAATGTTAATGGCATAGTGCCATGCATGATGTAAGACACAGCCTAGGCAATCTGTTTAGAAACAGCTCATTTATCCCCTGTGGACAACGCAATCACGGCCAGTCCCAGCCAATTTGAATTTATCAGGTGCAGAGATTTCAGGGAAAGGTACCACCAGGTATGAACTTCTTCCTGTATATCTAAAACTGTCTTGCTGCAGTGCAGGATTCAGTCCCCCAGATTATGCTTACAAACTCCCCAAGGAAATATCTCCTCCAGTATTTTTAAAGATAGAAGAAATAACATCTTCTGTCACACTTCTCTTCCTTCCCTCTTCAGAAAGTTCCCACTCTTGGGCACTTGCCCCTTCTGGTCTCTGCTTCTCCACCCTGTAGTCTTGCTGTTCTTATGTCTGTCCAGGAGTCTTCTTCACTTCATCTCTTTTTGTTCATCTGCCTGACAGAAGAAGTCTTGTATATATTTCTAGGCTGTGGAGAGGAGAAATACAGCTTAGATGCTTGTGTAATTGCTTCACCTTTTTAAGAAAATTTTTCTAATTTATGGTGTTTTTTTTTTTCCTTGCTGCTGTTTTTTTTTTTTTTTTTTTTTTTTTTCCTGGGATCATGTTAGCACAAAATTTATATATTTGGAATATTGTTTTAAAATAAAAAGCTACCATACTGAATCTGAATCTGTAGCAGATCCTGTTTGCAGTTGCGCAATTCCACTATCTTTATATTTTCCTTTGTTTTACCAACGAGTGTTAAAGCAAAATTTCAGCAGAAACTTTTTTTGGATGTGAAGGTGAGTGAACACCTCAGCCCAAATGCTCTGTGCCTGTGATGCCATAACAGATCCCATGAGCCAAATTTCTGACACATGGGAAAACCTTGATGTGCTTGCCCCTCCCAAACAAGCTTGATACTTCTGCAGAAATGAGCTCTCACTGCTCTTCTGCAGCCAAATCACCATCAAATGTCTCAAGCAATGAAGAGATGTTAACAGCTGCCAGAGAAAGAGTGAGAGAACCATTCTTCTTTTCTTGTACTGATTTTAACTGAGATTGAAGGAAGGGGCAGCTGGAGTCATGCAGGCAGAAACCATGACACTCACAGTTATATCTCCTGAAAAAATGAAGAAGGAATTGTGGTATTTACTCTGTATCTCTGGCCACTAGTGGCATTTTCCTTCCATTGAGCCTGGAGTGAAAGGGTGGACCCACCAGCACAGCTGAGCCCTTGGCAATGCGCCTGGTTGAGTGGGTGGGGATTAGAGTATCCTGGAAGGTCTGCAGCTGACAAGGAGCTCTGGGTGCATTTGATCCAACCCCTACTCAAGCAGGGACACACAGAGCAGGGTGCCTACATCTGTGTTCAGGTATTTTTAGGAGATGTCCAAGGAGGAGACCCCACAACATCTCTGGAATGGACCAGGCACCTCTAACCTGTCATAAAAGCTCAGCTGTGTGCCATTTACATTAGAAAGCCAAAAAGATATTGGTAAATATTCTTTGTAGTCACCTACAGAATGACTTTCTCAAGATCTCATACTTGTTCAGCTACTTTTTCCTTTGTGTTAGGACTGATGTGTTTCAATACCTTTCTTTACCTTAAGTTTTACACATTTAAAAATCCTTTAAGCATTCAGATGTATGTTTAAACCTCTGATGAACTTACTTTAAACCTCCCTGGCATTTCATTACATTTTGCTCAATGGGGGTGAAGCCAAAGGGAAGAGCAGGAGTCTGTGCTAAGGGTCCCACTGGAGAATTGGGATTCTACTTGGTTTTCCCAACCCCCTCTTTCCCTGCCTGCTCTGAAACAGCTCCCTTAGACGCCTGTAAGCATCGTGGTTGGTTGTATGGGTTAGACATTCATGTTAGACATTTATGTTAGCTATTTCATTTTGTTGCCGCTAAACAATAGTGATTACTGGAAAGAGCTTTGCTGTCCCCTACAGGGAATGAGCATTGTGCACACAGTTGCATTTTCAGCATATCGATGCGCCCCTCTTCCACAGGCACAGGAACATGCCTGAAAAATGAGACCCACTAGAACTTGGGGAACACTATAGCATGCTTAAGTCCAAAAGATAACATCTGTATTCAAGCAAAGGCTTTGCAGAAACAAATACAAACATGAGTCTTGCAGTGTTTTCCTGGTACATCGCTATTCCAGGTACAGCCATGAGACTGGCTGAACTGTTCAGGGGCCAGGATGTAGAGATGGCAAAATTCTACAAGGAGAAAAATAAATACAATTAAATCCTTTTCGCTTTAGTAATTAAAGAACTTCCAGAATTGTTTTAAAACTGGTATTTAAAATTTCTCAGTGTCCCATTAGATTAGTTAAGACTGAATTCATTAGATAGAATGAATTTATTTTAAATGTACACTTCTTGTTTCCTTTGAACTCACAGAACATGTTCTTGTTAGTTACAACATATCAGAGGGTCTTTTAGAGAAATCATTCTGTGAATAAGCAGAATGACTTTAGAATAAGTGAGGTTCAATGCCACAGTGCCATCCACAGCTCTGGTCCTATTCTCACTATGGATTAACTGGGCAATTCTGCTGTCCCTAAACCCATTTATGTATCAGCTCATTTTGTAGTTTATTATCTGGAAGATAGGTATTAATAAGAGTTATTTCCTGTAGAAATAACTTCGTTTTGCTTCCCTGTAATCTAAAAAATCATTTATTTTTTTGTCTTTGATGGAATAAAGGAAACAAAAGTGTGGGAAGATATTCTGGCAACTACTATAGCTACACCATGAAACAATTCAGATAGAATATTTTAGACTTATGAGGCTTGAGAGAAGCATGGAGATAGCGTTGAAGTAATGTCAGTTTAGAAGTGTCATTCTCAACTGTTTTTAATACAATAACAGACTGTTTAAACTGAACATTGCAAAATATATCCACTGATCTGTTTCTGTTTAGAAACTAGTCAAAAAACAACAAACAACCAGAAGAGAATAATGTCAAAGCACTGAGGTGATTTTACTCAGTATGCATCCAGAAAAAGAGTTCTGTGTGACATGAGGAAAGACAAACAAAGTGAATGCCGATGTAATAATACTCAGTAGTTTGGAGATTTACCAGATGGGTTCTCCCTTAATATGTCTCAAAGGCTCTTGAATCCCTTCTCCAATATTATTCACTCCCATAATCTGGACTTCTATTTGTTCCTTCATGAAAGCTATGGGATATGCTGTTACAGCCGTTGTAAGTCTCTTGAAAGTGTCTGGGAGGGAATACACAGTGTTTGGCTCTCAGTGACCCTATTTAATTCACAGGCTTGCTTGTCAGATCAGGAATTGTAGCACTATCTGAGTAAACTTCAGCATCTCTGGACTGATTGTTCGCATCTCTGCCAAAACCCCAAGGAAGCTTTCAGACAGCTGAGATATGTTTGTCTCTGTAACAGTGATCAACATTGGCAGGGCTCCACTGCAGGGAAGCCAGCAGTGATGCTGCCTTTCATCACCACCAGCAGACATATCACTCCTCATACTCACTCAGGAGAACTAAAAAGAAGAGAAAAGAGGATTGCAGGAGCAACCTATAAGAGTGAGCAAATGTGCTAAAGCTCTCCTCAAAAGCTGGGAGTGAAGCAAGACCCTTGGTACCATGTTTGCATGGGAAATTTGGAGGAAAGGAAGATCCTCTTCTTGGTTCTTTATGGCCTTGAGGAGTGAATATGCCATCAGCCCTCACTGATGCAGAGCAGGAGGCCAGCAGGCCAGCGGGACTGATGACACACTGGCTGTGCCTCATGTACTAAGGGTCACCACCCCAAGCAGTGACATCAGGTGCCTCTATGGTGCTCCAAGTGGGGTCTCACAGCACTAGACCTGTCTTGACTATGCATGTGCTAACAGAAACAAGGGCTCCATGCCTATTTCTGTGGAGTAACTCTCTTAGCTGGATTTATTACTTACTTATCCTGCTCCCAGAGAAAACAGAGTTTGACCCAGATAAAGCAGTGAAAAAGCCAAGGGCTTGGCAATGGATTGCAGAATTCCACAATTTCACATGGGATATGACCTCCTTATTAATTACAAAATGCCCCAACTGATTAACTCTTATTTGATTCCATAGTTTGAATATCTTTCGTATGAAACATAGTTTGGGTGGGAAAAATGAGAGTAAAGAAGATTTTGTTCTGTACAGCAATCCCATCTGCTCCGCATGTTCTGTGCCTGATTTCTAAATGCATGAGGACAATCGCACCCAAAAAGTGACATTTGTAGACTTACGCTACTCCAAGATGTCAAATTTTTAAAATGCAGAGCAGAAAGTATAAAACATTAATAAGGAAGCTGTAATGGAACCCCAAGAGATTTTTTTATTTTAATCTATGCAAAGAGTTTATCTTTTCCCTAGACAATCTGCTTTTTTTTTTTTTTACCATTCTCAAACAGTAAGGAGTTACATGTACAGTTTTGTCATCTTATTACCATCAGGCTGGAACAATCTGCACAATCCTCAACAATATGCCAGGGATATATCCTTTGTATCATGGTGACTTTATGCCAGGTAACACTACTGTTGTCAAATTGAGAGTATTGTTGTGTGGCTGACACGAGTCAGGCTTTGTATATTCACTGCAAAAACAGCTTAATAAGAACCATATGGTCTGGGGTGTGGGAGCATAGAGAACATTTCAGGAGACAATGAAAAAAAGCAGCTGAACACTAGCTCCTGACTAGAAAGTGTGTACATGGAAAACATTGCAAGACCTGACCTGATGATGCTTCTGCATCTCACCGCTAACCAAGCCCTCTTTCTGCCCGTAGGCCTTGTTTTCGCAGGTGAGAGTCACCAGAACCCTTAAAGATAAGGGAGAGGACACCAGTTTGTTCAAATTAACAAACATTCCTACTGAATTTTGTCATGCAGCTCTTCATGCAGCTGCCAGTCTTCTTGTCCGTATCTACCCTTCCAGGCTAGGGGTGAGAAGAATTAAATCCAAAAGCAAGCCTGCTTACTTGGATTGTGTTTGCACAGATCCTCACATAAGCTCTCTTCCATTTTTACACAAATGGACAGCCTCAGTGATATACAAGGGATGACACACACAGGGCCTGGGTAGTATATGTATATAGAGAACTGCAGGAAGAGAGAGTTTTTCCTGCCAAGAATTTTGCAAAGATAAACAAAAAACAAAAAGCCCCAAAACAACAACAACAATAATTACAAAAAAGAATAAGCTTTCAGCTCAGTCCTTTGGGATCTGTCTGAATATCTGTATATATCTGCAGACATCTCACATAATTACAGTAATTACATTAGAGTCCAAAAAACTATGTTGCTCTATGTCATTAATTGCTCACGTCCTAACACGCTTTTCCTCGACATGCAAATTTTGAACTTCATATCTACATTACCTGCTGAGGCAAGGTGCATTAGAAAATAAATGACAAACTTAGAGCCATCTTGTTAACTTAGCAGCATTAGCTCCTCTGTTGAAGCATAACTGTATGTCTCATCTTAGAAATGCCAGGACAAGGTACAAAGACTTGCATTTGATTTATAAAAGTCTCCTTACTCTGATGGCACATAGACTTGCAAATAATGGAACCTATTTGGGCCTAACATGGTCATGGAATTGTAATTATAAGGAGTCATGTGTCCCAGGAGATGGAGGGAGAAGGTCTCATTTTAAACTCCATCTTAGCATGAAAGTTTCCCAACATCTTCCTAGCAGGTCTTCTCAGCATCTTCAAGGACAGTGCAACTCTCTTTTCAGCAAATAAGTTTTCACTTTGCACTTCTATTGTTTTCTCTGTTAAAAAAACTGCTTGACAAGAAGGGCCATGTTGCAGTATCTTACAGCAACATCAATCCAGAATAGCCCAGCAGAGTGATGCAATTAAATACTGAGAGCTGACTGAACTGGAATTATTTCTGTTAGAAACTGGCAGCAGAAAACAAAAATTGGCCTATGAGTTAAATGTGTTGTATGTGCCTATGTGTAAAAGTGTCTTGTTCCTAAGAGTAGGGGACTCCTGGGATAACCTAGCTGGGTCAGCACAGTCCCACTGGATTTACCAGATGTGGCTGGGCTCAGATTGAGTTCCCATTGCAGCAGAAGCATTGTTGTTCTGCATCCCTAAGTATCACTTTAAGTATCCTTTGGTTTCAGTAGCTGCCAGCTGAGTACTGAGCATAAAGAGTGAGGGTGACAGAAGACACTTACAATAGATTGCCTTGGACAAGGGAACATACTGAGATACATAACTGCTTCTGTAAATGTGACCTGTAAGGTATTCTGCAAACAAAGGATGTATTATTTTCAGGAAATTTAACATAAGCCCAAGAACTCAAAAAAGAGAAATTGCTTATTTGCCAGCTTAAGGCTCCTTTGGTAGCTAAAAAGCAATTGCTGCCTTATCTATACCGTGCTGTTAGTACTAGAAGAGATTGTTCACTGTTCGATGTACTGCTTAGCAAAAACTTTTTGTCAGAGTTGTTGGATCTGTGGTAAGAGCAGTTCTGTGCACATGGCAGTAGTGAAGCGTCAAATAACTCTGCAGGCCAAAGGTGAAAATGCCAACCCATCCCAGGGCATGCAAGATTTGCACTACTGGATGAAAATGGAGAAGTTGCATGAAAATGGGCTCAGCTAAGCACAAACCTCTTCTCTCTATATTAATGGCAGTCAATCTGAGCAACCACTTGTGCCCAGTTTTTCTTGTCTCAGACCTCCTGGGAAAGTCTCTTCAGGGTTCATCATGTTTGCAGCTTGTCCCTCTGCATGTTACAGATGCTCTGCTCTATCATTTCCGCTCTTTGGCCTTGAGTACTAATCTTCAGCCAGAAGCAGCTTGCTGCTTTCTCAGCTGAGAAGGGTGATGTGATGGTAGGAGAGGGTTCCCTGCTCTGTCCATCTCTTACAGAATGCTTAGCTCCACACCAGCACCTTGCATGTCCTCCCCAACTGCAGCTCTTCATTAACTCAGCTGTATCAATTAACTTCATCTAGTCTGTGAATCAGAGCAGCAGATTTGAGAAACTGTTGGAGTTTAGCTCCAGTGTGGATCATTTACTGTCAGAAATGGCTTTCTTTTTGGTTCCTTTTACTTTGCCATGACTTGCCTCAGATGCACAAGTCTGCCTGAGCTCCTTTTCAGCTTCTTTTCACATCTTACTGACTGATTCCTAGTTGATTCAAGACATGCTCCATCCTTTTCAGGTAAGTGTTGAGCTCTCCAAGGCACATAGTGCCAGGGAAGGGCTTTTGCTTATTATCTCTCCCACAGCCAATTCAAACAACTTATGTATCATTTAAACTATGTAGAAGTCATAGCGTAAAATGCTGTAAGCTGCATGAGTAGCAGGAGAACATGGCCCTTAGCATCTGCAAGAAGAAATTTGATTAGGGTTATTTTATCTCTGGCAGGTGCTCAATAATATTTTTGTCATGTAGTAGTTAAACAGAAAATAAAAATCCTTTTGGAAACGAAAAAAAAAAAAGAAATAATATTCACCAGCATTGTCTCATATAAAGTTACCACACAAGAAGATACACTGGGATTAGATGATAATGATGATACAGAGACTGTCTGCAGTGGTGGATATGGAGAGTTAAAACATGCGATGGACGTAGAAAGTGAAAAGAAATTAATTGTACACAAAGATAATGCTGTGAACTGATGTGTTATCTATTTTCAAATGTTTTAGACAAGGAATACTCACGTTAAAAGCTTCTTGACATAACACTAGCTTAGGCAAATCAGACATTCAGACTTTTTAAAGTCTGTGTGGAAGTGATAGGCGCAAAGCAAGTTGTGGAGACCTAATTTGAGTATGGAGTAGCAGGAACTGGATTTCCTAGAGAAATTAGCAGAGATCCTTCTGTTGGAGCTGATATAGGTTGGCTTGCCTAGCTATTGGTTATTAGTGCATTTGTTTAAGAACCAATGCATTAGTTTAGCAAAAGGAATCCATAGGTGATAGTTCTAAAACTTTCCATTTCAGTTTTAGTGGGTGAATACTCTTGTTTTTCATCAATAATTTTACACGAGGGACATCATAGAATACTTTTATCTTCTGCCTCAATGATTTTGCCTTATGAGAAATACCAGTTTTGTCTTTTGCCTCAAAATGTGCAAGGACTTTTTCCTTGGGTTCCATATGCGTTTTTTCTAAAAAGTGGCTCACCATGGCCTAATAAGCAATGGAAATTTTCCAAACTGGGGAAAAGTGAAGGAAAATGAGTCAAAGGTTTCAGTGAATAAGTTGATGGTGAAAAAAAGGGGAAAAAGTAGGTGCACAATCTAACACCCTAAATACCGCTGGGATGCTCAAAGGGACATTAGCACAGATCTATGAGACCCTGAAGAATAATGAATATGTATGCCAATGTCCTGTGTATGTATGTCTTAACTGTATAAATGTAGAACCTGAATTCTGAGAGGGTGCTCTTGCTTGTCAAGTTGCCTGGTGTGCATCGTGAGGAATAAAGGAATGCCACTTTCTAACACCACACTAAAGTTAGAGGGTTTTCTTTCTGGATTTCAGATGACAGAGACAGTGGGGGAATATATAATTCAGAGTTTAGAAAGAAAGCTAAAAGATGCAGCCAATATTTTGGTTGAATTCACTTCATCCACCACTACAACTATAGGCTTCCTTCCTGGAAAATTGGTCATTCCCTTGAGTTTCTTTTCCAGCTGGGACCAGACAAAGGCCACCTCTCTCACTGTTTCCACAAGCCACTTTATGCTGAGCCTAGCTGCTACAGTGTGATTTGTTCCCAGCTGGAGAAAACTGAAGAAGGCTACTGGTGAGTAAACTTTTCATGCTGACCTGAAATGCCGCTTGCTGGTGGCCCTGTGCAGACCTGTGGGGGTTAAACAATAGGCAGGGTGGCTGGACATCTGGAGAGAGGCATCTGGCCCAGCAGGGAAGGATGCATGCAGGAGTGGTTAGAGGGTAAAATTTGGAACCTCCATCAGGATTCCACCTTTAGCATGATCAGAGGGCAGCAGATTGCCAGCAGTGAGGGACAACGGTCTACCTAGGAATTAGCTATCATGGGGTATATGATTTGCTACAACAGGAGCAAATTCCTTCCAGCTGTCAGCAAGTTGGTTGACTGCAACATTGCTTGTCAAATGCAGACCTGTGATCCTTCTTGAGACTGTTGCAGTTCACTGCGTGTGGAATTTTTTACCTCACTGCACATGAAGGGCAGCAGATGCGGCTTGTGTTGGGCTATAACTGGAGAGGGAGGACACTTCATGGACTGGCAGTTCCAGAAGAATTATCAAGATGCATCAGTAGTTGTTCATCTGCACTGATACATTACACACCCAGTATTTATGTTTATGGCTGACTAGAAGGGCATGAACTCAATGGTAAAATCCCTTTCTAGTCCTTCAACGGCTCCTGCAAGCTGCAGGTGAGACATAGAAGCTAGAGAGCATGCCAGCATAGCTGTAGCTGTTCCTGCTTCTGTCTAGGAGGAGAAATATCCACTTCCAGTGCTGTCAGCACGAAAACGTTGGTTCTATAAAGTGGATTTGCAAAAAAAGAAAAAAGGAAATACAATCCCTTGCAAAATAGATTCTTCCACTTTGAACTAAATATTTCATTTTAATAAACTAAATCATTAAAAGAAATAAGCTTCTTTAGCACTGAAGCATGGCAACTGCACTTTATTTGGAGAATGCAAATGCCGTGAGCTTCAGTATTTTTCTTTCACCATCTCTCAGCAAGTGGCCATTTAGTCTTAATTGCTTCTCACAGTGTATACCAATTAAGAATGGCACTAGCAGGGCAAGAACTATTTGTTAATTCCTAAAAGGTATGAGAGACAGTTCCTGTTTTGCTCAAGGTACAATTCACGTTTTAAGTGAAAATCTAGCCCTCTGGAATGCTCTCCAAGAAAAGACAGAATCACAGGTGTTGAATGGGTCTTCAAGAGATCATCAAGACCAATGCCCTGGCTAAAGCAGGTAACCTACAACAGGTCACACAGGAAGGCATCCAGACAAGTCTTGAATCTCCACTTCACAATGTCTCTGGGCAAACTGTTCTAGTGCTCCATCACCTTTGCCATAAAGAAGTTCTTCCGCATGTTTGTATGGAACTTCCTATGTTCAAGTTTTAGGCGATTACTCCTTGTCCTTTTGCTACACAACACCAAGTAAGCTCCTCAACTGTTTGCCTCCCTTCTCCCTTCAGATGTTTATAAACATTTATCAGATCCTCTCTTGGTCTTCTTTGCCCCAGGCTGAACAGACCCAGGTTACTTAGCCTTTCCTCATATGGTAGATAGTCCAGGCCCTCTTCGTGACCCTTTGCTGGACTCCTCCTTGGACAGCTCTGTCTTTTTTGAACTGGGGAGCCCAGAACTGGATACAGTAGTCTAAATGTGGCCTCATCAGGGCAGAGTAGAGCGAGAAGATCACCTCCCTCAACCTGCCTGCCACACTCCTTTTAACGCACCCCAGGATACCATTGGCCTTCATGGCCATGGCTGCTGGCTCATGGCCAACCTGTTGTCTGCCAGGACCACAACCTTTTTTTCTTAAGCTTCACTTGGGAGGCGGCATGTGAGAATTCATAGGGTATGCTGAGGTGCACACAGTGCTTCCTCCTGTTAGTGGAAGAGATGATCAGACTGTTGAATTTCTTTTGCTTCCTTCAGAGGGATGGATGTCTTCCTGTGCAGTATCAAGAGTCATAAAAAAAAAAAGTTTTTTTTTTTTAGAAGCACTTTACTTTCTGGCTGACATTTGCATGGAACTCAAGTTTATTGTTACATAAGAACTTCTTCTGTATTCTGGGTCTATACTGCAGTTTATGTGTCACTAATGACATTTCTCTCAGAATCATAGAAACACAGAATCATAGAATCAAAGAATGGCTTGGGTTGGAAGGGACCATCATCTAGTTCCAAATTCCAGCTGTGTTCAGGTCTGTCTCCCACCAGTTCAGGCTGCACAGGGCCTCATCCAACACATGGCTCTGACCACCTCCAGGGATGGGGCATCCACAGTTCTCTGTGCAGCCTCTGCCAGTGCCTCACCTCCCTCCAAGTAAAGAATTCCATCTTAATATCTAACCTGAATCTCCCCTCTTTTAGCATAAAGCCATTCCTTCTTGACTTGTCACTATTAGCCTGCATAAAAATTCTCTCTCTCTAAAGAAGCTCTCTTTAATTACTGGAAGGCTGCAATGAGTTCTTTGACCTGATGTTCTTTTCCAGGATGTTACACTGTCACCTATAGCTGCCCAAGTATAGAAACAAGACCTCAAGACAGACTGATACTGCTGATGCTAACCACATCACAGACAGCTGTGAAAAAAAAAGACTTGAGAGGGGATCTGGTCAATATCTATAAGTACCTAAGGTGTGGGAGGCAAAGGGACAAGGCCAGACTTTTCAGTGATGATCAGCGATTGGACAAGGGGAAATGGCCACAAACTGATGCACAAATGTGCCTAAGAACTTCTTCACAGCACTGGCACAGGCTGCCCAGAGAGGTGGTGGAGTCTTCTTCTCTGGAGCCATTCAAGACCCACTTGGATGCCTACCTGTGCAACCTGGGCTAGGGAGCTGCTTTGGCAGGGGGTTGGACTCAATGATCTCTGGAGGTCCCTTCCAACCCCTACAGATCTGTGATTCTGCAATTCTGATGCAAAATTATTTCTTCTGCTTCCTTGATCTTCTGCCTTCATTTATTTTGTAGGGTATTTCCAATCCATTGATTTGTGGTTCTTGAAAAAGTGAGTAGTAATTAGTCAGCAGCTTCATGAAATATAATTGTTAGGATCTCTCCTAAGCTGAAGTTGATTATCATCTGAATACTACAACAGACCAGAAATTGATGAAATAATCCCTACATGTTACAAACTACAGTCTCTTAAGATTTTGAATAGCCTTTCTCTGTAGTTAGCTTCATGAGATTATACTGACTCAGAACCCTGTTCAGGAGAGATGTATATCATGAGATGCACCAGGAAAAAAGGCATCACAAGTGCAGTGATTCTGGTATTGATTTCACCAAGGTCAGGACCTAAAGCACTGTCTTCAGTTAGCAATTTGCTGATTTACCAGAGGTAAGAAACTATTGTAGTGAAGAGCAGAGCAGCTCTAACAATGTCTAACAATTTTCGTGTCAAATGTTTTTCAATTATTATTCATGCAACATGATGGCATTAATTTTCTTTTGAATTACGAACTCATAGTTCCTTTTTTTGACTTAGTAGCATCTCGCCACGTCCAGAGACATTTTCATACAGAGACTTTGTCTTGTGGTTGTTTTTTACTTCAAATTCTCTTTCCATTTAATTGCAAGAGTCCACCAGAAAACTTAATATTCATCCCTCAGTATAAGGACTTCAGACACATCAAACAATTCTAGGGCTAACAAACAGAAAACACAGGATTTCTTGTATTACACTCTTGACTTCTTCTATCTAAATAAAAATAATTGTTGTGGTTTCTCTCTCATTTTCATACCATTTCATCTGATCTGTCAGACACTCAGAACTGTGACTGTGGTGAATCACAGTTGTGCACTGGCATTAACTTTGAAGCCACTGAACAGGCCGTATATATCTCACTGCATTACCTTATGTTTGCATATCCCCTCTCTGACTGTGACAGTTGCTGTATAATTTGCTTCCCCACTGTAAAAGCCTTCAGTCAGTGCTGTACCAAATTCTCCGGAATCATTAATATGTTTCTGGAAACTTCACATCAGTGTGGGTTTTAGGAATGCAGCTTGAAACAGTCTATTGAATTTAAACACAAAGTTCAAACAAATGCAAAATGTTTTGGCTCTTGATTAACAGTGTTAAACTCAATGGAAAGATTACCCGTGTCCTGGAAAGAAGATCCTACCCTATGAACTAGGGTAGGATCTTCTTTCCAGGACACGGGTAATCTTTCCATTGAGTTTAACACATGGAAATCACATTCCTTTGCCACTAGGTGGTACCCACACAAAACATTACGATTCTCTGTTAATTGTGCATGCACTATCATTTGCAAGTGAGGTTTGGTTTGAAGGCACACTGATTAGTTTACCTGCATGCTGAAGTTTAAAAGATTTCCCTTGTAAAAAGTCTTCACATTCATCAGACAATCAGCTGGCAGTTTAATGGAAAGGAAAGGGAGAAGTAACCTCATTCTGGTGACATTCTGGTGACCTCTACAGAACTCAAGTGACAATGCAGCGATATCTGAAGATGTTCCAAATCTCAGAGGATCACATCTTCATTAACAATGTTCATCAAGGCCTAAATTCATCAAGATGCTTAAGAACATAACTCATTTTAAGCATCTCAACAGTGCCATTGACTTCAATCAAGCCACTAATGAGGTGAGTACTAAAGCAATTGATGGATGAAACCATACAGACTCTTGCAGCTATCCCAGAAATCAATCACAAAGTGTTCATTGATCTAACCAGGTAGCAATGTACTGTCAGGCTACACAAAATTGCAGTATCTTGGAGTAACACCCTCTGTCCCCAAGCATGTGTTGGGATTACATGTGAGTTCACATGTTCCCCCTCCTTTATCAACCCTGCTTGACAGTGATGCTGCCAGGAGACTTCCTGGTTTTTCCTGTCCATCTCAGGGACTGAAGAGACAGGTAGAGAACACTGACCCTAAACTTCAGATGCATCTTCTGTGTTTGGACTCAAATCATCTACACCAAAACCTTTTTAGAATTTGTCACCAGTCTTTGCCTTTGTAAAATGTTTAGGGCTCAGCCCAGAGCAGTGCTTGGGTTTTAGTTCTTTTCAGTCTCCAGCAGTATTTCTAATGTGGTCTGCCTATTTAATCTATTCTCTGAGGAAATATGAAATCTGGTAAGTAATGTCAGAAATAATTATTAAAGCAAAACAAATTTGAATACTTCCCAAAAGAATACATGCAGCTGTTGGAAATAATAGTCCTGATTTATAGTGGAATGCTGCATGGTGTGTTGCATTATTCAGCGGCGCTAGGGTAAATCACCCACCCTCACTCACACTTGGTTCTGCTCAGTGTGTGAGCTGTCACTGCAAGACCCAGCAATGACAGTTGCTCCTTGAGTGGAAAGATGTCACAGACATCCTTTGCATTGCCTTCAATTGATTTTGATATACAGAAGACCTTGGGTCATGCTTAAAGGATAGTAAAACTTAAGTCAGTATTAAATATCAAAGTTTTTCATATTCAAGCTTCCATTAGGGAAGAAAATATTATCCTAGAATAAGGAAATTATCCAGGTAGTTCTCCACTTGGGCTGCTACCTACTAAATACAAACCTTCCTCTCCAGGCCTTTCTGGGTACAAATGAAAGGATCTTGAAGCAGCAAGGCTTTTCTCTCCTTGGGAAAAAGAGAAAAAGATCATGTGGAAAGGATGAAGCACAGAATTAAAGGTTTTTCATTATACACTCATCATTTTGATCAATATTTTTTTTGTCTGTTGTTCAAATACCTTGTCCTTTTATCTTGTTCTTGATGTTTTTATTTACTTATTATTATTATTATTTTAGTCTCTTGTTAATATGTCTCTTGATTCAGATCTCAGGAAATGTGCAAATGTTCATGGAATTATACAGCCGTGCTTACCCCCGAGAAGATACTGTCATTAAAGTACAGAGATTCATAGTAGTTGCCACTGTCACCTAAGTGGTGAGAAACTTTCATTCAGTTATTTTCACTGCATGTTGGATTTTCTGTCTGCTGTGCTGAGCAGCACAGTGAGGAACACCCTGGAGAGAAGGAAAGATATTTTCTCTCCCTGACTCCTGCTATAACTGCCACAGTTTGCAGGCCCTAAGTAAATATCTAAAGGGAAGAGAGAATAATCTAAGACAGTGTTTGTCATATGCTCCCGTGGTATGGTTGGGAAGGAAATATCCCTGTAGAAGTGTGTAGAAACTTCGAGTCTTCCCTATGGAGCATCCAGGGAAGAACCAGTAGGAAAGGTTCATAGCTCTCCTCCTTCTGTTCTGACTTTGTGATAGAAGAAAAGATGATCATTTTCTTGTGTTTAGAAGATAAATTGCCAGGTAGGTTTAGGGCTGCAAATGGTGAATGGGAGGAATTGCTCTGTATGAGGCAGATAAATTTTCAGCCCTAGAGTAAACAGGGTTAAAAACCCGTATCTCTTCCATATTTCCTACTGACTGCCTGCAGACCCTTCAGTAGGGTCTGACCTAGGAGAATCCAGTAATTGCATCCTTTTTTCTTAAGTGGAAAACCATGCACTCTACCTGAGCCTTCTAAACTCTGTAGAGCAGCCAGCACATCAGTACAGTAACTAAGCTGCTGGTCCACGTGAGCCTGCAAGGAGCTGAATTCAAGCTTTCTACTTCTTCCGATAATACGTTGACCGCTTTTGCTTTGTAGCTTTAAAGAAAAAGTTGTGAGCAACATTTCATCCTTACCTTGCACTCATCCAGATTTATTACTACCTGTTTTGTGCCAAAGGGAATGAATCAGAGAACCATATTATTGCTATATCTTCCACCACTATTGATGTAAAATGGGAAGCTAATGAAATACAAGAGTATATTATAACTGAATGCAGTATTAGAGCTATACACAATACATCTGCAAAATTCATAGGTGTTATATATAATGCTGTGTTCTGTATGATCTCCTCCATTGCTAATAGTTGCTGAAGTATTATTTTTAAAAGTTGCCAGATGTGTACTAAAATATAATTTATATGTAGAAATACAATATGTTACACCTTTTTTCAGAGTCGTTCAATAACATATTTCATACCAAAGAATCAGAATCTATTAAGACAAAGACCTTTAGTGGGAATTGACTTCAATCCTAAGGAGGTTGAAAGTAGCTCCAGTGGAATTAATGGCTTAAAGTTAATTGTTTTTGCTAATGTTTTATTTGAAATATCCTGCTCAGCAAAAGTAATGTGACATTTTGCTCACTAGGGATGTAAAGCCAGATTCACTGCTGACACAGGTAGGCGTAATCCCGTTAACTTAATTAGAGTTTCATCTACATCAGCAGTGAATTTAGGACCTAGACTTCTTGAAGAAAAAAAGGGAAAGTTTGAAGCTTAGAATCATGGAGGTGGAGCACAAAGGACAAAGAAAGAAGGAATACTGGAATTTGAAATGAGTTAGCTGATGTTTCCATCCATTGGTGCATTTTGCAAACTGTCTTTTGGGATGGCATAACTTACCTCGACCAAACCAAAATATAATGTGTTGAAGAAACCATGATAAATTACAAAGAAAAGGAAAGCTCTATTGCTTGACCAAACAACACAGCTTAGATTGGACCCCTCGTTGAGCTTATAGGAGAACAACACTCAATTTCTTGAGCAGCTAAGAAGCTTGCACAACTTTATACCAGGTTGATGTCATATGATTATAACTAGCTTTTTGTCAACGGTTTACCGGGCTGGATTGGCCCGGTTCCGTGACGATTGGTGCGGGGGACCCACGGACCCACGCCCCAGGAAAGGGGAAGGGAAAAAGGGAGATGGGCCTAGAAACAAAACAGCGACAACGATCTGAGGAGGAAAGCCAATCCACTAAATAAGATATCAGAAAGCAAAACAACACAATATAATTGGAATTGAGGCCAATAAATCAAACAAAATGAGCAAGAGAGAGTGTCCGATAAACCGAAGGCCCCACGCCAACCCTGAAGGCGACACAGCAGCGAGCACCCACCGCTGAGTCGATCCCGAAGGAAAGAGAGTGTCCCGTGACCGCTGAGAGTTTTTATCTGTTCCCTCTGAGCCAAAAACACGTAAAACTACAAAGCATCGCAAAGTCCTCTGGGGAATGTAGTTCTTCTTCTCTTCTGAGACAGGTATACCTGGAACCATCAATGATCCATGGGGCTGGAGTATTAGCTCTTTACCTCTTAATGCAATACATGATGTTATGATGTGGAATACCAGTACCAGAAATCATAAAACCATGACAATTTTCTTCTGTTACAGCAATTCCTTTAAGCTCTTCCTGGAGTTCAAACGTAATAGCCATACTCTAATATACTGATGCATGTCACAAACCAATATACAGTATACTGACTACCTAGAAGGACATTTACCCTATACTTGCAGTTTACAAAAATTCAGACTCAGTGGTCAAACAGTACTGTTTATTTAAAGTAACTTGTTGGTTTTGTGTACAAGTATATTTTTCTCTACGTTGAGTGTGCTGGGTATATGAAGTTAAAACCTAAATTCAGTTGTGAAGTGTATCTGAATGAATTGTTCCTGTGGCTTCTAAAGAATAGACACACAGTATATCTCAGGTCAGAATGTCACCAGTAATGCATGCTTCCTGGCTAGTTCAGCAGACAGTAATTCATGTACAGATTTCTTCAGTTCAGAAAAGTTTCAACAATCCTTCACTCTATCAAATAGCTGCATTTCATGAGAACCAGGAGATGGTGTTTCTGACTGGAGGAAAACAGCTATATCAGACATCATATCATGTTGCCTGCTTGATTGAATGACATTTGTGTTGGAGCAAAGCTCAGAGCATTTTGAAAACATAAACATAGGGATCACTCCATAAAAGTTATAAGTGCACTCTAAACTAATATATAGCTCTTGGTTGCATGTTATGCAGTAAGGCATTTAAAGGGGTCATCATGATGATTTATGAATGGAAGCACAGTCAAGACAAAAGGGCAAGATATTCCATTAGGGTTGATTCTTATTGCATAAAAAACTACTCCCCACTCGGGCAATGCTACATCTAATTATTGTGTATAAGTATGCCTTTTTCCCTCTTCCTCCAGGCTGTATCAAACACAAGAAGAGGATTCTCTGCTTAAACAGATTTTATCTTAATGAATCAACTGATCTTTTTAAAAATATATGGTTATATACATAACTTCTGAGCACAGCCCTGTAATTAACAGCAGGAATGCTCGCAAACTGAAAACAAAGACAGTTAGTGATTCTTGAAATGACACTCAGAGCCACTTGCATTAGTATTAGCATTCCTAAGCTGAAGTGAGTACCTTGTTCCTGAGTTACATGCAGAAAATCAAACATGGAATAAAATCTTAGGGTACAGCCTTATCCAGGAGCACTGCCTGCATCTCACCTTCCCAGCACAGGATCATTTCTCTCTCTCCTTTACTTCCCAAAGGGCTAAAGAGAAGATAACTGGGAGAGGGGAGAAGGTACCCTAAGAATGAGGATGCATTTTCACAACACTGTGAATGTACTTTCAAGGATCACGGGGGCAATCTCCCACCTTCATTTCAAACAGCTCTTCAAAAATATGTGCAAGCCTTGAAAAAAGACAGTGTAGGGCTCATTTATTTTTCAGTTTCTGTATTTTTAGGATCACTCTCAGCATGAAGTATTGAAGGTTAAATATTGGATTTGCTTCTTTCTTAAAGATTTTTAAGTGAACGTTGGACTTGTCACCTCCTCTGAAGAGGCAGAATTTTCAGACAGCCTGTGATAACTGATTAACTACAGAAAAGTTGGCATTGCTGCTATTGCTGGTGCTGCTTCCAAGACTGTGTTTACCAGCACATCCGTGAGCTGAGAGAGGAGTTGGAAACAAGAAGCCATACATCTGAAGATTCACATAAATGATGTTCAGTGGTCTTCCAGAGATTTCCAGACATCTACTCTGGGCTTCTTGCTAGAGACCTGGGGGCTTGCTGATGTTCTGTCCATCAGAGTAGGGGCTACAAACTTGAGTTAGATCTACAGATGTGATCTATACAACTTAATGCATGTAAAGTGACACAGACGTTTCCATTTAAAGCAGTATTTCTGTACATAAGAGGAGAACAGAAATGGTAATGGAACCGCATGTCAGAGCTTCTGTTCAGAATGAAGATACGGCATTTTAATTGGAGGACTTTATGTCTCTTGAAGGAAACAAAATATAGTGCGAAAAAGTACAAATCAAGTTCACCCATGAGGGTCCCATTCCCACACAATCAATATAAAAAAATTTTCATCTGCATGCAGGTCCATCTTGCAGAAGGCTGATGGTGAGGATCCCTTGCACAGAGTCTGAGAAAGGACTGAGTGCTGTGCTCCAGGGGCAGCAGCATTGCTGGACGTCACCAACTCTGTCTTAAAGGAAGACATTTGACCAGGTGCTTCCTTGTCTTTCACTTCCCAGAACTAAAATGCATTTCTAAATATAAATGAGACCCCTTTGCTCTAGGTCAACAGTCTCTCAGCACTGACTCCATCCTCTTTGTAAAGAGGAAGTTTCTTTATCACAAAAGGGCAATTATTCTTTGTTACAGAAACAATTATGCTCTTGTTTCTTTCAAGTGGTTATTAAAACCTCAGATTAGTTTCACACCATGTATTAAGCAAGATTTATCATCATACTTCCTGGTGAGTGTAAAGTCAGCTGCAGCTGCTTTTACTAACTACTTTTCTACTGAAATATAGGAATGAAAATCGGAGATGCAAGAGGAGCAGGCAAGAGGCAAAGAGGATATTTCTGAGGCAGCAGAAATTTTCTGTTGATTATCTTACAGTGTGAGTTTTTAGGAGATCACTTTAGGATACTGAAAGCAAGCTTAAGTATCCTGTGCATCAAAAAGACTCTAGAAAGTCTTTCAGCAAACAGAAGACAATGAACTCACCAGCATTTATATTTGCAAATGTAAATAAGGTGCTGTGCGGGTTGTTACTGAAGAACAGGAACTGTATATTCTCTTCTATTCTGTCTTCAAGCTGGTAAGCACCACACGTACACATGGGAACACCTCCCCTCAGCATCTCCAGGCAGAATATCAGTGTTGAGAGAGAGCTTGTCTCAACACCTACCTCTATCTACACTGTTTTGGCATGTCAACAGGAGCTAGGTCACAACCACTGCCCTTCACCAGCTTAGAATGTTCCCGAATTTGACTGCCTCCAGCCCACTGCTGTTTTTTTCTGAGATTAAGAAAAGGAAAAAAAAAGAAAAAAACGCTCAGTAGTGTTTCCTATTACCCAGAGAAAGGCGTGGTATTCTGAGGCCTTTTTTCCATTCTTGTCCATCTGAAGAGGAGTGCAGGCAGCACTTTGCATTCACCAGTTCCCTTTCTCCTCCTGGACAGCATCTGACCATTGTCAAGACTTGACAAGGGAAAGAGGAAAGAGGTGAAAAGTGATGGTTATTTATCAGCCCAGACTACTAGTTTACATTGAAGGAAGTATCCTGCTGTTCTATTTCAACTTATTCCAGCATCCTCGCAGGGCAAGCAGACACAGCTGGATCTTTCACTGTAGAAAAGGTCTTTGGAACTCTTGACACTGCTCACAATTTGCCAAGACACCTCACGTCCTGTCAGGCAGTTCCTCTCCTTCTCCCGAACCACAGGACCTGAATTAATTGTTTCTCTGCTTTGGCAGTTGTGGAAGAGTTGTGTAATAGTATGCAGCTTTTTGGTCTTCCTGAATATTGCCTGTATTTTGTGAGAAATTTCTTTGGGATTTATAACTGAATGGAAGCTCTAATAATTATATTTACTGTAGTGTGAGACTGTGACAGTGATATTTATTTGTTGGCTGTCACTTAAGAAGTTCTTGCAAAGGGCTTCTTGCAAAATCAGATTTGCTGAACTACCTTATTTATTAATTTATTTATGTTATTTTTTAGAATATGGCTCTGTCCCACGTTGCAAACATTCTCTAAGATGGACCATGGATCTTGTTCTACTTTGTCTACTGCATTTGTAAAGTACTAAGTTTTAAAATTTGCAAATTCGTGTTTTAGAGATTGTGAGCCCTGTGTGTCCTGTGTGGGATACTGAATCACACCACACTGGAGCCTGAGCTGGAATATGCAGCCATGCATAGGCTCTAACCAGAGAAACCCCTTGTGTTCCATGCTAAACTAATGGGAATAGAGTGAAGGTGATAGACTGGATTCTATAACCATTCATATGCTAATCTATGAATTGAGTCTGTCCTGCTATGGAAGTGGCTTTCTGTTGCTGTAGCTCAAGCCCTCACCTGAGTCCCCTGAGGGGAACAGGCTGCCTGCCTTTTGGTGAGGCACACTGTGGGAACACTGACTCTGATAGTGTTCCGTAGAGATAATAATCAAACTGATGTGCATAGTGTGCTTCTGTATGTATACAGTGTGTGTCTGTGTGTGTTTATCTATATGCTGTGTATGCGAGTTTGTGTGTGCATGTGTGCGTAAAAGAGAACATTTCCCTTGGTCTTCCCCAGCTCCTTGTCCTTTCAGCTCTGGAAATACATTTATAGGGAGTTCATCTTCAAAACCATTTAGAAAAAGGAAAGTTTGAAATGCCTCTGCTGAGAGCAAGCTGCATTTCTGCTTCCCAGTTTCCAAGAGCTGCCTTCACAAACATGAGAGGCAACTTCTCATTGCCAAGTGGCTGCGGGTGTTACTGTAGGCAAGACAACTTGTGTGGATGTGGCCAATAGCGCTCTGATGGTATTTCACAGAATTTCTCTGGATAGAGAGCAAAGAAAGATGAGTATCTGGATTCTGATTGAATTGCCCCAAATGGTCTCTCTCTGGTCTCCCAGACCATTTTAATAATTAGTCTCTAGTCAGATCGCTTTGCATGCAGCAAACTCTTTTTTTGGTGGTCTGTTGGCATTTCTGACATCTTCAAGGTATAGAATTACAAAAAAAGACAAATGTCTGCTTTGCTGTTATTAGTAAGCCGCCAGCCATCTGTTGGAGTGATTAATTCCTTGAGCGGCACAACTTACATGCATTTTAATTGTTTTGAGGCTTAGGTGTGAATTGTTTCTGGTTTTCTCATTTTTTTGAACAATTCTAAATTCAAGCAGTGGAAAACAGTGGTGGGGAGTTTGGGAATATCAGTCCTGTAAGTACTGTGCATCAGTTTATAAAAGCAATAAAAAGCCAAAACCCGCATCTGCAGCAACAGTAGAGATCTAAGGAGTACCATTTGTTGCTCTCTGGTAGGTAATGTTATTTTTGTCCAAATAATTCATTAGGTTGACTGTGTAGATTATTTAACTTACTATTTGTCATACATTATTTATGGAGATTTATTGCTAGCATTCAGTTTGATTAAATTATTATTTCTAAGCACAATCATCCAAAATCAGTAGGTGTTCTAAAAATACTCCAAACAATCAGTTCAATTTCAGCTAGCTGATGTTATTCATTAAGTTTCCACAGTTTTATTGTGGACCATAGTAATGTGGAAACTGTTAACTGGAAATATCTCCCGTGATTCAGCCTGGAGAAGCATGTTCTTTTGTTCTTAATGAAAGAAAGTAAGAGCAGACAGAACATCATGAAAAACACTGAAGTAGAAACTCTGGGTTTTACATACAAATATGAAGTCTTGGAGTCAGAATGGGCCATACCTTTAAGTTTTGCCTGACTAACATACACTGGCGCTTGTCAGGTGCTGTGCTGCTGAAGGTTAGGATGGCTAGGTGAAAGATCTCAGGTTTTCTTCTCACGTTTTATTGGGGAGAATCAGGTTTCCTAGTTAGTTTGCATTAAGCAAACTCTAAAACAGTTAACTAATCTCTATGGCACTTTCTGATTTTGACTCATCCAATCAACATAGCAAATACCTGTTCAGTTTTATTTTATTTCTGAATGATCACTGGGATCTGAAATGGGAACAACATGCATTTTCAGAACATTTTTTGTGTCAGTAGCTATTTTCAGTGCTTCTGTAATATTATTAGAGCATTCTGGAACTGCAGATGAACATGGGGACATACACTGGGGCAGCATCAATTTATTTCAAAGAAAAGCAGGAATTTGGAGGAGAAAAGTTGCTCACAGAGGTCAGTCCATTGTTTTACTCTCTTGAGGGATACAGATGACAAAGTGAGAGTGTGAGGGCCATAATGATCCTATCTCCAGACTGTGACAAATACTGAAGGCTAAGTTCTGAAAGCATCTGCTAATGGCTGTGGGCTTTGCTCTTTTTTTCCATCCCTCCTCTGATCACTTTTCCTCTGGATGTGGAAAGAGCAGCTGCCAAAACAAAGACTTAATTTCTTTGAACACCGTCACAAATACACTAACTACTGGGCAGATGACATGCAAGTCAGACCAAAACTGATGGACAGAAAGTGCATTGTGGTGATTGATGTCTTATATAATAACCAGCAGCGGTGGCGGCTACACAAGTCCCTGTGCCATGGAGGTAAGGGGGATCCATGCAGCAGCTGGCCAGAGGGAGCCTGCAGGAGTCTCATTCTGTTGCACATCTGAGGAAAAAATGGGATGATTTTCATCTCTCTGATGGAAGAGAGGCTGTCAGAGGTGACCTTCTCCTGCTTTTGGGTTAGGGTGTACTGTTTCAAATAATTAAATAACTGTGTAAAGAAAAAAATATCGACTGGTCGCAAGATCTCTTCACTCTAAACCCCACAGCATTTCTGACGCAATGGCTTGCTCAGTTCTGTATCTGATTACAAAGCTGAGTGATTTGGCACTTCCTGCTTTTATAAAGCCTGTGGCCTCGTAGTGTGACTATCAGAAAGCACTTGCACTTAGAAAAGAAAGCATGTGGATTGATTCCCTTACTATTTCTTCCCCAGTGATGCCAAAGGTGTTGGAGATGAAGGATCTTCCTATTATCTTGTTCCTGTGTCTGCAGAGCCACCATGGACCTCACTGTGATATCCTCCTTAGAGTGCTGGTTCATGCTCCATGTGCTGCAGGGCATGCTGGCCTAAGAAAGGACCTCTATACTACAGAAGATTTCACTAGAAAAGGCAGTGAAGAGGCATCTGGGTGTGAAACTCATGCTTCTCGTTTCTGCAAGGAGCAGGTGCAATTTGTCCAGTGGACAGTCAATGCGATTTCAGAAAAGTGATTTTCATCCATGCCCAAATTAAAGAACAGAAGCCACAGGGTTACATGGAGATGTTTCCTTTGGAATAGTCCCCATGTGAAATGAGCTCAGAAGAACATTCAGCATCAGCTGAAATGATCGATGGCCTAGAGTTCTGCAAACAGAGAAGGTAGCTCACTGGACAGTACAGAAAATCCCAATCTAAATACTGCTTTCAAGTGTTCCAGGAGGATACTTCTGTGGTGGGGAGCCAGAATAGTGGGTCCTGCAATGGGTGTCTCTGCACCCATTTCCCTAATAGTATGGCAATGGTAGATCTTTATACTATTTTTTGTTAAACTCAGTAAAAACAAAGAGCTGTCTGAGCACCAACATCAGTGTTGGGAAGGCATCTGAATATTTTATGCCCTGCAGAGTTCTGTCTTGCAATACCTGTTTATGGTTCTCTGATCCAGCCCATCCTGGCCCAGTGGATGATAACCCAGCAACACTAGGTGAAGGCTTATGACAGTTACTGGAGACATTGGTTACTTGGGGCTTCTGATGGCACTACAAACCAGACATGCTGTCTGGCAGAAAACTGCATGTGAGGACAGCCTTGTGGCTGTGAAGAATGCAAGGCTGTGCCATTATGTGCTAAGCCTGATTCGTGACTGTAAGTTTATCCTCTCAATTAGAGAAGTGACTACACTGGAAAAAAAAAAAACAGATGTTGTGCAGTGATTGCTACAGTTAATGATCAAACACAGAGAAACTGCAATTAGTAATGACTCCCTTTGCCTTAGGGGCTGTGTTTGTTCACTGGTCTGAGACTTGCTGTCCAGCCATCAGAGTGACATCAAGACCCAGCCATGTCCAGGTTCCTTTTGCAGGACACCGTCTTGTGGAGAGCAGTGGAAGAAGCCATTTCTTATAGCACATTAGTTGACTCCATGGTCTCATAGGCCTCTTCAGCTCTTTTTTTAAGACCCATTGCCTGTGAACTTGCTCAGCAAGTCACAAACTCAGTGCTCTATCTTCCCTTCAGCAAAGGCAGCACGTGCTATTTGAAACTGTTGTGTTAACTCCTGCTCTGGCACAGATGTATCACAGTTATATAATTTCCCTGCAGAATAGTGTGCTTGTTCTGCTCATTTCTCTGAGCAATGCTTTGTGCAGACAAGGAGGAATGATAGGAGCTCTGTGTGATGAGGCCTCTGAAAGGTAGTTATAATGAGAGCCCGCTGGCTGTTCAAGAGTAAGAAAAAGACATCTTGTAGGAGAAACTTTCCTCTTTACCTGAACTCTTTAAATAATTCTTCATTAGTGGTTTCATTTTAATACTCATGTTTACCAAATCTTGATTCCAGTTAGAGAAGCAAGGAACATTTTCTGATGACTTCTCTAACTTTAAAAAGAGAAGTTCAGGGATAGCTATGCAATTAACTGTGACTTACACATGTCTGTATAGCAATAGCAAACCTTCTACAGACGGAATTAAATTTCTCCCTGAAGGAGAGTGATTGCACAGATGACTTATTCAAATGCGAAGATAAATTGCTTTGACATATTTTGCAGGAAGGAACAGAGGCACATCAGTGCTGAAGTAGCTCTGGATACCACAAATCTGTTCACAAGTAATTGGATTACCTCATGTGTCTAGTAACAAAAAAAAGGTGCTGAAAAAATGATGCTCTAACAATGGAGCAGATTTACATTGGGTTTAATCTCCGTCTCTCTGCATTTGTTAGCAAGTGCACCACAAAATAAACTCATTGGTCCTACCGGGAGGGGAGGAAGACCGAAAGTTAGTGACAGGAGACACCTTCATAGTCAGGTTGCAGCCTCCCTGATGTCTTTCTGAACTCAATCCAGATCATCTTATTGGGCAGGGGGAAAGTGGACCATTCCCATTTAGGTCAAACAGAGTAGAAATCTCCTAAAATCATGGAACCATATGGCTTGGTTGGATGGGACCTTAAAGATAGTTCAATTCCAACCCTTAACCATGGGCACCCCTTGCCACCCATTAGATCAGGCTGCCCAAAGCCGCATCCAGCCTGGCCCTGAACACCTCCAGGAATGGGGCATCCACACCTTCTCTGTTCCTGTGCCTTACCATCCTCCGAATAAAAAATGTTCTCCTCATATCTAATTGAAATTTTCCCTCTTTTAATTTAAAAACATTCCCCCTTGTCCTATCACCATTAGGCCATGTAAAAAGTCAGTTTCCCTGTTCTTTATAAGCTCCCTTGAAGTACTGGCAAATCACAATGAATTCTCCTGGAGACTTATTTTTCTTAGGCTGAAGAAGACCAGCTCACTCAGCCTGTCTATGTAGGAGAGGTGCTCCAGCTCTCTGATCATCTTCTGACCCTCCCCTGGACCCAGTGCAACAGCTCCACATCTTTCTTATGCTGGAGACCCCAGATCTGAACCCAGTACTCAGGTGGGGCCTCACAAGGGCAGAGCAGAGGGGACAATCATCACCCTCTCCTGAGGGCCGCTCTGTGTTGATGCAGCACAGGATGCAGTTGGTCTTCTAGGCTGCAAGTGTGTGCTGCTGGCTCATACCCATTTTTTTGTCCTTCAGAACCCTCAAGTCCTGTTCCATAGGCCTGTACTCAATGACCTCTTCTCCCATACTGTACACCTGTCACGGATTGCCCCAATTCAAGTGCAAGACATTGCATTAGGTTCATGCAGGTTCTCCTTTGCATGAAGTGTCATGGTTTTGCACAGCTGACAGAGCTTTGGCAGCTGTGGGGACTAGCAGTGTGTGAGAGGGGTTGCTCCACATCATGCACACAGCAGGCTTTAGAATCTGCATCCCACAGACCCCTGGAGACTGGCAAAGTATGAATTCTCACTGATGTTAGGACACTTCTAGCAATCATTTCTAGTTCCTGGTGTCTATCCACACCTTGCTGTCCAAAGTCTACACTGGCATTTTTATTAATTATCGATGTTCTTACCTTCCTGCTTAAAGGCTGCACTGATTTTTTCATGCACATTTTTCTCTTCCATCTCCATAGCATTCACAGGCCATGGAGGTCTTGCATGGCTGGATGAGGAGCTGTCCTGTTCAGTCGGGTTCATCTAGGCTCAGATCCCATTTGCAGTTTTGGCTGACAACAGATTTTTCAGAATAGGCAGTAGGAATTCTGTACCTGCAGGATATCTGACTAGGTTTGGAGATCTGCTTAACTAGCAGTCAGGCCTGGAAAACCTAGTTTTACACTCTTTAGAAACCTAGCTATTGTTATTGGTTGTGATCATCCTAGTCACTCTGATATCCTAAAGTGCCTGCTCTCATTTTAAGCTGTGTGGATGTGTGTGCACATAGCAGAATATTGCTGCTGGCCAAAAAATCAGCTCCAGATTTTAGCTCTAATGCATGTCATGAACTGTCTACTACAGTGGTGTGAAAATAAAATAACAATAAGAAACCTAATTGTTTGTTCTCTATTGTACAAATTGCAAGTGGGTGGAGAGCTTGTCCATCCTGTTTTCCAAGCTTTGCTTTCTGACTGCCAGGAAGGAGGGGAGAGGAGGAAGAAGGCAGAAGTAGGGAGGGAGAACAATAAGTGATTGCATGTGCTCCCCTGAAATGTAGGATTTATTCATCCTCCCCTTTGTTGTGGTCCTGTCATATGCCATTTCCTCCCCTTCATCACCCACTGCGGGCCAAAATAGAACTGTTTGAGCACCCTTCCTGATATTCCAGTGGCAAGACTTGCCTTGCACATATCAAGTGCAGGTATTGCATTGATGCTCCTTCTTCCATCTGTGCATTCGCCCTCAGGTGTGGGTGTGCTGTGCCTGCTTGAGCCCTTGGGGACCCTGTTACAACTATTACTATTGTAAAACTTTCAGTAGAAATTATTTCTTATTACTCTACATGTGTGCAGCATGCAACACAGAAAATCCACTCACTGGATTAAAAGATTCCCTTCCCAGAGGAAAAAAGGAGATTGGAAAGCTATATATAATCCCTTGAGATCAAAGCTGAAGCTATGGATAGCCTTTTAGTCAAAGTCCCATGTACTTCAAGGTCCTGTGGGCCCTAGGTTGTGCTCAACAGTCAAATGAACTCAGGTTCACCAATGAAAGGTGAGTCTTGGTTGAAGTCTCTGTCACGAAGGAGTCCTTCCTGTGCCTGTGCCTGCCTTCATCCATAAATGCAAAGCACTTCACCATTGCACAGTGCAGCAGAAAAAAGTAGCTGCAAACCTCATGTGATTCAGATCTGAAGGCAACTGTTGTGCAAGTTCTTTCCTGGCTGCAACTCCATCCTTGCAGTGGCAGTCTCACTGTGCCTATGGCTCCCTCCTGAAGTAAAGATGGGCAAAATATTGTCAGCATATTAGCCACAAAATACATTTGGACAGCATGGTAATTGTCATAAGATTGGAAAGACTGAGTTTTTCAGTACAAAGAAGACAGCACAAGCATGAGGTAGTATTACGAGTTGCCAAGTGCTGAATCGTGACTGTGGATGTACCTACTAAAAGCCACTGCAGTGCCCCCATAGCCAGTGAGTGCCCCTTCACATACATTTGCATGATCTCACATACATGGACACAGCTAAGAACAGCCACCAGACAAGGTTACCAAACTCCAGTCTGGGTATACTTACACATCCCCCTTTGTCTGTGCCAAGGTTTTGCATCTGAGAGCCTGTGACACATTGCAATAGCATGGTAATTTTCTGCTGTAAAGTTATCCTCTGAGCCAAGCACTGCAGATCCTGCAGCAAGAGGGTATCAGGAAAGCCTTCTTCTATCTATAGCTGAAGCCAGGGTAACAATGACACCTTGGTGGCTGGCTCCTGTGAGTGTTTACAACATCTCAAACAGGAGCAGGCAAGCAGATTGATGGGACCATAGAATGAGCTGTTGGGATGGTTGTGCCTTCACGCCAAAATCCAGAGAATGGGAGTTATTCTACACAAGCATCCCAAAACAACACCTACTCGAAACAAGCAAGTTCCACACTGCACAGAGTGATGTCATTGGGATGAGATCTTCCTGTTCTCTGGGATCTTCCCAGTTCATGCTGTATTCATTTATGTAAGAGAATCTGCTCCTTATTTCCTTGTCCAAAATGCTGTTTCTACCCCCATCATGTAGCATGTGGTGCACTGTTAGCCACCCTTCAACCCCAAGGAAGTGGCATTTCAGTGCTCTTTCGCTGACTTGCTTTACTTTCACAGGTGCCATGGGAAGGTAAATTCCTGTGAAGGTAATTAGAGTAGATGTTGGCTTTTTGTGGTAGGTGTTTAAAGCCAGCCCTGCTCAGTGGCAGGTAGTAAACATCTATGAGAAAAAAAATCGTAAGAAGACATCAGAAGCTGCTAGATGGCTCAGCATGGTGCCAGTAGTACACTGCCTTAAAGATGGACCTCCTCTGAATTTGAGAAAAGAGTCAAGTGACAAATGCTGGTCACCTTGCTTTATGCATGGAGCTTGGTGACTTTGCTGAGGGCTGAGGCAGAAGAGCAGATCAAAGTCCTCTTTGGTGTAGTTATAGCAGTGCATTTAATGGCTTCCTAATTTTTTTAATTTGAGATTTTCCTATATGTAAAATACTCATTTGAGGTAAGTGAAAAGTCAATTGGCAAGCTCAGGCTGCACTCTATTTTGCAATAGCTGAGCTGTAGATAATTATGAGTTTACCCTGGGGGTCTGCTCGTTTACTCACATGGGTTTGAAAAGGCAAAATCTCCATGACATGGTGTGAGGACTTTTTCAGAAGCACCGATTTGGGATCAGCCTTGCCTTGCCATTTCCCTTGGGGTCTACTTGTGTGAGAGTGTGTACATTAGCAAGAGAGGAGGCGGACAGCAAGGGCAGCATCAAGTGTTGCTGGTCTCAGTGAGACTCGGAGCTGTTTAATTTCTGATAGCTTAGGTCTTGAAGTATCTTTTATAAAGATGGCTATAAATAAAATAATAATTTATTCATGTCAAAAGAGCGCATGATAAGATAATTAAAATCTCCAAAGAGAGAGCCTGAGATCATGATAAAAGTGTAGAAAAAAATCAGGAAAAATCCAAGAACAAGGTCTCAAACAGCAGATGAAAGGAAATATCATCTGTCATCATCAGCTGTTATGAATGATAAGACACCTCCCCCTTCTTCTGTCCTCCAGAAAGTTAATTCCACTCACAGACCTCTCTGACTCACAGACTTCTGCTGAGGTCAGGCATTTTTCTGGTTCTGTGATTTCTTTGCATTTCTTCCCATTATGATGTCCTTTCTGAACTGCGTCCACATACAGCAGGTACATGCTATCCCTCCTACCACAATGCTGCTCTGTGCCTCTTCCTCTGCTGCCCACTGGCCCTTGCTACTTCCACATGGGACTGGAAGGCAAAGGCCAGTATCTCAGCAGTGACTCTTTGGCCTCTCCAGTGGGAAACAAAGCAGTGGTTTCAGTAGACAATATTTACCCAGCTGCTCCTACAGAAAGAGCTGCTCCTGGAGGCATCAAGCCTTGCATGGGATGATCCCACTTTTGGTTCCATGATGAAGCCCCATCACACTCCATCCCAGGGGTGCAGCATCCAGAGGGCAGTGAGAGTTGAAAATAAACTGTGGAGACAGACGCCGCAACCCAGCCACAGGTGCAACAGAAGACATGTCAGCCCACCTTTATCCCTTCTCATTGAACAGAATCACAGAATCACAGAATTGTATGGGTTGAAAGGGAACTCTAGAGATCATCTAGTCCAGCCCACCCAGGCTGGGCAACATGGGGACAGAATGGGTGTTCCATGAGAGGGCACTGGTGTTCCATACAAAGGGGGCTGTGGGAGCATTTATCTTTCATTTAAAAAGCCAATTTGGGCATGACAGGTAATTTGGCTCATTTCTTGCTGAAATGTGCCAAATGATTTGGCAGATATTTCTCATACATCTGAAAATAGGAGCACCTGCTGCTGTCTTACAGGGAAGCTGGAAAAGGGGTGGGTTTTATTAGCTGCTAATTACAGGCCTGTAACAAAACTGTGTTGCATATGCCAGCTGGCCCCCTTGAAGGAATGGCTCATCTTCCAAAGACTTGCAGTTCCATACTCTTTAAAAACATGCTCTCCCGAGCACCAGTGTACTTTCATCTATCTTGGGTGACTCCATTGCCTCTTGGTGGTGGGGTGCACGACTGGCCCAGTTTGTCTAGCTCAGTGCACTACTGTGTCTGCACAGCTGACTGCAGTGTGGAGGGTGCATGAAGATCCAGCGCTCCAGAAGCACAGGCAGTCTGTGAAACCTTGCAGCATGGGAGCATTTCTTTTTTATGAATCCAGCCAAAGGGTCAGATAATTTTTAAGCTGAAGACAAAGAAGTAGCCTGTCACTAACAAAAAATTCATTAAAATATGTATATACAGAACACAGGGACTGAACTTAATGATAAACACACCAGCTTTCTGTAATTAAACCAAGTAATAACTTAGGATTCTTCTTAGGTGAGGTTTTTGAACTTGGAAAAGAACTGAAGAGGTTTTGAAGAGCTCAAAGATACAGAAATAGCAACATGAAGTGTATGTTAAGTGCAGACAAAATTTATGCATTGAAATCTCTTTATTTTGTTTTCCTGATCAAGCAAAACTTCTTTCATTTTGAAAATCAATTACAAGTAAGAATTAATTCAGCCCACCATCTAGCCTACATGTGAATGAATGATTTGGCAATTACAGTCGGATACGTGTCAGGCAGGAGCCAGTATTAAAGGTGGATACAATAACTTCTGAGAGAGCAAATAGGTTCCTTTCTTCCCTCCCTCAACACTACAGATAGACAAATGGCCAAATGTTTTCAGCCTAAGTAACTAAACTTTCAAGTTTCCTGCTTTGTTTTAGCTTCAGCTCTGTCTGAGGATCTTACTAGCTTCATGAGTGGTTTGGAGATGGATTTGATTTTACATAACTCCTATCAGTGCCACACCCAGCAAAATCTAATATATGTTTGAAATTATTATTATATAATAGTAAAAGCACAAAGCACTTGTACAGACAGAGTGGGAATGGAATGTAAAGGCAGCAAGATCAAGCAATATGAGTGTGGCAGAGAGACCCTAGGTGCAGCGCGTGTGTGAGAGGGAATACTCCATGGTACCACTCTGGGGTGTTGTATTCTGAGATCAAATAATATCACTTCCAACAGCACCTTCACATTTTCTTGCCTCATCTGTCCTTTACAAATTATGTGCTGACTCAAAAAGTCTTCTGTGATAATTTAGAGAAGGAATATAAGAGTAAGATTTTCATCAAAGTAATCAAGCATGCATAAACAAATGAAGCATGTTTGCTCATTTTCCCAACTCCTAGAAAAGATAAACCCTTGTTTTGGCAAAGTCTTTGGTGCACACAGACTGGGGACGGACTGGGCAGGAACAGTGAGGGCCCTTAGTGTACTGTCAGCCCTAATAACGTCTGGCTATTATTCTCTGGTAGTTTTCCCTCTTCTCTCTCCAGTTTTCCAGTGAGCACTGAAAATCTGAGTGTATAAATCTTTCAAGTGCAGCAAGAATCCAGGTGCAAGTTCAAAGTGAAATAATTTAAAATGGTAAATGCTGTCATTAGAAACACTGAAAATCTTTTTTATTGATTCAAAGGTTAAAATAAGGGATTTGGCATTACTGTCATGGAAAGAAACATCTCTTTTATTATTTTTTCAAGTGAATTTAGAGTGAACAGAGCACTAGGCCAAGCAAAGTCCTTGAGCCAGCTGCAGAAAAGTCAGTGATCACCTTTAGCCATTGCCAGTGCCCCTCCAGTTTATCCAAATAAAGGTCTCTCTCTTGGCGCAAGATACATAGAGAAGTATGTGAAACAAACTCATTTACAGTTCAATAAGAGGCTAATAAAAAAGTTTCAACCATTCATGTCTAGTCAGAGTCAGGATCGCAGGTGTAATTAATATAGCAGATCAAAAGAAGCATCAAAAAATGTCCCTTTCTCTTGAGGTTACCAGCATCCAACTCAAAGCTTTGAGGAGCAAAATAATTTCCAAAGTCTGAAGCACCAAAATTTGGATTTCTTGTCCAGTCTTGTGTTGTGAACAACATTCTTCACAGAGTTCTTCTCCCACAGATAAGGTAGAAACTGACCTGCATTTCTAGTAGAGAATATATGACAAGAAAAGACAGAGACAAATTTTGTGTTGAAACATTCAACATCATATGATTTGGACAGTGAGAATGTAGTTCCAGTTTAAGGAAGGATTGAATGGGTCATGCTGAAAAGCTCCATTGACAGAGGTGGACCGTTACATACTCACTACTGGCACAGCAGTTTCTGATGTAATTCATCAATATTGTGGGGTTGGAAATCACTAGGTTCACATTTGTGGATGTACTATACACTTTAGCTGAATTATTCCTGTTCTTCAAAATTAGGAAATAAATTTCATACAGTTATGGAATCATTAATGTTGGAAAAGACCATTAAGATCATCTAGTCCAACCAACACTACTGTCACGTATTGTAGGGACCCTGCTTTAGTAAGGAGGTTGGACTCCATGATCCCTTGACGTCCCTTCCAACCCAATTCTGTGATTCTGTGATCACCATTGTGCAACCAAACCATGTCACTCAGTGTCACATGGGCCCTTTCCTTGAAAATCTTTAGTGGCAGTGACTCTTCCACCTTCCTGCTCCAGTGTCTGACCACTCTTTCTGTGTTACCTGGGAGAAGAGGCCGACCCCTACCTTGCAAAAACCTCCTCCCAAGTAGTTGCAGAGAAATATGGGGTTTCCCCTGAGCTTCTTTTCTCCAGATTAAACAATCCCAGCTCTCTCAGCCACTACTCATAAGACTTGTACTCCAGATCAATCACATATTTTTTGTCCTTTTCTGGACATAGTCCAGGGCCTCAATGCCTTTCTTGTTGTGGAGGACCCAAGTCTGAACACAACACTGAAGGGGCAGCCTCACCAGGGCTGAGTACAAGCCTGTTCTTACAGCATTTTCAGTCTCTATTATCTCACCTATCAGAAAGGACTTTTTCTTAGTTTTCTGTATCGCCTAGTACTGAGGAGCTGGTATTACCGATAGCATGGCTAAGAAAGGAGAAGACAGTAGAGGAGTAAGACAGTCATTCAGCTTTTTAAAAATTATTATGTGTGTTTTTCTGAAGTCCCTCTACCATTTTGGCTACATAGAGGCACTGAGCCTTTAAACTCTGTTCTATTAAACTTCAGCCATAACAATGCACTGACTCAAAAAATGAGAAAATATCCATCAGAACCTGAGGCAGTGCTGCTTTTTGAGTCTGAAGGAATGAGGTACTTAGGAATGAGGCAGCTGTGATTGGTGCCTGCACTCATTCAGTGCAGGAAAATAATTCCAGTTGCCTGGAAATTTCCACATGGCAGCCACAGGTTTGATCCAACACTCAAAAAATCAATGAGAGTTTTATGTAGCTTAATGAAAATATGTTCAAGGCCTAGGACAACCTAGGTATGTCTCCCTGGTAATTTATGATAGATTGCGTACATCCATTACTAATACAATGTACTTGTCTTTGAACATACCCTATTTCTTTTGCCTTATTTTTACTTCAGTCTTCTACAATGAACGGAAAATGACAACCATTTCTGAGGATGTTGAATGGTAGAACTCTAAATATTCCTACAGTTAATTTTTAAACAGTTGTTTTCACTCCACTTGGGAAATGCTGAACTAATGAAAATTGTATCTTCATAATCTGAATGAGACTTGAGATTATGACCTTGAGACAATCACAGCGACTATGTCATCTGCACCATTTTGTTCATTCCATTTACATTCTCTCTCTAGCAAAATTATACATTTTATTATTATTTTTCTTCATGATAGAATCTCTAGACTGATAACAAAACAACCAGAGAATGGTGCCTACTGGAGTTTCATAACTGTTTTAATTTTCTTTTTCAGGATAAAGAGTGAAAAGTGGCATTGAGTTAATCCATTCTTGAGAACATCTTAAAATTATAACAAGGGCAAAGTAATACAAAATATATTCATTCTCACGACTTTTTCATGATTGTAACCAGAATAGCAAATGGCAAAATGTATTAATTCTTATAATAAAAATGTAATGAGGACAGAGGATGGTGCAAGATGAATTAATTCTAGTGGCAAACTTGTGACTGGGAGGCATGGTCTTATTTGAATCACATCTGCACTTCTGTGGAAAAAAAGTTTGATAGAAAATAAAATTGTTATGAAGTACAGTGGTTTGCTTTTTAAAAACAATGTGGGTTAATAGATGCTAAATAATTATGAATCTGATTCAATATTTAGTAATACCAGTAATTTACTCTTTTTGTTAAAGCCAGAATGTAGAAAGGTCCTGAGTGTCTTCCACTTTCAAACTGTTTTGTAGCAAACACCTAGCTGTGTTTTGGCATACAGTGGCAGACGACACAGTTCTGACATACAGTGCAGCAGGTCTAACTTGTCCCTGAGTACACTGATGTGCTTCTGCAAGAAAGGGAGCCATGTGGAGCAGCTGCTTCGGCCTCTAGAGAGGCCACCAGGTTCTCCATGGGCTATACAGCCATTAATGAAACGACTGCTTTCATAGGTTAACCCAGCTCCCGATTGGTGTCCCCTATTCCATGTGTGACCATGTACACACACACACACACACAGTTTCCAGCCATGGAGCTGCCTTGAGAGAATAACAAATTAATGCTGATGTACACCTGATTTAGAGAGCAGCTGACAGGAGATGCTGGGCCACCCAAAGGACCTCAAGTGTGAATGTGCTCCTGGCCACAAAATGTGGCTGAGAGTCTTCACACCCTGCTGCATGGTGACAGCCATCAGCTGTACAATAGTAAGTGGCTCTGCATTTCTCTTGTCAGTGTTATTTTATCTCAGGAGTGAGGGGAACTCTACCCTGATGAGGAAGGGGGGCATGGTTCAGCACAGCAGGACTGGGAGGGAGATAAGAGAATCATAATGTGTGTGGGATGGATTGCAAGAGGGCTGATTTCTGTGGTAAATTATCAGTCTCGTAACTTCTGGTCTGTAATTACGGGAAAGAAAGAGAAAGAACTTACAGTATGTGTTGGTGACACATTTTTTGTGTTCATAAGAGGCACAGATAAAGGAGAGTTTGTATGTGCGTGTCTGTATATCTATGTGGCTTATAATTACAGGGGAATGGAGATAACTGTCTCACAGCAAAAGTAATAGTCTTTATCAGTACTAAGTGGAAGACCAGTATAAAAAGAAAACCAGGTTATTCCTGCTTTTAATCTTGCTTAGAAGAAAATCCTCAACATTCAGCCACCTTATGTAAGCAGCCTGCTTGGCTTTTAAAGATGGCTTAACAATGAAACAGTTCACAGTTCCCCCTGCAGGGTTGCCACACTGGTGGTGCTGTAACAATCACTGTTCGGAGAGTTGGGCACAACTAGCATTCAGCTATGCCAAAGGAATGGCAACTGTAATTAAAAATGTGAAAACAACATTCCACAGCTCATTTGAGGAGACAAAATTCCCTGTCCCTGTTCTGTGTACCTGTGAAAATCAAGGCAGCTCTCCTCAGCTTTCTTTTTTTTTTCTCCAAAATACTTGTTTCATTTGAAGAAGTTACAAGAAGAATCCTTGACTTTCACAGAACTGTCGTCAGCCCTTTTCCATGCATTCCAACTTCATTGCCTCAGTCTTGTAAAAGAGGGCAATGAGTCACCCTGCAGAGCATGCTCTTGCTCTCAGCTTAGTATTCAACTAAGCCACTTCATCGACAGGAAAAAGCTTTCCCAATTGTCTATCACCTTAATTGACTGTCACTCTCTCTTGGTTACCTGTAGCCAGGTGAAATAGTCCTCCAGCCCCTCCAGTATCACCTAACAGAGGTGCCATGTCAACTTGAAGCACTTGCATGTTCTGCAGCAAGCTGGTACAGGCATTATGAAGGAAACCCTCATTCAACCACAAATGGGAAGAACATGAGGGATCTGTGAGGCATATGCTGAGATGTGCTATGCATCACATGGCCAGCAAGGTGCCCGGACAGACTGGAGAGATCTGCCCTGTCAGGGTGTTCAGCTTGCTTTGGTTGATGATGAAACTAATCCTAGTGGTTTCACATGAGGATTGATTTCAGAACTCTCAAAACAACATTCCTAGGACAGAGCTTATTGTCTGTCCATGAAACACACTTTTATGACACTGGCTTATAAATAGCTAGGAGATTGGCTTATCATTCCTGCTATACCCGTTGGATTCCTGCATTGAATGACAAGCGTGTGACCATAAAGGCTGCTTTGTTTTTACTACATTATATACGCAGAAATTCCTGTGAGGATACAGTTAAGTCTTCATGCTCCAGAAAGATGCTAGAAGCAGTATGTCTATGACATCCTCTGTAAGGATGTCATCAGCCAAGTGATGGGTAGATAAAATAGATTTTTTATAGTGAATGTTAATCATGGATTATAATTTTGGCCTCATTATCTCTTCATTCACCACCCTCCAGTATATTTTCCTACTCAATGCAGTTATTTTATTCTCTGTACCATGAGTTCATTAAATGGATCAGATGATGCAGCTGCCTGTGATAACATCAAGCTGTCCATACTGGCCCCTCCTGTTCAAAATAAAGCCTGCTCTATTACAGCCTACTAAAAAATTTAATTTTGGAATCACCCGAGGCAAAACTTTGTTTTTTTCTTTTTTTCTTTTTGTCAGAGAATGTCAGAATTTATACAAAGTCTGTCAGGTGTGAACATGGGTCAAAATTTCAGGAATGAGGTCTCATGCCTGCTAACCTGAGAAGTTCTATCTCCTCACTGTTACCCTGGGGCAACAGGGAACATTAATAGGTACCATTCTGCGTCACATTTTAGGGGGGCTCTTAAAAGTTAACAGAAAATCATGACTCTTACAAAGGTGAAAAGAGATGCAAACTGTTATCCAGAGGTTCTCAAATCACCTGATGCTCCCAGTTACTTCAGATTAAACCAGGCAGCATGATTTCACATCTTCTAAGCTGGTCTGTGATTACCAGCTTGCTTACAAAGTCCTTGTATTTTTCTGAGATGGTTTAGCTCTTCACAGCTCATTTGTAATCAGTTATGATACTTCATTTACAGTAGCTCTGTAGCCATGAGAGAATTAATTTTCTCTCTGTGGTAGTTGTTAGTGTAATTCATACTTTGCTTTTAATTACTGGATTGTTTTACCTAGTGTATAATTTCATACGTCATCACACAACAGGGAAGTCCAGAAAGGTACCTGTACATCCAGCTTCTCCAATAACGGATGACTCATAGCTAATTTGCTAAACAACATTCTCTTCTGCCCATAATGTATGTTTTTAAGAGGCTGAGGTCCAAATAAATACAGTGTGTAACTGAATGCAAATCCAGTAAAATGAAAATGATTGTACCTATTTACATCCACAATGGCCATCATGGCTCAGATAAATTGAGTGGCACTGTTGTTCTTTAATTAACACTGACATTAACATTAAAAAGGAAAATGTTGAAGCGTAATTAAGCATTGGCATTTAGCCACCTCGCAGGACAGAGAACAAAGGACAGGATCTTCTGTCTCTTCTCACCAGTCTCTCTGCTTCCTGCCACTTCCTCTCCCCCCAGTCCAGGACTAAAGACAAGCATGGAGGTGAGTGTCAAGCTGCCCCGGAGCAAAGTGACATCCCACAGATGTCCTCACTACCGCTGCCACTTCTAACCATTAACCTAACATTTAAACTTCAGTCCCGGTATGCTTAACTCTTGGCTTCTGAGATGCTGTGCTATGTTGGAGAGGAAAGCCTTGGGGTGAAAATGGACAAGATATGCAGGACTGGTGGGAAAGACCTTGTCACTGTTCTGTCTGTGGGAGATCTCCTGATACCTCTGTGCATTGCACATGCTGTGAAGCTGGAGGAAAGGACTCCAAGGATTCAGATGGAAGCAGAAAGCAAAAAGCTGCCCAAAAAGCAAGAACTTTACGGTGAGGGTAACAGAGAACTGGCACAGGCTGCCCTGAGGGGTTGTGGAATCTCTTTCTCTGGAGATACTCAAGACCTGCCTGGACACCTCCTGTGTGACCTGCTGTAGGGAACCTGCTTTGGCAGTGGGGTTGGACTCGATGATCTCTAGAGGTCCCTTCCAACCCCTATGATTCTATGATTTAATGATTCTATAGCTGCCCTGACATGTTAGCATCAGTGAGGCAGTAGCAGAAAGCGTGGGGAGAGGAAGAGTGGCCTGCATAAACCACAGGCCTGCTTTCAGTATGTGACCTGGGAAACAGGTCCCAAACATCGGAAAGCCTGACAGTGGTGATAGTGTCTTTGGCTAGTGTAGCCATGAGCTTGATTTTTAATGCTTCTTAAAAACTGATGTTGGTCCTCATAGGCTCCTGAGGCAGGTCCCAAGAGTCAGCACAAGAAGGTAGGACCCTCTCTGTGATGCCAGCAATGCTACCTCAGCTGTGGCCATTCTCACTGTGGGCCTGTCTCTTCCAGTCCCGTGTCCTTGCAGGACAGGGAGGATGGAGGTTAATGAGCTGTGCCCTGAGGTAGAGAAGCCATGCTGTAAACGGACCTGTCTCTCTTTATACCGCCACATCACTGCTGGAGTCCTGGCCTCGTATTCTGTTGCTGTCCGGTCCCATCACCCTGTGATCAGCAGGGGTTCCAGTGAAGGCAGGCAGGCTGACCACTGCGAGATGCTTTATCCCAGCACTCCTTGTATCTTGTGAAGATGGAGTAGGGAGATTCCCTGCTGTCCTAGGGAATCTGGTCTCTCATGACCAACCCTTACATAAATACATTATTTCAGCAAATAGAATCCCTGTAAAAATTGCACTTGGGAAAGTATATTTTTAAACTTGCACTGATGTTTGTTTTTCAAGCCCTGAAATTTAATTTGTTTGTTGAATAAATGCTCCTCAGACATTTTGTCTGTTTACTATTCACATCACAAAGGGTAATGTGTTTCCTTCTCTTCTTTTGAAATAACTGTGCCCAACCCTTCAGATTGCGATGACGGAGGACAAGGTGAGGGTGGAAACTGGAGAGGGGAAATACACGTCACATCACTGCTACTGAGGAGTGTATATTCCTCTGTCTGTTTCAGCACTGTGACACGCTGAGTTCAAAGCAAAATGGATTCGTAACAAAGGTACATTTGTGATGAACTGTTGCCACAGTGTATTACCACATGGTATGGCAGGATTGGCATCACTTCAGCAACAGTCGTCTCATAAAATACAACCCTTCTAACAAGTATATAAACTTCATGTCTGCAAACTTTTAAATGGTAGTTGTATGGAAGTACAAAGTTGTGACTGGTGCAGAGCATTTGGGTAGCAGTAAATAAAGCAGTTCCTTTAATCCTTCTGTTTTCTGGGTAAATAATTAGGAAAACTAGTACACATAAACAATATAAAAAATGTCCATGGCACCAGGAGGAAATGTAGATTTCAGGAGAGACATCTGCAAGAAGAAGTAGAAGATGAACAGGAAAAAGAAGGCAAAGGGAAGAAGCTGTGTAGACCACCCAGCCATGTCCTCCACAAGGCATATGGGGTCAATACTGGTGACAGCTCATATGTCCCCAGCCCAAGCTGCTGCCTCATGGACATTTATACCAAGCACTCTCCTGGGCAGAAAGGAATGATATCTTTGGGACACCAGCTCCTTCCTCTCTAGAAGCAGTAAGGGCCTCCATGCCATGTGAACACCAGCTGGCTTTGGTCCAGATACTGCTGACAGCATGGCTGTGGCAGTGGAAGTCTCAGTGTGGCTTGTAAGACTAATGCAGAAAATGAAGGGAATGTATGTAGGAGTAATCTGAGTCAAGCTGCACCCACCCACAACTACGTTTTCAGTAACCAAGCTGGCTATTTAAAGGCTAGCTCAGGCCTGTCTACGTGAACTGTTGAACAGAAATAGCCTACGGGCAGCTCTACTTTCAGGTATCTATGTCAGTATTTTCCAGCTCATAATCATACTGTGGGGTAAGAACAATGTCTGACAGGTTGGCTAAGTGGTCCTGCACATCACTGTCCCCTCTCTTAGTGCATGTGTATTACACCATGTCACTGCTTTGCAGTGAAGTCTGAAGAGAAGTACTTTGATGTGAAAGCCAAGCACAGGCACAAGTTGCTAGAAGTTATATTAAAGGAAAGTAATTTCTGTATTTTGATAGACTGGCAAAACAGCCCAGTATCTTACCATCTAGGAGTAAACGGTGTCAGCCTTTTTTTCTCAAGTCCCTCTCACAGAAGAGCACCATCACGACCATTCTAAGCCCTCTTTGTAACAGTCTTAGATATCTTAATCAGGCTGGATGCAAAAGCTAGCCTAGACTCCCAGCACCAAAGTCTGTGAAGAAAGTAAGAACTAGGTAGGAGTAAGAGGGGAACAGGGATGTAGAGGATGGGATTTGGTAAAAGTGAAAGTTGTCCTGGTGGGGGCAGTGGGGCTGTACTTCTGTTTTGTGCTCTCTCACTCAGATAATGAGGTGAAATGTAGAATTTTGAAGACCACACATGGCAAGGTCAAGTTTCTGTAATACTGAGCTGATGCTGCTCAAAATGTTCAACAGTTGTTCATGCTGACACAGAAAACCCACCCGAATAAATTTACAGGTGACACCAAATGAGGAAGAGTGATGCAGGGAATAGCTGTTCTTCAGTCCAGAAGCACCCTGAGGTGTAGGCACCTGAGAATGTTAATTCAAAAGACACCAGATGTTCAGACCAGCAGCAACCGTATGAGATTCAGCCATGACAAGTGCAGTGTTTGGTCCCCAGGCAGGACAATCCAAAGCATGGCACAACCAGAGGGTGGCTGGAAGGCTCACTTCCCTGATGAAGAGGAGCTGGGGCAGGCTTTGGGATGCAGCCTGACCCAACAGGTCATGTCTCCATGAGTAAGGCCATCAGTGTGCTGAGCTGCATAATTAAGAGTGAGGACTTTGATCAAGGAACATTCTTTTTCCCTTCTACTCGATACTGATGTGGTCACACCTGGGAAAGAGCCTGACTAATGAGGGAATTTGGGAACATGTCCCCAGGGGTACTCTGCTAGGAGATACATGACCAAGAAAAGACTTGAGGAGCTAGGGTTTAATTATGTGAAAAGCAGGCAGTGGGGTGACCTAATGAGCACATAAGAGTATACAAAGGGGACTTCCAAAGCTGACAAGTCAAACTCTTCTTGGAAGTGACAGGTGGTATGGAAAGGAACAGTGGCTGCAGACTGCCACTTGGAAGGTGCAGGCTGGGCATTAGAGAATGTCCTCGCTAGCTGAAAGGTGCAACACAGGAGCAGATTATCCAGGGAGTCTGGGGCAACACTAGCAGGTTTTCAGGACTGCACAGGGTCAGACATACTTGTTGGGTAGAAGAGCATAAAATATAGGTCTAATGACAAAAAAAAAAAAAAAAAAAGTGTTCAGAAACCTCTGGTTTTGCGCAGATGTAGAGCCCTGAGCCCCCAGAGTGCACAGCAGAGTTGAGCTTTAGGAAAATCACTTGCACTGGCACACTGAACAAGGCATGCAAACTTTTGAACCAGGCACAAGTGAATTGGGAAGTTCCCTGTGTGTCGCTCATCCTCCTGCTCAAAGGAAAGAATATAAAAGAACAAGGGGTGAAGAGAAGAAGGCATCCCTAATGGAAGCTGGGTTTGGCTGGAGATTTAATCCTGCTTAATGAGGCACTGAGTGTATGTGCCTGAAGGATATGTTGGCTGTTGAGTAGTGCCCTATGGAGTGATCCTGTGTCGTGCCTCCCTGCACAGGTTTGGACCAAGTCCACATGCCTGCATGCTCCTCCTGTACCATGCAGTGCTCTAATCTCTCCCAGGTTGCCACAGATCCCATGCAGGGCAGCACCTCACCTGAGACATTCTTTCAGAGCCTATGAATCATCACTGGAAGAGGACTGAGTGACCCAGGAAAGTCACCTCCTCACTTCCAGTATCTTGTTTCGAAGCTTGCAGCACAATTTCAAACATAAAAAGTAAACTTTTTCTGCCAGCTTGTGTCTTTTTGGGATTTTGCTGAAGGTGTTGTACACAGTCTGATGCCAGGAGAGGATATTGCTCCCTTCAGGTCATGTCTGACAAGGGATGGATCAAACTGTGCAGTATACCTGGGCAGGGAGCTAGCAGAGGAGCTCAGTTTCCATTTGGCAAATACATCCACTCATTATTTTTTTTTTAATTTTTCTTATCTGGGAAGCAAATTGCCCATAATAGTATATTCCCCTTGTCCCCAGGCCCACATATATTCTCCACACCCCTCATCAGCACTCTACATTATAAAATCAATCTCTATTTAAGTAAGAGGGAGATATTTATTTCTTAATTTTTTAATAATGTACTTTGTGATTTGTTACAGTTCTCAGTGTTGTATTATTTATTTGTTATGCCTATAGGGTGTCCTGTCATGTAGTAATAGAAGAGCTAAAGGAATTAGAGACCTAAGCAAAACCAAGTTCAACACTTTCACTATGTGGTAGGACCTGATCCAAAATTAACAAGGCAACAAAACTGCAATACAATGACAACACCATAATGTTTTTCTGAAATTTTTTACTAACCCAGTGAAACTGAGCTAAAAAAAAAAAAAGCAACAACAGAAAGATCATTTATCACAGAAAGCAAAAATTAGAACTGGATCTTAACATATCTCCTATAGTGTTTCACAACTTAATTTCTTGTTATGAAGTTCTTAAAAGATAATTATAACTTTGCATGGATACCTGAATAAAACAAATACACAGATTCTTTTCATTCCTTTCCTCCCCACATCAGTGATCATTCCCTTTCAAAGTCCACTCAGAATCCTTCCGCTCAGAAAAGAAAATGATTGGTTTAGCATGCAAAATGTAGCTGCTCATTAGGCAGTGCCTCAGCCCAGTTCATTCAGGAGCAAAGCTCTCACCATGAGGGTTGTGGTTTACCTTAAGCGTATAGATTAATGCATTACTGCAATCTGGAAGCCTGAAAAACAGGAGTCCTGAGCCTTGTCTGCACAGTGTGAGAACCCTTTGGGAAAACCACAGTGTAACTTCTCGAGGCATGAGAGTTGTGGCATACCTGTGCCCTCACTGCCTGCACACCATATCTGCTCTGAGGCTGAGTACAGCTGTGGTAACCCTGCTGCCGGCTGACTGGCCTCATCCATTCTTGGAGCTGGGGTTGGAAAACACCCTCCTCCCAGGACCAGTGAATCAATATGATGGTATTACAGATAGCAGTGTGATAGCACTGTGATAGGGGAGGGGGATTTCCACTCATACTGACCCTGAGACTCAGAACCTTATTTGGCAGACTGTGGCTACTGGATGCTGAGGAGTGGAGCAAAGCTGGTGAACGTATGAAAAGATGGAAGTGCTTTCTCTTCTAATTAGAAACAGAAAGAAGTAGCGTGGAAGAGAAAGCTGTTCAAACCTGTGAAAATTCCTGCTCGTGTTTTTACTCCTGAAGACTTTACAATTCCTTGTGACCTCCCCCTTGGTATACTGCATTTCAAACAGAGAGGAGGTAGAACTTCAGATAGTCAATAGCTTGTTGTCTATTTTCCTCAAAAACCAAACTTAGCAAAGCTTATCAAGATCCATGCTCATTCAGAATCCTTAAAATTTGACCACCTGACATATGAACTTCAAGGAACATGTCATCTTTTTGTGAAGCTCCAAACTTCACTCCCTCCTTAAAGGCTTGTTAGAGACCTGTTCCTTCTTCACTCCTAGCCCCAATAGATGCATCATTTTCCGTGTTACTCATTGCTGTGATTCCAACTGGTGCCACTGAGCAGCATCCCAGCCACCAGGCCAGCAATCAGTGAGAGTGATAACTCAGCACCTATTTCATTCCACCACCAAGTTTCTGCCTATAGGCCTTTCCTAAAGAAGTCTTTCCTAAGATAGCTTTTGTCCTGGTTGTCAGTATTTGGTTTGTAGTGAGAAGGTGGGTGCTTGCTGAGACAGCAACTGAGGCAATTAATAATGAGTGCTTCCTGCTCTGCTGCAAATTCCCAAGGCATAGCTCTGCTTCAGACACCAGAATAAGAAGGGAAATATTTGGTTTTGTTTCTGCATTCTGGAGGTGATGCAATAGTAAGTGAGCAGTGGGAGAGTGAGTGACCTCAGATCCTACTTGGATTGGGTGAAAAATCTTATTCTGTTGCCTTACAGGAATGGCTGTCTGAATCATACACAGAAGGAGTTTCCAAGAAAGCAGTCTGCAGCTCATGTGTTTCTTTGTGTGGGACATCCTTAACATGCTATGTAATTGCATATGAACATTAAAAGTCTTGGCCTGGTGTTCCCTCAAATAAAATATAAGATCATAATTTTAATTGAATGTGGCTTATAGGCAAAGTATGGAAATATGTTAGCGTTAACCAATCAAAAGCATTTCAGCTCATGTAAGTCAGACTTGAGTGTTTGGTATGCAGAGCTTGAAGCACAGCTCCCTTCAGAGGGAGCCCTGACTCCGAATTCCTTGTGAGGACAGTGGACTGCATCTTCTGCTAAGGCACAGCATCACTGTCATATGTTCAGCCTCTGGGATTAGGGCTGGGAGAACAAAGCATGCTCTGTGGTGATGGCTCCAACCTGATGGACTGCTGAGCCACCTTGGCAGTTGCTGGTGGCACAGGACTTATAACCGCATGCACTGGTGCAGGTGGGGGAATTACCTGCTGGAGAGCAGCTCTGAGGAGAGGTACCTGGGTGTCCTGGTGGATGACAGTTTGGCCATGAGCCAGCAGTGTGCCCTTGTGGCCAGGAAGGCCAATGGGATCCTGGGGTACAATGAAAAGAATGTGGCCAGTAGGTCAAGGGAGGTGAACCTGCCCCTTATCTGTATGTACAACACGTACATCTGCTTGCACCTCTTCACACAGCTGTGGTGTTGGGAATGCTTGAGGAGACCTCCCCACACAGCAACTGTTTAAGGATCCCATGAATTTGTCCATTCTCATGTGTAGCTGACATTGTACACCTCCATCATCTCTTGTAGCCATAAATTCCATATATTCACTTTTTACTGTGTTTTTTCTTCATCTACTTTAAACTGATCTCTGCATAGTTTTGTGTAGTGCACCTTCATTCTTGTGTGTTTAGTGAGTAACAATACTGAAGTCACCTTACTACTGCCTACATGGTTTTGTAAATGACATTGCTTCTTTCCACAGCTGGAAAGTGAACAATATAAAACAGTATTGGAGATTTTAATTCTATTTGGTTGCTTAGAGGAGCTGAAAGTCACAGATTCCACTGCTCTTTTAAGAGAGTAACACAGGTTTTAGACCAAGCTTTTATTGGTGAGTATTATTTTCACAAGTTAGCTGCCGAGCTTCTCAAAGGTAGTTTCCACCATTAATGTCTGTGCCTAACAGATAGGAATGAGCTGCTTCCTTAAATTAAGTGCCTGTGAAAATTCCACCAGGTACACACCTGCAAGTTTTAGTGCCAAAATGACTCTGAAAATTCGTAGGTCAGTCCTGATAGCTACTCAGTGTTGCTTGAAGCTGCATAAACACTTTTCTTTCAGTAATCACGTGCCTTGCTGTGTTTTAGAGTGCATCATACAGAGACTATTTTTATTGGAGCTCCCCTGTCATTCAGCCCTGAAATGAATGGTAAAACTTGTAGAAAAGTATAAACTGTTGAGGCTGATCTTCAGAAGTCTGGCCACAGATACGACGGCATCATCAAACAGTCTGTACCAATACATTCTAAATAAGAGTGGAAATCTTTAACAATATGCCTCCAAAAATTTGTGTATCATTTTCTCCCTCCAGAAAAAAGGAATTGCACAGAAATCTGCCAATAAAGCAGGCTGACCCCAGAGGGACTACATTCATATTAATTGGCCCAAGTTTATAAGGTGCTTGGAGATAAAAAGTGTTATGAGGACTCTGGGATCAGAGCAAAAGCCTGACTCCCTGCTGAAGCTAGAAGTATTTCTGTGTTGCTCTACCACAGGATAAATCTCTATATTCTCTTAAATCTGTTGGTTGCCTGTGCTGCCTTATTTCATCTCTGTTGTTGGAAAACAACTTGCTCATGGCCTTGAGTCAGCAATAAATTAACTTTTTAAAACAAAGTAATATGGCACACCCAGTAGATCAACTGACCTTTAGCCCCAAATATTAAACTGAGGAGTGCATTGCTATTTGCCTTGTGAGGCAACAGGCAGCCCTTTGGTCCTTTGCATCCTCCTGTGGTGCTGCTGGTGTTACTCGCGGCTAAGCTATTGCAGTGATGTGGTGACCCAGACTCCAAATAACTTGTAGGCTTCTTTTCCTGATGCATGTTAATAGGTTAAGCTCACTTCACAATTGGTAATTTTATATTATTTCAAAGGATGATTACCTATGTATGTATTATTTATTACACAAATCTAGCATGATACATTATTTATAACAGTATTAACATTATTTATTATTTATTATGCTACTGTATTAATATATATTATTTCAAGCAAGATCTCTTCAAGTCTTGTTTGTTGATTTCAGTTATTGGATTTAATTTTCTGCAGAGTAGACAGTACTGTCCCGTAGGCTGAGGCTCCTGGAATCTAATTACACTGTCCAAGAAATGCCATTCACTTTTGCTTCAGTAATATTTTATAACTTGGGGATGAATTGTGGTTAACTCTGCCTGGATATAACTGAAGAGAAAGTGATGTTAGATATCTGCCACTCCCACCCACATGGATTACACTGGCAGAGATCAGCTCTACACTCCCAAGTTTCTGATTCTCTGCATGTAAACCTGGATAGACTCATAGACTGCGGCAGATGCTACCAACACCCAAAGACAGGGACAGGGCTGTCTCCATTTTTCTTTCTCAGAGGGCAGCCAGAATCATGGTAAACATACTGCACTAAACTTGCTCAGCCCTAGAGACTGGCAGGCATCAAAGCGTGGGATAGGGAGTGACTCCTTGAATCGACATTTCTGTGGCAGTGAAATGTCTAACTTAGAGGAATTAGACCTTCACAAATAGGCACTAGCTGGAAGAAATGATCGTTCTAGGGGACAGAACACCAAAAAAGGCACTTCTGGTGCTGTGTGGCTTACCCTCACCACCAGTCCTCTTCTTGTGGATAAAGAGAATCTGAGATCTCCTTTTGGATAGGCCAGAAATAAATTAAGAGTGATTGTGAAAGGCTGGAATGCTTTGTGTCAGAAATAGGAATCCAGCTTGAGCCTAAATTTTTAAACAGTGGTGGCTTTAACCACAGCCCTATCCCTTCTAGTAAGCACTGTCAAGCTTTCCTTTAAAGTCCCGAGTAGAGACTCCTGGGCAGCATCCAACTTGAAACTGACTAAGAATCATTTCTGTTCCCACTCAGCCACACTGTCAGGCAGCCTCTTCATATGTAGTGCCAGGCGTGTTTGCTTACATATAGATGTGTTTGTTCATGAAGTATTAGATCTTCTGGACATCTCCATCCTCCAGCTATACCTAGCTCTTCTGGCCCCCACATCCCTAGTTTGCCATGCTTAGCTCTCATAGCAAGAGGGTCTGGAGTTAACTCTGAGACTTCCTTCACTTGGCACTTGTTATTTATGTACATCTCACCAAGGCCAAGTACAGGGAAGAGGTCAGGGAACCTTACCTTAATTAATCTTTAATAGAAGCACAGTTCCAGGTGGATTTCAAGCATCATCTGAGGATTTACAAATCTTTAGTGGCGTAAGCTTGTTTGTTCTTTATTTTATCCATTATATTACCAGCTCTCTTTATACCTGTAGAGTTTATCATTTCTGTCTTGTTTTTGCTAGCTTCTCAGTCTTCTGGAGATTGGTCCCCTATATTCTACACAGTGGACTTTCTGTGCCCAGATTTCTACAGAGTGGCAGTCTGTCTCCATTCTTCTAACCTTCCCAGCTTGTTTGTTGGGTCTCTTTCTGTTTTGCTGTCTGCACGTGGTGCACTAACATAGTTTAACTTTGCATATGTTAGAAAAGCTGTTGTTCAGCCTGGTTGATCTTCATACTTTCCCTGACTCATTGTTAGTAACTGTGATGAAAAAATAGCTGTTTATCTCAATTAAATTTTGATTGATAATTAGCATCTACCTGTCACTATTACTCAGTTTCCTCTGCTGTCCCCTTCAGCTATTTTCTATGCTATTTTTTCACCTGTTTTCCATGAGAAACATGTCACTATATATAGCCAGCCCTGCCATATACTTGGTTGCTATCAGGCAAGGGCAAATAGACAGCTGCTTACTTTCAGGTAGCATTTGAACTCAAAGCTTCGTCTCCTCTGTTAAAGCTTAGAATGCACTGGAAGGTACTTCCTTAAAATATATTTAGTAGCCACCAATTTCAATATAAACTCCGACATGGTATTTGAAGTCTATCCTACAGCATACAGCCAGGCTACAGGCAGCTGAGTGAAATAACACAAACTTAATACAGAACTTCTATTTAAGAAGGGACAAGGGCAAAGAGGATGCTTCACTATACTTATTCCTGGGACATCAACTAGGTTCTTTGCAAATCCCACCAAATTTGTTCTTTAGTTGTCAGCTTCACCCTGGCACTGACTTCTTCCTTCCTTTTTTTTTTTTCTTTGCAAACTGGGCTTGTGAGAACTCCTGGAGAGTGTCATCATACCATTTATTTGCAGTTTACTTGAGATAGCAAAGTAGAAGAGGAGAAATTGCTCTTGCCTGAGAGATACACAGCTACCTGGCAGAGAGGACCTCTGGATCTGGATTCACAAAGGACTTGACTGGGATGACTGCTGGTTGACTGGCAGCCCCTTGGGAGACAGGACAGTGCTGTAAGCCCTTGAGATTTCTGAGTTGCAGTGAAGCACAGCAGAATGATCTCCCAGTACCAAAAGGAAAAGAAGTTGCAAATTAAAGATGGCATAATTTGTGTGAAAGCACAGACAGTCTCTGAGAAAAACAGTGCCAAAGGACTGTTCAATGATTTCTGATCACTGTATTCAGAAAACTGTCCTTCACCACACAGCAAGTATATAAGTAAACCATGTAAATACTGTTAGCTAAGCTTAGGATGTATGGTGAATTTCTAAAAAGAAATAGATCAGATTTTGCCAGTGTGTGAATCAAGTCTCATCCACCTTCAGCCTTACAACAACACCGATAACAATTTTTTTAAAACACTGTAGGTTAGCTGGTGGAGCACCCCTTTGTATGGAGGCATTTGTTTCACTTCAGAATCTACTTCAGTTTAGGGATAGAGTTCTTAAAATGCAGGGGGGTGCTAAAAAGAAATACTTAAAACTGCTCCATGAGGCTTATGGGAATGTTTCCTTGTTTTATCTTATGTCTAACCCAAACTGGAGTGAATGATCTGCAGTGCAGAGATTTGCACCAGCCAGAGTAAGTCAGTTCAGCGTAACCTATGAAAATGTCATATAAATAAAGCCTCAGATGCATCCAGAAAGTGTCTGACGTTATAGGCTTGTGTAGCACTGCTTGTTACAAGTTGGTGCATATATGGCAGCAGTGTGAAAGGGTTCTTCAAGCAGATAGCAGGTGTAGCAATGTCACTTGTGCTATTATAATCATCATGAATGCTACATTAGATGCATACAAAGTATGTGATAAGAAAAAACATCAAACATTCCCTAAGCAAAGTTTCATCAAGCCTTGCATGGTCCGGGGGTATGTATGTCTCTCTCTACTTCTCAATAACTTTCCCAACTGATCGACCACTTTCCATCCCTTTTCTGTGCAGGGAGAGAGGTGGAGAAATAGCTGAAATAGGAGAAGGTACTGAGAGGAGAGGAGATCCAGCAGTTAGCAAGGGCAGAAGGAACTGGTGTCACTTGAGAGCAGAGTGAAACAAATTAGGGCACTTGCACAGCAGAGAGGGTTTAGGAAATAATAGGAATAAGGATGATTCAATGAATCTTAAACAACTGCCACTTTCAGACTGAATCATTGCTTCTTTGCCTCTGACTCATTTTGGTTTGGAGACTTACTGCTTGGGCAGATCAGGTGAAGGAGTGGCAAACTCCCCAAATACTTCTCCCTTTGAAAGTGTTTGTATTCCATCCTTACACCAACCACTTTACTGCTGTTGAATTGTTGGCATCTTCTACTTCATGTGCCATATGCTACTTTAAGCTCTCAGTATGTTTTCAGATGCTGTCAGTAACTGACCTGGGTTGAATTCAGTCTGTAATCTGAAGAGAAGAAGACCTGTCTCCTGCATGTAGGGAATTAAATTATCTAAGAAAGTTTCAGATATACATATTTGGTGAACGGACTTCTTAAATAGCTGTGTGCTGTGGACAGGGAACCTTGACTCGTAAGTGAAGTACAGCAGAACGCTTGTGCAAATGTTGAGAATTTCATTTCCTGATTTATATATTGCTGGGTATTTCTTTAAAACTCTTTGTCTTTTATCTATTCAGTCACTTCACATCTTCCTTCACATTCCTTAGAGGCAAAATGCTTGAGCAGTGCTGAGGAAGTTCTGAGATGGAAGAATCAGAGCCACAAGGAAGATACTGCTGTTTCCATTTCCTCTCAGATGTTAAGGAGGTCTTGTCAAATATATGCCAGTCTTCCGCAAACCTTGTTGAAGTTTATGCCTGAAATTGTGTTTGTAAGGTTTGTGATTCTGAACCTAATATACACATTTCATTGGTGTCCACCAATGACTGTCATATTTGGTCCAGACTGCTTACAAATCAGCAACAGACTCTTGTCCAGAAGGATGTTGCTATCACCTTCAGTGGAACTTCACCACAAAAAAGTACTCATCAAAAATACAGTGAAGACCCTAAGAACCTTGTTAAAAATCCTGCAGTACCATTATGTTTTTCAAATGCAGTCAGGTCTGATTAATCACACCCTATTTGTGAACATCCAATTTTATCAGTTTAGAAAAAATATACGTCAAATCTTGTTCACATGCTTTTTTAAACTGGCCTTTCTTTTATCTGTGCAATGCTCAGACAATGCCAATCAAAGAAGATTAATTTAATCAGTGCAGACTGTTCTGATCTGACAAGCACCTTCACTTGGAGGCTGATTATTCTGCTGTCCATGGAATATTCATGGCTCCCATAAGATATTTAGAACTTCCTTTATACCTGCCTGAGATAACCACTACATTTAAAGGACCTGTTGCAGAAGATTAGTCTTTCAAATGTTTTTAGAGGTAATAGATCAGAATAAAATTAAGATCCATATTCAAAGAAGCTTTACTAAACTCGTGTAGAGTGTTTTTTTTCAAACATGGGAGAAATTTTCTCTCTCCAAGGGATAGCTGCTAAGGAGCTTATGTGGGACACAGCTCTCAATATTTCTCCTGTGTGGGACGCTCACTTGATGATCAAAGACATTTCTGGTTAACAAATTTAAAGTTTGAACTTCCCTCTCATTTAAATCTGCCAGTGGTGCCAATCCATATTTTTCTTGCTTCTGTTGCTTGCCCATGAATTTTACAACCCAGATGTGCCTGGCTTATGCTTGTTGTTTGAATATTATTTGAGTTTTCTTATGTAAATAATGCTAACTAAGTGGGGAAATAATCACTCCAGTAGTGTCTGCAAATATGGGTTACCACTTTTGCCTGGATCATATTTGGTTGATACAGTGTAGTTATTATTTTACTTATTTAGATTTTTCCTTATTTCTTTCAGGCACTGTTTCATTAACATGCGCTGCAATGTCTGTAGTAGGACTGTTCACTTTTAAACATAACTGGGCCATCTCCTTTTGTTGATAGGTTTTAACTATAGAATCGATGATGATTCTCTCAGCAGCATCTCTCAATCTAGCTTGGACTAACTGCTGCACAAATTAGCTGGGGGATGCATACGTGTTGCCTCTGCAGAGATCTGTTTGGGGAAGGCAAGGACATGGGCTAGGAGAGAATGAGGCTGTGCAGAGAAGCTGACCTTGCCATGGTGGTGCTCGTGCAACAGTTTTAGGTCAGAAAAGCAGTGACACAGCTGCATTCATCTGAACATCAGATTGCTGAGAGCAATCTCATCTAAGCACCAGGAAAGATCACATCTTTGAAGACATATCTAAACTGCTCTAGGGAGTGCAGTCTGACACTTGCTACAGGGACCACCAAAGTTAGTCAAAACATCTCTTCTAAACCCCAGTTTGCACATACATTCAGATGCTGTTCAGTCACTAACGGTTTTGCTTAAAAAATGAAGAAATATCTCAAATCTTTATTCCCGATTTTTTCCCAGTGAGAATGAGGTTGTTAAAGGTTACACATTAGCAGATTAACCTACTTGAGTACACTATTTTTCTAACTCCTTTTACTTCAGAAGGCCTGAATTCAGCAACTTATGGTTTTGCCCAGAACTCACTACGCCGATTACAATTGACCAGGCTGTACCATTACATCAAGAAGGGGAAACTATTTAAAATAAAAGAATTAAAAAAAAAAATCATGATGTCTTGAAATGCAAGTTTTAAATGAAAGTAAATTTATTGGTTATAGATGTCATTTGAGCAAACAATCTTCTTCTGTTAAGCATCGTGTCATACTCGATTTTTTTTCCCAATATTTACAGAAGGTAAAAATACAGATTTTTGTGTTTCAGTGTTTTTCTTCCATTAAAAGACAATGGAATGAACTTCTGTTAATTTGGTGGGAGCATTATTTGTGCCTTACTTACTCAATTTTTTTCTTTTCTCACCTCTTTTAATTACATAGCAGGCAATATTATAGGTTCCATACAAATGATACTGTCTGAAAAACAGCACCTTGACTAAGGATGGAGAATGATTTAAAAAAGAATGGGGGGAGCTAATACATTTCTGTACATGTTGTATACAGCTCTAAAGATTATAGTTCATTATTTCTTCATTATTTTAACACACCACAGTCTTTTTAATAAAGTTTCTGTTTCCAGTTTCTGTTTCCAGTTTCTGTTATTGTTAATAATTAAACAATTCAAGAAGAATCTGTAAAAGTAATGTTCTTCATTGTGTCTGCTACTCCTTGGAGAAGTGTATTTCAGATTTGTTTGTTGTATGTTTGGCCACTTGTTTTTTGCATTTTTTGTTTATTTTCCTAGAGTTTTTGTTTTGTTGATAACTTTGAAGGATGAGAAAGGGAACACATTTTATGATTATACACAATTGACACAGATGATTCTGTTTTTCCAATTTATGGCAGGAAATACAGAAGCATGTCACTTTTGGGTTGTACAGTGGAGGAACAGGAAGGATCAAAGAATATCTCTCAGAAATACTCTCTCTGAATTGCTTTCCTATTCTCGTGTCAACAGGAGATGCTGTAAGACAAGACAAAAATATCCCATTAGCAAATGCTGCGTTGAAATGCTTTTGCTTTGGGTGCTAAGAGGCATTTCAATGGGATTACTTAGCCTCAGGAAGGCCTTTTTTCCATGTTACTGACATTATTTCAGCAAGTAACTATGGCTGATCCTCCACCCTGTCTTGGGGCTGGCTTTGGACTGCTGCAGCACTCACCAGCTCCATGCTTTGTCTGCATAAGGTTTCACGTAGCTGTTGTGCATAAATATATACAATCTCTGGGAAAATTACACGTTCTACATCTCTTCCAGCTGAAACTCTTTGGTTGTGCCTCCCTTCCTGTTGTTCCTTCTCTCATTCTGAGCTTCACAACCTCTTCTCTGCTCAACATGGTCTCATCCATAATTTTAATTAAGAAGCAGGCTGAACATGTGCAACTTCATCAGAAGTTACCCCATTTTCCTTCCTTGATTCTTTGTTCATCTTCTTTCACTCTTCAGCTTGAACATGCTCCTCCACCTGTCATTGTACTTCTAATTTATGTCTCCCCATGCTGCTTGACTGCTGACTACTCCGTATATCATCCATTTGCACAGGCTGTCCGATGAGGAACAGCCATCTCCAGTAGCATCACTGCCCAGCTGTGGTTTGGACAGAGATAATTCAGGAATGACCTTCACTGGAGGGTGTGTTGCACTGCTGTCTTCGCAGTTGTGCCCAAAGCTAGCTGGGAGAAAAAAAAAAAAAAAGGCTTGGATGGCAATGATAAATACTGGTTTCATGGGAGAGGCCACTTTAACTCTGCTGCCCTGTGGTATGTGACACTCACCTTGCATTGCAACCATCCAGTTTCTCTTCTGCGTGGCATGAGGAACCCACTATACCAGGGCAAAGCCAAAACACCATGGCAAGAAGCACTGTGTGCAGCATTGCCCACCAAGAGCATGTCTGTGCACCCAGCAAAGTCAGCGGTGGAGCTACTGGCAGTCAGGTAAGGCTATTACTAAATGGTAAGAAACAGAAAGAGCATAAATACTGTGATACCTTTTGGAAAGCAAAATTTAAAATAAACTCAGCTTCTGAGGATGATAGTTCTCTTATGTTCTGGATGGTAAAAGAAACCATATTAAAACATGACCAAAAGAGATGAGGACAATGCTTCAAAAGCCTGTCTTGAATGCAGGGCATGTGATTGAAGGCTAATATATATTATGTAGAGTTACAATTTTCATGTCATGTAAGATAGAAAGATTCATTTTAAAAGACTGAAACAATGCAGTTGTTATCAAAGGCAATTCTACTATGTAATACAATTCAGTCAAGGAACTATATAAAAACTTCCTGAGGTACAGCAAAAAATTCTAAATATTTTACAAAACATTGGAGAATGAGTATATTAAGTTTTTAGGACCCATTTTCCATTCAGCGATGAAGGTTTTCATTGTACTGCTGTGATACAGAATTAACTGGAGTTGGGCTTTTTTTAGTAATGTATCATAGATAGGAATAGAAACAGAATTAGTAAAACCACAGAATCATAATTAGATAAAACCTTTTATGTCATTTGGGTCAGTGCTATGTTAAAGCTAATTGGATTTATTTTTTTTTTTATCTACAGAAGTGGCATCTCATCACAATGATTGCTGTCGTTCTCCACGTTAGAAGAGCTTTTGACTCATAAACATTTCCATTCTTAATCTCATGCTCACACTCTGATCTTTGGCTTCACAGTTCAGAAGTAGCTGCTAATACAAAACTATTTCTAATATGAAACTATTTCATATAACATATTTAAAACTTCATCATGTTTAAAATCCTTATACAAATCCCTTCATGTACTGCAGAGAGTAAATACAAGCTCAGTGAATAGGGAAATTTGTGACTCAAATTTATTCTTGAATGGAATGTTCCAGAACACTGAAGTCACCAGGTAACACATATTTCATTGACTCTAAAATGCTGAGCACGTTTGAAAATTCAATTTCTTGCCAAGAAAATTGTTAAGTGGCAGTGTAAAAGCTACCTACACGGCCAAAGAAATGCAGCCCCAAATTTCTCTATTCTGGTGTCTGTAATTAAGCCATGCAGTCACAGAAATTTCATTCTTGCAATAATGCAAACATAGTGACAGAGAATTCAATTGCCAATTGAATTGAATAGCAATTAGGTGGTTCCAAAGATTTAGGAAGAAATTACGGGCAAAATTGTGTTTGGGGCAGAACATTTTTTTCTTGGAGAATATCCTCTTTGGGCAAGAATATCCTCTTTTGGCAAGAACTCCTTCAGAATTACTTTTAGGAAAAATACTGTCATGAGTATATTGATTTCTTGACTGAACAGGTGAAAGGGAAATTCAGGTAAGGTGTTGGTCATCATCAGTATGAAGGTGTAAAGTATCCTTAAGATTCTGCTAGCCATCCTGCTTAAGTCATGATGATTCCATGCATGCATAAGATAAGAGAACTGAACACTTTCAGGTAAATATCCATTTCCTCAGCACAGTGCTGGAAAAAACAGTCAAGGAAAGAGAAAGAAATGGAAGGTCTGTTCTGCAGTCTCGTCACCAGAACTGTGAGGAGAAACATTTCAGACTAGATCCCAAAGCCATGATCTCTGAAATATTCAACAGTGTAACAAGACAAGTCTTTAAACTTGGTGTTTTTGGTAATACAAGAATAAAAAAACCTTCAAGCCATCTGGCATGAAGTATTAAGTACATTACAGTCTGCTGAATACATGATACAAGTTTTAAGAATTATCTGCTGTATGTGTAGAACTGATCTGTGTGAATATATCCATGTTGCCCTGAAAGTAATGCCTCCTATTTATTTCCATAAAACTACAAAGATCAATAATGCTGTCTGATAAAGCAAATTCTCAGCTACAAAACACTCAGCTACACAACAGGATCATCTCTTTTACCTATGCATTTTCACCAGCAATGGACAAGAACCTCCATGCAATGGTCATAAACGTCTTCACCAAAGGAGATGACCCACTGTTTCGCAGCTGCTATGATGGCACTGTTGCTAGAAAACATTGCCCACACAGTTGCTTGAACAGATGGAAGTCAGAAGGTGCCAAATCCAGGTTTTGTGGTGGGTGTGGTAGGACTGCCCAGCCAAGATTGGCACTATGCTCCATGGTCTTCAGACTGGGTATGTGGCCTGGTGTTTTTGTGTTGCAAGAGAAAGGTTGTCTTCCCTTCTGGCCTAATTCTGGAAGTTCAAGCCTTCAGCTCAGTCAGCATCATGATGTAGCAGTTGGAGTTGATGGTTTGTTCACTGAACTTGGTGCTCTCAGCTAAGCTCTGGGAGTGGGGAAACTCTGAAGCTTCTCTTCTTGGATGAGATCAGGATGCTTTTGCCTACCTCCAAAATCAGACCCTGGTTTGTTTATATTGACATTAGGCTCTTATGCTGAATTTGGTAATGTTCACCACTTTTTATACAGAGTGAAATGTTTCAAGGAAAGCTCATGCTTTAACTTTGGCTTTCTACTTTGTCAGCTGCATTCTTAACAGTTCACGACATGCTTCACAATAATTTGATTTTGAAAGCTGATGCAAGATAGGAATTGAGAACATGTTTCACAGGGAAAGAAGGCGAGAGAGACTACATCCTTCAAGAGAAGGATCCTTCATCAGCCAGGAGAAGGAATTATTAACCACCCGAATTAAATGTCAACAGATACAAAATTCAAATAAAACATTTTATTTCTAACTATCAAAATGATCAGTGTGGATTTAAGAAAGTAAAGCTGTAGAAATGAAAGATGTCTACCCCCAAGCTCAAATCTCTGAGGTCTCCCTTGCTATTTTTCAGGATTCTCTTCTGATGACAGTCCTTAGGATATATCAATCCTTTGGAGATGAACCTCAGTGAGGTTGACAAGCTATTCTGTCCTGCACTTGACTTGTCCGTTAGCAGCTCCTTGTGGCATGAATCTCCACTGGACACTGTGACTACGCATCTGCATTTAACTATGAGCTATCTTTATCCCCTGAATACAATATCAATTTGTCCATTAACAACCTGATGCAAACATCTTGATAGAATCCATTAATTCTACTCATTACCGCCCTATGACTGAAAACAGACGTGATGGTGCTCCACAGTACTGTATCATAATAACACTGGTGTGGCTGAGATGCAGCAGAAGGGAAATGGCAGATCTGGAGCAAGGAAAGAAACAGCCTGGAGGCAGCAGAGCTGCGCAGTTCACACAGTGACTGAAACCAGCCTGCACTGGTAATGCAGACTTGCTCTCCCTTGCTCATTGGCTTCAGGGCAGATGATGAAGCTGAGAGGTGGTGTGTGTTGGGAAGCTGGCTCAGGGGCCCTGAACTGCCTGAGTGACAGATTGTGTCCATCTGTACATCAAGATGCTGAAAATACAGCACTGCCGCTGCAAGAGGTCCCCATGTGAGGTTTGTGGGAGACTTTTTACTGAAACAGCCTTCTCATCTCCTTTAAATGGCCTATGCCTGTTACAGAGTAGGGGAAATGTGAGAGAAAAACATGTTTAAAGTACCTTGTAACACAGTGAAATCTGGTTTAGGCCAAAAGCCAGAATCTTTAAGAGTATCTCTTCCAAAGACTGTTGCTAATATTTCCAAAAGGCACCACTACCATTATTGAGCTAGGTTTTATGTTCCTTTACCTGGAAGGAGAACACAGGTCTTTATAGTGACTTATCTAACTCAATTCCCTTTGCATGCCGAGAAATTCCCAGTTATGCTATCTCCAGTGTGAAATCTTATCCCTGTAGTGAGAATATAATCAAGTCACCCTGACATCCCACATTACACTCAACTCCCCTGTAGCTATTTTACCTCCAGGATGCAGCATATGCTTTGTGGGCCTCTTAAGGACTGCTCTGAACACCTCATAATCAACTATATGCTCCTCCGTGTGGTATCTACCACATTTCTCAAGTCTCTAAGTCCAAACCATGACTCCCGTCAGATGAAGCTGAACTGCATGGAACTTAGAAACTAAGGTAATGTTAATTTCCCCTGAGAAATCACTCTTAACGCAGGGTAAAACATCTCCATGTCTGCACTTCGACTAAGTACTTCATTCAACATATCTGTTATTCTGTAGTCTTTCATTAAATACTTGCCCTGCCACATCCGCTTGGCCTGTGCTCACTGAATGCTCATTAAGTCCTCTGACGCTTTTCAGGATGAAGAGTATGATGCAGAGTGCCCTGCCAGGCACAACTGACGTCCTTCACTGTACTTCAGCTGGCAACCATTGTTCTAAAGATGAAAGGATAATACAACAGATGTAATTGTAGTCCAAAGTTTCTGTGGAGACTTAGCTTTCTGAGTAATTTGCATCGGTCATCACACACAAAGCTACACGTTTAGCAGAGCTCTTTCTGACTGCTGAAGGCAACAGGCAGCAGCTTCTTTAGGCATGAGCTCAATAAGGCACCAGGGGAGGGCCCTGAAGTTGCACACCCCCTTCTCTTCAGTGACAGGCCAGTACAGGGTGTGCTAAACAGAGTGTCAGTCAGCAATAAATTTCCACAGTTGCGTGGATCTAAAATAAATCAGACTTTACAATGTACCCCCTTAATGTAACTTTAATGCAGTTTTTGTGCATTAATTCCCTTCAGGTCAAGTCCTTGTCATTAATATTGTCCACTGACAAACAAAGAAGAATTTCTTAGAAGAGAACCTTGTCAACTGGGGAAAATGACTTGCTTTGGTTCTGCCAAGCTGTTGTGTTTGCATTTTTCAAGGACATATGAAAAAAAGAAAATCAGAAGTATATCTCTGCCAGTTTAATTCTACTGACAGTACCCCTTTTTGCAGACTTGCACGGTACCTGCTAGCTTCAATGACTGTAATTACAAACTGCGGGGAGTATGTGCAGGATTTATAACTGCTAATTTTTGTTGATGAGTTGTCCACTCTTATCAATAATGGGCTCACAGAACTGGCTTTTACTAAGCTTTGTTTTGCCAAGTGCCACGTTTTGTCTGAGAACTCTTGTTAATCTTATCATACATGTAGGTATTAATAACAGGTATATTGGCACAGACTAGATATAGGCAGCATTTCAGAGTTCCATGTCAGAGTTGGTGCAGCATACAACACTTGTACCTTGCACAGACTCAGAGCCTGGTCTCCTGGGAGATGATTAAAAGAGAAAATAAAAAAGACCTGTCTTACACTCACATGTTCCACATGCAATGGATGGCACCTGCAAAATCAAATCAGCATACATCTGCTCAAGAATGTCCCTTAATTAGAAGGGTGCCATCACTGATTACAAAAGGACTTTGGAAATATTATGCATGGCCACGTACATATTTCGAGAGTCATATATGATTGTGTGGTTAAGAAAGATTTTGTTGTCACTGAAAAATGAGGACACTTCTTCATTTTAGGTACCCAACAGCTGAAAGTGGTATTTAACCTGTCCATATCAAGTCTTGGGGAGAATAGAATTCCTCACTGAGACTCAGCACTATGACCAGAATAATGGGAGCACGCAGTCACCAAGGTCTATAACTAGAATGGGTGACAAAGGTAGGACTGATGCTCAGTCCTCCCCTCAAGGTTGTCCATGTGTATTATGCACCAGCTACATAAAATATGCAAATGGCAATAGGAGAGGAAAAAGAATGCAAGATATTCCTACTAGAGACCATATATTTCCTAGTGGCCCTCTCCCTCCAACCTTTTACCAAAATGGGCATAGGCTGTGGTTAGTTAAGTTCACTTCTCAAAAAGAATGAATCCTCTAAGATAGTGGAAATCATAGTTGAGTCCTGGGAGAAAGAATTAATCCCTCTGCTAGGCTGGAAACAAAGAAGGAGAAGCACCCTTCTCTGAGTATTCTGTGAAGTAGAATTTAACTTTGCAAGTATATGGAAAATAGCTAGGAAGTTTGAAACATTTAATGGATATTGTCCCTGTAAGTCCAAAGGGCTGCGCAACTGGAAGAACTCTAGAAATCAACATGGCTTTACTCAGATCAGGATTAATATCAAAGTTAGATCCAACTAAACAAACTCTGTTGAGACAGAGATGGTTTTCTGCAGATATAGAACTTTTCCAGGAAGTTTTAAGGTTAAAAATGTAAAAAGATGGATTAGCACAACAGTCACTGAGGTGAGTCTGAGAGCATCTGCTGTTACCAGAAGGAAAGAAAATCTCTGTGTTCTGCAAATGAACTGTTATCATTCTCACTTCCAAACCATCTCAGAAACACTAGTCCCAGAGCTGCTTATCTTGCTCAGGCACATGAAATCTTCCCACAGGCATGTCAAACTTTTGATGAGAATATAGCTAATAAAACAGCCCCCACAGAGCTGTTGCACTTTACCCCAGGGTTCCAGGCTGTTCTGGGGTTAATTTTCTTCTGCCTATGAAAGACAGGATGGCTAGCAGAGCTCAGAGCAGGAATGTGTGAAAGAAACAGAGGCAATTGCTCTAAGCTGAGAACACAGAGGCTGAAGACAGGCAGTGGTGGAAGTGGACATACCGCCAGAGCAGGTGGCACCAATGCATTTCGAGGCTACTTGGCACACCAGTCAAATGGTAATTACCAGATACACCATGCAGTATGCCACATTTGTCTTCCAAAATTACAACAACTTCTGTTACTCCAGATCTGGTAGTGAGGGACAGGAAGAGAGAGATGAGTATGATGAAAGTTGATGCGCAATGTCCAAACTTCAACTGGTCCTGGCACAGGGGTGTTGGAGTAGGAGTATGTGACTGCATTTATTTTTCCACTTCTTTAATAACTACACTGTTACGCTCCAGGGAAATAGTCCTGTTGCAGAAGGGGATCCCTAGGATCTGCACATCCTCAGGCTTATCTAAGTGTCTGGGGAAAGGAGACACTGACATTCTGACTCCTGATGAGCTGCACTCCCCTGCCCCAGTGAAGGACAGGCTGAGCATTTCTGATCAACACTGAGCAAAGAAACCAAACGTGACGGGATGCTGGGTATGAGAGAAAGGAGCTTGGTTTGCTTAATGTTTAATCAATTAACATTAATGATTAATGCTTAATCAATTATTTCCCTCTGTCACTTCACTGGCAGCAAGCTAGACAAGAAAAAATTATGTCAGGGTCAGCAGATTGTCTCTGAGGCAAAGACTTCATATGTTCAAATCTTCATCCACTGTAACATATGTTAATCCACACTACACATGTACACACAGGTAAACTGCATGGAGGGCAGGCACGTTGGCTGGCCCCCACACAAAGCACGTGCTGCCTCACTAGGGGCTCTGCATGCAGCTGCAGAATGGGCATACACACCCACCCACAGGTATATGCATACCAAATGCAGCTCATGGTATCTAACAGCAAAGCTTAATGAGCTTACCACATCTCTTGAAAGCATTTGTATTTTTTTTTCTTTTTTGAGTCAACTTTCCAGGTCTTTATGAAAAATTTTCAAAAGGTGTATTGTGTCAAGCACAGACCAACTGCTCTAGGTTTCCATGTACATTCAAGATATCAACTGAACATGGTATGTCTGCCAGCTGTGTTGTTGCAGTATCTGTGGGAGGAACACTGAAGGTCTGTGTTAGTTTGGGACTCACAAAAAGTAATTCATTATGCATAATGGTGGTGCTGGCGGTGCATGCCAAATGGGTAAATCTAATGTAGCATACAGTTTCATTAAGGCACAACAAAATTAATCTCTCCCCTCCCACCAGGAGGTTTAAACAAAAGCAATGGGGAAGGAGATACATGTAAAAAATAGCAATTCATTAATGAAATGAAGACACGTAAAATAATTAAGCTTGTAACAATAGATTATAAGACTAAATTAACCCTTTTATTTTCGGAGCGAATAATCTATTGCTGGGTGTTGTTGTGTAAATGTAATCTTAAGTGTCTTCTGATTTCCTTCCAGAGAAGAGATGCACATGCAGATCAAAACAAAACCACAATTTCCTTTCAGTAACTTTATCCTGGTTTGCAGACAGTGCTTATGGAGACCATTTGCATTCAAAGTCAGTGATCTGACTTCATGTCTCCTGTGGAAAATTGCAAATGAAAGAGTTAACACAAAGAATCAAGGAGAGGGACCTGCCCCTTTACTGGTGTACAGTGAGTCATGTAATTAATAATACAGAAACTGAGAGACCAACTTAAATCAACAGTAGGACAGGGATTTCTCCTGCCTGATTAGTGATGATAGTTAAGAGGGACAAAAGTCTTTCCTTAATAACTCCTGTCTGTGTTCCCAGAATCACAGACTTTTTTGAACAACAGTATATTCAGTCAGTACAGATGCAGGTTGTGGGCAAAGGTGCAAAGGAAAGAGAAATGTTTAAAAATAGCTTACACTGATTCTGGATAAAAAAAAGTCTCAGATGTATAGATCTTTGAATTAACGAAGTAATCAAGAAACTCCTGGCCCTACTGTACTTCAATTTTCTAATTTAGCTTAACACAGCTGGAGCCTTTCCTACATTTTCTGTTTATGACTCTCAGCGATGTCCCAGAGCGAAGAAATCCTCCTTAGCACTCAGCAATGCTGTGGACCCTGGGGACAAGGTGAATCCAGGGCGCAGGGAAGGCATTGAGAGAGCTCTGAAATGACAGTCAGCCCTGGGAGTACAGGGCTTCCACCGCAGGGCTCTCCTACAGACCACATCAGGGCACTTTTGAGGGTGCTGAAGCTGATGTCTCTCAGACAGAATGGGAGACTGAAAGAGAGTGGTCCTGTTCCATAGTACTGGAGGAGCACATTGCCTGCATCCCATCAGCCTGAGACAGGGACTGCAGGTTGGCAGCTGCCCCTTGCTTTCTCAGCAACACAGGTAACAGTCCAGACTCCCACATCCCATTTGTAGAAGATCACATAGTAGGTCTGATTCAGCCCCTGCATCCAAGTTCCTGAAGAGCTTTTGATAGCACAGAGTTTGGCAGGTTTCACCTGATTTCATGCATCTCAGACTAATACAAGGAGATAGAATAAAGAATGCCATCAAAATTACGTATCTCCTAAAAAGCAGGCTGTGACCTGGAGTCTATTCTGCTGTGTGTAAGTGATGGAGCATTGATGCCCTGCACTAACATTCTGACTTATTAAGAACCAAAACCTGGAACGTTGGTTTAGAATCATAGAATCATGGAATGGTTTGTGTTGGAAGGGATCTTTATAACCATCTAATTCCAGCCCCCTGATACAAGCAGGGACACCTCCCTCTAGATGGTGTTACTCAAAGCCTTGTCCAGCCTGGCTTTGAATGTTTTCAGAGAGGGAGCACCCATAGCCTTGCTGGGCAACCTGTTCCAGTGTCTTGCCACCCCCACAGTAAAGAATTTCTTCTTGATATCTAGTTTAAATCCACCCTCTCCCAGTTTAAAGCTATTTTCCCTCATCCTGTCAATACATGTCCTTATAAAAAGTACCTTCCCAGCTTTTCTGTAGGCTCCCTTCAGGTACTGCAAGGCTGCTATAACGTCCCCCCTTCTCCAGATTTAAGAGTCCCAGCTCTCTCAGCATGTCCTTCTAGGGAAGGTGTTGCAGCCCCCTGATCTTGGCCATCCTCTGGACCCATTCAAACAACTTGATGCCCTTCTTGTGCTGGGGGGCTCCAGAACTGGACACAGTACTCCAAGTGGAATCTCACAAGAGCAGAGTAGAGGGTCAGAACCACCTCCCTCAACCTGCTGGCCGCGCTGCTCTTGATGCATGCAAACCGGGATATGGCTGGCCTTCTGGGTTTCAAGTGCACACTGCTGGCTCGTGTTGAGCCAACTGACACCCCCAAATCCTTCTTCTCAAGGCTGCTCTCAAGCCATTCTCTGCCCAGTCTACATCTGTGCTTGGGACTGTTCCGACACAACTGCAGGATCTTGCACTTGGCCTTGCTGCAGTTCATGAGGTTGGCATGGGTCCACCTCTCAAGCCTGACCAGATCCCTCTGGATGGCATCCCTGTCCTCTGGTATGTCAACTGCATCACTCATTTTGGTGTCTGAAAGCTCAGGCAAAAGTTCCTGGGAACTATTAAGTAGATAAGGATACAATTACTTAACTTAACATGTATATTAATATTATGAATTTTCAAAGTGACTCCATGAGCATCTGGAATGGAAAATAAGGTTTGTAGACAGGTGGTGGACTGGTAGCCTTGTAGGAAATATGGAATTTTTACGTTATTGGAAATTTATCCTACCTTATTGGTAGGATAATCCTACCTTAGGGGGAAGCCTGGACACCAAAAGAGAAAGAGAAGTCAGAAGGCCTCAGAAAACCAGCCACCGCAGAGCAGGTGGGTGCACCCCCACTGTAACTCTTTTAGGGCACTGATCCTCCTTAATCCAGTGTCATCTGTACCCACAGTGATTTCCAGGGAGATATATAATTCAAAGTATTAGGTATTACTGCCTAATGGATTTATTAGAAAGCAGTGGCATATCTTCTCCACGTCCACAAGAACAGAAGGGTAGTATTTCAGGTATCTTCATTATTTAATAGACCTTTTTCAAGTTTGTGCACCTATTTCTTTCCTGGCTGTCCTCTTATCAGGCAGTCTAAGAGAAATATACACATATACTTGATGAACTGGCTTTGGCAATGTTTTGGATTTAGATGACAAACACTAAAATCAATGTACTCTCATGTAATTCCTGAGGAAGTCATTATACAATTTGCTGTTGCTTAATTGAGAATTTTAAAGATAGATGTAAAGAGAATATTCAGATTTTTTTTTAATCTTATTTATTGGTGATGCCTGTCATTAAACTGTCTCTATACTCTCTGTAAAACTCATTAAACTAAGACTGCATTACATAGATGGTGACTAGAAAATTCCTGAATTTAGAGGTAAATTTTACTAATTCATGCTTAGCAGTCAGAAGTCCTCTTCTTCTGGAAAGATGACATATATCTCTGTCATTCTTAACTTTTAGGAACAGAACTCATTTTAACCTCTTATATGCAAAGTATTGCCAAGCCACATCAGATATATTTTAGGTAATGTTGACACTCAAGTGTTCAACTCTCCATACTGACGGTCCTCCTCTAAGCTCTGGCCAGGGCATGACATGCTTTGGCAAGTTGTTTCAGCAGGAGAAGGAGCTGTTGCATCATCTGCCACTGATTCATTTCCCTTGTTCATGTACTTCCAAAGCCCTGGTGTCTGGCGCTGGTAATTCCCTAATGTGTAGTCAGCTTCATAGTAAAGTCTCATGTTCAGCTGCCTCTAAGTGAAAGCAAAAAATGAAATATAGAAGATAACATTTCTGGGAAAACTTCTGAATTTCCACTTTTGTGTCATCACAAGAGTAAAGAAAAAAGAGCCTAGACTGTCAAGCTAATTTGAATTTTCAAGTCTAGGACAGGAAGGAGACAAATTTTTATTTGTGAACAGAGCAAATTGCATTTGGGAGCCAATGGGATGTGCTAAAATGAGGTGCCAGTAACACTGTTTTCATGGTGCTGCTCAGGAAGAAACCCAGGTAAGCAGAGGTGGTGTTTGGGGCAGATGAGCAGACACAAAAGAGGAGATTTTTTTTCCCTATCCCCATGACTAACACTTCCTGTGGCTGAAGCAGCAAGACATTGCTTACGCCAGATGATGAATTTTCCTAAAACACATGTCTTGCTGTGCTGGCCCAGGACTGCAGTCCCCACCATTGAATCAGATGTGCATCTTCCTTTGAGAGGAATGTGAATGCAAATGTGAAACCAGTTGAGAATATGCAAGCCAATACCTGTGAAGGCCTTTGGAGGCCTCTTCATCCTCTCTGGTTGCTCTGTGCTGTCTCAGGAAAGAAAATGAATCAGAGGCTAAGACTGTGTCCCTAAATCTTCTTCAGAATCAGAAGTCACCAGCTGGCAGATGATTATAGCGTGTGGCCTTTCTTTCATCAAACTAATAGAACATTTGAAATTAATTAGTAAGATCCTGAAAAATTCCTGGAGTCTTGTTTTATTTTTATATTAATACATTTTTCAGTAAGATTTGAGATGGAGACCTCAGTACTGCTCTCAGTTCCACCCATATATTGCCACTGAAGACAGCTGATTTCCACATTAACTGATGGCAGAGCATGACATGCAAGGTTCTGCATGTTCTTAAATGTCTGCAAAAACAGACATCTCTGTTTTTTTCATTTAAAAGATGAGTGTGACTTATTAAATTCAATTCCTCCTTAAGCTATTTCATATTTACTGCTTTATCAACTTATTTTGGCCATTGATGTCCTCAGCAGGTACTTGAAAGCTACATTTACCAAAACTTGCCAATTACTGCTTCACTTAAAATTTGTACAGACACCAAGGCAGCAGCAGAGGACAAATTTTAAACTCATTTGGATGTCAGAATTTCACTGCAGAAACATATGTCTGGTGATATCAATGTTACTTTTTCAAGCTGTGCTGTGTGGGGTGGATCTGAAGGAAATCCTGGGTGAACAGTGCATTGGGCAGGGAGGGTAGGTAGTGGAGCCACTCAGCTGTCATCATCTCAGCACAAGTGACAAATGCACTGTCTTGGAAATGGTACAAATCCAAGGAGAGATACCCCAGTGATGGGGTGCTGATGGTGTAAATGAGGCCATAAACTGAACCAAAAGTGATGTCTCTCCTCTAGACAGGTATTTATAACTTCCCTAGTTAGCTTTTATCCTGAAAGTGTTGGAATTGGATTTTAAACCAGCATGATTAATTTCTCTGAGTGTTATCTTATCACTTCAGCTTCATAATCTGCAACTGCTAGTTGTAGACCAATCCAGGGAATAAACACCATAATGCTGAAGAGTCTGTTTTACCCATAGATATTGAAATTATTGTTTCCTAAAGGTAAACCACAGGGTCAGTGAGTTTCAGGTTAGACCTAGAACTTGTCGGGCTGGAAATCAGCATGGCTAGGTGGTTCCATTCCTGCTCTGCCTCTCATGCAGGCTGCTAAGTCCCCCTGTAGAGAACAGCCTGCTTAATTTGCCTGTTGTCTATGCTTCCCTGCCTTCCCTCCTTTACTGGGTCTCTATACAGATGAAAAGGTACACCCATGCTGTTTTGTACTCAAGCTGGAGAGCTACAGTTCTTCTCTTGAAATAGGTAAAGGTCTGCTCAGTATCAGAGGAACAGTCAAGTAAAATGAGAGTATGCATATCTTTAGGTAGAAGATAGATAGATTTCTAGTTCAGCAGACTTTTCACTCCTGATATAAACTATATAGGGCTGACTTACACGTAGGTATTTACTGTATAAAATTTCTGCTCTCATTATATAATCATTACCAGTAGGATTGCCATATACATATGTAGATGTGTACATAAAAATGCATACAAGAAACAAGAAGAAAAAATGTAAGAAAAGAAATCTGTAATTATACAAACAAGAACTAGTCAGAATGAAGTAACTCAGTTTTGAGAAGTCTGGAATTAATGCATGAAAACTGCAATGTTTCAAGGAATTGAGAAAGCAGATAGAATATTAACAGCAAAGAAGACTCCTAAGCAGCTGGGAGTGCAAAAATTGATATTGATGCTTGACAATGTACCTTCAATTATATCAAAAAGGCAATTAAAACAGTTCATGAAACATGGTATAGAGATTTAGAGTTAAATCACTCCTTTGCCTGCTTGTGGACCTCCAAAGTAAATGAGGACAAGTTTGTGTTCTAAGAGTAAGAAACAGAATGGAATACCCAAGAAGAAAGGATAGTAGGTCCTGAGCATCCATCTCAGCAACCATTCAAACTGTTGTGAAAAGTCACTAGCTACTGCACATGTTCTTAACTAACCATCAAAAAAAGTACTGCTGGGTATGGGATACAAGAACTTTGCAGTGTTCAGTTAAGACAGAAGCAGACCTGTTAGGTCCATAGAGTATTCATGCAGCAGCATGGTGTATATAACGTGCTCTGCTGAAGTAATGAAAGAACACTGGAAATGCCAAAATCATAGCTGTCCTGGGAAGATGCTGGACCTCAAGTCCAGTTTTCCATGTAAGTGTGAGTGAACACCAATTTTTCAGAAATGTTTCCTGCACACTCACTGGCAATATCAGACATGGACACTGAGGTAGTCTCTTCAATGACTGTGTGTGAGTGGAAATCGTTACCTGAAGATAAAGGCAAAGTGAATATAACTGCCTGTGGACTATGACAGTGTGATAACATGAAGGACTGGCATTTGAAATCTCACTTCTACACACAGCATTTGTCTTCTGGACTTTCAGCCTGATGCCTGTGCTCCATAACAAACATATCTACCCGCAGAGCTGTTGTAGGAGTTTTTCCTCTTGACCTTCACTGCTTTTTCTATGTAGACAGCCTTTGGTTTGATTTATCACTCCTGGCAGCAACAGGACACATTTGTGGTACAGGTACGCTAGGAAATAAGGAGGAGATTGCTTTTCCTTGAATAATTCTTCAAACAGGATCCATTGCTCCATCTTTAGCAAACACTAGAGATGCTCCTGCTCCCAAACTTCTTGTGGTCAACATTTTAGTTTGTTAAAGAAATCAGCAATTGTTAGCTGATGCTTGCATGACACAATTTAGAATCATTGTTGTTTTCCTAATTTTATAATGTTTTAAATGATTGCTCTCAAGCTCCCCTGTCTTGCTTGAGTAAGGAAAGAATAAGCTTTGTGAATAGCACTGCTTGCAAAAAACACTTGTTTTTGTTAACTTGCTGTGCTTGTATTTTTCTGGTAATTATTTAAACTCTTCCACTAAGAGTGCAACCAAAACCATTTACTTTCACTCCAAATTAAGAAACTGAAGTGGTTTTCTGGGAATAATAGCTGAACACAAATCTTGCTAAGGTAGCTGGCACAGTCCCCAAGACTGGTCACAAACTATTTTGCATTCCTGCTTTGCCTCATTATACTTTTAGCTCAATGAAATGACTGTTGACAGTAACTACTTAATCTATTAGCTATTAGCATGGCAGAAAGTCATCCTACTTCTCCCAGATATTTTATTCACTTTTTCATGCTCCTGTTGAGATAGTCGGAAGTTGCACCTCAGTAAGACACTAATGTAGGTTTTATTTTTTCCAGTTGTTGTAGGCTTTCCTTTTCCCAGTTCTCTTCTTCCAGCTGAGCGTGACAACTGGTGCCCTAACACCTGGTCCCCTCCTGCTCACATAAGACTCATGCTACTGCCATAGCTCTTGGCTGCAGGAGATGGAATGCATCCACCCAGGTTGTCTGATGTCTTGGTAGTTAAGGTATTCCACACACGAAGGAAAAACAAAGGGAGAGATTCTGAATGCTGGAAAAGGCCATTTAGGGTTTGGGGTCATAGGAGGTGAGAGTCAACAGCAGGAGCCTGTTGTAATACAAGAGACAAAGAGGTTCGTTCCCAAGTAGCTGGAAGGACTTTATGTTTCCTATGAGTCTCACTGGACAGAAAACACATGCAGTTAATAAAGCAGATAATTGATCTCTGGAGCATGGGCTATCTAATGGTGAAGACAGGAACCCCTGAAGGGCCAACATAGAAGAGCCCAAGTTTCTGCTTATTCTGCAGAGCTAGACAATGTCTGCTTTGCCCTACGACTTTGAGAGTTTATGAAATTGTGTCACAAGGGCAGTTCTTACTCACTCCCTGCCGCTGAGGCCAAGGGCCTAAAATTTTACTATTTTCACTAGAAATGTCACAAGACAGATTGCAGAGATCCCAGGTTAGCTGTTGCTCTCAAGTCAGTGAGTATCTTGTTGGTAACCCTGGGATCACAACACCTGTATACAGGTATTTAAAATATGTATTCTATCTTTGTTATTTTTTTAAATCTACTTTCCTTTGCTTTGGATTCCCCTGTGCAACACCCTTTCAGTCAGTAAACTCCTAACAAAACAAGGTGGAAATTTACACTGAATTAACTCCAACAGAGTGTATTTTAAAATCATTCAATTACAGATTATTTTTATGACTGCAGTATTTGTCAGTTGTGTTCGCAAGCAGAAGATCTGTCAGCTAGAAACACACATAAAAATTATATTTGTTTTTCCTTCTTGAATGGTAGATGTTTTCCCTGTCAACCTAATGCACAAGCAGCTGATTGACAGCCAAAATGAAGGAAAATGAATGTATGCTGTGAGCATACACATCTTTCTGCTTTGAACTTAGATTTATAACTTCTAGAAAATTTGATAATGCCTGTCTGGTTTCTGAGAAATGATCTCTTAGGCATATATAGAATATTGGTTGGGAAAAAATGTACAAAAAAAAAAAAAAAAAATTGTTACAGGCCTTAACTACATCCCATTAAAATCATTAAAAACTTTAGTTTCTGTTAGTGCTGAATGAAGCTCTACAGAAACATTTTCAAACTGCATGGCATATTCTTTCAGAAGCAGCTATATCCCTCTGTTCTTCCAAGTGTTTGTTGTAATGTCTGGCTAACCTCACATGAAGATACTAGAGATTTATGGGTTGCCATTATTGTTTTTGTCTGAGCTCTACTCCGGCCACAGCCCCTAGAGCTCCCTTGTCTAACCTTTTTTCAGTGTACCTTTCTGAAATCCTGTTTGTTAAGCACACTACATTATAACAAAACCTTTGGAATAATAATAGGAGACATTACTCTTGACTAAACTCAAAGAATCACATGCTCTAAGTTCTGTTTAAGAAAAACTAATCATGTTCAGCATATGAGAAAATGAGCTGCATGCAGCTGTAAATGACATGATCATTTGCATTGAAGGTAAAAATGAAGGGCCATTAATTTTATAGCATTAAATGAAGAGAAGTGTAAGAATCTGTAATTAGCTTCAGTGAACACATTTCAAAGACAGCTTCACAAATGAATGAAGTGTGTATCTATATACGTTGTTGAGAGAAAATTACTATATTTAAATCAATTTCATATACTATCTCTACAAATGTGAATATATATATCTTGGCAGATTTCTTGGTCTTTAAAAATGGTGTAATTGTTCTGGACTACTAATGGACATAATTCCAAAATGGCAGTCTAAGGGTTTTATTATAATTGTTGATCTCCAGTTATCTAGGGTGCTCCAAAATGAAGCTGTGCATTTAAAACACATGTGAATTCTTCATTACTAATGTCATCATCCAGCTCTATAAGAGCTCATTAGCCACTGTAAATGTACTTGAATAATTTTGTGTTAAAATTATGCACTTGGTTTTAGTCTCAGGGTGTTTGGGTTTTTTGAAGGGAGGGAGAAGGTTTAAGTTTTTTGTTTGTTTGTTTTTTATAATTTATTTTTTATAATTTATAAATGGAGTCCATCATTGTATTGCTGTCATCTAATTTGGTGGAGAGGTGCTCCACAAAAACCAAAGGAGGTAATACAAAATAAAAGAAATCAGACTTTCCCTAATAAAAATGATTAAAGGAACATGACTGTCTACCAGCTGTCACACAGGGAAGGGATAATAAAAATTCTCCATGTAAGGTATCTGTAGATTATGGAAAGTTAATGTGATATAGAAAGCAACAAGCCCAAGAACTTGCAAGGAAACTAATTAAAATCTGTAATCCTGGAAATCCAGGGCTGCTATGGTAGACCAGGCAGACCAAGTTCATCTGATATGATGATGTTTACAAAGGTGTCATTGAAAGCAATATTCTACTGGATTAGATGTCCTTTCCAAGATATATGCTGCCATTGCTTTGCATAACTGATATTCATGGATATTCATGGAAATTCTTCATGTCCAATTCTTCATTCCAAAATACTTGTTCCTTTAAAAACATTTTTTTCAGAGACTTTCTTTATCACATTTCCACCTTTAGCTGAATATCTCCTTTTCTCTCTGGAGGATGCAGAGAGCACCAGTGCTGTTATCTTCCTCTAGTAAACCAATCACCGACTCCTACACTGTTGTTTTACCCCTTCTCAGTCACCTTTTTCAGTTAAGAAACTCAGGCCCTTCTAGAACGCTCACAATCAGAGCTTTTGAATGATTGTGAATGCATGCTCCTAAAGTTGGCATGTGTCTTCTGGTTTGTTGTAGCTAGTGAACCCCTGAGAAAACCCAGGTCTTAATGCAATCCCAACTGTAATGCAGACTGTAGAGATGCTGCTGTGGTTTCTTCTGACACATCTGATACAGTCAAGTACCTTACAGGGGCACTTTGTGTGCATCCACCACCTGACTTTTCTCCATCAGATCAGGACTGACCTTTCCTCTGCCTGCTGAAATTATTCTGTATTATTCACCTTTTTATTCTGAGGTGAAGGGACAATCTGACCATTAAATAATCCTTTTTTCTCCCAGACTCACTCCTCCAACCTCTCTATCACTGTGACTTATACATGCTGAAGGTATCACCCTCATTGTCTGACTGCTGGCCAGCCAGGTGTGACAGCAGCAGGGAGAGCACAGACTTCCTGCCTGCCTGTGATGCTGCTCTTGACTTGGAATATGCCCATCTCCTGAGAGGCAGCTGGGGTTCATGATGCTGCACAATTTCTTCTCATCAGGCCTGAAGATGCCCTGGGTAGTGATTCCTGGTCTGTCGGTCCTCACCCGCCATCTGATCCTGGTTATACGTTCTGCTCTCCTAGATATGAGTATCTTTTCATATACTTTTGCTGTGCTCAGTGATGCCCTCTCACCTCTGAGTTAGGCAACACTCCATAGTCCATTTCTTCACAGTCCCTATGTCAATACCTCAAGCAGGGATGGTGGGCAAGGCAGTAAAACCACACTGCAGATATGGCCTGCTAAAGAAAAAAAGCACTGGAGATGGGAAAGGACAAGATCAACAGCAGATTAGAAGTTTATCAACAATAGAAAGCAAATCTACCTAAGTAGACATGACTTAAAAGAAAAGTAAAAAGAACAATATGGATAAAAACCAATGGCCAATATGATGTCTGTGTTTGGGAGACAAAGAAAACAGGCCATGGGACTGTAAATATTCTGGAAAGAAAGAGGGGGAGGGGGAGAAAGAGAGATCTTTAACAAAACACCAAGCTTGGCAACCTGGGCACAGTTAAACAGTTTAAAATTAGTCATGTGTACTTTTACAGTTGTAAGTAAAGCAAATAGCTCCAAACTCCACAACCTTATAAAAGCAATGTTGAAGGAAAACAACAGCAAGATAATTTTTCCTAAGTGGATTCAACAACACGTCCTAAAGCAACCACATGTTGTGAATGATGGTCCTTTTTGTGATCAGCCCAGCAGCCGTGTCAGCCTGTGGCAGGGTACTTCACATGAGGCAGTTCCCAGAGGCTTTTCTTTGCTCCAACTTATTTCTGCTGAAGATCTAGGGGAAAAAAAAAAAGCACAGTCTTTTTACAGTGAACTCAGGAGTATGTAAATTTATATACTTTTCCAAAATTCTTTATACACTCCTTGCTGGACAGGGAAAGGTGAGGATTTTGAAGGGGTAGCATAGATAGGAGAGGCCTTGCTTTTTGAAGACTCTTCTCAAGAAGTACCGCATTGATAGGCTAATCTCTAGGTGTTGTGTTGTTTGTTTTTTTTTGTCGTCGTCATTTTTTTCATGGCACAAAAACCACGTATATCTTTATGCATATATTATATAATTATATAGATTTCATTTTCAGATATACTATATTTGTTTCCAGACCAAATGGCTCTTTCAATGTTAAGTCCAACTACTTGCAAAAACATTTCTCTAGAACTAACAATGGCACTGTAGACATGAAAGCATCCTTCCACTCAACATTTTTTCTTAATGTTCGTCATACCACAGCTCAGAGACATTGGAAAGCATACCATGCCTAGGCAGACACTACAGGAAGGACTCTTCACGTAGAGCTGCTGTTTGCTGTCCAAGCTGTTAAGCAACACCTTGCACTGTTAGGTTCTGCTTTAAACAGGTAATGAGAAGAAAGCATTTCTCAGAAGCTAGGATTAAGCAGAACAGAGGGCTTCATTTCTGTATGGAGTTCTGGCTTATATCTATGCCTGGATAAGGTAGCAAATCAAATGGAACCTAGTGAAGCAAGTAAACAAATCTAGTTTCCAGAGTTGGCTTCTGTGTGTGTTTTCTATATATTCTTGTGCAAGATCTGAGTCCTGTGTACTTTTCAGACCTTCTGGCACAATATGGATCACCAAGGTTGGCCTTTACTCCATGTGCTCATAAAGCCAGAACTTGAGCTCCGAAATTAAACCAGGAGCTTAAAGGTGTGAACAGAAGGTTTTTTAAGACACTTTATGAAGTCTGGGTGCAGGCTGATCTGTCAGTGTAGAAGCAGCCAGTATTATTTACGTCTCATCCAGGGAAAGGGCTGCTACAAGATATATCGATGCCTGCCTGTGATATTGATTTGTGTCAGTTGAAATTACTCCCTAGGTACTTCACTGCACCAGAGTCACGGGCAGATGCAGGTCCCCAGGCACATGGCTGCAACCACTCATGGGAGCATTGGAGGGGGTGGCAGCCCCCAGGTGTCAGATGGGGCTTCGTTCCGACTGCTCAGTGCCCGGGGCTTTGGACACTTGAATGATATTTGAAAACTGTTTGTAAATGTTTGAAATGAATGATCAGGTTACTGAGATTAATAAGGTTTGCACTGGTGGACTTTTTTTCTGTAGTGCAGACTTGCTTAGAAATTTCTTGGAGTAAATTGGGCTGACACAGGCTTGGATGCATTGCTTTAAAATCTGTGTCTCGTTTTCTTATTGTGTGCTCTACTTGGGTGAACATTTTTCAAGTGAAAAGTTCATGTGCATGCGGTGAACTGAGAGCGAAATTTGAATTAAAGTCTGGACAATGTATAGTTTGTAGTCTCTTAAAGATTTTCTCCACAATGGTTTCATGATTTGTTTATCATTCAGTCTGTGCATACAGAAAAAAATATATATCTATAAAACAATAATCCAGAGCTTTTTGCTTATTGATTCTTTAATAACTGATTTACCCAAAATTAGAATAACAAAAAATGTTATTTACTAATTTCTCACATCCACATTATTAACAACATCACCACCACTCTTGAAAAGGTGAATGAAAAGAGCTCCATTTTCACAATCCTGCATGAAGATAGCTCACTTGTTCTAGTCAGCTTCAAACCTAAACAATTTTCCTGTTGTTACTAGGAATGAGTAACTTGCAACACAGGAATGTATTTAACATATTTGCTAATAACTGAAAATTATATTATATTTCATGTGTATGTTTTCTTCATGGTGGGAGATTATAATTATTTGCTCCTCAAAAAGCAAGCCAATGCTCTGACATGTATGACTTCGTATGTCATTTTATTATACACATTTTTTTTCTTTTTTTTTCTATCACGTATGTCTATTTCTTCAGTTACCTTGCATTTAGGATTCACATTCCCAGGGTTCCACTCATATTTCTGAGTTGGAAAAAAGTGAGTCATTACAAAGACATGATCTCTTGGATTATTATGGGAAGATAGAATATATTTCTAGATAGAGATGTGGGGCTAGGTGCTGTTACCTGTTCCAGAAGACAAGCCCTTGTTGTTGCTTTTAGCCTCTGAAGAGATATTAGCCATGCTATCTCTCAGTTAGAAGTACCAGATCCACCAGAAAATTCAGCATTATATCTTCGCTATATTTAGATAGTTGCATTATTCATTATCTGCTGAGGATCTAGAGCCAGACTGAGCTTACCCTGCTCACTGCTTCAGACCTAGCTCATGAAATTTATCAGATCTGTGTAATACAAATGTCTCTGCCTGCTATCTCAATTAGCTGCTATTGGAGCCTTTTGAGACTCAAGTAACCTCACTTCTTCTAATTAAACACAAACTCAGTCGTAGTTAAGGATCATTCCAGTATAACACTTTTTATAGGTTAAAAAATTATTGCAACCCACATATTAACTGAACTGGCTAGGGAAAATAGCCTTGACAGAGGTAAGCCCAACAGATTTGTTTAAACTATTCTTTTCAGTTGTCTGGAGCAAGAATGATGAAAGTTTGCACATGACATTTTTCCTCTTCCAAATACTTAATTCTGTATTTGTTATCTGTATGGCTTTTGAGATTCAGCTACACTCTATAGTTCATGCTCATTTTAGCAGCCACCCCTACCAGCTAGCAGCTTTCCCTTTTCTGGCCCTGATAATGTTTGCAGACAGAAAAAAAAAAAAGAAAAAGTATCATTTTTCTTCAGAGGACATAGTTTATAGGATCTCATCACTGTCTTTGCTTTGTTTTATTTCGTTATTTGTTTCATATTTTTCTGTCTGTTTATACAATTGCAAATCTCCAGTGAAGATTACCTTCTATCAATTAAAGTGGGTGGTCTTTTTGTTGCTTAAAAAAAAAAAACAAAAAAACTAAAACAGCAGTATGGGACAACTCATACTTCTTTGCAAATGTTCTATAAAAGAAGCAATAAATAACCATGACAAGCATATGTTAAGTTTAGCACTTCGGTACTATTTTCCACCAAACCAGTTAAAAGCCAACCAGTGTCTACTTGGTCTAAACAAGGCCTTTCTTACTTGAAACTCATGCCCCTCAAATGAAAGCAGCCTTTGTCAGATGTTACATTGTCATGATTTCCATGACTAGTAATAATAGCTGTGATATGCATGATCACATCTTTAGTTATATTGCCTTTTATGGTGGAAACTATAATCTGTGACAAGCCTGTGTTATTTAGCTTTTTTCAAGGAACATAAACGCATCTACAGTAACTCAGCTTTTCTTGTAACACCACCACAGTTTTGTCTCATTTCTATCTTATCTCTTACAGTCAAAGATTCATAAAGATGCACATTTCATTTGAGATTTTTTTTGCTACAATTTATATATATATATAAAATCTCTCCCTAGATTTTTTCCTGCTGCTATTGTCAGATGCTCTACCAAGTGCTTTTGCAATCAGCAGGACTGCACTCAAACAGCAAATCATAAATCTTCAGAGAACATGAAATCGCTTTAGTCTCTCAGATAACATTTTTTAATCTCATTTTGGTCATCATGATGAATGTTATATGATCACTCTCCATTGACACTGGCCTCTCAGAAACAAAGTTCTGAAACCTTTTACATGAGAGGACTAAGTATCATTGTCTTTTTAAGTATACTGTTTTCAAATTTTTTTTATAACTTTAGTGTAAATGTTAAAACTCCTCAGATAAGGCAGATTTGGGATGAAAATATGCTCTTCAGAAGCATCTGTGAACTACAAACTCCAACTCAGTTAAATCTCAGATTCAATGTCAGTGTTGCAAATCCTTGTTAAGTTTTCCCTTCATGCCTCTTTGATATTCCTGTTCAAAAGCAAAGACTGCCCTATGAGTCTTCAGTTTTATCAGTCACCTCTGTTGGTTTTTTGTTTGTTTCTTTGCTTGTTTATTTGTTTGTTTGTTTTACTGACGTGTTCACATCAGTTTCTAATACTATAGGCACAGGTTCCCCACTTTTTATTTCTGAATGATCAGTTTGAGGTCAATCTGAGAAGGAAGCCACCTGAGACAAGCTGTTGAGAATTTCTACCTTGAGTGTGCAAAGCCGCGGCTGACCACGGTGCTGGTGACACTGAGCAGAAGGCCTGTGGATGCCTCCTCCCTGCCAACACTTCTGCATAGCTTGTGTGAGTTAACTGTCCAGTCTCGCTGAGCTGTGATGCTAGCCAGTAGTTTGCAGAAGGCTTTCTGTGAACTTAATTGCTCTCTTGTCATTCGGTTTATCTCAGCAGTGCAGTATGCAAATCCTTAGAGATTTCTGAAGCTGAATAAAGCATTGTAATGTCTCCATATTCAAATGCTGGTCACTGTCACGGCTTCTGTAGTTTGCCATACTGTATTCAGCTGAAAACCATTTTTTTCCCCACACATTCCAGCCGTAACCCTGCATATTTTTGTGCACTTTTAGATCCTGTTTCTTTACTCTATTTTCCCTTGGCTTCATAGTGATGCAGCAGAATACATTTGTTTGGCAAATTCAAGCTGTTTGATCAAAAGATATTTCTGGGTCTTCCAGTTGCTCCTCAGACCGCCTAGCACAGGAACCACCCCTAATTAGGACATGACTAAACCCTGCAGACTGACAGCGAGCTTGCCTTCTCAGGGTCTGGTATTATTCAGTGCCAGGTATTATGCAGTGACTGGACAGAATCAAGGCATCTAAGACTTGTGCTTCATTTGGCCCAGCATCTGATGCAGGAGATGATCCCGCTGATGCAATCAGAGCCTCTTGGAGGTACTACTTCCCACAAGGAAATACCACAGTGAGACATGAGGCAGCTTAATCGGACCTTGTACCCACCTCACAACAGCTTTTTTTTTTTTTTTTCCCAAAGAAAAGTTAGGAACAAGCCAACAACTGTTTGGCAAGGCTACTTCACAACTGTTTGGCAAGGCCACTTCACATCTGGTCCTAAGATAAGCAGCAAACCCCTGTCAAGGAGGACTGAGCATCCTCCCTGCTTCAGCAAGTCCCATTCTGAAAACTGTTCTCAAGGACATTTTACCCTTATGCATGGCTGCTCATCTGTGTGTCTTTCTAATGATGGCTGTGCAAACAATGTGCAAGGTTCACGTTTCAGGTATTTAAAATGCACTACTTGTAAAAGGGGTGGATTTGTTTGGTTTGTTGGTTTGTTTGTTTGTTTCTGCATTGTTTTTTTTTTTTTTTTTTTTTAGATACTGGAACACGTTGTCAAATTATCTCTGAAATAATCCCTTTACCTTTTTTTTTTGGGGGGGTGGGGGGGGGGTTCTGGCAGAAAAAGCTGTATGAGAAAGCTTTAATTGCTTTGAACTTTTCTTATTTCAATTAAGTATTCCTAAAAATCTTTTGGCCCTGGGTTTTACCATATATGTTTTAGATCAAACCTTGGTGCACTTCAATTCTGAGATTTTCCTTCAATTGAATCATCATCTTTGATTTTTATTCGTTTGAAAGCGAAAACCATAGATCCTCTGCTCTTCCTTGTTTATTCAGGACAAGAATTTATTTTGCATGGTGGTACACTCAGATCCAGATCAATCTGCCACAGTATTGGGCACACAGACTCTCATTACTGCACCATCCATTTTTCTTCCAAAAGTACTTTTTAAAATCCTTGAAAGCATGAAGTATCAAACTGTTGAGGTGCTATCAAAACACGTGGGCCTGATTCATTGCTGGTGTCACATCAGTGATCTATGGAATTACATCAGAGATCATTTCAGGTCCTTGTGTCATCACAGTGATTACGTACTAGTTTTACCAGAACAAAAATAAAATTGAAAGCTTAATCTATGTTTTTATAAAATGTAACAGCTTTACTCACTTTTATGATATGTGCTCTCCAGCTTGCAGTATGCTATAGAGTAACCAGGAAAAAATGTAAAGGATCAATTTTCTGGATAAGCAAGGTGTTCTTCCACCTACACTCTGCTGCTCACTATTTTTACATTCTTCTCTCACTGTTTGCCAGCATATTTGCAGCTTTTCCTAAGGTTCTTCACTGAAATAGGAAAAGGTCCTTTATAAATCAGTGAATTATGCAACTATTTTATTTTATTTTAGAAGACACAGTCTAAACAGAAATATGATAAAGTGCACATATACAAGAGCATATTGAAACAATACTTTACCATGAATATTTTAAGGAATGTAAAAGTACTAGAACAGTCAAAATGGCAGCTATACATATTATCCATACATCATAGTGTCTACACATGTATACATAGCTGGAATTAATAATTTAAAGATATTTGTGGAAACGGCTTCATTCTAAGATGGCATCAATTTGCTATCTTACTTGATTGTTGATTAAAGCAGGTTAATGTCATAAAATATTTCAATTTATGATAATAAATCTGATTGTGGATGAAGTATTCCATCATTTTCTTTTTCACTTGGTAAGGATTAAATAACAATGTCTGTGTTTTTTATTGCTGATTCCTACTGTTAAACCAACTACATATAAGCAGTACTGGTTGCAATATAAAGAATTATTCTCCTGGGTCCTACTTGTATTCGTTCTCATTCTACACTTTAAAAACCCATTCATCAATTACTCTGCAGCGGCACCAGAGCTTAGCGTGTGCATATTACCCTCTCTCATATTCCTGTGCAGTCTTCTAGAGAGAAAGAGAGCGAGTGTGGGGGTGTGTGGATGTGTGCTTCCCCTGCCTGATAGGCACATACAGATCTGCATATACGTTCACGGCGCATCGCACATAATTGCTGAGAAGCCCTTCTCTGGGGGTGGGGATGAAGACTCCGCTCCCTCCTCCCAAGGGCTCCTGTAATGTTTGTGGCCTTAAATCAAGCCAAACTTCTACGCAGCAAGGTGAGTGTCAGCACCAGGAGTTATCTGATATGCAGCATAAGTGAAATGCTGCAAAATATGAAATGATAGCACTATTAATCCTATAGTGCTGGTGTTTCCCAGCCCCCCCTCACTCCCCACTCCCCTCCTTTCTGTTGATACCAACACCATTGTTTCTGGCTTTAAACTTCATCAGTATGCAAACGGAGTGTCACTATGATGGGTGGTAACGTGGTTGGATGCACTTTCTAAATTTCTGGCAAATGAGTATAATTATTTTCAGAGCTGCGGGCAACTCATGCATGTTTTATCCTCCATCTGGACCTGCATGGTACACAATAGTGATAAAAGATTATTTTCCCCCTTGGATGTTCATAGGCCATCATTGACACCGTCCTGATGAAATGGTCATGTATCCCCTAGCACTTCTATATCTGCCACAGCTTGACAACAAAATTATTTCCCTACAGTACTAAAACACTTCAAATATTCAAGCCCTCTGTGCATATATTTGTGTTTTGAAGCATTCAGCGTTAACATAATGTGGTAATTTATAAACTGACAAATTAACCATGCAGAAATCTGAGCTGGGCTTATGAGGTCTGCAAAGCAGCAGAAAGGAAAGCAGAAGCTTTTTGCGCTCTGTAGTAATAATCTTATCAAGTGTCAGGGACAGGTTTCAGACTCTCATTGTTGGTGCTTCTCCCTCCTGGGCTCAGTTACTGAATGCTGAAGCTGAGAGGCTTTGAACCACACTATTGTCATGATTGCGACCAGCCACACCGTCACTGCTCAGGAAAAAAAAAAAAAAGGAAATGTGAGCTTCCATCACTGTCCATTTTAAAGGCAAGAAGAAGAAAAAAGAAAAGAAAAGAAAGAAAAGAAAGAAAAGAAAGAAAGAAAGAAAGAAAGAAAAGAAAGAAAGAAAGAAAGAGAGAGAGAGAGAGAGAGAGAGAGAAAGGGAAGAATAGAATTTACCAAAACTAAATGCTCACATCCACAGTAGAAAACACATACAGTCTGTCTGAGCAAGGAAAATCAGTATCTACAGAGCTGAGACTGCTCATAAGAAAGAGGAGAAGGAAGACCAGCTTCTTTGTTTCCGTGTTATAAAATCATCCCAGAGACCGGAGCCCATCGCTGTGACACACGCTCCCCGAACCGCCCAACGTGGGACCGCCGCCTTTGGGCGCGGAGCGGTCCGCACGGCAGCGCAGTGCCCGCCCGCGCCGCAGGAGGGGCGGCCCCGGCCCCGGCTCCGGGCGCTGCCCCCCCGGGATGCTCCGCGCCGGGCGCTGCTCCCGGGTCGCCATGGCAACGTTGTAATGGATTTGCCCTCCTTCAGTCCCGGAGACCACCTCGAAGAGCGGCGCAAAATGCGGTGGAGTCTGGGGTCCTTCCGAGACGCGGCTCGTGCGTCAGGAAGAGACTGCGAGCGGAGAGCGGAAAACACGGGGACGGGAGGAAGCCGTCACTCCCCATTGCTGCCGCGGCGTTCACACGCCGAGACGTCTCCGGATCCCGTTCCGCCTCGTTTCCCGGTTATTAATTCTCGCTTCGGCCGCGGGCGGCGGCGGAGCGTGGCCCTGGGGGAGGCAGCAGGGAAACCCGCCCCGTCGAGAAAGTCCGCAGTGTCAGCGCCAGCTCGGTGCGGCTACGAAAGGTTAACGTAGCATCCCACGCTCTGAGCGCCGTGAGCTCCAGCAAGGCGAGGGGCATCTGCGCCACGGGGCAGCTATGCTCCTTGACACAGTCGGAATCGTCCTTTTTGTCCAAATTCTCATGATAATAACGCGCATTCCCACGTGTTAATGAGGTGCGTTTCCCACAGGCTTGCTCTCGGCATTTGCTCCAGAGGAGCAATTCTCTAAACAGGAAAGCCAGCCCCATAATGTCTGAGTCCTGCAGCCCTGACTCTGATCTCTGGCTGGGACATATGCACACATCCCTCGTCAAGAGCACTCTGACATGAGCTGGTTCTGCGGCTGCTAGTACTCAGACACAAACAAACAGAAACTTTACTTTCTGGCACTACAGTTAGACCTCACCCATTGTCAAAAGCAATATGACCTAGACAGGCTTGAGCAGTGGGCCCAGGAGAGCCTCATGAAGTTTAGCAAATCCAAGTATGAGATCTTGCCCCTGTCCTCAGTACAGTAGAAACATGGACCTGGTGGAGCGTGTCCAGAGGAGGGCAACAAAAACAATCCAAGGGATGGAACATCTCTCCTAAGAGGACAGACTGAGAGAGCCGAGGCTGTTCATCCTGGAGGAGAGAAGACCTGAGCAAGGCTTTTCAGTATCTAAAGGGGGATGTAAGAAAGAAGAGGATGGGCTCTTCAGCGCAGTCTGTTGTAAAAGAAAAAGGGGAACTGGTTTCAAATTAAATGAAGGGAGATTTAGATAAAAGGAAATAATTTTTTTACAATAAGAGTTATGAGGCACTGGAACAGGTTGCCCGGAGAGGTGGTGGATGTGAGAAAGGCTGAGGGCTGATGTGGTGTTGGAGCATGCCATGCTGATACACCCAGCTGCATCCCCTGTAAACTAAAAGTGTCCTGAGCGGTCCTTTTTGAATGGTTCCAGTTCAGACTGGACCATTTGAAGTGGTAACACAACAGAGCCAGAAAGGGGCATTCAGTACATTTCCTGGACTGTTTCTTTTACTGCTTATTTTTTCACTCAGCTCCTAGCATGCATAGATATTTTGGGACCATGTTTTGACAGGTTGAAGACCCTTTGGCAAAGGCCTGTGGCATTCAGCTTGCAGGCTGTGATAAGCACCCTGTAGCACCCCTTGTTTCTCACCCCATAGGCACCCCACTGCACACCTGGTCCTTACCCCATAGACACCCTGCAGCACTCCCCAATCCTCACCTGTACTCACCCCCCTCTGCCAAGTCCTGGTGCCCAGGGCACAGCATCCTGGCAGGGCTTGAGGGTGTGTGGTACATGAGTGAGAGCTCCCCCAAGGGAGATCATTCATTTGAAATGTGTTTTTATTCCTTTGACTGGTAAGATGGTTTCTTTTCTGTTCTATTTGTTGCTTGTCTTCCTGAGCTTGTATGCTGAAATTGGCACTTCATTTTCACTTCAGTCCTAGCCTAATATTAATACAGGCAGCGATGTAAGAATGTGAAAAAAGAAATCCAATCCTTACGCTCTGAGAACATCCTGGTGATGGATTAAATATAGTATATTTTCCTTATATATTATGAAAATATTTCTTATGTGACTGAAGATATGCAGTGCAATCTAAAGCGCTCCATTCAGAATCGAGAACTAAGCTGCCCTTGCTGCACTCTGAGTAAACAGGGTGGGGATAGTGGTGCTTTGTGTAAATGAGGCTCACATCAGATTGAGTGCATTTGGGTCTGTTTAACCAGTGACAACTCTTCTTTGTGAGTGTCTTTCAGATTCCAGTATCCCTGTGCAAATGTTGCTGGTACCAGTGTTTGGGTGATGGTCTGAAGAAGTTCAAGATTTTACAACTGAATTCAGCAGGGAGAAAAATGGGTACTAAGGTCAGGTTGAGAGTAAAGAAATTGAATCCAAGGGCAGCAGAACAAAGGAAAAGGCTCAGACTGCAGCAAAACGCATTTCTCGTTGTTGATCTGCTCTCTAATAAAAAAAAAAAGGGTTGTAATAGAAGGTGATGATGGAGAAAAACGTTATGGAAACCACACATAGCAAAATGTTGCCAGTGATTTATCACATGTGTCTTCTGATAACTCCTGCACCACTTTCAGCTCTGCACAATTGCTGTCAAGGCAGGCCCTGGCGGTGGCTTCCTTCCAGCAGAAGCCTGCCAGTCCTGGCCATTGATCCAGCTGTATGTGTTGGCGCAGGCACAGGAGGCTGTGCCTACATCCTTCCATGAATTTTTTCAGGAGTAAGCTATTTCGTGCTTTACTGTTATTGCAGTTTGTAATATGTGTGTAATGCAGTCTTGTATTTCAAACAAACCCTGCATAATACCACAGATGTGACCTGTTCTGTTTCATATGTGATACCAAGGGAAGATAATGGTGCAGAATTAAGAGGGCTTCTATTGTGGCTCCCTTCCCTGGAAATCACTCCAGAGTGCTTCAGGATGATGTTTTGTGGTGAGGATCTGAGCTAGCAGGAGGGCAGTGGCCCAGCATGTTAACAGGCTGAGGCTGAGGCTGGGGTGCTGCATCCAACACTACAGACATGCTGAGGGGCCCACGCTAGCCAGGCATAGTCACTCTGGACACACTGGGATGTAGCACTGCTCTGCTGCTGTGGGGAAGGTGTCATCGGCAAAGCCACACAGTTTTGGGAGCTCTGACTGTTGTGATGTGAGTCCTGCAGCTGGGATGTAGAGAGCCTATGGTGGCTCTTTACGTTTGCAAGCTGGTTTTAAAGAGAAAACAGCAGTGTTTATTCATTTATGTACAAAAAACAAAGCAAACAAACAAACAAAAAATCCCCACTACAAAAACAAACAAACAAACAAACAAACAAACCACTTTTGATCAGAATTTAAGATAACTTAAGAAGTCTGTTTGCAGAATTCTTCAGGTGTTATCACTGTCCCAGCTGCATTCCCTAAATGAATTTAGTAGTTATACACTGAGTACAGTATTTTGTATGAACTATTTTTTTTCCGTAACTTCCAAAGTTCCACAAAGTACAAAGACACTCTTAAGTTTTTGTCTCTTTTACGTGACTGCTATATATCATAATCCAGAACTGTATACAATGACAGACTTTTGCTGAAAACTACTTAAACCTGTTTTACTATGATTCATTCCTGCAACCCACTGCTGCTCATAATCCTGTTTTGAAATCTACTACAGCTGGCTCTGGTCTGAATGGTAGCAAAGGACTCTGTAAGATGGTTTATGTGCCCTGTGGCCAAGCTATTATTTCATTTGTGATGTGACAGTTTTTGCTTAATTATGTTTTTATTAATTTTTCACATGACTTTTCTGTGCCATTCATTATTTGATAGTTTGGTTTCAGATCAGGCTGAGTTCATTTTCTTCGTAGTGTCTGCTTTGATGCTATTCTTTGGCTTTAGGAGAAAAACAATGCTGGTAACACATCGGTGTTTTAGCTGCTGCTGAGCAGTGCTGCACAGAAACAAGGACTTGCCAGTTTTTCAGCTTCTCATACTGTCCTGCCAGTGAGGGAGCTGAGGGAGTGCAAGGAGGTGGGAGGGGACACAACAATTGACAAGGCCGCAGCTGAACCTCTGTCTTCACTTCTCAGCTCTCCAGTACAAGTGTGACACAGGATACTGGAAAGAATCCAGCAATGGGCATAAATAATGAAGGGCCTGGAGGAAGACCCTTCCTCTTATGAAAAGTGGCTGAGTGAGCTGGGGCTGTTCAGCCTGGAGAAGAGAAGGCCCAGGGGCATCTCACCGGGTCCATAAATACCCGAAGGCAGTGTGTGGGTTCCAAGAGGACAGAGCTGGGTTCTATCAGTGATTCCCAGTGCCAGGACAAGAGGCAGTGGTCACAAACTGGAACACAGGAGGTTCCCTCCGAGCACCAGGAGCCTTTCTGTGCTGTGCAGGTAATAGAGCACTGGCATGGGATGGCCAGAGAAGCTATGGGGTCTCCTCCTTGTAGATCTTCAAAAGTCCCCTAAGCATTGCCCTGGGAGTTTCAGATAGTGCAGGTGTTGGGTGTAGGGATCTGGAGGTCCCTGTCAATTTCAGCCATGCTGTGATTCTGTGATTGCACTGAGCTCTCTCAGGTGCTGTCTTCAATTTGTTTGCGATGGATCCTTATAACCTGGCAGTGCTGCTGACTGTTAATGCTGCTGAGCTCAGATCTTTATCTGTTTGTCCACAGTGATGACTCCCAGGTGACCTACGTGCTTTGGAAAATGATACACTAGGTCTATTTTCTGAATATATACACTTAATTACTGGTATCTCCACACAGTGCTATTTGTGAGCACAATGAATGAGCTTTGTGGGTTCTGAAATAAATATATTCAATGCAGATGTGCTCTGTTGATGTGCCCTTAGCATGTAAAAAATAATACATGAGTTCTTCAGGCTGCTTTCCCTTCCAGTTCAGACTGCAAGACAGTTTCACCTGCCAAACCACTGCCCTCTGTTCATCCTGCTCATCTGAGCATGGGAATTTCCTCTAAATATTTTCAGTGCTTGGTTAACATTAATGAAAAGAGCTCTATCTTAGTTGTTGTTGGGTTTTTTAATTAGTTTATTTTATATTTTTTTATTTAATCAAATAGGTTCTAAAGATTTTTTTTTCTTCTCTAAATTACTGTCCAGGATTAAAATTTGAATTCTATGTATTCTGGCAAAAAAATGAAATTAAGAAAATTAGGATTTTTTTTAATTATTCTGAAATTATGATATATTAGATTTCAACATTGACCAGACAGAGTTTTGTTTTTTATAGGGAATTATAAGTATAACTAAAATGGTAGCATAAAATGTTCATATTGTGAAATGAGATACTGGACAAAATGAAATATTATGACATAATTAAAAAACTGTTAAGTTCTGGTGACTCATTTTGACCACTTCCATAGCAAAATTCATTGAAATGAGAACATTCCTATGAGACATGATTTAAATAAATTTGTTTGTCATTTAAAGCAGAGATTTATACTGTTAAAAACATTTAAATATTCCCTCTCTTACCTTTGCCATTTCACCAACTTGCAGCCTATTCTCCTTTCATGTCCTTTTGCCAGCATCTGAAGCAGGAGAGTTTTTCCTCTTCACCACTTCGTTTCTTTTGTCACACCTTTTAGTGGACTATACTAAAAGCTATCACGAATCCAAAAGGATTTATTCTCTGTTCATTTGTTAGTGCATACTAGGAGATTAAAGAAACACCATTTTTTCTTTGAAGGAATCGTACTAATTAGACACCATGGTGATCTTTCATGTTTGTTTATTGTTTTAATTATAACTCTAGTGATTTGAAAACTGGACATGTCAGATTTTCCAGGTCACTCGCTTATATAATGGTAAAAGCAGAATTCCCTATGCATAAATTTTCTGATAAGCTTGCCAGTTTTAGAAAGTTTGTTTGCTTTGACTCAGCCTTTTCATCCTTAGTGCTTTCCACTGAATCAGGAGACTTACACGATAAAACTTATCATTCTGCATCAGCATCAAGTTTGCTATGACACATGTACCTCTGACAATACCTCTTTCTTAAACTCATGTTCTCTGAAAGAAAAAACCATGTTATTTATTTTTTTATTTATGTCTTGTTTTGGTGGAATTAAGTAAATTAGTAGGTTTATTTTGCCTATTTAGATTTCAGATACTTCTGCAGTCTGTGACTGAGCTCTGCTGTTATCTTTGTCCAGTGCTGGTTTTCAGCAGAGTAGGAACACACAAAGCAAATGAGCATCCCAATCACTGATGGGCTTTCTGTAGCTATTGTAGATGAGAAGAGGTAAGGGAGATCTGAAGACAGAAAAGGAGAGATTCTTGCAGAAGTTTGAAAGGGGCTTTCACAGAGTGCCATGGGATACCTCTGAGCAAAATGACAAATAACCAGAAAATTGTATGACTAGCATGGAATTAGGAGACACTGATATGGGAAGTCATCTAGTCCAGTTACTTTCCAAAACCAGTGCTGTAACCTGAGAGCATGTCTTATTTTGGCCAGTGTAAGTGCTGATGCAGTCAGACAGGATTCCCATCTGCAGTAGAAAGAAGCAATTATCTATGCATCCTAATCAGTGTTTTATTATTCATTTCACTATTTTATAACTTTAAAAATATGCAATCTCCTGCCTGTCACTACTGTTTATATGGAAACCAACTACACAGCTTTTGCAGTAAATATGAGTACATACCACCCTGTTCAGGGGCATGTAAGGAGTGCTAGGACTGAATTTTGACAATAATCTCCTGTCAAAGTGGTCTTCCATGCACTGATGAAAGACGGAAGGTGGTAGAGCGGTCCTCTTCTCAATGGATGCAGGGAATGGCACCCATGTTTGCTATGCGTTATCACTCCTTATCTCCTTCCAAGGAAGTCCTTTTACTCTTTTTCACTTCTCTTTCTATATTGTGTGCTTGGAGTCACAAACACTGAAACTACTGAATGAAAGGAAAGGTGTACCTGTGTCTCATGCATTTTTGTGGCAGGACTTCCAGTATTTCTAGCATGGAGATTTTCTTGGCACTGGTCACATCATGGTATGATTTCTTTGGTGGATGAAAAGATGCAGTCACAGTGGGGCTGGCAGAGCTTGTGGCCTGCACACTCTTGCACTGAGGATTTGTTTCTGCCCATCAGACCCTCACTTTGGCAACTCTGAGAGCAGAAAGGTGACCACAGGTTTATATCCCTTGTGTTATACCAATCACTTTATAAAAAACAACATAAAACTTGTTTAGAAGCAAAGGCTATAATAAGCAATACCTCACAGTGTTCAAAGAAATGAGTACAAATGGCATTTATTTGACATTATACCTTCCTGTTGCACAGACCAAGCCCTTCAGCTTTTATGCAACAGCAGATGAAACCATTTCTTTTCAACAGGATAATTGCCAGCCTTGATAAGGTGTTTGGCATGCACATATGTGATCAGGTGTTTGAGCACATGACAAAGTCTTTGACTGGACCAAGTCCCTCAGCACATGTGAGAAAAAAAAAAAAAAAGAATAAGAAGAAATTAAAAGCCAACTCTCTATTTACTACAGTGCTAATTCAGGGCATCAAGCCTAGTTCTCTTCACAAGGAATGTTTTGAATTTATTTCCACGAAACAAGAGTTATCTAGAAAATAACTTGCCCATAAAATTCTGTGTGCTGATCACTGCTAGAGAAAATATAAAATGGAAAAACAAAGAGCATACATTTAATCGAGCACTGGACAGGTTTCAATTACATAGGTCTTATGTAAGTAAGAGGTTACCAGAAGAATTTCCAGTCTTTCTTCCACTTTAGCAATGAGCAGTCCCGTCAGATGTAATTCAGCATTGGCACAACCACATACATTTTCTTTTGTCACATTTTTAACCAGCTAATATCTGCCTTTTCATGGTGTACTAAACCATAGGCATGAAAAAAGCTGATCTTTGAATGGTATTTTATCAGTGGGTTTTGATGTGAGAGTGATCTTTTAGTTTATTCTCTTCCTATTTTTACATGGCATTGTCAGTCTTCATTTATATTGCAAGGTGAACGAAAAGTATCTCAAGTTCAGAAATTCATGAGTGGGAAGAGAAACAGTAGGTATGAAGAGAAATATTTTTCTTTTCCTTTTTTTTTTTTTTCCTACTTTCAGCTATGCATTTGCCTAACAAGCCCCAGGACGATTAGAATCTGATGTTGGGAGGTGTTTTTGCAGCTCCTGCCACAGAGCCTTTTGAAACTGGCAGAAAGGCTCCAGTTCTCTCAGCAGCTGCATGCGGAATCAGGATTGGCCAGGGATGATGTTGCTCCTCTCCTCTGGCTCCCACCTTTCCTGCACTTTGCCAGTCAACACAGGCAGCTGGGGGGAAACTTGGTCTCTTCCATTGCCCTGAAGAAGACAGCTACCAAAAGCCACTCTGTACTTTAGGATCAACACAGACAGCAGTGTCTCTTCAACACAAATTCCAGGTATTTTCCTTTTCAATAAATATAGAGCTGCTGAAGTAAGAAGACAACTCTTTTCTTCTTTTCTCCCCACTCCTCTTTTCCCCTCTCTCACCAAAGAAAGAGACAAAAGAAACTACCTCCCTGCAAGCTTTTTCCTGCAGCTGTCTAATGAGCTGATTAGTGTGATGTTCTTTGTCAGACAGGCTACAATGTACCACTGCAAAAGAGTGAATTTATTGTGCAGGGGGAAATATTAATTTTCTTGCTTTGTGTGACAGTAATAATGATGATGACCTTATATTTCTGAGGTGCCTCTCCTACCAGTAACTTTATAAACCCACAGTAATAATCTGCGTCTACACAGGGATTTCTTCCTCTCTTCTTAAAACACATCATCTTCACAGTGACTGCTGCAACTGCAATGCTACAACCCATCTCTCTAGGACAGAAAATACAGCTTGTCTGGCTCACTTAGAAATAGCAACAAAGGGAGAGATGCAGGAGGTAGGTGTGAAGATGACTGCTTCTTTCTGCCAAAAGGATCCAGATTCAGAAGCATGAACCAGTCTTACTCTACAAATAAGTCTGATGTGACTCACCTCTAGAAGGGGATACAGAGTCTGCCTCTAAAGCTTCCTTGGAATTTGCCTCCCACACTGTGATGCTAAGTTTTTCTGGGGTACATCAACCACCAATTATGGGACTTTTCTAGAAGAGAAGGAAAAGAAGCAGCAAAGAGCAAATAAATTACTGACTGCCAAGTTTTTGTTTGGCTTTTATTTGGAAAGGAAAACAGTTGTTTAGTGTGAAACATCACCCAAGACTGAAGAAACTTCACCTTCTCTTCATTTTTATCCTCATTGTCATCTTCATCGTCATCTTCATTCACCTCCATCTTCAGCCCCAGCTTCACCCTCTTTCAATAAGTGATAGGTTTCTCCCAGATGGGAAATTGCCACTTCCTAGATGCCTGGCAGAGGCTATCACCAGCTCAGCTTGTTGTTGCGCCCTCTGAACAGTTGAGGGAGCACCAGGAAGTAACAGTACGTAACTGAAGGCAGCAGGAGGCTACCTCCCAGCCAGACCACTTCGGGAGGGGTTGTAGTCCCTGGGATCCTTCAGGTCGTGAGCAAACCCTTGGAGCCTGGGGGACAGTTAACCATATGTCTAAGAGCATTGTGCAAACACTTGCTGAACATGTTGTCATGCCCATCCAAGGGATGCCCAGTCCTTCTCTTATCTCTGCACAGCATCATGGCTATATTATTCACTGGGAACATAGTGAAGAAATACAACTGACTTTGTTTTCACCTGTTTGCACTTCTGGCAATATTAAATAAAATGACTTCAATCTTTTTTCTTCCACTCTGCCTGCTGACTGTTTTTATGTCTTATATGCAGGGATGTGATTTCTTTTTTATTTATACTAGCCCTTAGATAAGATGTATTTTATCAAAGTTTAGCTGCTGCTGTTTGGAGGCACACAGTGGTGGGATATTACTCTCATGGATGAGCAGTTCTGCAGTGGAGACAGGACGAGACAATCTAGCCTAGCAAATATCCCACTGTCATGCCCCTTCCCACACAGCTGTACAGGTAGTCTCATGTAGCCACAGAAAAGAAAAAGTTAAATGCACTGTGTCTTGTGATATTTCTGGGGGTCCAAGACCATACAAAAAGCCAGTGGGGAGTGGGAAGAGAGCTGCCCAGGGCATTTGCATCCAAAGGAAAATTGTTATGAAAAAGAAAATCCTATTCTGCTTCTGTGTCAGAAATGAGGTGATCCTTCCTCCGCACACTGTGGAAGTGATGTGATCTCACAAAGGAGGGAAAAGTCATCATGTCTTCTTCTTTGAATGCAGCTCCTCTGAGATTTTACATTTTTATTGTTTCTTCCAGTCTGGAAATTGAGGAGTCAGGTTATGTCAAAAACATGGGAGGAAAATGGCAGCAGCATCATGGGTTGTTCCTTATCTTCTGGTAGCTGAACACAGAAAGACGCGTGACAAAGCAAATTCCTATCTCTGCCTTGTGTGATGTGAGAAGGATGGTGTCTACATGGGACTATCATGCTCACAGTCATATAGGAAACAGCATTAGCATAAAAGAGTGAGGGGAAAAGATTGGAGCAGATCAAGTTATCTTATTTCTTTCAGCCTTCAGGAGTTCAGCCTACAGCTTTATAATTTGGTTACATCTAAATGGTCCTCCATTTGGACAGCAAAGGACACCTGTCCAGTCCCTGTATGACTGCACTGCCAAAGCTTAGTCTGACAGAGAACGTCAAAGATACACAGTGAGCTATATGTAGGGCTGTTAACAAAATTGCCTGATGTTCACTGGCCTCAACCTCAGCGCTTGCTGAATGCTTTTTGCAGAAAGATTAAAAAAAAGTGCAAAACTTTGCTATTGTTGTGGTATTTTTTTTCTCTGAAAACCATGAAACCGGGCATTGTTTGTAAGACACGGAGCTAAGGAGCAAGCCAGCAAGTTGCTTTGCTCATAGATTTTTTTTGGAGCTTCAACTACTGTCAGATGAAGCAAGTGGTGCTGTATATCCTGTTGAGTGTGAAGAAATCTTAAGCCCAGCACTGAAAAAAAAAAAAAGTACATACTTTTTGTGTTATTTATCCCTTTTCAAAGTGTTTTCTGATTTTATTGAGTTTTCCCAAAATATCTCTGAATTATTTTTCCCCCCTGTTTCTTCATGCAGCCTCACATTTAACAGGTTTTTATGTTGCTGTTCTGTTAGGCAGAAGGCAGAGGTGGGTGGCCCAGCTGAGAGAGGACTCTCCAAAGATGTCACAATTGATCAAAGTGTGTCAGAGCAGGCAGGAATGCAGCAGTTTCCTCATGCAAACAGAGTAGGCACTCATATTTTAAAATGCGGTGAACATCAGACTTGGGAAGACAGCTTCTTATTACATAAGATTGCCACAGGTTTTGTGGACGACTAGGAACCTTGATAACTGGCCATCTTGCATCTAATACATTTTAAATTAAAAATCCAATGTGAAAACATGCCCTGAAATTAATGACCTTTCTGTGCCCAGCAGTTTATCTTACCATTTGTAATGCAATAGAAGAGGATCAGATAAACACAGGAGTAACCTCTGCCAGAACTGATAATGTAAAACATTCCTTGTATCATATGCCTCTCCTTTAGGGAGTGTACAAAAGACATAAAAATGAACAATTCATGCCTAAACAAAGGGGAGCTTGAAAGCAGTGCATGTCAGATGTTTACTCTAGGTCATTATTAGGGGGTTGAGTGGATTTGCTTATAAACACAGCTTACTTTCTGGGTTGGGAAATGTGAGAGATAAAGTGTTTTCAGAAACAAGACATCTCTTTTGGAGGCACAGTTTTGCTTTTTCTGGCATGCACAGTAAGTTACAGATAATGTTTTTTATGGGACATGAAACGCCTTCCCATGAGCAGTGTAAAATTTAATGGGCTGTAGAAATAATGTTTTTTCTCTCCACTTTGTGTAAATGCCATTTTTCATTACACAGTGAATCCAAGCTTGCTTGGGATTGGAATGAGATCAGAAGAGCACCCCATGATAGATACATATGCAAACCTCTGATGTGCTGAAAAAAGATCCATGTGAGACCACTGCAAGATGCTTCTTTGGTAGTCTTCACTTGAATCTAAGTTTGAAACATGGGTTCTTTCAAGAACGTCACATCTTATTCTATTTTAACCAGTCTTATTCTTTGCTGAGTTTACACCCAGTCCAACCAGAGGCGGCAGAAGAAAAAGCACCTAAACAAACAGAAAGAGCCTTGGGGATTCAGTAATATGTACAGAGTGTGCATGCCGTAATCATTCTTTTGATTTGTGTTAAGACACGTTTTCTACTTGCCTTGCAAAGAATGCATCCTTTCCGCCTGGATTGCAAATAACCTGAATTTGAGTAAAACTATTAACAATGTGTCTGTCCTTCACAACATTGAGCCTGCATCTGAAATGAATGTGTGATGGAAAATCTAAACACAAGGATTAAAACACTTCGGTGAAGAAGAATGGCAAAAACTCTGCTGTGGATTTTCTTCATTCTGTCTCTTTTCTGTCTTCTCAGCCCTTACTTTGCTGTGAGTCACCACCATCTATGAGCGTGGGGATGCAGTGTCTATCTAATGAACAAAACAAAGCCAGTGCTCACCAATAAACCCCTGCAGAGAGGAAACCTGTTTCCTGGCAGCTCCTCAGAAATTGTGAGGTTGCACCCAGAGTGACAGCATTCTGTCCTACCTGTGCTGCAGCATCTCTCAGGCATCCCTGGCCAGACACAGCGTTTCTCTCTCCTCATTCCCTTTCTGGGGATGCTAAATAAAGTTTCACCCACTGCAGCAGGCTCTATGCAAATGATGCCACAACTCACAGTCCTGCTTCTGGGGAAATGCTCATAACTTTCGGATTCCCCCAGATAGTGGGCATCCTTCACAAGACAGCAATCTGGGAGCAGAATTTCCTTTCCACAAATCATCCAGAATCTTGTTCTTTCTCAGAATGTAAAAATCCATTTAGAGGCAGAAAATCTTTCTATTCATTATCTTTCATTTTTACACAAGTTCCTGTGGGCAATGTTCATGGAGGTAAACATTTCTTTCCAAAGGAGCTGAAGCTCAGGAAAAATGTCCACCCTGTGCTCATCAGCTCAGTTCATTGTTGTGCTCAGCATTTTTCCATTCATACCATGGCTCGTGCAACCTCTGCATGAATACCAATCAAGGCACATCATGCTGTCACATTGCTGTAAATATACAAGTGAGCTGAAATTAGGTGATTAAGATGGTTGCTTGGCAAATACTCATTATTTCTTGACAGATATTCTTGCTTAGTGATCTTGCAGTGAATGTAAACATCTCAGTTAAAGTCACAGGAGGTTGCAAGCAGAAGCAGTACGGCTGGGTTCAACAGCATTGAATGTTGCAATAGATGCAGCTTGGGGGCATCTCCACATTGCATGGAGAAACTTGTAGCTGTGGCTTATGAACAGGAACTGGCAATGGTGAGTATCCAGCAACTGTTGGCAAAACATTATTTTCTTGTTAAGTCTATTCACTGGGCATATAGACCAATGTTATGATCTTTCTTACCTGACTCACGCTCTAGAGAAGAGATGGACAGGCACCATGCTTTGAAGAGTCATCTCAGTGCCACAGAACCTTTGGAAAACCTCAATCTTTTCAGTTTCTCTGTGAAAACAGCAGCATGCAAGCCACATTAGCTGCTGTGAGGGCCCCAGTGGTTAGGTTGCCCTGTACAGCTCATCCCTGAGCACAGTGCAATGAGATTCCATCCCAGGGGCGCTCCCAGTATTTGATGCACATGGTTAGTACATGTGTATGCACATGTACGGGAGCATGTGAATGTCACCTTGATATCTGTTGTCATGAGACAAAAGATGGAGGATGCCACCAGGCCTTTCTCTGTGATCCTTATGTTGAGGTTCCATGCAGTGAGCCATACAACATGTCATTCACATTCCTGCCCTAGAACCTGATGCCTGCTGAACCTGGAAACCAGAAACAACCAACTGCATCCTGTAACCTGGAGGAGACTCAGGAGGGATCTCATTGGTCTCTGTAAAAATCTGATAGGGAGGTGCAGAGAGGATAGAGTCCAGCTCTGTCAGTGGTGCCCAGTGCCAGGACAAGAGGGAATGAGCACCAACTGAAATACAGGAGGTTCCCTCTGAACATCGGGAGCACTTCTGTGCAATGTGAGTGTAAGAGAACTGACACAGCTACCCAGAGAGGAAGGATCTCTTCCTTGAAGATCTCCAAAAGCTACTTGCATGTGGGGCTGGGCATCCTGTTCTGGGTGTCACCGCTGAAGCAGTGATTGGGCTAGGTGGTCCAAGAAGTACCTGCCAGCCTCAGATCTTCTGAGATTCTGTGTTCCTGTGAAAATTATTCAAACATGGGAAAGGAGAGCAGGGTTAATGAGGCTGCTCAGAAGAAAAATAATAATGAATACGTTATATATAGTGCACATCAGGATGATTTGTAAAGAGCCAGCATGTCACAGAAGAAGTACTGATTTTGAGACTTTTCCATAGGATTCCTATATAATTCCCACAGATTTCTATGGAAACCACTTCTTGCAATTTAGAGGGTTAGAAAAGATTTTGTCCTAGCAAAACTTACTTCTTGTAGAAATAAATAAATAAATATTTATGTACCAGTTTCTGTTACTTTAGTGATTCAAGTAGATACTCAATCTATCGTACACTTTTTCTTCTGAATTCATTCATCAGTAAAGTCATCATCCCGTGACTGTAATAATCACTACTCTGCAAAGAGATGACACAAATCTAGCTTTGCTTTTTCACAACAGGATGCAGGAGAGAGGAAGATGAGATGAGATAAACAAAAGACAGTGACACATAAAATCTCAATCCCTTCTGTTAATACCCTTTTTCATCTTTTGATTTCCCTGGCTGTAAATAACTTCTACAGCCTTCCTCAACCTGTCACTTCTCAGCTCTTATTATTTCCCCCTACAGTAAGGTTCTCCTGTTTCTCTTTGTCATATACTGAGGTTCAGTTCTTGCTGTACCCCCCCAAGAGCTGTTCTTTGGATGATTTGTTTCTATGTTCTCTTCCATTTGTATTTGTTCCTCTGCTATTAAGCTCATCATGCTTCTCTATGGATTTCATTATCACAGAATCACTGAACTGTAGGGTTTGGAAGGGGTCTCCAGGGATCATCAAGTCCAGTCTCCCTGCAAAGCAGGCTCCCTGCAGCAGGCTGCACAGGTAGGTGTCCAGGCAGGACTTGAATATCTCCAGAGAAGGAGAATCCACTATCTCCCTCGGCAGTCTGTTCCAGTGCTCCCTCACTATGAAGATGTTCCTTTGCATATTGGTCTGGAACTTCCTATGCTCAAGTTTTTGGCCATTTCCCCTTGTCCTGTTCCCACACACCAGTGAAAAGAGGTTGACCATGTCCCTTGCACACTCATATTTAAGACCCTTATAAACATTAATAAGATCCCCTCTGAGTCTTCTTTTCTCAAGGCTGAACAGATCCAGGTCACCCAGCCTTTCCTCATAGGAGTGATGCTCCAGGCCTTTTGTCATCTCTGCGGCCCTCCACTGGACTCTCTCCAGGAGAACCCTGTCTTTTTTGTACTGGGGAGCGCAGAACTGGACACAGTACTCCAGGTGAGGCCTCACCAGGGCAGAGTAGAGGGGGAGGATCACCTCCCTTGACTTGCTGGCCGCAGGATCCCACTTGCCTTCTTGGCTAATAGGGCATACTTCTGGCTCATGGCCTTCTCTACAGAGCTCCTCTACAGAAGGTCATGTTCCAACCTGTACTGGTGGATGTGATTATTCCTTCCCAGGTGCAAGATTCTACACTTGTTTTTGTTAAACCTCATCTGTTTTTTTTACTGCCCAGCTATCCTGTCTGTCCAGATCTTGCTGAATGGCAGCACAGCCTTCTGGTGTGTCAGCCACTCCTATGAACACCACTGGTCACAAATCTCCAACTGGACTCTGCACTGCCAATCACCACACTCTGAGCTCTGCCCGTCACCCATTTCTCAACCTACCTAACCATCCACTCATCTATCCTACACTTCCTCAGCTTTGTTATCAGGATGCTGTGGGAAACATTATCAAAAGCCTTGCTGAAGGTAGATGTCATCCATTGCTCTCCCCCATCTACCCAGCTGGTGATGTCATCACAGAAGGCTACAAGGTTGGTCTAGCACAGTTTTCCCTTGATGAATCCATGCTGACTATTCCTGATGTCTCTCTTCTTTTCCAATTACTTGGGGGAAGCATCATTATATGACTACTAAGTCTTGGAGACAAGGCCTAGATTCATCAGTGTGACATTCTCAGTGTCACTCCCCACTCTCACTCCCACAGAAATCTTACTAGGTCAGGTCTTATGTTTGGCTTGCAATCTTTAATTTTACCTTTGTATAAAAAAATATATTGTTGAAGCAGAAATGCACACAAAATAACCTTGCCTAACCTTGCTTAGCCATGTGACGCTGAAGCAACCTTACAGAGGTTGGAGGGACTGACAGTGCTGGCAGAGGTACAGAAAGCCCAAGGCATAGCCCAAAGGAGATGCATCAAAGTGAGGATTTAGAACAAGCCAAAAAAATGCTTTGGGATTTGGTGCCTCATCCTGTTCACTTTAACATGCAATGGGAGTCCTGACACTTGCTCAGAGAGAAACTGGGCCAAGTTTTACCCACTTTTAAAGTTATTTAAAGTTCTTGTTGCTGTTAATATCCTTTTGCCTTGCTTCTGCATGTCAGGATTTAAAGTTGTTTTCATTAGTGTTATTCAGTAGCTTTTCATCATATCTTCCATTTAATACAAAATTAAATTTTGCTATTCTGTAAAAATCTGTATTCCATAGGAATCTTTGTCATATTCCCCTCTAAAAGAATGAAGCACAAAATTCGACAAGCTCTTAAAATTCTATCTGCTAAAAATGAGCAAGTAATGTGAAATTCCTCCCACATACTCCCACTCTAATGTATCTCTGAAATCTATTTATGTTAGACACAACCTTATGAGCATGAACAGAAAGTGGAAAACATTTATAAGTGCAAAGGTTAAGAAATGTCCAAAACAAAAGTTGAACTGTCCAAGGAAAACGTCTGTTCACAGAAACATTGGACAGTCCCTGTATACGTTTTGGTAAAGATCCAAGAACTATGTGTTCTGGAAGGAGATGATGCACCAGTAAAGTTCATCCCTGGTCAGGTATTCCCTAAACTCTAGAAATGCGTAATTTGAGAAACCAAAACTAAGTCACAGGCATGCTCAGTATTTATGGATGCCATTTAATAAGCATGAGGTAAGAGGCAATGAACATACTACATAACGTTGTTCCATATTACCACATATGATAAAAATGAATGATTTTTTTTCCACACTAAATGGCAGTATTTCTTACACCATTCACAAGTGATGGACCAGAGAACCATGCCTTTTTAGTTCAGCTTACTAGTACTAGTCTGAAAGCTGAATCAAGTTACAATTACTCAAACTGAGAAATCTATTTTTAAACAGCAATTCTTATTTGTTTATAATTATCACACTGAAGGCTGTTCCACAGCTGAGTGACAATATAAAAAGTAACATCAGTTTGGGGGAACTATATACCACAAATACATTTATATCTTTTCCACTGACTTATGAGTCAGAGAAAGAAATGTAAGTCACACTGCACTCACTCCAAGTCTACATCATCATGACTCTGTTGAATTAACTCCAAGGCATTTGTCCTGAGAAAGGGTGTTGGTTATAGACAAAATGTGAAAGAGTATCTTGGGAGACTTCAGAAAGACTCCTCACAGAACTGCAGATATCCCTTCAAACTGAATGATTTGTCTTCCAAACACCATTTTTTGCAGAATAAAAACATAGAAATTTACTTCAGCAGCAGGTAAACTAAACCATCAATTATACTGTGATCAAAGTCTTAATTAAAAAATAAAATAAAATTAAAAAAAACTTATGTAAGCAACTATATTTTGGTCCCAGTTAACATTTTATCAGAAATAAATAAGTAAAATGTTGCCACTGCTCTACTTGTGTTCCTTGATCACCTCCAAGATGTGTTTAAATTCAGTTTCAGGAAAGCACATCTGATTTTTCATAGATCTTTAGACAGGCTGCACCTGGAGTTAGGAGAATCTGTCAGACTTGTGATAGGCAAAGCCAGGGGAGGAAGGAACATAATGAGGGGTCTCATGGAGATTCTGTAGGTTTTTGTGTATGAAGGAGCTTCCACCCCTGTGTGGCATCTTTTTTCTTTCTCCACATCTCCACCAGTCAGATCAACCTCCTGTAAAAATCCCCTGAGCTCTTCAGCAGCTGGCTAAGAGCTCTGCCATTTTCTGATGGCCCCTTCAATAGATTGTGCCTATGGGTGGAGGTGTTCCTCAAAGTGTATGATCTTCAAGTAGATATGTTTCATCACCTAAGGGAAGAGCATGGAGCTGTGTCATAGGAGGGTCAGGTTGGGTACTAGGAAAAGGTTCTTCACCAGAGGGTGGTCAAGCCCTGGAGAAAGGTTCCCAGGGCAGTGATCACAGTCCCAAGCTGCTGGAGTTTAAGGAGAACTTGGACATAGGGTTGGACTGTGCATGATCCTGTGTGTAGCCAAGAGTTGGACCCAATTATTGTTGAGCGTCCCTTCAAATTTAGGGTATTTAATTGATTCTGTGATTCTGTTTCTATGGTTCTATAATTCTATGAGAATGACTTCATCTTGCTGAGCACTAAATCCATTCATTTGTCCTATCCTCTTGGGAGGACCCAGACTGGTAGGTCACATAAGAAATAATTTGTTACCTTTCCAGACAACTGTAGACATTTTCTATTCCACTTTTTTCTACACTGCTTTTTTTGGTAAACAGATCATCCCCTCTGGCAGTTCTGTTTTGCTATGGCTGTTAGGACTGTCCTCTGTATCTTAGGCTAAAATAACCTGTATGGTTTGTATACTTCCTTTCTAGACTCCCAGTCGGTTTGGTGATTTCCTCTGGATTTTCTATCACTGACTGACTCACATGCTTTCCAAAAGACCTTACCCAACATGGGACATAGCCATCCAGCTGTCCAGGCTGTTCAGGCTTATGGGGGCCAAACAGAATGGAATAATTTCTTGCACATCCTATGTTTCTGTTTATGCTACTATAGGTTTTGCTGGCTTTGCAATTATTTCCTATCCCTCAGCTCATGACTCACAAAAGTTAGCAGATGCTTTCATGAAGAACCTGTATTTTGCCAGCTGTTTTCTATTTTATGTTTATTTAGTTTTCCCAAGAATAGGACCTTTTATTTTACACTGTTGATGCACTACTTTTCAGGGCATCTTCTCTAACTATCAGGATGTTTTTTAATTTTAACTTTATTTTCTATTTATCTGTAGTTTTTCTCAACAACTGAACTTTTGAAAATCTGTTAGTACATTACTTTTCCACATATAGCTTGATATTGAAAATACTGCTTAGAAGAGGGCCAGTGACAAACTCCGGCAGAATCTCATCCTCCTCAGGCCAACTTACTGCTCCATCTTAATCGGGTTAGGAAAGGGTTACATGAAATAACATGCATATCTCCCTAACATAAAAAAAAATTGGATCATTCTTGTTTTTCTTTCTGATCACTGTTTGTCAGGTAGTGTTAGATTGACAGGCATTGTCTATTCCTGGCAAAACAAGTTTTGTTTCTATGAAAATTCATTATTTCTTCCAGATATTCAGAAAGTTTCTGTTTATTGTCTCAACATATTCCAGGAACTCTGGATAAACTAGGAGAGCCGTAAGACTGTACTACACATTTTTTTACCCTACTTCATAAAGATAGGCATTTTGTTTTTTCCTTCTCTGTGATTCCTTACTTTTCCAGGGCTGGTTGTGAAGGATACTGAAACTTCATCTGATAGCCCTTGTGATATCCTGTGAGGGGCACTGAGCCTAGCAAGTGTGAAAGTATCTGATTTACCTGAAAAATATGATCTACCCACAATAGTCAGCATCTGTTTGCACTCGTGACTGACAAACTGTCCCACAAAGGAGCCCTCTAATCTTAACACTGTTGTTTGGTTATCATTAATAGATACTGTGATAAATCTGTTCTAAGTGTTGCTTGATTGCTTTTACATGAAGGCAGTACAAAAATGTCTTAATTCAAAGTAACAAAATATGAGCTAAGAAGCTGGCAGATAAATTATCAGCATACAGTCTTTGCACTGATAAACTTTTGAACTTTTACTGAACTTGAATATTAAGAATAGGCAGTTTTTCCAGGAGGAAAATTCACTAGACAACCCACAATTTTTCTTTCACATAATAAGGGAAGATGTTCAATCGGGTGAGGAAATAATAGTAGTTTATGTCTTTGATAATTGAGAAAGATTATAGTTCTAAACACAGAAAGAAACAGCCATCACCTGCTCTCTGAGTCACAGTCTCTTTAAAGATGTAGATACCACCTTAATTAGAAGAAGCCTCAGTATTTTGGGTCAAGACATGAAGGCAGCATCTATCTCTCTGTGAAATGAAAACATCACATTTAGCTTCATCGCCTCTCACTCCCGCTTTAAGACATGGTACAAAATTATTCAATCCTCACATTCTTTTCCCCAGAATGAGTCAGTCCCTTCCACTTGTGCAGGAGGAAGCAGATTCTATGGACTACAGTTCTAATAGTTATAAACCCACCTTCTTCAGGCCGGACAAATTCACTATTCTCTACTCAGCATCCAGCTCTAAAAAAACTGGTATAAACTTATGGTTTACATATAATTCATGATATGGGTGATTGTTTTACTACTAATCCTTCTGTTAAGGAAGACTGAATCCATTAAAAAACATCATCTGTCTTCAGAGCACATGGCACAAAACGTTTCCTGAACAATGTTGGTTTATTCTACCTGAAGTAAAACTCAAGGAAATGAGATAAGCAAGAAGACATTCATGCAGGAGTAATCTGCAGAGAAGTCACATCATTCAGCCATCTGTGGCATGGAAGTCATACCTCTCATGCAGCAAAGTCAGTCCCTTAGAATCCTGTAAATGAGGAGATGTGCTGTTTCACAGAGATGGTCAGCTGAAGGTTTCACATATACTAGGTGTGAGCATAGAGCACCTTATGATAAGCATCATCATCTCATAATAAACAGCACAGAGTCAGGAACAAAATTGTCTGCTAGGAGTTCTGCTTTCCCCAGGTCCATGGGGGTCCAGGTCACATGCACAACTTAGTGTGGTTAGATGGGGTTAGATAGTGATGGTGGACCAGAACTCAGCAGAACTTAATTGGACCTTTTTGGGGATAGAAAGCAGTCAATGCCCCTGACAATCCCCAGGCCATTGTTCAAAAATGAGGCCACCTCAGGACCCTTCCTCCTATGCTGAAGTACAGTGAACAAGCTGTTGCTTGGCTTCCCCACTCTGTTCCCTCTCATCTGCTGCTCTGTCACTCTTCATACATATTCTTCCTCCCTTGGATGCTGTGGTGCTCTGAAGCATCTTTCCACGCATTTCTCTTCTCTCTCACCATGAACATATCTTTTACCATCCTCATCTTCTTTTTGTGATCCAGTTATTCAGTAATTCCCACCTACGACCTCAAACTGGAAATCATCCAAAATAGAAATTTCCCACTAACTTAAACAGGTCTTGAATCAGTTCTATATGAAGTATTTTTAGAGTGCTGAGCACTGCAATGCTGGCAGAAGTCCTCAGCAACAACCACTGCACTCTTTCTTCTCACTTATAAAGGAATGTTTCTGTACTTATTTTTTTCTCTCTTTTCTATTAACTTTAGAAGTGAGTGTTGCAGTGAGGTTTCAGTGAGGCCAGAGGTGTGGGATGATATTAATCTGACCATAATTGCAGGTGGATTAGTTACTCCATGGACACTAAGAGAGAGAAATTAGTGCTGCCAGTGTGGGAGGCCGTGTATTCTCCAGAAGGAAGACTGATGAGCTAACTACTGAGATGAAATCCATCTCTGGAAAGCATGCTCCCAAGATGTTGATCTTCTAAGAGCATCTCTGTGTATGGATCTGCCTTTTCTAGGGTATTTCCAGGACATCATTGTAACTTAGTAATCTCCAAGATAGAAAGCAGCGTGTTCCCAGAAAACTCATCTGTTGTGAGTGTTTATATATTTTTACAGGGTCAGTACACAATCTTGGGGTGAATTTGTGTCACTGGCACTTTAGATTAGGCTGTGATGGGGCCCAAGGCTATGCTTTCCTGGGGAAACAGAATAAATGGTCATTAATGCTATGCCATCAAGGGTTCCTACCACAGGCGGGCTCTGCAGTCTCCTTCCTTCCTCCTTGTGTATACCTGCCTTAGATAGTGGACTGTCCTCATCCCATCCCATGCACTTGGTGGCTCTGAAGACACGCTGCAAGAGCTCTTCCTGCGGAGCTAAGTGATCTCCAGCTCTCTAATGCAGCTGTAATAGATTATCAACACAAGTGATTTGTGATTCATTCAAAGACAAGCATGACAAGAAGTGACACTGGATGACACAGTGGAGCACTTGGCTGATTGTATTCTCTCCTTGCTGGGTTATTTTCTGAAGTATTACAGCCTAGACATCCTTGCTCAGTGACTGGAGGGGACACAAGTAATTGGGGTCACCTTCCCAGGCCAGATGATCGCAACCCAGCACCTGAGAATATTCCCAAGCACTACCAGCTGCAGCAATATCTTCTCCTCTTTTTTTTCTGAGCTTCCTGGACAGCTACTGCCAACTGTTCCACCCTTGAACTCCCCAGAAGGGGCAGCTTCAAAATTTTAATGTATATTAATTTAAAGTTTAATTTACTGCAAGTTGGGATACAATCTTAAAATCATGGAACTATAGAATCATAGAATATCCTGAGTTGGAAGAGATCCATAAGGATAACAGAATCATAGAATGGCATGGGTTGGAAGGGGCCATAAAGCCCACCCAGTTCCAGCGCACCAGCTCAGGCTTCCCAGGGCTCCATCCAATCTGGCCTTGAACACCTCCAGAGATGGGGCACTCACAGCATCTCTGGCAGCCTGTGCCAGCACCTCACTGACCTGTGAGTAAAGAATTTCTTCCTAACATCTGTCTGTCCTCTTTTAGTTTGAAACCACTTCCTCTTTTCCCATCAGTCCTGTCAGTGTTCAGTAGGCATTAAAATAATGCCCTCAATAGCATGCTGTAACTTGGTTAGCCCTGAAGCTGTCAGGCAGTCAAACCAGCTAACCTTTGTATCTCCCTTTCAACTGAACTATTCTAATTCTAATATGTTCAGGCAGATTTAAATCTCTTTCTCTAACTGAGGTGCTCCTGCTAAGGACAGTAAATAGCAGAGAAAATGTCTTCCTTCTTCAGTATATCATGAGATTCAGCTTGAATTTGCCTTTCCTGTCCAGGAACTCTTGATCAAAGTGTTCCAATGGAATTGTTTTTCGTTGGAAGACACTGAACAGTTGGAGCATTCCATACTGTAAGTGTATATGTCACCAGAATGGTGAGGCAATAGAAAGTCAATCCAAAGGAAGCACTCTGACCTCTTCAGAGTGAAACAATTCCAGTTCTGTTGAAATCAAATGATATAGAATGAAGATGAAAAAAATGAATAAAATTTTCTTCCCGTTTTTCTTAAATTTGATTTTATGCAACCAAGTTAAACAAAAATATCTGAACTCAAAGCCTTTTCCACTGTTTGCAATGCTGTTACTATTACATTGCCAGCAGAGGATAAAGGGGTGGCTACCTGTTGAGTGGCAGTTTGTGTGCCAAGATGCTCAAGAACATCACACAGGCATTATCCTGGGCACAAATTATATATACAAATGTATGTATGTATGTATGTTATGTTATGTATGTATTGTATATAACTGTGTATATATATAGTCAGCTCATCTATAAAAAAAGATTGAAGTGAGGCAAGCCCATTATAGATTTTCCAATATAAAAAATGTTATATATATATATAACTGTCATGTGTATATGGCATCTGCCTCTTGAAACGCCCTTCATTGAAAACACAACAGCCACCCTCTCCTACTCCTCATTTTATATGAGAATCTTATACCCCTTATTTTCCCTCTTCCCCACTCTTTACTCTGAGGAAATTGAGATTAAGACATTTATTTCCACCTGCTTTGAAGTGATACCAAACTATAGCCCCCCAGGTCTTCTCCTTTTAGCAGTATTGGGCACTCTAATTGCAATATGTACTTTACATGCAAATTTTAATGACTGGATTAAAATTAGTTTCTCCTGGGAGGTGAGAAGCAGTGTCCCCTGAAACAAAAACAATTTCTTCGAACAGATCAATAAATAAATAAAAAACCTGTGAAAATATTGTTTAATTGAGTACCTACCTTATAGTACCTGCTAGCAAACATTTCATGTAAAGAACTTCCAAGACATAAACATACTGTAGAGAATGATAATGGCGTAAACCCAGCATGTAAGACTGTGATAGCAACTTTTAAATCAGATTGCATAGGAAATAAATCTAAATCGTAGAACATAAAGAAATCATGCCATCTGGTTCTCACTTCAACGGTTGTAATATTTTACAATATTTTACAGTCATAGCAGGGAATGTTGGTGGTTTCATGTCACATAACAAAAGGCTGTTGAATCTCTAGAAGAGCAGAAGAAAGATCAAAGCATAAAAGATGCTAAAACAAAACAAAACAAAAAAAACTGCTTTTTTCTTTTCCTAAGAAGGCAGCGCTAGCTCACTTTTGCAATAACCTAAGGGGCAAAAAAAACAAAAAAAGAAAGAAAGAAAGAAAGAAAGAAGAAAGAAAGAAAGAAAGAAAGAAAGAAAGAAAGAAAGAAAGAAAGAAAGAAAGAAAGAAGAAAGAAAGAAAGAAAGAAAGAAAGAAAAGAAAGAAAGAAAGAAAGAAAGAAAGAAGAAAGAAAGAAAGAAAGAAAGAAAGAAAGAAAGAAGAAGAAAGAAAGAAAGAAAGAAAGAAAAGAAGAAGAAAGAAAGAAAGAAAGAAAGAAAGAAAGAAAGAAAGAAAGAAAGAAAGAAAGAAAGAAAGAAAGAAAGAAAGAAAGAAAGAAAGAAAGAAAGAAAGAAAGAAAGAAAAGAAAGAAAGAAAGAAAAGAAAGAAAGAAAGAAAAGAAAGAAAGAAAGAAAGAAAGAGGAGGGTTATGTGCAACCTCAGATAAAATCAATGCATATTGGAGATAAGAGGACTTTTCACTTGGCTTTCTTAAATAATGTGAAATGAGACAGGATGAATCAGGCACTGAGCTGGGAAACTTTTCTATTCTCAGCTCTGTCCATAACTGTTATTATGGGTTTGGCAAGATCATCCCTTCAGATGTTTAGACTGAAGAGAAGTGTGGCTAAGAGTATCCTTTGACCAAGAGTAAATCTGAGTTAAAAACAAGAAGTTCAGGAGTTATTTTTGAGAAGGATCAAATTCCCTAAGTAGTTATTCTGTGGGTTTAGAAAAGGGTAAAATTTGCACCTAAAATAAATGGCCTTGATGAGAGTCTTCTTCATCCCTGCATTATTTCACTAATCTGAACAGTCTTATGATGTCTGCCAGAAAAATCCTGCGCTTCTGCATTCTCTGGTTTGGACATGTCCTCATCCCCACATTCCTCAATGAATTAAAATGGGCACACATATGGCACCCAGATGAGTGTGTTCCTTTTCATATGCTCCACTGCAGCATGTGGCAGACATGGTACTAAAACCCAAAAGATGTTGAAAAATTTTCCAAAATTTAGGGAAGAAATATATCTTCTTGGGACTGATTCATCCTGCAATTGACAAATACAGCAAGATTTCTGGAAAACTTCAGCAATTAAGTTATTATTAGAGACATATGCAAACACAGAGTTAGCTTATCTTCCATAGAATTAGCCTATGTAATGCCCTCTTTCAACTGTTTGAAGGTAATACATGAAGAGGGAAAACTGCTTGATTTCAGTATCCATGACAGATACTATGATGTAAAATTTACAAGAAGGATATGATTCAGGATGGTTTTACCCTGAACTGGACAAATATTTGGATAAGTCTGTGAATATTCTCATAAAGATGAGAACAGGATCCTGAGGATCCTGAGAGCAAAAAGATAAATGTGCTCCCCAAAACATATGTCAAGGAAAACCAGAACAATTCTTCCCAACTAGGTTATGGCTGCTGGAATTTACTTCCAACACATCTGCATGTTTTATTGGGTACATACTAGAAAGCCTCCTTATGCTGGAGGAAATCCTCCAGGTATGTGCAACTGCCAGAATCAGAGTACACACCCACCTTGTGCATGGGATCACGTATGGGTACAGTAGATCTGCACCACACGGTAAATATACTCAATCAAAACAGCTCATATTTTGAGTATTAAATATTTAAAACAAGCAACACAAGAACAACTTGTATCTCATGCATTATTCACAGTAATTTAATGTTTTGAAAAGTGAATATTTGATTAACAGTGACTTGTTCATGGACAATTTGTAATCAAGAAGAGATGAAAATCATCAATACATTATTCATTACAAATTATTTGTTCATTTCTACAACGTGGTTATCCCATCCTTTGAGCTGTTTGTTTACTTACAAACAGATCTCCTAAGTCATCTCCAAAGTCATTTCTGGCAGCTCTGCCAATGCAGCTGAGCGCCAAAGAGTATGAATGTACCTCACCCTTCCCTGCTGGACCAGTTCCAGTGTTTGGGAGCAGGGGAAACTGTATGGTGATTAGGATGAGAGGAAATGGTCACAAACTGAAGCACAGGAAGTTCTGCACAAATGTGAGTGGGAACTTCTACACAGTGCAGTGATGGAGCACTGGCACAGGCTGCACAGAGAGGTGGTGGAGTCTCCTTCTCTGAAGACATTCAAGACCCACCTGGACACCTACCTGTGCAACCTGGGCTAGGGAGCTGCTTTGGAAGGGGGGTTGGACTCAATGGTCTCTAGAGTTCCCTTCCAACCCCTACAATTCTGTGATTCTATGAAATGTGGAGCTACAGAGCAACATGAGGATGAGTAGGGAACAGAACACTGTCCACCTTTCTCTTCTTCTTAGCATGGCTGCCTACATTTGTGCTGCTCTAGCAAAGCACGCTCTAGTTCAGTCCATTGCTGTCATTAGGGACCTGGACAGGCTTGAGAAGTGGGCCCATGGAAATCTCATGAAGTTCAACAAATCCAAGTGCAAGGTCCTGCACCTGGGCAGTACCAAACACAGATACAAGCTGGGCAGAGAATGGCTTGAGAGCAGCCCTGAGGAGAAGGATCTGGTGGTGTCAGATGATGAAGGACTCACTTTGAACTGGCTGCATGCATTTTCAGCCCAGAAGGCCAACGAGTTCCTCCCACCTGCTGTGGGCAGGGCTGACCCATCAGCTCAGGCTGTCCAGGGCCCCATCAAGACTGGCCTTGAACACATTTTTTCCCAACATCTATTATATATCTCCCCTCATTTTTTTTAAAGCCACTCCCCCAAATCGTATCACTATTTGCCTGTGTAAAAGTCAGTCTCCCACTGTTGTGTCAGCTCCCCTCAAATACTGGCAGGTTGCAGTGAGGTCTCCCAGAGCTTTCTCTTCTCTGAGCAGAAGCCCAGTTCCCTCAACCTTCTCTCATAGGAGAGGTGCTGCAGTCCTCTGATCATCTTCATGGCCCTCCTCTGAACCCCTGTTACAGCTCCAGCATCTCCATGTCTTCCTTGTGCTGGGGCCCCAGGCCTGGATGCAGTACTACAGGTGGGGCCTCATGAGGGCAGAGCAGAGGAGGACAATCACCTCCCAGATAAAATTGTCCTTCTGGCCTAACAGTTTGCTAATGAGCAAACCTGTACTCATTCCACAGATTCAAGATGGGGCAAAAATATACATTATGTGTGAATAATTAATCTCCATTAAATTCTGTCTCTACTTGACTAGTTTCTTATCCATAACAGTACATTGTTTTTCCCTCTGCAATAATTTATACTTCCTGGCATGCTGTTGCAATGAATGTTAGCAAGTTTTTTTTTGTTTTTTTTGAGAAACCTATGTACATTTAATTTGCCTGTTTTTTATCTGATATCACCTCTAAACAAAGTTGTGCTATGTTTACCAAAGATATAATTTTATACTGCGTAAAGCTGCATTAGGTTCATCTAACTAATACACTATTCACCATTAGTGAGTATGTATACATCCATCATCAAATGAAGCCTTATTCATCTTGGTCCTTCTTGCACTGGTACAAGTACAGGTTAAATGTATATAACACATCTGAGTTTTGCTAGTTTTTGTTTGCTTGTTTAGTTTATGTTGTTGTTGTTACTATTATTATTATTGTTACTGTTATTATTTTCTTTAAATAAACATAGATGTTGCACCACTGTAATTAAAATAAGATTCTTTGTGGTTTGCATACCAGCCGTAATGGGAGAATGGAAACATTTCTCCTTACACAGGATGCAAGAAATACAGATCTTGCTGAAGGAGCTAGTGAGTATATTGAATTTTATAATACTAGACATTCAAACATAGCCAGGGTGTATTCCAGGGTGTATTTCATTGATACTCCATTTTCCTATTCTTATTTAAAGCAAGCAACTGAGGAAAGAACCTGGAACCCACCAGGATCTAGAAAGCCAGTTGCTTGCAAAATGTTTTTGGAAATCTGGAGATGTATGTCAGTCCTTTGCTTTTTACCCTTTGATATCCAAACTGAAACTGATCTCTGGCGATTCTGGAGCCAGTTTTTCTCAGCACCTATAAAAGGGTGTAATTCTTCACATACATACCCCTATCTCATGAATCTGTGAGAGAAGACTTCATTGCAACAAAAAGAGGTAATGTCAAATTAGTATGGAAACCACAGCATGACCATAGAGTAAATAGAGATTTTATTTCAGGCTATTTAGTAAGAAGACAGAGGGGCCAAGGAAGAAGTATTCTCTGCCACTTTTCTCTGTTTCGCTGCTGGCTCCTACAAAAAGGGGTACAACAGAGGTGTCCTTTGGTTGGAGACACAATCAGGGTGCTTAACTTGCAGGCATGGAGAAACACTACCACCTCACCTGGAGGATGTTCAGCTTTGAACAGAGAAGAGGCCATCCTTGAATCATTTTTTAATTCCTGTGCAAGGAACTGTGGGTGCCCCTGGTGCCCTCAGTTCCCTGCACAGAAATTAAGAAAGGCTTAAGCTGCCTGACCAGCAGTTACACACCACCAGCATTACAAAAAAAAAAAACAAACAACGATGAGATCCAGCCTCCAGCTATATCTGTGCAGTGTTATTTCATCCTCCATCTGTTGCACCAGGGGTTATACATGCTTCAGAGTGTGGAAAGGCAGACTAATCTCTGGCTGCAGCAGAAGTGTTGACAGGTAAGGAGCAGGATGCCCTTGCACCTCTGTGTCCTGGATGCTTGTGTGAACACTCCCTGTGCCCAGAACAACTCCAGACCTGAGGGTGCTCTTGGAGATTGCTTCAGCTGTGAATTTCCTTCTAAGTATTAGGTGATACATACACTGATGCACTCAGCAACAACTTAAAATAGCTGGGCATGGCATGCAATACCTGTGACATAGCAGGAAGCAGGTAGCTACCAGCACATTAATTAAAATGGCCTGATAAACATACCCATAATGGGAAGTATACAAATGCTTCAACCCCAAAAACTGATAGGAAAGAAAAGTATGCATTCAGAAATAAAGGTGTCATTCCCCTTCTGAATTAATATTCTCCACTGAAGCTGTTCAGAGGCTGCCCTACTGTTCTTTGGTGCCAGCATAGGTGCAAAAAGAATGTGGTGATGAATAGTATTCATCCTCGGTACGGGTTCTAAATAGGAATAGAGGCAGAAAGGAATGTGAGACAGGGTGTATTCAGAGGATGATGTCTGTGAATTTTTAGGGCTGAATGTCTGAAAATATATAATGTGAAAAAAAAAAGGCAGTCATCTTAGATGTGGCAGGCATTTCTCTCTGTACTAATATTTTCCAGAATGACAGAGAGATTAATTTTAGAGCTATCTCTGTCATTTCCAAGGCACTGTCCCTTCTTAGTTTCTGTTCCAAATGTCTCCTAGAATAGTACCTGTTGTCAACTACAAGGTCTGATTAGAAATGGATTAATATCTTCATAAATTTACAACAGAGAGAAACATTACCGGAAATGTGTCACTGCTTTTTTATTGGCTTCCTAGATATAAATTAAGAAATAAATGCAAGAGCTAATGATACAGGTTACTTACTTTTGGACATGACACCTAGCAAATACCTTGCCAAATACCTATTGACCCTACAAGAGATAGTGTGTCAGACATGGGTTTGTAGGATTCCAGAAGTGTACAGAGAAATTGATCATAGGATATAAACTGAAAATGACTCGACACAAGATGATTCAGTTTAAAGAAAATGGAGGGCAAAGCAAAAAGAATATTTTATATTTAAATAAGAAAACTACAAAATAAAAATGTGTATATTGATAAGGTTTGAAGTGCTGAAGAAATTGAATGTGTGGAAGCCAGGAAAGCTCTTAAATAAAAGATACATAAAGCAATGGAATTGAGGCAAGTGAAAAATCTTTCACACAAAGACTAGAGAGATGGCTGAAAACACTGCCATTTAAAAAAAAAAAAAAAAAAAAAAAGGTGTTAGGAATAAGCAAAAACATCCAAAACAGGAAAAGAATGACTAGGAAAACAATTGTTCGCTAAACCTTGCAAAGAAAACTAGAAACAAACTATGAAAAGTGAACTAGGTACATAAATAATATGGGGAAAAGGTTGGGATAATCATCTTTGGAGTTGGGAGACACACTTAGGAAGAATGGCTTCAAATTTAAGAAGTTTTTTGTAGTTTCAGTGGGAATATAAGTTGAACAGGAGTTACAAATAGAATGGCTAGTGGAAATGCAGATCTGGGAGCAGAGATCACACATCTGGAGTGGAAATAAAACTCAGAGAACTTAATGTATTTAAGCCAAGGATTGGACAGGCGATCACCATCCGTGGCAGAAAAAGAACTGGCACATGACATTGCAGATCCTGGATCAAGAGCTTTTTACAAATATTTCAAGCTAAAATAATGCTGCTTGACTACAGAAAGAAAAAAACAACAACAAAACACGCATTTAGACATTGTACTTGAGGATATAGGAAAAGCATTTGGATGACAAGATTATTAGCATTATGTAAAGCTTTAGACAAAAGACTGCAAAATAATTTCTCAGAAAGTAAATCATGTTTGGCCATGGAATAGATATCAAGCAAAATGCCATAGAGTAAAAAAAAAACCTGAAAGAAACAGAGACTGGGTGCATACATACAGCATACATTATAGTATACTCTCTATGGAGAAAGAGTATATAGAGAGTGCAAAATACTTAAAAAGTAAATATATTTATGTCTATGTCTATACATATATGCTATATATACTTTTATACTATAATAATATACAGATATGTTATTATATAGCATTGTATTGCTATATATATATTCACATATATATGAGTATATGTACATGGTGTAAGGAACAGCAATGCTACGAGACAAGGCCTTGGAAAGTCAATATCTACATACATATATCTTGCAGTTTTACAAGTAATATCAATCAGAACATAAACAGATACGAGGTAAGACAGCTGGCATGGCTAGAGGATAGAAGATGACCCTTTTGGGAGCAGAGACAAACACAGCTTGGCTAGTTTAGTAAATAGAGACTAAAAGGGACTAGGAGAAGTGCTGTTTAAGCTAAATGGCAGTGTAAGGAGAGCAAAGGACACCAAACAGCTATAAATAACCGTAGGCTAAAAATCAGGGGGAGGTTTCTAGCCATATAAGAACTGACCTGCTTCAACAAACTTCCAAAAGTAAAAATGGGGAGCAAGAAATCTAACAAGTTCTAAGGTGGCTCAGGATAAATTTGTGATCTTTTTGTGAGGGCATACGATCTCCCATCATATCATCAACTCAGTCCTCGAGTTCTACCGCTTTCGATCGGCACAACCGGAGCTGCAGTGACAAATTTTGAGGTGAAGAGGGTTTTTTTCGGGAGGTTTCTGTCACAGGGGAACCGAGGGAGAGCGGGCAGTCCCTTCAGCTCTCGGCAGCTCTCTCGCGAGAGGCTGACGTGGCGTAGGCGTTGCCCGGGAAACGGCACCCCCGCCCACACCTTCAGCTCTGAAAAGGCCTCAGGGAGGGCAGCGACACGTCGCTGCCCACCAGGCACAAGGAGGAGCTAACTACCTGTGAGTATCACCCCTCTCTATTATACTGAAGCTAGGTGCTAAGTGTGGGAGTGTGGGAGCTTGTGTAGCTGGGTGTAGGAGTTCTATTCCTCCTCTCTTGTGAATTCATCCTATTTACTACTGGCATCTGTGCTCTCACAGTTGTGTTCTACTTTTTGCTTATTTCATTTTTATTTATCTTATTATCATCATACATATATTTATTTATTCTTTTTATTTATTATTCTTATTTCTGTACCATGGTCTCTACCAGACAGAGGGCTTGCCGTAAAAAGACGGTGGCGACCCAGACGGAAGGTCTGCCTAGAAATGTGGCTACACAGGTCTCTGGTTGCAGTGAGTGCCAGAGCCTGCTGCTGCTGGAGGAGGATGGCAAGCAGATCTCCTGCATGCGGTGTGAACAGGTTGAAGATCTGCTTAGCATGGTGATAGAACTGAAAGAGGAAGTTGAGAGACTGAGGGCCATCAGGGACTGTGAGAGGGAGATTGACTGGTGGAGTAGCTCCCTCAAGTGCCAGAGAGAAAGGCACCCAGGAGATCCCCCGAATTTGGTGGTGGACTCCCTGACCTGCCCCCGTCAGGTTGAGGGGGGGTATCTGAGGGATGGGGAGGGCTGGCAGAGAGTCCCAGCTCGGTACTGTAGGCGATCTCCCCCTCTGCCTACATCGTCTCCTCAAGTCCCTCTAAACAATAGGTTTGCGGTGTTGGATGTTGAAGGAGAAATAAGGGGGGAGGAGCGGGAAGATTCTCCCAAGAAGTCACCAATGGCAAGGCAGTCGACTCCATGCATTGAGACTGCAGCTGCCAAGAAGGAAAGAAAGGTGATCGTGGTGGGTGGCTCCCTTCTCAGGGGTACTGAGGGCCCCATTTGCAGACCAGACCCGTGCCGTAGGGAAGTGTGCTGTCTCCCTGGGGCCCGGGTTAGAGACATAACTAGAAGACTCCCAGATCTGATTCACCCCAATGACTACTATCCGTTGCTCATAGTTCAAGCAGATAGCAGTGAAATAACTCACAGAAGCCTAAGAACTATGAAAAGAGATTTCAGGGGTCTAGGACGATTAGTTCAAGGTGTGGGAGCACAAGTGGTATTTGCTTCCATACCTTCTGGGGCAGCGAAGGACACGGAATGGGCTAGGAAAACACAAGTGATGAATAATTGGCTGAGAGGCTGGTGTAGAGACAGACACTTTGGGTTTTTTGACCACGGGGCAGTTTACTCAGCTCCTGGCCTGTCATCCACTGATGGAATACACCTGTCCCAAAGGGGGAAACGAATTCTAGCCCAGGAGCTAGCTGGACTAATTGAGAAAGCTTTAAACTAGCTGTGATGGGGGTAGGGGATATAACAGGGCTTCCCAGTGAAGAGCTCAGGGGGGCTGTGCTGGAACAAAGGGTGAGGCAAGTGTCTCAGCTGAAGTGCATATACACCAACGCACGCAGCATGGGCAATAAACAAGAAGAGCTTGAAACCATTGTAAGACAGGCAAACTATGACCTTGTTGCTATTACGGAAACATGGTGGGACCCCTCCCATGACTGGAGTACTGGGATGGATGGCTACAAGCTCTTCAGAAGGGATAGGCGGGGAAAAAAGGGTGGTGGCATAGCTCTCTATATCAAAGAGTGTCTTGATGTTGAAGAGCTTGAGGTTGGAAACGACCAAGTGGAGTGTCTGTGGGTAAGGATCAGGGGGATGGTCTGTAGGAGTGACATCGTGGTGGGGCTCTGTTATAGACCGCCTAGCCAAGATGAGGAGATAGATGAGGTGTTCTACAAGCAACTAGTAGATGTTGCACGATGGCCAGCACTAGTTCTCATGGGGGACTTCAACTTCCCTGATATATGCTGGAAATATAATACCGCGCAGAGGAAGCAGTCCATGAGATTTCTGGAGTGTGTGGAAGATTGCTTCCTGACACAGCTGGTGCAGGAACCTACCAGGGGAAGTGCCCTGCTAGACCTGCTCTTCACTAACAGAGATGGACTAGTAGGAGATGTGAAGGTTGGGGATCGTCTTGGACAGAGTGACCATGAAATGGTAGAGTTTGCTATTCTTGCTGACATCAAGAGGGTGACTAGCAAAACTGCTGCCTTGGACTTCCGGAGGGCAGACTTTGACCTGTTCAGGACGCTTGTTGCAAGGGTCCCTTGGGACTCGCTCCTGTGGGGTAAAGGGGTCCAGGAAGCCTGGGCCCTCCTCAAGACGGAAATCTTAAAGGCACAGGAGCAGGCTGTCCCTGAGTACCGTAAGTCAAGCCGGAGGGGAAAAAGACCAGTGTGGATGAACCGAGATCTTTTGTTGAGACTCCGGGAGAAAAAGAGAGTATATGTCCTCTGGAAGATGGGACAGGCTACTTGGGGAGACTACAGGGAACTTGCCAAGATTTGCAGGCAGGAAGTTAGAAATGCAAAAGCCCAGCTTGAACTTAGACTGGCTACTGCAGTAAAGGAGAACAAAAAATCCTTTTATAAATATATTAACAGTAAAAGAAGAACTAAGGAGAATTTCCCTCCTTTACTTGATGCGGCAGGGAATGTAACCACAGAGGATAAGGAAAAGGCTGAGGTTCTCAATGCCTTCTTCACGTCTGTCTTTAACAGACAGACCAGTTATCCTCAGGATACTCCTCGCCCTGACCTGGAAGTCTGGGACGAAGCGCATCATACACCCCCTGTGATCCCAGCAGAGACAGTCAGAGACCTGCTCCTCCATCTGAACTGCCACAAGTCCATGGGGCCAGATGGGATCCACCCAAGGGTGCTGAGGGAGCTGGCAGAGGTGATTGCCAAGCCGCTTTCTGCCATCTATCAGCATTCCTGGTCATCTGGAGAGGTCCCGCAAGATTGGAGGCTTGCCGATGTGACTCCCATCTACAAGAAAGGCCGTAAGGAAGATCCGGGGAACTACAGGCCTGTCAGCCTGACCTCGGTATCAGGGAAAGTTATGGAGCAATTGATCTTGAGGGAGATCACACGGCACGTGCATGGCAATCAGGGGATCAGACCCAGCCAGCACGGGTTCACAAAGGGCAGGTTGTGCTTGTCCAACCTCATCTCCTTCTACGACTGGGTGACCAGACTGGTAGATGAGGGAAAGGCTGTTGATGTAGTCTACCTGGACTTCAGCAAAGCCTTTGACACGGTCTCCCACAGTATTCTCCTGCAGAAGCTGGCAGCCCATGGTGTGGACAGGTTCACTCTTCTCTGGGTTGAGAATTGGCTTGAGGGCCGTGCCCAGCGGGTAGTGGTTAATGGAGTCAAGTCCAGCTGGCGTCCTGTCACGAGTGGTGTCCCCCAAGGGTCGGTATTGGGGCCCGTCTTGTTTAATATCTTTATTGATGACCTGGATGAGGGGATTGAGTGTACCCTCAGTAAGTTTGCGGATGACACCAAGTTGGGAGGATGTGTTGATCTGCCTGAGGGTAGGGAGGCCCTTCAGCGGGATCTGGATAGGCTGGACAGTTGGGCTGAGGTCAATGGGATGAGGTTCAATAAGGCCAAGTGCCGGGTCCTGCACTTTGGCCACAATAACCCCATGCAATGCTATAGGCTTGGGGCAGAATGGCTTGAGGAGTGTATAGAGGAAAAGGACCTGGGGGTGTTGGTTGATGCTCGGCTCAGCATGAGCCGGCAGTGTGCCCAGGTGGCCAAGAAGGCCAATGGCATCCTGGCCTGTATTAGGAATAGTGTGGCCAGCAGGAGCAGGGAGGTGATCATCCCCCTGTACTCAGCTCTGGTGCGGCCGCACCTCGAGTACTGTGTTCAGTTTTGGGCCCCTCACTACAAGAGAGACATCGAGGCCCTGGAGCGTGTTCAGAGAAGGGCAACAAAACTGGTGAGGGGTCTGGAGCACAGGTCTTACGAGGAGCGGCTGAAGGAGCTGGGATTGTTTAGTTTGGGGAAAAGGAGGCTCAGAGGAGACCTCATTGCACTCTACCACTTCCTGAAGGGAGGCTGTGGTAAGGAGGGGGTCGGCCTCTTCTCCCAGGTAACTAATGACAGGACGAGAGGGAATGGCCACAAGTTGTGCCGGGGAAGATTTAGATTAGACTTGAGGAAAAATTTTTTCTCTGAGAGAGTGGTCCGGCACTGGAATGGCCTGCCTAGGGAGGTGGTTGAGGCACCGTCCCTAGCGCTGTTCAAGAAGCGTTTAGATGAGGTGCTGAGGGATTTGATTTAGTAGCTTGGTGGGTAGGGATGGTGGTGTGAGGAAGGTTGGACTAGATGATCTTGTAGGTCCTTTCCAACCTAATGTATCTATGAATCTATGAATCTATGAATCATGAGGGTTGCAGAGAATCAGGGCACAGAGCAGAGCCCTGGGTGCCGCCATGTGCTGTTGTCTCCCTGTGAGCTGCAACTCCCATTTGCAGCAGAGGGTAACTTCAACTGATAGAGTACAAAGTTCTGATGCAAGTAATTACCATGAGCCAGCTAGAGTTGATTTTTGAGTGGACTTTCAATGGATATTAAAAAGTCTGATAAGGTGTCAGTAATGTTTTCAGATTTACTCTTTCTCAGAGTCACTGTTAATGACTGGTGTTTACATATCTAAGCATGCAAATATACAAACCCCATGATTTTCTACTCTGGAAAGATGAATCAGCTTTAGCTAAATCATGACTTGAAGTGGTTGCAAACTTTCCAGCAGTTACTGTCAATATTTTGTCCCTTTCATGCTTAAAGCCGAGAGCACTGTGAGGTGCTCCTTACCTCTAGTGCTACCATCTAACACCTGGAGAGCCCAAGCTGAGGTCTTCTAGCATGGCTGCATCATCACAGCAGTGTTGTGGCTCTGCTGTGCAGCCCTGGCACAAGCCTCTGCTCCTTTCAGCACAGGATGCAAAATGTGGCAGCTCAGAAAACTGATAAGGTCTCTGCCAAAGGTGATTCAGGATTGGATGTGTTGTCTGCATATACTGATGACAGATATGAAGGTCCATGAGTGTTGATGATAAACACCGTATCACAGAATCACAGAATTGTTGGGGTTGGAAGAGACCTGTAGAGATCATCTCGTCCATCCTCCAAATATCCTGCCTCCGGTGACATGTTGGAAGAAGTGGAGTTCCACATGGAAGTGGAACTGCCAGTGGCGAGGAGTGTCCCACACAAACACTATGAAGTTGCACTTGCAGAGGTCACCTTGTGTCTACTCACCTGTTAGACAGAAGTATCTATGGCTATATGTTCAGAATATTTCATCAATTCACTTAGATTATTCAATATTGTTAATACACACAGAATGGAACGAGAATGACTCCATCCCCATGTCTTTTTCCATACACAATATTTTCATTTCACTCTTGACAAGGAAGACTCTTGTCATCTAGTCTGACACTGAATTAACGAATCTTGTTAGATCTTACCCACTGTCTGGCATAAAACTGGAACATACTAAAGAGATAATGGCTAGCAGTGGTTTTTTTTTTTTTTTTTTTAGAATAACTTATTTGAAATCAGAAAAAATATGACTGTTCAAGATTACAACTTTCAGTTGCCAGAGTATTTCTGCAATTCCTCAAACTAAAAATTGTCACTTGCATTATACTTATGAGTGGGGGAAAAATACAGTTTGATGAAGACATTTTATGCATTAACGGATTCTGAGCAACCTCCTGGGTTCTTCTCCACCTTAAAATTTAACTTTACATCATATCTATCTACTGAGCAAGAAAGGACCACTGCTCCCTGCTATCCAAGGTAACAGTGCACTGGTTTTGCTGGTAGAAGTGCATTCTGTCTGCGCTTAGATTCTGTATGTTTCCTGGTGCTATGAATTTTCACAGTTTCCTCTTACACACACACACACAAAAAAAAAAAGAGGAAATAATTAAGCATGCGTTTTTTCATTCAGTGGTCCAAACTCAACTTCAGTTAAATTGGTTCAGATCCATTACAAATAATGCCCTGCATCTACAAATATAAAAGAAAAGGCTCCAGTCATTTTGTTATTCAAGGCTAAGATTTTTTAAGCGTAAAAGAAATAGACATCTCAATATGAAATTCCATAGGACCAACTCATCTAATTTATAAATGCCATTCAAAAATCTAATTTTGGATGTATTCACTGGAAAATCTTGTAGTTTAAAAAAATGTAGTCTTACTATTTTCTCTCTGTATAAGCGAGCACATATAAGCACAGAGAGGATAATCTAATATTGTGCTAATGAAATCCACTAGTATCACTAAGGTGGAGGTATCCTCAATATAGATGAGAATCACAACATTATCTCAGAAGCACAGGATGATCTTGAGGATGATTGCAATAGAATGAGGATTAAATTTATTGTCAGAATGAAGGTCATCTGCTGAGAGACCAATGACAGGAATTTTGGCTAAAAAAATGCAAGGGCTCAGTGACTGAGAACAAAATATTAGAAAAAAAGAAGTGTTTTACTGATGTTTGAAAATCAGTGTTTGAATACAAACAGGCAGTAAGGCTCATGGCATTAGGAAATGTGGCAGAAAGGAGTTCTATTTCTTTAGTAGCGCAAATGAAGGATAAGGGAGATTGTTACAGGTGTGTACAAACAAGTAGGGAAGGAAATGTTGTTTAAGCAAAGAGACAGTGTTAGGGCAAGAACTAATTTATGAGATCAACATGTATGCATGTAAGAGGGAAATAAGAAGTCTTGGTCTTGAGTGAGCAAGGTGGTTAAACAATCTTCCAATAAAAATAATGATGATTAGAAACCAAATATTTTGAGATGGAGCTATTATATAGAATGATCAACCATACTACAATTTAGCAAAATTTCACAACACTGAAAACTGCTATTCAAGAAAGACCTGACACTAGTGTAAGAAAAGTACTGTACATAAAGAATCCCTAAATATCTGATAGTAAAATAATAAGATTCTTTATTACTCTAACCTGAAGAAAGCTACCTAGAGGTTTAATCTTGAGTTTTAATTTGAAAGAGATACTTGAGACATTCCCATTATTAGATCCTCTATTGTTAATTATCTTCCATAATATTTACTACTATATTGTAGGAACTGCTTATTTCATTAATTTCAGTGTTTTACTTCTTTAGGTTCCAGTCAGTCTTATGACCAGATGGAAGAGAGCTTGAAACAGGAAATTTGTATCTAGACTGCATTATTTTTTTATTATTAGATAATTATTTTTAAGAACAACCTGTAAATAGGTTTTCTTATCATGTGTATCAACTATTAGAAATAGTTCTGTATTAGAAACAGATCTCACTCCTCCAGTTTTCCAAGTGGAATATCTAGTGTTTATGTTCACGCAAGAGTTCCCTTGATAGAGACTGATGCCACGATACTAAATGTTTTAACTGGCTCACAATCCTTTTGCCATATCTCTCTTCCCTTTTCTTTTAGATCTAATATAACTTCCATGTAATTTGTAGTCATCCCTTGCCTAGGGCTATTTCATTCAACACGGGTTCAAATCTTCCACTGACATATTTTGGCCCTGAAATTCAAAGGTTTTGAATGTCCTTTAAGCTACCTTTGCTGTTGTAACAACTCGCAGTCTTCACAGAGGGACTGAGGGCAATATGTTCCCACAAGCAGGAGGAAGTGGTGAGAGGATGCAAGTCTCTAGCTCTTACACGCGGAAGAAGATGAGTCCACTTTCCAATTTGAATAACCAAATCCTACAATGCACTGCCTGATTCTTCTTCACTGCTCTATTTTTTTTTTTCTGCACTTCTCAGAGGAATAATTTATTATGATTTATTTAATAGTAGAAATAAAATGAAGATACTGTTATTTAACCTGGACTTGGTTTAAATTCTGCAATCGTTTAAAAACTCTTAAAAGGCTATCTGGTGCTGTTCTGCAGGGCCTGGCCTCTAGCTGCACAGCAATTTGCCATCACCTATCTTCGGTTTTCTCAAAATAAAACCCTGTAATGAAAAATCAGAGCAGGCGAGAAAAAAAGAAGAGGCGATGAGAATACAGCAAGTCTGATTTGAATGAAAAAAGTGCAAGAGGAATACCAACTGGTTTGTACATGTACTGTTGTCACTGGCTTTTAATTTCAACCTGCCACATACTTCTGTTTTTATGTCCTGAGGCTCTTTAGCTAGGAATTTTCATTTCCCTACAAATGCTCGTGAGAGGTCTGTGAAAAGATGGTAATTCTAATCAGCTTTATTAGGTTATGTTACATACTGAAAGCTATGTTGTCTGGGACAAAGAAACCCTAAGACATGACCTTTATTTACTCCAACAGAGACTAATCCAGTAGATGGTAAAATTAATCTTTAACATCCAATTTCAAAAGCTATTTAGGTGTGCAATTGTTCTTTATGTACAATCACTGGGAACCTGCTACAATCATATTTCAGATTATTGGGCCATGTGGTTTTTTATCGCACCCTGACTCATCACCTGATCTATTTCTCAACAGTGAACAGAAAATGTGTTCTCTGCATCTTCCCAACTCAGGAACATATTGTCTGTCATCACCCCAGTGTGCTTGCTGTTGCCCAAGACTGCTCCCATTGGCTGTGCAGTGGGAACACATGGGAATATAAAGAAACCAAGTACTGGCAAGAGGAAGATTGGCTTTCCCAATCAAATCACAACATCTCTATTGTTTTTTTGTATGATTTATACATGCTATTCAAAGTTCGTGTAGGTAGAAATACAGGGAATTCCTCATTAAAGAAAATTGGAATAAATAATAAATATAATATTATGAAAATAACTCAGGGGAAAAATGAAGCTTTAGGAGTAAACACAGCAAAGCACAGCCTGCCATCCTCCTCCAGCTCTCCCTTCCTATGGAAATCAAACAGCAGAAAAGCAGTGTGTCCTTCAGTACTCTACAGTTCAGAGGGAACAGAAAAGTGGGATGTGGGGTTCACCCACGGGGTGCTGGCCCCACCAGTATGGGGATGGTAGGATCCCACTGAATGCAGAGCCCCACAGTCCCTAGTTTTGTTGTGTTGTTCCTATGGTTATCATAATACCCAGGTAAACTCGAATTTCCTCCCTATCAGGTTTAGCCAGAAAACAGAACAATGAATTAAAATAGCAAAACACAAGACCTAAGTGTTATTTATGCCCCTAATTATCTCCTACTAGTGAGTATTTTAGTCCCTGTATGGTCAGAACATTAATTATCTTCATAAATACAGCAAAAGTTAAGTAATAAGCACACAGGGCTACAGAATCACTGTAATAATCAAGCTCAAATGAATATATAAATTTTATTAATGGATGCTTTATACAAATCCATATATTATAAATCAAGCAAAAAATCTATTTCCATCCTCTAAGGTGGTAAAGAATAAGCCTTAACATTATTGAGGATAATTTTTATTAAGTTTAAAACTCCTTTTTTGCAGTAATGAGACCGTTATGGGGATAATTTAATCTGGTTTGTCATGAGGCACCTCAGCTTGTTAAATAAGTTAATAAATGAGTATGCATTAATCAAAATGACAAAGCTATGAAGAGCTGAACATGGGAAACAATTCTGGTGATTGTATTAATTAGTATTTAATTAGAAACTTAGGGGCCATAAATAAAAAAATCATGGAGAGACATTTATGCAAATTGCTTTGAAAGTGCAGTGGAGCTGTATTTGCTATTAAAAAAAAAAAAAAAAAGCCTTCTGTCCACACTTCTTTTTTCCCTCTTTCCTCAGAGTTGCAGTGACATCACATGGATAGAAGTGAGTTTATATTGTTCTTATGTGGGGTTTTTTAAAATCTCTGATTTCTAGAAAGCAGAAAAAAAGAAAAGGGGAGAAGTTCTATTTCTGCTGTTTTAATCAAGATGTACATCACCTTGCTCTAAGGACGGAAGAACTGATGTCACAGTGATGCTGACACTGCACAGTGATGTCTCCCACTCACAAGCGGAGCTCTGTGCACTGCTTCATGTTACATCAGAAGTACCGTTTACTATTATGGCCTTTTGCCACTTCTCCCTACACATCACCTGTTTCAAAACAGACAGTTCCTGGTAGCAAGAGAAATAATATATACCTCTGTTACTTATCTCAGGCCATTTTCTTGTGTGTCAGACATTATTTGTTGCATTTGCACAAGGAGGTTATCCACAGCAAAACTGATTTTTTCTATTCAGCAGTCTATCTCTGCCAGGGTTCATTTATGTGTAAACATGACTGACTGAAGCCAACATTATCCACAACTGACAAGTGTCAGACCTGCAGTTCAATCAGCACCTTTTTTACGATAAGCCAGGGGCTGAGTGTTTGAAGTCATGGGGTGATAAAGTGGAGAGAGACAATCGGGGTCAAATTGATCCAATTCCCTGTGCATAAAAGGGATTCTGCCTAACAACACACAGCTCTTTTCACTCTCCAAACACATTAGACCTTAAACAGGGACCTGACCTTCTAGAAAATGTGTGATTGACACGAAAATACTGGAGGTTTTTAAGGTGGTTTCTTTAGCCCCTTTTTTCTGAGGCTTTTTATTAAGATGACAAAGTAAGTCTAAGATGAAATGCACCTGATACCCAGGGATTCTTGTTTATGAGATGAGCCCAATGGTGACAGAGAGTTCATTCTTCTTCTCCTTGTGTTATGTTTGTTTAACAAATCATTTGTATCCATTAATAAAATTAAACCCAAGAAATGAGTAAGAGGTAGCTTCTTTCCATGACACTCCCAATTCCCATTGCTAATATAATGAACTGAGTTCCTGAATATATTTATTTATATTAAGCCTATATAGATTACAACAGTTAACACAAATATTCCTTCAAAATTACCAGCTGCTTCTGCACCATAATGCATATCAGATCTGAATGTAGTAAGGTATTTTACTGAACTTCCAGTAGAAAAAATGTTGAGCAGTAGTCACTGAAGATTCAAGAGAAATTTTGTTACCTTCAAGAACTGAGACACCAATTTTTTATGTATTTCCCTTCCTCATCCCCTAATTAATAAGCCCTGGAGCTGAATGTGATCCATCTTTATTTCTTTCTCCAAAGATGGAGACAGATCTACATATTTCAATTAATAGAAAGGTTGTGGTTTTTTTTCTCCTCTGTCTCTCATTTCCCCTATCACTCTGTGTATTCAATGGCTCCCAACCCAGATTTCTTTCTTTTCCTAGAATCAGCACTAAAGGCCACATATGTGGAATGTGAGCTGTTTTTGTGGTTACTTCAGTATTTTTAAATATGATTTTTATGAAACTTTGCAAACCTTGAGTCCATAGCCTCAATACTGAGAAAGAAGAAAGGGAAAGGGAAAGGGAAAGGAGAAAGGAGAAAGGAGAAAAGGAGAAGTGGAAGGGGAAGGGGAAGGGGAAGGGAAAAGGAAAAAGGGAAAGAAAAAAAGGGAAAGGGAAAGGGAAAGGGAAAGGGAAAGGGAAAGGGAAAGGGAAAGGGAAAGGGAAAGGGAAAGGGAAAGGGAAAGGGAAAGGGAAAGGGAAAGGGAAAGGGAAAGGGAAGGGGAAGGGAAAGGAGAAAAGGAGAAGTGGAAGGGGAAGGGGAAGGGAAAAGGAAAAAGGGAAAGTGAAAGGAAAAAGGAAAAAGGAAAAGTGAAAGGAAAAAGGGAAAGGGAAAGTGAAAGGGAAAGGGAAAGGAAAAGGGAAAGGAAAAGGAAAAGGAAAAGGAAAAGGAAAAGGAAAAGGAAAAGGAAAAGGAAAAGGAAAAGGAAAAGGAAAAGGAAAAGGAAAAGGAAAAGGAAAAGACAGAGCACCTTTTATCTTTTGGTTACTACTTGGACAGTTTGCTGCAAGCATTATTTGACATTTGCTTTCAAAAGAAAAGAACTGCGCATACATCCCCTTTCCTTGAGCTGTATGTACCAGATTGATGGTTAAAAAATTCTAACTACCTCTATAGACCCAGAAAACTTCTCAGTATACATTTGAATTTGGTAAGCTTCTATGGTTTTAAAATTGCACAGTGCAGCAACCATCAACTCATGTACAAGACATGTAATTGCATATGCAAGTGTATGCTCTTCCTTTTCATTTGTTCATGCCTGCTTTGATGTATTTAAGTTTGATTTTCAAGGGCATGGGAGGATGAAAGCAAAATCTGGAGTGTTACAAAAATGTTACAGCAAGAATCAATGTAATCCCTCAAGTTCTGCACTTGTTTTTGCAAGTGGTAGAACCACATCTGGCTATAAAACCAAGCCAAACCTGCTTTTCCACAACCACACTGAAGTTTAAGCTCACCAGGGCTCATCAGCTTCATCAAGGAGAAGATCTCATGGAGTGATCTCTAAGCATTCAGAAGGAAAATGGGACAAACCATGCAGAGCACAGCCTTCACACGACAGCTGTGCCATTTCCTGTTTACACCACGAACTGATCTGAGGGAATGCTTCAACACTGCTATCCCTCTGTGCAGTGATGGTGGGGAGGCTGAAATACTAAAAATGGACCATTTCAGTTCCTCTCATCAATGGTTTTGTATTTTTTCCTTGTTTGAATGAACAAACTTTCATAGTACTCCTTAGAAGCAAGAGGAAGGCATTGTCTACACATGCAGCTGCATGGTGATGGGAGATGTAAGGGCATTGTGGCAATTCTGGACAACCTGTGTGCCCATTTGCACCCTTCCTTGTTCAGTCACACAACTATGTGTGTACATTCCTGCCATAGCTGAGAAAAGTCAGCCTTTATCTCTCCCTTTGCAACTGTCAATAGACACAGATCAAGGTGACATAACACCAGTCAGTATATAGAGCTACTGTTTGTATCTACTCATTTTGTTCTCTTTGATTATTGCTTATGCCACAAGCACTATGAATTTTGTTTGAAGGCTGAACAAGAGCACACAGATGAGAATTAACACTACCAAAGCATTCCAATCCTGAGGTTGTTCTGGTGGTTTGTTGATATTAATAGTTTTCCCACCATCCTGATGGAATATATGCTGAATTTACATCTATTTGAAAACTGACATGTATATGTAAATATATACATAAACTGATATATATATATATGTGTGCATGTGTGTGTGTGTATATATATATATATATATACATACATACATACATATATATTTATACATTTATTTCCAAGAATAATCTATTAAAGAAAAACTAAGAATGTCTTTCTATTCTAAATACTATTCTGAATGCTGTTTCATAAGTTTCTTCACCAATGAAATATTATTTTCTTCACAACCTATTAGGGCTCATTAATGAATGACAGTGGGTGTATTTAGCTACACATTGTAAAGTATTATTACATTAAGAATGTTCCATTAAATGTACTGACATTTCATTTTTAGGCTATGATAAGTGCCTCTTTTTTTTCCACCAGACTTCTAGAAGTCGAATAAATAGAACTCATCCTATCATAAGTTGAGACCACTGCATTTAGCTTAGCAGTTATCCATACACATAATAGGTCTAATATCAGAAGGATTCCTACAAAGTCATTGTAAAACCCAATAGCTTTCATAAAGAATAAGCTCCTTTCTAAACATTTTTACAATAGTATGAATTTCTGCAGTAACACTATTTCTAGTACACTCTGTGTGAAGGTTAGAAAGAACTGCATGGAAAAATAATCATTTTCTGTATGATTCTAGAATGTTTTGCCATAGAAATTGATAAGAACAGCACAAAAACAGTTTTGAAGTTAAACATTATGATAAAAAATTGATGATAGCAGTGAGAAATTAAAATTGATTGAGAATTTGCTGATATGGAGAATCTGTCTACTAATTCTATAAATTCCATCTGATTATGTGGGATCTTGTACATGTGTTTACATCAATGTGAAAATATTGCTGTAGATATGAGGCTTGCCTGCCTCTTTATTTTATTCTCTTGTGAAATATAATTCTGGCAAATGGTGACACATGATTAGCAGTGGAGATATTGTCTCCTGTGAGACATACCCAACATGTAATTCCTCACCCATGGCCCACTGAGATCTGGGCATGGGAGAGGCACAGGCCAGCAAACTTTCTCCTTTCCCAGGTGGCCAAAGCCCCACATCCCATCCTGTGTGGACACCCTTGTGCCAGCCAAAATCTGCCATGGAGGGTGTCTGCAGGCTCCAGTGGGAGCTGGAGCTCCCCATGTACAATCTGAGTAGGAAAAAGGTTGGGGTCAGAAATCCTAGGAACATCTTGGAGGCCTTTCCTTCAATAAGGAACTTGTTCTGGAGCAATTCTGAACCTTCTGAGGTTCAGCTGCACTGAAGTCCATTTTATTGACTAGCACTATGGCATATTGAACTTGCACACAATGAGAAAGATTTCTTTCATGTGTAATACAAAACATAGCATAACTTCTATCCTTCTTTTACAGAGGAATGACTGCAGAAGAAGTAAGACAAAGCTTATAACCATTCATAGCATCCTAGGGGCAAGTCATATATAAATTTTCAGGAGAAATCACTGTTTCTTGTGGGATATGATGGCTTTATGTATTTTTTAAATATCACATGTGGTCTTTGAGAAGAAGGCCATGCAAATGCTATAGAAGAACACTTTCTACAATATTTTGTGCTGGTGAAGGGAGTCACATTTAGAAAAAATGCAGCGGATCTTTCAGCCTGTCAAAAACTTTTCTGAGACGATCACCAACATCTCAAGTGCTCCAGCAAAGGTTTAAAGATACAGACTGTTAATAAGTACTTTATAAGAGGCGGAACTCCAATTCTTCAATATTTAAGAATGTTCATGCTAGTTTACCTCACTACTATGTTCAAAACAATTTTACTGCTAATCCCTCTTTCAAATTATTTTTAGGGACAATTAATTATGGATCTGCTTTTAAGTCTCTCTTTCCTTTTTGTCATTAAAGCACTCTACTTCCAAGTATTTGCAGAGGGCTGCTTCCCTTCCTCTGTTGGTGAAGGTAAGGAGTTGAGGACCCATCCCCCCAGGTAGAGTAGCTTTGTTGCAGCAGTCCTACGACTTCTCTCTTACCAGTTCCTCTCTAGATGCCTCTACTAAACATGGGAGATCAATCTCTTATAGCAGAAATGTTTCTTCCTCAGTGAGTATGTGACCCTGTCTATGCAGCAGCAAATCTCCACCTGTTAGCAAATCACCACATCTGTTAGCCACATCCAAATTTCATCTGCTCCTTCCTATGAGATCCCTTCACCTCTTTTAGTGCCAGTGGTGCTTCTACACCTCCAGCAGCCAGCATCAAGCTCACTGTAATTCTTCATTCCATATTTGGACACAATATCTTCACAAAATGGCAAGAGGTTGAGAAAGCCTAAAAGGCTGATTGCATTTATACGCTCCTTTTCATTCCTGTATTCTGCACTGCCATAAGCACATAGCTCCTGCATCTCTTCCTCTGCTGCATTAACAGGCATTCCTTTCTCCCTACATCCCCTACTCAAGCAGACTTTTGTCACCAAAGTGATGGCTATTACCTATATGGCTCTAGCTTGGAATTTATATTTTTACTATGTAATCAAAGCTTACAAACAATTTCACAGAAGCGATTTAGCATATACAAAATTTAGGAAAAAACATCTTTCTCCCATGCTGTAGAAAGAAAAATGCCAAAAATATGTACTCAATCTTTCTGCCTCCTCAGATTTATATTTCAAATATGTATTTAAAAGAAAAAAAGAAAAATGTCAGCTTCTGCAGACATTAAGCCACAGTCAGCTAGCGCGATAAGTTCCCACAAGGTTGTGAGCCCACTAGGAATAAAGCAACCCTGCAAAAAGTAAGGTGAGGATTTCGCTTACCAGGGTCAGCACTTCTCATCCATGACAGGTCAGTGGAATAATTCCAGCAGCAAAGAGCAGGCGGAAGGAGGATCTGAGATCCTCATAAAGCAAAAAATGAAGGGAAAGAAGATGGGAAACTGGGAACTTTTGCAGATAGGATTGCAGTGCCTTTGTACATACACCTTCATCACACACGAAGACCAAGCTGGAAACAGCTCTTTTTGCACCTCCATTCATCCAGACAGGCACAGATATATCAGCTGTACTGTGGGCTACTGGCGGTCAGGGCTTCTCTCCAGGATCAGTTTCCCTTCCCAGGGCATAGAATGATAGAATGGTTTGGGTTGGAAGGGCCTTTTATAACCATATATTTCCAGCCCTGCTGCTATAGGCAGGGACGCCTCCCTGTAGACCGTGTTGCGCAAAGCCTTGTCCAGCCTGGCCTTAATGTCTCCTGGGATGGCCAACCACAACCTTGCTGGCAACCTATTCCAGTGTCTCACTACCCTTACAGTGAAGGATTTCTTCCTGATATCTAGTCTAAATCTACCTTATTTCACTTTAAAGCCATTTCCTCTCATCGTCTTGCTATAAGTCCTTATAAAAAGTCCCTCCTCAGCTTTTCTGCAGGCCCCCTTTGGGTTCCGGTTAGCCACTATATGGTCCCCTAGAGCCTCCTCTCCTCCAGGCTGAAGAGCCCCAACTCTCTTAGCCTGTCCTTATAGGAGAGGTACTCCAGCCCTCCCTCCAGACCAACTCCAACAGCTCCATATCCTTCTTGTGTTGGGACCCACAGAACTGGACGCAGTACTCCAGGAATGCTCACAAAAGCAGAGTAGAGGGGCAGAATCACCTCCCTCAACCTGCTAGCCACACTTCTCTTGAAACAGCCCAGGATACAATCAGCCTTCTGAGTGACAAGCACACGTTTCTGGCTCATGCTGAGTCTTTCATCAACTGTCACCTTTTCCTCATCCTTCTCAGACCTGCTCTCAAGCCATTCTTGCCCAGCCTGCATCTGTGCTTGGATGGGGGTGGTAGTATCAGGCTGCCTGTTTCTTTGTTGAAAATCAGCACAGGAAAGCAGTGTCTATCATAGGCAGCCCACCTCTTGCATGCTTGCTGTCACAGGGTAGGTAGACACCCAAGTTGGGAGTCTGGTGTCACATTTGTATGACACAGCAGAATTCCTTGTGCCATGTATCATGAGGTGCAAAATGGGGTTTTCATTAGTTAAGAAAGGTTTATTCTTGCAAAATATGTCAGACACAGCACTCCTCCCATCATCTTCCTTGCTTTTCTCTGGCTTTGATGTGCCTTGAATCCTAAGAGGGAAAAAAAGAGTAAATTGTCATACAAATAAGACTAGGAGGGCTGTGGGAGTGCCTATATTCCTCCCATGTACATGGCAGACATTTCTCTGAAGGAGAAGAAGTCTGAAGGAAGTCTGAAGGAATCCATACTGCAGTATCCAAGCACACTGCTCTGCATGCCAGCTGCCAGCATGTGGATTTCCCCATGCCAACCCCAGCAGCTGCATGTGGGAAGGCCATGCTACACACGCTGCGGTTCCTACTGCCACCTAAACCCTAAATCCTACATCTCATGTGCAGTGTAAACTGATGAGCAAGACAGATCAATCATTCCAGGTGCTGAAGGAGCTTCTCTAAGAGCTGGTGCAACACCAGCCGTTCCTGAACTATACATTCATCTGCTGTCTTGGAGCAAGTATTTGTATGTATGACACATGATCACAATATTGTAATTTCTTTTTATAGAATCATAGAATGGCGTGGGTTGGAACAGACCTCAAGAATCATCAAGCTCCAACCCCCCTGCTGCAGGCAGGATTGCCAGTCACTATATCAGGTACTAGAGCAGACAGCTCAGGGCCCATCCAGCATAAACTTGAACACCTACAGGGATGAGGCATTCACAACCTCTCTGGTCAACCTGTTCTAGAGCCTCACCACACTATCAGTGAAAAACTTTCCCCTGACATCCAATCTAAATTTTCCCTCCTTTAGTTTAAAATGATTTCCCCTTGTCCTATCACTATCTATACATGCAAAAAGTTAATCTCCATATTCTTTATAGTCTACCTTTAAATACTGGAAAGCCATAAGGTGTCCCTGAAGCCTTCTCCAGGCTGAACAAGCAAAGCTCCTTCATCCTGTCTTTAGAGGAAAGGTGCTTCAGCCTTCTGATCATCATAGTCTTCCTCTAGACCCTCCTCAGTCCTATTAGTTACCTCTCCTATGAGAAAAAGCTGAGTGATTTGGGTCTGTTCAGCCTTGATAAAAGAAGACTGAGAAGGGATCTGATCCATGTCTACAATTATATAACATGTGGGAGGCAAAAGAACCAGGCTAGACTCTCCTCAATGGTGTGTGGTCACAGCACGAGGGGAAAACTGATGCATAGAAGATTACGCACAAATGTGCGTGGGAACTTCTTTACAGTGCAGTAATGGAGCACTGTCACAGGCTGCACAGAGAGGTGGTGGAGTCTCCTTCTCTGGAGACGTTCAAGACCTGTCTGGATGCCTACCTGTGCAACCTGGGCTAGGGAGCCGCTTTGGCAGGAGGATATAGACTGATATGGACTCCATGATCTTTAGAGGTCCATTCCAACCCCTACAATTCTGTGGTGCTGTGATTCTGTTGAGCATGTCCTGTTTTTCATAACCATATTATAGCTGGATCAGTGGAAATCACAGTCATTGACAGCAGAGCAGATTATAATAGGTCTGACACCAAAGGAGTCCAGTAATGAGATCTCTGCATTTAGTATTCAGTTGTTTAGCATTCTTTGTCATGTGCTTTTGCTATTTTCTCCTGTTACACAATGGTTATCTCCTCAGAATAGATTGTATCAAACAAAAATGACTTAGCCTATAACTAACCATTAAAATGTATATACTATCTCCATATCCACATGTACACACACACAACAAATGGCATGACAAAGGGCACAAAGAGCTCTCTGTTTTCCATTACACATGATACTGAAAATAATTCAGGATAATGTATTCTCATGGCACTTTGAACAAAATGAAAGGTAATGTCATAAAGAAGGAAAATGGACAAAAAGTCCTCTGGAGCTGTGCAAAAACACAAAATGTCAATGAAGAATATTGACCAAAACAAAATTCTGGAAGAAAAAACCTACATAAAAAATTTAACCAAACTTTGTGCTATTGGTGTGTTCTTAGTATACGAATCTGAAATAGTTGCACATTAAAAAGTGTCCGTTCCATAGCATGGTCATCCAGAGCCCTTGCTGCTGTCATAATTGTGGAGTATTTGTATATGAAATGTAAAAAAAAGAACAATCCTGCATTCCATACAGTATAATATCCAAATAATCTGCCTACTTATACTTACAGTGCTGGGTGGGGAGGGGAGGGGGGATGAGGAGGGAATAAATAAATAAATAAATAAAACTTGCAGAAGAAAAGAGAAGAAAAATCTGCCTGGGTATTTTTCTCCTATTGTGTAGGGGCTTATTTGAATGATAGCATATTGTGGTGCACTGCAGAGGATTTTGTGCCTGGAATAAAGAATTTCCTCGTAGCATAGAATACCAATGCTCACCTTCAACAACCATTGAGAAAAAGACATTAAACACTGTAGTAATATACCACAACAGCAGAGTTTCATATTAATTGTATCATGTGATGCCAAATATTCTGCTGTACTCATTTGTGACACAAATATAGAGCTGTCAAGCTTTTCATTTTCAGCGTTGATAACTTATACTGAATTCATACATAAATACTATAAATAAATTCCAGAATAAAATATGCCAGGAAATACTCTTTCCTTTAGAAAAAGAAAGCTGATATTTAAGTCTTAAACAGGCTGTTTTCTTCCTAAGACCTTTGCAACCTCTTGCAACAGGGTGATCTGAGATGTAAACGAACAGAATACTGCTGGCAGCTCCAGTCCATGTGGTTGCACTAAGTCCAGGGCGAAGGTACACCAGCTTCTTGCTCCCCTCTCAGGGGAGGGGCTGCTCCACATACATCATGGTCAAAAGTAAACTCCCAGTCTGTAATCAAGAAACAGCTGATGTAGTCAATCTCCATGCCCAAAATTACTTTCCAAGAACTGCATAGTGGTACTGTGTTCTGGGCAGATTTAGCCTGGCGTCACAAGGAATTTAATTTCTTCCCCGTTGGCTACAACTTTTTCGTTCCTGCCTCAGCAGTGTGCTGGTGTGTCCCACATGAGACTGCATCTTCCTTCTACTTCTGCAGTCACACTCATACTGAAGTAGCTGGAAGAGCACAATATGTGATAACCATGAAGTCGCAGTGGAGGAAGAGATGGAAAGTGATGATGCTGACACCATCTCTGGATAAAGATGCATGCCACCAATCTTTCCCCTCACAATATCTATCATCCAAAGTCACTCCTGGCATATTATTCAAAAACAAGGTGTGCTTGCACCAGCCCCATCTATTCATACGCAGTGTTATATTAAACCTAGTGTATCTGAACGTTTCTAATACACATTACATAGATTTTTTTTTTTAAAGCAGCGATAAAGAGAAATCACTTAGAGCAGTCACTTTGCTCCCTGGTACTGCTGGGCTGTCCCTTACAGTTTAGAGACAGAATGCACAGAAGTATGGGGCTTCACAATCATTCTCGTCATATTTTTCTACTTCCACAGACAGGAAGTATTTTCTAATCTTCCACTGAATTTGCTCAGGCTGCTCTTCTCACTCTGCTGATAACAAATCTTTGGAAACTAGTAATATGTAACAACAGGTTCAGAGATTTCCTGCTCCAAACTGTAGGGATGGTTTGTGGTGGCAGAAATATATCCCCCTAGAAGCGTGCCAGCTGTGAGGGTGCATTTCTTTTGCAATCAGTGCTGAGACTGGCTGTTAATGGAGCTCAACTTGGAAAGAGCCAGCAGGATATTACTGCAATAAGAAGCTTCAACAGAGGTAGAAAGGCTTTTCAAGAGCATGGCTAAGGGGTTTGCAAAGCAGTACTCTCAGCTAAACTGGTTAGAGCAGTCACACTGCTTCTTTCTTCAATCTACTTTAAATTGGTCAAGGTCTATACATATTCATTCAAATCTAGGAATGTGGTGAAGAAATGCTGTAAGGAGTGTGGAGAGCTTGCTTCAAATCTGAGAGTGACATTCTTCTTGTAAGAAGAAGAATGGCAATGAGAAAGATATTTTTCATTGTTTCAGTTTTAAAAAACAATGAAGCATTGCATTGCTTTGAAGTTCTACTTTTATTTGCGTTGTTTTCCAGAATATTGTAGCTGCTTTGAACTAGAAGATAGAATACAGTTACAAATGAGGGGGAAAAATTATTCACAGCTTTTGCCCTTTAGAAAACTGCAGTTTCTCTATTCTTCATATACCTTGTTTTGGTATCTATTTGGTAACAAAGAATTCTCTTGAAAATGGAATTAGACCTCAAGGGGTTTAAAGTTAAGGACTTCCTATCTGGTCTACCCATTCTCATCGTTTAATTAATAACTCTTTTCAACAAGCTAAAATGAAGACAAAATTCTGCTTAGCCTTGAACTGTGCCAGTCTCTCTTCATGTTCAGGGTATAAAGAAAATAACAGAGCATGCCTTTTTGATCTTCATTAGATAAATGAGATTAATTTACTGCTCCTTCCTAACTTGCCCAAGCTTGAAGTTATTCATCTCCTCTAAAGAGGAAAATAATGCTGAGATATTGCAGAACAATATATTTGTTAAGGAAATTAACTTTGGGAATAGGCTGGTGAAGTATTCCCTGCCTTTCTAGAGGGCTGGTGTGTGATTTCTGTTCTCCAGTGGAGTACTGTTGGAACTCTATTCAGTCTGAGATACTACAAGAAATGACTACCAGCACTGCCATGAATACCATGTTTTCCAAGAGGATCTGTTCTTCGCTGTTTTAGTGACAGATCATCCGGGAACTCTCCAGAATTGGCTAGAGGAAATCTCTGAGATTTCTGAGAAAAAAAAAAAAAAAAAAAAAAAGGCCTTGGAGCCCTACAATTAGAGTGATTAGTGCATGACTCCAAGCTGCTCCCCTCAGAGCTTAATCCCTCCAGCATAATCCAAACTCCCTCCCCACAGCTATAGGTCTTCAAACAAGGTACACTGCCCAAAAATGGAATGCTCACAAGTCCCAAAGATGTAGTTCATTCCTACTCCATAATGCCATGCTGGAATTTATGGACACAGCTTCTTCATAAAGTCACGTGATGAACAGTTATTCATTTTGACGTGTTTCATCAGAAAGCATTGTGAATTTTCCTTCACAATCACAAATTGTGACTGGTATTTTAAATGCTATTAAAGGCAAGAAGTTGAAAGTTGGAAATATAAAAATAGATCTTTCACAGGTTCCTTCCTTTTATTCCTTACTGTTGTTTTTGGCATACTTTCAAATAAATGACTAACTCAATTTCTTGTTACCGTTCTTTTTCCAGCTGTCATGACTTAATTGCAAGCCAGAAACACATTAGCGAGACTAGATTAAAAATGCAATCAAAAATCAATAAAAGCATGTGCAACATTGTATTACAATTTACTCATATGTCTTCTGTTTTATGAAAAGTGAAGGTTTGGAAAAACATCCTACCCTAATCTAATTTTCTCGTTTTAATCCAAATTCTCTGTCACTTACCACTGCACTTCAGCAGCTTTCCTCAGGTTTTGCCTTGCATCAATGTGGAATATTTCAAAACCAAAAGGGAATTCCCTACAACAACTGTGAGCTCTCACTCCTCTGTATCGTAATTATGGAAATAAAATTCTGTGAATATTTTGGTCATGAGATATTTTTACCTCCACTTTTCAGGGTTTTTATACAATTATTCTGATAAGTATCTTAAGGGAAGAAAGAGCTATTGTTCTGCTCTATTTGAACACGTGCTAGAGCTCAGAATGAAACAACCAAATGTATGCAAAACTGTAATATTCTCAAGTTAATATGAGTGCCTATCTTCCTTCAGTTTATAATCTGAGTGTCATTAATTCAAAGCTGATCTATACACAGAGGTCCCAAAGCATCTGTAACAGTGGGGGAGATAAGTTACAGCCCAAGCACTCAAAGCTCATCAGCCACAGCTGCAGCATCACATGCTGCAGACACTTGTTGGGTGCTGTGCAGCTGGTGCAAAGCACCAGAGATGTTTCTCATCCACCTGCAGTTATCTCAAGAAGCACCAACATGGCAGATGACTCACAAGATGTCTTTGAAATGGAGTTGTAACTTCTGGGTGAGCTTACACACATTGCCAATGGCTTCATTACGTTGAAAGACACCTGCCAACCACTGTAGACTGCTGGACTTGGATAGCTTTTGCTCTCACACTGCTTTTCTAAACAGCTGCTGACATTCTTCACTAGAGCTGGGTCAGCTCCTCCTATTGAACAGTGCATTTAATTTTGTTTCTCATATTACATCTACACACAGATTTCAGAGATTTCATTATTCTGAATTATTCACTGAATAATGCATGGTAAGATCTTGCAGGCTGTGTACCTAGTTGTGAATACTGTGCCACTGTTATTGCTTTTTCACTAGCTGGACTGTGTGATTGGTCACCAAAGTCAATACATTTTTTTTTTTTCTGTTCTCTCTGTAACCTTCCCCCAGAATTTGCATGTTCTAGAAAAATGAGAATAATCAGTCAGTCATACACAGTTTATCCACCAGTACCTATCACATTTGCAATTTATTTGCACATTCCTGAGAAGATAAATTCTGTATGCCCATGTGCAGTCAATATAATACAAAAGAAAACTGTAAATGTAAATGAATAAATGAATAAAGTCAGCTCCTAGTCTAGTGGGCAACACACTTACCTCAGAAAGGCAAAATCAGTGTTGAGCTTTCTTCTCAGCCTGGAGTTATGCATTCACAGCCCTATCCGCTCCTGGGCACCAGCTGAGTTCTTTCACCCTTCATTTTGACATTTTCCCATTCACCAGCCAAAATGATGAGCATTCTGAAACCAGAGGGGGGGAAATAATAATTGTAAGAGTCAGATTTTGTAACCTCATATCCTGGCAGCTGGTGGGAGAAGGTAAGTCTGACCTGCAGCCTTTCTCAGGGCAGTCTCTCTGAAACATAAGAATGGCAGTGGTAGAAGGCAGTAACTCCCAGGTGGCAAAGCACTGCACTCTGAGTCCTGAGGGGACAGATTACCCAGGGTATCTCTTCAGGTTGCTAGCTGCCCCAAGAGGGAAACTGGGCTGTTACCCTGTGGGTCTGTTGTGGCCATTGTATCAGTTACACAGGTACCATTTTCATCGCAGAACCCCTTAATGGCTATGAAGACCTGAAGTTTTAGACAGTGTGAGGTCTACACCAAGAGCTCAGAGCAGATGAATCTGGCCCCCAGTTACTTTTTTTCAATTATTTTTCACTCTAATTCCAGAAATTATTTTCACATTTCATTCACCATCCAAGCATTGCAGAGCCTTCAGGAGGGCTGGTGGGAACTCCAGCTGTGTCTCTGAATGTGTTAAAGGCACAGGGATAGGGCAGGGTGCAGGGGAGGACCTCTGAGGCCATCTGGTGAAAGGCACAGCCAAGTCAGTGCCAACCACAGCAGCCAAGGACAATGAGAGCCCACAGCTCCCTGAGGGAAAAGGAGAGCTGCTGGTGGAAGGAGGAGATGAGCAGAAGAGTGATGGGGATGAGAAAGGAGCAGAGAAAGGATGAGAAAGTGCAGTTTTAAAAACTAATTTGACAGAAGAATATGGGGGGAAGGATAAAAGTGCTTCCAGGTTTGAATGCTAAGGAAAAAGGACAAGGAGGTAGACAAAGCAGGAGGCTCAGATACTTTCACAGGGCACTGCCTAGCAGGAAAGAGAGAAACATAGCCACAGTTATATGCAAGACAAATGAAGCAACTTTGAGAAATTAGTTTGCAGATAACATCCAAGTAATAGAAAAAGTAGAAAAAAGCCATAAATGCTAGTTGAAATATTTGTTTTGTTTTGTTTTAATATATTTACAAATCTCTGAAAATCTGGCACTCTTCCAGGAGGGAGAAAGGAGAAAACTTCAAATGATGGAAGGGAGACAGGACCTGAAACTTGACCGCCCTTCACCCACCTTCTCATACCTAGCTCATGCATGATGCTGCCCCTTGGGCTTCTGTAGGCCCCCTCTTCTGCTGCCAAGTCCAATGTTGTTGCTTCTAGCTGCTTACCCAGAAGCTTCTCATGAGAAATTTCCTGAAAATAACCTCAAAGAAACTTCTGTGTCTGCTTGTCCCTTCTCCCTGTTGTTGCAGGAGGTCATTAGATGATGAAAAAGTGAGGTTAACTTTTTAAAAGGTACTTTTCCAAGAGACAAGGAAGGTCACCCAAGGCTGCTGTGGAAATTAAAATCACAGAGGTGAGGAAAGACCAGAGAGAAACTGTGAAAGAATAAGTATTATAGGGAAGAAGAAACATAAACAATATTTAAATGATACATTTTTAATGTAAACTAGCAAAACTATGAAATGGATCAAAAAGAAGCTCTGTCAAATACTCTGAGTTTCTAATGAAACTAGGTGCCAGAGTTCTGGTCTCAAAAAAAAAAAAAAAAAAAAAAAAAAAAGAGGTAGTGTCTGCAATATAGCTTGTGCTTTACCCAAAGTACCCAAATATAGGAATAGCAGTGAAAACAATATTGAAAAACTTGTTTTCATCTTCGTGCTTGGCTTCTTGGAGCTGTAAGGCTCCAAGCTGTAAGGAAGAAGTGCTGTGTCATGTAAGCATGGTGAGTGTGTGGCAAAACCAGTGAGTAAAGAGCAAAAGATGCATACACAAGAGTTCCTCATCCTGTCACAAGAATTCCTTCCAAGCAAAGAAAATTGCTCTTCGGTGGCTGGGAACAACAACATCATAGAATGAATCAAAGAAGTGTTTGGGTTGGAATGGACCATGAATATCACACAGTTCCAACCCCCAACTCTGGGCAGGTTGCCCCCCAACAGCTCAGGCTGCCCAGGGGCCCACCCAGCCTGGCCTTGAAAAAACCTCCAGGGATGGAGCACTCACAGCTTCTCTGGGCAGCCTGAGCCTGTGCCTCCCCACCCTTTGAGTAAAATATGTCCTCATAATACCTAATTTAATTCTCTCCTCTTTCAGTTTAAAGCCTTGTCTTATCACAATCCGGCCATGTAAAATGTTAGTATCCTGTTTATAAGCTTCACCAAAGCACTGGAAGGCCAGGCACTGCTTCTTGCTTCTTGCACTTCAAGCTCTTTTAATGTGAGAACATCTAGCCTCATCAGCTGCAGGAATCTTATCAAGCCAACCCCTGTGTATGGGAACTGTGGAATCACGGCCTGAACCACTGATTGACCACCTGAGGCAGGCCCTGAGTCAGCTGCAGGGGCACAACTGAGTGTGATTGGAAGGGGTGGAGTTTGACTCCACCTCTCCCAAGACTCCATTTAAGGGCTGACCACCAGCAGGGAAGGATCTCTTGTTGGAGATCCCTCCCTGGTGGAGTTATCGGCGAGCCTCAACCATCAGCAAGGTGAGCCAATCTCTTTTGCTATTATTTTGTATAACATCTACTTAAATCCTACCAAAAATATACCATCCTTTCGCACTAACTTCCTTGAAGTGCTTTCCCTGGGGTTATTTGCCCTACAATTGGCGAGCCAGGCAGGCTTAAAACGATATATATATATATATATACTTAGACAATAACAAACCATGTCTTTCATTTGGAACCTTTTCAAATGGGGCAAGGGGGAGAATGTTACTCCCTTAGACCAAACAATTCCCGTCCAAATTCCAGGATTTATAGGGTCACCCTATTATGGTCTTGCTACTGTTATTGAAAAATGGGGACCCCTGCGGGTTACAGGCAGTGCTTCTTCTTCTCCAGCCCGGCTGACTGATTATTTTCAAGGCCTAGATAAGGATATACTTGTTACAAAAGAACGTCGGCTAGCCGCTTCTGCAGTGGCCTGGCCTCTAATAATGGCTTTACATAAATTAGATGTAACAAATACAAACATAGAAACTGAAAATCAGTTGTTAAGAGAGCGAATTGAGAAATTAGAACAACAGTTGGGCACATTAGTAACAAAAAAGCCTGGACTAGATGTGCCAGCAAGACAAATACGTACCATATCAGTAGAAGATACCCAGGTCCCTGAAGTAGCGGACCTGGATGTTTCAGAAGCCAAGATCTCTAAATCGGATCTCGAAGCTCCATCTATGGAAGATCCGTTTGAGATCCGACCAATCATAACTCAAAAAACAAAAAAAGTCCAAGATAGACCAGCAGGGGTGCCTCCTGACCAATGGCCCCCTGCTGAAACATGCTTGCATGTGACAGCTCGCCCGTATACGTCAAATGAGTTGATGGACCTAGTACAACGGTTCCATCAAAAACCAAGAGAGAGCATACCATCATGGCTCCTGAGGTTATGGGATGCAGGAGCTGAAAGTGTGTTAGTCAGAGGGACAGAGATGTCAAAATTAGCGTCTATAACTATACACCCAGCCCTGAGGCAAAGATTATATGCTGCCATCCATTACGCTAATGAAAATCATTCTATTATAGATTGGTTGATGGCAGCATGCCGCCTAACATGGCCTAACAAATCTGATATTCCACTTAATACCGGTTTATGGTCCTCTATGGAGGACCTCCAAACATACATCCGGGAACTGGGTATGAGAGAGGCCATGTATTCGGAAAATTTCGAAAGCCCTGATACAGAAAAATTTACGGCAGGTATGCGAGACCTAATATTACAGCAAGCCCCCTCTCACCTTTATGGGACTTTGGTCTCCATACTAAACCCCTTAGTGGCTTCGGAGGCTATCATTCAACAGGCAGCCCAGTTGGTGGCAGACCTTGGGGAAACGGAGCGCATAAGAACTAGGCGCAATATCCGCATGATAGAAGAAGCTGAGGCATTCCCCATTAAAACTAGGAAGCCTGTCCCACGGATACCCCGATCGGGCCCCATACGGGTATCCCGGAAGACTATGTTTAATGATCTTATACGGGCCGGGGTTGCCTTTGCTAAAATCGATGGGCAACCCAACCATGTGTTGCTACAGCTTTGGAAACAACTAAGAAATGATCAGAAATTTCAGAGTACTCCCAGAAAATCGGGAGTACGGATAATACAGGCAGCACCAACAACAACTTGGAATTTGGCTGACTTCATAGTCCCAAATAGAAGGAAGAAACCTCCACAAGTGTCACGAGCTACAGTGCCGGAACCACCTGTGGTAAAAGACTTAGACCTAGCGAACTTCATGGAGTGACGAAGAACTTTGGTCCCTTTAGGGCCTCCAGATGTGACCGGAGGCCCTATGTAGAATTAGAGATATATTGGACAGATAAAAATATTCAAAAGGTGATGGCTTTAGTAGACACTGGTGCGGAAACATCAATTATATATGGAGACCCAACAAAATTTAAGGGCAATAGAGTGATGATTGGTGGGTTTGGGGGACAGACCATTCCGGTCACCCAAACATGGCTGAAATTGGGGGTTGGGCGTCTTCCACCCCGGGAGTATAAAGTGTCAATTGCCCCAATTCCAGAATACATCTTGGGCATAGACATTTTATGGGGTCTGGCTCTCCAGACAACTGTGGGAGAGTTCAGACTTCGACAGAGGTACATTAGTGTCCGGGCAATACAGACAGTATTGAGGGGCCATGCGAAACATGAGCCAATTTGTTTGCCGAAACCACGCCGGATTACTAATGTAAGACAGTATAGACTCCCAGGGGGGCAGGAAGAAATATCAAAAACGGTGCAGGAACTAGAAAAAGTAGGTATTATAAGAACTGCACATAGTCCATATAATTCCCCCATATGGCCAGTGCGGAAGTCGGATGGAACATGGAGAATGACAGTAGATTATAGGGAATTAAATAAGGTCACGCCGCCCATCCATGCGGCCGTACCCAATATTGCTTCCCTAATGGACACACTTAGTAGAGAAATTAAGACCTACCATTGTGTCCTGGATTTGGCAAATGCATTTTTTAGTATTCCGATTGCCAAAGAATCGCAAGATCAATTTGCATTTACATGGGGAGGCAGGCAGTGGACCTTTCAGGTCCTGCCACAGGGGTACGTGCATTCACCAACATACTGTCATAACTTGGTGGCGCGTGACCTAGCTAATTGGAGGAAACCTAATAATAACGTCAACCTATATCACTACATTGATGATCTCCTGTTAACATCCGACTCACTGGAAGCAGTAGGAGAGGCGGCAGATTCATTAATTGCCTACCTAGGTGAAAGAGGATGGGCTATCAATCCTCAGAAGGTGCAAGGTCCAGGCCTGTCTGTAAAATTTCTGGGGGTAGTCTGGTCAGGAAAGACCAAAGTGCTACCCAGTGCCATCATAGATAAAGTTCAGGCATTCCCAGTTCCTACAACAGCAAAGCAGCTGCAGGAATTTTTAGGTATATTGGGATACTGGCGTTCCTTTATACCTCATTTGGCGCAGCTGCTGAGACCTTTGTATAGACTCACAAAAAAGGGCCAATCATGGGATTGGGGGAGAACAGAACAGGATGCTTTCCAGCAAGCAAAACAGGCGGTGAAACAAGCCCAGGCATTGGGTATATTCGATCCTACCCTCCCAGCTGAATTAGATGTTCATGTTACTCAGGATGGCTTTGGCTGGGGCCTGTGGCAACGTCAGAGTTCTGTTCGGACTCCCATTGGATTTTGGTCTCAGGTCTGGCATGGAGCAGAAGAAAGATATAGTATGATTGAAAAACAGCTATTGGCTGCCTATACTGCATTGCAAGCGGTAGAGCCAATAACCCAGACGGCTGAAGTTGTAGTTAAGACCACTCTTCCAATTCAGGGGTGGGTAAGAGATCTGACCCACCTTCCTAAGACAGGGGTGGCCCAAGCACAGACAGTGGCACGATGGGTCGCCTATCTCAGCCAGAGGAGTAGTCTGTCTTCCTCACCATTGAAAGAAGAACTCCAAAAGATTCTAGGCCCAGTGACGTATCATAGTGATGCCCCAAAACAAGCCTTGGTTGCTCCGCCAGAGAAGAGTCCCGTCCAGGAAGGAAAATATCCCATTCCTGAAGATGCCTGGTACACGGATGGGTCTAGCAAGGGCAACCCAAGTAAGTGGAGAGCAGTAGCATACCATCCTGCCACAGACACAATATGGTTTGACGAGGGGGATGGTCAAAGCAGCCAGTGGGCAGAGCTGCGGGCCGTGTGGATGGTTATAACCAAAGAACCTGGTGACGGTATCCTGAATATCTGCACAGATAGTTGGGCTGTGTACAGGGGGCTCACTCTTTGGATCGCACAGTGGGCTACCCAGGACTGGACTATCCACTCCCGACCGATCTGGGGCAAAGATATGTGGTTAGACATATGGAATACAGTTAAACACAGAACTGTACGTGTCTACCATGTTTCTGGTCACCGACCCCTACAGTCACCAGGAAATGATGAAGCCGACACGCTGGCCCGAGTTAGATGGGTTGAGAACTCACCATCTGAGAACATTGCCTACTGGTTACATCGAAAGTTGCGGCATGCTGGACAGAAGACCATGTGGGCAGCTGCCAAAGCATGGGGACTGCCCGTACAATTATCGGACGTAGCTCAAGCATGCAGAGACTGTGATGCCTGCTCCAGAATGAGACCGAGGTCGTTGCCTGAAACTACAGCCCATCTTGCTAGAGGACACAATCCTCTACAGCGATGGCAGGTTGATTATATTGGGCCCCTCCCTCGGTCTGAGGGGGCGAGATATGCCCTAACCTGTGTTGACACCGCGAGTGGGCTAATGCAGGCCTATCCAGTACCAAAAGCCAACCAGGCATATACCATCAAGGCGCTCACGAGATTGATGGCTGCCTATGGGACACCACAAGTCATTGAGAGCGACCAAGGGACTCATTTCACGGGTGCAATGATACAACGCTGGGCAGAAGAGAACAATATTGAGTGGCGATTCCACCTGCCATACAATCCAACAGGGGCAGGCCTTATTGAGCGTTATAATGGCATTCTCAAGGCCGCCCTGAAGACAGACTCTCAGTCTCTACAGGGGTGGACGAAGAGACTCCACGAAACTCTTCGAGATCTGAATGAAAGACCTAGAGATGGCAGACCCAGTGCCTTGAAAATGTTGCAAACGACATGGGCCTCCCCACTTAGGATCCAAATTACAGGTACAGATAATGAGGTAAGACCTCAGACTGGCCGTGAGAACAATCTTCTGCTCCCTGCCCCTGAGAACCTAAAACCAGGCACCAATAAAATAAGATGGTCTTGGAAGGTGCAGGTAGGACCACGATGGTGTGGCCTACTTGCACCTTGGGGGAGATTGTTGGAGGTGGGAGGTTCGGTAGTCCCTCCAGTGATTGGTACATGGCCTACTGATATTGTGGTCAACACTCCAGTCTTTATTCCTAAAGGAACCCCTATCATGTCCCTGTGGCAGATCAGGACACCCCCTCTAGTGCCTGATCTAATTGTGCAGCCACAGACATCGGGGCAAAAAGTTTGGTACAGGCGGCCAGGGCATGCCCCTGTACAAGCTGAAGTGTTGACCCAAGACAGGAATACGGCCTGTATCTTACCCTGGAGAGCGGACCTCCCCCTCTTGGTACCTTTGAAACATCTATATTATTCCCCGTGAGTCTGTGAGTCACCGGAGGGAACCAAATGATGCTGCTGAGTTCCAGAGTTGCTATAAGATCATGTGCAACATCCGGTGATGGTCTACCTGGGACTGATGGAGAGTAGGACGGACCTGCACAACATGACTGCGTGCTTCCAGTAGACACCACCGAGCACTGGCCCAAGGAAGAACACGAGCCATATGATGATCATCACTCATCCCAGATTACATCGATACACATCGCGACGGGTTATTATGGAAAATGTCGCGATATATTGGGTCTCTGTATTAAGGAGGGCTCAACCTATAATTACTTAATCAGTGGTTCATGTCGTGAAGGGGTGGAGTGTATGGGAACTGTGGAATCACGGCCTGAACCACTGATTGACCACCTGAGGCAGGCCCTGAGTCAGCTGCAGGGGCACAACTGAGTGTGATTGGAAGGGGTGGAGTTTGACTCCACCTCTCCCAAGACCCCATTTAAGGGCTGACCACCAGCGGGGAAGGATCTCTTGTTGGAGATCCCTCCCTGGTGGAGTTATCGGCGAGCCTCAACCATCAGCAAGGTGAGCCAATCTCTTTTGCTATTATTTTGTATAACATCTACTTAAATCCTACCAAAAATATACCATCCTTTCGCACTAACTTCCTTGAAGTGCTTTCCCTGGGGTTATTTGCCCTACACCCTGACATTTTGGGGATTTTCCAGTGTGCTAGCTTGAGCATGTTTGTCCTGCTTTGCTGGTAGAATAACATATTGTGCATCAGCATGTGTATGTGAGCACACACCAAGGCAATTAGATGGCTGAGACGCTGCTGCTCGGTAGGAAACACCAGCACTGACAATATGCAGGAGAAACACAGTTTCCTACCATGTCTATTTTGTTTCACATCACTTAGGAAAGTCCTTGAATGCAACCCATGTAAACAGAGGCACAGAGGCTCCGTTACACTGTTACTGACTGTGTTTGGTGGCAGGCAAGTGCACACTAATGTTGCCAAGTTCAGTCCTCTCAAGGTCTGCATTTAAAGACAGCTCCTTGTATTCGTGCATTTCCAACTGTAGCACAAAACAAAACAAAAATAAATAAATAAATAATTGGGAAAAAGAAAAAAAAAAAAAAAAGAAGAAAAAAACCCAAACCACTAGCTGCTGAGAAGCACAACCAACAGAAATATGCATTGGAATTAAAAGAATTTTAAAAGAAAAGCAACAGGCTTCAAATTAATAACTGAAGGCAACACACTGTCACATGGGATGCTTGGTTCTGATTAGCTGCTTTCAGTCATTTGCTCCAAGAATTAGTGAGGCTGGGAGCACCACAGAGGTAATCATTTTTGCCTCCAGGAAGAGTACAGTGCTCACAGCTTTCCTGTGGAGGAAATGTATGTTGAGGTGGTGGATCTTAGATACAGCAGTGTGAAAAGGCACTTTGAGGCCTCCTGGCCACATTTCACACTTCTCCATATCCATAATGCCCTTTGGTACTTGAGGATGTTAACAGTCCACTCAGCAGGAGAACTCGGGCCTCCTTCTCTTTCTGAGGATCAAGGAGGTCAAATACAACATAAAGTTAATTTTCTAGTCCTTGACTCAAAGCAGGCCTTTCCCTTGAGCCCTGTGAATAATTGATTCATTATGTTTTTGGTTTTTTTTTTTTTTTTTTTTTTTTTTTTTGTTAGTATGAATCAATCTAAAGGGTTTTATATGCTTTTTGGCAGGGGAAAATTCATTGTAGATAAAAATTCTGAATTTGACCCCAGAACAAGATGTTTCATTTCAGTCTTTGGAAGGGGAAGGAGAATTATGACTTTTTTCTGTAATTTAAAGCTAGGAAAAAGGCAGAAGGAGTGTTGGGAAACTTAGCTTTACAAATCACTTTGTTTCCCAATCTTTAAGCAGTTCCCTATAAAGCACAAGGAAAAAAAAAAAAAAAAAAAAAAAAAAAACCTCTGTGATTCACACTCACATGAAATTCACAGGGTTTGAAATACATCTGATTTTGGAAAACTTCCTAAGTTGCTACTTGGTTTTACAGTTGGGGAAGGTGTTCAGTGAGAAATATCAGTGCACAGCAAAGGGTTTGAGCACTGGAAGGCAGAGAAATCCAGTGCCATGGTGTAGTCTGGGAACAGAGTATGCTATGGAAGGGCAATGTGGGATGAGGTTAGGAAATAGCAGTAATGAGAACAGGGAAGTCTCAAAAAAAGTCAGGAAGTGCAAGAGGAACTGGCAGTGTGAATCAGTAGGATTTTTCTATGTGCATGAAGTTACAGGATGGAACAAGTTGCAAAATCAACATGCAAACTTCAGACTTTACAGACGTCCAGGCAGAGCATAGGTGGCGGGACGCAGGGCACATTGTGTTGTTCACCTCCATGCAGAGTGGCCATTTGAAGAATCTATGAACTCTTTCCCTACCTTTCTTCTTTTCTGTTATAGAGAGATGATCAACCATGTGTATTTCCAAACATAATAAGAAGAAATTATTAGGAAAAAAGATCAAAATTTTTATAGCAGATAAATAATGATAATAAACACACTGCGTTATTGCACTCCTTTTAATGGCATACATAAAAGCATGGAATAAGTACTGGATGCACTCTTGCTTTCCTTGCTCCTGGAGTAGAGCTGGGCTCATTGGCTCCATTCACAGCACCTGAGATAGGCCTGAGGCTGGCTGCTCACTGGAGAAGATACACCATGGGTGTCAAGTCCATAGATGACTCTCAAAACACAAGAATTACGTCACTGGGATTTTACAAATGTGAGCACTAAGACAAAATATCAGTAGGAGGCCAAATAAAATCATAGAATTGCAGAATCAGAATATCCTGAGTTGGAAGAGACCCGCAAGTATCAAGTCCTATTCCAGGTCCCATAGAGAAAGACTCAAAACTCAAACACCGTGTCTGAGGGCATTGGTCAGACATTTCTTGAACTTCAACAGCTTGGGGCTGTGACCAGTGCCCTGTGCAGCCTGTTTTAAGGGCCCTACCACCCTCTGGTGCAGAACCTGTCTCTGCCCCTCCCCTGGCACAGCTCCATGCTGTTCCCTCGGGCCCTGTGGCTGTCACACAGAGCAGAGCTCAGCGCTGCCCTCCACTCCCTGTGAGAGCTGCAGCCGCCATCAGGCCTCCCCTCAGCTCCTCTGCTCTGTGCTGAGCACACCCAGGGGCCTCAGCCGCTCCTCACATGTCTCACCCTTTAGTCCCCTCTCTATCTACATATAAATGCATCCATCTGGAGCAAAAATCTTTCTAGCTTCCAGTTCCCCCAAAACTGCTTTAGCAATGCAATATCATTGGAAGAGGCCATTTACTGATTAAAGAAGGAGTTTCCTTTGAGGCTAGGGTCAGGATCTGGCCTGTTGTAGTACTTCAAGCAAATTACAAAGCAAAAACAGAGAACAGAGTTGGAGCTGGGAGCAATGAATACCAATGCAGTGATGCCAAACAGCACCGCTATTCAGAAGTGTCTAGGGATTGACAGTTGCAACTCAGGCTGGGGGAGACTCCTTTGCTGCTAGCACAAACTGGAGCACAGCAGAGAGGTGCCTGAAATATTTGCTCCTGTCTCTGGCCCTGCAGTGAGTCAATCCTGCAAAACTTATTCCTAAATTCTGTCCTACCTCCCTGACCAATGTCAATGCTGGTTTACCACAGTCCTGTTTACTTCACTCTAGTTCAGTGAATCAAAGCACATAATCGTGTTCTTAATGTGATAGAGATCTATGGCTTAAGTGAGGACAAGAACAGCTGCTGGATATTTGATGTTGTAGAAAAAGTATGAACTTTAGATAATAAGTATTTTTTTCTTTTTTAATCCTAGATGTTGACAATATTCTAGCTGCATATAAGAAAGTTGCCTACAAACTAAATCTCACAATGAAACACATCAAATGCAGGTGCTCCAAAAAATTGCCATCATGGTAAATTTCAAAGCAGTGAAGGGGAATCTACATCATCCTTCTACCATCACATAAAGAGTCCTTGTTTAGGATCAGTGAATAGTCACACTCAGCCAACTTTCTTGCAAGTGCCTGCAGGTTATGAATTTGGAAGTTGGTGGAAAAATTCAGACTGAACCTGAACGCCTATTTGCACTTGGTCTTTAATGTAACAGCCTAAAGGGAGTGTTGCTCTAAATTTTAAATCACACTGAACTTGATGAAGGGTTTGACATGATCTACAGGAAAAGGTCAGAAGATCTGTAAATGTTTATTTCAATGAGATTAAATCAGTGTTTTTGATGTTTTTTTTACATTTCCATCTATGTATTCACTTACAGTCACCGCACAACCCTTCTAGTACTTTTCTGTCCTAAGAAATCTTCTGCAAACATGAACTGAAATGTGGTGTACATGGTATGCAGCCCTGCAAGGGACTGGGATAGCAGAATCTGTGGGCAACTGCATCACAATTACTAACTTTGCCAGGTCATCAGGAGAAAAAACAGCAGGGCAAGAAAGAGGAGGCTTGGGCTAACTCTGGAGCTCTTTCAGTGTGAAGGCTAAGGGCTAGCCTTGTTGATGGCAACACATAATGAAAGGTACCCTGACTGCTGAAAGACTGTGAAGAACATAATGGAAAACACTGATCCTGTCCAAAGGGGATATGCAGGTGGGAAGTTATCACAGCACTCCTGGAGTATCTATCATCTGGAGAGGAAGAAAGAATCAAAGAACAAAACGCAACTAGACAAGACAGGCCAAATTATTATATTGTTCTCACAGAACAGAGATGCCAGTATGTGCTGAGGGTGCCAGAGATTTCAGTGGCAACAGACAAGAGGGAGCATTTTATCAAATGCTTGGGCTAGTCAGCTGCACACATTGCACAACACAGATATGCCTGTCCTGCAGCACACTCAGGAAAAATTCACTATGCAACCCTGATCTTCAGCTTTATTGACTCCCGGCTATATGCAGCACTGCCAAGTTGTTTTTGAACTCTGCTTAAATGGCCGATGATTACGACATTCAAATTGCCAGAGCATGAGCCCAGCACTGCGCACTGTATAAGAATCTGAAACCATTGTGTCCAAGGTTAGCTGAAGCGTGCATTTTTAGTTGTAAAACTGCCTGCTAAAATTATCTGATCTAGAAAGAAAAACACAGTGACAGGGGTTTGAGAGTAAGGTCTTACTAAGCTCTTGCACATGCAAAAATGAAACCAGAAGTACACTGAGTTTAAGCTGCAAGAGTATTGTATGCCACTTCAGCTCACAGAAGTGGAATTTAACCCTGATACATTTGACACAACAGTTTTATAACAGAATGGAAGTATTTGACACTGACATGTGGTTCTTGTTCTCCTGCCTTAGGTTATCGCTTTCAGCACTATTCCATATGATTTGCTATGTGAACTTTCTTGATGCATGAATCACTGAATTTACCTGCACTGGTAACTTAGCAGCTTCAAATTCTTCCCTTTCTTACCATGCACAAATTTTGACCGAATGCCTTTTGTGGGTTTACTGCTGGCTGTTTATATAACAAATTCAGGTTTGTGATCATTTACAGGAAAAAAATCACCACTGAAGGACATAACATAGAAATTCAGATGAATTCTGGAGTTGTTATATAACTAACAGCCACAAACTACCTCTCCAGAACCATTCTTTTTTTTGTCTGAGTCCAACTATTTACAGTGGCTTCACTACTATTTAAAAGACCATAGCAAATATAGTTCAGCAGCATGTGTGTTCTGGTGTTTGGACACATGACAGGTGAATTCTTGATTTAGGTTTCTCTATATCCTTTTCCTTTTGTTTTCATTCACACTCTAATGCATGGAATTCCTGGTCTACGAAGCAAATTAAGCATCTTGCAATGCACAACAAGAAGAAACCTGTGAGTTCATGTTACAAACGTCAGATGTGTAGGATCAAGTCCAGGCATGCAGGGCAGCATATATGAGGGCTGTACCAAAAGTGATGCCCCCTATTTTATGATGTTTGCCCACATCAGAGGTGGATGTTGGTGGTATGGCAATAGAGGGTGTACCTTTCCACCAGTATTCTGTTACATGTTGTTGCTGTGTGACAGATGGCAGCAGAGGGGCACTTTGACAAAATGGTGTCTGATGTGGCAGAGTGTATGAAATGAGAGTGTGTCACTGAATTCCTCCATGCGGATAAAATAGAACCCACTGACACTCATCAATGCCTGATGGAGATCAAGCAGTGGACGTGAGCACAGTGAGGCGGTAGGTGGTGCATTTCACCAGTGGTGACAGTGGGTCATCTCTGCTGGTGCAGATTGTTACAAGCACAGCATGGAAGCACTCATTTATCACTGGTAAAAATACACAGCTAATGATGGTGTCTGTTGAAAAGTACTGTTTTGTAGGTGAGAATTTGCTTCGCTCCATCAAGTAACGCTACTGTGCTCTTTGTATCTCTTGTAACTCCCATGGATATAAATATGAGGCATTACCTTCAGAGCAACCTAAGTATATCATTTGTCAAACCAAAGCTAATTCTCAGAATTATTTATTGAATTCCAGCTTAGGAAGTTGCACTGCTGTTCATTTACACATACATGAAGAAATGAGGTTTACAGATAGTATTTGGAAAACAGTTACTCAAATTGCTCACTACATTTCCATCATGACTACTACATGCATGTATGTTAGATTTATTTTGAAAGCCATCAAATATTTTTGTTCCATCTGGCCACTTTCCATGAAACAATCCTATTTGCACTATCTATTGAAAATGAATGATGAAATATTCTCTCACATTAGAAGCAAGCCTTATACGATGTGCACTGTTGTTTCTGTGAACAGGTAGGATACTCCTGCTGCAATGACAGGTCTACAAAGTTGAGGTGCTGGTATCCAGGGCATCTTCAGTAAGAAGAGGATTGGAGAAAGGTGAAAGAGAGTAGAAGTCTCATTACAATGGCCTTAGTTTCTGCAAGATTGAATGATTTTCAAACAAATATAAGAGTTTTTAGTATTATGATGCTGGACAAGTCTAAAATCTTGATTCACAAGACTGAATAGTTTCATATCTCAAGCATTCTGTGTCAAATGTTTGCCAGGATTTTCATCTGAGTCCAACTATTTACAGTGGCTCTAATGCTACATAAAAGACTGTAGCAAACCATTCCTGGGGGATTATATAACTATTTAGCTTTATGCTTTTTTCACTACTTCCAATAAATCATGAACTTCAGATGTGTCAAGGGGCATTCCATTTCCTCAACTGCAAATGATAAATGATGAATAATACACATTGCTGACTTTTTCCCCCATATCAAGTCACTTATTAGCTCTCCAGCAACTCAAACAGTTGCATACAGTCTGCTTTTGTACACATGCCCTACACAATGACTATGAGATTTCAGATTGCATGTATGATGTTCCTTCTCTTTCAAAGCTATTAATGCGTAAGAATTATATTCAGCTCATCTACTGTAAGCATGAATTTGCCTGTTCTTTCTTCCCACTTGAAAGTACAGGAGTCTGGAAATCATTATCCATTGTTCTACTGAACTTAGGCACTAAGATGATCACCCAAGGAAGTACATAGCAAGACTACTTGGAGTAGTCTCTGCCAATGAGCGTGATGTCATTCTTGGTATTCAACTAACTAGAGCTAATGCAAATGTACCTTCTAAAATTGTCATCACAAATTCCAAAAAAAGTTACAACCTACACTGTATTTTTGTACACTCTCCATATTAAGAGAATACCAGGTGGAGGAGATACTTGCATTCTGGGGGGGACTTGCTGAAGTAGCAGGAGATAAATACATCAACAAAGTCAGAGAGGTGTTATGCATTCTCCTGCACTCAACAGTGGCTGCAACACAAAGATGAGTCATGAAGCCAGTTAGGCTGCCACGTTCCCAACACAACTTTTGGCAGTCTGTCGTGGCATTAGTCTTTCTGGGCGCTGCTTACACCTTTTATGAACTAGTGCAACAGAGCACACCTACCTACATATTATTCCTGAGTGCCTTGCGAACTGGCTTTGCTAAATTTCTATTCTCTCCAGCACAGTCAGCCTCCTTTCTCAGCAATAGCTTTGGCTGTTGCATCACATACAGAGAGCCCATAACATCTTTGAGTGACAGAAACACTACACTGTCCCATCCTTGAAAGTCTTAGCTAAAATTCCACAGGTTCTCTGTTTTAAAATAGCTACTTTAAAAGACCATCCCTAAGAACTAAACACACTTCATCCAAAAGGTCATAGTGCAACCTACAGACACCATCCAATCTGGAACTACCTGCTTCACCAAGTATTACTAAAGCCCACTTCTTGCTGCCAGGTTAGCAGTACCCTTGCACTTGCTCTGTCACAGTCACCTCACTCTTAGTAGGTTTCTTGTTAACAGTACTGTATTTATTACTGAACCTAACCCAGATTATTCAGGTTTACCTGCCAAGAGATTCTATGATGAAGGAAAAATATCCTTTGCAACAAGCTTTAAGAGACATGCAAGGTGTTTTTTCTCGTAGGTTGCAATCTCCCTGCCACCTGGAAGGCACCAACCAGCATTTGAACTTGAGAAATTCCTGCAATTTAACTCTGAACAGGACACTGGCTTCTGGGCTGCCTTCTACTGCATCCTGTAGATTACCGTGGGTTACTGTGGAAATACAAGGTGAAACAAAACACCTAATCACATTTTGCTAATTAAAAAGTTACTGCCAAGCAAGCCATAACATTTGATTACCATAATTTTCAGAAGAGGCTGTTCAATAGCTGCTAGTTCCCACAAATGGTTCTGGTATGAGCCGGGAGGAACATGCAAGTTGCCATTCTTTAGGAAAAAGAGATTAAACTTGGTATTTCTGGAATGGTAGAGAGGAGAGAAATGTCTGGATGAGATCAACTGAAGAAACTTTACCTCAGTCAGGTAAATCGGTCACAATTGAGGCAATCCCACCAGGATCTATTTAGAAGACCATCTTGTTTCTCAGTATGGCTTCATGTAAAGGATCGTTTAGTTTTGCAGAGCCCACGTTGAGTTTTAACTGAATTTGTAATTTTTTAACAATGGATCTCTGAAAGTCACAGTTTGGGAATGTGGTTACAGCACAGGTGGTTTCTAAGAACATTACTGAAGTCACGCTACAAGCATGATGACAAGGTTTTGCAAACAGATCCATCATTAAGCAGTTTTAAAATAAGATCAAAACAAAAGCTCATTGACTCCTTACATTTAAGGACTCCTTTATTTTTATTACAGAAATCCCCAAATGCAGCTTACTTCCCATTACATGTTAAAGTCCATGTTGTCCCTGACACTCTTGAATTCTCTCAAGATCCGAAAGAACACTTTCTCCATGCTTATTAATTTTACATGGTACTTCGAGACAAGTTAATGACAACTCATCCACTGCCCCACTGTTGGGGAACAAAAAAACACAGATGATAAACCTCGTTGCTAACGCCAGTGGTATTCAGATAAAACTGTTCTTATTCAGCAGTGTCAGAAAGCTAAGCAGCCTGTTGCTCCCTGTCCCTCAGATTTTGTTCTGCTCTGTGAAAGCTAGTAAATAACCCCATGAACATTAACAATTTAAGGTTTATTTTTCCTCTCAATTATTACACACAGTAAGTTATGGTAATTTCTATCTGAGATTTGTATGCTACCACAATGATACTATGTAAGCAATGGAGATTTAGATAGATTAGTCAAAATATACTATAGTCACCTTTCTCCTTTCTTGGAAACATACCAGGATGGAGAGAAAAGGAGCAGTCAGGATTTTGAATGTATGGATCTTCTCTGTGCTACTTCTCATGACTGTTTTTGAGGCATAGTTATGTAAAGAGACACAAATCCATGCTGGGGCCTTTAGATATCACCATTTAAGCACATACACTTGCCCTACAGCTTCAGGTCAGGAAGTCCATTACTGTACTTACAAGTCAGCCAATATAAACATTGGGTTTCTATTCATTATTTGAGTTCCACAGGTCACTGAAGTAAACTCCCACCATTCACAAACATACAGCTTCTCTTAAAGCCTGAATTTGTTTCCTGGCTTTTCCTTTTTCCTGCCACCTGAACTGTTAACATCTTTTATTTAATTGAGGTAAAGTTTTGCTTAAGAATAGGACATTAACCATGGAAAGCCATCTCAGAAATCCATAAGAAAATAATTAAAAATTAAGTTACTGAAAAAAGGCAGGTTTCCCCTGGGAGGAATTTTAACAAAAGCATTAATTTGATTATTTCAGACAGTATACAAAAAAGAAGTATATATATTTTTATTTCAAAAAACAAAAAATAGGGAAGAATTTGGAATGCCATTAAGTGTGGTAATATCACCTCTTCTGAAAAGAAATGTCCTTTCCAGATTGCGACTGGAAAATTTTTTAGACATGAAACATTGTTTTGCTACATGGTGGCACCATCTTAAGTGCTAGATATAACCCAGGAGTACTAGATGCCACTGAAGATTCAAATGGTTTGAATAACAGAATTGACAAGCATCAGGCAGAAGTCAGTATACCCTCTTCCAGAACAACAGAAATCTTTTAAAACCTCTATGGGATTTATTATGATGGTGCCTATTGCCATCAACATATTCAAGAATGTCTCAGTGTTTACATTATAAACCCTATTTTAAAGCATTTTATAATTCAACTGTAAATATATGGCACTTGGCAGAGACAGACTCAATTCATCTGTTTCCATACCAAGACTACAAAAAGAGCGCATGTGTACATAAACACAAGAAATCTTAGTCTTTAATTCATCTCCTTAGCCCAAAACAATCTATATCAATAGAAGAATTTGCTTTCAGACTGCAGCATCACACTTTTCTTTCATTGCTCTCCTACTACAGCTAGTTATAACTTATTTTCCAAATCTTAAAAGCAACTGCCTTTTCAGGGTACCCATTTATTGGGAAGGCTATGATGCTACTGCAATGGGAGCCTCCCCAATCCTCCCCCTGCACATTTCTGCAGCAGGCCTATAATGAGCTATTTGCTAAACAAGCAGTGGTTTGAAAAACTCCTTTATCAGAAGCTTACAAAAGCTACCTTTAAATAGGAGCTTTTTTTTTTTTTTAACACTAGGCTGCAAAGAGCTTTCATACATTTGCAAAACAACACCTAGTGAAACAGAGCTGCCAAGAAGCAATTTGTTTAAGTTTTATTTTTCACTAGCGTTCTACTTTTTATTTTAAGCTGGGAAAAAATAATAGAGAGAGAGAGAGAAAGAAAGAAAAGAAAGCAACAGAAATCACAATGGAAATTCAATGAAAAGCTTCTCCATTTAAGAAAACCAGACTGTTCTCTCCCCTGCCTCCCTCATGTGTACCTCATATTTACTTCTGAGGACATCTCCCATCTCTGTGGGCAGTCAGGGCTGGGGGCCCTCAAATACTGCTTGAGCTCCTCTGTGCTCCCAGGTCCTCTTTCAAGTAAAGTACCTGGTGGAAATAAGAGCTCCTTTGACATCAGAGGGAATCCTCATGCACAGACACTAAATTGTGTCCTCTGTATCTTGGCAATCCAGAGCCTAAATCAGTAAGACTTGTACAGACTTACATCAGGTCTTCATGTCAGGGATTCCTGAGGTCTTTATGGGAACTGCTACCAGCCTGGTTGATAGCACAAGCACTCGGAAGCAAATAAGCAAACTCACAAAAGCCAAATGTACTTAATCTCTGGAATGGCAGCTTCCAGGGACCAGTGCCTTGCACTTCTGATCCATGCAATAAATGCAGCAAGCTGAAGACAGCTGCTATTTGGAAAACGCAGACACCAAGCCAAAGAACATGTTTTATAACTGAATTCCAACACACTATCATTTCTGAATGTAATCACGAGTTCATAGCATAGCAGTTAAATAAGCTGTTTAATTCCTCACAGTTCTTGCGTACAGAAAAATCACTGCTATTCCTGGCTTTCAGCAGACGTTTTAACTTGCCAAGAGATGCAAAAGAGTGCTCGCTTCAAACAAAGCCACAGAGGCAGCACTCAGGCTCATGGAAGAAGCCAGATGACCCAGCACAGAGGCAGTAGGGAAGATCCATGGTCTCTCTGTCATATGCCCTGTACAGGGCTCACCTTATTTCCTTAATCTTTGCCATCATCAGTATTCAGCACGAGCAAAAGAGGAAACAGGACTGCCTATGTCCATATTTTATCAGGCTGCATAGTTGTGCCAGAAAAAAACCCTCTTTATCTGGCTGTTGTGACCCCTGTGCATGGCTTGGCCACAGCATGTCCTTGCAGAAAACACGCTGCTTGGAAAGACAGAAGCCACAGCTATCAGGCAGCGACCAGACAGCTGTGAATGGTGTTTCACTCAGCTGCAGCACCCCAAGAAAAGCTCAGACCTGCGGTGAGCAGCCGTGATTGATTTGAGCTCCCCTCTCATCCCTACGCTGCAGGGCCAATCTGTGCCTGCTCCTGGTGAACATGCTCACCTGTAAGTACACAGTTGAACAATAACAAATGCAAAACCTCTGCAAAATTACTGGCAAATTCAGGCCCTAAACACAGCAGTTCCTAGAGTCAGACTGCAGCTCAGTGCTATCAATGCAGCTGCACTTCTCAAGCGTCAGTCCAAATGTTAGAAATGTCTTTCATTCTATTTCCCATCTGTATGAAAGAGAGACTCAGGATTGCTGCTGGTATCAGATAGCCTGGATGTATTGTAAGTAGCACAGAGCAAACAGCAAGATAGCACAAGGAGACTGCCAATGTGGCAAGCACACAAGAAATGCATGTTATTCTCTAGTTCAGCAGGACAAACAGGTGCATAAAACAGCATGTTCACACTGGGCTAAAAAGAATCAGTGTCATTTTAGTGCATTCAATTAAATACCCTCCTCCCACCCCACTAAACACACAGCAGCTAAAGAGACCATCTGTGTTCTAAACAACAGGCAACCAAAAGATCAAAACATCAAACCTCTGCCTGGTTTGCCTGGAAATTCTAGGAGTGGAGGACTTTGTGCATATGCATATGTTTTAGTGATATTCTCCACAATCTTGGAAATTATTGCTTTCCTGATTTGATTCCTTTCTGATGAAAGACCAAACATTGGAAAATCTTTGCAAAAAAAAAAAGAACAAAAGAAAAAAGGAGGGGGAGGTTATTTGTAGCTACATTTCCTGCTTAAGGAAGTCAGTATGCTCACAAAATGCAAGACATCAAACACTGAAGGGCACCATGTCACTCCTCATGAGCCATAGCTGCATCTCCCTCATTAGAGAACAACACATATGGCCCTTATAATTTCTCTGAAAGACAGAAACTGAGTGTTGTAATGCTCAGTTTCCAGACAAAACCAGAACAAAACTGGTCACACTATATTTGCTACTGTAAACTGAAGTGGCCCAGTACGAGGAACACAGAGAGACATTGTACAAGCCTTGCAAGTAGTGAAATGGAAAAAGAATGATTGAGATATGGATAAAGTCCTTGATCACTGCAGATGACTAATGAAGAAACAGCTGGTAAAACGTGAACTATGAAATCAAATCCTGTGTTCTACCACAAAAGTTAATCCTTTACATGCAGAAAAACCTTCTCCTTTAAAGACTAAAAGGTTCAGAGCAGCTTGAAAACTCTTGAGGCAAGAGTACAATCCCCCTCTACATTCATCTCTGTCTAGAGCAATGCTGAAGTTTCTTTTTCATCTCACACTAAATTTCCCAGCATTCCCATTAGACTTCTCAATTGCCAATTGTATGATTTAGATAAGAGTTCTATGAAAGACCTTCCAAATGACTAACAAGTGAGCAACACTGCTTACATCAGACTACCACAAGTCTTGTCTCTAGTGGTTTTAATTTAGCCCCTGGATTCCCAGTTATGATTGGAGAAGCTCAGCTTTCAAAACCAAAAGCCTCTGGAGCACACAGTGCAATAGGAATGCAGACAGCGTCCTGAGCTGCATCAACAGAGGGGTGGCCAGCAGGGCAAGGGAGAGGATTGTTCCCTCTCTCTGTCCTCCTGAGACCCCACCTGTAGTACTGCATCCACACATGGGGCCCCCAGCACAAGAAAAATGTGGACCTGTTGGAGTGGATTCAGAAGAGGACCACAAAGATGGTCAGAGGGCTGAAGCTCCTCTCCTACATAGAAAGGCTGGGGAAGCTGAGCTTCCTCAGCCTGGAGAAGGGAAGGATGAAGAGAGACCTCATTACGGCCTTCCAATATTTAAAAGGAGATCATGAACAGGAGGGGAGTCAACTTTTTACATGGGTAGATAGTGACAGGACAAGGAGGACTTGTTTTAAACTAGAAGAGGGGAGATTTAGGTTCGACATCAGGAAGAACTATTATTTTTGACTAAGAAGTTGGTGAGGCACTAGCACAGGCTTCCCAGAGATACTGTGAGTGCACCATCCCTGGAGGTGCTCAAGGCCAGGTTGGATGGAGCCCTGGCAGCCTGAGCTGGTGGGTGGCAACCTGTCTATGGCAGTGGGTTGGAACTGTATGTTCTTTATGGTCTCTTCCAACCCAAGCCATTCTATGACTCTCAAGGTGTACCACAGTGTTCAGGAATAAAGCACATCTTGTGTCAGGCATTTCCATCAACACGGAAGTGGAGGAGAAAAGCCATATTGAGTAAGTGGACAAAACATCCCCTGGTTACTGCAGCATCTAAACATCCCCTGGTTACTGCAGTGTCTACATTGTTAGCTAGGTAATAGACTAAGAGAAATCTATCAGATGGCTGAAAAAAAGGGATTTTTAACATCTTTACACTAAACAGTTTCCGAAGATAGTTCCTTCTCTTCTCCCCCCAGAAAAGACAACCAGTAAGTGATGATGGCTGTTGTATCTAGGTTACTCACATGCTATTTATGTCCATGGAAACTACAACAGATACAAAGAGTACAATAACACTATTTGATAGAGCAAATTCTTAGCTACAAAACATTACTTTTCAGCACAGTCACCACCATTAGCTGTGCATTTTCATCAGTGATAAGCAAGAGCCTGTATCCCATGCTTGTAAAAGTCTGCGCCAGCAGAGGTGACACACTGTCACTGCTGTACTGCTGAAATGCAACACCCACCACCTCACTGTGCTCACATCCACTGCTCTGGGCTCCATAGCAGTGGGTGCCCTTTTTTTTGCAAAGAGGAATTCAACGACACACTTTTGATACATACACATTTCCATGCCAGGCACCAATCCTGTCAGACTGCCACTTTGCTGCCAAAATGTAATGGAATATTGGTGGAAAAGTTCACTCTCTACTGCCTTATCACAAACACTCTTCTCTGAAGTTGTCAGCCAAAATAATAAAATAGGAAGCAGTACTTTCAGAGAAGCCCTTGTCATTGTACTGTCAGTAGGTGCCTTACCTTCCTCACACTGAGATATACAGAACATGACTGCGAAGTTTTTCTTCAAGTAAATTCATTCCTCTCAGCAACAAGGACAATCATGTCTCTCACTTGGATGGCTATTTTGGAATATTTTTAGTTACCATATCAATCTATTAAAATATCCAATAGATGGACAAAGCAAATCTTTTTTTCCTCAGAAACCACAGTTTCCACTCATTTAAATGAATAGTTGATGTTTAGCATCATACAAATAAGACCTAGCTGGGAGAGCCTTTCATGAAATTTTCCTTATTGGAATACCTGCCTTCTAAACTGCTTTAGTCATGCTGGTAGAGGTTTGTTAACAGGTCAGCAAATCGGCACGAGCAACTTCAACATTTGTCCCAGACCACTCATTTTCAGAAGGGAGAGAGGGCTTCAGTTGCCTCACTTGTTTCCCCATGTGCAGGAAAAATGAAGTGATAAAAAAAAAAAAAAAAGTGCATTATAATTAGTTACTTTGCTGTTTAATGATTCATTCAGGTCATCTGGAATTGAAGGCCACAAACCCCAAATGATCTTTCCTGCCCACTGACTGGGCAGAATTTGGCACTCCTTCTCTAACCACTGCTGCTCTTATAACTAACAGGATTCACTAAGTTCTGTGCCAAGATGAGTCTTGATGTAATTCCAGCAACTTCACCAGATGAATATTTAGATTTGTTCTGAATCACCCCCATCCATTTTTTTCAACTTTCCAGAATACTTCTACGAACAGTGATTTGCCTTTGAATCCTGGGACACCAAATCAAGACTTTCTGCAGTTAGACAAGTGATTCCAGTGTCAGAATGATAAGTTGGGAAGGCAGACAGTGCTACATATACACAATAGCTGTGCATGCTGCCTTGAGTCTTAGCTCATCAAGCTCTTAAGAACCAGTGGTTCATCTTCCTCATTCACTGTTCCATGGGTACTTCCAACAAAGCCTAAGATGAGCTTGGCCACAGAACACAGTTACCAAGAAATCATTCTATTGCTCACTTTACAATACCAGATTCCAAGAAAGAAAGGCCAAGCTCATCATCTTCCAGCTAAGCATTCTTCCAAATACAAAGGACTTGACATTATATCTACAGAAAGACTCAGACTGAGAAAATGAAGTTATAACAAGCATAGACTTAGACAGTTAGATTTGGATGTGGCAACTGCACCTCTCTGCTGCCTTTTGATTCCAAAGAATGCACTGGTGCTCAGGAAAATCAGTAGGAGCATGGGTTCTGTTACCGATGTGTAAGTTTTGATTTCAAACTGTGAGACTTAACATCAAACAACAAATAAAAGCATAAAAGCACTAAATATTTGAATTAGATAAACAAGGAGAGATTTGGAGAGTGCTCTTCACATTGTGTAGTAAGATCCTGTTGTTTTTTTGTTTTGTTTTGTTTTGTTTTAAGGCAGTTCATGATAATTGAACTAATTATCTAGTCATAATCACTCCCTACAACTAGAAAAGGCACAGATCTGTCAGGGTTGGTTTCAGAAATAACTTGTGCTTTTGTAGCCAAGATATGTTAATAGAAATCTTTGCTCCTGTGACCTTGCAGATGTCTGCAAATACAGCGGCTGATATAATTTTCTTTTTAAGGAAGGCTCTTTTTCTCAGAGCATACAATGCTCTACTTTTACTGCCTTTAGTGCCTCTAGATCCAGGTGTTTACTGTCAACGCTCCAGAGCACTGGTAGAGGCAATGCTTCTGCTTCCAATGTGTGGTATATAGCTTATGCTTCTACAGAGAGGAAGATCATCAGTAAAGCCATTCCTTAAACTTACCTTTATCTTATATTCAGTATGATCTGCAATGCTGCAAAATTATCTCTACTACTTGTTGCACCGCATTGAGGCAAAGTTTAAACTTAAGACTGGAGTTTGTGTTCCTTTCTCTCTTACCCTTGTAAGAAGTATGCTTTCATGCAGATAGCCCTTAAAAACATGACAAAAATATTTGTCTTCCAGCACATTATGTTTTGTCCTTAAGACATAAGGATACTGTGATTCACAGTCTTGTAAACATACCAATTATACTGCTATTTTTGTAAGTTAACATTCTGCATTAAAAAATGAATCAACGGGATTTGTATTATTTTATTTTGAAATAAAAAAATGGAAAGGTGCCTGTTTTTTTCAGTAAAAAAATCCATACTTTAGATCAAATTGAAAATGTCTCACTGAAATAAATTTACTTCTCAAGTCAATTCACTCTATGGAACCAGTGATACAAATTGGCACAGTTCAAGAAGTCAAATTTTCCTCTAAGTAAACAGCACTCCAGTTTTAATACACTTAGGTTACATATACCTACTTATATAAAATCTTAATTACTATTCAACAAACCTGAAAAAAAAATGAGCTCAAACTAAACTTACATTAGAAACCAAATGCTTTAAAATACTAAAGCATTATTGAAAAGCGACTTTCAGAGACTTTTTAAAGCTCGTAACATAAAATTTAAGACAAACGTACAAAGAAAAGAGAGAGAGAAAACAAAAAGGAAAACAAAGAGAAAAGGGACTACAAAATTTCAAGTGTACTTCAAGAACTGTTGGTTGTTCACCCAAAGCCCTGATTGCACATATTAGCAAATTCATCATTTTGAAAGAGCTCCATCTGTTCTGCTAGACAACCACAGTGATCTACAGACTCTGTCTTCCAGTCATAGCACTAGATTCAGAATCCTACCTACAATTTAGAAAGAATCTAATAAGCTCCTTGTCATGTACATGCAGTCCAATTTTAGCTCTATTGTCATGGCATCTAAACCAAATGATTTTGAGATTAAGACATGAAGTACTCAGAGGGAAGCTAAACTGTCTTGGGCTTAGTTGCACCGCAGTATACGAAGTCTGAGTCTCTCACACATACCTCTTTTTCTCTTTCATAAAGAAAACTTTAACAGTTTTCTCCAAAGGGAGAACTAGATGTGGAAGCAAACTGAGTGCCAAAACACTAAAAAGCTATATTGAAGTAATGCAGTTTGGGTAAGAAGAATTTCTCCTGGCTTCTGTTCTGGCAAAATAAAGTCTATAGAAGGACTTTCAAAATGAAATTATAAACAAAAGCCATTTTTGGGGGACACGGGGCAGAATCTCGTAATTCAGAAACAGCACCACATCTTTCAGAATTTCAGTCAACTCACCAAGTGCATGAAGATTCAATGTCAGTCTGTGGTACTGGAGAATCATTTTCAGCTCCCTTCACTGCTAAACAGGTCCTGGATTAAAAAAAAAAGTTCCAATATAAGTGAATATCAAAAGGCATGTTAGCACTTTAAGACAGTGATAGCAGCAGTATTCAGTTGCAATCTCAAAGACATGGTACGAAGATAAGCACTCTTAGTCACTGTATTTCAGCTAGGCTTCCTTGCGCTCCAAAACTTATTCCAATACATAGATTTATAAATTACTTCAAAATATTTGATCACAATTTTCACCAACAGTTTTTTTTTCATGTATTCCTTTTTCTAGGCTCCTTATAGCTCCACAAAAAAAAAAAAAAATAAAAGAGCAGTATATACATGAACTATAACTACTGGCCAAGCCTCAGTAAGTCTCTGAGGGTTTTTAATTTGGTACAGTTCTCACTGAGTTGCTAAGGACTACAGGATATATCAATCAGTCATGAAAAGACATCGAATAAACTTCCATCAGTTCTGATAGGAGAATAACCCATTCTGCTCACGAAAAGCAGGTTGCAATGACCAAGACTGTGTTTAATTCTAATCCCTGTCTTCAAACAGACTACTGTTTTGCAATCTCCATCGTCTTCAATATCCACAACACTGAATTATTTTTACAAGGCAAAGAAAACCATTCTGACCGTATTACAGAATACAATATCCTATTGTTCCACCATATTTGCAACAACTACTTTAAGAAAATTCAAATACAGTGAGAATCCACTACTAGGAAGGGAAAGAAGTTACAGAAGGTAGGACCGGAGGACTGGAGCACCTCCCCTGCAAAGACAGTCTGAGGGAGCTTAGCTTATTCAGCCTGGAGAAGAGAAGGCTGTGAGGACATTTCATTGCAGCTTTCCAGTATTTAAAATGGGATTACAAACAGGACTGGAATTGATGTTTTAGAAAGGTAGATAGTGACAGGACAAGGGGAATGGTTTTAAGTTCAAGGAGGGAAGGTTTAGATTGGATGTCAGCAGCAAATTTTTTTACAGAGTGGCGAGGTGCTACAAGTTGACTGGAGAGGCTGTGGATGTCCCATCCCTGAAGGTGCTCAAGACCAGGTTGGATGGGGCCCTGATCTAGTACCAGATCCGGAGGTTGGTGGCCCTGCCTGTGGCAGGGGGTTAGAACTTGATGATCCTTGGGGTCCTTTCCAACCCAAGCATTCTATGATTCTGAGGTTCAGAACATTAAAACTACCATTTGAGCAATTTGTGCAAAGATTCAGACCTTTTCCTTCTTAATCTTCCAGTGACTCAAGTCTCACTGTCAGAATTCACGGGTACACTGGCTTCTCTCTGATAGCTGCTTGCCAGTTCTTTTTTCCGCAGAAGATACTGAAAAAGAAAGGGAAGGTGTACAGATCACATAGTCAAGTGTGACGTCATGTAACATAATGAAGATAAAAGACCACGGTAATGCAGAGTTCCTATTCTATTTTCAGTCATGCCATAATGTCTTATTCACAGAACGCCCTTATTCTGTAGGGTTACGCAAACCCTACAGAACAAGTGCTTCCAAGAAGTGGAAACATTCACTGTGAGCTGTGAGTCTGGTGGAGCAACCTGCACAGGTCAGAATACACAATATGTTTTAGAGAAGACAATCAAAGAACATCAAGAACTGCTCTTGCGCTTACTAGCAGCACACCAGCTCTCACACCAAAGCAATCCCTTGAGATGGAAGATGTCACACAACAACCCCACCGGGGCAATATGTCAAGTTTTAAGGTTTCACTGTATAGCCCACACATATTCCTTCAATTGCAAGCAGTGTTTGGTGCCTCCTGATGCACCAGGACCTGGTGCAGCAACTCCTCAGGAGTTTTTTGAGGAACAGAATTCTTTCCTGTTCTTTGTAGCCATATTTCTTAAGACTGCAATGCCACAGAGTTGTAAGCTAGGTATTTAAGATCCACAAACCATCCGTTCACAATTCAACTCCAGTAACAGACACCATAAAGGAGACAGAATCAACTTTCAAAAAACTAATTTTAATCAAAACAAAAAAATTGTTGATCATTAACAAGTTTATAAAACAGTGATTTAGTTACATAAATAAATTGATATCAGTGTATCAAATCTTAATTACTTTCAACTTCATGAGCATGTTTACATGGGTGATGAAGTACAACCTTTTTATCTATTATAATAAATAAAATGGAGAGCATGAAATAGATTTTCTAAACAAAAATACCTACAAACATACCTCTAGCATGTTCTCTAATGAAGGGAACAAGAGACACTGGACAACTTTTGCACCAAAACGTAAAAACTGCTTTAAAAAGCACAAGGATACAGAACCATCAGCTAAAGTAAAGACACTATACTGTAACCAAAGTTGGTATTTAATAATATAATGAACAGTTTGGTAGTTAGATCTCCAGTTTGGTTATTTTAAAGCATTAAGACAAGGCAAGATAGAAGGCTGCTTTTGTCTGAGTATTTCTAGAGAAAATAAAATATATTAAAAAAACAAAATGAAAAGTAGAACAGTCATACCTACACAACTTTCTGTCCTGCACAAAGTCAAAATACCTATGCAGAATATATATATATAATATATATATATATGTTATTTGTGCACAAAGGTTAGCTTATTATTAGCTCACTGCAAAGGCGTAATGTATTACGTCAATCATTTTGGAAAACATTTTGCGTTTTGTGTCAAAAAGGATATTTCTTTTAAGTTTTCTAGGTTAGGAGGCACAAACCCCAGTTCTGGCATACTGTATTCTTAATGCTAAGGCTTGCTGCTCTGGCTGTGTATTTTTTGTTGTCCCTCTTTACTATAGTGCCTGTTACAAGCATGTGTGTATGTGTGTATACATATATATGTATACACGAGTTGTATAAATATATATATATAAAATATTCCCCATTAGTTATCAGTCCAACCATGCAATTCAAAAGGTGGCTCTGCATAGATGCCCAGCATATAGTTCACCACATGAGCCACCCTGAAGCAAGGCGCACTGTAGTCCTTCTGATAGGTTTTCTTTTTCTGTTTAAAACCAAACTACTGCAGCTTCAAGTATTTTGCATTACATAGATTTTTTTATAAATTAGTTAATGTTATATTTTCAATATTCAGACATATACTATAATATATATACAGTACAATAAATGCTCTCATTCTTTTTTTTTTTTTTTTAATTTTTTTGATAAATCCCTGAGAATGTATGTTGACAGTCGCTAAGTTTCCACATGCACAAGCATTGTGTGCCATGCTTCTGGATGAACAGCACTGCAAAGCCACGTGGTCAGCCTTTTAACTATTAGTATTTCATTTGTTGGTTTGTTTAAATATGCTGAAATGTAAGGATGAGTTACAAAGGAGTAAAGCTGAATCCATTCGAGGTACTTATCACAGGATGGAGGTGTTCTGTTTGGTTTTAAAGCCATTGCAATATACGTTTGTTTTTTGAGGCTGTGAACGTATACAGAAAGAACAGGAGAGCAATGTGGGCTTTTGCCACTTGACAACATATACTCAGTGTAAACCAAACCTTTTTTAACCTCTCTCTCATACAAAACAGAAAAAAGGAAAAAAAAAAAAACACACAAACTTTCACAACATGACAGTTTAGTTTTTGCAAACTCAATATAACTATACACATATAATACCGGTGTGGCTCTGTTTCTTTAAGTTAAAAAGGATACAAAGGCAGGCTCAAGTAAAAACAAACCACCCCTTTCCTCCCCCTCCCCACCCCTCCCCCCCATTCACACACTTTCGTCAACCAAACCGCTCACGAACCAACATCATCAGTTTCTTTTTGCCTTTGTAGATTTGTTTTAGGTTGTCAATGAACTGTGTAAACTGGATGTGTCCGTCATGAGCCATTAAGAAGGTCTCTCGAGCCTTGCTGAGGAACTCTATAAACTCACTATAGTGTCGAGGGCTGATGTGAGTGAGACGTGAATGAGTTGTATTAATGTAGGCTCCAATCGTGGCATCCAAGAGTTGCCTTAAAGGGGCTTTGTCCAGTGACATGAGCTTACCAGAGTTCCTCCTTCCATGAAGTCCCACCATGCCAGGAGTGGTCAAAGTACACCTACGCAAAATGTCTGACAGTACTGTTGCACATTTGACACTTTTGACCACTAGAGGTATTATAGCTGCTAGCTCATTTTTCCCAAGGGAGTGGCTGAGCGCACATGCCCACAGAACGTCATTAATGGCAGGGTGTGTGTCCTGATTGTAACTCAGGTTGAGATGTGTCATGGCCAAAGTGGCCAGCTTGTAGGCCCGCATTGGGTAGCCGCGGTGCTCCATGTATCGTGCTATAGTAAAAAGCTGCGAGTAGCTCATGCCGGTTGTAGCAGCATCTAGAACAATTTGGTAAGCAGTCTCAAAAGCTATGTGATCCTTTTCACATAAGGTCAGTGCAGAGAGAGCACAGTTTTGAGGATCCTTCATGGCACACTGTAGAGCAAGCGTCCTAGCACTGCTGGCCAGCTTCTCCTGCTGATGGCAGTCCAGATGCAGACGGACAATGGTGCTGTTGGACATCACTGTTGTAGCAACAATACTAGTGGCTTCGGTTGGAGTGAACAGTGTAAACCAGTTTTGCATGATGCTATCCAGTGCATAAACACCTGTAAGAGAAAGAAAAGATCAGCTGTAGCTGATAAAATCCAGCAATATTCAGCAAGAGATTACATTTTCAGCAGTCTGTGAGGTTATCAAGGGGGTGTGCCATATCAGGAAAGGTTGAAAAAGGACAATAAAACAGACTACTGTGCAAAATCCGTAGCAATCGCTGAAATACAGAGAACAACATAAAAAGATCTGTAAGATAACCTTTAATCTCCTGGTGCGAGAACTGAGCTGTTTTATTTATTATTTAAAACAATTTGGATAAAAAGTACTGGCTCATTTGGTCTCATCACACCACTCAAAAGCAATCTTCACACTGAACTATTTTAAAAGGCAATCTTAATTTCTTTTCTCAATATGCATCTCAAAGTAAAGTGTATGCAAAAAAGAATATGAAACCATGCTAAGTGGCTTACTTAATAGGACATCATGGCATTTAATACTAGGCATGCCTTAAAACAAAGAAAAAAAGACCCGAAAATCCTACCTGCCATACCTGCTTCCAACAGGTTTTCAGATACAGCTTGAATCAAAATCAAACACACCTGAACACTAAGCTCTATAATAGGAAAATACTGGAGCAATATTCACTACTTGTTATTATCTGAAATAGGTATTTTATTTAGTATCACTTCATCTCCCATGTGAGTATGTTTGTGTGGCAGGGGGAGGATGAGGGAAACTCTGATTGATGGGTTCCATAATTTAATTTTATAGCCAAATAGAGTGCCCTATTTATGCTAGAGGCAGTTTGCACACATTTGTGAGCACACCTAGACCACATCCAGAGGTCCTCATTTTCTCAGCGGGACCCTGATGCTTCCTGTACATCCCTTCACTCATGTGCAAAAATTGAGCACAGCCAGAGGGTACTGTAACTTCATTTAAATAAGCTGATTCCTTAGTTTACCAACATGATTAAGTCTGAAGAGTACTTTGCATGACATTATAGGTTCTTTATTAGATACTTCTATTAGAATATGTAAACTAATTTAAACCTTTTACAACCAGCATTTTATTTGCTAATATTCAACTGCACAAAATAATATTCAGGCACTAATATCTGTAATCATATATATGCTCGGTAATAATTATCTCTGCAAAGATATGAAAACAATAAAATAAGAGCACTGCATCAAAATTTGCAGACACAAATCAACTTCTTTCTGGCTGAGGGCATACAAAGGCGAGCTGTATTTTCCTAAGTTACTGACAACATTAGTTTCCCAATTAAGCATAAAATGAATAAACTAATCCAAAGCATAAGCAGCTGCAATTTTATAAAGTTCTGAAACTCAGAAGCACCTACAAAACAATCCAATTCAAACACATAAAAATGAATAAATATATAGCAGGGAACCATGCTTTCAAGAAATACCTCTAATGGCAATTAAAACTGATCCTTTATTGTAGTATTCATATTGTCCCTACCATCACAGCTGTTGTTTTTTAAAATATTATTTCATTTTTTAGAGCTACAGTTTTAAATGTCAGTGTATTCACTTTTAGATTCTGTATCCTCATCTTCAGATAATGAACAGGAATACAGAAGCTAAGGGACGCAAAACACGTAGAGAATCCATGGCAAAATATAGAAATGAACAGAATGTCCTGCTGAGTGCACTAGTCTTCCACTGCTGCTCTCTTAAGGATGAAGCTGATTCTGATTCTACTTTATTTTTATTTTAATCTTGTGTGGTTAAACAGTGGTTATATTACTAATTGGTTTGCTTTCCAGCACATAACAAAGTCATGTTACAAAGTTGTGTTACACTCTAAACTTGAATTTATCCAGAGGTTTAAAAATCAGAAATAGAGAACATCTCCATGAGATTATTCTCAGCATTTCATTCGTATTTTTTCTGGTTCCTCTTCCCCATAGCTGATCAAATTACTATCTCATCTGTACCCCAAACCTGGCCTTTCTAAACAAGCAAAGTTTTAGCATAGTGCAACAATCCACAATAGCAAGCCTCTTTTGTGCTGCAACATCAAATCCAAATATAATATAGAGAGTAGAAGGGTAAATCTGGGATATTTCCCATGATGTTATGCACTCCTCTATGCTGCAGGGCAAAAAGGTCACACTGCATTACTCAAATGTTATCTTATCTGGCCTGTGCCTATTCCATCATGCGCTCAAGAAAACCACTCATTATTGCCATAATTAATGCTTTCTATCTGAAGATATTTTCTAGGTAATAGAAAGCCAGAAACATTTGCAGAAATTTGGCAGTAACAAATAAGATCAAGTTATTCAAGATTAACTGATGAAAAGGCAAGAGCTCTTGAACAGTGTCTTTGAACATACCTACTTCTGTTGCACATGTTACCAGCCACCTCACCATTTCCCGCCGTCGCCAATTCAGCGTTGACAGTGTCATCCGCATCACCTATTGAAACAAAAACAAATAATCCTAACTGCAAAACTGATATAAAAGACAAGCAGCTAAGTATTTAGGTTACACAGATACATTGGAGTTCAAAATAACAGCTTCTCGCTCTCTCCACTCTGCTGTCTTTCAGTTGATACGTCCAAAGATGTGAAAATACCGCACAACTACCTTAGAAGGACATGCAGAGTGTAATTCCAACTGCAGGCCCTGCGAGTATAAATGAAAGACTCTGTTTTGTTAGGGAAAAGCAAAACCAAAAGAATGTCCGAACAATTGCTAATGATTCAATTTAAAATACATTGCCTCTCCTCCCACTTTGAATAGTAGTCTTTAAAGTGGAAACATGTCCACTCTCATTGGGCAAACTAACCCACTTTCACCCAATATGTGCATTTCTTTACACTGACCTCAATAATACTGAGAAGAATTAAGAATGTGCTGTGATTTAAATGTCTGATAATTCTGCAATGATATACATAAATATATGTTTGGATATTCTTAAAAGTCCCATAGCAATGATTTCTCTACCTGAACAGAGGCTCTGCAAAAAAAGCTCCATCATAAAACCATCAGAAACCCAAGGTTTTGATTGTAGTGCCCCAATTTTATTACACTTTCAGCTACTGCCTGTATTATTTACAATGTGTAGGCAAAAATGTTTCTTTGGTAAAAAAAACAAAAACAAAACAAACAAACAAACAAACAAACAAACAAACAAACAAAAACCCCACTGCACAGAAAGCTGTGGCTAATTGTACGTTCCACAGACACAGGTAAAGAATGCTAACAGTCTTCCCTTACTATCTCAGTCATAATACCATGGTAATAGCTGTAGTAATGAAATTATGTCAATCATAAAGCTCTCAGCAATGAGCAATACCTATTAAGCCCACCCATTAAACATTTTGCAGCCAAGTAAGGGGGTTCTCAGCTGATATGCCTTCCCAGTATTAAGGTGACTTCAAAGCAGTATACAGTCCTCAGTCATACCATCTATTCCTGTCACCTCCATCTGTCCTAAACTGTAGAAAAGATAAGAAGATGTGAAGACTACTAAAGAACATGAATGAACTGTGTGGTTGTGATTCCATGCTGGTCTTCAAGCATTCCCACTTTGGAAGCTTGGTGACTGGCTGCCCCAGGAGAGGAATTTTGTTGGCTTTACCGGCCTCAAACACTGGAGCATCAGCTTGACTAAGTAAGTAATGTAAGTGCTAGAGCAGAGAACAGCACATTGTAAGAAAGTAGGTTGATTTGTAAGAGTTAACTCTATACGATTTCATATGAAAACAAAGCTAACATAGAGCATGGAAAAAGCCTTTGCTTGAAGTATTTCTGGAATGGAAATAGCATCTGCAAGTCAAAATGCTTTGGAGTTGTCTTAGTTTCAGGTGGGATGAAATTGTTTCCTTTGGAGTGTCTGGTACGATTTTTTTTTTATTTATTCTCTTTCTCATCCCATTGCAAAGCAGGGGAGTGAGTAAACAACTGTGTGGTGCTGAGCCTGCTGAGCCACCTGCTGGGTTAAACTACAACGGGAGTATCTGTCTGCTCCATCAAAGAGAAAGTCAAGATGACTTTCTTTACTGATGCACACAAAATTGATGGCTAACACTTCCAGTATCCAAGACAAATTTTCAGCTTACACCAACTAGAGTGAACCCAACAGAAAATTCTATGGACTGAATTCTGCTATTGCTGCAGGTGGGAAAATGTTAAAACAAACAAACAAACAAAACAACTATGAATGACAACTCTATTTGAAGTCTTCTCTGATTACATTCTTATCCATGGTGGTCTGTAAAAGGATCACTCACAAGAGCCTTCAGCAAACATAGACAAAATAATAATAACTCCAGTGTAGACAGTCCTAACGTGAGAGGAAAACACAACACCATTTTCTAGTCCCCTGTCTTGGACAAATTTGTCTTCAACTATTTTGGAATTGTTTTTTTTCACCAGATTAAACTGACGAGCTGAGAACACTAAGAGAGGGGCCCTTTAATGATGATTAAAAAGAGAACAAAAACAAAAAAATCAAGAATTTCAAATAAAGCATATATTGATGTCTTGATCAAAGAGGAGCTGAAGCTAATTTAAAATATCATCCATGTTGCCAAAGAACTGTTTCACTTCTGCTCAAAACATTCCTGAGACATCTCTTTTGCCAATGGAAGAGGGCTTCTTAACAGCAAGTCTGAAAGTGACAGGAAACCCCTTTGAATTTAGTAGACTGTCTGAAAGTCAAGGTCACTTCACTTGGTTCTAATGGATTTCTATAAGTTTCATAATCTAGAGGAACAAAAGAGCTCATCTACTCATGACAGATGCAAGAAACGGCCAACCATTTAGCTTCTGCAGCAATGTGAAAACTCGTCACGCAAACTGGAATAAGGTTTATTTACAGGTATTCATGGAAAGGATACTACTTGCCAAATACTCATCAAGCAATAATCTGCACTAATTCACTCGACAATTCTGCCAAGATACCTGTCTGAACATGTACAATAATATTCTAATCGACACAGATTAAGATAGGCAAGTGGAGGAACAGAAGCTGCTCCTACACCTGCAGATCTTAGAATATCTGTGTCAGTAAGGTTCTGAAACCTAGAATACACTTGAGATATTCCATGACCATTTTGTCAGGCTGATGACCACTTTCCACAGCATGTTTAAATGCTTTCCCTCTGCAGAACGTGCTGCCATTGGAAACAGGGAGAAAGAAGACACTAGTCCATACATTTCTCCAAAATCTAGAACAACGCAAGAAGCTTTTCTGTCTTGAATTACCCAGTGAAAGAGTTGTGAAATTTTTGGGGTCGTCTTGGAAAGGAATGAATAGACAATTTCTATACTTCTTAGGTTTAGTTCTATTAAAAGTACTGGATTCCGGAGGAATTGTAGAATCACAGAATATTTCAAGCTGGAAGGGACCACTCAAAAATCAAGATCTTTGAGAGCATTGTCCAAAAACCCTGGTAGGTTTGGCATCATGACCACAGCTCTGGGAAGCCTGTTCCAGTGCTACTCTCTCAGGGAAGAACTTTCTCCTAAGAAATACAAATTCACAATGTTCCTCTCATTAGACCTCACTGAAGACATTCCAAGGACATCATCAACCACACAAAGGTATCCATGAACAATGACATCTGAAGTGCTACTACTGAATCGACCTTGCGTATCTGGGGTGACTAATAGGTCAAAGATCTTTCTTTCTCAAGAAAATTAACATTGAAAGTGGAAACATACCTAGATGTGAAAAAAGAAGCAGTTTTACAGAGCAACTTAAATAAGAAAGGCTAATGAAGCATACAGAATTTTAGCTAATTAAAAATTTTAGCTTCTAAAAGTCTAAAATAGGCAAGTAGTGCCTTTCTTTGTCATGAGAAGCAACTGGGATACAATATCGCTTCCTCGGAAGTCTTTGCAATTTTGTTTACTGAAGCAAAGTAATAAATGATTTCCTGATCTTTGCATGCTATTTTTCAAAGAACTCCCTGAAGAGGCATGAAGAGATTTATTTTTGTTGAATTGTGTAATCTCCAAGACTCATCAGTGTATGGCAATATCTCTCCACAGACTTAAAAACCGAGCTGTATCCTTTTAGCTTGATAAGTCTCCTAAGAGTCTTAAAACTGACCTGAGGCTGTTGCACACCTCAGACTGCATCTGATGCAGACGACTGTCTCTAAGCATGTGGAGTCCAGTATTTGATGAAGAAAGTGAGAGGGCTGCTGTTACCGCAATCTGTTTTAGAAACAGGACATTATGATTGCTGTTGGCTTTTCCCACTAATTCAGCTGGCAACCTACCAAAACTTGTTTAGGAAAACAGGGAAGGGAAGAATGAGAGGAATAGTAAGAAGACCCTCAAGACCATGAAAAATATCTAGCACATTTCTGGCCAGCAGAATAGTTTTTTATCTCTGGCCAATGCTATATAAATTCCTGAACTCACTGCACCAGTCTTCTCTGACCCATGAACATAATAATGCCCTGCAGCCAGCTACTTCCAGCTCTTTCCACCCAAATGGAATAAAGGGGCTGAGCAGACCCTTGTCCCAGTGTGAAGTTCACATCAGCAGGCGATATTAAACAATTCTATATGGAGCTCGAAACAATATGGTCCTCAGAGACTTAAAGAGCTGAATCCACCAACAGAGTCTAATTGCTGTATTCTGTTGTCTTAATAATGAACAAGGGAAATACCTGAAGGCCCAGCTCCAGGGAAACTTTTAGAAGAGTGATGTCAGGCAAGCTGTCCATGAGTGTTGCTATTTTAAATGCATCCTGGGCAAGTTTGAAGATGTGTGATGAAGAGTGGATGTTTTTCTGTATGGATTCTAACACTGTTTCCAGCCTCCGAACATCACCTGCAAGATGTAAACAGAATCAACAAAGCAGAACAAGCTCCCAAGTTATCCAGAGATGCATTATAATTTAGCCTGCCTTGCTGCAGCCATACTATAAGGATTTGGTTGTATGCATTTTGTTGTTACAAACCTTAATAATTAAATCACTTATCAACAAAAGATATAAGAGAGCACAAAGACCTTTTGTGTCTGATGACGTTCATGTAGTACACGCCAAAAGGTCAACCCAATTTGTGCATTTTTGAAATTACTTGTCCACTGCTGGGTCTCACAGTCATATATCAGAAGAACAAAAAGCTGTCTTCTCAGCCTCAAATCAAGACCATCTGGCTACCCTCTAGATGGCTTAACTACTTCACTAGAATATTTAGTGACAGATTTAAGTCAGTTCAGCTTGTTGTTGCTCCCATTTCAAGCTCCTGTCAGACTGCCATTTGGATTCCTAAACACAAGATTTAAAATCTGTTTACTCCATATAATATGAAAAGCATACATTCAGCAGAGTAACTGACAGCACTGTACCTTTGGCTGCTGTTAACATGGTTGACGCCAGCTCACACTGCTGAGATTCAATGTGACTTAGAGTGAACCAGCGGGGATACCGGTTTGGAACAACTGATGCAATGTGGTGTGGGCGGGACATGTCTCCTGAAGGAGCTGTAGATTCCAATACTAGCAACCTGAAATAAGGAAGAAATCCTCTTTCATTAAATCATTATTACATTAAGTTACTCACGAGCAGGACTAAAGCTGCAAGAACACTTGAGCTTGTTTATAAAATGTGCCCTTTTTGGGTATAAAAAGATATTGTAAAAATCAGTTCTTTTTTTTGAGGTAACTGAAAAGCTTGGGGAATCTATTTGCTAAATTTGTTTATATCAGCAGTGAGCTGTAGGAATGCACAGGACAATTAAGCCATCCATTAATCAAGGCAGCTGAGACTTTCTGCATCATTCTTAAATTTGAAACATTTTTCCTGTTGTTTTTTTTTTGTTTTTTTTTTTTTCAGCCACAGCTCTCAGGAAGTAAAATGCTTCTCCATCATACTGAAAACATGTAAATATTTTCCAGTATTACTGCATGCACAACTGCAACATCTTTCACTTGCAAATGATTAGCAATTTAAGGGAGATGGATATTCAAGAAGTCAATTGGATTTTGATCTTAAAATTTATACATACCGAAAAGGAAATTTCACTGTTTAACTACTACCTACTTTTTACAGTCCTTAAGCTACAGTCCACCAACATTGCCTAACACACAATAATCTGATGTTAGGATCCCAAACAGCAGTGACAGAGGAAGTTGCTTTTAAAGATACTTTTAAGACTGTTTTCTAATTCTTACGCAAGAATTTGCTGTCTTACTGACTAAGGAGCATTTACACATAGAAAATTCAAATTATCGTTCCTGTTCTTGACTACTGTAGTAGAAGTGATGACAAATAACAGAGACTCAACTGATAGCCTTTCTTCCACCCAGAACTGGTATAATATTTACAACATAAATGCCAAAAGAAGTAGAAGTGGTTGAATGAAAATGTTTTTATTCAACAATTTAGCATAGTTTCAGGACATGAAGGGTTAATGAGACATCAAATGATAATAATGAATAATGTCCAGAAGCAAAAGTTTTCCAAATGCTAGTTTCTTGACTGGGTTTAAAGTTTGAGTTTTCTGGCACTCACAACACTCTAGCAAATTACCATTCAAAAAATGTGAATTATTTGTTAGTGTGCTCCTATACTGAAAGTTTTCTAATTATTTACTCCTGTAACATACCAACTCTTTCTTGTCTAAAAATAAGCTCTTCATTGTTACCCAACAGTGAAACCAGGAATGTGTTTTTGTGTTCTTTCACACAATTTGATCCTCAGTGCAGCATACCAACACCCAATTCCTTGAAATTCTTAACTACTTTATAATAACTAGCATAAATATGTTCCAACACTCATCCCTACTGTGAAAATGCCTGAGTTTTTCTCTTACAGAGAAAATGGCCCTATGTGGTAAGATGCAGACTATAAATAGTTATATGATCGTATTTAAGCATATCCAACAGTTCAAATGCACACAGGCAGGCTAAGTCTAAATTAACCTAGTGCAAGTGAACCACAGATTGATTTGACTTCTGTGAAGTTTTCTGAACGCCATTTTGACTCTCAGATGGGCCTAATTTACTTCTACAGGAGCTGTAGGTTAAGGTACATGTGGGAGAACCAGGGTATCAGGCCCAGTCAGCATGGGTTCATGAAAGGCAGGTCCTGACTGACCAACCTGATCTCTTCCTATGATCAAGTGACCTGCCTGGTTGCTGTTGACACAGTCTACGCAGATGTTAGCAAAGCCTTTAACAGTCTCTCACTGCATTCTCCTGGATAAGCAGGCAGCCCATGGGCTGAACAGGTATACCCTCTGCTAGGTAAAAAACTGTCTGGATGGCTGGACCCAGAGAGTGGTAAAGAATGGAGTTAAATTCAGATGGTGATTGGTCACAAGTGGTTTTCCCCAGAGGTCAATACTGGGACCAGCTCTGTTGAATATCTTAATTATTGATGACCCAAATGAGAGCACTGAGTATATCGTCAGAAAGTTTGTAGGTGACACCACCTTTGGAGGAAGTATTCATCCAGTTGGGAGTAGGAAGGCCCTATAGAGGGATCAGGATAGGCTAAGTAGCTGGGCTGAGACCAAAGGGATAAAGTTCAACAAGAACAAGTGCCAGGTCCTGCACTTTGGCCACAACAACCTCAGGCAACATTACAGGCTTGGGGTTGAGAGGTTGGAAGACTGTGTGGAAGGAATGGACCTGGGGGTGTCTGCTAATGCTCAGATGAACATGAGCCAACAGTGTGCTCAGGTGGCCAAGAGGGCCAAAAGCATCCTGGCTTGTTTCAGAAACTAGTGCTGCCAACAAGAGCAGGGAAGTGATCATCCCTCTGTACTTAGCCCTGGTGAAGCTGACACTTTGAGCACTGCGTTCAGTTTCGGGCCCCTCACTGCGAAAAAGACACTGTGACCCTGGAGTGTTTCCAGAGAAGGGCAATGAAGATGGCAAGGGGTCTGAAGTCTTATGAAGTCTTATGAAGAGCAACTGACAGAACTGGTATTGTTTAGTCTGGAGGAGGGTCAGGGGAGACCTCATCACAACTTACAATGACCTGAAACGAGGTTATGGTAAAGTGGGGGTTGAACTCTTCTCCCACATAACTAGTGATAGGACTAGAGAATGGCCTCAAGTTGCACGAGGGGAAGTTCAGGTAGGATATTAGGAAACACTTCTCTGAAAGAGTGGTCAGGCACTGGAATGGGCTGCCCAGGGAGATGGTTGAGTCACCATCCCTGGAAGCATTCAAAAAACATGAAGATGTACTAAGGAAGATGGTTTAGTGGGGAAATATTGGTGGCAGGTGGATCGTTGAACTGGATGATCTTCTTCAACCTTGGTGATTCTAGTATTCATAGTAAGAGTAGAGACCTTAAGACAGTTCTAAGGCATCTGCAGCAGTTCTAACAGTTTTCTGTACATTACTGAAGCAACTGATAGTATCTCTAAGAATGTTCTTTAAAAGCTCATTTTGAGTATGACACTACACACCACATAAACAACCATCAGGAGATTATTCTACAGTTTTCAGATACATGTATGTGCACACTAAAGTTAAAAAAAAGAAAAAAAAAGAGTTAACCAACTGCCCATTTGATTTGTATCAAGGGCCAAATCTTTGTCCCAGTACCACAGAGATACCTTTTTGTAAAGCTTTACGTATGTAAAAATAAAATGTGTGTAAATTCTTCAGCTGATTTTTTTCCAAGCACAGAAAGAGGAGGAAAAAAGACACTAAATAATTTTAATAAACAGGAAAAATCTCAACTGCAGAATGCAAAAGTAACAGCAAATAGACAAAGAGTATGAAAGGAAGAGGCTGTTTTGGGAAAATCTTTTGTCACTTCAAATTTCACTGCCAGCTTCTATGTTCCGCTGCTGTGAAAAGGAAATGCTGTTGTGAATTGGTGGCTTTCATGCAATTTTGGCAAGACTAAGGAACATCAAAACAAGCACAAACTGCAGCAGATTTAGCATTCTTAACTTTCTTTTTTTCTTTCAAACATCAATTATTTAGTTAGGTCTAAGCAAAGCTATCATGTGATTAAATATCACCATTAAAGCATAGTTCCCAAAACCTGAGTGAAATTCAGACTTAAGAAGAGATCAGCTGAGCTATGCCAATCGTTCAGATTCCATGTGAGCAGTCAACTAGGTCACCACATACCCACATTTCTCTAAAGCTCCACTCTATATGTTCTGACACTGCAAGAAGATAAATGTAGACTGAACTGACCATCAAGAATAGCACATCCTGTCTTTGCAAACCTGAGGTATATGAAAGGTACGATCTCAGTTTCTATTGATTTTTGCACTGTGTACTCCACACTCAGAAAGACTGACTTCTGTTTAGAGATAAACTCTCATCTGCTTTATAAAACAATGCCAAAGGGGCTATGGAGAACTAACCTAATTATACCAATGCCTGATGTAATTCTTCCAGATAGAAACAAACAGGCAGCTCATTCTGATACTGGTTGGTTTGTTTGTTTTGTTTTTTTGGAGGGCTTTTTTTTTGGATGGTATAAAAGTGGCTGGAGTGGCTAGAGATCTTATGATCTAGGATCTTTCAGCATTCTCATTATTTATCCAGTTGAGAAAGGAAACTTCCAGAAAAATTTTCAGCTGTGATGTTCAAGAGGAATGGCATGGTGCTATCACATTCGCTGAAGTGTCCAGTGCACTGTGCAAAGTGGCTGATAAATTATCTTTTCCAGCCTTTAATGTAGTTTAGTAGGGAGGAAAACTCCACACAACCAACCTCTGAGAAACACTTTAATGTACTGACTGGAAATCAATATAAAAGCAAAAGTCTATTTTACAAAGACTGACTTAGTTTTTTTCTTTTTACTGTGTGTATTGTACTATCTTGATGGTCTGCTATGACCAGTATTATCAATACATTTAAGAAAGACAAGGGATGTATCTAGCTGACAGCTTTCTGATCATGTCTGAATGTTCTCAATAGTTCATTAACAATGCATTGTCTGTTCAATACCGTTCTTAAACTTCTAATTACAGGCAGCGAGTATGCAAGGCCACTTCGTATTTCTGAGACTCCTCTTCTAAGACCCATTACTAGATGTATCTGAAGACAAAAACAAACAAAAAGCAACAAACCTAAGCTAAACAAACTTTTAGTCTAATCTAACCATGGAATCTCCAAGGCTGGAAAAGACCTACAGGATCATCCGGACCAACTGTCTACCTATCACCAATAGTTCTCACTAAACCATGTCCCTCAACACAACAGTAGCTATCTTGTTTAGTTCTCTGACCACACATCTGTTTTCTCCTTGTTTATCACTCTGCAGAAACTCCAGAAAAAAACATATCCAAAGCACTAACACAGTCTGCCTGATGAAGAAAAATACTACTAATGTGGGTAGTGTATCCTACAGTCACTGCACAATCATTCTTGATAACAGTGGCCATGAGCACCAAACGTTCATGTGTTTAAACAGAGACTTGATTGCTCCTAGTAGACAAAGAATTGCCACAACTGGCAATCATCATTTAATATAAGTTACTGACAGCAACCAGGCAATCCAGATGGGATGAGCTTTTTCCCTGCAGTGTAGGAGGACAACAGATTTATTACTAATCATTTAGACCCTTGAAATTTCCTTCAGAAAGCTCTTCTTTGCCACTGTTAAAATATCTGGCCTGCCTGGAGATCAAGCCAACGCACACTGAATGCTCCCTGAGAAAAATCTTTCTCCCAATAACTGAAGATGAATGGGATAGGAGTCACACATTTTGTTGTCATATAAAGTACACCCCTTTTAAATTCCAGTGTTCACCCACAAATATGTGCAAGACGGCCTAGCTATGAAGCACAAGAAAAGAAGTACTGTCTCAGACAACATCATATGGTTTCTAATCTACCACTGACTGCTAATTTATAAAGACAACTAGCAGAACAAACAGGCCTACAGAACTAAGGCTAGAGGCTAAGCAGGAGATTAAACTGAGACTGCTGGTTTGATGACTCTTTCTTCACACCACTACCACCACATACAAACAGCTGGATGAGAACACACGTGTCACTGTTAAACACAAAACCACACATACTAACAGGGATGCTAGAATGAAGTAGTTTTAACAGAATGCTGTTATACAGTTGTAGGTAAACACTAATTGTACATTTAGAAATTGTTATGCCATATTTAATACAGATATCACTTGGTTTTACAGATGACAGAACCAAAGTAATTTTTCCTTAAAGGGAGTAATGCTGAGGTCTTGCTTACCAAGCTTTCCCCTCTTTTCCCAACTGCTACTTGTGGTCTTTCTAGGTCACTTGTGAATACATACCGCATGGCTCTCAGTGCAGTTTTGTATGCCAATTCAGCATCATGAGGTAGGAGAGAGGTGAAGAGATACTTGGCAAATGTGTGCATTGGAACGCTCTCTCGATGAATGACTTCCCCTAATCCACTATATGGTCCAGCTGCAGGAAAGAGAAAAAGAATGTCCATCTTTACAGACTGTTGAAACCCAACTTCCACACCTTTAAAAACACTCTCTATAATTAGTATTCAGTGTCTGCTGTGCTTAAGGTAAAACTGCATTATTTTTTGTGAATCATATCATACATGTATTATATATACATGAGAACTGCTCTGAAAGTAATGTCTCCTGTTTTATGATGTTAGCCAATGTCAGAGGCAGATGTTGGTGGTATGGCAGTAAAGGTTGAACCTTATCACCAATAGTCCATCACATTTTGTTGGCATGCGGCAGATGGCAGCAGAGGGGCACTGTGGCAAACAGCATCTGACATGGAAGTGCGTATGAAGCAAGGTGTACCACTGAATTCCTCCATGAAGAGAAAATAGCACCCACTGCAGTTTATCAGTGCTTGCTGAACATTTATGGCAGCTGAAGAGTGGATGTGAGCACAGTGGGGCAGTGTGTGGTGTTTCAGCAGAGGGTGATATTAACAGTGGTTCACCTCCAGTGCACATGTTTACAAGTGTGGCAAGCAGGCTCTCGTCCATCACTAGTGAAAATGCATAGCTAGTGGTAGTGATCACGTTGAAAAGTTGTGCCCTGTAGCTCTATCAAACAGTGCCATTGTGCCTTTTTTATCTGATCTAGTTTCTACATATATAAACAGGAGGCATTACTTTTGGAGTGACCTCGGTACAATATATTACGAACCTATTCCATATCATATACTCTTTGAGACAATGAGACAATCCTGCAAATTGAATAGTACTAGGCACATTACCAGCCCACACACAAGTAACAGTCCCAGGACATCATGGGGCTCATTTAACAAGTTTATGGTATGCAAACGCAGAATGTGTTACACTCAGCTTTGCCTCCACATTCTTAGATTGTGCATATGAATCCCTATACGCTCACTCGCAAGGTGTGATTTCTTTCCCAAAAATCCATCCAAAAAAAGCGTGGGTTCAGCGAAGAGGTGCACATCTTCAGTTGAAGCTACATGGCCAATTACTACAGCTCCTGGTCCCTATTAATCTCATTTGACATAAGGCATGTAAATTACCCTTTGGTCTAGATTCTGTCTCCAGAGAAGACAAGGTCAGCTGCTGTGACAAAACCTTGTTTCGCTAGTCTGTTACAGCCATGTGATCTCAAAAATTACATTTGCTACATTACAAACTACCCCCACTGCTGTGACAACGGACTTTGCACATACTCAGTGTAGTCAGTGCAGTACTTTGTAAGTACAGTGTCAGGACTAACAGCAAAAATAAAAGAAAATTTAAATGTTATTATTTCTTTGATGCATTCTGAAGGTTAACAGTGACTACGAATACCATTTTTACATTTTTCCTGCAATCTCATGAGGCTGCTACTCCTGTTAAGATGAACACTATGTCAAGCGGTTTTTGGCTTCAGCAGCTAGTGTAAAATCTTGCAACATGCAGAACAAGAATTGCACATTAACTACTGTTGAACTGCTCAGATAGCTACCAGCAGTCCTAGAAATTACAGAGAGAGAAGAGGATTTTACTTCCTCCTCTACTATAGATCTTAATACACCACAGTTGGGTGGACAAGGACCGGGTGAGCACAATTCACTGCAGAAGCACACATTTCATTTAAACAGTTTCTAGCAGCAGTTCAAAATGGCTGGCCCTACAGATGAGGATGTACTTGCACAATTTAAGCAGCCATTTCTTCTGTGGAAGAGGATGAATTCCATGAAACAGAGTTGGTAACAACATGAACCAGCACATTGATTTCAACAATGTTTTTCAGACTGTTTCTTTAACGCAGCACTAAGCTTAAAAAGTCATCTGGAGTGAAAAAAACATCTGAGCTCCATAGGTGGGCATTTTTTAAGACTGGTGCTGATTACAAGGGAAATGTCAATGAAGATTAAGTAGGTGACAAAGTGTCTTGTATCATCATTCAAATGAAGGTGAAATCCATTAAAAATGCGTAGCACAGCTTCAATGAAAGAAGTTATTTCATATCTTTGCCAATTGGTAGTCCAGTCAGAAACTCAGCTCATGAGAACACATGATGAAGTATTTATTTGAAAATATATTCTGCCACTAACTTAGTAGTCAAGCAAAACTTAAAACAGTTCTTGCAGACAGTTTTAACATTCTACTTTCTCATGCATTCAAACAATAGCTATATACATGCATTAATTGGCATTAATAGCATAGAAATCAGCTTAATACTGGATTAAGCTTTCTTTATTGTATCTACAAGACTTCAACTATAAAAATACAACTGATATGATCAAGATCTTCAATCACTGTACATTATTTCCTCCATGTGACCCATCAGTTTCTGTCTAATCTGGTGTAAACTGAAGCAAATGTAGAAGTTAGAAGTCTAAGCAAACAGTAATGTAAGACCCTCTTTGCACAATGCCCATCACAATTTCCCAGGTAGCTATTTTAGCAGATTTCTTGCTATGGTCACTTGTGTACAGCTCCAAGAAAACAAAACATCAGTGACCAAAGTAGTAGTAGTAAACAAGGGAACACTTCAGAGAAATCGTGCCTTTTCTTCATGAAGCATCCACAACAGTTAAGAGATGCAGAAAACTGATTTTATGATCCATAAGATCTCGCCTGGCGGTTGTTAATAGCTGGATCCAGTAAGAAGCTCTTCTCGTCCAAAGGCCATAAAGCAGCAGTAGCGTCATGTCATAATGGAAACTCTCCATATGGTGCAGATTCTCTGCAGTTTCAAATGGCACCATCAGTAGGCAACAAAGTCTTTAAAGACCTGGGCATACTGCATCTCTTCCATTAAACAAAACGTGTATTTTCTAAAAATGTCTCATGAAGAAAGCAAAAATCTGACTGCTGTGCAACAGTCTTCACAACTCAGCTACAGTAATACTGTACTCTTCACCATCCCTTGAATAGGTATTCAAAACATGGACCACGCCTTCACCTAATTAGTTCCTAGAAAGCTTTTTCTCTTATTGAAAAAAAAAAACAAGCTAGAAAGATAACTTCAGAATCCACAAGGCTACTTCCTGAATGTGATGCTAAAATGATGCATGTTAACCCTTTTTAAAAGTTAAACCAAAGGCATGCACTCTTTTACCAAAGATTTTATTGCAATCCACTGCAATGACTGCCAAGCAGAAAACTGCCTTGAGCACAGTTTAGTCACCAGATCAGTCCTTAAGCCTCAATATTTAACCACGTATCATAATGTTCATAGATGATTCAGACTTCAGAGGGAAATAATTTTCTTAGAGACTACAAGTAAAATGCTCTACTCCTATCCCAGCATTTCTAAGCTCTTTACTTGGAAAAGAAAAAAAAAATCTCCTTGCATTTACAAAGCTGACAGCTCTTTTGCAAGAAACAAGTGATGTTTAGAATTCTGCTACCTGGGAATTGCTGATAACTGATTTCTATAACATCTAATTGCAAGCCTGGGCTGTATAATTAGGCTACTGAGATTATGACACACAACAAATAAATCTGAAGAACACAATACAATAAAAATTGAAATGAAAGGCTCGTATGTCAGTAAATGCCTTATATCTACAGTTATTGTATTATGTGCTGTATGTTTGATTTTTATAAGAGATTGTAAACAAAATTTTACTGGAGTTCTACATGAAACAACATCTTAGGTAGGTAAGATCAGTTTCCACAGAAATACTAGTTCCGTGCGCTTCTGTAAGTGAAGACAGTTTAAAGAAGCAGTTAGCATCTATATTGAGCTACCTTCTAATAGGAAGACTGCTTGTTTTCGAAAAATCTTCACCAGAGTATCATCCAATTCAATTTCCTGTAGCTTAGAAATGAGTTGCTCCTCATTTCGACAAACCTTCTCTTGTGCATACAAGCCATCTGGCATAACTCGTTGCTGGCCCAGCCCTATCAATGCTACTTCCACAGCCAGTGTTAAATACGATTCCCCTTCTTCTAAGAACTTGTGTGCAGGCAGGTGCTGGTACTCCAGAGATTTGCATTGCCCCATGTTCTCTGTAAAGGGCAACACAAAGAACAACACATCAGTAAGCCATTCTAATCCGTAATCTGCTTATAATGTCACATTTACAAATGCTCCTTCTGTCAGTATTCATTTGTTTAAAATGATTTAAATTACTGGCTTTATCACAAGATCAAATGTAAACTACCCAATCCATGTCCATGAGGGAGAAATAAACAAGCTGATTAGAATTTTAAAAATAATCACCCAAGTAAAAAGAAAAAGTTTGTCTTTAAGTTGCACTATTTAGAAGGCAGTTTTTCCTACAGCTTTGTGCTAACAAGACCAAAATTAGAAGTCAAATCTCAATTTTTTGCAGGGTTTTTTTGTTTTTTTTTTTTCCCTCTCCTATGTCTGTATCTCCTTAAAGCCTCAGTGCTGTATGAGTACACAGGGAACACGCTAATACCTCAGCATATATTTCAGAAGAAATTATTAAGACTCTGCAAATACAGCAGTCCTAATAGCTCTTTCAAAGCATTTACTGTTAGAGTTCTTCTGGAATTTTTATTATGTGTGACAGTTGTATTTATGACAAACATGTATAGTGTCTCTGAACTCCATTGACATTGTTCTTACTTTCAGCGAAGAGTACTTGTAAATTCCATAGAGACCAAGACATAAATGGCACTAAGAAGTACTACCAATTCATTTGGCACTTCAAAGTTGACAAAACACTATTCCAGCCTTTAGCAGTTTACAGTCCAATTGGGGAAGAAAAACCTATGATGACAGACGTAGGAGATAGGCAACTGCAGCATACGAGAATCCAAAACACATACATATTGTGAAAGGGAAGTTACTTTTCAACACATAAAGTTTCCATTTCTTGAGTCACGCATTCGTTGTTTTTTTTTGTTTTGTTTTGTTATGGGTTGCTTGGGTTTTTCTTTATTTATTTATTTTTAGTTTTTGCATTTTTTTAATTGCAAAGAATTGGGTTTCTAACTTCTTCTAATTGAAAGTTCTTCCAAAACAGGTGGATACAGGATTATAAATTTACTGAAAAAAAAATAAAATCAAATTGAATGAGTTCTGAGGCAAAGCCTCAAGAGTACTGGGGATATGCATATATAAGAGTTTTAAGACAAAGGATGATTCCAAATTCTATTCATACAGAAACTACTGCAGAGGTGGAAATAGACTGAGAATGAGGAATGCATTCATTAAGCTCCCAGTAAGCAAATACTGAACTTGAAACAGGCATACACAACCTGATCAAAAACATGCATGAATTCTGAAACACTACTTTCCAATTGATGTTCTCTGCAGACCATTTTCATTGTTTTGCTATCTATTTGAAGAATTATGCACACATGTAGCTAAGAAATCCAATGACATCCTGCACTGCATTAGGAGAGTGCTGCCAGCAGGTCAAGAAGTTGTTCCTTCCCCTCTACTCAGCACTGATTAGAGGTATATAGAGTTGTGTCCTGTCCTGAGCTACACAGTATATATGGCCATACTAAAGCAAATCCATTGAGAGGCCACAAAGGTGATCAAGGGCCTGGAGCTTCTCTCATGTCTCTATCTCAAGAGAGACTGAGATAGCTGGGACTGTTCAGCCTGAAATACAAAAGGCTCAGGAGGATCTCATGTAAAAATATCCAATAGCAGAACATACAAATGACAGAGACAGATTCTTCTCAGTGACAAGTCATGACAGGACAAGAGGCAGTGAGAACAAAATGAAACATAAGGTTCTCTTTGAGCATAATAAAATAGTTTCTTTTTACTGTAAGATTGGTGGAACACTGGAAGAGATTGCCCAAAGTTACAAAGCCTTCATTCTTGGAGTTCCTCAAAATCCACCTGGACATAGTCCTAAAAAAACCTGCTGTAGATCTGCTTTTTGTCCTCAACAATTCTCTGATTTTTTTCATCTTCTACACTGTCTCCAAAAAAGTCAGAGGAACGTATGAGGAGATGCTGCCGCTGTAAGAACACATTTGCTTTCACTTTAAGTGAAATACAGAATTTTAAAGAATGAACAACTGATAATCTTGTGTTTTCATACAGCTTAGAACGAAATTCCATCTCCGATATTTTCTCTTCCATACATTTTCTTGGAGAATGTAAATGTGAGTTCTCACACTATGTCAATTCAGAACAGAAAGGTAGCAAAATACCTCTGGGTACTGAAAACATGTAGAAGACACATATTCCTTTGCACACCCTTACCCATGAAGTCTGAGAATCCATGGAAGCTCTCATCATCCACCCTGCAGGCTTCCATCAGGCTACTGAAGAGAGTGCCAACTGGATCCAAAGGATGTCCCACCCAACCTTCAAGATTTGTTACTGAGGTTACTCCTTTGTGGAGGAGTTCTGTGTCAGAAAAAAATGGGGGAGAAAAGAAGGAAACAGCATTTTAGCTGCTTAAAACAATTATTGAAGTAAAATTGATTAAAACGCTTTCAGTACAAAGTCCTAGCAGTAGTCTCTGTTAAGAAAGAAGAAACAGTAACTTCCAGGACAAACTGCCCTTCACACATGTGTTTTAGAGGAAAAAAAGAAAAAGATCAAAGGACAAACACCCATTAAGCACAAAAAAAGTGCATTATGGGTTAACAATTTCACCAGCAGCACTTCTTGAAATTTTACTATATAGCAGGAAGACTTCTAAAAATGTCTCCTGATAATTACAGCAATTATATTTTTTTGAAAATATTCACACCTGTTTCCCAGTTCAAAAGATGTAGTTTAGATGATGCTGATTTAAATGAAAACAGTGTAAAATATGCTCCATTTACATAAACAAAATCTGAGATTATGTACATCTAAACATTTACTGAAGTAATAAGCTCAGAATTATAGCTCCTTTCACAAAAAAAGAATGAAAAGGTTAAATGAGATATGCAAGAAAAATTTGCCTTTTACACAAATTAATTTTAGCATTCTAAAATTTTATACAAACACACTATTTCGGATACTTTATTTTGAAGTTGTCATCCATCAGATGGAACATGAAAAATCCTTTAGCACTGTGATGGAAAGAAGTACTCAGCCCTGGTGAAGCTGCATCTCCAGTACTTTTCTCAGTTTTGGGCCACCTGTTAGAAGAAACACCTTGGAGTGCATACAGAGAAGGGCACCAATGCTTGTTAGGGGTCTGGAGCACAAGCTTTATGGAAAGCAACTGAGGGAACTGGAATTCTTCAGTTTCGAGAAGAGAAGGCTCAGGGGAGACCTTACTGAACTCTGTAACTACCTAAAGGGGGGCTGCGGTGAGGTGGACACCTCAAGTTGCACCAGTAGAGATTCAGGATGAAAAATGGGAAAATCTCTGAAAGGGGGATGAGGTACTGGAAGGGGCTGCCCAGGGAGGTGGTGGGTTCATCATCCCTGGAGGGATTCAAGAAACATGTAGATGTGGCAATGAGAGGTGGCTTAGTGGTCATGGGGGGGATGGGATGACAGACTAGATAAACTTTGTGCTCTTTTCCAACCTTAATTATTCTATGGTTTAAAAATTGTGTAAAAGGTGTTAGGGGTGCCCTGCTTCTCTTCCTACTGCACACTAACCTGCAGCTGCCTCTGCTTGCTCTCAGTCATGAAATGCCAACTTCCTTTAGTACCCACATGTATTAGATTATAGCAAAGATTTATAACACTAGAAAGTCTGCTTCTTACCTATTTAAATGTGTAGGGCTACAAAATGAAACACATCTACTCTGTCAAACTAACTGCTCAGGAGAATGAGTTTGAGCTTTGACTGCTTGATTGTTTAAGAATCAACTGATATGTAATACAGAAACCAAACAGATAAGTTATTGTCTAATAACAAACAGCATGCACTAAAGATGACATGCAGAAGTTAGTAGTATTACTTAACAGGATTAACCACACTGACTTCTTACTGACTCACATTTCATCTCATCTACTGTGTCTACTTATGAGGTTCCCTTGTGTCACTCCAAACAAAGGCATTAGTCCCACAGTCACATAGACACTTAACTTTAGCCCATACAAGTGGTTCCATGTACGTCAGATCAGTCACATGAATAAAAGCTGAGTAGAAGCACGTGGTGTTTGCTGAACTGAAATCTACAGCTACGGCTACAGAATTCCTCTACTTATATGGGCGACCAGCACATACTGCAGCATTTAAAAAAAATACAAATTCCAAACGTATGAAGAAAAAGTACAAATGCAGTGAGTGACAACATTAGAAATGACAAACTTCTTTGATTCAGGATAGAATGGGCTGCATTTCATACAATCCATCTTTTATTTATAATAGTATAATTCTAGTTGACAGCTATAGACACTGCTCGCAGAGAAAAGGAACTTAACAGTCGTACTGAATGTCTACGTACTCTGCGAGCAACTGGCAGTGAGAAAAGAGCAGTACTAGGACCAGCACGCTATCAGCAGACCCTTCACACCTCAGTGGTATGCACATGCATACACAACCCCCTTCTTGCTTTTCCCCCCAGCCTGAGAGGCTAGAAAAGATGCAAAGCTCTTAAAGGAATAGATTTTATGGAAAGATGTATTACATGATAGAAATCACTTTTAAAAATTGTCCTAAGTAATAACATAAGATGCTCTTAAGTTTTGTTCAAATCTAGGATCCACAACAGTGTATAAAACTAGCTTGGGCATTGTGAAACAGAAATGGAAGCACATAAGAACTACCAACCTAAATTTTTTAGTTGGGTATCTACATTAACATCATTTAAAATTTTAACTGCTCGTTTCTGGGAAAACACCTGCATACACAATGAAAGATTTTCATGTGACTTCACAATGGTAATTTTAATCAGAATGCATGCAATTAAGATCTAAGGCTGAAGTAAGGTGTTTTTGTAGTAATCACCAATGTTTTGGTGCAAAACTATTTCGGGTAGGGAAGATCACATGGAACAGAAATTGTATCAATGAAGACTGACCAATATAGGGATAATGATCAGAGGAATACCATAAAAAAACAGGGTTTCAAAAACTCATTTCCACTGATGTCAGTCCAATTTCATTTAGAAACACTAAAATTTAAGGTGTTAAGAGATTCATGGAAGAAATGGCCAAATTTGATGAATTTCTGTAGTTTAGGCATTGCCTTGGTATAACCCTCAATGTAAATTTCAGCTTTCCCCTGAAACGTGTGGCTAAATTACGTCAGAGGAATAAAAAATTTAAACACCCAACATGTCAAATACAAAGCTCTGTTTAAAAGGATGAAAGTTACACAGAATTTACACCATGTGATCAAAACCCCTGATTGAGATAAAGACCCAGTCACATCAGACATAATGTGGAAGGCAGAAACAAGTACTTTCCCTATAGAACTTGCAAAGAAAGCCCTCTATATCTAAAATGTTATACTACCACCATGATCATTTGTAACACACAGTTTAAGCATTATAGCTTCAGAAACAGTTTTCTCATGCAAAGTTCCAGTCCAGTGTTACTGTCACCTCGTTGCATTCTCTGCATTCTCTCTTTCCCGCAATTACCTTTCTTCTGAGCCCGGAACACATCCAGTTGTTTCTGCTGCTGCCTTCTTAGTGTATTAACAATAGCTATTGCTAGCCTCAGTGCTTCTCTTGGGTATCCATGAGATCGTAATGCGTCCACCCTTGCACAGGCTGTAGGAACATGTTCTAAAATGGAGAAAATAATTGAGGAATAGCAATGCTTCAAAGTCTGCAATGCCTTGCTCTGCTAGGTTAACTCCAAAGAGCCTTTTGGTTTGTTTGTTTTTTGTTTGTTTTGGGTTTTGTTTTGTTTTGTTTTTTAACTATGCAAAAGAGACCTAAAGGACTACTTCTGAGACCAGTGTTTCAAGGAAGCCTCTGTTCTTTTTTCCAGGCTTTTCATTCATCTCTCCACCACCCCTCCAAGATAATGCCATAGAAACTAAACAAAGCGCCAAGTCATGGAAACGTCTTTCCGGTTGAGCCACTTACCATGCCAGAGGGGCCACCCGTGAGAGTCAAAGAGCGAGTTTTCAGAGTCGTCATGGTAACAGTAGTTGGTGTATAGGTCACTGCTGATAATGTGCTGTAAGTGGCTGTCCTGCCAGTGAAGATCGCACGCCTCAATGGCTCGAGTGAACACCGTCCGATGGGGCCTGTTCGATGAATCTGTCATTTTCACAAGTTCAGAAAGCTGCATCAGCTTTTACTCATTCATATGTGAATAAGTCATTCACAGTATTCTTGTCTTCTGCCTATTCACAACCCCCAGCTGACGGCAGCCTGTCTTGCCCCTCTTCAAGGAGCAAACTGCAGATGACATTTCACATCCTACTAACAAGCAGGTCAGACCAAGACTGCACCATTCACATTTCGGAAGAGAACTATGTAACAGCAAGACTTCTGCTAAAAAGGGCTTTGCAAAGGGAACAGCTGAAGATGAAAAACATTTGACAGCTCTCCTGAAAACAGGCAAGAAAAGTAAACAGCACAGCTACTCAGACGTTCACAGCTTTTCCCACTCTCAGGCCCAGAGCTGCTAGGATGAGGCATGGATGAACAGCACATGAAGGACTTCCAGTTGTTCTCCTCTGAAAGCAATATTAACACTGAGCACTAGTTCAATTTTTTCCTCATAAACACATACAAATACTGTAGGTAAAACTAGGTACCGAGGGCAAGAGACTAACATAACCCTTACTGGGTATCTTCCAATGGCTAAAGTGTTGCCAACACAGCTCTGTGTGTGTATGTGAGATGCCATGCCGAAGTTGCTACTGGTCTGCTCAGGCTGGACAGAACATCAAGAGATTCAGTAAGCAAAACCAATCTCTGCAGGGAGTTTTATGCTGAATGAACTTCTGGCCCCAGCTAGCTGTAAGATTTATACAGGAACTAAGTATAAACTATTTTCTTCCAAGAAAAAGAAACAAGGAAAAACCCATCCAGAGCCAAATCTGCCACCTCCCACAACTAATTAATTTTAATTTCATCATAATTATATTGAATATGTATCAAAATACTGAGCATTTTGAGGATTACGAGGTTTTCTACCCCACTCATAGGGAAATCTTGCATTTTCACCAGTTAGTAGCCAGAGTAATAATCTTGCTTGAAGAGGACTGGGCAAGGCTTCTGTCAGGTTTAATAATCACATTTTCAATTACTAAGCATGACACTGCTTAAGAAAAGACACATCTTCCAAGAAGTCAGAGTGCTGCATCTGCACCCAAACCTGGCAATGCAGACTACACAACAAGAGCACATTCCACAGGTAACAGCTTTACTTTCTCACACACTCAGTTTAATGCAGCTGCAACAGATCTCTCTAAATAGGTATCAAAGGCTTTGTAACTGCAAACAAAAACCCCAACACTGGAAGGGATACAGAACTGTAGTCAAGCAAAGAAACAACAGGCTTTTACATGACTTACTTCAAGGGCATCCAATTTTCATGCAACAAGTATTTAGAAGGACCAAGTGAAAAGTTAGAAGACCTAACTAAACACAAGTACTTGCTTTGAAAATGTTGCAGCGCCAGCACAAAAAAAAAAAAAAAAAAAAAGAAAAAAAAAAGAAAAAGAAACAAACAAACAAAAAAGAAAAACTATTTATCCTTTCTGCAAGGACGGTATTAGTGAAAATAAATTTGGCTGGTCAATTCTTAACAAGAAAGTTACTTGCCCCAGGAAAGAGTGCTGAATTCTGCAAGGCTAGAGTACATAAGATAGAGGTTATATTATATGTTGCAGTCAGTGCATATGTTTAGGCTCACCTTGGTTAGCATTTGCACCCTGAGGCAAAGCATTGGTTAAATTGGGCAGCTCGTTTCCATGGTTTCCATCTTCCCAGGGACAAACATCCACACTGTTCCATTTTTTCAGCTGTTTTAGCCAACTGGCCTTCTGCTCCAACTTGCAGTGGGGATTTAAGACTATACACATCCATAGAGCACCTGATTTTAAAAAAATTGCTACATTATGTTTTCTATTAAAAACGCAGCAGCCATTGACTAATTGCAAACTTCTACACTGTAATAATTTTACTCTCCCCTCAAAGGCTATACTGCTTACTTCCCAGCTATGCCTAGCATCAGGCAGGCTGAATTCCTGACTCAGAACCTGACTCACCTGAGCTGTTATAAGACTGCACCAAGACAAACTCCTCTATTAAAAGATAGTTAGCATGTCTTTTGTATTAGAAAATCTAGAGTTCACAATGTATGGGTTGTCAGACAGCAGTATCAATCAAAAGAAAACAAGACTTCAGAAAGTTACAGCAGGACGTCACACAAGTTTTTCCTTTTATTTTTTTTTTGTATCAGAAGTGAATGCTGTTTTCGACAAACAAAATCTACACATCTTCCAACTTCAGATTACAGGAACCAAGAATGCGTATAAGTAAAACACATATTTTGTGAACACATGCTTCCCAGCAGAAGCAGTGCTGAACATATCACGAATTTTCCAAACATTTCCATCTCAAAGATCCAGTAAACACTGGTTTTGTGAATTGTAATAGGACAAAGATATTCTTTTGCTACAATTACTCCTGCTATTTGGTTACACTATAAAATTTGCTTTACATTCTCTCCTCATGGAGCTCTAACAGAAAGCTATTTTGCGCTGACATTTTGCATAGACCATCACTTCAGAACCTGCTCCCTGCCCCTCTCTGACAGGGCTAGCATAAACACATCAAGGCCTCTAGTAACAATTTTTAAATGGAAATATTTTCCTCTAAGTCAGTTGTCTCTTCATCAGCGTGAACTTCAACAGAAGCATGAAAATGTCAGAAAGTGCTATTTAGCAGCAGTTCACTTGCTTATTAAAAATATGCCTTATACACTTTAAGAGATTTAGAGAATGCCCAAACTATACAATCTTAACCAAAGACATAACAAAACAATGCAGTTGGTTCTTCCAGGACAATAAGATTTTTACATTCACGTACTCTTTTGCTAAGAATGCAAAATGGACACTCAGAGAATGGGCCATTGCATTACATTCATTCTTAGAGTAGCTCAGCATGTTGGTATGCCACAATACAGGAGCCAGTGGAAATAGAGCCTGATCCTTAAGGTTATAATTCCCCAGATATTCTGACTACCAAGGACTGGGAACTAATAGCAGAGAAATCCGAACGTCAACAAAATAAAATGTGGTACTATGCAGAATTTAGAAGAGATACCTCACTAATGCAGATTATAGCTGTCCAGTGTTAAATAGAGTAACAGCAAATTTGTGTTTTTCTTGTTTCAGTTTTTAGGTGTCTGAAATCCATCAAAGAAGTGTTTTTAAAATCTTTTAAAATGAAATCATATGACTTTGCTTTAGAATCCCTCTTGAACAAGCTTCACTTGATTTGTAAAGCATCAATGCACAATCAGCACTGCTCCATACATAAGTATATGTCTTCCACTCTGCAAAACTAAAGATGGGTATGGGTATATTGGAAAGCCTTAAAGAACAGTTAACTTGGGCTTATTTTCTTTTTTATTTTCAACATGAAGGGCACAGAGGGGACACTGAATCTCTCAGCAACCTTGTAAAAAAAAAAACAACAGCCAAATGAAAGAAAACAAACCCACACACATATAACACCTTGCAGCCAGACTCACAGTGTTTTCAGACTAAAGCAAAAGAAGAGTAGAGTATCGTAACTGAATTTGGGAAGCATTTCAACCATTCAGTCAGGCAGCATACACACTACTGATTAAACAACATCGCTACAAAATTAGTAGCCTTTTACTTTTCTGTACTTTGAGCACCAGAAGATGCAAAGGAATTAACTTGCCTTCTCCAGAATCTCCACTTCATGGACAAGAAAGGGAAAAGATAACCAAATTACCAAAACCCTCTAAAATCATATTTCATTTAAATAGGGAAATTATTTTGAGCATTAACTACACCATCAGTGGCCCATCTCACAAACCCAGCCTATTTTTATGCAAATAAAGCACAAGAAAAAGTGTACTTCTAAGAAACTGCACACAGGGCGCTCCAGTTTTCAGTAGAGTCCAGCTTCACACTCCCACTGACAGAAGCATAAGCTGTGTGTGCATCTGGGCTGGCCACAGCCCTGGCACAGCCCTGCAGGCTGCCCCATCGTGCACCACAGGGAGCATGTGACAAACTCCCTTGAGAAGAGAAAGGAACAGAAATAGCCTGGGGCTCAACTCCTATGGTGCGACAAAGCCCACCATCTGGAAGACAGAAGTACAATGCCAGTGACCCTACAGCCTTCAGCCTACTGGAGCTTCTGGCGTTTTTAGTTGCTTTCCTTCTTTTTTTCTTCCCCCCAGTGTGTGTGCGTGCTTGTCCATACCCTCATTTCTTCCTCATCCTTTTCCCTTAGTGCCTCCCCTTCTATACTGACATCCTGGCTTCTTCCATTCACTGGCTCTTGTCCTGCTTTCTAGCACTGGGAAGCCTGTGGAAAACATCACTCCTGCACAGATTTTATCACACACCAACTGGAAGAAGCCTGGAGGACATTTTTCCCATTTTGCTCTGCTGCTGCTCAGTGGGAGCCCCCCACCCAGAGCTGGTCACTGACCCATAGGCTTAACACTGGCCTCAAACAAGAAATTTGCTTTTCTGCCCAATGAGTCCCATGCTAGGAAACTGTCAGTTTCCCGAAAATACATTCCTAGCATTCTCAAGTTTATCTGTTTGACTAGATGTCACCTATGCCACCTGCAATATGCACAAATGTATCATTAAATGAATAACTGAGCAAGAACATATTTGTGTTTACATATTTTGCCTTTCTCACAGAAACACAGTACTCTCTCCCATTTCCCTTTCCCCAGGCACCACCTATCAAGATCTCAGGAATAAACCTGAAGTCAGATCCCTAGATTATGGACCGTGTCTTTCCAACATGAAACTCCTTTTAGTACAGTACAAAATGATCACAAATCACTATGCAAAATTTATTTTTCTCCAGTAGGTAATTGGAAGATAAGTCATGCTTTGAGTGCAATTTGGTATTAATTTCACATGGCAATGAATCACAGAACTGTCACATTGCAGGAAGGAATTGTCCATTTTGGTTCAACAATAATCCTCTTGACCTGGAAAACACTAGCTTTGCAAAACAAATCTGTTAGATCAATGAGACCTCTTTTCGGAATCACATGGTTGTCATTCATCTTTAGTGTGCCTCATATCACAAAAATGTAGGTAATATTACTGCTTTTTTCATAACATATGCCTTCCTTTACATGTATGCAAACATCAGTACTTAGGGTATATCAGTAAACACCCAAACCTCTGAATTCACGAGGGACAAAGGACAGCATCTACACTGAGCAGGATTTGAACATGGAAATATTGAAAAATACCAAGAAGTACTGAATTAAAACATCTAAAAACAGGTGTAATAATTACATGTCCTGCCTAAGCATGTATTCATCAAGTTAAAGGAAGTTGGAGGGATATATATGTAGTCTCCTTTGTCACAGAGCACTGCTCAGTTTTAAGAAATCCCATTATATTTTACTCTTACCCCAGTAAATCAGAGAGCAGTGGTGAAATCAGTTTTATGAGGGGCTAGGGCACTAAGCATGAATGAAGATCCAGCACCTGATTTTGTGTGAATGACTGCACTCCACCCAGGAGATCTGTATTTCCCAGAAATAATATGCTACCTTATCACAGCTGTTGTTAAACTACTGTATACTCTCAATATACTTAAGATCAATACATCCATTTGTAAATATAAAATGTATAGAAAATAGATGAACATCTAATTCAAAATTTCCCTGCTTTCTCTGTTACTGGATATCTATTTCTCTAAAACTAAAATCCCCCAAGTTTCCCAATTGGTAGCATTTTATCATTTCAAAGGAAATGGAGAAAGGTAATCAACATCATTCCCTTTGTGCAACCTACAGCTCAGCTTCGGGTCTTGCTGCACACTTGTCCTATTCAAATCTCACCAGTTCAGTTACAAAAACATCATTTTCCAGCAGTGGGAGTGCCAGAACAGAAACAAAAATAGGAGATGAAGCCCATGACCCCTTTATTATACAAGTACTAGCAAAGGATTTGAAACTGCTTTACATCTGTTCTTTAAACACATATGCACTTTCAGTGGGACAGCAACTTGGAAACCTCAAAGAATGTAGTTCGTGGTATTTACTGCTTCTCAATGAGAAGGACAAGTGCTGCCAGAATGACTGGTAAAGCCACCTCCCTCCTCCTGGCTTGAAGAGATTTCCGTTAGAACAAAGCATAATCAGGAGTTCCATTAGAGAACGCTCCAATTAAATTTACTTTTATAAAAGAGTGAAGATAGGCAAAGCACTTTCAGAGCTGTGGTGTCCTCGATAAGAATCCCAAGGAAAAGCACTCGCAATGTTCACCTGGATCCGAGTTACAATTTTATTCATAAAAACAATTCCTTAATGCACTCTGTTCTCTCAATGCAGCCTTCAGGAAAAAAAAAAAAAAAAACAACAAAAAAAAACCCACTTGCTGTAGGTGCTGTATTTCTTGGAGAACAGAATGTTTCATTTTGCTCTAATTCATTCTATTACTGAATTAAACTTTGATGTATTGGTCTTGACAAGTGCTTCATGCTGACTGTATTGTGTATGATAGTATAATCACTCCCCATGCATTTCACACTAGCTGGCTGATTAATGCAATAGATTACCTGCAGCACCGATGACAAGAGGGAATCACTGCACTATTCTGCACACTAAACTCCAAATGTGCATTAGAAAGAGTATAGGTGCAACTCTGGGAGAAAAATAAAATAAAATACAAGTTCCTTGAGTTTTCCTTTCCCTCTTACTGCTTTCCTCTGCTCCAAGGGTTAAAATCACACATGTATTTGGCTGAAATGTGCATTTACATTTTGAAGTTTTACTCTAAACTATCATCAGCTACATTATCTAATCTGTGTTCGTCAAGTAATAACTCCTGCAGAATTCCTACATTTCAATTTCCAGCACAAATATAAAGTAATCTAAACATTTGTCATCTCACATGACAAATGTTCTGGACTATGCTTTTTTTGTTTTCTTTTCTTTTTTGTTTGTTTCAAACCACTGTAACAGATATCCAGTAACTTGTACAAAGGGTTACATAAAAGAACTGAAATTTGCATGACAGTACAATATCGTTAAGAAAGCATTTGGGTATCCATCACATGTCCGTTATGTGTCCCTCAATGCACTCATAGTCCCCTACACTAATCAGCTTCTCTAATATTCACAAAGCAATACATTCACTTGCTCACAAACAATCATTTTTAGGTAAAAGTATTGCTAATATTAGCACAGATAGCACAAATAACACAATTAGACTATTTCATGAACATCTTTGCAGTCTTTTTTTTAAGTTACCGATGTTTACATTTACCTTGTTCTGACAGACACAAGATAAGACTTTGTATTTCTCACTTTAAATGACCTTCCAATTTTTCAGTTATCTTTCTAGTATCCATTCAAAAGAAAACTGGAAAATATCACATGGTCAGATTGCTGGAATTCGGTAAAGCTCTGAGAAGTTAGTAAAGATTCCTTCAATCCATGGATCTGTCACTTCCTTCTCTCATATTTAATAGAAGTTGAAGCAGAAAATTAAACAAATGCTTATTACTATAGAGGTAAGAGAAATAAAGAGAGGGAGAAAAAAAAAGCTAATATATGTTAAAGATCATAGTACAACTCTGATGTTTATCTTGAAAGTCGCTATTTCACATTTAGGGCAGCAGTGCATTTGTACCAACTGTATATAATAATTAATAATTAATATAATCATTAATTATATACAGTATGTAATATTATATACCGTATGTAATATATTGATTATAATAATATAATTAATTATAATATTATAATTGTATATATAGTTGAACATTTGTGAGTAAATCAGTCCAACAGCTTAGGAATAAAAACTTTAAAAATTACTTCAAAGCAGATACTTGAAGAAATTTGACTTCTACTGCAAAAAAGTACTTTCCATCCAACTCATCTACATGGAAACCCAAAATTTATGTGCATTAAAAATAAAACCTTTCAAGTATGCTTGCATACTTGATTACTTTTATTCCTCAAATCAGTTAATGTAACTTTAGCACAGGAAAAAAATACCCTCTTAGAAAACAGTTCCCACCGACTGTTATACAGCTTGATGTACACTACAGCCACATGCACCCTCATTTTTAACACCATTATGAAAGATGCAAATCTTCTACTACTGATGATGAAGGAGGAAGGAAATCACCTCAGAAGAGATGGACAAAACCCATCTCTGTAGAATGGTGGCCTGGCTTCATTCACCAAGGAAATGAAGGTGACAGCAACAACTGAGACACTCTACAGCCATGACAGCAATTTCTTTAAATTGTCATCTGTAACTCAGGCCCTAGAGCAGCAAAACTATCTAGCACTGTTAACTCAGAAGTACTGTTAATTTAGTGCCTCCAATAGCATAAATCATTCCAACACAGTGACACATATTAACAGCTTATTCTGTCAAAGAGCAATGCAGTTTAAAGTGCATGAACTGAAGGCACACATTTTCTAACTGTATGGCAGTCACATAATGGCAGCTAAGACTGAAATAATGACAGGAAGAAAAGGATTATCAGTTAAGCAGGGATAGCCTATGGGACACCACACAGATGCAGACACAAATATCTATGACATCACTTGACCTGGAAGCCTTGCAATTGAGCAAAGCGTGGTGCATCCCACGACGTATCATTTCAGAAATATCAGAAAATATAAGGAAAAGTCTACATTTCTGCTGCATAGGCAATACCACACCAAGAACACACACAATATGTAGCTTAGAAAAAATGGTGTTAAAGTACGAAAACTGTAATGAATTTGTAACTTCAGTGATTCCTTTTACGGAAGCCATGAAGTAGCCACCAAACCCAGCATCAAGAAAGAATTTCTCTAGCGGCATACTGGGAATAATCCCAGCTGCTTTTGTCCCTTTCTCCCCTCTCCCTTAAGTACTAAGCAGAGATAATTAGTTTAGAACAGCTGGCATGTCCCATTTGTATAAGTTTGTCTCTCTTAATTGCAAATGGAAGGAATATCTGAGATAAAAATATAGATGGAGAATAGCTCCATTTAGGGTTGAAAGAATTTAACCTACTACATCCAGAGAAGAATATAAACTTGAATAAGAAAAATTCAGAGTGGTTTTCAAATCAAAAAGCATTATTTAACTTTATCTTTTGCTTGCTCCGGACAAAGTGGTAATTAAATCTCTTTTAATTTATCTATAATGATTCTTTCCTATATTCAACATCTAGAATTATGTTTTAAATGTAGAACAAAGTGTTACTTATAAAATGTTATGCATCATCCTTCAGGAAATACACTGTAGTATTTCTATGTGATGTGACCTTGTAAAGAGATATTTTAGTTCTAAATTTTAGAGTGAAAATGCACTAGTGTGAATTTTAGTCTCACTAATTCAGAAAAGTCAATGTATTAGCAAACCAACTCAAATTTGATCACCAGGATGTCACAGCACTTAAAAGGCAGCTCACATTAACTTTCAGCACTTTAAGAGTGAAATCTGGAAAAATGAAAAGTACTAGAACAGCTACAGCAAGGATGTTTTTCTGGTCAGGAAATATCTTTACAAGATCAATCCACTTCGTATGCTGGACGGAAAGGGTCATGAAATGGTCACCAAGGAAAGCTTTATTTCACAAGTGAAGCTCATGGCAATACTGTGAGAAGTTCCTACACTGAAACTTTAGAACTAACAAATCTAAAGCATTAAAGTATCAAGAGCACCCAGCTGGATATACAGAATCCCATTTTAGTTCTCTTCCATTTTGTGAAGTACAGGAACTAACAGAGGTCAAGATATGCAGGACAAGAACCCAGAATGCGTTCGACAATTATTCACGGCCCTGCACTGCAAGAGTTCTCTGGAGCTTCCCTATGACAAAGCCACCATCTTACTGTTCCATAAAAAGATACAGAACAGCTTCCCTCCCCTCTTAAACTGTTCTTAAATATCAAAATGGAGGTAATCTGCTGGAAATGTTTGTTTTAAAACATGCAAATTATGTGAAGTTTATTCACAGTAAAGGCAGGCAACATGATATAAAGACACTGAAAACAGTAGTTCACAAAAAAAAAAAAAAAAAAAATCTGATCCTGTAATCTACGTGTTGACAAGCTGTTGGGCTCCATCACTCCACCAAGTAGTAGATACTTGTCTTAGATTCTTCTACTTGACTGCTTTCATCAGATTAAGCATCTGGGATTTAATTTAACAGTTTCAGCTTTATTAAGCTGTCACAAGCACAGCCCCACTTTGATAACAGTAGCTGCTCCAATTATGGCTTGGTTTAGCACTGTCAAGTAAAATGATTCATTCATGGCACATGAGAAGCAATAAAAGGTTGTTTTGCATTACAGCTTTAAAGATGTGGGCACTTTTTTCATTTAATTTGTCACTTAGCTTTTGCTAAGAGGACATTTAAATTGCAGTAAAAGGCAAATTGGGCTTTTAGTTTAAATGTAATCTCCATCTTTAAATGATCTGTAATGGCGCAGTGTTGGAGTGGGAACACTATTGTTTCACAGTGGGCCCTGATGGTGACATGTGACATTTGTATTCAGGTCCTGTATTATCCATGTGGCTAAAGGGCTTCCAATTTCATTTCACAGCTAGAAGCCAGCAGAAAACATCAATTAACTTGCAGATCCCATTCGGTAACAAAACTCAGCCTCTTCCCTATGTCTGGCATCTAGCAGTGCTCAATATTAATGCCAAGCCCTCACGATCCCTGTGCTGAGGCATAAAGTCAAATTCTCCCCTTTTATTAAGGAAATAGTCTCCCTTTCGTAGACCACAAGCAACTTTTACTTAATTTTGATGGATGAAGTATTTCCTCTAGAGTGCAAAGAAGGTTAACTGACCTTTCCTTGAAATCAGAGATCTCCATTCAACAGGCATCAGTGGATATTTACCGTGCATTTCCATATTCCTCCATTTTATCACTGCAATTTAATTAAAAAAAGCAAGCCAAGGGGCTTCAGATAATTAATCATTCTGATACAGTGAAGTCTTCTACCACAGTCACTGAGAGTTAAATACCTAACGATCAGCATGTGGAATTTACTTACTGACACAAAACACCATTTAAACAGCTACAACATGAAGAATTCCAGCTGAGCTTTAAAATCTGGAAAGTGCATTCACATATTACAATGACAAGTTGGAAATGTTCACCAGTGCACCACTGAAGTCACATCTACATTCTTCTGGCTTGAAAAATATATTAGAAAGGCCTATAACCTCAGCCTGTAATCGTGACCTTGCCAAAACCACACCTTTTGGAGTTCCATAGGTAGTACTTAGCTCAGCTTGGTCTTTGATATACAACAGGGGAGATCAGCTGAACTTCCTCTTGATCTGAAGGCTTTAAAAAAACAAAAAAGCCTTACAAACAACTAGTTAGTTAACTGAAGGCCTCTGAATGATAAATTGCTTACTGAATTAGGACTTTGTATTAGAAAATTGCCAGGCTCCCAATTAGAGGTGAAGTATTTATTTTTAATCAATTTATTTAAATCAGCACCTCTGAACACTCAAGCCCAACCTGACTTCTACTGAAGTCAATGCAATTTACCATAAATTCCAGTAGAAACTCTGATCAGGGACTTGCGTGTCCTTCCAGTACCCTTGCCAGTGCTCAATGACAAGCAGGAAGCATCAGTTAAGTTCTAATGAAAGGCTCAAGTGACACAGTCAGAGAATAAAGCTGAAGTTATTTAAGTACGCTTAAAAACTTTGCCAAGATGGAACTGACAAAGTGGCCATATGCCTAGTGGTTGGCAGACAGCATACCAGGGCAAGCAAGCAAGCCTTTATTAAGCAGAGTCTATATTTACATATTTTACATGTCCTAAAATCTTCCATAACTACTATGCTGAACTGCTACTCACCTGTGAAATAAGTGAGATCATAAATAACTATTTCTTCTATAAAAGCCATGCGTATTTACCACTCTCAGAGTACTTAGAACAGAAAATACAGTAAGTGAAGTATGTAAAGGCCTATCTCACCCCTTTAATTGTTATTTCAGTTCCCTGGCAGCCTAGAAGATGAGAACAATACAGGAAACCAACATTATTTTAGAATATGTTGACAGTCAAGTTCTCTTTGCCACTACCAGAACTGATTGTCAGTCTCCAGGGATATCCTGCTTAGTCTTCTGTAGTTTGCTAGTGTAATTCCAGTTTGTCTGAAAATCAATTTTGTTTGTTTGTTTGTGCTTTTTTTTTTTTTTTTTTTAAGTGATGAATGTTTTATCTGGAAAAGGGGATGTGTCTAACTGTAATAAAACTCAAGGTGAGATCTTAACAAAAACATGGGAGCAGCTTGGGGCCTTTTCACACAAGGTAGGAGTCCAGTTGGAGAGATTCATCCAGTTACAAGCAAATTCCATGGAACTTGCCCAGCACCACCAGTGGAAGGGATTCTGCCAAAGTGAGGATGAGCTGGAGAATTTAGCAATGTGAAAACAAGCTGGAAGTAAAAGAACCAAGCTGTGTTCTGTCTTAGCCAACTACGCATCTGACATGATGAAATACTGGTTACTGAAAATCTCTCACATAATCAAAATACTTTGATACCATCAAAGCAGGCAGAGCAGTGCAGGACTGAAACAGCAGAGCCTACCTCAGATTACAAATATAGCAACTGAAGTAGTGGTGAAGCTGAAGGTTGCAGTGGCTTTCTGGGAGTGGTAAGTGTAACACTGATTAAATAGAGGTAAACAAATCTATACAATTAATATAAAATATTGCTTATTTGATGCTGCAAGCAGAGAGATTTCGCTTCCTCCACCTCCAGATAGGTGCTGTAAAGAAGACGATGCCAATATGAAACTGAATAAACAGGAAGGGGAGCTGCTAAGAAAATCTGACAAAATCTTTTATTAAAAATGCTGCAGGTAACAGATGGAGAATTCACTTTCGCTTTTCATCGCCTACCAGCTCAATCCACAAATGAAATGAAGCACCTGACTCTCCAGTATGATGGGATACTATTTTTGCTACATATATGTCCAACTAAGCACATGTTGGCAAAAGGCACTATTCCCAATGTGTCACAAAAATGGCATACAATGATTGCTATAATTAAGACAAAGCAGTTAAACCGAGAATCACAGAATCACAGAATTGTAGGGGTTGGAAGGGACCTCTAGAGATCATCAAGTCCAACCCCCCTGAAAAGCAGTTCCCTACAGCAGGCTGCACAGGTAGGCATCCAGGTGGGTCTTGAATATCTCCAGGGAAGGAGAATCCACAACCTCCCTCGGCAACCTCTTCCAGTGCTCCGTCACGCTCACTGTGAAGAAGTTCCTTTGCATATTGCTTTGGAACTGCCTATACTCAAGTTTTTGGCCATTTCCCCTTGTTGTGTCCCCACACAACACTGGAAAGAGGTTGGCCATGTCCCTTGGACTCTCATACTTAAGATATTTATAAAATTTAATAATATCACCTCTGAGTCTTCTTTCCTCAAGTCTAAACAGACCCAGGTCACCCAGCCTTTCCTCATAGGGGAGATGTTCCAAGCCCTTTATCATCTTTGTGGCCCTTCACTGGTCTGCTGGATCCCTGTCTTTTTTGTACTGAGGAGCCCACAACTGGACACAGTACTCCAGGTGAGGCCTCACCAGGGCAGAGTAGAAGGGGAGGATCACCTCCCTCATCCTGCTGGCCATGCTCCTTCTAACACACCCCAGGATCCCGTTGGCCTTCTTGGCTGCAAGGGCTCACTGCTGGCTCATGGTCAACCTGTCGTCCACCAGGACACCCAGGTCCTTCTCCACAGAGCACCTCTCCAGCAGGTCATGTTCCAACCTGTACTGATGCATGCAATTATTCTTTCCCAGGTGCAAGACTCTACACTTGTTTTTGTTAAACCTCATCTGGTTTCTGACTGCCCAGCTCCCAGCCTGTCTAGATCTTGCTGAATGGCAGCACAGCCTTCAGGCGTGTCAGACACTCCTCCTGTCCTTGTATCATCAGCATACTTGCTGAGGGTGGACACTATCATCAAGGTCATCACCGAAGATACTGAAAAAGACTGGACCCAGCCCCCCCTGGACCAACCCCTTGGGGAATACTGCTAGTCACAGGTCTCCAACTCAACGAGTGTTATATTAACACTCTCTCTAGTAAAACTTTACCTGATTTGATAATAAGGTTTTACATCACAGAAGTCTATAATCTCAGCTAGGCAAGCCAGTCTTTATTAGCCTAATGCTTCATTTAGAGTGAACATAATTTATACTAACATTTCATCTAGTCTCAGCCCCACTAGACAACGTGAAATCAATCATGGTCATTTTTAACCTTTACAAGAAGGAAAACTTAAGATTTGCTGTTGACTTTTCCCTTCTAAAAGAAGGAATTAATTCTTACTTTGATTTAGCTTCATTTAGGTTTGCTGTCACAGTGTTTACATATAGTCTCGTGGGGCATTGTTTGTTAGTTATATATATATATATGTGTACATCTTTCCTGTCACGTAAGTCAGGAGTAGTTATATTGGTCAGAACACATCTCAAGACGGCTCCTCGAAGTCTAGACTTGAAGTGTATTTCCACATTCAGTGAAAGACTGGTAACTATTACAGTTTCCATAAACCACAATGAAATTTCATATAGACTGTGCATCTTTAACTTGCTTTCAGAAAGCCTTCAAGACAGCAACCAAAACCTTACTACAGCTAAGATCTACCATATTAATCCTTTCACTCACACATTCAGTGAATTATCTCTTAGACAATCAGATTTCCTATTATTACAAAAAATCCAGATCATTTATCACTGTTATCTTTTACATGACTATAACACCCACTTGGTAATAGTTTGTTCCAGTACCTTACACTCTATGAAAACAACACTGGTAGTCACTTAGTTTTTTTTTGTTGTTGTTGTTGCTGTTTGTTTTGTTGTTGTTGCTGCTGCTGTTGTATTGCATTGGTTTTTGTTTTTGTTTTTGGTTTTTTTTTTTGCTTTTTTTTCTCATTGGCTTACCTTCCTTTAAAATCTTGGTAACATTTACCTCAAGCTGTTTCTAGTTTTCATTCCCTACCACAAATTCTTACGCATTGAGAACTTCTGAAGCAGTTACAAAAAGTTCAAAACTGCATCAGCAAGTTTCCAAAACTGTTTAGGCTAAGTCCCTTTAGACTTTACTACTTTAAGTATTCCTTGCCCAGATCAGCCTGCATCCCTCCCTCTGCTGTATAAAGTCACATATCTGGTCACATCTGACCTTTCCAGTAGAGCAGTGTTAATTGTTTCAGCCCTCAGTTATGTGGTCCTTCCCAGCTACATAATGGAGTTCTTTCCTTCGTTGTAGTCAACTCACACACTTAAGGAATCTTCTCTTTTTGCCTTCTATTTCCCTCTACTTTTGAAATGTCCTCTTCCTTAACCTATCCAGATCATCACTATTGGTTTACACACCTATCCTCAATTATATACATTTTTACTTTTTGTTTTATTTCTTTAGATCCTCAAGTTACATACTACCTGTTGCAATCATATTTATTTCATACCATGCCTCTTATCTTTCAGCTATATTGTCTCTTGCAGTAGATCGGAAATTCAATTTCACCCAACCCTACCTGAACAAGCAAAGCTGCAAAAAACTGACTTGTTTTACCTAGTGTCACAGTAGCTTCCTTCCACCCCCAAACACATAATTGTTTCTTCATTGTACATATGAACACCTATATGATTTTGAAGTCTGTGCATTTACCCAGTTCATCCCAGAGCTGCCTATACTTGTCAGTCATGGTAGTTCCTTGTTGTCTCCAAAGTGCCAAACGAGGGTCAGCCATGAACTGCTCCGTTATCAACGTCAACATGCGAGCTCCATTTGAATCTCTCATCTTAAGCATCTCTCGCACCTAGGAAATGAGCCTTTTAATACAAACTTGGAAAAAAAACACCACAGTACAGACAGCATTTCACTGTTAAACATTCCACCTCTGTTAAATAATACAATATATATGAAGTGACATTGTTAAGTGGAAACAATAGTCTTCTTTCCCATTTTTAACAATTATTTTGATTTCAGTATCCCTATGCAATTCTACAAACACTTCTTTCATGAGTAATCTACCCATGTATTATGCAACCTGTTGCAAAACTATCATTTCTACAGGTTTCTCCAACACTTTAGGGTAGGGAAAGAAGTGAATAACAAAGATGCAAAAGGCTGAAATGCTACTTCATATCCTTAGTTTGATTTTGAGACACATGAGATTTGCATACATGGCTGTTCAACAGCTCATTACTGATTTGTCATCACATTCTCGAGACTTTATATTTAGAAGACCAGAACTCGGAGTAAGACATTAACAAGTACAGAATGGCTAGAAACATGATATGAGAGAAAGAAGGGAAATTTTAAAACACACCTTTGCAAAAAGCAAATTGAGCTGCTTCCCTGATCCATGGTATCCACCCTGGGAGAGGAAGAGTTTAACTTGTTCTTGGACCTGTTCCTCATCCAAATGCCAGCAGTTTTCATCATCTATGCTAGCACCTGCTGTTGGGTCAGGAGCACCTGCAAACAGCAAGAAAAGAAATTATGTTGTAGATAAAGATGAAAGGTTCACGAGTCCAAAGGAGAAAAGTACTGCAAAGGTTTATGGATTCTTTTTTTTTTCCTGTTTTAGATGTCCTGGCTTCAATCTAAGTATTCTTTAAAATAGACTTTAAAATATCTCCTGAATAGTCTTAAGCACTTAGGGGGAAATAAATGATACCCTACCAAATGCTATTTATACAAGAAGTATTGTATTATAAAATATTAAAATAAAGATGAGGTTTTTCCTCCCATCTCAGTAGGTACACTAGAATGCTTTTACAAAGAAAATTACACTTTCCGTAGTACTTCTACAACTGTGCTGTTAAAACCACCCTCCCCAAAACACCTGTGTAATTCCTGTATATTCTGCAATCTTGCTCAGGTTTAAGTGACTACTAGTGAGCACTGCTACTGATGAACATGAGAAGAATAATCACCTCAGTGTCACTGAGCTGTGATGACTTTGCAAAGCTAAACAAAGAGTAAAAAAATCCCCAAACAAGTCTTAAAGCACTGAAGGCATTTACAGAATAAGAATATCTTACAGGTCATGGTTCTGAATGAGCACTTTTATGTAGGCAGTGTTATCAGCACAGCATGAATTCAGAGTGAATTAGACTACTGCAAACTGTAATGACTGTGATTTACATCAGGATGCACTTTGGCCAAAGGTTGTTCTAACACAAATAATTATAGTTGAGATAACTGATTTTCCACTGGTGGCTCCTTCTGAAGGCTGAAGAATTAACTAAAACAAGTCCCTGCACCTTCTAAAAACCTACATAGTTCCGAATAAGCCCATACTTCCACTGGGTATTTTTTAAAAGGTATTAAAACCGAGAAAATTGAAATGCGGTTATCTAGACTGTCGAGGTAGTGTATCACTATAGCAGATGTAAATCATTTTAAGCAAGAACATAAGACTCAAATTAACTTGACACTTTCATGCTGAGCTTGTCACTACTGTGGAATTTCTACCTCTTTTTAAGATGTTAGAAACTCAACCACATTACACAATCTACCACCTTTAAATCACAGCCCATGCTACCTCTATAGCCAGTATTAAATGAAAAATGGTGGAGGAAAGGAAAATTACACGGTCAGATTTGTAGAAGCTCACTTTCAAACAAGTCCTGAGAACTCAAAACATAAAGCCATCAACAGCTTTTTAGATGAACAGGAATTAAATATTGATTCTATTGATTTAAACCTTCATTTCACATTTGCAGCTGTGCCATGTAGGTGACGCTTTCCAGCAGTTGCAGTGAATGGTAGGATCTTTATTCAATGAAAACACAACAGAAAGATTTAAAAGGTCAGAGGGATGTCTTGTCTACTAGCTGCTGAGTGTCAAAAAAATATTCCAGCTCAGCAACTTCCTAAACTGTCTCCAGCTTCAGAACCTACAACTGGGAATGCAGCACTGCTGTCCTTATACATATATACTGAAGATTAATAAGAAACTGCATCTTTGAAGATGTGAAAGAATTTTCTTGCCTTCCACAGGAAACATAAGAGTATCTCAGAAGATAGAAATTAAGCCCAAGACAGTACAACAAAACAACAACAACAAAAATTAAGAACTCATTATGTAAGTGGTTCCATTTTACTGTGATAGTTTCTTAGGGCTTTCAGTTCAGTCAGCCACATGAATCACTTGCTGATAAGTCTTCAATTGTAAAGAGTGAGATAAAAAGCAAAATCAAGTCACAGGAGAATGAGCAGCGTGGCTGTTGCACAGACCCAGGTTTGTGGTATCACCTTGCAAATAGCTTAAATATATCATCGCTCTAAAAGGGAGAGAAAAAGAACTGTGAAAATGAATTAAGTAAAAGCAGTGATATACAAAACATATTTATCCCTTACTGGAGCAGAGATTTATCTTTAGGCAGTCTTAGTACAGCTACTTTTAAATTGTATTAAAAATAGCCCAAGATTCCTCAGCTAAGCTTCCCTATTTAGGGAAAAAAAAAACAAAATTCCTTCCATAGCTGTTTACATTTTATCAAAAGCTCATCGGTCAGCATGTGCTGCAAGGTTACATTTCATTGCAGCTACCACAGATGCTTAGACAACAGGGCTCCTCTCCAGCAACAAGGGTACTTGCAGCCCAGGCCCATGGCAGCGCTCCCGCCTAGGTCTTCTTCCCAGCAGGATCCCAAATATACTTTCCCTGGGGACTTACTTACATTGTATTACACTTACACCAGCACTGTTTTTTATGCCAGTGGGTTAGAATACTGTAAAAGCTGAAAGTGTCACACTGAGAGTATGAACTTTAAGACAACACGTAGTTCAGTACCATAGTCACTTCTGATTTCAAGCTATTTTCTTCAAGACAAGGCTACAGTCAATATGATCAAGATTTTTGAAGTCAGGCTGTATAATGAAATGTCAGCATATATTTAACTGGTACCAGATAGGGCTGTAGATCACCGATCCTTCTGTACCACTGGCAGCCACCAACAGGAGCCACAGGCTAACATGGCATGGAGACAGCATGCATGAATAGGGTGAGCCCAGATTCTGTCAGAATCACAGAATCAGAGGGGGTGGAAGAGACCTCAAGAGACCATTGAGTCCCAACCCCCTGCCAAAGCAGGTATCCTACAATAGGTTGCACAGGCAGGCATCCAGCTGGGTCTTGAACACCGCCATAGAAGGAGACAAAAGTGGTGAGGGGTCTGGAGCACAAGTCTTATGAGGAGCAGCTGAGGGAGCTGGGATTGTTTAGCCTGGAGAAAAGGAGGCTCAGAGGAGACCTCATCGCAGTCTACCACTTCCTGAAGGGAGGCTGTGGTGCGGAGGGGGTCGGCCTCTTCTCCCAGATAACTAATGACAGGACGAGAAGGAATGGCCACAAGTTGTGCCGGGGAAGATTTAGATTAGATTTGAGGAAAAAAATTTTCTCTGAAAGAGTGGTCCGGCACTGGAATGGCCTGCCTAGGGAGGTGGTTGGGGCACCGTCCCTAGCGCTGTTCAAGAAGCATTTAGATGAGGTGCTAAGGGATTTGATTTAGTAGCTTGGTGGGTAGGGATGGTGGTGGGAGGATGGTTGGACTAGATGATCTTGTAGGTCCTTTCCAACCTAATGAATCTACGAATCTATGAGACTCCACAAGCCCTTTGGGCAACCTGTTCCAGTTCTCTGTTACCCTTATTGTAAAGTTCTTCCATATGTTCACATGGAACTTCCTATGTTCAAGTTACTCCTTGTCCTATTGCTAAACACCACTGAACAGAGCCAGGACTCATCCATTTGCCTCCCACCTCCCTTCAGATATTTATAAACACGAATCAGATGATCCCTGCTCAGTCTTCTTTTCTTCAGGCTGAACAAACCCAGGTTACTCAGTCTTTTCTCATACAGGAGATGGTCCAGGCCCTTTATCATCTTTGTGGCCCTTCACTGGACTGCTGGATCCCTCTTTTTTGAACAGGGGAGCCCAGAATCAAACACAGTAGTCTAAGCGTGGCCTCACCAGGGCAGAGTAGAGGGGGAGGATCACCTCCCTTGACCTGCTGGCCACAATTTTTTTATGCACCCCAGGATATAATTGGCCTTCTTGGCCACAAGAGCACTCTGCTGGTTCATGGCCAACCTGTTGCCTACCAGGACCCTCAGGTCCTTCACCACAGAGGTCCTCTCCAGTAGGTCATCCCTTAATCTGTACTGATGTATGCATCCTGACAATGCTGCCAGGGAAGCCTCTGCTCCCACTGTCCCCATCACTGGTTTTTGGGCCTGCAGACTACTATCTCCATGTCTCTCAACCAGGCACTATCTGAGGTTGTTGTGTTCATATACAGTAACCTGAACAATCTCTAACTGAGCCTTTCTTCTCCTGCTCATACATATATCACCCTTGAAGAACAGACAATCTCTAACCTGCAACTTCTCTTCTGAAGACACGGGACTAGGCTAGTAGAGGAGAAACCATTTAATCAAGCACCAGGATTGCAAGGGGCACTTCCTTAGATGCTGTGAAATGCTGTCTTCACAGTAACTGGCAAGAAGCACCAAGCTCTGAAGGTTTGGGGTCCTAAGGCAGCAGCTTGGCTCCAGCCACTGCATGGCCCTGGATGGACACCTCAAGCCTTTGACCAAAGGAGACCCAGAGCTGGGCAGTCTGAATGTCATCTCTGGAACACAGCTTCATGCCTAGGGCAAATCCCTTTCCCCACAAATAAACTGGGGACAAATATTACTTACATGCTTTAGAGGGATGTCATGGGGATAAATTAGCTCACATTTGAACTATGAAAGTGAAAAGCATCGTATAATTATACTAAATACTAAAACCTGTAATTAAACTGTGTCAGTTTATAGACACTTGCATATTAATCTTCCCCACTCCAACCTCTGGCTTTGTTAACTTGTGTCATGACCAGTCTTTGAAATATGTTTTATGTCATGTACTTAAAGACAGTTAAATACAAAAAATACAGTATTTATAGTCGGTGTACAGATACAGCCAGACATTTACTCATGCTCTTTTACTAAAATTAAAACACCCATATAATCTTAGCAATCAAAGTAGGAATACTGAAGTGCAATTGTTTGTGACACTGAACACTGAAATGAAATTTGAAAACAGAAGGAGCAGCCTTTCATATCTATTGTTGTAACATGCTACATGTTAAGCATAAACAACTTCCAAGCTCTAAAAAATTAAACACTGAGCATTTACATAGCAATTCTAATTGCAAATGCTTGCAAAATGAGCAACCACATTTAAGACCTGTCGCTGTACACAGAAAACCTCAAGAGCAAGAGTGAGAAGAAGCAAAGCAAGTGACACTGACTAAAATAGGCTAAAATTAGCCTACATCACAAAATACTCAGGAGCAAATAAGCAGTGAAATATGATTAAAATAACAGAATGTAGTCTTTAAAGCCTGAGATGTTTTAACCTTCAGCTTGAACTACGCTGAATTACTCACCCACAACAATGCAGAACTTTTTGAACTTCACATTATAAAAGCCTTCTGACTTTAAGTATACAAACAAACAGTAGATCAGTTAAATGTCACTGTCATCCCATGGCAGTGTTAAGGAGAATATATGGAAAATAACAACAAGAAGTATAGTTTGCTGAGTACTACATGAAGGCCTAAAGGCCCCAACCAGAGTGCAAGTTTGCTGTATGCTGATTCACAGCAAAACAGTAATTGATTTTATAAACCTAGCATGCTCAGAACTATTCTAAATAATAATTATACAAAACAAAAGATCATGAAAGTAATAATTTAAGAATACTAGTACACCTTTAATTTTCCCAAATGATTCAAAGTTAAAATATAAGTCACTTCATCTGGTCCTTAATGTTAAAACTTTTGGATGGATTACAATACTTGTTAAGCAGAGTATAGCATCAAAGAAAAACAGCAACTGCAGCAAAGCAGCAAGTACTTGTAACAGAAAAGGTACAAACAGGACATGGTACGTTAAGTTAACCAGGAAAGTTAGTAACACTCCCCTCCTCTCAAAAAATTTAACTTCCAAAAACTTTTTCCCATTCCATCTGCACGGCAAAATGCTGCACCTTACCCACTGACTATTTCTAACCTCTCCTGCTAAAATTCTAGGTTCACATAATGCTATATAGCAGTAAGTTTCAGTCTGCTTGCAGGTGGCAGATAAAAACTTACTTTCAGCCTAGACTGGCCTGCATTCCTTTCATTCAGTCCCTTTATGTTCCACATCTCAGAAGAAAAATTCATTTATTTTCTGTTTAAGTAGTTCCATTTTAATGTTTAGCAAATATGCAAAAACCTTTCCTTAAAATATAAATTTCATTAAAATATTATCTTTATTTCACAGTTATTAAACCTTCATTTCCACTTACATTGGACTACTTAATCACCACTGCTTGGGTTTCTGAGATTTGCCTAGTTTTGACTAGCTTTTTGTTACTTCCTTCCCATTTCTGGGTCATCAAATAATTCTAATAATAAACACTGAAGTACTTAGTATTTACCTATCTTGAAAGAAAACTGCCTGCTATTCCCTATATTCCCCTCCTGCTACCAGGTTCTCAATTTTTTTGCTTTAAGCAGGCTTATACAAAAGAGTCTTTCTTTTTAAAATACAATTTAGCCTCTATAATAATAAATATTTCCTTTCTCACTTTTAGGAAACTCTAATAGATTGGTAATACACTGTATTCTGTTGTTCAGCCCTACTCTACAATTACCCACTAAAAGCTACAACAGGCATGAAGACGATACTCAACTTTCCATACCAGTGCTTCTAAGACTAACACTATCTCCTTATTCCCTCCTGGGGTGAGGCTCAATCAGGAAACAAGAAAGAATACAGTGCCATTTGAATCCTTCTTTAGACCCTCGGCTCATGCATTTCTTCACAGCTGTGCCGTCAGTGTGAGCCTCTCCACCAGTTTCCCCCAGTGTCCTTCTACACAAGGAAGGCGGCCAAAGCCCTCCAAAATGTGGCCAAAGTCATCAAATTCTGCACAAGACAGAATTTCGAGTAAACAATTATCCAATTCACCTTTTGTGGTAGGAAAGTACTGCACTGTTACTCCATCTCCCAAGCCAGCTCATATGCAGATCAAGAAAATGTTGTGGTCAGATCTCTTCAAAGCCCTAGATGTTGCTTATTTAACAGCAGCATTCAAGACAGCTATTTTTCTTTGCCTATCTCTGAACTATGAAAAGCAGAACTCGCTCACTATGAAGGGAAAAAAAGTTTCAGACAAAGCAACTCGGAAACTTGAATACCTCTCAGGTAACACCTAAGAACATCTTATACAACTAGACTCAGGACAGACCCCCCTTTGAGTAAGGCTGTTTCTGGGGTCTCTCTGCCACCTCTCCCCCTACATAAGCAAGTTTTAGCAACTTTTTCCTCTTACTTACCTGTGCCTCCAAGCAGTGTTCAATAGTAACTCTGCTTCAAACAGAGGTTTAGTGAAGTTAAACTCTTCAAAGAGAGGTCTGCAAGACAGTCTGTATCACAAACTGAACATCTGAAGCACTAGAATTAGGACCATAAGATCACCACTCCAGGCCATTCCCTCTAGTCTTACACTAGTTATATGGGAGAAGAGGCAGACTCCCACCTCCCCACAACCTCCCTTCACGTAGTTACAGAGAGCACAATGCTACCTTCAGCCTCCTCTTCTGCTGACTAAACAGTCCCAGTTCCCTCTGCCACTCCTCATAAGACTTGTGCTCCAGACCCCTCACCAATTTTGTTGCCCTTCTCTGAACACACTCCAGGGTCTCAATGTCTTCCTTGTAGTAAGAGGCCCAAAACTGAACACAGTACGAAGTGTGGCCTTACCAGGGCTAAGTACAGAGGGATGATCACCTTCCCTGCTCCTGATGGCAGCACCAGTTTCTGAAACAAGACAGGATGCCTATGGCCTTCTTGGCCACCTGGGTACACTGTTGGCTCATCTCATCTCATCCCCAGGTCCATTTCTTCCACACAGTTTTCAAGGCTCTCTACCCCACGCCTGCAGCATTGCCTGAGGCTGTTGCAGCCAAAGTGCAGGACCCTGCACTCAATCTTGTTGAACTTCATCCCACAGGCCTCAGCTCAGCTACTCAGCTTGTCTATGTCCCTCTGAAGGACCTTCCTACTCCCTGTATAGTTACAGACTTGAAACTGATTGAGCTTAAGCATCATCTAACAGCCTTTTGGTTGTGTCTCATCTTACTATAGCCACAGCACAGCTAATAGAGACATCATCTGTCCTTCCTTTCCCACCCCTGCTTTTGCTTTTTCTAATAACCTATTTTAAGTCTTCTCAGCACCACATACACATACACCATAATTCTTCCTTCTTTTCTCTTAATTCCTTTTATGTTTGAGCTATTATCAGCTTTCATGCTAGGCACTCATTCAGTTTATAAAATCAGAGCATCTTCCTCTATTGCTTAATGTCCTGCACTTGCTTTAGTTTCCCTCTCTTTTCACTGCCACTAGGCAGCTCTGCTGAACACTTTCCCACTCTCTTCCACAACAACCATAACAGCATCCTTCCTTTTGGTCACATCCAGAGCCCCCCAAATCCAAAAAAAGAACACTCCAGAAACTCACCTTGCAGCACCACCTGCTTGGGCCTGCCAGAGTCACTGGAGCCAAAGGAAAGGGGCTAGACTGCAGATGAGCCCTGTAATCAAAGACTCATTTGTTTTGTTCCACACACACTATGTATAGCAGGTATGTGCTTTTCTTTCTCTTACATTGAGGTAGCTTTGCTGTGCTGGTATTGCAAATTCTTTCCAACAGCAGTCATCCCTCTTAACTACCTAGCACACAAAAACTGTTCCTGTCAATGAACAAACAAACAAATGAAGATGTATTTAGACAACCTGATGAACTATGAACCTATTCTTCCCTCAAAATTGCACTCAAGCTTACGGAAATGGTCACAATGGATGACATTTCAGTGTTTCTGTCCTTACGGGAACACAAGACTGTAATAATCTAGCTGTGTCAATTCAAGCCCATAACTAATTCCCTTTAGTTCAGAAAAGTCCATAGAAGAGCAACCTCATAAGCAACCTCAATCACACCCAGCACCCTTTAAAAAACCTAAAATTGTTCGCTACAAGAAACTGGAAGCCATTAAAACTGTGCACAGCAGGAAGAACAGAAAGAGACCTTTGTTGATGCCATAGGCTGCTGCAACGGTAACAAAATAAAAAATAAAAAAAAAAGGCATGGAAATACAACACATTTTTCCCAACTTTTAAAAGAAACAAAATCCAAAAGGATGACAAAAGCATTTCATGTATGAAAAAGACTGGTAAAACTTACTTGCTTTTATGCTTTTCCACGAAAACAAAATTACACAATCATAACATCAAAAGATTAGCTTAAAAAGAACAGAGTAACAAAAATACGTAGGTGGTAATTTGGTTCTTTGAGCAACTTGAGTTCACAGAGAAGAGCAATCACATTCTTCATAGGAGGAAAATACAATTGCGAAGTAGATCAGGTCACGTATAAACACCACTGGAGAGATCAACCTCATTGCTCATGAATTCTTCTCTCTCCTCAAAAGTTTTGCTTTCCAACCATCTCAGAAGTGCGGAATTATCTTATGTACAGATCACAGTATCACAGAACTCGAGTTGTAAGGGACCACAGGAGGTCATACTTCTGAACGCCATTAAGCTCGAAATCAAGGAAGGAATGAGGCAACAGGAAGAACAAGCACTGAACTTACCGTGGACTTGATTGATTTCTGAATTCTGAGAAAGAATTTCATCTGCTAACTTTTGAGCAGTTGGCAAAACTTCTGTATGGTGCACTGTGATCAAATACTGTACAAATTTTTGTAGTTGGTCTCTGTTCATTTGAAAGAGTGTCTCTGAAATGGGAAGATGCAGTTTGACCTGATCTGGCTTGCGGATCCGGTATAAAGAAAGTGCCACAACATGGGCACAATAAAATATGTCCTTGTTTCCACAGCTGCAGGTCACTGAGGTAATCTTGCAACGATCAAAGCTGATAGCTACATTGCAAACAGTTTCTGGCTCCGATTGCATTGCAGGCTCTGTCACTGTGCCACTCAAGTGGAAACCTGTGCAGGAAAAGAGAGCTTATGTTACTAAGAAAAATACTACAATCTCACTGCCAACTAAATTTGTTAAAGAAGTTAAAAAAAATACATATTTCTTAAAAATTATGCATCTTAAATAACTTGGATTTATTTACAAATATGATGAACCCTTTCATATATATACACCTTTCCATATATAATAAAAACAAAGGAAGTGAGCTTACAGGCCCTCTTTGCCATTCCATCACAACGTTCACAAAAGCTCAATAGTCAAGCATTTATCCAGTAACTGACAGCTGCACAAGCAGAGCTGCATCCCACCTGAATCAATATTAAAATTCCCAGCAGCTCAGCAAGTTGGGAGCAATTTTCCAGACCTTATACCAGAGAGATCACATCTATCAGCAGATTAAACCATTCTCTCAATAAGCAAGAGGGAAGCAGTGCACTCTAGTGGCATGAACCATGGTTCTAATCTCCGCTACCACAGTTTCGATACAAGTCACTTAACCTGCTTTCATCTCCCCCACTACTACAGCAGTGCTGAAATTCACTTTCACACGTGATGTAGTAAAAAATCTGTGGTTGCATAGATCTCTGTAGATGGAAACAGCTGCAGTTACCAATGCACAGGAAATCAGAAGCAACACCCCAGAAGTGTGCTTTATAACTCTGTTTTCCATGCAACATGATGAAGTGCAAGGCAAAAGAACACGGTTTCTGTATACTGTAAGAAAGTTAGGTTACATTTGAAGAAAGACACTGACTTCAGCAAAAACACAACCACACAACAACAAAGCCTACTGAACCAAGGTCTCAGACACTGCCCTGTGAAGATACGATCCAAATGCACCACTGTGTTAACAAAATAAGTCTTGCTCTCAGTTTCTCATTAAATAGCAGAATTTGGATGTTTCTCATGCAATTTGTGTAGGCATGACATTTATCCTGGGTAAAGCATTAAGTCAGAGGTATGGATACAGAGATGCAATCAAATTTCATGTAACGGATCAGTACCAAACTTGAACAGTATATACAAAATCTAAAACAATCACTGGAAGTGTTATATATTAACTATTTATAATAGAAATAATATAAAACCGCACCACATAAATTTCAAGTGATTTAGTATTGTGAATTAGAAGAAAATGCTTCTCAGAAAGTAGTATCAAATTAACATAAAGTAGAAAAAATATACTCTGCTTTATAGTCCACATCTCCAAAAGTTTTTTTGGTTTTTTTTAACCCTTTAAGTTACAGGAAACAAAGAGAAAATTTTCTCTTTTTTTTTTATGTTGTGCGCTTCAGAGCAGGCTGTGCAGTCAGCATCACTGTTTAGATTACATTTGCCTGCAGTACTCTATACTCTGGCCTAAAGAAGGTCATCTGCACACACGAACCTAGACTTTGCACAAGGTTGTTTACCAGTTTGAGCGGCTAGGGTTGAAACTGACAAGGTAAGCATGCTGTAAAGTGCATTGAGAGGAAGGTAGGGGAGGCTGAACAAGCCACAGCATTCCCATACTGCTCTCAGCTCCACTCCGTACTTGCACAGAGAAGGGGAGTGGAACTGCCCCATAAATTATGAGCTCCTTTGCCTTTCCCTTTTGTTTCTATGTATTGAAAACATGATTCTGTAAAAAAAAAAAAAAAATTAATAAAAAAAAAGAACCCTCTTCCCACACAAAAATAAAATAAAATAAATAAAAAAAATAAAAACCAGACATAAACAGACACTGATAAAACATAGCCAGCTTAATTCCCGATATAAGAAAGTTGGATCAGTGGCCTCAAAGAAATTGTATTGGAGAATTTTCTTTTAATATCAGCTTCTTACAAAGAATTTATCAACTGTGAGATAAGGAAAAACTTAACACTTGAACAATGAAAGGGTTTGATCTCACTTCTTCCAACTCTCAATGCATTGATGAACTACTGATTTCTATATAAAATCCTTTATTCGATCTTTTCCTATGAAACCAAATTAAAAACATGCCCAGCCAGCTACTAATACATTAAGTAAATGCTGAAAAATTAAAAGGCAGTTTTCTGAGAAATGACATTACAAGCAGCAACATTTATAAACGCAGATCCTGATCTAACCAGTGACAGCACTAAACTGGCTAAGTCACCAGACTTACCCTTCTCACCTTACCTAGAATTTAAACAGAAATATCTGCTGCCCTGGCACACCCAAAACACAGCAGATCTGCATTGACTTCATTGCAGTGCTGTAATACACAGGGCAATTACAAAGCACAGTTTTCCTTTTCTTTAAATAGTCAAACAGAAAAATCAGGTAGCTGTCATTAGTAAATATGACCTTTGAAAAGATTTCAATATATTAGGGAAGACAGATCAGGGAATTTTGACACAGAAGTCTCGGTAGGGCTGTTGTAATTGCACAAGAAGAACTGTTCCCCTCCGTAGACAGAGTGTTAATCTTTAGCATAGTCACTGAACAATCTCTCTGCAAGAAAGTTTGTAGTGGGTAGGAAACTGATGCACTGTGACTTGCTAATAAGCTTCTCTCAGCAGCAATTTATAGGCTGCCAACAGGAGAGATGTCATATGCTGCCTGCTGAAGGCAAAGGCAATCACCCACATTGGGACTGGAAGAAATCTGCTGAAGAAATCTCAGTCTTCAGTCTCTTCTACTGCAGCCAATAGGTCACAGAATGGTAGAATCATAGAATGGCCTGGGTTGAAACGGACCTCAAAGATTATCAAGTTTCAACCCCCCTGACGTGGGCAGGGTCACCACCAGGATGCCCAGAGCCACATCCAGCCTGGCCTTGAATGCCTCCAGGGATGTGGCATCCACAACCTCTCTGGACAATCTGTTCCAGTGTGTCACCACAAAAAGTAGTGAAAAATATCTTCCTAACATCTAACCTAAATCTTCTGTCTTAGTTTAAAACCATTCCCCTTTTTCCTATCACTATCAACCCACGTAAACAGTCATTCCCCCTCCTGTTTATATGCTTCCTTCAAATACTGGAAGGCCACAATGAAGTTGCCCCGGAGCCTTCTCCAAGCTAAATAAGCCCAGTTCCCTCAACCTTTTTTTCATAGGAGAGATGCATCAGCCCTCTGATTATTTTAGTGGGCCTCTTCTGGACCTGTTACAAGAGCTCTGTGTCTTTCTTGCACTGGGGGTTCCAGGCCTGGACACAAGAGCTTAGCAGAGCGGGACAATCAGCTCCCCCTCCCTGGTGTTTTCCTTCAAAGACAATTCCTTTTTTAATCAAAGTTCTGACCTTTGTGAGAAATATTTACCCATTCCAAAATACAAACAAAATCAACGGAAGGAAAAAAAACAAACCACCAAGTAATTTAGTGCTTCACCTTATAAACAGGTAGCTCATTCATTGTTATCTAAAGACAATAAAAGAGTTGCCAGCAGAAGAGCAAGATCACCACAGAAGCTATTAACAAGAGCACGTTTCAACTCTTCCCTTCAGCAGCAGCAGTTTGAGATGTTTTATCGTTTTCACGACGGCACAAGACCACTAATTCAATATGCAGAATATTTACATTCTGGAAAAGAAGTACATTTACAAAACCAATGAGAGCACTAAGATAACATATCAAATGAAGCTCTTCAACAAATGAATTTTGCTTCTGTTGAACATTCACCACAATGATGATTTAACAGCCAAAAAATAGTGCTTTCAGCTGCTGTACTTTTGGAAGGGGATTGTGCCAAAATGCCATCAGGAGGAAAACATTAAGAAGTCACTGATTTTTACAAAGTAATTTTTGCCAAAATCTATTTGACAGCATCCTATCCACTAATTAAGGACTGTCTGGGAATGTAAAAGTCTAATGAATGAAAATTTGTATTACTGCAAGGCAGTATTTGCCAGTAAGACTAAGCATCCTCAGATGTCCTTCTGAGTTTTGCCACAGAAAATAAACGCTAAAAAAAAACAAAGGAAACTTCAAAACAACAGAGGAGAAACAATATGTGTAGACACAGCAGTAGGTTCGCTTTTGGTTACTCAACTCAAAAGCAAATTTTGAAACAATTCCCACTATTCCAGCAGGGCAAGCAGCAAACTTACTGCACTAAATAAGCAACATCAATGTGGTCTCAGACTTTTCTACTGTTACCCAGTGCTACAGAGCATATTTCATTGACTACCGAAGTATGAAGGCATAGTTTAAAAGAAATCAAGACAAGCAAGAACTGTCAGAATAAGCTATGTAGAATTGTGGAAAAACAAACAAAAAAAAAAAACCAAAACAAAAAAAACCAGGAACTTTCAGGATGTTGTGGGTAAGGGAGATAAAAAAAAAGATTATGTAAATGTATTAAAGTAACTACAAATAATTCAGTCTAAAATCTTAGAGTTGTTGGATTCTTCTAAGTAACTTAAAGTTCAAAACTCAAAAATGGTATTGTAGGAAGGGAAAAAAAAAGTAAACAAAAAAAACCCCTACCACCATAGGAGCTGCATCCATTTGTGAGTCAATCAGTAGCAGATAAAAAAAAACTGACATAAACTTCCTTTGAAATAAAACAATTTGAATTATTCTTGATTGAGGTTTTAGCTGCCTATTCATAAATACTAATGACATGGCATCAAAATAAACACAATTAGTTTAAAAAATTGAAAAATTTTCTAATAAACTTACAATAATACTTCAATGTCTAAGAAAAAAAAATCCAAACCTGCAATGTATACATTAGAAATACAGCATTACTGCCAAAAATTCCAGCGATTAAAAAAATATATTTTAAGTTCACATTCATAATAGAAACCTTTGATTGAAATGCAGCCATGCAACACTACTGGGTATTGTTAATTCACGTCAGAAAATAGAAAAATGTCAAATTTCAACTACAGAAATATTCTAAAGCTGAAGAGTGACTGAGTCACTCGCTCTTGTGTATCCACTATGCATACCTTGTGTTAAAATTAGGAAATGTGCTCCTGACTCTATTTGAAAAATGGAAATGCTCCTTAACATTGTTTCATTAACCTTGTTTTCAAGTAGTTCATAACAGCCATCTATCTAGTCCATGTACCAAAACCAAAGAGCTGTTTCATTCTTCAGAAAGTGAAGTGAGAAGAGGCACTGCACAGAGTGATGGAAGAGCTACTCCTGAGAACTGAGGGTCCTGGATAAGCAAGACTGACACAGAGGAGGAACTTCCCTTCTTATAACTTCTGGCAACCAGAATTGTATCCTCTATCCTAACAGTCACTTACATCAACTTGCAGGCCTGCCAGCTATGGTTTATTTATACTGCTACACTACTTGGCACATGTAATCACAGTGTAGAGTGAAAAACAGCTCCGCTTCATCTTGCCTATCAAACGAGAATAAATGCTTATGGAAAGTAGTTCCCAAGTTGCCCATTAGTTATTCTTTAACAACTAAGACCAGTGGTTGCTTTTTCTTTTCCCCAAGACAACCAGAAATATAAACCATACTCATCTCATTGAAATTTTGTCTTTTAAGAAGTGGTTTTCTTTAAGACAGCAAAGTAGTATCCTACATTTAGTTGCCTAAACTCCAGAGCACTCTAAACACAGATCAGCAACACTTTGAAATCATTTTGAAGTCAAAACTTTGCATGCCACCACTCAGCCTGAAGCTAATGTTAGCAGCCTATTTATTTAAATCAGAAACACTGATTTAAAATGGAAAATACCTACCCACAGTACCTCAAACATGCTGGCACAACAGTAATGAGAAGCACAAAAAAAGGATTAATTAAGAAGTGCAACACATAAGATGTTTACTACACATAATGTATGCACATGGGATAGAACAGCTTATATTTTGGGAAGACTGCCAAGTAGAATGAACTTGGCTTTACCATTGCACTCTCACATTAACAGGAGACCAGTTATAAACCACTGCCTGCATTCTATGACTCACATTCATGAAGACAGCTTTCAGGATCGGATATTCTGGGACCTCTGCATGCAAGGGCAGAGTGGAAGCAGCAATAAATAACTCCACACACACACCATGCTGACAACTTGAAAGTCCATGACGTCTGGCATGTGTCCAGGATTGCGTGTGCTGTAACTGTGCCAGCACCAGTGACCCGAGCAGCCAGAATTATTTCTCCTAATGCTGTGAACACAACAGTCTATTTAAAGACAAAATTCCTCCAGGATTCCCTCTCACAGCCCAAGCCTTCACGTCTAAGAGCTGTTCAATTCAGTATGTTCATTAGACAAAGGACTCTGCTGATCTCTAAAGCTGAACTATGTGACAAGTCCACGTCACATCTCTGCTGCTCAAATGCCAACACTCAGTGCCATGGTCCATGGAGGTCCACTGATCACTATGGATGGGATGCATCCATCCAGAAGTGGTCGCTCACACAACAAAATTCCTTCCTCAGACCTACAAACCTCCTTCTGTTCTAGGACTAACACTTACTGCAGTTCCTATCTGGAAGTAGAGGCAAAGAACATGGCACTCTCCTCAGGAGAACGGCTGCAAGGTTTGCTCACTCGGGGTGCCACCACTGTCCCTGTGGTCACCATCTTCCTCCCTCCTCACACAAAGCATGTGACAATGTTCTCACCAGAACTGCTCATAATTTCAGATCACATCTCTGTACACACCAGAAATCACTTGCATCCCAACTACCTCGTGGATATAATCACCCCTGGTTCAGCTATCTCCAGCATTACCTCTGCAGACAAAACAAACAAACAACAACAACAACAACAAAGCAGTCTGTGTTGTTGTGAATATAAAATATTTTTAAAAATACTCCAAAATATCTGGACAGTAGTAACACAGAAGTCCACCTGTAGCACAGTGATGCTCAGATTGCCACTTACAGTGCTACACTAGCAGTTGAGCCTCTTCAGCTGCAGGCTGAATAAAGCGCAGGGCATATTCTGGAAGTATAGGTTATGACAGATGCCGGCCAGGTGAAGAAAACTTGTAAGAACCTGCATCAGTGGAGGTGACCCACTCTCACTGTCACCACTGCTGAAATACCACCCACTGCTTCACTGCCCCCACATCCACTGTCTGGGCTCTGCAAATGCTCAGCAAGCGTCAGTGGATACCATTTTTTCTGCATGGAGGAATTCAGTGACACACCTTTGCTCCACATGCACTTCCGTATCAGACATCTCTCTGTCAGTGTGCCCTTCTGCTCACATCTTTCATATGGCAACAACACATAATAGGATGTTGGTGGGAAGGTTCAGCTTCCTCTGCCATACCACCAACATCAGCCTCTGACATTGTGGACCAGCATAGTAAAATAGAAATCATTACTTTTGGAGTTGCCCTTGCCTATCCCACACAGATCAGGTGACAGGTATTAAAAGATTAAGAATGACGAAGAAATCATAAGATTTGTAGAACATTTGCAAGTTAATGTTGTATGATTTATGAAACACAGAAAATGGTGAGCATGAAGCTGCTATGGGAGAAGTAACAGGTTATTTGAGCTGCAGGAAGCTAGAACCAAAATACAATAGCTCGCTGCAGAGACAGTGTGAAGTGGGAGCCATCAAAACTACAGACACTGACAAGAAACTTGAAGTAAATTTAAAATGAAGGATAAGGCCAGTTAATATTCAGAAAGTTGCTAGAGATGGGGCTACTCCAACATAAGGATGCTTTTAAGTCATCACACTGTCCAGACAGTCCAGCTACATGCACTAGGCTGTCCATAACATTGTAACAAAATAAAAGGAGTCAGCCAATAGGCTCAGGTTTACATCCAGACACAACAAAGGCTGGAAACAAAAGGTTAAGACAGCCTAATTAAATACAGATACCCCATGACAAGGAAACCTTTACTCCATTTCACTATAAACAGTCTATTTGGTAGTAATGAGGGAAACCAGGAAATGCTGGTCAATGTCTCAGGCTCTATTTTTGTTGTTTTTGCAAAGGGAACAGATTGAGACAGCAGGATGTGAAAGCAGTCTGGAACGATCTGCATACTGAGAATAGGCTTCAGAGACCAGGAACAACGACTGATCACTACCAGTCTTCAGAGAACCAGTGGGATGACATTCATTGCTAGCTTCTGGGGAGGAACTGCTCCACTGCACTGGCAGAAACTGGCTTCCCCTCCTGCAGGAAACAGCAGCTGAGATCCATCCCCCAACCACAGCCATCTCCCACAGAGGTGCTGTGTCAGCTTTTACTGCAGCTCTGTTATCATGTCGTGATATTCACAGGGAGAAATTATGCTAATTTGCTACGGTGCAAGTATAGATATGGCAAATGGGAAAGTGAACGCAAATGAAAAAAAGCAAAAACAAAAACCAACCAACCAACCACCCAGAAAACCTGAAGATTAAACCTCCTGCTTTTATTAAAATATCCTTACAGCAACAAGCAGGGAATAGGCTGCTCTTATGTTCAGGGAAGTAAATATTTGAGTCTGTCAGCTGTTTTAAGCAACTTTGAAGCTGTCTTATCTGTGGAACAGACACAATGTGGACTTTTTTTTTTTTTTTTTTTAAGTTGCAATTTACATTCTTATTGCTAAGAAGATAAAATTCTCATATAATGTGGCTACTAACAAAGGCTTACCCTCAACTAAGAGTTATTTGTCTCCACGAAGAATAAATAACAGAAATTAAATCTCTGACTGAATAAAATTACCAGGAAGATTTCCTTGTGTTGAAGGGAAGAGGAATTTTTGTTGTGAAAATTCCCTCTGCTGGACCAGCCTCAACTCTACTCTCTTCTCTTCAACCTGAATGGACTCCGTGCGGATACCTTCCTTGCTGACCATACACCATTTTACCGACATATTCACTACTTACTACCACAGTTCTAACTTTCCTTTGTTTGGGTTGCATAAACTGCATCAGTTTCATTTTATCAGTTCCTTCATACAGCACCTCCATGTGGACACAGTATGTCTTGGCTCTTAAAAATAAGCATGATAGCAGTATTAAGTCTTAACAACAGATACAACCACTGAGTGGTTGAGTGTGGCTACTGATAAAAAGCTCCAAATCTTAACTGTAGAAGAATTCTCTTTGACATCTTTTTTAAGAAATCTAGTTGATGCCACAAGAACATCATGGAGCTTACATCAGAAAAGTTGTGTGAACACAATAAGGGAGGCTCTTTAAGAAATAACATCCTGCTTGAATCATAACCACTGCTTTATCACCAGGAAAAACTGCTTTCTCATCCTCTTGATAAAGGATGATAAAGGTTTGATCAAACTGCCACTGAATTCAATGGGAAGTGGATAAAACCTTAGAAAGGAAGACAACAGTTATCACGGATATAAACCTGGGGAGATATTTTAAAAAGATTAGAAAACAACTACTTCCTGAAAAAGCTTGTCAGCATTTCCATAACGACACTTAAAGTTTGGGAAAACCCAGCACAGGATGTCTGAAACATAAGCATCCCACAATAAAAGTTATTTAGGTCATTCCAAGAACACAAAACTTCACTGACAGAGCTACTTATGACTGCACTCAAACAGCACAAGTTTAATCTATGTAAAAACATTAGCCTATATATGTCTAATACTGTAATCTTCCTTCAGGAAATGGTATCCTTGGCCTGAGAGAGGAAATTACCACTCCCACTTCCATAACTAGTTGTGGAATAAATCCTATTGTTTAAAAAGGAAAAAAGAGAAAAGATCAACTGTATACTTGTATCAAATGAAAAATTGCATTCAAATTTCCAGCAAGAAAAGGCCTCTATTTATGGCCAAAATATTATTCTTTCATTCAGAAAAAAAATTAGTTTTCAGCATCTACAAAATTATTTTATTGCTTTGATTTTATTTACAGCAAATGTTTGTGTTACTGCAAGACTCAGGATATTCACTGAAATCCTGTTTATTCATAACCAAAATGGAAACAGAAGGAGAAAAAGAGGTTTTTACACACAGAAACAACAGACTTTACATAGGACTTCAGGAGGGACTCAGCTGACGTTAGACTGTAAACTTTACAGGATTAATCTTTTTAGCAACTTCTTTTGGTCATGAGAGCACTGTGAGGGACAGCACAGTATTTCCTGACAAAGCAGCGGAAAAAAGACCACTAAAACCATAGTTCTGAAAGATTTCCAGGGTAAAAGTCTCAAAACAATGCCCTCATCACAGATGAGTCGTTGCTGTATGGTTGAAGCCAATATGAGGGGAAAGCATGATTCTTTTTCCATCTGTCCAGGACAGATGCAGTGGAACCCCAAATTCAGGTTAAATCACAGGAAACAATTATAATAAAAATAGAAGTAAAATACACACACACACACACACACACACACACACACAAAATCAGAATATACTTGACAACACAGGCACCAAGCCTAAACTCACAAAAGTGGATGTATTATGTGCAGATAGGTTCCTGTAGTTCACAGTTTTTCCATACTGTTGCTAGGCTAAATCTTAATTCACTTCGCACTGTTCAAATGATTACTCTGTGAAAACAAATCAAAATACAGGAAAAAATGAAAATACAGAAGTAGTTAGCACACGCCATCACCAAAACAGGCTGTCAGGACTTGACATACAGCTCCTCCATTAAGACATGCACCATTTCTTTCCATATAGGGGATGATGAAGGAATTGGCTTCAGATTTATAAAGGTGCAGAAAATGCTGAGTATGAACTGCTTACCCACCCTATTGTATTTGTAAAATACAAATATATGTTAGTTCAATCAAAAATTACATACATTCCCTAGCAGCAGTTTCTTGGCATCTCTGATTTTTGGAAGCTGTGTGCACAGAAAGTTCTTGAAATAGGTAAGGAATAGGTGTGTGATGGTGGGGGAACCTGGTGTTGTTTTTTTTTTAACTGGATAAACCAAATGATTGCATCACACCAGCACATTTGGAGCACACGACCACTCCTCAAACAAAGCATGTAAGATTAATGTCCAATTTTCTTAAATATTCTTAATTTAGGAGTTCCTCTCTTCCTCTAAAGCTACACACTAATTTTACTTGCATGAATTAGGTATACCATCCTTCTATAAGCCACAAAATTTGTAGGAATATTTACACCTACCTTGCAGCACTCAAGGTGTATTTAACACTCTGATTATTAATCAGATTCTAGACAGTATTTTATCACATACCACGTTATCCAAGCCTCTTGAAATATCATATCATATTTATCATGAATGACAAAATTAAATTCAATTATTTTTTTCAAACTGGTACCTCACCACACAAAATTAAAACTTTACAGCCAACATAACAGATGGAGCTAGTAAAAAATTGGGAAAGGGATGGGAAAGCAGGAAAAAACAGAACTGCATAGTCAAGGAAGTAAAAATTCCAGGATAAAGTAAAGAATAAAACAATGAAAGGAAGGACAAATACAACTAAACACTCTTATTTGTCACTCAGATTTATTAACCAAGTTAATGGAATTTAGTGTGCTGTGGTTTGGCCTCCAAACTGAGTTTTACAGTATATAAGGTATTACACTGAGGAGCCCAAAAAAAAAACAAACAAAGAAACAAACCACTTCTGATAACATTTTTATTTATAACTGTCAGTGAGAAGACAAGAAAGACCTTAAAATGTTTCCTTTTCCTTTGTTAAGCTTAAATTACAAAACCACCATCATTTATTTCCCTTTCAGAATGCAGTGCTGGGAGATCCAAATACATGGAAACAGAAAACCAAAACCTCAAGGCTGGCAATTTTCTCTAGCTACTAGGGAGCCAACTAACAACTCAATTCTAAGCAGCAAAGTAGTAACTCTTGTTCATATTAGTATGATTTCCCTTCCCAAATCTCTGTGTTCTCCTACCATTTGTTTTTGGCAGTTCAGCTTCTGATAACTCATCCACACTACAACCGTTAGCACTTGTGATAAGCCATGAGGTAGTAAAATTGTGGATGAGCAGTTAATGGTTCACTCTGTTAGCTTTGATTGCCTACTGAAATAGTCAAAGGTTAGGCTTGATGGTGAGCATGAAGCTTACCCTGGAAGACCAGGTACACTGCAGACTAATTTTATGACTCAAACTACACATCAGTCTTGTAGAAAATTCATAAACTGAAAACTGGGCCTTTAACATGTACCACTGTCAATATCTCAGCTCTCATCAAAATAAACTGAAATACTTCCAAGTCAGGTCCCTAACATAAAAGATTATTGATTTTTTCCCTATAAGTGGTTCAGTAGAAACTGAAAAATCATAGATAAAATGTCTTGATTATTGTCCTCTACAGTAACATGTCCATTGCTTCTGAAAATCTGTCCTGCTTTTTCACTTGTCGAGAGGAACTGGCTAGGTATTGTAACAAAGTCCGCCACTTTTTAAAACCAAAATACATTCCACCTCCCCCCTTAATACATTCCAACCTTATTAGTCAAGTCAGAAGGAAAAGAACTGTTTAGCTAGCATCAAGCTTCTAGAAGGATAACTATTACATGATTTAGATTACTTTTATCTATTGACAGTCAGTTCAAATATATCATTCCCTATACTAAAAAGTGTTAGACTACACAGCAAAAATTACTATTCAGTACTCCATTTTTTCCTGTTTATTTGTTCAAGCAAGAGGCTTCCTCCTCTGATAAGGAGCAAGACATATCAGGAAATACAAACACCATTAGCCATTTCCTTAGAAATCTACCTTTTCTGCCATTCAAATCTCTGGGTTGGAGATGTGACAGATGACCACACAATGCCTAACACCTTTTTTATTCTCTAAGGGAGTCTTTGATACACAAATCCATAGATCTAGCTTTTTTTTTTTTTTCTAGTGAGCGACAGTGATGGCATAATATTAAATGAGTACATGAACACTAGACCAAGTTTTTTCAAAATACTTCTACCACACAAAATATACGTAACAATAATAAGCCACAAATATCCAGTGTTTGTTGGCTCCACTTACTGAGCAATAAACCAGTATTTCTCACCTCCTGCAGATCAACAGAGTCCACAGGTCACAGGAGTGTGGAATTCACCTGTTAGCTGAATCTTCCAATCTGTGACACACATCAGTTGGGTCTACAAGCTCTGGGAGAGGAATGAGAGGGAATACCACTCATCTTTTCAGTGCCAGTTCTTGGGGATGCATTTCCTTGATTTTACTTCATCTTTTGGTTGCACAGAGAACACAAACATACTTGACATCCTTCATTTCAGAAGAGGCATGGAACCCTCCACCATCTCCTCGCAGCAACTAGCACATCACAGGCCTGCCTGGCCTTTGCAACAGTAATTCCTCCATTTCAATACAATGTAACAGATGAGCATCCCTCTTTATGAATTTACCCCCAAGAGCTCTGAAGTGCTGCTCCATTAAAAGCACATCACGGCACATCCTGCTGGTTTGGGTTTGTAGCCCCCTCCCCTGCCCCCTCCAGTCTCTCATGGACTATAGAGCTGAAATTACCTATTCATTACATGTGAAGGAGTCTCACACAGAGCAGCACCCTGCTGCGAAAGACTGCTACTTTACGTGGCAATTTCAGAACCACAGCATCTGCTACCTTACTAATATGTATATTTAATGCTGCTGCACAATGTGGAGAATTATATGCTGTTCACTGCATGTTTGTTCAGATATTATGTACTCTTAAGTAGCATTATTCCCTTTGAAAAATGCTGCACTTTTCATTAGGCCTTCTCCCTGGTGTTCTTCAAGAGATTCCCAAATGAGCGGCATACAGACTGTTCCAGACCAAAAAACCCCATGGGTCAGGTGAGGTAAACAGATGTGACAAGGTTCTGGTCTGCAACTACTAGTATGGTTCAGTTTAGTTCCTGGGTCTCACTCCCAGTGTACAGTTTTTACATCGCTTTGATTTGAAGGAAAGTGGAAAGACAACCATATCTCAAAAACTGGTAGGAAACCTGCTCCAGGTTAATCTTGCCATTGGAAATATGAATTTTTTATCAGTCGAAATCTTCCAGATTTTACTCTTCCTACTAGAGAAGTCTCTGGGTAGTAATGTTCTGTTACATAATTACTAGTAATTTTGTTCACAATAGCAAATGGCTTCAACAGAAAGAAAAAGGTTTTAAACTATGAAAAAAAAAAAAAAATGGATTTTTTGGATCAGTGTGTGCAGATGTTCCACGTCTTTCTGGAAAGACTGCAATATCATCCAACCCCAAACACTTTCTTCAGGCAGCGTCATCAACATTCTCTACACCTGACTCTGTGAAAATAGTATAAATATGGATATTACAGGTAATGAAATTAGTCTGTAATTTGATCATTGAGCACCAGGACGTATAGTATGCAGTTCAGCTTTTGACTACCTAACTACATCACTTCAGAAACAGTGCTGTAAGAGCCTGGTAAAAAGCTATTTTCTGTTACTGGGCTGATGTCCTCTGGGAAGCAGTACTGTAACTTTACTTTGGAGTAAGAGATGGTTCTCCATTTCAGAATGAATGTAAGGCAAGGCAAAGGGCACTGCACTTAACTAAAATGAGCTTTATCTTGAAAAGACACTTGGGACTTTGCATTCAGGCGTTTTTTTCTAGAGTTGTTCATTTTCAAATCTTTTTGATGCTAGATTTGGGGGTTATGACAACATGACAGCAGCCCAGCAGGCTGCTTGGGGTTGTTAACAAAACTAGCCGGTACATTCTCCTTATTCCAAGCATCAAACAGATCTAAACATGAGGAAGTAGCAAGAGGCACCCCCTGTCGGCCAGAGAGAGCCTCAGCCCAGTCTGCTCTTAGCTGCTGCAAGCACATGCAGTCCAACAGTCTACTGTTTTGAGATCATAAAATCACAGAACGGCCTGGGTTGAAAAGGACCTCCAAGATCATACAGTTTCAATCCCTCTAAAGCGAGCAGGGTCACCAACCACTACAGCAGGCTGCCCACAGCCAACACCCAACCTGGCCTTGAATGCCTCCAGGGATGGGGCATCCCCACAATCTCTCTAGGCAACCTGTTCCAGTGCATCACCGTCCCTGAGTGAAAGAGAGGATGTCCAAAGCTTTCCTACTACATCTTTTTTTTTTTTTTTCTCCTCTATTTTCATTTACACTTTAGACAACCTCTGTCCTGTGGAAGGAAAGACTCCAAGGAACTAAGCTTTTCTGCTCACCCAGTGCACCCAAAGGCTGCTGTAGTATAGAAATTAGCCAGTGCCCTGAGATGTTTAGGAAGCAGAGTGCCACTGCACTGCCCAACAGCTTGCAGCAGTCATCAGGCCAAAGTAGGGGGTCTGCGTGCTCTGCATGCCTTATCACAGCCTGGTGCACAGATGCTGGGAAGGCTGCAGCAGGGCGGGCCAGTAGGAAACCAACATCCCCCATGACACATGCATGCATATGCAGGGTTTGCATGCAGTCAGAACAGGAAAACCACCAGACAAACTTTTCCACTTTGGATCTGATGAGGACAGTACACTGTTAAAGAACACAAAGTATTTTTTGTGCATACACACTTTTCTGGGCATACGTCTTTTTAAAGCAGTAAGAAATTCAAGCAACAAACCAGTACCTCCCCAGACAACGAGGACATACATGGACTTGCCCAGGCAAAATGCAGGAATGACAGTGACCCAACCTGTGAGTAAGGTCAGTCAGAACTACTGAAATCCACGATGAGTGTAAGGGAGAGTAAAAACATTTCTTGATCAAATCACACCAGATTCAGGAGGAGAGAATTTATTTGTTTATTTTAATACAAAGCCTGATAGTCCCTATGCAGGGAAACAACCTAAATATCAAAATCATGAAGCAGAACCAAGACCAAGACTCTTTTAAAAAAGGTTAACATATTTTTTATTTCTTACTCATCTACATAAAATTCATGAATTATAAAATGAAACTATTATATTCTGGCTTTGCAAATTTAATGTGCTTTTAAAATATCCATGCTAGAGAATACTGGTCTAGATTAAAAAAAACAAAACCAAATAAATAAAAGAAAAAAAGAAAACACATTTTCTTTTAAAGAGCACCGATGCTACAAGTTTACATATTGTTTTGAAAGGTGATGTCAGCTTTTTGCATGTGAAGGCAATGCAAATTCCAAGCCGCCTAGACCACAAAAAACAAAAGAGGGCTGAAGAAACCACCTTTTCTTTATAAGAAGGATTATTTTTCATTTCTGGAAAGATACTGAACAAAAATAAGTTGTTTAGGATTTTAAGAGATATAACCTTTACATTTTTTCTTCAGTCTACCTTCCAAATAAATGAACACTAAAGTAGCCTCAAGAATTATTCACTTTTCAGATGAGTTTGTGGGATTTTGTTATTAAGATAGCTGTCTCTGCAACCTTACTGCTCACCACATTACTTCATATGAAAATTCCCTGTCCAAATTTTTACTGTTATGAGAACACTGGTAGGCTCTACTGCTGTAATGAAATGCTGTTTTAACAAGTAACTACTTTAAAGCTGTTCTGTGATCTAACCAGCTCAAAACAAACACCACCTCTAGTTATTCTTTCAGAGTTAATATTGAAATAAGAGGTAAAACTTGCTGAAAGAAACTGATGAACTGTTTTTTCCCTTGCTTGTTGAACATGAAAAAAAAAAAAAGCCTTAATAAAACAAAAACAAAGTTTATTTGAATTCAAAAGTCCCAGCCCGGAGTTTTCCAGTAATAAAACTCCCTTTTTAAAAGATGAGAATGCTTCTCTTACTGTTATTTAAGGATAATGAGCAGAGAGAAAATGACTATACTCTTACCAAGTCTCTCTGCTTCCAGCCATCTAATGAAGTTAGTTCTGTTTTGTTTTTCTAGGGACCCCAACGACCTTGTTGTAAGGAAGTAACTCACTCCAGCACTTGGGAAGTCATACACCATTGACCTATTCCACAACCACTTCAAATAGCAGAGAAAAAGTTTCCAAAACACCGGAGGCGGTTTGCTAGCATTTGCAGCACTGAAGTATTATTTACACTCATCATCCACATAAGTCATCAGCAGTGGTGGAAGGCAGGGAACATATCTCTCCCTTTACTACAAACTGCGTACTGCTGCGTTGAAGAAAGGCAGTAAAGTACAGCATGATGGCAGAGTGGCCTAAGCAAGCATAACACTGTCAAACACACTCAAAAAATCCATATGCAACCTATTTGCAAGATATTTGTAGGTATCTGAAAAGCAGAGGTTTGAAAGAAAAGCTTACAAGGTGAAATGAGTTAAGTGAGTAAGTCAGTTGAAAAGACTAGCTAACACCAGCAAGAGCTTGGAACAAAGAGAGAAGAGCCAAAGCTGCTATTGCCACTGCAAGACCAACAATTGCCAAAGCGCTTGGGTTATGTTTGCTTCAAGGAAGGTGAGTCCACAAGAAACGGGGAATCTAGACAGGATGGGGCTCCACTGTTCGCTTCAACTTTCATTGTGAAGACTTCTCCCACATCAAAAAGCTGAGGGCAGGGGGCAAAGCAGCCTTGCAGGAAGATCTGCCCCATTTTTAATAAAGGAAATCTGCCAACATTTATTGATCTTACTTCAAGTCTTAGAAAAGGTTATTTTGAGACTTAGTAGCTCAAGGATCATGTTTTCCTCTTAGTTGCATCACCAGCAGTTGGATCTTACTCATTAGCTCCTAAAACTGATGGTTGCTTAGTCAATACCAAGTATGCTTCAATCTAGTCTGAAGTCTACTTTCAGAAGCAAGGAAAAACCAGTGAGCCGAATATTTTAAATGCGGTTATTCAGCAAACTGAAAACGTATGAAGAACAGCAGAGTACTATGGACACTGAAGCCCTGGAGGGGAAAAAAAAAAAAACAACACAAGGTATTTCCCTTTTTTAATCAGTAGCAGCTCTTCAACTGTATAGCAGCAAACCAAACACAGCAATTTTTAACCATTACAGTAGAAGCATGATTTGAAATTAACAGTAATGATTTGATCTTGTATGTAACAGTTATTTAAAATATGTGTAACTACAATTAGAATAGTTACCCTGATTTAGAGTAGAAGCACATCTGTTTAAGTGTAAGTAAATACAGTCTGACAGCCATTTGGATCATCTATGAGAAAGAATCAACTGCAAGTTTAATAAACATTATTTGCATTCTACATAATAGTATATTTGTTTTTTCAGGACACTGCAGTGATAATATATTTAAAGTCCTCCACTGTGTACTAAATCAAAAGGTACCTAGGCAAAGCACAGCATATTCCAGTTCCATGCTTCCAAGCCATGTCACTCAACTTTTTAAATATTACTGCCATCAGGTTACTAGGCTTTGTCTACCAAAACAGTAGCTGTGCACACATTGCTACAGCAGCTGTAGTAAAAAAAAAAAATAAATAAAAAAAAGCTACTCCATTTGGTTAAGATATAATTCATAGTTAAACAAACAACAACAACAACAACAAAAAAAAAAAAAACAGTGAAGTTACTGTTACTGTTGTATAGGAAATATTAAATATTTGAAGCTTTGTACTCTGATTTCTTCAGCATTTCAGTGCTCTAATACTCTTTACCAACTAATTTCAGGAAGGCAGTAAGAGTGACTGAAAAAATGTATGGAAAGCTAAGTGCATATTATCTGCAGTTCCCTTCTGGATGAGAACTTCATCTGCAGAAGCGAAGTGCTGAAACACTGTCACATGCTACCTCTGGTCATTCCTGGGGTACCCCTCAAATCACAGGACCCTTTCAAGGAGGCACCAGCTCCATGCTGTTCAGCAGCAGAAAGCCCAGACGCATTCTAGCAACTCTTCCCAGTGCCTAGGCCACGTTGAGCAAAATAAATGTTTCAATTATGACTAATCTGAAACAATGCACAATGAAAGCTGGGGAAGTCTTGGGAGCAGTGGGAATATTTAAATTGGAAAAGAGCCTGTGGGGTTTTTTCCTATTCCTAATTACAGCACATTGTATTAATCAGGCTTGGAAACCACAAGCCCAAGGCTTTTTGTGACCAGGTTGTCATGGTAGCACAAAACACACTCAAGGCCAGACAGGTGAATACACATTTTCAGAGCATTACTGCAGGGATATCCTATAGGTATATAGCACATAGACGGATTCTGTTCTTTAAAGACACCGCAGCTTCAGAGAGCAAGTATTCTTGACTGGATAAAAGTCAGTGATAGTGTAATTAAAGTACTTTATTATATATATTTTTTGAAGTTATGCTCTGCTCAGTTTTGTCTAAATCTCCATCCTGGTACCTATTTGCTTCAAATCACAAATACCCAAACGTAAGAGAAACCAACAGTTGCCTAAAATACGCATAACTAGATTTGAAATGTTTCTAACAATTTAAAGCAATGCATTTGTGTGTAAGAAAACAGCGTCTGACGGCAGTTTGGACTGACTACCAAAATCAACTGCAAACTTAATAAGCTATGTAATAATTAACAAGTGCAGTTTGTACTTCTGTGACTATGCTGATCTGTATGCTGTTGGCCCAGGTTTTCTACCAGAAATCTGGTGTGAGCTTGGCGCTCCTCACAGCAGCCTCAGCTCATACCTGTAGCTGCACGAAGGCTCCATGCTGACAAAGTGCCGCGCAGTGCAGAAGAGCTCTGCAGACCAATTTAGCAGACACTGCCATAAGAAAAGAAGGGGACTCTTTGTTCTTGTCCAGAGAGCAGAATGGTGTGCACCACAGTTTGTGCGCGTCTTGCATTTTAGAAAGTACTTCATGACTTCAGATGCAGGAATCAAGCTTTTATTTTTGCTTCTCCTCAGTTACTGTTAAGAAATGGGATGCTCTTGTCCACCACAACTGACACAGGGAGAAGATTTGGCCAAGTTCTAGTCTGAACCTATCTGAGTGCTTTATATGAGATTTCAGGCCATTGGAGTCATTTCCTTTTCCTAGAGAACTTAAGAGTTCTGACTTCTGGCCAAATAAAAGAGTGATCAAAACAAAATAGGCTTTACAAACAAAAACCAACCAACCAACCAAGAACTTCATTCATTACCAATTAAAAAAAAAAGTCATTTGTAAGAAAAACATTAAATACAAATGGAAACCTGCAACTCTATGAATGTGAAACACCTTCAAGAATCTACTCTGATGAACCAGAAAAATAACCATTAGAGAGCATATCTGGGCTACCAAGCCAAAAATATAAACCAACAAGGTAAGCATTTTTTCTTCCATTTTATGTAAGACAGCGCTGAGAAGATAATCTAAAACAAAAAATCTGAAGAGGATTAAGATTTTGATAATTTATGCATATTTCAAACATAATAAAGTAAACTTTAATAGGAAAGACTCAAGTAATCATGTATTAATGAACAGTAGTAAGATGATCTTCATAATTTATAGTATGGCTCAGCTGCTGGAGATTTGATAATTTATGAAAGCTGGAACAAATTTTTGGAGTTGGATAACTCTTGTTTGGATAAGAATGCAAGTATTGAGCAAGACAAAAAATATAAGACAAAAATTACACAAGATACAGGAACTGCAACACCAGACTATTACTCCTTAACTCTAGTAAACTTCTCTAGGTGATAACTATTACTATATTGTTTGCTTCAGAAACATGTCATTCTTTCAAGAGATTAATTTCAGACTCCCAAAGCATAGCTAGCAGGAAAGAATTGTATACAAGTACCAAATGTAGTTCAATTTTTTTGAAAAATAATGCATTACCTTATGGAAAGGCACAGTCATTTTTTGTATTGCCTTATATATCCCTCTCCTGGGCTTTAAAGCATATATTTTATCTGTTACACCTTATGATGTCAGAGTTGGCACTGATACGTAAAGCGATCTTCCCCATTTCTGTAACATACTCATGCTATTCGTAGAAGCTACAAAAATGCATACTTAGTTTTATATTTTAGAGCTGTACTCTCCAATCTAAACACTTGAAGGTTTCTCTCTGCTCCCAACCCACACCTAACTGCTTTTCCAGTGCTAAGTAATACCAGCTATGGTAGCCATGGATGAAAGCATTATTCACTTGCCCTGGGCTTCAGGAGCTGAAGACTATGGTTCAATTTGCACAGGTTGTCTAGATTTCATCACCATCTCTCCAACAATGCATACACATCTAAATTCAAATGTAGCACAGGCCAAAGTTTAATTTAATGTTGCTGAGATGAGGGAGGCAGAATTGTTTTGAAATTCTCCCTGAAAAGCAGCCTGTTGTGTTAGAACAAAGCAGCTTGTTTCTATCGTTCCTTTGTTTGACAAGTTTGGGCTGGTTAGAAAGGTCATTTATGCCTCAAAGCATCAAATTAACATTTGAGGACATGAATTTTAAAAATGGCTATTTGCTTCTCCTCTCTGAATCACTAATGTCTTAAAAAGAAGAAAAAAAAAAAAAAAAAAGACTTGTCAGATCCCAAAAGGAAGAATAGCCATTTCCTCAGGCAAACTGGACATTGATTTTTCTCTCTGTGGCAGCACAAGATGCTTGTATCTTAATTAAACCTCACAAATTAAGCAGACAGGTGAAACTGTGTCAAGTAAAAATATTGTTTAAGTACCGAAGAAATACTTTTGACTGTATCATAAACAACTTTCTCCCTTCCTTCCACATAGACAAGTTCCAATACTCAGTGTGAAATCCTCACTGAAAGCAACAACTTCTAGGCATGATTTGCACTGACCTGTAATCTTTAGCACGGCAGTGTTCTTCTTGCAATCCTGGTCTTAATAGATTACGCGTCTACTCAGCACAAATAAAAACATTTATAAATGTCGAGTTTTTAAAAACAAAGAATATGGTGTGCTTTCAAACTAGATAACCATATGCATTAGGGACCAATTTCTTTAAACACGAGGCCTTCCTCTCCCCATCACCAAAAGCATCTGTGGTTTTTAACCAACCCTCCCAACTAGCAACACCTAAAGACTGCATTTCAGTGTAAGACTTACAAAACATTCTGAAAGCCACAAATATTTACTCAAAACTAAACGAAGCCAAACTCAAGTTATTGCAAAACAGGTACACTTTCAGCATAAGCTCATACCTGGACACCTGCTTTCCCAAGCTCTCTGAAATCTCTTCAGATGCGTTGAATTTATTTTCCCCTCCCAGTAGATGAAGACATTAAAACAACCCGCAGATGGAGTTCCCAGATACTTGTAGGGCTTGCTGGTTACTGGGATTATAATTTTCAGCAAAGAAGCCCTAAACAATAGCAGCAGCAGCTCGATGCCGGCAGCCTGCACAGCAGCACTGGCACTGCCAATGCCAACCAAGTTATTTCAGAGAAGTGGAGCGGCAGAAGGAGACAAAAGTACACATACAGCGTTTGTGTTGGCAACCTTTCTGGGAAACGTCCCCGCTTGCCAAAAAGCATCATCCAGAATTCAGCAGAGATTGCTTTTTAGAGATCCATTCAAATGGGCTTTTTTCTCATTGATGGAGAACAAGCCTTATTCTTGGTGAAAAGCTTTCCTGTATAATCCAAATATTCCAGCCAAAAGGAGCGCCTATGCTGGACACAGGTCATCCTAGGTATCTCCTAGCAGACCTAAGGATCCCATTCCAGTCAGGGCAAGAGTCACAAAAACTCAAACACTACACTCATACTGCTCACTACTCAAACACTACCTTCAGCAGACGTCACTCAACAAAAAATCAGCTCAGTAGTGTGAGCTCTGTGACAGAGTAAACTGCAGCAGCAGAAACACTGCCTGCATGCTGCCAGGCCCTACTTCATAGTAAATACAATTGTAAATTGATAGAACAAAAAAAGCTGCTATTTTTGAAGACAGCAAAAAATAAAAAAATAAATAAATGAGAAAACAGATTTTTACACAGCTAAGGGAAGTCAGTTTTTTTCATGTTTCCACCTGTGAAAAGTATCTTACTGTTTTGTGCCAAAACAGGGAAAAGAGCAGTAAGCAAGGGAAAAAAAGCAAGCTGCACAAGTCTGCTTGTAAAAAATACTGCTTTGTCACTTTCCTGTAATTGTTATTTGTTGAAACATCAATGCACGGAAAAGTATTAATACAGAGTTACTCACAGAAGTTGCTTCCAAACACAAAGGAACAATTTTTTTTTTTTTTTATTCTAGTGTGTGCACCTTTCAGCACAAAATCCTGTGTTTTTATATTATCAGTTTTGGAATGAATAGATTTTAAATAAACTTATTAAAACAGCCATACCACTCCAACCAGGAAAGAGCAACTGTGTGGATCCTTTTCCATATTATTTTTAATTTCAGACAGCACTGTCACAATGTGTTGATTATAGGTAGCTACTTTATAGGAATCTATGCAGCTGTCATTAGTTTGAAGAGCACACACTGAAGGAGCCTCACAGAGAAACAAACTCCAAAATGTTACCAAGTACTCTTACAGACCCTTCCTACATATATTACAGACTTCATAGCACTGGGCAATGCAGACAGCACTGTATCTCCACGTACTACTGTAGTTATCTCTGTGACATAAGTACCAGAGCGTGATACGAGGATTTGTCAGCTAGCACAAAAGAGCTCTGTAACACATCTCAAGGATAGAACCAGGGTACACCATGTTTCACAGATCAAAATCGCATGTACTCCAGCTATTCCAAACAGAGAACAACAAGGATCATGCAAAACCTCTTTAATCAAATTCTAACTGAGTAGACTCCTGTGTTTCCTAGCTTTCAACCTCATACCACCATGGGAAGGCACAGCCACACCATGCCAACTTGTGTCTCACTTCTGGGATGTGGCCACTTACATTCTAAACTGGTGGAAGACAGCAATGATAAAAAAAAAAAGCTTAAGTAAAAGAGCTACAAGAGTTGAAATTTAGCAAAAACAAACAAAAACACTTTCTATAGCAACTGAAAAGGCATTTAAGACAAGTCTAAGGACCACTTCACTCATTTAACAGCAGTCCCCTGTGAATGCTGTTATTTCATTGTTATTGGAAGCAATAGGCAAAAAATTAAACAGCTAACGACAGCCAAGCAGCCACCCGCATCCAGCCTCCACAGCACACTGCCTCTGGGGCTGCATCTGGAGCAGGGTTCCCAGCGCAGCACACCAACGTGCTTCCTGCCTGCCTCCATTCCACCAGCCCCACAGCACCTCCTGGCAAAGGACACCGGCTACAAAGCCACGGTGCCTCATATCCTGGTGGGGGAAACATGGGATGCTGGGCAGACAGAGGCGAACAAAAGCTGCCCTGCATCTGCAGAAGGAGATGGGAGAGGAAGTTACATGCTGAAAATGGGATAGGACGGGAACACTTTGTTTGTCACCCGCACTGTGTCCAAAACCCACCAAGGCAAGCAACAAACTAGGGGGTTTTCATTCTGATTCAGAAAACTGTGAGAGAAAAAAAAAAAAAAACACCAAAAAACCCGTATATTTTTTAATTTTAAATAGCCAGAGGGATCTCTCCACCCCCACACCAAGAAAATGGAGGAACATCAGAAAAGCAGAGCCATTTATCTGCCACTATGTACTGAAATAAACGAGGGCGGCCGGGAAGGGCACACAGTAAACTTCCATGTTCTTTTGCTACAAAAAATTCCACACACAATCTCTGGAAATGTTTTTGTTGCATTTAGAAGAGATTATTATCTATTCATAAAACTCAGGAAAATAGTGTTGTTTTCTTACCTAATCAAGTAGCTTCCTCATTTATTACTCCTAATTTATCCGCCAGCCACTAGAGCTCTAGAGCTCTGCTCTTTCTTCCCTGGCTGTAGGAGTTCACCAGATGGGCAGTCCCTAAAGACAGGCCTCATGCAGAAAAGGAAGAAAGAAGGGAAAATAAATGGTATCTTAACAACATCCTTGAAGTCATTTTTCTTTCAGACACACGCAAAATTGCCGTTTCAAGTTAACATCTCCAGAAAAGTGAGATAAGGATGCTTCTTTAGTTATCTGAACCCAAGGCAAGGATGACACTGATGCAGTTCAGCATCAGAATCCCTTCACCCAAAGGGTCACAGGGAAGGAACACAACATGTTACCTAATATCCTGCCAAGAAAGGAGGACTGCCCATGGGAAGTAGCTAGCACATACATGGCCTCAATCCGACTACTTCTGCTCTCTGTGACTTCATTGAGGGACACACCAATAAAGCACAAAGGGGCTGCTCCTGTTATTCTAGTGTTGCAGAAAAGTTTTGGTGTATCACTCCTTTATACTTGCACTGACATCATACCAAACTGGTCACACTGCACCCATTACAGACAGATGGCCCAGGTGCCTATGAGACAGGACTATCAGCTGGTGTGGCACAAAGATAATATAATACTGAGTACAAGCATTGAAGCACTGCTCCAATTTTCTGTTATTTTATGCTAAAGGCTGCACTGCACTAGATTGCTTAGTGGATATGCTACAGGGTACGTTCCCCATTGGTTTACAAGAGAAGAGCCTCCCTCTTAGAATTGCACTGAAGTTTGTCTCACTGTGTCACCATGAAGAGATTCTTAGTGGGACAGTAGGGAGCCCTGTGCCTTGAAAACAGGGTCCAGAAAAGAGAACTGAAACAGCAATACAAGTGTTTACCATAACAGCAATGAAAACCAATTACACAAGACTGAAACGGAAGTAAGGTAGAAGGAATAAAAACAGGAACAAAAGAAAGAAACAAAGAAACGTGGACATTTTTGAAAAATCCACATTTATTTAATTTAATCCATCTTCATGTATCAAATTAAAGCTCTGTCTGTGAATTTCAGAAGTAGCAATATGTTTAGCTTTATGCTGTGCCTACCCTTCATAGAAATGCAGAACTTGTAACCCAATACACCTAATTCCGCTTCAATACACAGCAACATTTCAGCAGCTTAAAAGCTCCAAAGACCTACTTTGTACAGCCTGTGCCACATTTAGCCAGACTTAGTCATTTTACAGCTCAAGAGGAAATCCCAGATTGTGCTCACTGGAATGAGGTGTAAAACTAGTCTGATTCATCCTGGCAACCCAGAGGCTTTGTCGCAGTCATGCTATTGTATTACTGCTGCTCGGATGCCTCAGACAGAAGCTGAGGCACCATTCCGGTATGTGCTGTCCAGTAGCAGTCATGAAATGTAATAATAATCTCCAGCAGACAAGACAGGAAAAGGACAGTGGAGAAAGCAGTGCACAGCAGTGACTCACCCAGAGGCACAAAGCACTTCAGCAGCACCAAAATCCACCTGTGATAAGTTCTAAAGAAAGCCTCAGCCACTGATGGTGCCTCAAACACCAGTTTTAAAGGTGTTTTCCATACCGGTACATCTGCTCCTTTCTGATTCTGGGTAAGACTTGGCTTTGGTATCACCTGACAATCAATCCCATGAGCTAGCCTTGCCCAGTACTAACAAGCTTTCCCTGGCAACTATTTCAACATACGTTATTTCACCTCCCAGACTGTTCTGTCATTTGTCTTCTTTGTGATTCTGAACAAGTAGCTCTACAGATGCCACCTACACCTGCACTCGCAGGAGAGAACTGAGAAAGCAATGAGAAGAAGGATTCTCCTGGGTGTTCTTCATCTCCATCCCCCACCATCAGCTCCGTGACTCCTTCACGCTTGAGCTCGGGGCGCCGCTTTATGCACGGCTGCCCCGTGGTAAGGAACTGCCCCGAAGCCCTGCAGCTCCGGCTGCCTGGAAGCAATGAGATCGGTTGTAAGAGCAACAGCAGGGCAGAAAAATAAAAATGAGGGGGTGGGGAAAGAATATAATAATAATAAAAATAATAGAAAATAAAAATTGAAAAGATTAAAAATTTAAAAATAATAATAAATAAATAAATAAAAAGCCAAGGGAACGGCTTCAGGAAGCTGCCGGGACCTGCTTAGCAAGCGCCCTGACGGACGGAAGCCTCCACAAGCAGCACTGCTCCAAAAACGCATACAGGCAGCAGCAGTAACGCTTCCCGCATCAGTTACGCTGCGGTAAGGCCGACCTCAGCCCGCGCCTCCCGCTTCCCACAGGAGCCGCGCAGCGCACCCCGCCCGCGGCGCCCCCTTCCCGCCCGCCCCGACCGCGGGCACGGCGCCGCCCACCCCGCACGGCCCCGGCGACGGCGGAGGAGCCGCCCCCTGCCGCCGCCATGCCGGCTGGCCCCGGGCTGAACCGCCCGTGCTACGTCAGCTGGCGGGGAGGCCGCATTCCTCGGCAGTGCCGGCAGAGCCGCCGCTGGGAAGCTTAGAAAGCCCTCAGCTGGAGCGAGGAAAGCGGGGCTTGGCCGGCGGCCAGGCGGCTGAGCTCAGCGTTTTGCAATGCACTTCCTTTTCGCCGAGCCGCTTGCATAATGCCGGAGGGCCGCTCCCGACCTTAACCCTTCGCCTGCCACGCGCGCGAGCTGGCGGCCGCCGGCTCCGTCGCCGGGAGAAGCTTTCGCTCCGCCCGCGTCCCACCGCTCCCCCAAGAGCGCGTTCCTACCCGGAGGCTGCAGACGTCAACGCAGCTCCGAGAGGCAGGCGCGGCTATACGTTGCTATCATGTAACAGGTTTTGTCCTATAGGTGAACACGCATCCAGAACGCGCTGCCTCACCCAGTGAGGGACACTGATGTCAAAGCAGACGGGCACCGCCGGGAACACTTGCATAAGACTGAATTACTTCAGCTGCCAGCATCACATCGCTACCATAAGACTGCAGACACCGTAAGCCACAAGCAAATATTCTGAGTTCAAAGTGTCACAGAAAAGTTAAAGATCAGTTGTAATTCAACTAGCATATAAACTTCAGGTGTTTTGTGAAGAGTTTTGTCAGAACAGTTTTGATCAGCTGTCACCCACACACCCTTTACTACTAGCTCCAAAGAAACAGATCTCCATACTTCCCAAAGAGAAGCAACTATAGTGCTAGTAAGATCACAACTTAATGTGCTTCTGTTTAAAATCACAGGCTGTTCACTAAAACGGGTGTCTATGTCAGAAAACGGTAGCTTCCCCACTAAAAAAAACCACCATCTCAATCAGCATTCTTCAGAACTGACGCTGCTCAAGAACTGCTGAAGCCCAATAAAAGCTGTGGATTCTGAATCCGTGATTTCTTGAAACTTGAAAGAGACGGCATAGCACCAACCCGTGCTCCTAGGTTGTACGCACAAGTAGTATGGGGTAAGAAAGCATTCTCACTCCCTCCACGTCACATGCATAACCTACAACTCGCTTCCCAAGCAGCCCCTTGCCCATCCCTGTGAGCGCAGAGCCCCTGCTGTCTGGGGCTCTCCAGAACTGAAGATTTGCTGTGTTACAAACTGCAACACACAACCCATCACTTCAACCAATTGCATGCAGGACGTGACGTGCTAACAAATACCTAATTTTTCCACTACTCCCTTCATGTTAAGTCTCCACAGATCACCCAGGTTGTGACCACATACGAATTGAATAGCTAACTGCTACAAATAAAAGCATCTTACCTGGATGCATAACTGACACCAGGATTTAAGAGCATGGAATGAATCAGTTCAGTGCCTTCAAAGCACCAAGGCACTTATTTGAATAAAAGTTCCCCCTAGCTACTATAACTGCCACAACATACATATTTTAAGCCAAGATTTTATCAGCACACACAGCAACACAGAAACAAAAGAGTACACGATGGGTTGACTTAATAGTTGCTGTGGGGACCATAACTTTTAGTTTTCTTGACATTTATAAATTCAGTCTCTGCTTTAAGCATGCAAACTATTTCTTGTACATATAATACTTGACTGGGTTGGAAAGGATCTTTATCTGATCTATCATTACCATGTACATTTCACAGATTTATAATCATTAGTCTTCCTGAAACATGTTAACAGCATCAATCCCAAGAACAGACTCCAATATTCTGCTGGGTAACTGACAGCAGCATTAATGGGATTTCAGCTGAGCTCTGACTTTCCTCCTTTTAGGATCTCATTTGAGGTATGTGCATGAACTATTAAGAATAGTTCCCCATGGGACTCCTCTGTTCTCTGCCATCCCAGTGATGTCCCCAGGTCACCTCAGCTGATACAAGACAAGTTGAGGAACTTTTAGTAGATCTTATTAGACACTACAGATTACTATAAGACTCCAATTAACAATTACTTTATATACCTGAAGTGAGCAGATAATTTAGTTCTAGCTTAATTTATAACACTTCCTCAGGTTTATTTCAGGCAGCTCCCTCAGTGAAAGCAATGTCACTTCAGTGCTTTTTACCATACCCCCACAATTATCTGAACAGCTCTCAAAATAAAGTCCTTCAAAAGCCTCTCTAAAATAACTCATTCGTCAGTGTCTCCAGCTTCTCTAATTTAGATCAGAAACATTTTGAATGTCTTTGGATTGTTTTAAAATGTCTCTTCTTAGCTGGAGATGAAAGGTTGAAAATTACAACTCCCTGAAGCATTACAAAAGGGAAATAAACATGGAATTCCAAAATTATCTCCTAAGGTTTTATGAAGGTTGCTCCAAAAGTAATGCTTCCTATTTATCTCCATGGAATCTAGAACAGCTATAAAGAGCACAATAACACTGCTTGATAGAGCAAATTCTCAGCTACAAAACACTATTTTTCAATACAGCCACCACCGATAGCCAGCATTTTCACTAGCAGTGAACACTGCATACCACGCTTGTACCAACGTGCACCAGCAGAGGTGAACCTCTGTCACTGTTACCTCTCACCTACATAGCACCCACCGCCTCACTGTTCACACATCCACTGCTTGGCCTCCATCACTGTTCAGAAAGTGCTGACAAATGTCAATAGATGCCACTGAAACACCTTTGCTTCACACGTTTCCACATCAGATGCCATTTTGTCAGACTGCCCCTCTGCTTCTGTCCGATACAAGGCAACACGTAATGAAATACTGGTGGGAAGGTTCAACCTCCATTGCCAAACCACAAACATCTACCTTTGGCACCATGGCCCAACTTAATAACATAGTAGGCGTTACTTTCAGAGCAGCCATCATATCACTTTTAGGCCTTATTGTTTTAGGAGTAGTTAATCCATTTCTAGAGATTTCAGTTGACAATTATGCAATGCTGTATAGTTATGTACCTACAGACCCATGAAACCACGTGTTCACATCTTTGTTCTCACTGCCTCTTCCTCTTTTTTTTTTTTTTTTTTTTTTTTTGCTGCACCCACTTTCTTCACTATTTAAACCTTTCAGAGCTAGCACTAACTAATAACATGAATTTGTACAGCATCTAGCACAAACAAAATAAACACTGTGCACAGACTACAGATGGATAAGTGCAGAAGTGTTTGGGAAGTACTGTACTGGCACTGTACACGAGCTATGGAGAAATCCTTCAGTCCAGGGATAAAATCTCCACTAAATCAACAAAAACTTTATAAATTAATCGTTCAGACTTCTTAAGTATTTCTATAAAAAGCTTTTCCTTTGTTAAATGAACACTAAGAAAATCCAGAGAAGGAAAATTTCTCCAACACATGAACAAGGAAGTAAAAGAAAACAAAAGGACAACTCAGCATAAAGATTCAGTTAGAATTTCCATTTCAAGAGAAAAACCAGTGTGACTCTTATAACCAATATGTTTTTGTTGTTTTTTTTTTTTTTTAATAGCAGTTATAAATAAATTACTGGCCTTGCAATTATTCTTAAAAGACAAGCAATCAGTGCTAAACTACACCCTCTTTAAATCTGGCAACTCTTCACAAGTTCTATTTAAGAACCAACATTTTTGCAGAGTTAGACATGGATTTCTCCTGTAAGCTCTGCACATTCAGAAGCTATAGCTCTTCTGATCTCTGCAAACCCGTATTGCACTCATATGAGGCCTACAAAGAAGTAAAAGGAAGTTTGGAAGCGACCTTACTTCCCAACAGTTGGCAGTACAGTGTAAGCGCCCAGATATTGGATGTTTTCAAACAGCTGTTACTTCATTGAGCTGTGGCGCACCACCTGCTTTATGAGGGCTAAAGACAAAGGGCTGAGGTCCAGGCTATTTCAGGGATGGATTCTGCAACAACCTAAGGATTCTGCAGAGGGAAAAACCCTTCTTCTGTTTCCTCAATCAACTTGGGTATGCTCCAGGAAACAGAGCAGTACACATTCCTTTTTTTTTTTTTTTCTTTTTTTTTCTTCTTCTTTTAACTAGCAGAGACAGAAGTATGAACAAGCTCATTCGCTGAGGCTGTTATATATGTATTGCTTGTTTGTTTGTTTGTTTGTTAACACACAGTACTATATCAGATAAACCAAACCCCAGAAAGAACCATCTAGGTGAATGGGACACTTTGTTGTCAGGTACTTTCCTTCTTACACCAAAGTTGTGGGTGGCAGGCAGCTGTAATTGCTCACTCCTTCTGTTTTGTTTCATTTGGGAAAAATTTCCTCAACAGCCAGGCCTAATTTAAGAGATAGACAGGAGAATCTAGGTATACCAAACAGGAACAGGATGCCCCTTCCTCCTTTCCAAAGAGACATTTACTGCCTTGGCATAAGCACAGATTAGAAGAAGGAAGGTAGTGAAGTATTTCATTAATGGCTTATGATTAGCATTAGGAAATCCACAGCACCTCAGGCTAACACACCCACAGGCACGACTTTGTTTGCTACTGACAGCACCAGGCAACATGCAGGAGCCACGGGCACTGTTTCCCCACAACTCTTCTCTGATCCTACAAATGTAACTGAAGCAAAGAATAGACCAACTAGGAAAAAGCAATAAACAATCTTTCACTGGATAAGTTCCCTGATCCACAACACCACACCCAGCGACATCCAAATTAAAAATCCCACTTCTGCTGGCACAGCTAAAGGAGAAGAGAAAAGACATTAAGAAACAGCTGAGGGCAAGTTCCATACATACTGACACTGCAAGAAATGCATACAAAACCACAGCCTAGTCCTACATACACACGGACTGAGCTCTCCCACTGGTCACAGCAAATGGTAGAATACTTGGCAAAACTTTAGCCCAATCTTAAGTTACTTTAATAGGTTCTTAGCAGTTTAAAACATATATAGCAGTAACACTGGTTCTCTCTCCAGTGTATTTACAGAGTTGTGAAATCGTAAGAAACCCTGAACCCACATGTTACTTATGTAACTGATCTCACGCGAAAATAACAGTTTCTTAACTTTATTTTTACTCAGCACTGCTATGGCTTGTAAGCCACAACACTCATGAAGCAGTCTGAAACTTTCTCAAGCACTCTGAAAACATAACTGTAGCCAGTGCAGTTTCAAGTAGAAGACATTATGTTCCAACTTGTGTTTCATTATGAGTTGGTTAAGTGTATACGTGGCTTGTTTCTCCCTCAATACAGCTTTGCAAGCTTTCAGCATAGGTTAAACCTGTTCTCTTGAAATGTCAGGCCCCTGCAAGAAGAGGCAGGAAGCCTATTTATAAATTAGGCTGGAGTTTACTATGGTACCTTTCAACCTTTAGAGAGGGCTGTTCTGGTTCAAGTTACAGCCTTTGCTGTATTTTCTGCCTACAACATAGCATTCATAATAAGATGCAACTGCCTGCAACAAAGCATCATCAGCTAATTAGAACTGCAAGTTTAGCATCTAAATGAGTGCCACCACAGAGTTCAAATGAGAAATAAAAATGTACATCAATGTATTAGCATGGTTCAGCTGTACATTTGTTATAATTGTACACAATACAAGAAAAAACACATTTAAAAATATAGTTCATAAGCCACTAGCCAACTATCTGTTCAAAACAGACACCCTGCAACTCACATTTTAAAAGCACTGAAAAAAAAAAAAAAGGAAAATTCCTGACTTGCTCAAAAAGAGAAAAAACAGTTAAAATGTTGATGTTGCTGAGACAAAATGAAATGGGATTGCCACGCACACTGAAACACTGCAGTGTAACTACAAGAGGGCAAAATGTAAAGGCATTAGAATCACTGCTACCCCTAGCAATGACAAAAAAGGGTAATTTCATATTTATCATCCACGTAAAGCCATCATCACAAGAAAAAAAATAAATAAATAACCAAAGGCATTAGTAAAATATGGAATTTGAAGGATGCTTAAAAATCATAGCAACACCATCACCTACAGCAGTCTTGTTAGCAGTTCAGAACAAAGCCTCTACGCTTCACTTCTACTTCCAAAAGTTGAGTAAGGAGCTTCATTTGTATCTCAATGCCCATCTCCCGTTTTACCTGAAATCTTGATACCATGTTTAATCTACATGCAACAGCATGAATTATGACCTGCAAACCAAAGCTACACCAAAACTCACAGTGAGAATTAACTGTCCCATGCTCCAAAGAAGCACTGATGGAAGGGATGACAAGAATGGCATACGAATGAAAAAAACAACTGCTGTCACAAGTTTGGCTGCAGCAACATCTGCTTCCAACCTAGAAAATAATCATTTAAGGTAGGTATGTGTCAACAGTTTGTGGGCTGGCTTGGCCCAGATTTGTGACAATTGGTTCGAGGGACCCACGAACCCACGCCCCAGGAAAGGGGAAGGGGGAAAGGGAAAAGGGAGATGGGCCTTGAAACAAAACAGCGTCAACAATCTGAGGAGGAACGCTGATTTACTAAATAAGATATTGGAAAGTAAAATAACACAATATAATATAATATAATTGGAATTGAGGCTAATTAATAAAATAAAATGAGTAAGAGAGAACGTCCGATAAACTGAAGGCCTTACGCTAATACTGAAGGTGGATGGCTGCAACAAACACCCACTGCTGAGCTCGATCCCGAAGGGAAGAGAGATGGTCCTGTGACTGCAGAAAGTTTTCATCTTTCCCTGAGTGGAAACACATAAAAATGCAAAGCATTGCACAGTCCTCTGTGGATGTAGTTCTTCTCTTCTCAGACAGGTACATCCAGAACTATCGATGATCCACAGAGTTGGAGCATTAACTCTTTAACTCCCAATACACTACATGATGTTATGATGTGGAATATCAGTAATATAACAAAAATCATAAAACCATGACAGCACGTTATCTTCTCCTGCCAGGATATTTCTGGAGAGTCACTTCCCTTTCTGTCCGGTCAAATAGGTTGAGGATAAAGGAGATGCAAAGAGAACAGTTGTGTTCTGGGACCAGCTCTCACACAAGCCTCTCCCAAGCAGCAGCTGAATCCTCCCTCATCAGGTGGCTGCTACAGCAGAGGTTCCAGGTACCCAAGGTCAAGGGCAACCAACTACAGTCGCTGTTAGCTGCTAGTACTTCCTCTGGCCCACACCACTGTGTTTCTACTTACTTGATACATGCCTAAAAGTAGTGGGCACACTCCCATTTCTCAGAGGGCTGCCACGCATCCCTTCAATGTCCCTGGAGCATCCTGAAGCTTCCAAAACGGAGCCATAAACTGCTGTATAGCTAATGCACCTGTTTTTGTTTGCTGTGTTCTGAAGATGAAATTAGAGAATAGAAGAGGCCTGGAAATGTGAAAGAGAATGTCAGAGAAGAGAGGAAATGTCAGAAAATGTGGCAGAAAAAGAAAGACAGAAGAGAAAAGGATAGGAGAAAACCAGTGAAGTCAGGGGAGAGGAGGTCCAAGAAAAAGCCTGAGTGGATCAGAGAGGTAAGATACAGCAATAAAAGCTCAAAGTAGCGTACACTGAAGAAGGTTACAGAAGAGGGGACAGGGATACAACATGGGAAGGGAATAAAAAGGTCAGAGAAGATCAAAGAAACAGGCAGCAGTACAGAAGAAAACAGAAGAAAAAAACAAGAAGGTGGCAAAAGAGATGGTCAGAGATGAGAAGAGGTCAGAAGATCAAAGTAAATCAAAGAAGGACATAGGTCAGATGGTAAAGTAGAGGCAGACAAGATCAGAAAATTATATAAGAGAAGGACAGTCCTTCAGTCTTAAGCAGGACAGACTTGTCACAGGGGACAAGGTCAGAATAAAAGGTGGTCAGGCAAAACCTTGTCAGGCCAAAAGAAGGTCCCAAACACATTGGTGTACTCTCTGTCACTGCTTCCCAGTGACCATAATAATGAATACCGGAGGCAGACAACATGAACAGAAGGGGCCAAGAGTATTAACTGCTTATTTCCCTGTCAAGGAGAAAAACAAACAACTTTACCCATATGTTTCTACCAACAGCTCAACCAAACCAAGTTCATTAGACTCAAATTACTTTGCTTTTTGGACTAGGATGATCTATTTGCCTCCACTGGTTAGGTATTTAAATTCAAACCCATCAATATGCTCTTTAGTTACTAAATTCCATTAATATATCACCTCACTGTGGACTTATAGAACACAGAATTCTCCCCAGTTCTTATTTTGAAGAACTTAATTTACATTAGCTACCTCAAGTCCAAGCAAGTTTTTCTTACTGCCTATCAGAGACTAGATTAAATTTAGTTTTAGGCAAGATGAAATGCAGAATTACAGCATGGATGAGACTGGTAAAACCAATACTTTGCTAAGTATATTCATGGCATGAAGAAAATGTGAATTAAGGAGAACATAGGTAGCTCACTCAATAATTAATCTTCTGGCTGTACTTTTGATACTTCTCTGCATCTGGAACAATCTTAAACATTAAACATTTTTGCCTAGTAATACATCTTCAGTCAATCATTTTATAGTATACGAACTTAGAGAAGACTATATGATAATGGAAAGTAGTACATTCAAGATCAACAGTGCCTTTTTTCACAGTTTTTTTGTTTAAAAAACAGATCCTTTTCAAAGCAACAGTAATATTTCTGCTCTGCATTCAAATTAAAAGATGTAGAAACAGACAATCTCTATGAAAAACTTCTCCTGCATATTTATCTCCATCTGTTGTTAAGATGACCAGAAAAGCATACAGGAAGATTATAACTTAACAGAATCCAAGACAACTTAGGTTCACTGAGATTACCATAACCAGCAAGTGAATATTTGACAATTAGGTTGTGGTTATGACTTAATCCTTGCACATCCAGAGGTAACTGTATGAAATAATTGAGGTTTTCCATCAAGAGTTTAAAGAAAAGCAGAACTTAAAGGAAAAGAGGAAAACAGAGAAGAGGAGCGGTCAGGGAACTTTGCCTAAACTGCCCTAAGTATGGACATCTTAGAACATGACAGTTCGCAAAGGAAACATTTACACATTCATGTTCTGAGGCACGGGTTGAGTAGATAAACTGGAGCTGAGTCAAAAGCACATTGCTCGTTTGTATAAAGAACATTTTCTTGCTTCCTTCTTGTTCTATTTGGAGGAAAACCTGTAAATATTTATAAAACTGGATCATTATGTGTTTCAAGATTTCCTCTCCTGTTACACTCTCTTAAAAACCTAACGGTAAGCAGGAAAGCTGGATGTCCACGCAACTTCATTACAAGCAACTGCTATTCAGTTTTTAAAATACATACTTTTTCCCTTTGACAATAAACTTCACAGGGCAAAAATTGCCATCTTGTGTGTTTACAGAGTGCGTAGGAACAGAGAAACATAGACAATGACAGCAACAAATGACACACTCAACTGTACGTAAGACATGTTATCCATTTCCTTCCAATATTCTAATGTTCCCAATATAAGTAAATTTCAATTTGTTTCTCAGAGAGTGCTAAAATAAATTTGATGGGTATCGCTAGAATTTATGAGGCTGTTATTACACTGGCATGTGTGCTTGACCACCACTACAGTACTGATTACAGTATAAGTCTCAGAAGAAAAGACTGATCCTATGATACTGTATTTCTCTTTCTACTAAGGAACATGAAACAAACAAAAAAAAGCATACAGAAGTTCACTGAGAATGAGAGTCAGAACTTTCAATGCAAGATGGTATCTTTACCTACATCTAGTATTTTCTTACCTACTTGTATTCCATCTATACTGCAGCCTTCTGTGTAAAACACAACTGTATTTCTCAGCTGTAATCCAAAAAGTAAAGAACTTAAAGTCGTTTACTGAAATGACCAACATTAGGAAACACTCATTTAAAAATATGGTAATCCCTATCTTTCAAAAACAAACAAAATCTCCTGCAGTATCTATCTTTAAGAAAAAAAAAAAAAACTTCAAGTCTCAAACAGCATGGAAAGGAGAGCAAGGAGGTGCCACGATCAGTTGTTAACTATTCCATTTGGCAGCTAGCTTCCAAGTTGAACTACAAATAAAAACACCAGCTTTGTCTGTCAGAAGGAAAACAGCAAGTGGGTCACCTGCAATCAACTTCTGTTAAACAGAGACCCAAGCAAACTGTAGAAACAACCACAACAGACAGACTGGTTAGCAAACAATAGAGTAACAGGGAAGAAAATTAATGAAGTCAACAATTAATGAAGCCATTCTGTAACTCCTCCCAAATAAAAGCAGTACCAATTACAACCCCACCCACTAACACACTGGTATTGATGTCTGTGTTGTAAATTCAAGCTTTAAAACTCTCCCTCTACAAGATTAATGGAATTGTTTCAACTACACAGGCTAGGTAAATAAGGAATCAAGATTGTTTTTTAATTTAAGCAAGTGATTTTCTTTCACTACTGTTTGGGGTTAAAGGCTAAGTCTGAAACTCCAAAATGAGATGCTACATTGTTCATTCACTGTTTGGCTGAAAAATAATTAGAAGCTTCAGAAGTTAAAACTCATCGCTTTCACTAGAAAAAATACCAACATTACAAAAGAAATTTCAACCTCACAAACAAATGCAAGCACTCATTCATTAACAAGGTTGGAAGGATACTCAGAAACAAATAATTCACATTCTACTCTGAGACAGAATCAGCATTCTCTACCCTGAACTTCCATACTGAAGTATGGAATTATTTTCAAAAGAGAAGGAATTATTTTCAAAAAATCATAACCCATCAAGAACTGCAGTTTAATAGAGTGAGTGGGTCTTGCATAAAGAATAAAGAAGAACATTTTTTTTCCAACCTTCAAAACATGATAATTCCTTGCAGCTATCGCCATGGTATCTGCATCCAGGATTAAGAATGTGGCTTGCATTTCATGCATCTTCCTGCTCAACCCTCAGGAAGGAGTGTGAAAAAGCAGCAGATTTCTAAATAGTGTACATGTATTGCCATATCAGTTTGTAAGTTTGCCTGTCAATATTCTTCAGTCTTGATCAAGAGATCAAAGTCCCAGAAACAGAACAAGATCAACGCTGCCAAAAATCCAGACTAAGTAGTGTCAACTCTCTGCTACACACTATTTCAGATATGAATAATAACAATAATAGGCATAAACTATATTGATAACAGAGCAAAAATCCTATAGCTTAAATTCAGCTGCCAGAAAACACACCATCAAGAGCAGTTAATGCCTGCTGAAAGACTTGAAAAGCCCACAGCTGCAGAGTTGTTTTTGTTTAAAAATCTCCTTTTAAAGCCTATTCTTATTACACCAGTTATTTCTTCAAAGAAACCAGCAAGGACTGTTTTTTAGAAGACATTTTAGTGCTAACAAATACAAACATGCCTTAAGTGATTAGCCACACAACTACCATTGTGCTATTCACTTGTCCACAGATTTAAGTATCAAGTACTCTACAAATCTGTCTCCAAGGGCTTCTGTTTTTGGTGAAAATTAGATTTAAAACTCTGCAACCAGTTGCTGGCTTTCAACAGGTTCCACCTTAGCAATATACGCCTCAAAGTACACATAACTGATGTAAACTCAGTCTATGGCCCAGCAACATCACGTACGTTATTGAGTCAACACTGAGTCTGTGCTGAACTACGGATGTAACAAAAGCTATGTTTGCATAAGGAATGCCCAGTGATATACCCTGCATACACATCTTAGCATAACTCACCCTCATCTTTCCACAGGGGCATCAAGGTTCTGAAACTGTAATGAAGAAGCAAACTACTACAGTTAGTCAGTCTTAATGCACATGGCTCTTCACAGGATGAACTCTGTCTCAAGAACTGCAGGTGACCTTTAAAAATGGTTCTAGACTTTAAAGTTCAAAAAAATACAATGCAAAACAGAAGATAACTTTTACTTATTGTATTTAGTTATCACAAACTAATATGCCCCAAACTTCCTAATGACATGAGATAGGAAAAAGCTAACAAGAGTCACAGACAAGAGACTTCATTTGCAACAGGTGAAGAATATGCTACAGAACAAAAACTGAGAGAGGACTAGAGAGCAGAAAGGAACACGTCCAGTATCTAGCCAAAGAGATCCAAATGACTGTGTGTTCAAGTAATACTACTCTCCGTAGTCTAGAATGGTTTTGTCAATACCTGACAAAACTTGCCACAAGCAGGATTTAAAGAATAAAACAAAAATAAAGAAGCATCAATTTTACAAGAGAGACAGGTTGTTTGGGTTTGGAGGGGTAGGGTACAACTGCCACCTTTCTAACAGCCAGCTCACCTTCATCTCTAATGCAGAAGAACATTCTGAATGGTGTAATTCACAGATTACTGTTGAGCATGCTGTGTTTTGACAGCCGTACATATAATAAGTCAGTGAACTGTTGTAACTCAACAGTTTTCAAGTACATTCTATGTCCATTAATAAAAGAATTACAAAACGTAGAAATCTTTCTTTATGGACACTACAGTTAAGTAACTGCAAAGCTAAGTAAATCACAAGCAGCATAAGAAGCTTAGAAAAAAGGTGGATGTAACTAATTTTAAATTACTTTCTATTGTTCAGTGAACACAGTGCATCTTATTTTCTGTAAAAGCAGCCTGAGCTCTGAAGCCTGCTGCAACTAAGTTTAATGCCTGCTGACACACAAGACACAGAACTGCATTATTCTCTAAGATTTTATGACTGGCACAGGATTGAATAAGAGAAACAGATTTTTGAGTCTACTACGACCTTTTTCTAATTGGTGAATTTAATTTTTTTTTCCAGAATTTGATATCGCTTAAGTTCCCAATGAACAGTTGAACACAAATATTTTGTTTGAGTTCATATAAATCAGCTAAGTTCATAACTCTTTACTCCAAGATACCTATAAAAGCATTCAATAGCAAACATTTTAAAAGAGGTAGCACATCATATTGCAAGTGCTCACTAAAGGAGAATTTTTTATTGTTTGTTTTAGACTAGTAGATTAACGATATTTTATAAACTGAGATAAAAATACCAGTTTGTGAATTACAAAAGTCACAAGAAGTGTTTTTCATGTTGTTTTGCACATCACAACAATTTACTCCTAGCAAATGAACAAGTTGAATTTTGCGACACTGCACTGCTCCACTTCTGCAAGAGTTTACTTTCTGTATGTCATTTACCTCTGAGTGAAATGGGGCTGCCTTCTTGTTATCATACTGTTGCACTCAAGTTCCTCCTCCTTGTGCCTGGAGAGCTTGATGTGACTTTTGCCAGCGCAGCCCTCCCCCAGGTCACTCACACAGTGGCCACCCTTCAAAGCAGAACATGCATTTCTCCTTCAGAAAGTTCTCCCTCAGCAATGTAACCCAGTTACATGGTTGAATGTCAGGGTAAACAAACAACTGGAGAGTTAAAGGAGACAGAGCACATTAAGGGTTTGTGGCAATGATTTAGATACAAACTAACTAAGAATAGGGGGAGGGGAGACAAGTAGCATATCTTTGAAGTTATTTAATCCACATGCAGAATAAGATGTACTAGGGGAGCACTGAGACACTGCTTTACAAACACCAGGAGTCACTTATTTCGAAAGAGTATTTGTGAAACTCTCCTACATAATGTCAGATTCAGGAAAACTGAAGAGCTCCGAGACCTACAGGGCTTATTTATAAATCTAGCTTAACGCCAGCAACACCCCTATTCCTCACCACAAGACAAATCACACCACTTGAGCAAGTACTTCCTTCCCTTTATTTTAACTTGATTATTCTCTGTCACAGCATTTTGCAGCCCCAAAAGCAGCAGCACATAGTTTTCTTTGATAAAAAATAATATCCTTCAAAGACAACAAGGTTAGAATTAATACCTGTCCTTCAGTAGCACCACAATTGGGAGGAATTAAGTTTCTGGATACATTTCTGACTTGTACTGCCAGCTGCCCTTACACTTGTGCTTCTCAAGAAAGCTTTCCTCTCCCAAGACTTCCAAAGGTCATTGTTCCAAACAGAAGAAAGCTCACTTTACCCTGAAGGCCTGAGCTTTTGTCAGCTGTTCGCATGATAAACATCTGTGGATGTATGGAAAACCTATTACTACTGGTAGGAAACGAAATCTGGCAAGTAATTTGTGTTTATACTGGAAGAAAGTCTCCAAAGCACATAACTGCTTCAATTAAGCTTCTTTCTCTACCCACCCACACGAATTTTTTTTTTTTGAGTCTTCAAAATCCGTGTGTGTGAACAGTAGAATAAGCATAAATTAACCCAGAATGACAAAAATAAGCTATCCTTCCACTAGTGCTAACATGAAATTAGCAAAAGGAACAGTCATCATCTGCACAAAGGGTTAATGAAAGTTTTGCTACATGCCCTGTTCTTATGTTAAGTGAAAGGATAGGTGAGCTGGTACAAAATCTAACAGGGTAGATGTGTATCAACCCAAAAAGCCACCAACAAAATTAAAAAAAAAAAAAAAAAAAAGGTTTTCCTGTATCTCCAGGCACACTCAGAAACTGCATAGCTCCATGTGAACTTACTGAAATCCACATATTTCCTCCACTTGCTTTTCTCCACTTTCCAAGAGCTAGTCAGTTAAGATATAAAAATGTGATCTAAACAACCAAGGTTGAGTAAAACAACTTTCAGCCGAGGTTTCTCCTCTGTGTTCTGGTCACTCCCTGCATGCACCAAGTTAAAGCAGGCTTAAACAACATGTGCTGAACTGTACTCAAAATGACTAGAAAATAAAAGGATTTAAAAGTTTGCAATCATCAGGATTGTTTTGCATTTTCAGTAAATACTAGCTGAAGGATTTTCATGTTCAAATCATTTGATGTGAACAATTTCATATATTCGCTTCCAAACAGAGGACCTAAGTCTCAACCACCTCTGTGTTCAGTGGCACCATCTTCACAAATGTAATGGGGTTCAATTCTGCCTGCCTTTTCTTGTTGTTACTTCTACACGGTGTGGGGGAAAAAGTAAGAGGAGAATGCTCAGTGTGAAGCTCAATGAGAAGCAGTGCAGACCTGAATATTTACCAAAAGTCATCAGTCCATACAATTTTCCTCCTCTTCAGGAAAACATTATTTTCCGAAACTGACACACCATTTTAATGTCTAGATTTACTGAGTGTTCACAATAGCATATATCAAGAAGAGCCACTCCTATCTAAAAGCAAGTGGCATACAAACTATTTGAGTGAAGGGTTTCTGAGGTTTCTCACTTGCCAAAGTTTAAATCATTATACACAAATATATCTTATTTTATTACCCAATGCAGTGTTATTCTTGGGAAGATATTCTTAACAGATATTTCTTAAGGACCAAGATCAGTTAATTTTCTGTCTTTTTCTCCTGTCCAAGCGTTCTGAACTAAAACAGAGCTAATACTTATAACTGAATCTGTAACAGATTCACCTTGATGAAAACCCATTAAATCACTTTACACGCTCTAAATTCTCCTGAAATGTATTGAGCAGAAAAATTGTTGTGAAAGTAATTTTACATGTCCCAGTTCCTAGTTAGCACAGACTTATCTTTGAAGATGGATACATTTAAAAAGACCGATGGATGAACTAGGCCTGCCATCTGCACAGTATAACTGACAGGAGTACTCAGGCCTGAATTCAAATAGCACAAGAGTAGATAAAAGTACACAAACAATTTCAGGAGTACCAATTAACTGAATCCAACAGGACCTCTTCCTTCTATCTTTGAAATAGGAAATTCAAGAGTTGGCATAGGTCTTCTCTTCTGTGCAGATTCACTCTTTTTGCAGCAACAAAAACTACAAAAAGGCACAGCTGGTAGCACATTTATGGCTCAATGGAAACTGCCTGGTAGACAGTCTCCCAACAGGAACTGGAAAGTAACCCATAGCACCACAGCACTTCACCTGCTGGTGGAAAGTGGTCAGCTGTCATTCAAGAAGGTGCAAAATAAAGGTCTGGAGAGGGGAAATTACAGCAATCAGCTGACAAGTAGCAGCTTCTGGCCATGCACCCACAGGCAGCATTCTCACCTTCAGATGGTATGCAGGTATTTATGTAATGTTCACAGATGGCTTTGGCAAGTTTGTTAAGTATAAGTTAAGATTCCTGAACCAGTTTTGCAAAGTTCTGAACATATGAGCAAATCTTCATGCAAAGAACCAGGTTGAGTTCTTGTTTTTTTGGTGATAGAATGTTTTTCCCCTCAACCTGAGCTGTGATGAGAGTTCGCTGTGGGCTGTCTGCTCCATACAGGAACATCAATTCCATTGAGTTTCTAAGCTTGGCAGATTTGAGGAGGTTCACTCAAGAGCAGTACACTGTTCTTAATTTTTTTTTTTTTTTTTAATGCCCTTCCCTTTAAATAACAGATTTGTTTGTTCATTTTATTACCAAGGGGAAAAAAAGTTTACCCTGGATTAAAACCAAAAAGTAGCTATGTGAATTTAAATACTTCCTCTACACTACCCTGAAACTGAGGCACTATTTTGAATTTGCATAAATATATTACATAGGTATACACATCCAGACACACACTTCAGAAATCTGTAAAGATTAATGAAGTTTACAAGCACTGCTTCTCTTCCTCCCACTTTCCCCCAAGTCCTGTAAGCATTTCATCCTTCCTATAATAGCATGTCTTATACTCAACATAGCTTAGCCAAGCTTCAAAACCGAACATTTTTGTTTGACATGGCTGTTTAAAGAACCTCTCATTACCTGTGAGATTGATCTTCTTCCTTCTTATTAACTTTACATGAGCAACAACGCTTTGTCTAGTTTACTAGCGAAGTTCTGAACAGCCAATTCCCTCTGACTGTATTTATCTTCTCAACAGTAAGAAAGAATCAGGATTAGAGGTGGAAGGGTTAAAATGAAGAAAACTATAAATCAAACTACTTGCATTAAACTGAAGGACTGATACCTGACTCTTTTTCATTCACTAAGTAGGCAAGAGTTCTAGGTGATACAAAAATGTTTCTTTAACAAACCTGGCTTGTGGAAATCACAGTCATCTCACAAAAGTATCATGTTAAACACCCACCATCAGTCCAAAACATGATTTGACAGAAAGGAGCCATCTAATTTTACACAAGTGTTAGCAGTGTAGCAGTAAAGCGGAAAAGATAACATACCAAGTAGCTTCACCTTCCTCAAATGAGAACATATTTCATTTAGGAGCATGGGTAAACATGTACATTAATGACAAACACCACCTGCAGAGGCTAGGAAGGAAACAAGACACTCCAATTAGGGTTGGAGGTCATGCAGGCTCCCTTCCAGCAGAAAACAACCCGGGAAGTACCCTGCACAAGCACAGTACAACATAAGGGCTGTGTCTCACACATGCCTTAAGACTACAGTCTGACAGCCACAATCTTCCAGGCAGATCTGTAGAGAGTTTTAAGAAGTGAGCAACCCAAACCAATTCTTCCACATTAAAACACGCTACTCTTGAAAGTGAGCCAGTAGTAAGCTTTAATCTCTGTGCAAGCAGTTGAGAAAGCCAAAGTATGCTAACCCAAGCTGACCTGCATAACTCCCCATTAAATCACTTTATGGTAAAAAGCCATTTCTGCCCTGAAAATTGGCTCACCATCAACAAAATATACAACAGGGCTCACAATGCCCTTCTTCCCCTCATCAATTATGGGCAAGTTTAGGTCAGAATTATTTCAGTCCGTCTGGAATAGTTCATGCATCTGCTTTAATCCAGTCCTGAAGAGAGATCATTTCAGTAATATGCCTCCCTAACAGGAGCAGCTGTCATCTAACTTACACAGTGTTCAAGTTATACTAAAGTAGAAACATTCTACCCAATTGCTGCTCTTCTTGGGGAAGCAGTAATGACACTGTAACCCCACAAAACTATTTTAGTCTACCAGCGAGGTCCATATCAAAAGTGTTCAGTCTACAAGCAACAAGGTTTATTTCCTCCCTTGTTTCCAGCCCTACAAACTCCAGGCTGTGCTCCATTGTTTGCTTCTCATGAATTCCTACCATAACGAAGATCTTGCAAGCTAGCTGAAGTCTCTGTTGTACCACCATGACCCCACAGACTGTTAAGGTGCAACTGATCAAAGCTCAAAGAGAAGACTTTAGACAGCACGTCTGACCAGACCAAAAGCCAAGAACATCTGCTTTATCCGTGTCATCAACAGCTACGAATGAAAAAAAAATTCATGGAATAAGTTAACTGCACAGTAAAGGGAAAACTCACCTTGAAAGCCTTGAAAGGTATGCTAAAGCTCACTACTGCCTCAGAAGAAGCGGCAACATATGAACTTCAGAGACAAAAAGCACTTTTTGCAATGGTTATACTAATACAGAAAGAAGTGAACACATATGACCAGAGCAAGCTGTTAGGTATTTCCCTTCCTCTCCTGTGCTCTTAAACTTTTTTTTTTTTTTTTTTACTCACACGATGAATATGGGGGTATGACTCTTATCTTAGTCAAGGTTCTGTAAAAGGAAGACCAGTCGGTGAAGACATGTGGAAGATGACTGCCACACACACAAGCCTGTCCAATGTCACAGCTGAGGGAGGGGCTCATGCTGCAAGCCTCAGCAGTCAGGATGCCTCTGACAAGAGCAAATGTCCTAGCACAGCAGACATCTCCATTCCAGGTAGTAGTCAGGGCTCCAAGAAATTTTTAAACTGATCAAAGTGTGACTGACACAGAAAGAATCTTCCCATTCTTACTTCCCCCTTCTCCCAGCATCTCTCCCTTAAATCAACAGCAGCATACATGTGGGCAATAAACAAGGTAAAACTCAACAAACTAGATCTAAGCTCACACAAAGGACAATTCTCCAGCTCACTGCACAGCTACACAAACTCTGGCACAAGGTGCAAGCTTGAGAACTGCAGTGTCCCTCTGACAGTGGCCTGCATTTAAGCCAGCCTAAAGCAGCTGCATGTCTCCAGGGTGAATGACACACAGTAGTTGGTCTTAGCAGTGGGTAAAGTTTGAAAATGACAATCATGAAAAAATCTTTTCAAAATACATGTTTGAGCACAGCAATACGTATTTTCTGTTCTAAGAGTTACACAATGAGCCACAGAGCAGCAAATGAGTCATGGCACACTAAATGAGTCAGTTATTTCATTTACCATATTCATGACTAGAGTATTTCACAATGGAATACATTTATTTTGATAGGTCTGTTTGGCAGCCTGTCCTTGGAGGAGTTCACCCAGTGACAAGAGGGAGCACGTTTGCTGGAACAGCTCCTGGAGAACAACTCCCAGCCTCACCAGGAAGCATTATGACCATGCTGCACTGCTGCAACAGCAGCTCTCCTTATAGCAGCAGGCTTGGTCAATGATGAATGTGCCCGCTCCCTCTGAAATGGAAGGGGTGGGTAAGGTGATAACACTTCTAAACTGTAACTGGAAATGCAGTTTCAGATTCTCCACTTCTCTCTGAGTAAAGGTTTATGGTCTTTGTCATTTATGACCTGTTTGGCAACCCAAAGTTACTAGCCTTAGACAGACAAGACGCTGGGCTTGTATCTGAGTTTGTACTTACAGGGACCGTAGTCCACTGGTCTCAGGTTTTCATTGGCGCAGCACCCTTATGCCTCAGACCAGGTTTCATCAGCTGGTACATCAGGCTGGAGCTATCAGAGTCCCTACATAAGCTGCAGCTGCTGCACTGGACACGTACACTCAATACCTACAGAACATATTTTTAACAAGCCTCATTTGCTCACAGATACATCAGTTCCTATGGGAAAGCCACTTGATCAAAAGCCTGAAAGGAGGGAGGTGTGAGCAGTGTGTGGCAACCCCAGACCTTGCAGGGGCTGAGGTAGGCCAGTCTGAGGCCCCTCCAGCCTGCACTGCGCCAGCTCACACTGCTTGCACGAAGGCACCCAGTGAAGACCAAGTCATAGTCTACCCTAGTAGCGTTCATAGATTCATTAGGTTGGAAAGGACCTACAAGATCATCTAGTCCAACCATCCTCACACCACCATCCCTACCCACCAAGCTACTAAATCAAATCCCTTAGCACCTCATCTAAAAGCTTCTTGAACAGCACTAGGGACGGTGCCCCAACCACCTCCCTAGGCAGGCCATTCCAGCGCCTGACCACTCTTTCAGAGAAAAAAATTTTCCTCAAATCTAATCTAAATCTTCCTCGGCGCAACTTGTGGCCATTTCCTCTCGTCCTGTCATTAGTTATCTGGGAGAAGAGGCCAACCCCCTCCTCACCACAGCCTCCCTTCAGGAAGTGGTAGAGTGTGATGAGGTCTCTGAGCCTCCTTTTCTCCAGGCTAAACAATCCCAGCTCCCTCAGCCGCTCCTCATAAGACTTGTGCTCCAGAGCCCTCACCAGTTTTGTTGCCCTTCTCTGAACACTCTCCAGGGCCTCGATGTCTCTCTTGTAGTGAGGGGCCCAAAACTGAACACAGTACTCGAGGTGCGGCCGCACCAGAGCTGAGTACAGGGGGATGATCACCTCCCTGCTCCTGCTGGCCACACTATTCCTAATACAGGCCAGGATGCCATTGGCCTTCTTGGCCACCTGGGCACACTGCTGGCTCATGCTGAGCCGAGCATCAACCAACACCCCCAGGTCCTTTTCCTCTATACAGTCTTCAAGCCATTCTGCCCCAAGCCTATAGCATTGCATGGGGTTATTGTGGACAAAGTGCTGGACCCGGCACTTGGCCTAATTGAACCTCATCCCATTGACCTCAGCCCAGCTGTTCAGCCTATCCAGATCCCACTGAAGGGCCTCCCTACTCTCAGGCAGATCGACACATCCTCCCAACATTCCCCTGTCCAGTCCTCACTGCAAGCACACCCCTCACAGCAGCATCACCTGACAGCAGGCAAGCACGAAGATATGGTGACCTGTTTTCAGCTCCTTCCCTATTCCCTCACACCATGCTACCCACACTCAATGCCAGGACACACATTTCCTCACTAGGGTCACAGGCAAGGCTGGCCTGGCACAAAACACAGATACAAGTAGTCCACCCCCATGCCTACCTATAAAGTTCCATGTGTGCTGTGCCTTGCCATACAGACTCCTTCACTCTTATGGTGTGGATTTCCCCCCACTTCATTTACCCATGGATCTTCTACCTGAGGTGCTCATGTTGTCCTAGACTACCACCTTCCCCACATCCCAATCTTCTCTCTACCATGGCCAAATAATTGAGTATGTTGAGGTCATTGTCTGGAATGTGGTTCTACCACCAAGTCTTTGCTGGTTCCAGCAGTGTTCTCTCACTGGAACAGCTCTCACTCAGGTCTCCGTTGGAGAGTTTTCTGAATGCATATAAGGACTTGGATTTGTTTTGCTCTTCAGCACTTCTATAAGCAGAATACTCCTTTCCTGGTACTTTTGACCTTCACTGGCTTTTGTGGCTCTCCTTTTACTTCCTAAAATCACAGCTTAGTGTCTCACTGCACAGTCATCCTCCTCTGCTTCCTTCTTTCAGTAGATGTTTCTCAATACTTTATCGCTACTCCTTAACTTCCTTTTGTTATTCAAGTAGGGAGGGGAAGATGGACCTCATAACAAGCAGGGATTCACTGAAGCGCATATCCATGATTCACATTTTCCCCATTTATCCTGCCTAACATTTCACTAGCTATCATTCCACACTTTGAGTAATCAGGGAGTAGCTGCTTTGATCTTACTGCCATCTCAGTCCTCTCAAGCTTACTCTCCATGCTGAGAGTCTTCAGTTTTCTGACATCAGCACCCTTCCTTGACCCCTCGTGCATAATACAAATCCTTCCTTTTAACAACCCCTACCGCACAAAACTGGATCTCTTTGCTACTAAGATTACAATGCTTATATTATCCCTGCATTTCCAGTGCTTTCATGTATCTTCTGTACATAACAGTTTCTACCCCATATAGCTTCAGGCTGTACCAATACAGCTATTTTTTTCCCCCCCCACTTCCTACATTTGTCTAAAGTGCCTAACAAGCCCATGCAATATTTGTCACCTGATTCCTATCCCTTCTTTAGTGCATCTCCACCAGTTCTTATCCCTATGTCAGCACAAGGTGTAGCCCCAAAAATAAAACTCAGTTGTTCTCAAGCATTTACTATTGCAGGGAAAAAGAAAGGATATGAAAGCAAACACTTGGACTTTTTCCAGAGCAGAATGGTTTAGAATTATGTCATTTATTGCCTATTGATTAGAATTAGGACAATTAAGAAAAACTTGACAACATCTTATAATAAAGAAATTAATTTGTAACATATGAGTTTATAAATGCGTATTTAACCCCATGAATAAATCTGTATTAAACACTTGTATAAAAAAGACATATGTATATATCATACATGTATTAACCACAAATGATAGTCTCCCACAAGACATAATAGAAACAGCTTCTGCTTTGATCTACCACAATTTCACAAATAACCTTTTATTTAACAGAAAAGTCAGCACTTTCTGAAAAATATTGTCAGATATACTGAATTTCTAAAACTGAAATTAGGATGTGAGGGAGAGGGCAGAACAAGCAACCATTCACTTCATAGTTTTAATTATCTTGTAGATTTTTGAAACTGCAGAAATGTTTAAGTTAGATTGCTCATCTGTTCTACAAAACAAAATTAAGTTTTCAAAATGGAGAAATCTATTCCCTTTGATGCCTACACTAAGACCTTCTGAAAGTAAGGGGGGAGAAGCCAGTCATTCAGACTACAACCTCCTCAAACACACCTCTTCAGAGACATGCAAAGCTCTTTGACCTCTATCTTTATCTCAGACATCATCACTTCCTCACTTTTCTTCCTAGCCTCTCATCTATAGAGGTCAGTTCAGCATCTTACTACCCCTCTTATCTTCAGGTATATCTTAGTCAATGAGCTGAACTCTTGTTTACTTCTAAACAGTTATTCACACTTGCCACCTAGCAGCCACTTACATTTATCATCTACATAAGTACTTAGAAATTAAGAATGTAAATTATTGCCAGGACACATAATGTAAAGTTTAGACACTGAAAATCATCAGTAAAACTAAGCTGCTCCTAAAATTTATAAGTAACACTAATCAAGTCATTCTCAGCTTCCTTATCCAATCAGACTGCCGAGACATCTGTTACATAAAGTCCTATTTCTAGTCACTGTATATCATTCAGACATTAGTAGCGCATTCAGCTGAAGTCACCTCTATTAGTTCATGCATTTAGATTCGACAAGGAAAGCTGCATGACCATTATCTCACATATCAGACTTGCAGTAACAAAGAGCTAAAAATCAAAAACCACAGTTACACATTTTATGTTATCCCTCTGCTCTAGAAGTAAAATTGAAGTTTCATGCTTCTATGTAATACAGCTATGCTAAATCCAGACATAGATACAGAATATAATGGACTTGATATTTTAAGCATGAGACACAAATAGTCAGTTTGCAAGGTTTCAGCTAACAACTTAAATCACTAGCAGAACAGAGTCATTATGCATGTACATCAGCAGTACAGCCAGTTGTCACAGTTGTCATTGGTCATAATACAGTATATCAGAAGACAAACATTCCAGATTTCCTCCACCTAGTTAGTGTGCTAAACAATTCATTCAGACTACTGATTTTCCCTGCTCTTGAGCTTCAGAATCACGGGGCTCAGCAGAGCTGTCTTGTCTGCATATTTACAAAGCTGACCTTGTGCTTCAAGTGTTTTAACAACGCTTATTACCAGCTTTCCACAGTGATATATAGTACTCCACAAACATAAGAAAAAAAAAAAGTGTTTTATTGAGGCAACTACTGCTGTGCAAGTAATCAATTGCTTACCACAACACTCTTCAGAAAGCTTCTCATGTTTTCCAGACAACTTCAGGGTGATTACTGATTTACATTTTTGTTAAGATTCTTAACATAGGCATTTTATCTACCATTATTCCATGGTCAAAATTACAGCTACGTGGCCACCTAGTATATGACACCCCAAAACCACACTACATGAAGTTGCTTATACTTTCCACAAACCTATTAACAATCCCATCCATCATTCATCACTCAAGATGGAGTGACTCTCTGAACTTCAGGCTGGCCTAAGCACCAAAGCTCAGTGTAGAAACCAAGTGATAATAAAACTCACCAGATGTTCTCGACAAGGGTAAGTTAGAATCAGATTTGACAGAGAGGCCTTGCACGGCCACTAAGCTGAGCAGATACCTGAACACAGGTACCAAGACAAAAAAACAAGCTATTAGTATAAAACAACAACAAAAAAACAAGTCAAGCTTGAAGCATGTGGAAACAAGCCCAAGAGTCAATGCTAATAAAATCCTATCACCAAACCCACAACATTAGAAATACAAAAATAAGCACAGTACATGCAAACTTGATCTTTAACTGTATAACAGACTGTAAATTTGTCTCACACTTTATAAAACTGTTTATTCAATCTTAAGTGCCTCAATGGTCAAATGTTCTTTATTTCATTAGTCAGTATAAATTAAACACTGTAGTTGGCTGCAGAGTTCCTGTGCTGTATTTTGCATTACTACTGGCTGTCAGTAACCAGTTAGCAGTTAAGCTTAGCTTGTGGACAACAGTGTCTTACTTCTTAGAAGTCATACAGCTACACAACATTTGATTTTTCCCAGACTTCAAAATGATCATTTGAAAACAATTAGCTCTTAGAAAAAAAAATAATAATAAAGTCAAATAGACTCAATAAAGATGTATTAACGCCTACTTTTGTTACTTTTGTTTTGTTTCTTCCTATTATGCCACTTTTCCACACTTATTTTTCCAACAGACCCACAGAATGTTAGAGGTCTGACACCAATTAACGATGAAAGATGACTTATGTAAACAGACAGACTGTTAAATAAAGCAGGACAAAATGTAAGCCACCTGAATTTTTAGGACATTAATTCAGTAAATGAGCTTCCGATTTATCTGATCAGCTAGCTCTACTAGTGCAAATTTGAACTTACTGACAGTTTTTGCTGCATCCTCCTAATTAACGTCATACCTTCTCAGCCATTGCCCATGCGTTTCCAAAGCAAACCCAGATATTTCAAGACTGTCAAATACACTCATTTGCAACAAGGAGGAAAGGGTTAGAGTGAAAGAAAAGATTAATGTCTTCCTTTTAAAGCGTGATAGTGCACATCACAATTACCTTAAAATATGCTATACAGGCAAAGAAGCCCCTTTTTCATATTTTGTTTTTCAATTGTCAGAAAGGTTTAATGAAATATAGGTAAAAAGCCTACAGTAGGAGATGGTTCCACTTCGAAATTTTGTCAAATCAGAAAGCTTCTTTTGTATGTCCACAGAGCTTCTGTAGCAGGCCTTTTATCAGTTCTGACTTCACCATAAAGGAATGTTCTTTACTCTGCTTACTTTTAGAAGGCTACATTCCTTGTCTGCTTACACAATTGCAGAATTAATTAAACAAACAAACAACAAAACAACTATTTTAAGATAGTGACTTACATACCAGTTTTCTAGATGTCCTCGTGTTTAACAGCAGGGCCAAGGCAACAAAGGCTGAATGCATGCAGCCACCTCATTGGAAACCAGTACAGTAATGCACTGCAAGGGCATCACTAAATCATGGTAATTGCCATGTAGAAAGGAGGAAAATGCAAACCAGCACACAGCCCTGGCCAACATTACTAGTGATCCAGGCCACAGAAGGCTACAAAGCCATGTCAAAGGCTGCATGCACATCCATCTGAGAGAAGTATTTCACACAGGTAGCTTTAGATAGTGAACCAAGAGGAAAAACTGGAAGTTCAAGGAGACAGCTCTCCCAGCACAAGTGCAGTTATTGGACAGTGCTCAAGTATTCACATGCTGTCAGGCTGACTGCATTCCAGGCAATCAGAATTCATATTAAATCTGTACCCTCATTGCACACGAAAGCCCTGTAAAATTTCAAAATAGTTCCCATAACAGACAAGCAGATGCATAAATTAGAATAGCTTCTATAAGTTAAAAAAGTTTTGTCCTTTTATTTTTCTTTAAAAAAAAAAAAAAAATCAGTAAGTTCTCCTACCTAATCCCCGAAGAAAATCATCTAAAGAGAAAATAAGTGAAAGGGTGTCAATTGCATTCTTGCATTACCCTAGCTTCACACTAATATTTTGTCACATTATTACAAAACTTCAGGATTTGTCTCAACAACTAGATTACCAAAACAGCAGGTGACATGAAAACTGAACCCATGCAGATACATCTGACAGGGTATCACCCAAATTTAACCTTCACTGGTGAGAACTGCTGAATATGATAACACTACTCACTACAAAGGTTTTAATTAGAACTTCAGAGTCTTATGTAAGGGTTTAATTTAAAAATAAAAATAAAAACAAAGAAAGAAAGAACGGCAAATGCTATGGCAAAAGTCAGGAACGAGCTACTGATTGTTAAGGAAAACCAGTTTGTCCATGGCTGACTTTTAAATAGCTTCAGCCTACCCTTACACACATATTTCACTTCTAATTAATCATTCATCTCCAAAAGCACAGAGAGACAGACAGAGAAAGCATCAGTTGCTGGCATGACAACTGGCTCAAATTCAAGAACTGCTACATATCAAAATATGTGACTGTACACAGAGATAGAATCGCTTTCTTAAACTGAAAGCAAGCAAGCTTTGAAAATGGAAATAGTTTTCTTCTAAGTGAGGAAAGCCTTGAAATTAGGGAATAAATATGAAACACAAAAAAAAAATGAAACTGACAAAAAATGAATAACGGCAAGTTGATAGGTCAAGTCATATAAAACTTTTATGTTAAAGTGTTTGGTTTTGTTGTTGTTCTAAAAATTTCAACCGGAAGCAATTTACTAAATTCTCGTACAGCAATGACACATCTCATTATGGATTTAGTCTACTATTTATAACTATGTGGCAAGACCCTACAAGGCATGAGTGTCCAACCTTCTGGCTCACCTGGGCCACATCTAGTGAACAGTTTTGTGCTGCATACCCAACGGTTGCTTCAAAAGTAATTCCTCCTATATATTCCCACAGAGACTGCAACAGCTACAGAGCACAAGGATGCTTACTGATACAGCAAATTCTCAGCTACAAAACGCTCCTTATCAACACAGTCCCCATCATTAGCCATGCATTTTCTCTAGTGATGAACTAGAGACTACATGCCATGCTTGTCAAAATCTGCACCAGCAGAGGAGCCCCACTGTCACTGTCACCACTGCTGAAATGCACCACCTGCCATGCTCATATTCACTGCTTGGTCTCCAGGAATGTTCAGCAAGTGCTGATGAATGTCAAGAGGTGCCATTTTTTCTGCATGAAGAAACTCAGTGACACACCTCTGCTGCATATACATTTCCATGTCAGACACCACCTGCTACATGGCAACAACATGCACCAGAATACTGTCAGGAACGTTCAACTTTTGTTGCCATACCACCAACATCCACCTCCAACGCTGCAGGCCAACATAAAAAAAGAGCAGACATTACTTTTGGAGCAGTTCTCATAAAATATATACTGTAGTTCACACATATAAGTAACAAAATTAATTCCAATCTACAATATTTTTATTAAAAGAAAAAAGCAGAGCAGAAAAAAAGGAGAGAGAACCCCCCCCAGAACTAGTGGGATACATGACACTGTTTGTATGAAACTAACACATCCATCCCTGGATTAATGGCAGTGCCTGCAATTCTTTGTGAGCTCTCATGGTGTTTGTCAGTGATCTCAAGTGAAACGTTACTCCTGTACTTCACCCATGACAACAGTTGTCCACAAATATATGTGCTGCCAAAAAGCAATGGCAAGAATAAGGCTGATTATGAAGTGAGGGGTGCTTCTCTATGGTTAGAGAAAGCTTGTAAAAGTAAAAAGACACAGACAGATTTTTGAGCTGAATGTCTAGTTGCAATTCTGTATACTCCATTTGAAAATGCCCGGTTACATACTTACGTCAGCTGAAAACAGAATTGCAAGCATACATTATCACACACTGACGTTCGGCTGTTAGGGAATGCTAAGTGCACATGTGGGGCCAGGTCATGGGCTGGACATACCTGAATAGGGCTTTTATTCCTGCTTCTTGTAATCACTGAAAAACGCTTACTATCTCTTGAAATTCAGATTAAGATTAAGAAAGACTCAAAAAGGGGAGGAGCTGACTTTTCCATGTTCATTAATCTATTCTTGAAAGAAGGTTTTTTTATAATTTCCTGCACACACAATTATATTTATTCATTTTTAAGAATGTCAGCGGTTTACTGGGCTGGATCAGCCCGGTTCCGTGACGATTGGTGCGGGGGACCCACGGACCTACGCCCCAGGAAAGGGGAAGAGAAAAGGGAAAAGGGAGATGGGCCTAGAAACAAAACAGCGGCAACGATCTGAGGAGGAAAGCTAATTTACTAAATAAGATATCGGAAAGCAAAATAACACAATATAATACAATATAATTGGAACTGAAGCTAATAAATCAAATAAAATGAGCAAGAGAGAGTGTCCGCTAAACCGAAGGCCTTACGCTAACGCTGAAGGTGGACGGCAGCGAGCACCCACTGCTGAGTCGATCCCGAAGGAAAGAGAGTGTCCCGTGACCGTAGACAGTTTTTATCTGTTCCCTCTGAGCGGAAAACAAGTAAAAATACAAAGCATCGCAAAGTCCTATGGGAAATGTAGTTCTTCTCTTCTGAGACAGGTATACCTGGAATTATCAATGATCCATGGGGCTGGAGTGTTAACTCTCCAACTCTTAATGGACTACGTGATGTTATGATGTGGAATACCAGTACCAAAAATCATAAAACCATGACAAAGAAGAAAAGATTACAAACAAATTCTTCAAGGTCAAGAGTAGTCCATCAGAATACACATATATACTCACTGAAAATAGCTTCTGTGTTCTCTAATTAATACACTGCATTCCAAATCTAACAAGGAAACTGGAATGCGTTCAGCTGTCTCCCTTCCAGGAAGAAATATTTAAAAATGAGTTTACTTGTCCCTCCAAACCTGGAAATATTGGTAGTGACTTCCAAACTCTAATCACTGAAGGTATTTTTACAAAATCCTAGTGGTCTTGGATGTAATTCAAGAAGTCCAGCAAAAAGTCAGACATTGTTTGCTTACTACGTTACCACAATATTGTATTAACAAATTCTAGATTACTTGTTTTAGTCATACATTCCTAACCAAGCCCCAACATTGGGCTGGCTGCTGAAGAAACCATGCTTGTTTCTGTGGGATGTCAGTAGATGAACCGTCTCTTCCAGGAGAATAATCTTAGCAAAACATTCTCCTCTTGGAAAAAAAAAAAATCACCAGACATACCTGGACACCGAGAGGTTAATGCAGAACACAGTGCTTACATTCACAAATAAAAACCTTAGTTTCATTACTTAATTTTACTTTGATTATGTATAAAAAAGCAAAATTCACTTGTCGTCTGTGTTTAACCAACAAATAGATGCGTATTGTAGGCACTAGTGAAGACCAACACATCTGCTACAAGGTACATTTCAGTTCACAGCAAAAATGCCTGTGCCAGATTTCTAATAAAATACCTGGTGTGGTTTTAATCAACAGAAAGGTGTTTCACATTATACTGCTGGCACTCAAACAATTAAACCTTGAAAGAAGAGAAATTGCACTTGTTTTATGTGCCATATAATTCCACGCTATCTTGGGCAAAGATGGCTTGGAAGAATGAAAAAATTATTAACTGGGATCATCATCCACAAAAAGGAGCAGAAAGTTGCTGATTATAATACATGTATGTCTGGTTCTTTACAATATCACATTCAGACAGAATTAGAGCAGCTACCAATAGGATCTCATAAAACTGAAACCCTGGACTGATGGCTTCTCCTGGTTTTGAAAACATCCACTAACTTGTAGCTCTTCTGTAGCAACAGAAGACAAAAGCAACCAAGTCAAAAGATAAATTCTTAGCATTTAGAGAAAACTGGGAAAATAAAGTCACAAGTTCTAATTTAAGAACCAGACAAAGAAGCATCCAGGAAGTTCCAACTACTATTTCACATTTGAGAGGTTTCATTTGTTTAATTTCAGGAAAAAAAATAGCAAAGCAAAAAACATTATTTTAGTAGCATCCCTCTGACCACATTTTACTGGGGGAGTTCAGAAAACTGCATCTGCTGCTCCACACCAACACTTCAGCCGAACACAAGGTAGCTTCCTAGTTCACAACATGAATATTAAATTCCAGTGGTGTGGTAAGTGCCCATCAATTAATTCTATACATTATTTTTCTTCCCTTGGAAGTTTCTTCCCTCCAACTCACTCTCTTGACATTCATACCTAAGAGGCATGACTACCATGATTACAAAGTCTTATGCTACCGTGGAAAAGACTACAACACCTTAAAGGGAGACCTGTATGAGCAAGCAAGGTCTAAGCAGCAAAGACAAACCAACCTCAAATTAAAGACAGACGAACACGTTCTAGGAGTACTTGACGTGACGTATCAAAAAAACACTTCAAGTCTTTCTAATGTGGACACAGATACAGCAGCAGGGCTTTCCAACACTGCAGTAAAGGCAGCCTCTGCCCTTACTGAAGCAGAAAGTCAACCTAGCAGAGCACAGGGCAGCTTTTTTCCCCTCCTCCTAGAATAGCTACATTAAGGGCTCTCGCCAGGTCAGCTGTGCTATTGAGGGATCACACCTCTTCCTATCCTTGACAGACACTGCTGTGATGACAAGGCAGGGCTGTACACTAATTCAGGACTAACCTCAGAAACCAAATATACACTCCACCAGCTAAAACTGTCTGCTTACTCCTGGCATCTTCACGCGAACACCAAACGAAGCACGGTCAACTTCTAATTTCTCCCCCAGATTGTTCTATTTCCTCAGAGTGCTTTCGTGCTTAGCCTGCAATCTTTGCTAAAAATACTTGGTTTGAAATAAATGAAACACATATAGTAGAAAAGCTCTATTTTGTACAGTTGAAAAGGTTTGTTCCAGAAACCTACATTCAAAGAGGAAAAGAAAGCCCTTTATGTCTAGTTGAAACATACCAAAATAAGCTATAACAAACATCAGTAAGTTAGATGCAAGAAGAATTTTTAAGCCAGTTTCTCTGGAGAAAAGTATTTCTGAAATAAGTGATGCTAATTATTGTGCCAGGACAACACCACTCACAGGGCTCTCCCCAGCCCCACATCAGATCACCCCAAACATCAGCAGTGTGCATCCCTGACACGCTGCTCCTTTTGCTCTTTTCATGACACGTGTGAGACAGAGGTGGGGAGGACAACATGGGAGCACATGACAATTCTTAGCAGCATGTAGACACGAGGTTTTTGAAATTCTAGTACCTGAAATGAGTCGCTGTGAAGAAATCTGGGTGTTTATTCCAGGCTAGACTTAAGAAACGTAGAATTCAGAAGCACTTACATCCATTTAACTACCAGTGCGAATTTCACACCTCTCCCTAGCTAACCAAGCCCGCATTTCCTTATAGCGATCATCACTGTTACAAGTAAGGCTGTTAGGACTGATACATAATAAAATGCACTTTGTCCTACAGCAGCACTTTTCAGTGCAACAGTAAACATTTATAGAGTTTCCATTACTCACCCTGTACAGGAACACAAATTCACTTTTGTAAGGTCCCTAAGTGCCACTCATGGCGACCCATCAGAGCTCTCCCAGGGCAGCAACCCACCATGCTGCACAGAACCAGTCCCAGCCCAGGGCCCAGTCACAACCTCCAGCCCATCAGCAGTCACAGTACAAGCTCTGCATGAGCGCTCCGCATCCAGCAGAGCCCTGCCCAAGCTCTGGGCCCAACCATGGTGCTGCCAGAGCACTGAGACACTCACCATCAACAGCTCCAACACTGCTGGAGCACAGCTTTCCAATGGAAGGCTGGAAAAACAAAAAAACAAAAAAACAAAAAAACACAACACAACTGTATTTTCAGCATTTGTCTGGAACATGTTTAAGGGCTCCAGAAGCAGCAGTCAACACTTCAGTTGTATTTATGCATATTTTCTCTCTTCACATTGACCCTTGCCAACATTACTCAATGCCCCTCCCCTTCAGGAGCTATACAACAAGTTACTTTTTCCTTTCACAAGTCCTTGCTGAGGCCCTGTTCTGTCGCTGAAAGCAAAGCACAGAGAAGGCCACGCTGGGTGTCTGTCTCCAGGAGAAGATTGCATCTTTTATTTATCGCCCCTTGGCTTTATTTTCACAGTGAATTCCTGGCTTAAATGTAATCATCCAAGAAATCCTCCCTATGTGCACTCCTGTCATTCCTCATCGCTTGCAAACAGAATCAAGTGCGAGCAGAAGGGGAAAAAAAAAAAAAAAAAAAATCTCAGTGCTGCCAACCCAACTAAAAGAGCTCTGCTTCTGGTTCTGCCAGTCCTGAGGAGCCACAGCTACATCTCAACCTTCAGAAAAGAGAGAGAGTCAAATGATGAAACTTACACGAAAGTTAATTAGATTAAATAAAAAAATGGTCTCGAGTTCAGCTCTGAGAAGGGCAGCAAGGTCGGGAGCAGCAGCAACAAAAATAAATGGCCATGCAAAGGAGTGCAAGTGGAGCGAACAAAAGGCTCAGGACGGGATGCACTGTCGGGCAAATAATAAAGACTGACGCGTTTTTACATTAAAAAAAATCATAATAACGATTAGAAAACCGAGCAGGATCCTTTTGTCTGGCTTTCCCTTTAAGAGGTGGGAGATAAACATGAAAACAAGAACAAAGTGCCCGGCTACAAAGCAGACCCCACGCCCCGCGTGGAAGTTCGGGATCCTACGCGCGGACGAGGGGCACCTCGGCCCAGCACGGGGGCGTCCGTGTGTGGGAGGCGTGGCGAGGCGCGTCCCCCGGGCAGAAGGGGAGCACCGAGCCCCGCAGCCCTTTAAACGCAGAGGAGGAAGAGGAGGGAGCATTGTTCCAGCGGGAGGAAGCGCGGGTCCCCCCGCACACACACGCCTCGCTGTCACGGCCCCGTGCCCCCCACCCTCTCCCCCCCCCCCCACGCCCGCACGCTGCGGATCTCGCCCCCTCCCTGCGGCTCGCCGCTGCCCTAGAAATGCCTTTGTTCGCCGCTCCCCCCCTTCCTCCGCCTCCCTCAAACCCGGCTCTGGCATTCGCTTTTATTTCTTTATTTCCGAGCACGTCGCATCCCCCCCCAACACACACACACACACGCACACCACCCGCGTGGGTTCGCCTTCTGCTGATTCATTTCCACCGCGGAGGTGTGTGCGCGGGGGGTACCTCCCCCCCATTGTGGCCCGGGGTACGGCGGTGACCCGGATTACCGGGGGTGGGCGCTGGGAGGGGGCAGACCCAAGCGGGATTACACGCTCCGGATTACCGGCAGCGAGAGTTAAAGGGACAGCGACCTGCCCGGGCTCCCCGCCGGGCCGGGGCAACCCACCCGCGCCGAGGGGCAGAGAGGCTCCGGAGCCCACCCCGGGCGAAGGAGAAGGAGGTCTGGGGGGGGGGGCTAACCGGCACGGGCCCGGCGTGGCGCCCGGTGACTCACCGACTTGCAGGACGTTATCGACGCAGCCGCCGTCGAGCAGCGCGATGCCCCTGCGGAAGGGCAGGCGGTTCTCGTCCGCGGCGTCCGCGGCCCCGCCGGGCGCGGCGGTGCCCCCGGGGGCGGCGGCGGGGTCCTCGCTGCCGGTGTTGAAGGAGGAGTACATGCAGATCTGCCTCTCGCTGCGGGGGAAGGACCAGTAGACGATCCTGCGCTGCACCGGCTCCGGGATCCGCTCGAAGCGCTCCTCCACCCGCTGGAAGGGCCACTTCTCCGCCACCTTGCGAGCCGCGATGTCCAGCAGGGACTCGGGGCTCTGCGTCTTGCCCAGCGGCAGCAGCCCCAGGGCGGCGGCGGCGCCGGCCGCGGAACTGGGACCGGCGCAGAGCGCTCCGCTGCCGGGTCCGGCGCCGCCCACCCGCCCGCCCGGCCTGCAGCCCGAGCCGTAGCCGGGTCTGCAGCAGAGGCGCTTCGCGGGTGGAGGGAGCTGTCCGCGCTCCGCCATGATCGCGCCGCTTCTAAGCAGACAGCGGAAGTGGCTGTACCCTATAAACCGCACCAGGAAGGCAGCGAGCGGCCGCCGGCCCCGAATCCCCCGCCCCTTTCGCCTTATACGAAACGCGGGGGGCGGGTCCCGCTGCCCCACCCACGGGCGGCGCCGTATGGAAATCTTCTCCGCAAACATAAATAGAACGGCCCGAGCGCGGCGCCGCCACTCCCCCCTCCCCTCCCACGCACACACACATACACACACACACGCACACAGCGCCGGCGGCGCGAGCACGCCGTGTCACTCCCACAGCACGCCTCGTGGCGTCACGCGCTGTGGGAACAAAGGGGCGGGGCTTCCCTCTGACGTCACGCGGGGAGCAGGGGCACGCGCGCGCACACACACACACACACACACACACACACACACACACACACACACACACACACACTTTCACGATTACCTGTGTGTGACAGCAAAGAAGTAACGCCGCCCCCCTCACTTTCCCTTGCTTAACAGCTCCTCTCATCTTGAAATAGTTTTTCTCCGCGCTGCTCCATCGCTGTTCCCGCTTTAAACAGCCAGCGAGGCGGCAGCGATGCTGTTCTACACCGGGTACCGGCTGTGAGCCACCTGCAGCAATGAGAATAACACGGTATTGCTGCTGGGACGATTCTTCCTGCCACAGCGAGGGCGGTTACAGTAAAAACTGTCAAGGACGGCAATGAAAAATACGTCTTCCATAATAAGCGAAAGTAGCACGGCTGTCTGTTATCTTAATTTTGTCATCCTTCTGTCTTTTCAGAGCTGGGAAAAAATTACCAAGCTCGATTAGGAAAGCCCAGAGAAAAGCCCATCTGTGCACCTTTTCATCCTTCCACCACTCCGCAGGAAGAGCTGCTTCCCACGTATGGACGCTGCTGATGCTTTTTTCTTTGCTGGGCTGGAGAGTACTTGAAGAAGTAGTGGCATCTTTGCTCTTGAAATGGTGCCATAAGCAACAACGGCACTTCTCCCTGGGCTCTGCACTGACCTAGCACTGTAACAGTTTACAGGCTATTATCTGCCTCTGAAGTTTCCTTCTCCCACCAGTAGGGCAAAGGGCAACTAGGAAGATGTGTAAAGTCTAGGGGAAAAAAATTAATGTCTTAAACAAGTACCTCATCTGTATTTAACTGTGTAGTTAGTTTTTCTTTGAAGGATGTTCTTTTTTTTTTTTTTTTTCTTGGAAAGAACTTACTGAACTATATATTTGCTTCCTCATTTTCTGCCTGGAAGGACTGTATTGCAGAGTCACGCGGAGGGAAAGCAGTGGCTGTGGAATAGCAAACTTAACATGGTTAACCTCTTAGCACTTAATCATTCTCAGTTCGGTGAGCTATTTGGAAAAACATCCTTGTGAGCCCTCAGTTTAATTTGTACTTTATTTTTTCAGAGCATTCGACCACTTGCAGTCATTCCCATTCCATGCTGTTGCACATACAAGGTCTGAGCACTCTACTAGTTGTACTAATTTGAAAGAAAGATTGTGTGCAGTTGTCTTTGTGTGAAGAAAATAATGGTCTGTATGTAGAAAATGGATTGAGGGCTGCCCAGTGCTGGCTAAAATGAGTCACCCTGGTGGTTAAAATGTATCTAAAAAGATGAGAACAACAAAACCCAAGATAGCTTTCAAACTGAACAGGAGTCTATAATAATGCGTGTTATAAAATATCTCTCAGTGCTATGAGGGTAGGAGGTCAGGGATGAAAAGGAGGAAATGAGAGGAAAGGCTGAGTAACCTGGGCCTGTCCAGCCTGGGGAAAAGACTGAAGGGGAATGTGATTACTGTTTATAAATATCTAAAGGGAGAGGGGAGTCATAAAGGGATGAGGCCAGGCTCTTTTCAGTGGTGTGTAGTGACAGGACAAGCGGTAGTCACCTGAAACCTGAACGTATGAAGTTCCATGCAAACATGTGGAAGAACTTCTTTATAGTAAGGGTGACAGAGGACTGGAACAAGTTACCCAGAGAGATTGTGGAGTCTCCCTCTGTGGAGATGTTCAAGACACATCTGGACACCCACCTTTGCAACCTATTGTAGGGTACCTGCTTTGCCAGGGGGTTGGACTCGATCTCTTGAGTTCCCTTCCAACACTGCAATTCTGTGATTTTGTGGGATGCTGTGAAATTTAGCAAAGGAGGCTAGAAGATTCTTAAAGCCGAAGCTCTATGAATAAGAGCAAGCTGAATTACTAAGCATTAATTTAAACTGTTGATCAAGAGATGGCAGCATTAATATAATCAAATGCAAAAAATACTTAGAGATACACTGAAACTGTTAACTTTATGATGCTAAAAGATATTTTTTTAACCTGCTTCTGTAAGGACTTCTATTTAACAAAGCAGTTTGAAGACAGTTTGTAAGAAAGCTATAAATTTTATGGATTCTGAATGTATTTTAACATTTATCATTCAAAAACTTGAAAAACACTGCTGTAGATAAAAATATTGCTAGACTTCACGGTTCTCTAGAAATTCAAATGCAGGAAAAGCAGTTACGATGAATGTTGATAAAGATGGGTCAATGAAGAAAAAAGCATGCCTGATTTATGCCTTTGGCTTAAAATGTTTTATAAAATAGTTTAATCTGTTGGTGTTCAGAAACTTATTTTTAGAAGTTAAACATAGAAATCTTGCCTTTACTAGCCCTTTAAAATAAATTGGATACTTTAGGATAAATATTGCTAGCTCACTTAGGGCTCATTTAGGAGTCATTCTATTAAAGTGTAAATAAACCAGCAGGACTGAAAGAGACCTATCAAAGAACAGCTTTTTATTCTCATTCAATTCCATGATGATTCTAAAAATGGAGTCAGAATCTAGAATCCAAAAGCATTTAGGAGAACGTACTTAAAATACTGGGCATGCTGCACCAGTATTGTAAAAAAAAAAAAAAAAAAATGTAAGGAGACAAACATCTTCATTTGAGCTAAATCCTCTTGACATTCATTTCTGTGTCCTCTGCCTTTTTGTGGCTTGATACTTGACGTATGAAGTCATTCCAAGATGAACTGAAGGGAATGGCATTGTGTGTGCCAGAGTCCCAGAGCTCTTTGAATTAATGCTGCTCTGTGTTTCCTCAAGGAACAAGCTCATTCACTTTACATTTATTGAGAATAGACCCTGGGAAGAAATTATTTCTTCCTTATAAGGAGCATTGTGTTGGAATTTCTTCTGGGACAGTTTAGTTGACTACTAACTTCCTAGGGATAAAAGCATCACTATTACAAGTAAAATGATAACGTGCAAGTGACTTCTTAACATGAAACACATTTCACTGATTTACAGAGTTCGGAGTTTCAGAGTCTCTGAATAGAGAAATAAGAGTGTCTCAGCTTTCTTCAGATTTTTAACTTGCATCCATAAGAAGTCAAAAGCAGAAAATCCTTTCTTTGGGAGGAAGCTAGATTTTGTATCACTCTGGGTTTGTTGTTTCAGAATTCATGAACACTCTGAGTAAAAACAATGCTACTCTTCACAAGCTTTTGAAAACAATATTTCTGAAGGATTTTTTTTTAACACGCAAGTAAAAGGAAATCTATTTGAAGAAAACACTTTTCAATCTTTAAATAACTTTCTTATAGGTATTCTTTCTCTCTGTTGCAAATACATACTCTTAGTTGTGGTAAAAGATCTCTGTGAAGCTTAAAATATTAATAATAACAGTAATAATAATAATAAAAATACATTCCTCAGAGTTTTAAACTCTCCTGGTCAGACATCCTCCACCAAAAACACGATAGGCCAGTTCAGAAGTTAATCAGTTGCAGAATGCCACCAGTCAGTCTACCAACATGTGCAGGAACAGTTCAGCACATACAATGTATGGACAGTGAGGTACTGTTTTTTTACGCTCATGATCTACATGGGAGCATCATTGCAGAGCTTCTTGTGGTAAAGATCCTGCGCAAACAAACTTTTAATTTTTTTTTATCCAGCTTCTTCTCTTTGAACTTATCTTTACTTGAGACTTGCGTGCATTAGACAAAATAGCTGATGTGCTGTGGCAGGAAATGTATTAATTATTGTGTAGAAATTCTTCCTGAAGAAAGACATGAAAGCCTCAGTTCACTAATGTTGGGAACAAAAGTCTTTGCTTACCCAGATGTTCACCTATGGCAAAGGAAGAGAAAAAAAACCAAACACATACTAAAGATTCTCCTAAGGGCACTTTCCAAGCTGCTATAATTGCTGGTAGGATGTCTCTAAACTAGAAAAAAAAAGAAGTCTCTGCCTCTCATCTCAAGAACTCTGAGTCCAGGTTCATTTGTGATGCTGACAGAGCTGAACGCACAAGTTATTAGCTTAAACATGAGAAAAACTGGGAATAGAATTTTCCTGCAGGATCTCTAATTCCTGCCTATGGGATAGAGATGCTGTGCTTGTTCCTAGGACCCTTGCTGTGTTGCTGACACCTTGTGTCTACCAACACAGCCAAGAAGAAGTGTGGGAAGAATAAGGGTAGTTACCTGTCCAACTGTTGTTTCTGATATTTGCCAGTCCCCTGTGACCTTCTATGCCTTTGTAATTTGTTACTGTGCACCCACATAAAGCACGGAGGCAGGGACAGTCAGAGATAACTAAGCAACACTTAACTGGTTTCTGTTTAAACAACTGGCATTCTTTTAAAAAGCTTGGTTACGATGTCTGCTTCCTCTGACTTTGTCACCAGTGATTACATTTAGCAAACTGGGGAAACTTTTTGCTAGCACCCCATTTAAACTTTGATTACTGATTGTTAACCTCTTTATCTACTAATGTTCAAAAAATATTACAGACATTCTTCTGCCTATAACTTAAGGAATGAAAATTCCTGTTAGGATTTACAGACTTTTTTTAATTATTTTTTTTTTCTTGATTTGTATTAGAGGCAAACTTAAAGGGAGTACTCTAAATAAAAGCATGTATGACTTAGACCCCAGTGAAATCAGAGACTGCAAGTTTTAATATGGCAGGAAAATTATGGTGTACCATCTGATATAAAAACTCAGTATGAAAATCATTCTTTGAAGTTGTATTTTTGCTTGTTTTTCGGTATCATATTATATACATATAATGTATATATATAAAATAGTATTTGGAATCAACTCCACCCTTAAGAAAAGTGCCATCTAAAGGTGATGGAACTTCAGAAATTTTGATTGATCTAAGAAAAACTTTACATTTGGGCCAGGGCTTTATGAAGCATTAGAAATTTTGTAGCCCAAGTACTGATTAGACTGATGTGTGCTTGTTTTATCACATTTTTCCTGCAAAGCCACATTACTGAGCTGTGGAATCTTTCATCCATTTCAAGCGATCGATTTTCTTAGTTAAACACAGATTACTAATGTGTATTCAGAGTGATTCTGATATGATTTCACATTTATTTTATGCCAACTATATGCATATTTGCCTATTTCTAAACCTCTTTTCTACATCATAGCTACCCATGACTGCACTTTGGTACTGACAGTTCTCATTTGCTGTAGTTCTCTTTTCTGATAAACACCCCATAAACATTCCATCCACTTTCCTTCCTTATTCTTGGGCTTCCTGCTCAGTGATCTTGGAAATTGTATCAGGGCTAATGTCTGAAGCTAAGTTTTGTAGTCATATTCGGAAGATAGAGATTAAGATGAGCTGCAAGAAATGTCTCTGCTGTATTTCTCCACTTGAAATAACAGTGGTACAAGGTATGCCTTTATTTCCAGAAAACTAGTGCTTTGAGCTTCTTCCATACAGATTGTTAGTAGTGGCAAGAATTTTGCCAGTTGTAATTACTGAAAAGGAATGAACCCTTTGATGCTTGGTGTGTGTCCATTCTGCTTCACTTCAGGAAGTCAGGCAGAGCTCGTGGAATAGTTATTCTACCGCTAGACACTGTCCTCTGCTGGGCTGTATTTGGAGTTCTTCAGAAGGAACAGGTAGAACGCGATGAGTAGTGTGGCTCAGATCCTATAGGAGACTGTGTCAGGCTGACTGCAGGCTTAGGCAGATGTCTCCATCAGTCATCCTTGCAGACACTGTGATTCTTGAACAGTGTTAAAAATCTGTTGTTCATGTAAAATACATTTCTTTATGTTTCCAATAAATAAATAAATAAATAAATAAATATCTTCTGGGCAGGGACAGTAGCTTCTGAATTTATCCATTGTAGTGAAGTTTTGATTCTATTTTGGGTGATCCTACGAGGAGCAAAGAGTTGGACTATATGAACCTATTGATTCCCTTTCAAATCGGGGTATTCTGTGATCCTCCATTCCTGGTCCCCCATTCAGAAAAGAAAGAAGAACCTCTCCAGTACCCTGGGTCAGAACTGCTTCCCAGTTAGTAATTTTAATATGTGCTTTGTCAGAGCTTTGTTTACAGGCAGCTCAGAAATCAGCTTCTATTTCTGTGATCCCATGGTTCTGAGCAGCAGCAAAGATTGGCAGATTCTGTTTAGTTTTAATTTTGCTGAAAACAGCAGCACAGGCAACAAAACTCTCTGTGCTGACACTTGGGCAACCAGTCCTGAACTGGTTCTCAGCCTACTCTGGACCTTTCAATTTATCTCTATGAGCACAAAGGATTTGATTTTTACTGTTCTTTTGAAACAAAAAATTGCTGGATGCATCTTTCTTTTTTAAGAAAATATGAAATGAGTAACGATTGGAAGAACTGAGGAAAAGAAGGGCAGAACTAGTACAAGTAAGAGCTGAAGGGTGATCTATTCTATATAAACCCAGTCTGTTGCCAGCTCCACCCTCTAAATGGCATTTACTGCCAGGGAAATAGAATCCACCCTGAGCTGATTCTAACATCATGAAAATCCTCCTAAAATAGCTCTGGGCCTTACAAAAGTTGCAGTTTCCTCTCCCGGTAATTAATGCTGTGGTGACAAACTCCATCTGGTACTCATGAGTTGTGTTCACCACATCTGTTAAGGGGAAGAAGGCAGTTTTTTCCCCTTTGCTCAGCCTCCTGCCTTGTCTGCAAAGATGGTCCAAGCAATGAAAAATTGTTTGCTAAGTTTGGGCATTTGTTGAAAAGGATGATTTGTTGAAAGTGTGACAGTGACCTGAGTCAACATGGTGAAACCTGTGTTCACTCAGGTTTTTAGAAGTGTAAATGATGAACCACTTTAAGAGTAACTGGGGATTTGTCTCAGTTGCATTATTGCCATTGAATGTGAATTTATATCATCCTGTTTACTAAATGGGAAGTATAACCATGGCGACATTCATGACACGCTCTGCATGAGTCTGCCAACACAGAAGTGAAATTAAAAGACAACCACTTGATAGTGGCTTTAGAACTCAAAAAGCAACTTTCAGATGACTGTCCAGATGACAGTACACTTCAGCATCTGCAGAGCGAACATTATGCTACATTTACTAGTTTGGTTTAAGCTGGTGTCAGCAAGAATATCTGTGGTATCACTTGTATAGATCTTAACTCAGTGAATGAAAGCTTAGTGCAGTAAATACTGCCTAACAGTCATTGGTGATTCTGATGATCTTAATGACCTTAATAATTTTGCGTGAAGTATATTTAGAAACACAAATACTCCCAGCCGTTTATGCTTAAATCCAGCACTAAGATTTTTTAAATCAGTTTACTTCGAAAAAGGAACTTTCTAGATCATAGCAAGTGTTCTGCAGTCCCAGGTATTACCCGTTGATAAACATAGTCTAATAACTAATTCCTGTAGGTGTTTCCTGTTGTAATACTGTTGCAGATTTATTTTAAATGGAAAACTGTGGTCTGACACAATGTGGTTGAACCGAGTTACAAATAGTTTCTTCGTATCTCTCCACAGGTCACTTGTTTCTGAAAGGAACAGAATCAGTGTAACTACACAGTTTTGGATGAGAGTGACATGAACTTTTGCAGGTAATCCTACGCTGAGAAATTTCCCTGCTTTATTCTGTGCTTTTTCTATGAGGCTAGCTTCACCATTTCTGTTACAGTTAGTTCCTCCTCCTTTTTTTTTTTTTTTTTTTGTTTGTTTGTTTGTTTGTTTGTTTTGTGTGTGTGTGTGCATCTATCATATAGTAAGAAAGTTATATTTCTGTAAATAAGCCTCACATGTCTTTCAGGAGATGTGTAGGAGAACGCAAAACTGCTTGAACTGATTTTTGAAAGTTGGCTAGATTTTAATCTGACTCTGTCCTTTCAACAGATGCTTAGAACAGTGACTGCTTTTTATTGCCTCAGTACACCATCTTGGGATAACACATCAGCCAGTCTGATGGAATATTTTATGTAGAGTTACTACTTTCCATGAGTCAGTGCTGTAAAAGGCAATTACGTCTGCAAAGAACACTGCATCATTCAAGTCCCTTGCTGCCCTCATGACTAGAATCAGTACATTTAGGGTGGGTTATGTTAGTCCTAAGAATTATACAAATCTACAGAAATGATGGAACTGTTCCTGCAAAAATATGAGAGAAAAAATAATTAAACATTTTTTCACATATGGGAAAAAACCTGATACTTCTATCACTTTGGAAGTTAAAAAGAAGCACATCCTTTTCTAGAAGTCATTCAGGAACATGTTAGTCATCAGAGCTAGCTTTAAAGTATCACATTAATCTAACTTGAACTCACTATCTGTATTAAGACTGCTTGAGCAGCTATCAGGATTTTTGTTTGTTTTTAATAGAACTGAAACTATAAAAGACAATCTAGAGAGCTTGACAAAGTGAAGAGTAGTGGTAGTAAATGGGTAAAATAGGACAATCCAGATCAGTCATCAGTCTAGCATATGTGTAGACAAAAATACTTAACTGGTATCAGTATGATCAATAAACTATTAAATGAAATCAGAACTAATGGGTAATATGTATATTTTGAGTATATACTCAAATAGATCAGACCACAGATTTATTCTAAAACACACTTAATAAAACTTTTAGTGGTTTTTTTTTTTTTTTTTTTTTTTTTTAGACTCCTTCTGGACATTTTAACTTAGTACTGCATGGCACCTTTTATAAGTCCATCCAATTTACTCATTATCACCTGTTTAGTAATAGTATATTGCTAAACTAGCAAATTGAAAATAGGGGATTCTCAATGAGCACATTAGGGCTGTTTCAGGAATTGGTTTTGGCACTGAGTTATTTATATTTGTGTTTGTTTCAAATGGCATCAAATTCTGTACAGAATTAATAACTGTATCTTACAGATGATCCAAAAGTTTGAAGATGTAGCACACAACAAAAATAGTCTATTTCATGGTCCAGGTGACTTTTCTTAATGAGCTGGGTGTGAGCAAACAGGTGTTTTGTGGGTAACTATGAAGTAATGCATTTGCAAACAGTGAAACACACTGTCTTACTGTCCTTTTTACCTATCTGTTTAGTCTACTCATCAAATACTAGAGCTGAAGAAGGAATAGACCAGAACCTATATTTGGGATCAATGATGGTTAGCTGAGCAAGGGGTGTTCAAAATACAGTTTCATAGAAAACACAACATTTGCCTTTAGGGAAATATAAGGTTCCAAATTCTTTGAGTCTCGTGGCAATGATCATCTCTAAAACGTGTCTTGTTGCACACTTGAACAACTTTACTGTGGCACATCAGAGAAATGCTCCAACATTCCCATTCTATAGACTAAATATAGTTTTGAATTTTGAACCAGACTTTACAATATGTTTCTTACACTATAATGTTTCTATTTCTCTGCCTTGCATAGATTATCCTAAGTACATGTTTGCTGTCATTCAGGACTACATTGTCATCTAATTACCATTAGGTTTTCAGACCATGTTTTACCCTACGTAGACAATATTTATGTCAGAGAAAGTTTTATCTCTCTAACTGGATTTCAGTAGAAACTGAAAATTCTGATTGGAATTTTTTCTTTGTTAATGTATTTTTATCTTGGGTTTTGGAGGGGAAATGAAAATGTGCAGAGGGATTTATCAAGGAAGGTAATAATGAATTAACTCCTTCATTTGGTTATTTTGTGAAAAGAAGCCTCATGTAGTTCTTGGCTATAGAGAAAGTCTCCATGGAGTACAATAGCAATCGTAGTTCTGTGTTTAGCACTGAAATACTTTTTGTTCAAATTTGCTTTGTCCAGTTCAGGATTCAGGAAGACTGCTGGTAGGCAGAAAATGCTGTGAGAAGAACAAGCCATATCATTGTTTCATAAGGCATAGGATGAGTGATGCAAGGAGATTTTTCTGTTAGGTTTGCTGAACAGAAAGTGGTGTTGACTGAAGTCCAAATTTATCTGCAGTGGAATAGGAACTTAATGCCCATCTTTTAAATCTAGTAGACAAAGACATGGCATAATCCAATTGTTGGTGTTGAGACTGAACAAAATCAGAATAGAACTGAGTGGTACAATATTCCATAAATAATGGGTGGATAACTTTTGGGACAGTTTGATGGGAATTATAATGGATTTTCCATTTCTAGTAGTTTAAGCTTCAAGCAATTTTTTGTTTTTTTCTTAAAAGACATGCTCAGAACTGAAAAGTAGTTCAGGAAATCTCAGGGACCTCTATGACAAAACAGATCAGCCTCAGGTGGTCACAGTAGATGATCTAGCCTTATTTCTAGTAGAGACCAAGCTGGTTTTGGTTCTTCCTTCAGCTCTACCGTGGGCTTATCTTATGCTTCCATTTTTTGCCTATTAATGCTAACAGTTGCATTGTACCATTAATTCAGTGTAGCAGTTTTAAGTAAAAGCATAATTGTCTAAATGATACACTCTGGCAAGGAGTGCATACTGCTGAAAACCTGCCCTGAAGAGGAATGCAGAGAACAACCGGCCACACACAGAATTTTAATACTCCCTTTTCTTGCTTATTCTTGTTTCTGAGCAATAAATTTGTGAAATAACAGTTCATCTATGCTACAATATAAGCTTGCAGCCTTGCACAGAAGGTGGAATACTGTTTTGGAGTAACAGTCCTAATATCATCTGTTGTATTCTTGCATGATTTTAAATGCACCAAGGATGTGTTCATATGGACACCTGATCTTTTTGCTTCTCCAGACCTCACAGCTTGTGTTTAGACTTATGAAGTTGTATATAATCCTAAAGGAAAAAAAAATGCAGAAGTAATCAGCAACATTAGTGTATCATTATTTACAGCAAACTAATTCCCTTGTTGCACATAGAAAACTTAAACTATGTCTTGCCTGGCTGAAAACTTCCTTTCTGCTAGTAAAAAAAATAAAAATAAAAATCAAAGATTCCTTACAATAGTTACTTCAGATTTCTTGCAGCTTGAGGCAAAACCACATTGGCAGAAAGACAATGTCCTATCTCTGATGGCTATGAAGCCTCTCTGAACCTGACCTGAATATGAACTTACACAGAAGGGACCTCTGTGCAACGACAAGAACTTGGAAACAGAAAATAATTATGTAAGAAATTCAAAATAAGTTGGGGAGCATGTTCGAATGAAATCAGCATTCAAAGTAGTTCTTCAACAAGATTTGGATGCTTCTATCCCTGCTGCCATGTGTTTTCCTTTATGTTCATCGGAATATTTTATTGAGCTTCCTTCAAGGTGAAACCTTGTACCTGACAGCAATCTTTCTTCCCTTAGCCTTTTGGTGCAATGTTGGCCTTGGTATTCTGTGCAAGTTTCCCAAACTCTCGAAATACTTTGATACTGATCAGAAAGGGGTGTGTCAAAATAAATAAATAAATAAATAGATCACAGAAAAGTCCCTGCGTTTTCCTGTGCCATGTTACTGAAGCTAATAAACTAAATTACTTTGGAATTCAGTGAAAACAACTGTCATGAAGACAATCACACCCTTTGCAGCACTGACCATTAGGCAGCTGGGCTAATTGCTGACCTTGCTGTCCACAGCTCCAGGGCTTAGTCTCTGTTCAGGTGAAAACAGTTTTTGACTAAAGTTCCAAACAGTTTTGTTTTGCTAATGAGGAGATTCCTTATACACTTTTAAGAGTAGTTTTCCACATTTACATTCTCATCAGACTGGAAGTTACTTCTTCAGTGATAGTCTAGATTCTCATCTGGTGTAAATTATCATAGTTCTCATCAACTTCAATGGTCTTGATAATTTATAACATCTGAGGTTCTACATCTGAAAATCCTATAATGAAAAGCAGATGCTATTTTAACTGTTCTGAAAAATGATAAGTGCCTAGTTTGTGTCTGAGTCTATTTATCTTAATACCTGTTACTCACTGTCAACTGTCTAATGCTAAATAGAGAATTAAAGTCCTATGTCTGAGTAATTGGGATTGTGTCTTGTGTTTTATCAAACATGGAAGTCAGACAGAGACTGTGAAAGTCCTTGACAGCAACTTTGTTTGGAGACCTGAAAGCCAGCATTCCCTTGGCAAAGCCTTTGAATGTTTCTGCTAGCAGCTAGTCAGTATCTTCGTACTGACCATGAATACTACATATAAATATATGTTATATTTTAAATCAGCTGTTTAGCTTTTTCACTTTACATTTTTTTCATTTTTACTTCTGTATTCGTCTTCAAACTACATAAACATTAGTTATTTTTTGTTATTTATTTGAACTTGTATAAGTAATATGAGATTGCACGAACATCAACTACCTATATCAAAAATATGGTAAGAATTTATACAATGCTTCATAGAAAGCGTAGTCTCTGACCAGTTCCAGAATGTGATATTGTAATATGCCTACCACAGCATGGTTAAAGTGTTTATTCTTTATTTACACATTTATATTATTGGAGTATGTTATGAAATTTTGTTTATAAGAGCTATTTGGAAGTTTTTAATTGCATTAAAATTTGCATACAATTGTGCTCTTTCTATTAATAACAAGTGGAAATAGATATAAATAACACATTTTTATAAACTGCATGAAGGCCTAGCTCAGGTATATTCTATGGCTGCTGCCTGCTGGGATCATCTTTATCAAATGATAGAAGCTTCTGACCATCCTCAAAAGAATAGCCTCAATAGAGTAGTGAACATAAGAATAAAATTTCTTTCCATCTTGCTCTCCAGAAGTCACTGGTTTTACTATCTTTACATCTTACAAAGTCATATGAAGTCTCCGTATTCATGTAGATCTAAAATAAACTCTTTCTGGTATTCATAATGTATGGGGAGTGCTGACTCATGACCTGCGTCACCTGAAGGAAAGATCTGGTCAGCCCTGGGAGCACAGGTGAAGCCAGGCTCCACCCCCGCCTTAGACCTAATTTAAAGGCTAAATGCTGCTGAGGAAGGTTCTTATGTTGGAGATTCTTTCCTTTTGAGTTCTTTCCCTATGAGCTTAGATCCTTGGAGGCAGGTGAGCATTCATTTTCCTTCCTTTTGTAACATCTCCTTGTTTGTGCTGGTCCCTTTGCCTTTATGCACGAGTGAAAGAACTGACAGAATTTGAAGAACTGACAGAACAGCGGATTTTAGAAGACTGTAATTTCTGTTCTTTTCCTGCTAGTGGAAGTTATCTTCTACATTTCTAGGACTGGCTATTTTATGTTTCCAGTAGCCCTGTCTTCAGGTTGGTGGCAACATTCCCCTCTTGTGCTTCACCTTCTCAGCCTCCCTTATTTCTATCCCCCTCTGCTGTTTGGCTGATGTCTATATTTGGGCGAGTCCATCTTCCTACAGAGGGAAAATGTCCTCTGCCCATCTCAAACTATGGTTTGTTTCTGACTCTTTCTTGTCTTTGTTATCCTCTACTCAAAGAAAACCACATGTATGTATGCATGCACGTGGAATTTGTATATATAACAGATGTTATGATACTTAGAGGAAATAATCAGAAATACAGTCATCTTCACCTCAAGGGCATAAAGATAATCTGTGAGTATAATATTTTGTTTAGCAGCCTGTGTGTTTGAGTATAGCTTCAGTCAGTTCTGAGAAATGACTCTTTCTTCTGCATGTGCTTCAAAAGACGCTGCTTACAATGTTGTTGTGGATAGGTAATGTATTATTTGTTGGGCACAAATACAGAAATGCTTATAATTACTTGACACACTGAGAAATTAACTTGAATTTATTTGTGCCTAATCAAGGTGCTACATCCAAAACCTTAATCATAGCTGTTTGAATTTGAATTTCCTAGAAGAAATTGGCAACAACTTATGACAGAAAGGAGTTTGGATGATTAAAATATAAAATAAGATGCAGTATGTGCAATTTCTACTTGGGCCTAGCCAAATATTACCCCAGCCCTGAGTTATGGGTTGGTTGTAGAGCCCTTACAATAAGGATGAAAAAGAGTACAAGGAGGATAAACAAGAAAAGGAATGCATTTGTACGTTTATTGAATGCTTCTCCAAGTAATCATTGGGAAGACTTAAACAGCCCTTGAATCCATCTGTGCATGCAAAAATTAATACAATGCCATTTAAATTTTGTGCATAGGAATTTTATCAGAAATAAGAGGACTGATACTCTATGCATCGCTCTACATTGAATTGACATGTGTTATGAGCATCAACACTTGTTCCCTTCCTGTTCAAATCATGCCAGCAGGGAATGTTCACAGTCCTGATAAAAACACAGGCCTAGTTTCTTCTGAGTGACAGCTAGGCTAAAAGGAGTCATGATGCAGATCTCACCTTGGCAGCTGGGGGAGAAAGTACTTAAGCTCCATGATGTTCAGAGGCAGAGAAGTGGGACTGTGTAAGATCCTCCCACAAAGCTGATATGCAACTTCTCCCTTCTTTTTTCACGTTGTATAAGCTAGGATGTAATCAATTGCTTCTGTTTAGCTATTCCCATCAACAGTCCTTTGAAAACATCACTCAAAATGCTTTATTAAGCTGAACTAGTAGCAGCTCAGCAGCTCATCTCTTCCCATTTTTGTATATTTTATGCTGTATTCAAATTTGTTGAATATTTAGCTGGCGGCAGAACGAAGACACAAGTTTTCTGTCTCCTGTTCAAGCAGCAGATACTAACTTTCACAAACTCTGTACTTCTATTAGTTTTTCTTAATGCTTCCCAAGATGGTATTTGTTTTTTCTGCTTTAAGGCAGGGTACTCAGCAAAAAAGTAATGAAAATCTTTCTCTCAATGTCTGATCCACACCTGCAGCTAGCTCTCATCTAGGTAGATGGCACTTTTCATTAAACTCTATCTGACTTCAAGCAAGCACAATTGAAGGCCGTTAGCAGAAGAAATAAAGCTGAATTGATAACAGCACCATTTCTTAATTAATTTATTAAACTACTAAATTAATTTTTATTAAAGTAGGTTTGCAATTATTGAAATAATTTGTGTTGAAATGGACAGAATATCTAAGTGTATTAAAGACATTAATTTGTTTTAATTGTTAAATATTTTTCTATTAAAAGTTATTTGGTTAACACATTGTCATGTGAGAATGTAAGGGCTGACTGATACTGATAACTGCTTTTTTTCTTTGTAGTACAATGGATATGTGTGTACTTATCAATTTGTGTACTTTCACTCCTCCTTCCTAACATTTAGCAAGACATATATATACTTCTGGATCAGTATACTGACTGAACACATTTTGAAAAGGGAACAGTATTTCGTTTCAGTTTAAATGTCTTGTTTTGAATAGGTGGTTATGTTATGTAGCTGCATCAGTCAGGCTAACAACAGAGGCCACTGTGCTGATGAATTATGGATGTTATCTGCATTTTTTGCCTGCTGATAATTGACAGGTATCGTGGCACCTTCTACAAACTTCCTGTAATTATACGCTATATATCAAACACCAACTTACATGTAGTGGTCATCCCCACACACATACACACAAAATGTTTTAATGTTTTATTTAAAGCTTACAGCATTTTAAAATTTTCTATTTCTCTCACCCAGGTTTCCAGGCTGCGTTGCCACTCAGCCCATTCAACAATCTTACACTAACAACACTTCTTCAGGGGCCACTTTTCAGAGCCATTCATTCACACTTTTGTTCTATGCTTGCTATTTGTTACTAAAAAAAAAAAAAAAAAAAGGAATAAGCCATTATCAAAGAAAATTTACCGTGTAATTATTTAAGAGAAATTATGAGCAGTTTGGATACTTGTAGTAAAAGTGGTGTCTCCATCTCTGATACCAACTTCATGTCCTTAACAGCAAATGTGTTTTAGTGGTATGTGCCATGAAGTAACAGGTTTTTAAAAAAGTACTTCAAGAGAAGTGGTGAACTAGCTGGTTCCTTCTTGGTGGTACACATTTAGATCAGACTCCACTAAAATACAGGCATACATTAATTGGACAGCTGAGCAACTAGACTCATTAGATGCAATGCTTACTGATTAAATTTAACCACTACAGGGTGTCTTAGTACGTGATTCAGAATTACTTTTCATTTGATTCAGTGTTCTCTCCCTTGGAAGGAAATTAATTTTGCTTAGGATTATTTTAATAAACCCCTCTATAATTATAGAGGAATCTTTTAGTTACCTGTAAGAGCTTTATACTTGTATTTTTAATTGTAATACTACGTATTACTTATATATGTATTTTAATGTGAAAACCTGCGTTCAGTAGAGAATGGATGTGCTTGTAAAGCAGAACTAGTGTGTGCTGCAGGAGAGTTCCTCACTCTCATTGCATCCATGACAATATTTGCTACCAGAGAGAGTGCAGGAAACAAAATATTTTCAGAAAGCAATTATGCATAAAGAAAATAGGTTAATATCTCTTTTGTTCCCAGTAGTTTTCACTTTGAGTCAACTTATTTAGAAAGCAAAGCTTATATTCTTATCTTTGACTAAGTTGCTTTTGAGCTTCTTAGTGAAGTAATAAACTGTTTTTCACTGAATTCAAGTTTATGGATTTAAAAAACAAGTAAAGACCAAAACTCTGATGCTTTCAGAATACAGTATATGAGAGCTGTGGTGGAAGGTGACAGCCTGTATGCAGACAGGGATGGCAAAGGAAATATATTAAAGCTGCTCCAAAACTAATGCCTTGTACTTTATTATTTTGGCCCACAGCACCAGAGGAGGATGTTGGTAGTATGGCAATAGAGAGCAAACCCTCCCACCAGTATTTCATTACATTCTGGCAGCAGAGGGACAATCTGACAGAATGGCATCTGATATAGGAACTTGTTTGAAGTAAGGGTGCATCACTGAATTTCTCCATGCAGAAAAAATGGCACCAACTGACATACACTGATGCTTGCTGAATACTGATGAAGACCAAACAGTGGATGTGAGTGCAGTGAGGCAGTGGGTGATGCATTTCAGCAGTGGTGACAGCAACAATGGGTCTCCTTCTCTGGTGCAGATTTTGACAAATGTGGCATGCAGGCTCTTGTTCATCATTGGAGAAATTGCACAGTTAATGGCAGTGACTGTATAAATAATGACTGTTTTGTAGCTGATAATTTGCTCTATCAAAAAGTGTTATTGTGTTCTTCATATCTGTTGCAGTTTCCATGGAAATATTTAGAAGACATTTCTTCTGGAGCAACCTAAATAATCAATGGCCATCAGCTAGTAACAGCCCTACTTCTGTCAGTTCAGAAAGTCAGAATTTCTGAAAGGGGAAAAATAACAGTAGCTTTTCAGTAAGGCATAATTTTGGTAAAGATGTCTGGATGCAGGATTTGGTTGGCTTAAGAGCTCTAAAATACTGAACACAGGTAAATAAGACAAAAAAGAAAACATATTGCAAATCTTTTAGTAGTTGTCAAATGCTTATATGAGCTATTATCACTCACTATATGCAAATCTAATTTTCAAAGTCTTTGCATCTAGTCAAAGTAAATCCAAAATTTGTAAGAAAATGTGGAGATGTTCTCCTTGCAGGTTGTGTGCTGACTTCTTTATTTCTACCCCAACTTTGAAGTCCTACTGCTGATTCTGCAGGAAGAAAACATTTCCTGAATATTTTTTAGAAGTACCTTAAAGTAAATAGTTCCAAAGACCTGCACACGTGATTTAAACAGAAACAATCCTGTTCCCTCTCTGATTTTTATTTTCCATTGCCAGCAATACGCCTGACACTTCTGAAGCAGGCTTTGTTTTCTTTCTGCTGCTTATCCAGCAGTCTGAAGTAGCAGATGTGGCTCCCAAAGGGCTATTGGTTTCTGTTGGAGAAGCTTCCAAGTTTGCTTCTGCTTATCTGAGCCACAGGAAGATATGAGGAAAGTGAACAGGACAAAGTGCTTTGGGGACACAAGACTTGCAGATGCAGTGTCCTGAGGATGTATGGGAACCACTTTTAGAGAGGAAGGCATCTACATAGGCTGGCTTGCTTAGCCAACTAAAATGAAGGTTAGGCAAAGGTTGGATTACTTTGGATAAAAACAAAACAGGAATGTCTTCCACTCTATGCTCTTCTAGAGAATAATCAAACACACAAAACAAAACAGACTCTGTCATTCCCTTTCATCTTTTAATGGTCTTTTCACCTGTCAATCTACTTAGCATTGTCTAATTTGTTTAGGGCTAAATAATACACCATTTTCCTCACAGGAGTGGTATGTATTTAGGCAAGTAATCTTATGAAATTAACAGGGCTACTCCTTTAATTAAGGAGTTCAGGATGGGATCATGGCAAAGACTTTCTCTTTGTGAACATTCACGTAAAGAGTTCTTACCTAATGGCTTACCATTATGTTAAAGTATTATCTGATTTTTCTTGTGAGGATGGGCCACATTGCCACCTATTGGGACCTCACGTGCTCCAGCTCCCTGTCTTTCCATTATAATGCAGTTAAAAGAGAATCTAATACATACTTGGGCATGTCACATCATGGTTGTGGATAGGTGCTCTTTCAAGCATGTAGTAGAGGAAGATAAGCAAAGCTCTTAGGCAAGTGGGCAAAAATTTGCTAGCACAGCCCCCTGGCTCCAAGTAGCCCACAGAAAGAAAGCAGCATTGAACAGCGATGAGTCCTGTGCCTTCTGGTGGGCTAAGCAGGACCTGGTACCTATGTGGGCATTACTTCTCTAGCCATATTTCACTTCTGCTTGTTTGCTATGAGGTCATGCAGATTCAGACTTGTTGATCATTCACTGAAAAGGGACCATAATGCTGGATTGAAAATGCTGCCTCTAAACTGTGCTTTCTCAAGCAGTCAGCTGCAGCAGGAAGGAGTACCTGCCTGCTGTACAGGCTTATGCAGCACAGCACTCCTGCTGCTACCCTCTCAGCTGCAAGCAGCTTCTGTCAGGACCTACACCTATGTCATTCTGTGGGTAGGCCTTCAAAGGGGGAATTGAAAATGCACTGGCCTGTACTTGCCTCTAGAGAGTAAGCACATCATTTCTGCTTATTTTGGCACTTGAATCTACCAACAAAGAAGTCTCACTGTGGCAAAACAGGCTGTCATTTTGATAGCAGCCTGACTTGATTAATACAGTTGCAAAGCTTGTTTTGCAATTTAAACCTTGTCAAACCAAATCCATAATGATTTTCCTGGATAAATCCAATTACAATGTAAATACTGAAAGAGAATGCATTTTAAATAATTACCAAGTAATTCTGTTAAAAAGAGTCTTAAAATCAGCTGTGTTGCCTTTCTCACTCTGCCAGCCCCTTGCACCCCTGCAATGGCACTGTCTGAAGCACAGCTGGCTGCACTCAGCAGAGGAGGTTGGAGTCAGCCTGCATCCAGAAGTGTCCGAATGTGGTCTACCGTGCTCTGCCCCACGGCGACTCCAGAAGAAGGATTTGCAGCCAGACAGTGTGTGATGGAAATGGGTGCCTCATGTATCATGTTTGTCATTTTGAGATCTCTCTACTGGCTGCACCTCTGTCAGATCAGTCCGGGCGTCAGCAGACTTTGCTCCTCACTGCTATGAGGACAGTGGTGTTTCAGATTGTGCTAGTCAGCTGCTGTGTGCTTCTGTTTCATTTAAAAACGAAGAAACTGAACAAACGCTCTATCTTTGGAAAATATCCACAGGCAAGAGGTGGAAGTTTTCTCTGCATGTAAAACTGGCAGACATGCCACCAGCATTACTAATTCTGGGAATTTTTAAGACAAAATACCAAATTCTTGGTAACAACAGATCGTTCAATCAAACAAGCTAGTCAGCTGGCAACCTTGGTATCTGTGGTAGATTTGGGTTTGTGGAAACTGATTTTCCAAAAGAGTGGCACTCCCAGCGTTGTGTTATTCTTTTCCCCAGTTAAAATAACAGGACCAGGATGGAGGCAGGGTCTCACCACTGGTGACTGCTGCAAAAGGCCCAATAGGAAGGATAGATCTGGGCACAGGAATGAGCTAGTGTTTCACATAGCAGGTAGAAACAGTTTTCAAGATCTTTTTCTTCTTTTGTCTCAAAATAACAGCTATTTGATCCTGAATGTTCCACAGGAATGTAACAGTTTTGACAACAGAAACAACACAGAGAGCTGAAAGGCTTCTTCGTGCTAGGGCAGGCTTTGTATTTCTGGTCACTGTAAAATCATCCCTCTTCTCTTAGTAACAGAAAGTGCAATTCTACACTTTAATACTATTAGATGTTCCTCATCTTCCCAAAAGGAATGATCTGGTGCCAATCTGGAAATAAAAGACGTTTTGAAAGTTGTTTTGCAGCCAGGCTATTGACAAGTCTAAGAACGTTCTGGCCTCCTCCTGTGCACATACCATTTCTCCATCATATTGGCACTGCTGTATTTCATTTTAACAAAACAAAATGAAACAAGCTTTCTTTACCCCAGAATGTTTCTACACTAATAGTCCCAGTACTGATGATGCTTAGGCTAGGAATTTATGTATCATTATATTTCAAGGATGCATTTTAAGACTTCACATATTACAGCTTCCTGAGTAATACAGACTGTACTTGTCCAGAGCTGTTTCTGCAGTATGTTTTTTCGACACTCAATTACTACATACTTGCCTCAAGATAATTTGTGGAAATTTTCATGAGAACCACATTAGCCCTGATTTCTACAAGATGTTATCATGATCCAAACAAAAATTCAGTAGAAAAATATACAATATCTCTACGTCAGTATTCTGCACCATTTCGAGTTCCATACCACGCACAAGTTCTACTGTTTTATTTCATCAGTATCTGTCATTAGTAAAATGTAGTAAAATATGTATACTCGTGTAAAATAATAGTAAAATATCTGTGACTTAGACATGAAAAAACTCAGAACTGGTTTCAATAAAGGTGTGGAGAAAAACAATCAATAAAAACCAGAAGATTACTGAAAGCATCAGATCAATTACTGTATTTCCTTACCTTGGTATCAGTGGATTAGTGACATAGTTCTCTAAAGAACCAACACAGGAACACTGTGCATCACTGAAACATTTCAGACTTATTCAAAATGTTAGAAAGGGTGGAAGAGGGAAGGTGATAATCTAACAACTGAAATTACTAAGAAGAAATGCTGCTGTGTAAAGAACAGTGAGTGAGAACCTGCAAGTGGAACCTTTCTGCTTTCACTATTCAAGCCAGACAGAGGTGAGACACAGCAATACATTCAGAAAAAGCAGCAAAGCAAGTTTAACGTCCCTTTACCACCCTTTTTAAAATTGGGAAAAACCCAAAGCACATCAGCAGTGTTTAAGGAATTGGTTCAGTTTGGGCTGAAATAAATGGAGCAAGCCCAAGTCAACGGCTTTTCCCAGCAAATACGAGAAGCTAAAGGTAGCACAGAGGGAACAGTGCTGACAGCTGTCTGGCCCTGCAGCAGGAGTGACTGAGGAGAAGACAGCATGCTGGGAAGAAAAGACTGAGCAAAGAGATGCTCGGGGTGGTGTGTGTTTCCAAGGCCGTGCAGTAGTGCAGGGCAGCTGGATGCTGCAGCCTGCCTTACACATCTGGGACTGATGCTATTCCCTTCTGGTCACCCTTTACATGTCCTGCAGCACTGGTGTTCATATAAAAAAGTGTTTTATGTTTATTCTGTAGAGACAAGTGCTTATTAAATTAAATATATATGTCACCCCAGAATTCAATCTTTTCTAATTTTGGTACTTCCTACTTTACCTGCACTGCAGTCACTGACGCTACAAAGCTGTGATAGCACTCTTTTAAGATCAGGTACAATTGTCTTAGATGTTGTAAGCACTGTCTTTTACCAACACCACAAATCAGTGAGAAAAGCTAATATTCTCAGTTTAAGAGAAAAAAAAAATTAAGCTTTGATTACCTTTTCTTCACCGAAATATGAGTCCTAGCCTAAATACTTCTTTAATAAACACATTCTTTAAATGTAATTGTTCCAGTCCAAATCATAATAACAAGGATTCACTTCTATTCCAGCAATATTTCAGCAGCAAGGTCTGGCCTAAATACACTTTTATTTTCCCACTTCTTTTAGAGAAGTTCAGAAGTTGACAATCCTGAGAGTAGATCCACAGAACAGCAGATATAGTGATCCTGCTAAGACTTGGCTTTTAACTTTTTTTTTCTGACAGGTACAAAGGAGGGAGGCACACCCCATTTTTCCTACTCAGTGACAGACTTTTTGGTAACAAAACAAGAATTATATAAAAAATAAATAAAAAGGTGCACAAGCAGATTGTATACCAGGTTGTTGCTGAATGGTTATTGCTCAGTCCTGCACAGGGAAACACCCATCTCTTCTCCAGCAGTACAGTGAGGCTCTGGGCTCTTCCCTCTGCAGAGCTGTCAGCAGCTGTATTCTCCCTCACAGTTAGTCAGGGGAAAAGAAAAAGGGCTTCCTTATCCTGTCTCCAGAGAATGTCCATGGCATTTTTGAGGTCCTTGAAAGCTGCATCACACGTTATTAGAATAACCAGTTACATTATTCTCCTAATGTCATTTTTTATTTTCATGAGAACTAATCTCAGGGCCCATATGTGTTGCAACACTGGTTTACATTTGCATGGTTATTGCCTAGCAAATTACAGTGAATGAGTAAGCAGAAGAGGAACAAACAGAGGACTCCTCACTCAGACTGAAGTTTTCTAAGGTCAGTGTGACGTATTCATCTGTCAGCTTGCCTTAGAACAGACCTCACTGACAGAACAACAAGGCACTGAGTTATTTGGCATTATCAGTTAACTGTGGTCCCCACATCACTGCCCATGTCAGAGCACTTGAAGTCAAGTTGAAGCTGGCAGTGTCTCTGACTGAAAATATCAGTTCTGTCTACTGTTCCCTGCGCATTCATCTCGAAGTTCATGAATTCACAGCTTTCAGTTCCCAGTGTTTATTATTATGAGAACAGAAGTGAGTCAAGCTCTGAGATTGCTGGCTTCTTAAGCAGAGGTGGGAAGATATCCTAACTAAATATAAGGTGACCCAGATGATCTGTGTTACTGCACAGGGAATAGAAGAGCTGGAAGAAGAGGTCTGGTCAGGACAGGCTGGAACTATGCTGAAAGCTTCAGTTCTTGTTACCTGGTCATGACTGAGTGCTGTGGTGTTAATGGCAAGCCTGGGTACAGCTGGAGGTGGGTGGTGCTCCCAGAAAATGGCTGCAGCTAGGAGACACTACATAGAGTCATAGAATCGTTAAGATCTGGAAAAGATGATCACTAAAATCATCCAGTACAACAATCAGCACATCACTACCACATCCACTAAGCCATCTTCATAAATTGCCACATCTACACATTTCTTGAAAACCTCCAGGGATGGTGAGTCCACCACCTTCCTGGGCAGCCTGTTCCAGTGCCTGATCACTCTTTCTGAGAAGAAACACCTTAATATCCAGTAAAAACCTCTCATGGCACCACCTGAGGTCATTCCCTCTCATCCTATTGTTAATTATGTGGGAGAAGAAGCCAACCCCCCTCAATGCAATCCCCTGTCAGGAAGATGAAGAGGGCAATAACGTCTCCCCTGAATCTCCTCTTCTGCATACTAAATAAACCCGCTTCCCTCAGCCGCTCCTCATAAGACTTGTGCTCCAGAACCTTCACAGTTTCATTGACCTTCTCTGGTCATGCTCCAGGGTCTCCATGTCTTTCTTGTAAGGAGGGCCCAAAAGGACCTCAAAAAGGACTTTGAGCTTGTTTTAGTCCCCAGGTATATGTTGTTGTAAATCATGCTGGCCAGTACTATGCGTCACTGATGATGGCAGCGATGTTCATATGACAGAAAAGAGGCCTTGAATGAAAATTCAGTATTTCCTCTTACAATCTTTTCAGAATTATTTTCAGCAGCATTCTACCTGTTTGAGTGCACCATTTTACATCTCTCTAGAGCCACATCAATAGAGACTTAATGCTCTGCCTCTCCAAATGCATCTCAGATATTGAAAAAAAACAACCCCATAATATACATCACAAATAGTGAACTTCTAATGTTCTCTCTTGTCACCAGTTCACTCACTCCATCCAGCATTAATCTCTCTCTCGACACTGATTTGTTACAAGGCTTAAAGTGCAACTGCTACTTTTCCGTGCAGGGATGGATAAAAAAAGAGACTGAGGGGAGAAATAATAGCTCCATGGTGAAAATAAGTGCAGCCAGGGATGTAGGCACAGTCAGAAAGAGCAGATGCACGTGCTCTTGGTCACACCACAGAAGGCCACTTAAGAAGCTCAGCTCATACCGATATGCTTTGTACAGTCAACACCAAAGCCTTCACAGCTCTGCCCCAAATTTTGCATTTTATTTCATTCCTCCTTTTTTTTTTTTTTTTTCCCTGAAATTTGAAGGTGGGACTGGTGGGATCCCCAAGGAGCTGTGAGGTTGTCACAGACAGGGAACAAGTACCTTGAGCAGATGTGCAGATGAGGGTGGAGGCTGAAGAGCTGTGGGAACTGGGAAGGAGCAATGGGAGAAAATGTAGCCAGGAAACAAGAGCCAGGGGCTGGGCAAGAGGAGAAAGAGATGTAAGTAATACCGTGCAGGCAGACCCACAAACTGTTTGGTCTCAGATGTGCCCTAACACCCTCACGAAGATAAACAGGATGGTTCAGATGTCTGATTGCACTGTGAGGAGCCCAAGGTGCCCTTACCATATGCTTCATGCACTCCTAGTGAAAGCCTGGGGCAGTTTGCTATCAGTTCACTCCTGTAAAACACACAGGATGTGCCCTGACATATTCTTATTGCATGTTGAAGTTGGAGAACTGTCTGACTTCCAGTGTTTGCTCTCTCTATCTCAACATTACTTTTACTTCATGAGCATACACATTTAAATGCATCTGAGGAAAACTGAAGACTACTACAACATACTGACAAATACATATTCTCAGGTTGTCAATTGAGTGCCATTTTTGACTTGCTCTGAAAACAAGAAATGAGTTAAAAATGCATTGAGACTTTATTGGATATAGTATTCTGAGTATAAAGGACAAACTAAATATGGCAACTTTGTTTGTTTGTTTGTTTGTTTGTTTTAATATCTTCATAAATCTTGGCACAGTTAGCAACCTGTGGTAGTCAGTATGCTCTGCTGTAGTTTACTCGCCTTAAAAAGAAAACAAAAGGATCAGGGCTGTTCATGTATTATTCAGTTATTTTTTTACAGAAGTGTTTTTGAAGTGTGAGGCTGTTCCCTCCTTCCACTCTCTCATGTTCATTCTGCATTTCCTGACATGAATGTCCTTCCAAACGGTTAGCCTGCTCTGCTGAGTGCACCACTTGTTACCCAGGTCTCTCCATGAACAATAGGCAACAGAATATGCACTGCAAAGTGACTCCTCTTCCTCTGTAACAGATTGCTCAGAGCCTGGCTCTTGACCAGGAACAATAACTAGCTCCTTTTCTCCAAATACCTAGTTTCTGATAAAACTCTGCATGCAGAGTGGATACCTTAAACTTGGTGATAACAGTTCTACATCCTTTGGGTGTCTCCAGTTCCTCCACTGTGTTAATTCAAAGTTATAGCTACCAGCTCAAATTAACAAGTAAAATAACAGTATCTTTAATTAAAGTATGTAGAGAAACAGCAATAGGACTATATGCAAATAAACTCTAATCAAGTGTATTACTGCTGATATACAATCTCTGATATCTAAACTGCACCTCCTGAAAATGTAAGTGATCTATAAAGGCCCAAAAGGAAAAGCCACCCACCAAACCTTTTTCAGCTTGCCTTTGGGATCTCTGGCATCTCCAGCCAAGGTTTTCACTGGCTCTTGTTAGAGCTCTGTTTGAGATCCCCAGCATGACCAGTCATGGGACTGGGGTATGAAAACCACCTGTTAGATCTTGTTTGTTTCCCAGCCAGCTTAGCTAGAGTTGCACCCGCAGAGCCTGCATGTCTTCACGGACCTTCTTCAGGTGCAGGTTTATGTCTCTTCAGTGTTTGTGCACATTGTTGTTTCAGTTCTCGGTTTAACTCTCTGAGAACTGTGATGGGTAGAGCATTTATAGCCCTCACAGACCAACTTCTTGTAAGTGAAATGAGTGACTGCATCACTTACAGATTAAAAAAAAAAAAGTTGAGAACAGGGTGAGAATTGAGAAATGTGGTTTATGGGCTTCTGATCATCACAGCCCTTTCAGCTCTCATATACCTGTGCTAACTCTTCTGGACTGGTTGCGGTGAAGACTCCTTCCCCAGGTGCTGCTCTTCTCTGCCCTCTTTAAAACATGTTCACCAATAGTTATTAGTAGTTTGCATTCACTGGTGCCTTCACTGTAGAGGCAAGACTGCTCTGTTACCTATTACCTTTGCGAGACTATTTCAGCTCTTCAGTCTCCTTTTCCTGACATAAAATGGACAATTCAAGTTGTCCTGAAAATGATGGAGAGTTTGTAGGATGGAATGCAAGCATATTGCAGCATTCCCTGACTGGCCACAGCCAGAACTCCATGTGCAGCCTGTGTTAGAGTGACATATGTTGCCTTGTCCAATGAGCAGCAAAGAAAAAAGTGCTTAGAGAATAATTAGCTAGTGGCAGTATTTTTCTACCATCTCTGAGGAACATGAAACTGTGCTCATGCAGTTAAAAAACCATGGCACATTTGTTTTTATTCTAGTCCTAATTTCTCATGCTTACCCATTTTATCTATGAAAAATAATTATGACTACACCTTCTGTTCACCAACATATTTGTTTTATCAAACCTGTTTTTCTTGTTACGATAGCATGTGATCTATCAACTATTTAATACAATTAAGAGGAAAAAAAAAGTAACTCTGCAAGTAACACTGTGCCCACATTCCAAGGCTGTGATATTATCACAAGTCATGAGAGCTTTGCCCTTTGAGAGAGAATCATTTTGTCAGACCAACTGGGTGTGGGTGCCTTTGGGTTAAAAATGAGTTTTGTGTTTTTGTAGGATTTTTTGGACATGGTTCTCAGTTCCCTTGCCTGTGCTTTTAGGACAGCAAGGAAGCTTGTGAGTGCCAAGCGCTGCATCTAAACATGTGACTAATTACACCAGAGCCCAGCAGTGGTATTGCTGATAGGAAGGATGAGTTCTGAAAGTGAACATTTCCAGGATCACCTCAGCAAAGTGCATACTGACAGCCTGATGTTATTTAAGCTGCTTATTCTGAAACTTTCTTCTTGAAGTTCCCTTATTAGGCAACTTGAATTGACTGTGTCTCATGCCATTAAATCTCTCTCTTTTGATTTCTGGTACAATTTGGAACAAGGAATTCTGACATTCAAGGTGCAGCTTTCCTGACTTCCAGTACTCTTGGATTCCCAAAATAACTGTACATGCCAAATAATTTTCAAGTCTCTAAAATATCTGTTGTTGGATTAAAAGATAAATCTTAGTGGTTTTATCTCTGCTGAATGCATTCAGGACAGTACTTGCTTAATAATTCCAGGGTTTATCATTTCTATTTTTTAAATTTATGAGGCCTTAGTTAAGGTACTGCTTCAAAAGTACACTACACTTTGGTGTCCTTGTCTCTTTTCCTTCACAGCCCTTGCATGCCAGGTATTTTTGTCTGCTTTTCCTGCTGGCTACTGCATGCCAACTAACTTATTGCTGTGGCAGAGAATATGCCCCATCTGTCACAAGCATTTTTTAACAGCCTAAGCTGAGTGTTGAGCAAAGTCATGCCTTATGCGGAGAAGTATTAATTATTCTTCTATCTGTGGAAGAAGGGAGTAGGTCCTGGATGAGGAGGACGGAGTTGTCAGGAAGATAGCTGCAGGGAATCAGAATATATCATTACCTAAGGGAGTGGTATCCTCAGTCTTCATCTACTTTAATTCTCTCACCAGACACATCAAATGACAGTGCTGTAGGGCTTAAAAAAATTGGGGCAAAGCTGGGGCAGCGGGTGGCTGATAATGACAGCCTGTCTAAATGTCTGAGTGGCAGACAAGTGGAGGGAGAAGTTCGTGGTACGGGCTAGATAAGGTGGAGTGATAATGTGTTTGGGTTTTTAATCTACCATCTTTCCAGAGCACAGTTTGGCAGCTGGTTAAGCTGGCTACTTCAACATGAGATTCATAATACTGTTTATTCATTTTCCTGCAAAGAAAATTCAAATTTTGGCAATCTCAGCTTGCCTACAACTGACAGCCATTGCATGGAGCACAAGGATGAATGACCTGAATGACTCTAGCACTATCAGTGGAAGCAAGCTGCTGCAGCCAGATTTCTCTCCACACCTCCTACAGGGAACTCAAGTTAGGTTCCTCCACAGATGGAACTATGTGGGGCAAAGGACAAGCCTCCAGGAGGGGAAAGAGCTACAGTTCCTTCTTTTCTACAAAACAACAGAGAACTGCGTCAGTCTCATTGTAATATGTGGAGGTTCCCTACTCCCTAGGAAGAGCTGACAAGCATTCCTCTAGCCCACTGAGGTCTTCATGGCATACGTGGGGTTGGCACCACAGCCAGGAGCAGCCCACTGAGCCCACTGACCTCTGTGAGACCAAGCTGCCATTCCCCCAGCTCACCATTACAGCAGGTCATCTCCTGGGCCCAGACCTGACATTACAGGCAGCCAGCAGAAAGAGGCTGTGGGGTGGCCCTGTCACCAGCCTGGAAGCAACAGACCCAACAGTCACAAAACTCCAATTGCAGACAAAGAAGAGAAACAGTCCCTTTCAGAGGTACATTGAAGCCATCTGTGGCAGACTGAAGAGGGCACTCAGGAAGATGCCTCATCCCACCTAACTCCAGACTAGAGAAGGAAACCAGTGACCAGGTGTCTAACCCTCCAGAGGCAAAAATCAGGTGAGATGAGTTCTACACAGTACAGATAAAAATAAATCTGGCGTATGAGTTTCCTTGACATGCTATCCCTAGATGTTCTTCCACAAAGTTAACGTTGATTTTTTGTATTTATTTAATAGCAAAACAGGTCAAACCAGCTATTACAGATCTGCCTGCTGATCAGGAACAGTTCTGTTACACATAGGACAATTAATGTACCATTCCCATCCTGTGCCATGGGAGCTTTTTAATCAAAGTGTATCACAGATATCACAGAGCCCATGACATCCCAGGGGAAGATTGACAAAGGTTTTTCTCTTCCACTCCCTGTTGCTTAAGCAGTCAGCAAAGAATTGTTCATATGTAAAGATGGCTGCCTTTATAGAAATACACTATATATAGTATAGGCTATCTGAATTCATCCTCTGCTTCATACTACCAAATGGTAGTTATAACAGTATTTGGTAGTTGGTAATTCCTTACCAACAGATTGTTCACAGATGCTCACAGCAAGCAGTCCTAATTTCTGCTCTCTTGGTTGCAGGTCAAGAGGCACTGTATCTTCCCCTGAACAGATGCAAGAGCACATACCAAGTGAGATCAGCATTTCTGTCCTGGTCTAGGACCACTGAACTATTGTCATGCAAAGTCCTACAAGCAAAGTAAACAATCTTCCCTATATGAAATCTTCCTTCCCTTTGTACAATCTTAATATAAAATAAAGAGACATTAATCAGACATGGAGAGGAGTACAAGGAAAACGTCAGTAATGGACAGCTTGTGAAGTACACACCATATATCTGTAGCTTGATGTATTCAGGCCTCTTTTAATGTGAAGGAAGAAAAGTGTAAGATGGAGACAAGCTAGTATTCTGCAGAGGCTTCCAGCAGGGTCCCTAGTACCAAAGTGACGTGGATCGTCTCAAAGCTAGACACAAAGTTGTCCTTCAGGGAAAGAAGACATTTCAGCACAGCTATTCCAAAACAGCATAGAATCATAGAATCACCAAGGTTGGAAAAGACCTACAAGGTCATCCATTCCAACCATCATTTGTGTCCAGAACAGGACATCCAGTTCTCAGTAAAGGACTGAGTTTGACATATACCCCTGTCTCTCTGCCAATGCTATGGCCCAGACTTTGCACTCCCCACTCAGCTGCCTCCCACATACCTCACTCCAAGGTGCCAAATTTCCAGCATACCCATGGATCAGATTTAAATGTTAGAAATGCCATCAGGTGCCTACAGCTCGGGAACTATGACTGTCAGCATTATAATATCCAAATCTCTTTGGATATAGTCCAAAGACGCTAAATGCCCCTACAGAAAGACAAATGAAGAAGCTGTTCACAGACATTTCACCTAGCTACAGGGCACAATATTTCTAGCCTGCCTCAGACTGTGCCCTGCCAGTTTCCACTCTGAAGCTCACTGGATTCTACATTTGCCCATTTCTAAGAACAAAAAGACTCAACTTTTACAGCAAGACCCATAGGGCAGAGTCTACAACTAAGAGCAAGGGGCAAATATGTATAGAATTCAAGCACACTACACTGCTGAGTTCAGTGGAAAGGAAAAGCTTCAGGAGCTGTCTGACTGCCTTCCACGAGGCTGTTCTCGTAGCAGGATGGGGAGAGCTGCAGATCTCCCCCTCTACCTCACTATCCCAACCTGCTCACCTCAGCTCCATGGCCCGCCGGTGTTAGTAACTGGAGGAGTGTCAACAATATGCCGGGGCCTTACAAATGACTTGTGTGCTTTCCACAGACTTGGTGCAGGTGTTCATTCGCTTCATGTGTAGCTTAACACCCAATCTTAGCAGTAAACAGAGTGAAAATAACTGTTAGCAAACAAAAAGTTTGCAAACATCTCTTTCATCTTTAAACAAATGCTTGTATATCTCCCTGTTCCCATTGCCATGTCCTTAGGGGTGCACTGCAGTTACATCTAGATACAGCTTATTTGCTTATTTATTTACATATTTATATTTCGATTTCACAGGGGTCCATATTGCCTTACTGAAGGCAAAAGCTTGGAAAACATGAGGTTGTGCTAAAAAATACAACTAGTATGTCCCCCACAGAGCAGGAAGGAGTCTGATGTGAAGTTATTCTATTCTGTCCTCAGTTTCCAGGTAGAGAGCCGCTTTTAGATCAAGCAAACACATTACACATCCACAGTAGCTGGAGGCAAACAATATTATCAGCTTTTAAAACAGGGAAGCATGTTTTCAAGAGCATTATCCCCTTGTACATTGCATGCATTAGTGCAGGTCCTGGATAAGTTTGATTTTGAGGACTCTTTGAGGATTCTGGAGATGTATGAGTGGCTGCTGACTCTGGCTTGTCCTAATGGGAGTGATATCCTCTGCTTACAGTAAAGGTGGTTCTTGATCAGCCTCTGCCTGTGCTGCACCCAGGGCTGCTGCTTGAGGGCTGAACATGATGCATTTTTCCTGGCCTCATTCTCTATGAGGGACTTTCAAATTGCTAGTCCCTTCTGCCTTTTGTCTTTGCAGTTAAAGGAAACATTATTCCAGCAATTAATAAAATACATTCTTAGAGCATTCCTATCTCCCTCTGTCATTTCACTTCTCACTGCCAAAACGTGCAGAGCCAACCGTATCTGTTAAAAAGGGGATGTTAAAGACTTCATAAAAACGCATAATTTTCAGAAGCCATAGACCCAAGAGCCAGTGGAACAAAGTCTGCAAGAACAGAACTTCTCTGGAGCATGTGTGCTAACTTACTCAGGAATGGGAAAACTGCTTTATCCTGTTGTTCTCCAGTTCACGCAGAACAAACATTCCACACTGATGCACATCATACGCAAAGAAACATTTCTGGCTGAGGGGACCAGGGACTGTGTTGTTTTTGTTGGTCTTAGACCTGAATACAAGAGGCTTCAATTATTATTCTTTTTCTGAGCAGTAGCAAGTACATAATCTTCATTCTAAGGATGGGATTGGGGTATATTTATTCTACTTCTGCAGGAGAGGTGCAACTCCTCAGTCCTGTGCTGCAAAGTGCTCCCTCTTCCCTCCCAGCTTTTGCAAGGCTGAACAGGGAGGAGGACCAAAATAATTTAAATTTTTCTGCCTCCCTTTCCTGCTGTGGCATACAGACTTAGAGATGAGCCCCTTCATTTTCTGAGGGGTTTCAATGAAAGGACAATTCACTCACTGGCTGTTGGCCCTCAGCCCTGCATTTAGTCATTCATTTGAGCCAGACTCCTCCCCTGGGCACAGACTAACTGATTGCCACAATGGCTTCAGTAGCCATCCTGCACACCGAGCTAAGAGCACAATCTAGCTGTTAAATACAACACAAATCCTGATGCAAAGTCTTTCGTTTGTTCTTTGTTATCTCAGAATGAATTTCAGCCTCCCTCGCAGCTGTTATTTTTATCCAACAATAACAACACTTTTGTAGTCTTAACAAAAAAATCTAAAATCTGCCAAAAACTTCTGCTTAAAACAGCACTGTGAATGGTTTAAAGTTCCACTTATTTTGCATTACTGTTTTTTTTTTTCTTTCTTTTTTTTTCAGAACGATTAACTCCATGGGTTGCCTTTCAGTGCTCTGATGCGGGCAGCTGCATTTTCTGTTGCAGCACTGTACATAACCTGTTTTTAAAATCTACTCTCCAGATACCAACAGTGAAATTGTAACTCAAAGGGCACAAGACCATACTCTGATTCCTTACCCAGTATTGGAGAATATTTACTGTGCAAGTCTTCCTATTGAGATCAGTGAAACTCTTCATGGAATAATGTACCATTTGGGGTTAGAGAGCACACTGATCTCTAACCCTTTATAGCAGCAGTGTCTTTGTAACCATAGCCATGCAGAAAATCCAGTACATTGCCTTGGATAATACCAACAGCAAAGAAATCTAAACAAATTAGCAAGCAAGCAAACAAACCAGCAAATTTTCCCTCATGATTAACTGCATGCTTCTATTTTTAAATGAGCAACAAATTATATATAGACTCTGGGGTTAATATTTCTCAGACATAACAACTTCTATGTCCTTATTCCATGCCCACAAAGTTTTAATGAAACAACTGATTTTTAAAAAACATTCTGCACCAAATAAATATCTGTTTATATGCTCTGTTCTTTAGAGATGCTAACAATATTCTTAGGATTTTGGTTTCTGAAGATTTCACTCAGTTGCACATGCACAAACATGCACATCTGGGCTCATGATATGGTAGAATGGCTTGTTCTAGGGTACCACCATGACTTAGATCTATTACTCTTGGCTCATTGACATGGCATTTTTGGTTGCTGATGTCCTGTGCTGGTGATGAAGGAGGAAGAAAGATCATTTCTCTTACCTAATTACCAGAGGTGCTCCATGGGCTGTACAACATTCACAATTCCTTCTTGCTCACAGCCTCTCTGTAGCAGATTCTGTATAGGGGCTCACAGGGAGGGTCAGGGCAAACAGCAGGAGTGAGAAGTTTTATGCAGCAAAGGGAAAGCAAATGGGCAGTCTCATAGCATCTGCTGCTGGCTTGTATATTTGCAACAAACCTGGAAAATAACAGACCGCCCACTAGACATAGGCCTGAATTCAACACAGAGAGCCACAGGAGTTTTTTTATTCATCACTATGCATTTCAGATTTTGATAGAGCAGAGATTTTGGACTACATGGATTGGAGATTGGACTAAAACTGGGATCTTTATGCATATACAGAAATTTGAATGGAAAAAGGTACTTGCTTCTTAAGTTCCAAAAGGGCTTTTGGGATTACTACAGTGCTCTTCCTCAAGTGTATCTGAGGTTCCATGTTCATTTCAGAGCAGGAGTCAAACAAAGATGAGCAGAAAGCATGATGTATAAATGAGGAGCCTGTGATCCCTTTGCAGAGGTAGTCTTCCATATTCCCTCTCCTGAAGGTGTGCTTTTCAATCTAGAATATTTCAGGGAATGGAAAGATACTGACTATGATTTTGATGGTGAGAAAAATAGCTTGTTTTTTCTCTTTCTGAAGAAGAGAATTCTTGGAATGATATTAAGCTTATGACACATAGGCTTGTATATAGGGAACATGACATTTTGTGCTGGAAATGTATTGACAAAACCAGGAACTCTTCTACAATAATTCTTTCTGGACATCGCAGAAAAAGAAAATCATAATTATTACAGTGGTGAAATGTCTTTACATTAAAAATGAGATTACTTTGTGAGTGTAATTTACTTTCCGGGCTTTTAAATCTGCCCTGCCTCTTTCCATTCTGTCACCTGGATTGCCACCTATTCAAGACACGAAGAATATCTATTATGATTTAGGATGAACTCTATTCATAGCAGTTAACAATGGAACAGAAAGGTGCTGCTGAAGGGGAAATTTTCTCACTAGGGTGTGTCTTTGTCAGGAGCGGTATGTTTCCCTGCAGGAGAACAATTGTCCAGGGAAAGACAAGACTTGAGAATGAGCCCATCATCTGGCACTAAATCTTAGCTTCAGGAGACAAGAAGATCTGCTGCTCAGAGCTCCACAGTGTGCAGCCTGGCAAAGGAGCACCAACCACATGGGATGGAGACACAACAGTAAAGATTGTGCCTGAATAACCCAAACCCCAGTGCAGACTTGGTTTAATAAAGGCAGGAATCCTCTCAGCACAGCTGGTTGTATTACATGCAAGGCACGCTATTCAAACCGGCTATCTTGGCTCTCTCCCTGTTGTCAGCAGTGACAGACACTGGTGGGTGACTTGTCATTTCTGTTACGAGTTCATGACCTAGGATAACATCTCTCATCGTCTGAAACTCCTTATCTCTTTCTACTGATGGTAGATAGAAGCTAGATGGTAAAACTCTTGAGTCTAGTTTTTGTCTTTGTATGGCCCAAGTACATAGAATGAATCCCACAAATAAATTTTGCATAGAGACAGGTTACAGTCTTAACATCTTGACTCTTACTGAGATTTTAACAGCTCCCAATGAAAATATCAGCACAGCCACAGTGTAATGAAATAATCTGTGAGAATGTTGAAGGAAAACAGCTGGTTTTGGCTATTAGTTATGTGATTTTGCTCCAGGAAATTGTTGGTAACACGATGCTGAAAGTGATAGTGGTCTTTAGAGCCTGATCTGTGCCTACATTCCCTCTGTCAGTGTCCAAACGGAGTTGTGCTGCTTGGAGAAGCAGCAAGATAGTTTTGCCACACTGAATGAAAGGGAAGGATGAAAGCTCTCAAACTAGCTACAGAAATTAACATTCTCCATTAGAAGAGCATATATGGCAACACGACAGACACAGAAAATTTGCCAAAGAATTCATTACAGTGGATTACTGTAGTGTGGATTGCATTGCTGTATAATGAACCCTCTGTTAGATGTAAACTGTGCATTCCTACATGAGAAGTTTGATAAAAAATGTCATAATTTTAGATTTCCATTTCACTTTTTATTGAGAAGATTGTAGTACAGATATAAATAATGAAGGCCCATATCATCTAACTCTGTAAGAGACATACTGCTTCCTTTGTCATCACCATATAGAAGTTTCCTAGTGAGGCTCTTTGCGCTTACACCAGCCATATTTTCTTCCTAGATGCGTTTATTAACCTGATTATGGTATTCCACAGGCAGCAAAATAATTCCATCTTCTCCCTGAGATGCAGAGGAGATCAGGACCTGCTGGCTGTGACATTAGACTCCAGATTGCCTGTTCAAGCAAGACCCATGTCATTAAGTATTTTTTATAAAGAACAAACTACATTGCAGAGATGGGGAGGTGATGTTCTAATTAAAGCTACTGCACTTGTTTAAGGCCTCTTTATGTTATTGTTTAGGAGGTTTAAGGGATAAACAGGCATGCTAAGCCTGTAACTGGGAGTGACAAGGACAGGGAGACCCAGGTCTGGTAAAGCTAGTATTGTTGGCATGTTCATACACAACATGGGCACAGAAATGATCCTACAGGGGGACAGGGATCTCCTCATAGCCATAACCAACATCATAGCCATAAGGAGGATGGAGAACTATCCTATAAGAGGTGCTCGGTCAGTATCTAGACTACAAAGTCCTCTCCAGAGAACATTATTCTATTTTCCTGTGTAGTCTGAATCGGCAAAATAAATGCAAAGGGAATGTTTTAGTGGAAATGGGTCTTTACATAAGTATATTTGAGGGTATGATTCACTTTTAATAAACCATTGGTATAATCACTGATAAAAAACAAAAACTGGCATCTGGTTACCCCACAGTTTCAGAGAAGTTATAATCAGAACAAGAGAGGTTATTTGGAGAGCTCTGAAGAATCTTTCCCATTCCAGAATCAGATCTCTTGCTAATATCTTAGTTCCCCCTCTGAATAATAACACTGAAGTTTTATTAGTTAATCAATAAGACATGATACAGGGTATGGTTATCATAAGATAATCATACCCTGGAGCATTTCAGGCATGAGCCTTATGCCTCTAATCAGATTGGGGTGAGATTATCTCTTGATAACCACACCCTTGAGGACTGGCTCATTTCTATTATGAGAAAATTTTATGGTTGGGGAAAAACTGCATTTCTGCTGTAGAAAAATGAAAATGGTAGTTTAGAATTAGCAGCTATTTCTCCCAAGCTGAAAAATTAGATTTCCTTTCAGAATGCTCCAGTGGAACTCCTCAGTCTCTATGCTATTTTAAGGCAAAATAATTTCTATGCACATGACATGTCTGGGAGTCTTAACCTCCCATATGTGTGAATACATACATGTTTGTATATAAATTTACATGCATTAGAGACACACAGGAAAAATATACAATGGCAAGTTTTCTGTAGAGCTGAGAAACAAAGAAAGACATTGCCTTTTTTTCCCTCTAACAACAACAAAGAAGGCTAGCAGATTAGGTGTTGTTTATGATGGCATACCTGCCAAACAACAAATAACACACGTTAGAATCCTGTCTGCAATTAATTTCAGTCTACTATTTACTAATAGACAATTGCAATATTGATATTAGGCTTTTCAAAATTCTGAAGAAAAAAAAAAGGAAAGAAAAAAGAACATTAAACTGAACAAGGAAATAACCTTTTTGAAATTACAGTGATTACAAGTAAAATTCACACTTGGGTGTGTAAGCTGAAAATGAACACATAAACTCTATTTATATAAACAAAGTCAGTACAGTCAGACATTTTTGGAGTGCAGAGTATGGCTGTTTCTAAGAACCTCCCATTCTCTATCTGGTTAGGATTTTTATAACTCCTGTCTGTAACTTGTAGGTACACGTTTTTCTCCTTTCATAAAATGAAAGAAACTATTTTTCAAGTGATCTTTCTTGCTGTTCCCTTCAATACAAGCACCTTTCCCACCTCTTCTTCCTGCCATTATTTTTAGTCAAAGTTTCTGCATAGTCCAAAAGCAGTGACTACTTAGGGACCTGAGCAGCTACTAAAACTATTTCAGCAAACTTAGGACATTTTGATAACCTACTGGAACAATTTGTTCTTACAGATTTCAGCAGTCACCCTGATACTGTATGTGTTCATGAAAAATGTAAAACTGTTGACGCTGATGTAATGTATGAAAATCCACAGATAGATAATGATCAGGATATAACACCAAGCAAGTGTATGGAGCAGGATCAAGGCCAATAATTAGCAGCTAAAATAAAATGAAATAAATAAAAACTCACTGAAAAGGAGATTATAGGATTTAAGTAGTCAAGTTAATCTTTTTTTTTTTTTTCCTATCTTTCTGTACTGAGCTGTGGGCCTTTGTGTAATTTCTATCCTATTTCATGGTTAGTCACATTCACAAAAGTGGAAGGAACTGTGCAGAAGTTTCAATGGCTCAGACTGCTCAGTGCCTTTGCCCTGAACACACCCACAAGCAGAGCAAAGAGCAAAAGTTGTGACAGACTTAACATTTAGACAATGAACCATGTGTTCATGTGGTTGGGGCATGGCTTAACAGTAAACTGTGACCAGCCTTGTATGAAACCCTTAAGGGCTCAAACCATGTAAGCATGAGACACGCATCTGAGTACCACAGCTATAATTTCTCTGCCTGTTATTGCAACATTGTCCAGGAGGGGGGCATGTGTGTAAAGCCCATCCAACAGTGTGTGTGTCAAGACGGCATTCCTTCTGTCTCCCAAACATCTAGTGACTTTGGATGAAGTGTGGCATCTGTTTAATGTTCTAAGAACTTCTATTTGCGTGGTGATAAAAAACAAAACAAACAACAACAACAACACACAAAAAAAATACAACCTTCTTGATAGCTTGCATCAGCTGCTGTTTATTGTGTAAATAAATTGTTTTATTTAATTGATAGGTTTTTGTAATTGCAGAAGCATGCTGGAAAATCACAGTTCTAAAACATAAAATTGGATGCATATGTCCACGGTGATCTTTTGAAGATGATCATCAGTTAACCACAGCTGTCAAGAAACCCATCAAACTCAGTGGGAATCTTTTCACTGCATCCAAGAAGCGAATTGTAATATGTAAGGGATTAGGTGTTAGAGGAGGTGCCATGGAAGTTCAGTTCACCCTGAGGAAAGCCCAGGGTGGAAAAGCAGGCCTGTTGTTACACCATGTCAGTTACACCAAATATATAGGTTACTCTGCTAGGATGCTCCCCACAGCTTTGTAACTTACTCTGAGTACCAACTGGTGCCATGGGCTGTCCATGGCCCAGGCTCCTCGGTCTGCTCTGGCTTTTCCATTTCAGTCTCTACTAATCCCTGAAGAAGAAACTCTTACAGCTCACCATACTGTAGCTCTGTCCCAAGGTTATTCCTGGACTCATGTTATGCTGGCTGCTAGTATTGTAAATGGACAAGGCTATAATGGAGCCAAAATCTTGTCTATGTGTCATCCAATCAGCTAAGTAATCTTAGACTTAAAAAACAAAGATGTCAAGGGACTCGTCTTCAACACGCATGCTGAATTTGCATTTGGCATTAATCAGTCCTGGATATGAAAGTTCTTCTATTATTATTACCGCATGACTCTGACTATTTAACTACTTAGTTTCACAGTTTCACCTTGCCAACTGTATTACTAGAAAAATTGAAAACAGCATGCATTTATTTTTCAGAATTTTTTTTTTTTTCCTAGATGGCATATATTACAACAGCCTTTTTAAAGGGGTAATAGAGAGATCCTGCCCTACTTGTGTGACACATTGATGACAGAGTCACTTTGGAATTGATAATTATTTAACAGTCTATACTCCATTTAGTGATAGTCTGGCTTCATAACAGCAGGGCAAGCATGCGGAATAGAACTACACTAACACTTAAAATTTTGTTGCAAAGTCACCAATGGATTAAAAAGTAAATTAGAAATGAAAGGTCATCTCATACAACATGACGTTTTCAGAAATATTTCCCAAATTATTTATAAGTATCTCCACAGGAATAAAGCTGAACCAGCTTTGTGAATAGTGCAATAACTGTATTTCCTAATTCATCTCAACATGAAAAATATGAAATATAGACACTAGAGTTGTATATGATTTGGGTAGGAATTATTCTGTTATAGTAGTATAGTTAGTTCAGTAATTGGTTACAATGAATGTCTTTTGAGCACATACCAACAGAAGTATTCTCAGGAACTTTGATTTCTCAGAAAACATTATGAACATTTTTGATGTCATTAGAACTGATTCACAATGCATAGATGAATTTCTAATTGTTTCTCTGCAAAATAGTGTAACACACAGAGAAAAGCATAACAGATGGAGAATGAGGTAAAAAACAAAACACAAAGCAGTTTGATAAGCAAAAGAATACCTCTAAGTATAAACTCTTGCTTGTAGATCTAATGTGTGTTTTTTATGAGCTCAAAGGTACTGTGAAGGCTTAAATACTGAAAATCTTAGAGAGTCTGAATGAGAAGTGTATACCAAAGCATGCTTACTGCAAATTCTAGAGTCTTATTGTACTTTGCACCATCACGATCCAATATGCTAATTAAATGTGAGTAAACTATGGCGCGTTTATCAGAGAGTCAGTGTCTGATCTGTCATATTGTCTATGGAGATCTGGGGATTCTTCATTGAAATAATGCAGTACAGTGTCCCTCAAATTCATTTTGATCTATTGGACAAATGATGCATAAACATGAACAATGAAGAAAAAGTACAATTGTAGGGAGTAAAACTATTATTTTGTCCTTCAGTATCTTTCTGAATATGCTGGCAGCTTATCCTGAATGTTCCATGCTTACACTTGCATGAAAACTTCATGCAAGTTCTTGTACCTGTCTCATGCAACTTCATGTACCTATCTCTCTTAAGAAACAAATACTAGTTGACTTCTTCTTCACTAACCATCATTTGCAGTGTGAAAGTAAATTCCTCTTTCCTGCTCTGCTCTCAGTAAGCATCAAACAATCATGTTATTTGCCTTGACAACGTGCCTTCAGAGTGTAGCATACTCAACACGATATTGAATTTTTATGGAATTTCCCTGATCAAGGAAGAATATTCATTCTCATTTCAAGATGTGGCTCTATTCTAGAAATTTGTTCCATTTCTCATTGACCATTGTTGGCAACACTGTGTTTGTGTCACAGTAATGGTCATTCATATATCTCAAAGGATAAAAAGCAATGTACTTTCCTTGTTGTGATTGCATGAGAATAATGGAAAATAGTGCTTATTAGATGACAAATGAACCACCCCTTTCCTTCAGTCGTGTACTGTGAATCCAGAGTAACACTGGCAGCAAGACAGAACTCACGATAACATGGAATTGAACTGTGGAGAAGGAAGACATTTGAAGACAAAGACCATAATTTGTCAGTGGTGGTAAAATGAAATAGGCTTCCCCTATTTCTGCGGGTTTTGGCTCTGGGGTATTTTATTTTCAAATGATACATTTGCAAACAATCTGATCTTCAGCTACTGTTATCACTAAAGACAGGGAGGAACTTCTGGAGGCCACTCAGCCCACGGCCACTGTCCAAGCAGAGTCAGCCACAGCAGATTGCCCAGGACCATGTCTCTGGGTTTTTAAAATCTTCACAGATGGAGATTCCACAGCCTCTCTGGGCAGCCCGTATCAGTGTTGGACAGTACTAGAAGCATTTTCTCATTTTCAGAGATAATTTCATGTGTGTCCATTGCCTCTTGTCCTTTCTGAACGTACTAATGAGAAGAGCACGGCTCCTGCTTTTTCATTTCTTCCCTATGAGTATTCAGATACATTAGAAAGATCTTCTCTGTTCACTGGGAAAGACAAAGCTGTGTAAAACGTCTGAGATCTGCCCCTAAAGGAAGTACAACATGATCTCTTGCTGCCATCTGCAACTATCTGATCAGCAAAGGCAATTTTGCACTAACAACTCACTTAAATGGTAGAAACAAGTTTCTCTAGAACAGTACTGTCCTACCAGCGCTCCCCAGGGTTTGTTCCTTCAGAAGGGAAAGGTGTGACAGTTTAGCTTCAAGTTAGGCATGTGATGAGAATAGATGTGCTTCTAACAAAAAGATTTCCATCCTTCCACCAGAATGCATCATTTGTTTTTTTCTCTTCCTAGCTAACCTGATTGCAAAGCCTATCATTGCTGTTTGAGAATGCACTTAATTTCTCACTTTCAAAAGCATTTTCAGAGCACAGAGTTCCACCATGAACTACAGAATGGGCTGTATGTAAAGATGAGAACATCAGTCTGACTCAACATCCAGTCATTCCTGGAAGCCCCTCTGATCAGCCAGGCAATAACAAGTGACAATGGCTTCTGATTTCTTAGTTGATTAGAAACACAATTTTATTAAGAACTGAACAAGACAAACACTCTTTCATTTCAAAGACATGCTACTTAAAGGGGAGCATTTATCAGCTCCTGCTACAGTCACTACTTCTTCTGTCAATACAGGAAACTGGCATTAGAGGGAAAATTCTGACCTAAATGGACAAATACATATAAAATACAAAATCACTGACACTCGACTCTAAGATGGCAGCAGGGGGCAGTCTGACTAAATGACATCTGACATGGAAGTGCTTATGAGACAAAGGGGTGTTACCAAATTCCTCCACGTGGAAAAAAAGGCATCCACTGGCACTCATCAGCACTTGCTGAATGTTTATGGAGACCAAACAGCGGATGTGAGCACAGAGAGGAAGCGGGTGGTATGTTTCTGCAGTGGCAACACTGACATGAAAGAAGAGCCATGTTCTGGGCTGCAATGCACAATGTCACACTGCAAAATGAAGAGTGTCTCGATCAGCCCATCTGCATGAATCAATGGATTATGACCAGGCAACCATGGACAGAGCTGAATATTGGCTTCAGGGCATTGGAAAGTATTGTAGCAACATTGGAATATCGTGAAGTTTGAGCCAGGTGGGTCCCACCAATGTTCACACCGGAACAGAAAGAACACAATATGCAAGTATGTAAGTACCTATTGAACCAATATGAGGATGAAGGTGAATGCTTCACAGATCACGTTATTACAGGTTACAAGATGCGATGTCACAACTATGAGTCAGAGTCAAAACAGCAGTGAATGGAATGGTAACGTGAATTTCCCATCAAAGTGCAAAATGCAGCCCTCAGTGAGTAAAGTGATGAGTACTATTTTGAGATGGGAAAGGGATGATCCTTCTGGATTTCCTGGGACCTGGACAAACTGTCATTTCTTACCATCATGACAGTGGCTGAACTGAAGGCTTGAGCTTCCAGGGCCAGACCAGAGAAGAAGAGAGCCTTTATTGCGTATCACAATAACATCTGGCCCCATGCCAGTTTAAGAACATTGCCAATCTTGGCTGGGCTGTCCTAACACACCCACTGTATATTTTGTTTCAGTATCTTCTGACTTCTATCTGTTCAAGCTGATGAAAGATGGACTGTGTGGGCAACACCTTCCTAGCAAAGATGCCATCATAGCAGCTGTGAAACAGTGGGTCACCTCCACAGGTGCATATTGTTTTAAGTGTAACATGAATGCTCTTATTGATCACTGACAAAAAAAAAAAAAAAAAAAAAAGCATAGTTAATGGTGGTGACTATGTTGAATAGTGTTTAGTAGCTGAGAATTTGCTCTATCAAATAGTGTTACTGTGTTCTTTGTTGCGGTTTCCATGGGAAAAAAAAAAAAAAAAAAGGAAATACTACTTTCATTGTATTTTAGAAGCTTTCTATTGAAGTTTTGCTTGTCTGGATATATTCTATGCTGAGAGAAAAATCAGAGTGATCAGTTTCTCCAAACTGAATAATTTGACTGGAATGCAAATTTGGTCCCCAGTCTGGGAATAGTGAGAAATAAATTTTTCTCACCTTGCCGATTTCTTCAGTCAGGATTTTTCTTCAAGTTTAGATGCTACTTCATCACTTTGCACAAGATTGCAAGGATTTATCAAGAAGATAACACTTTTTTTACCTGTTAGGTCAGTTACTGTCTGACAGAGAAATACGTTGCTAACTATGAATTTTGCTCAAAATTCTTTCCCATAGTTCTTCCCAGTGCATGAAATCCTGATCCATCAAAGTTAGTGGCAAAGCTACACTGAACTTGTTTGAGGGAATTTTGCTCAGCCTCTCTTAAACACTTCATGGCAGACATCCAAGATCCTAGTATAAACTCTACATGTGCACACTTCGCAACTTGTTAACAGCCTAATGGTTCTGCTCTTAGGGGATCTTATCACGTGTTAACCACTACCTCAGGACCAGTAAAATCATGCCATTAAGTATTAAAATATTGTATTTTAAAGCTGTAAGAAGAGTCTTTGTCACAGTGAAACAGACATAAAGCTAGTAACATGAGAAATGAAAGGGAGAATGCCATTTTTGGCATTCCTTAGTAGTTTCAGTGTTTACCAGGACTGGTGCAATTGTCTAGAGATCCAGAGATAAATTTGCTGTTGTTTGGTTATCGTTACAATCTACTGTATATTTTCCACAAAATTACGAACAAAACAAAAACACAAGAACACAATGAATCTGGGAGAGAACTACAACTCTTAGAAAAAATGATGGGCTGCCAGCTCAGATGTTGTAAGCACAGCTGATTTCATCTCCATTTGCAGCTGCTTCCACAGGGACTCCCGTCAGGCACTTTCACAGAAGGAAACTGTTTCTTAATGGCTGTAGTAGGGGCTCACAAGAGATGTGAACAGACGACCTTTAGTCCACAAAATCCTGAATAGAAGTGAATCACCAGCTCCCTGATGATTGACAGAAAGAAAGTGAATTCACCGACCACAGCTACGGAAGGTACAAGAGCACCAAACTGACCTTCACTTTAAAAATACGTTATTCAATAATGTGTAATTTAATCACAGATGTGCGTACATTGTCTCTGAAACCTCATTTTAAACACAACCGTTATTCCCAAAGATATTTTTAGATCACCTAACATTGGTTTATTTGCATGCTAGTAAAAGCATTGTGCTCCAAGGTGTGAAATGTCACTCCACAGTCTTACCTCCTAAGGCTGGTTATTCATGTATACCAGGAATCAGTTACTATTAAGGAAATCATATCATGTCACATTTTATAACCAAAAATCTTCAGGAAAAGCAAATATTTTCTTCTAAAACTTACTTTCCATTCTTCTCTTTGAAGAGTTAGAGTTTCAAACACTGGAAATACATGGTGTCCCATTTGGGTGATGTCCAAAATTTACCCCTCATTTCATCAGTGGACAGCCCAAACCTACTGATTATTTGTTAAAGAATGGTCTTGAGGAACCAAAAGGAGAAAACGTGAATGTCTTAGAATGCAGAATCTCATTTGAGACTAACAAATTACCTGCATCAGGCAGATGGCCTGTTGAAGTCACTCAGACACTCAGGCCTATGTGCATGGCTTTTGCTGAAGTAGGACTTTGAGTAGAATACTATTGCCCACAGAATAGCCTGAAATCTGCTACCATCTCTTCTGCTTGCTGCAGCTTGCAGCCCCAGTCAGATCTATCCAAGGATCTGAGCAGTCAAAATCAGACTTAGGCATGCTTGCAGTGGTTTAAATCTCCATCTTTGGTGACAACCTTTATTCATGCAGTGTTCATTTTATAAATTTAGGGCCTGAGCATCCCATAAGCACTACACAATCAGTCACTGCTCCCATCAGTCCTGGCAAGCAGGGAATGAGTATCACAGAGTCCAGGAACTTGGAGAGTGAACTGTAAGCCTTGCTTACAGTTGCTGGCTTGATCTCCAGTCACACTTCACTGAAGCTGACAGAATGAGATCCTTCACAAAATGCAGCTGCATTGGATGCCCTTTTCAGATCTCACTCCTGGTGGCACAGGTAAGGTAGTCATCTATACAACCTAATGGGCAGAGAACTCATCTGAAGTGGGAAATCCAAGTTCAGATACCTTTTCATCTTCAGTGTGTTCGAGTCCAGCAATCTCCCTTCAAAGAAGACAAGATATCCAGGCCATGGTCTGTGAAGCTGCTGCCAGCAAAGAAGCCAGATTCACTGGGCAGAAGAATGCTGAGTGAGAGGCATGATTATGTGGTGCTTGGCAGAACCTCAGACTTTCTCCTGAGGAGAAGTTGGATTATACATTGTGACTCTCCTCCAGCTGGTACTACCAAGTATATTTGGAGGGGAAGGAGTGAAACAAAAATAAAAGCAGTGTTAGTGTTCCCTTTAAGGCTCACGATACACACAATATTTTCATTATGCAAGCATGCTTCTTTGTAAATATTATCCCTTCAACAACACATTAATCCTAAGTAGCTGCTCTATCAGAAAAATTCCTAGCTGACCATCTAGTCAGATTGTGTGCATCTTTCAGCATCCGGGATATGCCTGTCACATTTGCAAACCTGGATTTGCCTAATTTCATGCCAGAAGGCATACAGAATCAACACATGGTATAATATGGAATAAGAGTTTAACGACTCCAGGGGAGCAATGGTAGAGGTAATATTAATGAGCTCTGCAGGTGCTGTTGTTGTTCTAGTAAAGAACACAAACAATGTGCTAGCTCTGAGCTGACGTAGCAACACAGAACAGTACAAACATGAAACAAGTGTGATGTGTCTCCTAAGCAGCGCAGGAGAGGAGCTTCCTGACAGGGAGAAATTTTGAAGGTGCATTCAGTGGAGATACAGAAGAATGCAATGGGCTTAACGAGTCGGTATGGGAAGTATGGGAGAGAGAGGTTACATCCTCAACAGTCCCATCCATATCTGTGTCTCTGAGCCAAAACGCTCAGGGCAAAAGGGAAGAATTCTTGTTCTTAGGAACACACAGAGGATAAAAACCTGGAGATTTATGATAAGTAAATTATTGTGGTTTAATTAAATGCTTCTGAAGGCCATATTTTTACCCATTACATTGTTAATGAAACACCAGGTGCAAATAATTTTTGGGACAGAATGAGTCACAAGGTATGTGGGAGATGGCAGTCTAGCAGGAGCACTGCTGCACAGAGACGCAGCTGAGAGGCAGGAGGCAGCTGTGCTATTTCTGACTGTGCCACTGGCTTGTTTCTTAACAGAGTGAATCACAAAGGCTCCAAGATTCAAAAGCAGCTTCTAATTCCAGAAGCTTTGCCTTAGACACTAAGTCTGCATTTTCAAAGTTGCTGGACACCTGCAGTTCTCCTAGCAGGCAGATGGGATATTCTCTAGATGAAGTCATAAATATCTGAAGCAAAGTACTGAATGACTAAGAGTGAGAATTCATGTCATGGCAAAAGTGATCTATCGGTGGGTGCTGGCAAAGGAGCTGCCCTGTTCCTACCTCATGCTCCCACAGCTGCTATTTCTTCTCTTGCGCTAGGTCTGACCTTGCAGATCCAGGGGACTAAACTGGCAGCAATAATCTTCTGAATTAGCTCCTAAAGTCAACTTCCCTTGTGTCCATACAAGCACTAGAAGGGTGCAGGAGCACCTCAACATAGTACAGAGAAGAAGGAATTCCCTTCAGCAATCAGTCACATTTAAGTGATAATTTTTAACATACATGCCTTATCCTCACCGCTGGTTCTTTTCAGTTTTACCCTTTGTAAAATGACAGGTCAGATGACAGGTGAGAGACTATGCAGACAGGAGACTCCAGGAGGAAGAAGGCAAACAGAAAGCAACATCACACAGACACAGATTATAACTAGAACATTCTTATCCTCATGGTTCTTCCACAGCCTTGCCCACTGTATTCTTCCCATGTCATTCTCAACTCTGCATTACTAATACTGTAGATCACATGTATCTGTTGCAGCTCAGTTTTAGTTGAAATACGCCCTCTATACAGTACTTTCTACCAGGCCTGTATGCTAAAACCAGGCCTGTCACTTTATTTTCACACCTACCGTGCTGCTGCTCCTCAATCGCTGCATTTTATAAGAAAGAGCCTGATAGGACATGCTGCTTCCAGCTCAACAGCCAGGAGGAAGGGATTTGCAGCAGATAGCTGCTGTCTGTCAGTGCCCCTCCACAACAGTCAGCCTTTGAAAGGCATTTCAGAGACTCACCTGGTGAAATGTTGTCTGTATTGCACAAGGCGGAAGTCAGTGGGATCTCTGCCACTTGTGTGCAGTGAACCAAGATTTCAGACTTGGTCTGCACATAGTCGCAGCACACTGATGCTCAGGATTTTCAGGCTCACCCATTTAACTCTGTGCCACACTGCTGCAGTTATAGAACACCCAGTATGTCCCCACAACAGCCCCCTCTGAGGCTGTTATGTCAGGTACCTTGGGTATTAAGCACAAAACCAGATTTATTGATTCAGGTTCTGAAAGGTATGGTGGACTTGCTTTTGCTGTACATTTCAGACTGAAAGACTACCTGGCAGAAGAAGGACCAAGCCACATTTATCAACAACTAATCAGAAGAAATCCGTGAGTACCTTCAACATGAGTGACAATGGCAATAGTGAGTACAGCTACACTATTTTGCTTCCTGATATAACAACTATAAATAAATATATTGATTGAAATGCAAATTAGACAAATAATCAAAAGGAACTGCATTGTGGTTATGATTCCATAAACTTCCAGTGAATTGTTAATATGGACAAAATATGGGCCCTTCTCACAAAAATACACTGATATCCCCAAATATCTCAAATGCATATTTAATATATAACTGATAATGCATGGTTTGTTATTAAAGATTAATATCTAGATATTATTCTGAAAATTGACAGCATGAAGTGCAATCACATTAGGGCATCATTAAGACAATCCAGCTGAAGTCTCAGCAGTGGTCTGTGTTGAGGTGCAGTACACTGAGGAAGAGTGAATTGCATCAGTCACACACATACAGAACTGTTCCTTCTCCAAAATAAAGCTGAGAATTTAGGAAGATTAGCTTTCTATAGGCAAGAAAGCTGCACAGAAAGAGGGCAGAAGTGTACTGTGAAACGTTAGCCCATAAACAGAAGTGCAGTATGTTATAAAATAAACATGTAGGAAGAAAAAAAAGAAAAAAAACCAGGTTGTTTTCTTTGTTAGTTCACTGCTGAGTTTTCAGTTATATTTTTGTGCATGCAAAGTACAATATAAACAGGATAAACAATCTCAGTGAGACATTTTTGTGGAGCTTCTGTGAAATAAGACAAAAAAAGCTATATGCAATCCTTCTGTTAAAACTAGTCTGCAAATGGATTGTTACACTTTAGTGACAAAACAGAAATTATTTAGTATGTTAAATATACTCCTAGTTCTATAGAAACTGACATCATCCCTGTGTCTAAATTTTGAACAAATAATTTTATAATTTCTCAGCCATTAACTCAGCACTCAGAAATGTCACTCTGTGGACAAAACATTCTGCACTCCACATTAGCTGCTCTCAGCAAGCAGCCACTCAGAGTAAGTGTTACCAGGACTTCACTTAAAGCAGGAGAGAATGTTCATTTGAAATGTTTTCTTTTCTTTAAAATTCTCAAGTATTACATGTGTAAATGCAGGATGAAATCTATGTATGTCCATTAATACACCCAAGACTGAACCAGAACATGTCCCAGTACAGACATATACACTCCAAATCACCTTCTTCCAAAGCGTGGTCCAGTACCCCCTGAAATGTACAGAAGTCCTCTCATTCACCTCTAAGTATACGGAATCATAGGTTAGTTACTGTTTCATGGCCTTAGAACTACATATGGATAGTTAGTTTATCCTTTTGAAAACATATGCTCATATTTTTATCACTGGAGTTTTCTTTAAAAATCTTCATTAATTCCCAACAGAAAATAGGGTTGTTGTTGTGTTTTTTTTTTCTTAGCAAAAAAGTGAGCACTTTGCATGTCCAAAAATAGCTAAAATAGGAAAGCTTTTTAATGGATAAAGAAAGACAAGAGCCACGTTCTCATTTGCTTACCTCTTTTTAATGCCACATTTCATGAGGCAACTCGAAGTTTAATGCACACAATGAAGGTCTAGTTTTATTCTGGTGTAAGACAACTGGGGGAAAAAAAAAAAAAGCCAGTAGTTTTCTCTTACTCCTGATGACTAAGCAGATTCATGGCTGGACAACCAAAACTGGCCATGGGCTACTGCTTGAGGTGAGAGCAGCCCCACGCAGTCCAGGAAGTATACCCACCCCTAGAGGAGGTCCACAACATTTCTGACATTTATCCACATAAGTACCAAACAGAGTTAAAATGAAAACAGCTATGTTGAATGCCATAGGAAAAGTGTGGTTTTATTATATAAGGACTATACAGAGCAGAAACAAAAACTGCTTACAGCAACATGTCCCTGGGCTGCACCAAGGATATTCTGAAGTAAATCTCTGGCCTCCACGAAGACTTAAGCACTGCAGAAATACTGCACAAGCATTGCACTGTGTACAGAAATACATCTTTCACATGGTGCGTAGCAGCTCTTCCACATAGGCCCTGAACCTATGTGCTTCTTTAGTTTTAGGCAAGAGACTGAGAAGGTGTCAGATACAAAACTCTGAGAGAGACTCTCTAAAACACTGCCAGCTTAGCAATTAATTTGTGTCTTTTGACTGTTGCAGTACTCACTGCTAACACAAAGAATTTCACAAATTATGCAAGCACACTTGCTGCACACTAAATATAAGGAAAGTGAGATGAAGCCAAGGCAAGGTTGTGCTGTGCATTCCAGCTGGCAGCTATGGGTCATTCAGCATGTATGCAATTCTCCTGCGTAGGTCACAACAGCACAAACACACCACACTGTGCAGGTGGCCTGAGAGGGCCTGCATAATGGCAATGGGACCCATGGAGGAGCTGTGCTGCGAGAGGAAGAACAATAAGAAAAGCAAATTGACAGGCACCCTGATGTTCCTTTAGCTGGTAAAGGTCTTTCCATGTGCTTTGCTTCATGAGTATGTATGAGAGCACAAAATCCCACCTCCTCATCATACAACTCCAAGGAGATTCTGTTGCCAGGATGCTGCAACATTCTCTACCTAATTTTATTGTTATGTGGGACAGCACTGACCTGAGAGACCAGAATATTCTCCTTTATGTTATCTGCAATAACTCAAATTCATATAGACATTTATACACAGAATGTTATTAATAGAAGTGTTTTTATTAGAAAATAACTAAGATGATTACTTTTCTATCATATTTTTTTTCTTTCCTAATTGTTATGGTTTTTTTTTTTCTGTAGGTAAACAGATTAAACAAATGTGCATGTTAAAAACTGCCTCCCTCCTTTCTGCCACATGATCTCAATACAAATGCTTTTAATTTCCAGAGGTAATGAAAAGATCCTCTTGTGTATTTATAAATCCAGGATATTATTTTCTGGATCTCTCCTGGATATTATTTTCAGGTTTATAAATTTCTTTCGAAGCTGCTCAGGCAACACCACGTGGATCATGACACAACCCAGTAAGCACAGTGTTGTACTGGAAAGCGGCAGGCAAAAAGAAAATCAAAATCTATACTAAAACAGAAAAGATGGAACATACGATTGTGTTCATTTCCAAGGCAATGCTTTTTACTAAACATTTATGTAGTGTGAAAAGCAAGACTAGTCTGAAAATTGTAGAGAGATTTGCTTTACACCAAAGGAAAAATGTGTTCTGAATACAATGCTTTTTACTTCGAAGGTCTGCACAGCAAGAGAAGAAGGAAGGGGCATGTATACTTGGAATTAACTGATCTGTGAGTAGATGTTTATGGATGATCTGCTCAAATCCCCTTACCAATACTGCAGACACAACTAAGCATTCCAGGGTTACAGTTTATCCTGTCAGAAACTGATGGTCTGAGCGTAGTCAGAGATATCACACACTCTTCACTGGCACTTCTTACCAGCTGCTGTACTGAGGTATTAGAACCCAGCTGTAGCAGGAAGGCAAGATGAATCTTTTAACAATATATGTCAACGAGACACAGCTTCAATTAGAAGCAGATTAAAAAAAATAAGTGTATGAAAGAGGGGGAAGAGCCTGTGTAAAGCCATCCAGGAATAGGATCTGGTTTAGGGTGGGAATGGGATGGGAGAAGAAAGGAGGCAATGGGCTCCTTAGCTCATTCTATGCCTTCTTAGCTGGAGGAGTACAGTGCCAGCAGCCCTGTATTCATGCAGACAGAATGCTTAACACTGCGCTCAGTGTAAAGGAATGGGCAGTCAATCTCCCAGGGCAAAGCTATTTCCAAGAATAGCACCAAGATGAAAGTGAACTTTCCTCAGCTTATATGCTGTAGAGAAGAGGGAAAAATATTATGGACTCCTGCTTGAACAGCGTTCTCTGACCTCCACAACTTCGCTGATAACACTCTCCATTTGCTTGGAAGCAATGGAAATGAAGTAATGAAAATGGCACCCAGCAGGGTCAGTTCAAATGAGAACCTCCAGAGACTTTTCACGCTGGGTTAGATGAGAGTCTTGGTCCAACTGCCAGAATCACATATTGAGGATGTGCCCCAACTTTGAGCAATAGCTCATGGGCAATGATTTTAAAATCTTCACATCACAGTGACTCTGTATTGCTCCTTGCCATCTATGAGGGTGGTATTTTATCTTATTTCAAAGAGGCACTGGATAGAAAAGATCTGATGTAAAATCACTGCACAGAAGACAATTATCATGACTGAGTTATTGATTATATACTTTGATAATACAGCCAAACAAAATTAGCAGTTTTTTGATGCCAAAATCAATCATTCTTTCCCCAAATCCCTCTTCCTTTATACTTTGGCAATTGGAAAGGTGTGTGTTGAAGAAACCTTCCTGAACTCAGGGAAAGAGATGCAGTGCTGTGTGTCTGGGGGAATGGTAGCTCATAGGTTCTGCTGTTTAATCTGGGCTGGCATTTACCTACATAGAAGTGAAACGGGCTGAACCAACAGAAAAAGTACAGTTAACGTAAGGACCATTTGACAGGGCACTGAGTAGCTCTGGCAGCTCCAAATTCCTTGGCATCCAAGGCAAAGACGAGCTTTGTTGGAAATAAATGACATAACAGGAAAACCTGCTACACAACCTCAGTGTCCACAGATTTATTCTGTCGTGCTGATTGCACTTTATTTTACACTGACGGTCACAAGCAGACATGTCCCAGGTATCCAGCTGCATTGTTGGTGAAAAGCTGGGGGAAATTTAATCTAGGAAAAGATGTCTTTTCTCTTCTGTTAATGATTTTACAAAGAGAAATACTTTGATATGCTGATAGTAGAAAATAAAATGTGGTATACTTGCTTCAACTTGACCTAAGCAAAAACTTTCATAACCATACTCATCTTAGAAAGTATACAGAATGATATAGAATGTGTTTGCAATGTAATTGTTTTGTAAAGCTTTCAAGACAAACTGGAAATTCTAGGTCATCACATTATCTGTTATGAAAAGAGGAAGCATTTCTAATAAATAACTTACGCGGTCCCTGCACATCTGTATAGTATTGGGTCAAAACATAGGGGCAAAAAGTTTACTCTTACCAATGCATTAGGTGTTCTAAAAGGAGTAAATCACAGGGATATAGTAGAAATGCCACCACCTCCTTGGCTTTTGGGCTCTAAGCAATCTGATCTGGTTGTTGGCGTCCCTGTTCGTTCCAAGGGTGTTGGACTAAATGATCTTTAATAGTCCCTTCCAACTCCAAGGATTCTATGATTCTATATCATGGAGACTTCCCAATTTTACCTTCCCTCATATTCAACTTCTTTTAGGAACTTCCTCTCTAAACAAGTAAATGTGGAGTTTGATTCACTTACCTTGTGTGAATAAAGCAGAAAACACTGCCATACCAAATGTTCTCACTGAAGATGCAGCCAAGTTTTCCAGCTTTCACAATTCTAGTTGATCATCAATGCACAGGCAAAGGAACTGCCTATTTCCAGTGTTCTTCTTTGCATTTCCTGTATGTTTTGCTACATATGTGCTGTATAGCTGTGACCCAGAACCTAAATCTGACACTCTGAGTTTAGGAGTAAGGGAGTAGTCCCCATGAGGGGCCTAGGACTCTGGAATGTGATTCCCTCTGTGGTCTACTAGTTCTTGGATTTATATACATTCTCGGCATGCTGCACAGCCCCTCTTATCTACAGGGCGTTCAAAGAGGACATGGCTGTGAGATGGAGGGTTTGGACAAATGAAGAACAATGTAGGTGAAGTTTCATAAGATGGGTCCCTGGACTGTCTTTATTACATTTTTTGTGGGAGAATATGTAAATATGATCTTTCCTAGCTGTAAATTCTGATGAACCATTCTATTCTGAAGAGCTGTAGACTGTCAGCATGCTAAACGCTAAGGTGCTTAGTGCCATGAGTTGTCTTTTGCTTGCTCCACAACAAAAATGATATGAAGAAACCAGGTGGTATAATGGAGTCCCAAATTACCACACTTACTAAATAATACACAAACACACAAAATATGGCTGTGGGCATAGTACTGCTGTGTATGGCTTCTGGCAGCTTCTGTAAACACTGAGGGTGCTATTAAAAGGTTCACAAGTGATTTAAAGAGACACTGACATGTCTCTATACACTAAGAAATCAAAGCGGTGCTGCAGAAATCAAATCAATAAAAAAAAAGAAGTGTAGGGTGTAAAAAGAAAGCATTCCACTGTGATCTCCCTTATTTTGTTACAAGGGAAGGAAAATGCAATGTCTGTAGGAATTATGGCCAATACGATAACATTCTTAAACTCTACAGATCACAACTGAGGGAGATTCATACTTCACTCACACTAAAATAATGCTGAAGTGGTCAGAGAACTAAATGGGCCTAAGCTTTATCTAGTTTCAGCAGCCTGTGGGGTTATTTAATGCATTGTATTTATGCTTTAATTGTTAAACAACCAAGAAATAAATAATTATATTAATATGTCCCTCCAAACTGAAATAGAAAAAATAAAAATAAACCTTAACATAAATGCAACAAAGGAAAACATATCCGTATTATGGCCTCTTTATATCACTTGGAATACACGGACACTACAGCAGGCATAAGTGTAGATATAATATGGCCCATTTCAAAGAAGCCTTAGTTTAACTGAGAATTGTGTTTCTAAAATAGAATCCCCTCTTTTATTACTTTCTGCACAGACACTAAACCTAATACTTCTAGTGTTAAAAAGCATAATCCTAACTCCTTGTAAAGACACCTGTGACAGAATTACTGCTGTTTCTTTATACTGTATGACTGTGCAGTATTTATCCCCAGATACAGGGTGATAGCAGTCTATGTTGTGTGTGAGTTTATATGTATGCATGTGTACAAAAATATATGGAGATGCGTGTGTGTGGCTCATTACAGACATACTGAGGCTCAGTTTTGACTGCATTGTATTATATTTTGGTATCTGACGTTTTGGGATTATGTAATTCAACATCTTGTCAGGGTGTAGAAGTTAAAAATTATGGAAGAAACTTCTCTGAAAATAATTCTGAAATTTCCTATCTTGTGTATAATTAAAATCAGTGCTTTAACAATAAATAAACATGTGCTACTGTGTAAGAGCCTTTTTAAAGAGCTTTCCAGTTAGCAAAGAAGCAGACCCACAGAGATGCCCTGCTAAGTTAAAGCCAAAAAAGGCATGAGAAGTGCAACCAAGAACCACATGCCACCTGTTTACAAGAGAATGATCCACAGACAGTGAAAAAAGTTATGTGTTCTATTGCAGAAGGTAAATGAATAATCTCATGTTCTTTTCCATATTGACTGACTATATTAGGGACTGGGCAATGTTTCAAAGAACAGAAGGATACAGAAGAGGAAATTATTTTTCCCTTTTTCATGAAATCACCACATTAGTACATCATTATATGTAAAATTATATTTATTGTTCTAAAAACCTTTTATATGCATTCTCAAGTAACAGTTAAAGATGTTAACAGCATCAGAGGTAAACATGAAGCACAATGGAAGACATGGCGTTTATGCAGATTCTTTGTGAGGAACTTTTGCACAGGCCAAGAACTGACAGAAAGTCACAGTCACGGTAAAAGTTGAACAGAGGGAACTGACTGGAATCAGGACTGAAGATGCCTGAGAAAACAGAGTTGTCTGGGTGTGACTTACCAGCACTTCTCATGAAGGATGTATACAGTGTAAACGCGGAAGCTATACTTGGAGGGTATCCAAACATCACATTTCTGATTTCTCTCCGAAGGACAACCAGCCAGCAAGACCCCAGCTTCTAACACTTGGCAGCAAAGTGAAGACATTTAATATACACAATTGTTTCCAGACATGATTTATGTGAGGTCTGTAAATTAATATAAGCATTTCCTACAAAAGGAGTAACAAGCCTACCCCTGACAGCCCTATCCTCTGCTACATAAAAACTGTTTCATACTTCCATGGCAATGCCACAGAGGATAAAGAAAGCAAAGGATAACTAAGAACATCTCCTCCCCAGTCAGCAATCATTAAGGGATCTAGCCGGAATCCCTGACACAGGGGGCATAGTTATAACTATTTTGTGCTTTTGGACAAAAAGACAGTGCAAAAGTGAAATCCTCTCACCTGTTTCATCTTCTTTTGCTAGGTGCAGCTGTTTCAGCTTGTCAGCTTATTAGCCAGAGACACGTAGTAAAGCACTCACTTAACTCCTTAACTCACAGGAACACTATGCAATGGAAAATACTGCTGACTGTACTCTTTACATCATTCATCTACTGTTTACACTTTATATATGTTTTACATACTATTTTATATATTTTGATACAACTATGTTCTCTACTTGGAAGTGAAACAGAAATCTGGAGGGCAAAAATCTCCTTCAGGTGCCACAGCTGAACTGACATCATTGTCACTAGAATCACTGGTCTCAATTCCACATATGTATTAAATATATATTACAAGAAATCCTCTGACATCTCCTACTCCTTGTTCAGTGTTAGCCACAATATTTCTTTGAATCAATCTCTGTAAAGAATCATTCTTTCCCTGGAAAAGTACCCTTTCAAGATATGTAAGCTTGTTCTACTCTTTTATAAGTAAGAGCATGGACATATTAGGCCATGAACAAGATTCTTCTCCAGATGTAGATCATAAATATTTACTGAATATTTCATCTGCTCCTGAACAAATTCCCTTCATAGAATATAATCAAAACTGCTAGTTATCTGTAACACTGCAGGCCGTAAGGTTGTCCTCCAGCCCATTACCTCTTCATAGATTCTACTTTTTCATTTGCAAATGTGAAATAATATTTAGTCTTTCTTTTCCTTATATTTGTTTCTGAACTAGATGCTTTAATTTCTCTCAAATGGGCTTTAATACTGTATCATCTGTTGTTGTTGTTTTTTTTTATAATGGGATTTTGGGTTTCTGGGACATCTAGTAAGATGTTGCTTAAGAGTGTACTACAATAATCCATGCTTTTTCTGCTCTTTTTCGTTAAATTGTTTAGCCTTTAGGAATTTACAGCATTCCAGGGAAATACAAAGCAAAATTAAGGAAATATATATTTTTCCCAGCCCATCCCGTCTCATACCTTTACTGATGATCTGGACGATGAGATTGAAGGCACCCTCAGTAAGTTAGCAGATGACACCAAGCTGGGAGGAAGTGCTGATCTGCCTGGGGGTAGGAAAGCCCTACAGAAAGATCTGGATAGGCTGGATTGATGGGCTGAGGCCAGTTGTATGAGCTTCAACATGACCAAGTGCCAGATCCTGCACTTTGGACACAACAATCCCAGGTAACACTACAGGCCTGGGGCAGAGGGACTGGAAGATTCTGTAGAGAGAAAAGACTTGGGAGTGTTGGACAGTACTTGGCTGAACATGAGTCAGCAGTGTGCCCAGGTAGCCAAGAACCAGTGGCATCCTGGCTTGTATGAGAAATAGTGCTAACAGCAAGAGGGCAATTTAATAATTACCAGAGAGGTAACTGTCCCCCAGTGCTCAGTCCTGATGAGGTCACACCTCGAGCACTCTATTCAGTTTTGGGCCCCTCAGTACAAGAAAGACACTGAGGTCCTGAGAGAAGGGCAGCAAAGTTTGTGAGTGGTCTTCTTATACACAGAACAGCCTGCTTGACCATGCACAACATTACAGATGTGTATCTTAATTTCTTTTATAGAAATAAAAGCAAATCCAACTCAGACTAAATCGGCATGCTGTTGGTTTAGGAGGCTTTCTTAGGGCTCTAGGTGCACCTTTTCTCTAGGGATTTCTCTGCCTATGGCTCAAGCTCAACACTGGCTTCATGTGTATGTGTGGCCTTGAATCAGATGATTCCATAGAAAGAGCAGTTTGTGTAAAAGCCGTGAGAAGTGAGTTCCTCTTTACCATCACACCAGAGCTGCTCAGGCTCCTGCTCTCAGTCTCTACCTGAACTATATGTTGCAAGAATGACATGTGGTCTTCCACATTCCTAATTCTGACTGATCTCGACTTGCTTACTTGACTTCTGACTGATCTTCGATCTGTATCTACTGTGAGCTTGCTCGGTGATCCCAAGCTGGCTGCTTTTTGGAACTCCTTGTGACAAAAAGAATAATAATCACCTGGTAACAGCTCAGTTACTTTTAAGGCAAAAGCCATCAAAGACCTATAATACAGTATTTCAAAGGCTTAGGCCAGTATTTCTGTTTCAAAAATGTAACAATTTGTAAAGGCTCGGTAATAAGACTTTGCAGCTCCATGACTCTATGAATCTGTAGAACTATGCATTCCATTAAAGTATCACTTCTACTGACAATAACCTCTTTCCATCAGAAAGATGCTTCCTGTCAGTGCTGGCTGTCTTTCAGGTATCAGTGGTTTGTACATACACTACTCCTATAATTTAATACAGAAATGGGCACTTATTATTTGTACTGAAGATTTATACAGCGTCATTAATAAACAGAGAGCTTTCAATGTTTTATGAAGTGTTTCTAAACATAAAAAAAAAAAAGCAAACAACAACAACAACATCTGATTGATGCTCAGAAAGAAAACAGAAGCCGGGTGACACACAGAAAAATGCACATACACATACCGTATATAGGTCTAGTTCCCCAAGGAGGAAGGAGAACATGGTTTCTTTGTCATGAAAGCAACACAGACTCATTAATATGTATCCTATAATTACATGAAATTTTACTTTTACACTAGATCAGCTGGAGTTCTTGTAAAAAGGAAATCAAAATCATTGGAGCTGTGAATGGGAAATCTTATTTAGGAAAGCGTGGTTCACTTGAGCCAGAATTTAACAAGGACACTAGAACAGCTGTGAGAAATTCCTGGGCTATGTGATGACCATTTCATTTTCTCTAGAATGCAAGCCACAAAATGGACATTCTGGAGTGACAGTTTCTTAACTACAAGAAACACCAATTTACAGAAAGTTTTTATGATATAATACAGGCTTGCACCACAAATAAAAGAAAAAATATTTAGAACCACATCCATGCTCCATGAATTTGAAGAAGTTATGTTTTGATCCACTATTTCATATGGTTTTAGAAGATGCATAACTGAATATTAAACTCCAGCTTCCACAAACAAGCAAACAAACAAACAAAAACAAGGAAAATCAGAATTTGAATAGTGTAAGTGAAACTAAAAGATGTAGTGATATCGTTTCTCTTCATCAAAAACCTCAAAATATTTTAAGAATGTGGATAAATACTATCATCAAATTAAACATAAGGCCATGGATTTGATTCTGTGAAAGACATGTTGTTTAATCTGTATTCCTTGCGCTTCACTTCGGCATTTAACTGAGGCGCTTAAATTAGGACCGTTATGCTCAATCCTTAGTGCCCTCTACTGTCCGTGAAGGGAAACAAAACCACAGAACCAGAATTTAGGCATCGCAAGCAACCTCCGGAGATCATCTAACCCCCTGCTGAAGCAGGTTCCCTGTAGTAAGTTGCAGAGGAAAGTGTCTAGATGGGTTTTGAAGATCTCCAGAGAAGGAGACTCCATAACCTCTCTGGGCAGCTCCTCCCAGTGCGTTGTCACCCTCAAAGTGAAGATGTTCTGCCGTCTGTTCATATGGAACTTCTTATGTTCCAACTTGTGACTCCTTGTCCTGGCATTGGGCACCACTGGAAAGAGCCTTGTCCCATCCATTTGACTCCTGTCCTTTAGAAATCCAAAAGCATTGATAAGATCCCCCCCCTCAGTCTTCTCCAGGCTGAACAGTTCCAGGTCTTTCAGCCTTTCCTTAAAAGAGAGATGCTCAGGTCCTTATCTTTGCAGCCCTCTGTTGGACTCTTTCCAGGAGATCTTCATCTTTCTTGAACTGTGGACACAGTACTCCAGATGTGGCCTCACCAGGGCAGAGCAGATGGGGAGGATCACCTCTGTTGACCTGCTGGCCACGCTCTTTTTAATGCACCCCAGGATCCCATTGGCCTTCTTGGCCACAAGGGCACGCTGCTGGCTCATGGCCAGCCTGTCATCCACCAGGACACCCAGGTCCTATTTTGCACAGCACCTTTCCAGCAGGTCAGCCCCTAACCTGTACTGATGTAGGGTGATATTCCTCTCCATGAGTAGGACACTACACTTAATCTTGTTGAACTTCATAAGACGTCTCTCCACCCAGCTCCCCAGACTGCCTAGGTCTCACTGAATGGCAGCACAGCCTTCTAGTGCGTCAGCCATTCTTTCCAGCTTTGTGCAATCAGCAGACTTGCTGGAGGTGCATTCTATCTCTCCACCTAGGTCACTGATGATGTTCAATAAGAGCAGTCCCAGTACTGACCTCCAGGGAGCTCTGCTAGCTCCAGGCCTCCAGCTAGATTCCATGCCACTGACCACAGCCCTCTAAGCTCTGCCAGTCAGCCAGTTCTCAATCCATTTCACCGTCCACACATCTCCCCTGTACTTCCTCAGCTTATCTATGAGAATTTTATGAGAGATAGTGTCAAAAAAGCCCTGCTGAATTCAAGATTCACAACATTTACTGCTCTCCCCTCATCTACTAGACAGTCATTCCACCATGGAAGGCTACTAGATCAGCCAAGCATGATTTCCCCTTGGTTCACTACTGCTAGTAACCTTCCAATTGCTTGAATATGACGTCCAGAATAAGCTGCTCCATTACCTTCCCAGGACAGAGGTAAGACTGTAGTCTACCAGGCTTACCAGTCTACTCCTTCTTGTCATTTTTGAGAATGGAAGTAGACAGCTTTCTTCTAGTCTTCAGGCACCTCTCTTGTTCTCCATGACCTTGCAAAGATGATAGAGAGCTGCTTGGCAGTCACGTATGCCAGCTCCCTTAGTGCTCCTGTGCACATTCTGTTGAGGCTCATGGACATGTATGCATCAAGTTTGCCTAGATGACCTCTGAACAGATCCTCCTTGACTAAGGTTAAATCTTCCCCAGGATCTCTCTCTTATCTCTAGGGTCTTGTCTCTAGGGTCAAGGAGCAGCCTCAGCAATAAAGACTAAAGCAAAGGGAGTATTCTGTAATACCACCTTTACAGCATCCTCAATTACCAGAGCATGCATCACACTCAGCAGCAGGCCCACATTTTCCCTAGTCTTCCTTTTGCTATTGACATACTTAAGGCTTTCTTGTTATCCTCAACCTCCATCAACAGACCTACTTCCTAGTGAGCCTTAGCCTTCCTAGTCACTTCCCTGCTTGCCCTGAAAATGTTCTTATATTCTTCCCAAGTTGCCAGACTTCCTTTCCACATGTTGTAGACTTTCTTCTTCTGTTTGTTTTTTCTCCATGAAAGTGCAAGAGTGGATTGCAGTTCCTCCCCTTTACGAGCTGTGGAACTCTCTTGGCAGTGTCCCAGATCTGGCCTCCCAGGAAGTCATAAATCTCTCCAGATTTCCTCCCAGGCTGGCAGAAGGAAGCCTCAGCGCCTTTTAATGGGGAAACACTCACTGCAAGCACTTGCTTCTTTTTACAATATCCACTGCAGGCTGTTGGAATGATTTCTTCTTGCAGATGCTAATCATGGGCATCACGGGCATCTATAGCTGTTAAAGCTTCATACAATTTTCCATAGTGAAGTTGGAGGATGGGGACTGAAGTAAAGCCCTACTGTTGTGGGTCACTAGAGGCTGAGGTGCTGCCTTCTCAAAGTTGTCCGCAGCAGGAATATGATCATTAACAACCTATCTCTGTCTCAATATCTTTAATACTAAAAACACTGGTTCTTGTGGCTCAGCTGCTGTTGGTCTGCCCAAGTCAGTCTATGATACCACACATCAATCTCTTGTTGCTGTAAACATCTCAGCCTGGCAATATCCTCATGAAGCCTGCCCAAAAAGATGGCCCAGCAGGGGACATCGGTACTTGCAACACCCTCCTCTTCCCTCGGGCATCTGGGGGACTTTCCAGATTCTGGAGCACCTCACAGCCAAAGGTCTGTCACTTCACAGGCATCCTGTCTCAGGTGCACGTGTCTGCTGGTCAGGCTGTGACCCCCTAGGCTGGGTTTCCGCCTCGGCCCGACTGTTGCGGCAGTGGTGACCATGTTAGTTCCAACGGAGTGCGGCCCTCTGTTGCTCCCAGATAGAAGGAAGCTGTCCGCCTAGCATCCTCCGGGCTCAATCTGCCAGTCCTTTGCTGTCGCGCAGCGCCTGTCCTGGTGGCTTGCGCTCCCTAGGGGCTGCCTTCGCATGTGCGCGACGTGCCGCCGCTGCTGCTGGCCCAGCCCTGCCGCACTGCCGGCTCGCACCGGGACTGCCAGCTGCGGGCGACCCCACGCGGCTCTCCCCGCGACCCGGCGTCTTCTCGGCTCTTGAAAGCTCACCGCATCACCGCAGAACGCGCTGCAGAGGCGCCGACTGCCTCGTAAAAAATAACACAAGAAAACCCACCATCCAATGCCCTACTGAATGAGTCACAGCAGCAGAAAAAGGCGTCACCCACAAGATGCGTATTATTTGTATAACTTCAGTTTGCATCTCCCTTTCTTAACTATAAGAAGAGCTGAAATAGGAACAAAGAAAGGTTGGAGTAAAGCTTGATGCCCTTTGGATTTTCAATTACAAAATTCATTGTAAGGATTGTAAAAATAACGCTGTAACCAAAATGAGGCCCCCGAGAGCACAGAAACATCTGATCAATCTTGAATTTAATATTACATGTATTTGTACTACTTTTCATGCTTATTTATTTAAATATCTCTCTATAGATACAGATACACTTTAGCACTTTCTTAATACTGAAGTGTGTGCACACTGCTTAGCCCACGTGTCATGCACTGCCCTGCACATTTCCTATCCTCAGAAGCACATGTTACCAGAACAGTTTATGACGATGACTGGCAGAGAATTAAGCAGAGCAGTGTTACTCATGGCTTTATCCTGGGCACTCCGGCCTTGCTGCGTTCAATGGAAACCAAAGTACAAACACAGTACCATTTACAGAATGAATCTGCACTGCAAATCCAGTTAAACACTAAAAAACAACAACAACAGCAACAACAACAAAAAACAACAATGTTTTTAGATACTGATCTGTAGCAGAGAAAGAATCCTTAATCCCCAGTGGCACAAAGGATTTTTGTTGGCTCACGTAAAGCTATGAAAACCAGGCTGCTGTTGGCTGGCTCATACTGTGGATGTATCATGCATGGTCAAAAAAGTCCCAGTAAAGCTTTCACAGATCTGAGATTTTACCAGATGTGTGGAAAAAAATGCAGCAGGTTTAGTTTTCAAAACACTTCCAAAAACACCGTTGTGTCACAGCACAAGATTTGCACCTGGCTGTTCAGTAACAGAAACAGCAAGTTGGATACAGCATGTCCAGAAGTACACATAAAGGTTACTGGAGAATTCATGCTGCATGTAGAGGAAAAAAAAACCAACAAAACAAAACAAAAAAACAGCTTCCAGGAAACATTATAACCCCAGAATTTACAAATGATAAAAGGAGAGTTAGAAGTTACATTGTGTGAATCACTCAGCAACTTCCTTATATAGACGGATTCTGGATCACTGATGCATCCAGCGCATCAAATATTTCACTGAACCCTTGTCTTCACCAAACACACTCAGCATACAGGCTGCTGGCAGGGGAAATGCTTTGCTTTCATGCAAGTAACCCATTTCCCATGCCAGTATTACATTCTCAGCACATTTCTCTGCACTGTATCTAACTTTATTATTCTGGAATTTGGGGCTGGATCTTTGGAGCAACAACATTCCCATTCCTCTGCTCACTCCTCCTTTGAAAGTGTGACAAAGGACAGTGAAGCTCATCCACTCCACCACTCTGACGTGAAATTCCATTTAAACTAACTACAATGCTGTACAAATATTTATATAAACTTTAACAATTAGCTGGTGATTTAACATTAGCAAAGTTGATGGTTGAGATGTCCTTAGAATATTTTGATGCTACATCTGCAGCTGCTGGCACTGAGGTTGTGTAGACACTGATGAGATTAATTCCCTCCTAACTGAGGTTCCTCCCTGTTCTGGATATCTGGAATGAACCCAAGTGAAACACTGGATTCTTCACTACAAACCACCAAACCATGACAGGCAAAACACACTTTGAATGATGTGATCTTACAGCGGCACATCCTTTCCTGTTCCTTACAAGGTTCTCCAGTTTCTCACTTATTTGCTTATAACTGAGATACAGAATTAAATAGTGCCTGGCTCAATTAGCACACCATCACACAGATAGAAATTAACAGAAATGGTCATTTAAAGGTAACCTTGAAGAGGTGTTAAAGAAAGCGTAGATTTACAAAGCAAGCAATTATGTGCCAAAATTACGTGCACACAATGAGGTCTTGTAAAGCATTCCAGTTGTGTGATGGCGGTCATGCTGCTGTGCTAGGAATTCTGGTCCCTGTTTGGCTGAAAGGAGCACGCACACAGCACAGGAGGAGCACGGGAACATGCCACGCTCAGCACTGTCCAGCCTGGATGCAGCCCGTGCTGTGTGCTCCCTGCTCTCTGCTCTGGACCTGCACGGATGCAGCCCTCGGTCAGGGAAGCAGTGGGGCTGCCCTTCCTGCCAACCCTTTTGCTTTCATGGATATTTTAATTAATTAATATCTGCGATATCTCTGCTGCTCTGCTGATGTGAGTGGCCAGCAGCTCCAGCAGCTGCTGGGGACAGCAGGATGCACAGAAAAGATAATCATAGAATCACACAATTGTAGCAGCTGGAAGGGACCTCTAGAGATCATCTAGTCCAACACCCGGTGTTATAAGGTCTGTTTTTTCAAGAAAGCACATTAAAAAAATCACTCCTTTACCTTTCTCCCCTGACAAAACAAGTCAGGCACTTTCCTCTTTCAGACAGTAAAGCTTGGGAAAGATAGAAATAGACAGGTGGGAATGTCACTGATACTGTAAATGGAACTAGAAGCTAACTGCGCAGGGGCTTTAAGGATGATGATATTAAGAGGCTGTAGATAGCTGTTGACTAAATCAGGGCTTATTTTGATTTATGCAACTGAACTGGGCACCAGGAAATCAAAAATACAGCTGTCACTTCTAGTAACACGTGGATTTACCAGAAATAGGCCGTACTGAAGCCTTCTCATTTGGTTACACAGTGCACAAAAGCACCCAGTAATCATAGAGACATGGAATCACATAACGTTTTGTGTCAGAAGGGACCCCAGTGCCACGGGCAGGGCTGCCCTCACCTGCTCAGGCTGCCCAGGGCCCCATCCAACCCGGCCTCGACCACCTCCAGAGATGTTCACCCACAGCTCCTCGGGATGCCAGCGCTTCACCACCCTATGAGTGAAGAGCTTCTTCCGAATACCTACCAAAACATCCCCTCTTTTCTTTTAAAGCCGCTCCCCTTGTCCCTCTCGTTATCAGACCATGCAAGAAGCGGACTGCACTCGCAAGTTCCCTCTCAGTACTGGAAGGATAGCGATACTAACAAATGCAGCTCCTCAGCTCCAATAAATTCAGGTGGTCCCACTGCGCCGGCACTGTCCGACCCCAGACCAAACACGGACAGCTCACACACCGACCCACCCGCGCGAGGGCCTCCTCACAGAGCTAACCTCCTCAAGGGCGGGGACTCGGCGGGGCGGGGACTCCGTCAGCGCCACTGTGGGCAGTCGCGGCGCTCCCCGTCGCTTCCGGCTTCCGGCTTCTTGCTTCCGCTCGGTGGCGCGGCGCGCCGCGGTGTAGCGGTACCGCGGGGCGGGGGGAGGAAAGCGAGGGGCGGCGCGGGTCCCCCGCCCGCGATGCCGTCCCGCTGCCACCTGCCGGGCCCCGGGCGGCACGGGGCCGGGCCGGGCGGCTCCGGGCGCTTGTGTCTCACTGGCTGTGTCTTCTCTCCGCAGGGATCTCGGTGCCGCCCGTCCGTCGCTTGCCGCGCCCGCGGCGCTCCCCTCCCGCTAGTGCTGGTGCGTTGAGGCCTTGCGGGCGGGTGGGCGTGCGGGTGGAGGCCGCGGGGGTGCGTTCTGGCCGGGTCGTGTGCCCTGCGACGTGTCCTGCTCGGCCTCTTCTCCCGTGATGGGCATCAGTCGCACCAGGGGAGGTTCAGGTTGGGTATCAAGAAGAGTTTCTTCTCAGAGTGGTGAAACAGGCTGCTCTGGGAGGTGTGGAGTCTCTCGCTGGAGGTGATCAAAAGCCGTGTGGTTGTGGCGGTGAGGGAGTGCTCAATAGGCGTGGTGGTGATGCTCAGACTATATGATCTCCTTGCTTTTTCCAGCCCTTAACGATTCTTTCATTTATATTATGAACTGCTGGCAAAAACAAACAAGTAATGAAAAACAGTGACATGAAATAGCAGTTGTTTTGTGTGCGTTGTGTCTACATGTGAACATCAGTTTTTCTGAATACTCAAACCTCTTTCTTTGTCAGTAGTGTTTCCTCCATAAAAAGTGGCTGAGATGTTTGACGTGAAGGCCTGGGCTGTGTACATTGTGGAATGGGCTGCCAAGGACCCCTATGGCTTCCTCACTACAGTGATTCTGGTCCTCACTCCCCTGTTCATCATCAGCGCAGCACTGTCATGGAAGCTTGCAAAAATGATTGAGACCAGGGAGCGAGAGCAGAAGAAGAAACGGAAACGCCAAGAGAACATTGTAAAAGCCAAACGAGCAAAGAAGGATTAAGTGGGCTAGAAAGGCCTTCCTTGGGCAGAGAATTTACTTTATTAATGAAGCACTGCTGTATATTTTGTGTTGTAACCATCCTTTGATACTTGATGCTGTTATTTCTTGAATTATGAAATTTAACTTCTTGAGAATACTTTTTTCTGCTGAAATCATGTGTTAGAAGTTGCCCCAATGACGCAGTCACTTCATCTCCTGCTTATGTTTCTGTGCAGACTGCTTCTCTGAATTTGCATGTTATATTTAAAAACAAAATAGTCGAGGGAGCATTAGGGGCATATCTTTTTCCTTAGCTGAGCTATGACTCAACAAGAGTCAAATTATGGGGATAATGTAAATGACTCCTTAATGCTATGAACTTTGGTTTCTTAGTGTAGCACACCCTTCTTTGCTGGAGCAGTAGTTCATGTTGTGCTTACATGTATTTGCGGTTCCTGGTTTAACTGGACTACAGGAAGGGAGGTTCTGGTACACCTGCAGCAGAGCTGTGGAGCATTTGGCTTCTGAGCTTCTTGTTTGCTGTTGTGTTTTACTGGCACACTTGAAGGCATGCATCATGTATGGCTCTGTGGTTCATTCACTGCATGCCCATCAGGTCTGCAGTAGCTCAGCTGGTGGGGCTTGTCTGCACCAAGAACCAAACTGACTTCTGTTTCCCATACCATTCCAACCTGCCCTATTAGCAGTTTTCAAATTCAGCCCAAACTGGGAAACTGATTGTCTTCAGTACCTTCATTTGTATGAGGCTACTCATGTTCTACAGAGTACACTACAGTGTTGTGTCATTTTCTTTAATTATCGCCTGAACAGTCCACTTCTAACCTGTCTGCCTACAGAAGCTTTTCTGCTTCAAAGAATAGCCATAAGTGGGATCAGATGAAAGGCCCGGGGGGCCTTGAGTTGTGTCTTTGTGACCTGTAACAGTTGGCTTTGAGAGACTTCCCAAGTAGGATATGCATGCTGGTGACAAGTTCTTCCTACTTGCTGGCCCTCCAGCTACCTGTGCTGTAGGACCTTCTGAGTTTACATGCTGTCATTTTATTTTTGCAGCCCTTGAAGATCTGCCGTACTCCAGGTTACAAAATGCTGGCATATCAGGAAAAGTCCAAGTGAGGCTTCTGTTGTAAATAATGCCAAAATTTTTAACCTTAATTCTAATTCACATTTTTCTAACAAATGATTAATTTTTTTTCAAAGCCTGACTTCTGTCAGCCTAACCCTTAAGACTCTGTGGAAGTCAGTAGGTTTTTAGACTTGGCATATTTCTAAATGGCAGCACAGAGCTGTGCTTTCTAGCAACTAGTCCACTATATTGTTAAAAATAAAATCTTACGCCCCATTCAGCAGAGACCTGTAGAGCTGGCTGGTAACAGCAGGATAAGGGGGAAGCTTTACTGGAAAGACTTGAAGTAAACCTGCAACCAGTATCTGATGACCATCTTTCAGTTTTGATGGTCAGAACAGCAAGCGTTACTAGAATTACGTTTTGACACTTCATGGGTACATGAGATTAAATCACCACTCTTGCAAATGTTGTCAGATGTGTTTGTATTCCACCTTTGATACCTAGGTAGTTTAAAATGCATATCTACATGGTTTAAAATAAATTTGATACTTTTTTCAAAATAGAATTTTTCAAAAAGTTGTGTGACTTTTATTTTGACCTAAAGTTCTCAAACATTTCTAAATAAAATTAATTTTTGGGGTGGTTATCAGGAATGGTATCTGCGAACCACTCAGTTATTTTTTCTTTACCTTACTAGACGCTTCCAACCTCTATTAAAATAGCAATAAACTGTTTAACTCAGACTGAATCTAGGTCATGCGTATTGCTGCTACCAACTCAAACATTACTGGAATAGGTTAACTCCTTTATTAAAATGAATCACAAGACTGTTTCTAAAATTACTGCACTATCACAGTGATTCCTGTTACTGAAATGAACTTTTCTGTCCAATTATCATAAGTGTGGAAGTTCAGCATACTGGTACTGCTGTGGGAGTTAACAGGAATTAAGAACTACTTTTAACACCTGTGTTTGAGGAGGTAACACATATGTGCACTATAATTTACTGAAATATGCTACATCAAAAACAGTGTTAAAAAAAAAATCTTCAAGAAAAAAGCAATTCAGATTTATTTCAGAAAGCTACCAAGAAAACTTAGCTTCAGTGATTTTAATGAATAACCAAAGTAATGCAGGAGAATGAACTTTCTCCATACCATATCCGATCCGATTTTCCACTGAATTAGAATATTTTATAGTAGTATGGCACAATGAAGCCTCTCTGAACAATTATACAAAAATAAACAAAACTTGGTTTTAATACTACTTTATTGCACGCTATATATAACAGCTGCTTATGTTGCCAATTAGAGCATTTATCCATTGGCAACATCTGGCCATGAAAACGGGTTATTTTTTTTCGCTACTGTCACTGCTTGGTGGCATCCAGGAACCCGGCTGAAAGGTACTCGCAGTGCTTGTTGGGTCTTGGGATGGCTCTTTCTTTCCATAGTAGGGAGCTGATGCGTGGCCTTTAACCTGAGTATGAACTGGTTCTGCAACAAGTCCCTCCTTGTATTCCTTGCTCTGAAGGAGTTTATCCTTTTCATACACATCTTTAACTTTCTGTTTCATTTCTTGTCTGTAATTCTCATTCTTGAGTATCTCCTAAAGACAAAGTAGAAGGATAATTACATAAAACAGAAGGAAATGCAGTGCATGATATTGGAAAGAAACATTTTAAATGGTAATTGTAATGTAACGAAAAAACTGTAACGAAACTGACTGTTTTTCTACAACCAAATTCAGCCCTGGTTTACAGTGTTAATGTGTTGATTTGTTGAAGAAAAGCTGTACAGTGGTGTCCCAATTTCACTATTCTACTGATCAAAAAGGAAAAGTAATTAAACAGTTATCAACAAATGCACTGAGAATAAATTACCCTTAACACTGTTTTCTATGTAGGACTTAGTACTAAATAGCCATTTATCGTTGGTGTTTCTTCCTGTATCTCCTTAGGCCTATGACTTTAGGCATCTGTCCTAGGGTGCAGTTTTGAGATAATGCAGATGGACAACTTTCTCTCTTGTTGCTATATAAACCCAAATCAAAGCTAATAAATAGTAAGATAACCTTAAGGAGTTAGGACATACACAAAATTACTGAGATGGGACTTGTAATTCAGGAGAAAACCAAACTCTATGCTAGCATAAAGAAAATAAAGCCACAAAACTGCCTGAGGTAAGCCCTGCTCCAGAGATCCGTAACACAGCTCTGCATGGCCAACACATCTGCAGCTGATGACTTCTTGGCCAACAAAAACCAACCAGGCATTACAGCATGGACACCATGTGTGCAAGTACTTAGTCTGGCTGAATGTTGACTCTACCTATCTACCTGGCATATTAGCTAAAATAAACATAGTGCCTTCATAACACTGTAAAGTCATACCTACTGCCCTTGCACAAGTAAAAGAAATGCAGATTAAAGTTACACAGTGAAGGAGAAGCTTACCTCCTCACTTCAATCAACTGAAGCCACTACCCTATCTGATGCACACTCCTACCACAAAGCCAAAAAACTTCCATGACGTGTTCAGAGAAGGCTTGTACAACTTGCTGATTCAACATTATAGAACTGTACTGAAGCATTACTGGGTACAGGTTAAAGCTGGAAATTCACTAATAAAGCTGACCCTGTGAACTGCAATTTGGCTGCTTCCGCTGAGGAATGCTGAGGCTATTAGTTGAAGCAAGTGTAATTATTGGCCTGTCCACAAGAATAACAGAAAAACAGCTGCTTCAGAGGAACATACAAAGAACTCCCAAAGTAAACACAAAGAAAACAGACATGGAAAATACAGACATTATGTCTTTTATCTGTTAGCATATGCCTCCAAGCAGAGGGCCATACTCAAATGAAAATGTCATCAAGTATAACCAGGTCAAATTTTCAGCTACGAGTATAGCAAAATCTCTTTAGTACATCTCTCAATTCTGTCCTTGTTCACTATGTGCCTGTATAAATTGACCATGATCTTACTGATTTCAGTGGGATTACTCCTGTGATGTTGTATTACATCACTACTAAGAAACAGTGGAATAGTACCTCTCTGATATCTGAAGACCACACTGAAATCTCTGCTAGAACAGCATGAAATGATGCACTAAAACAGGAATGTAATTCACTTAATCTGGACGGCTACTTAATAACTTCAAAACTTCTTGAGGGATTCCTTCTACATTATCACCTGATATAGCTGTAAGTAAGTTCCAGTGCTTTAAGTCCATTTTACATTATGATGATGTAACTGTCATCTGGCTTTCAGACCTAGCTGAAGCGCTTTTATCAACTTTCAGTGGTCTAAGTATAGTTGCTATCTAAATAATTTCAAAAAACCATCACGTTGCTTCAATGTATACATTTTAAAGAAATTATTACATGCAATTTTATAGAAGGAATCACCCTTAACACACACTAGAAAGGATCTTTATAACCTTCCAAATATGACTTCAGACTGTCTGCATGGCTCAAGACACTTAAACACAGTGAAAGTTGGAACGGTTCCTTGTGAGATACCTTTCAGTGCTGAGGGGCTTCCTTTGCACTGATGAACAGCACTGCAGCAGACATCTGGTGGGCTCTGCTGTCTGCAACAAGCAATCTGTAAACCTGCATGCTACCAGAGCCCTGGTCTCCTCCTTTCAGCCTACCTGTATGCAATGACATTTTCATTTAAGAGGCTCTACTGACACCCAGCTCTTTTTTGTTTGTTATGCTCTATTTGGTGACTTGGGGTAGAACTTTTTTTTTTTTTTTTTTTTTTCCTTTTTTAGTTTATCTTGACAGATTTAGAGTAGAATACATCTTCTGTAAGATGAAATATTTTTAGAAAACTGGGTAACTTCACTATCAGCTGCTCCAAAAACATACCACTGAAGCTGTCTGCTGAAACATAAAAGCACAAGAATATCATGTGTTCTAACCTAAAGGGGAAGTATACCTTACTCAGCCCAATGCAAATAGCTTTTTATCTTCCAGATAGCAATAGTTTTCTAAACTAATTCTAACCAATATACAATACAAACCCTCCAGACCTGCAGTTCTCAGGAGACACACTGCATCTATGGAGTATCGGAACTGTCCTTTCTAATTTTTATTAGGTGAAATCTAAGGATTGGGATTTTGCTGGGGGATAAATAAGTGCCTGAAAACAACAAGCCATGTTTTATACCAGCTCAGATCTCTACATCTAGATGTTAGTTTTTGAAATGCACCTATTACCAGAATTAGAACCCAAACATAAATGATGTGGCCAGAACTATGTCTGACTACAGGGTCTACAGCTTATTCTGAAGTGGAATGTAAAAGAAGCCATTTTACTAATGGCAGATTAAAAAAAATCAATTAAAAAAATCTAAAAGTTAGATGAGCAGTTATCTAAAAAGTTTTAAATACTCTATGATTGGAGTTACATACCTTCAAAAACATGGATTAAGATATCTCTAAGGCTTTCTTGAAGAACTTTATCTTATTATTTAGGGATTACCAAAGTGGACCTACAAGGAGTTTTAAAAAGCTGTTCTTCACACAGAAACTGATTTCTTCCACATATTCTGACATCTTAGTAGCAGCAACAGCTACAAGAACAAAGAACAAAAGAGGACTGCTCATGAAAGGAGTGCAGTCCAGGACATGTGGCTAGCTCCCAAGTGCTCCACTGTAAAAAGAGATCATACTATATTTCATGCTGCTAGCATGTAACCTTGCTGTGTCTTTCAGCTGTTACGTCTCAGTGAGCTAATGAAGAATCTTCAGTGATTTCCACTTTTCTTGCAAATTCTTGCAAACTGTATTTTTGCTTAAAGCTCCCACTTAACTCCAGTAGATTAGATGTACTGCTAAGCATTCTCTGTTTTCTGAAAATTACAATCCCCAGAGTGGAAAAAAATTCAGATATCTGACTCCACTAAGATGATCTTCAGTGGCTACCGTACACAGAAAACCTGCTTTGTAGACTGTATGTTTGAAGTGAACCTTCTTTCACTCTTACTGGATCTCATACTGCTGCTGCTTTACCCTTTCTGAACTAAGAAGGAGCCTTACAGAACAAATAAAATTAGTTTATCATGGTAGGAAAACACTACAAATATAAACGGGGTTTCTTTTTACTTGTTTATTCACAGACCTAGGGTCTCACTCAGTAGTTATCAGCCCTTGCACAGTAGGTCTTGCAGGCAAATGCCTGCAATCCACCCTTTCTATGTTGCAGCACCCCTGAACTCCACAGTCTGAGGAACTCCTCCCCCGCTTCCCCTTCCTGATTGTGTTGCTCTACATCTTCAAGTTATCCATAGGTTATAGTACTCTTTGCCTCTCATGGACCATTTTGAATCTTCTGAAGGCAAAAGACAATGCAGACTTGGGAGCAGCTGTCTCCAAGAATGCAGGTGGCCAGACACACAGTACCAATGCGATAATGTACAAAGGAATTTTTTTTTATTTTTATTTTTTAAAAAAAAAGCTATTTTAACAGACTGTTACTAGCTTGGTTTCATTTTATTCAGATGATTTTCTAAAGACACTATGCCCAGGCACAAAGATACAAGGGCTTAATGTATTACTAATTTTAAGCAAAGATGCCACAGTTCACTTCAGATGGGCCTGTGTATCAAGTAAATGGAAAATAGGTTATGCTGTTTTAGAATTTGTTCCAAATTTCTAAGTTATCTTAATGATAATACTCTGATTTCCTTTGATTTGAATAGGGCTAGCTTTCTACTGTTTGGTACTAGTAATAAGAAACATCTGGACGGATTAATGTTGTTCAAAATACAGAGACACCTCACAGAACATTTGCATTTTAGTGCCTGGTTTGAATACTTTGTCTAATCATGAGTTAACTTGAATTTAGAACTCCTAAGAACGTTTATCTACAAGCTAGCAGAAATACTTAAAATAAAAACTTAAAGGTTGATTTTGAGAAAATTCAAAGTACCAGAAATTTTCTTTACTGACAAAATAATCAAAAGACTAGAAAAATGCTAGCTGCTATGTCAAATCATCCATTTCACAGTATTACCAAGCAGGTTCACAAAGCTCCCTTTTCCAGTTTCAAGAGATAAATAGCAAGACGAGATAACAGGCTGTTACGTCATATTTCAAGACTAGAAGGCTTGACTTCCTTCATCACCATGAAGCACTGCACGTTATGACCCAGGGCACGTCCTGCTAACTCAGTGACTGAGCATCAGCACAGAAGCACCAGGCTGAGAGTGAAGAATGACGTAAATGAAGGGCTGTATCTGTGTATGGCAGAAACAGAAGAGCAGTTCAAACTAGAAAAGCTTATCTGACTTCGTTAAAGTACCAGTTTAAATCTCTGAACCAGCTGACAGCTAATTTTATACAAAATGTACTTGCTAAATATCTCTGTTCAATCAACAGTCAGCATTTGTCAAACTGATCTAGGATTTGGTTTACTTAAGTTGTTTTGCATCCTCAAATCTCTGACCAGTAATGTTGCAACTATGTTCTCTACACTTGATGCTATTTCTTAGAAGGATATACCCTATGTAATTAAAAGTAAACTGATCCAAATTTTCTTTGTTGGCTACAACACAGTTTATGGCATTTTTCCTTGTCTAGGCTTTGTAGAACAGCTTTTTTGACCTCCGAATGTATATCACATAAACTAGCCAAAGAAATTACAGAACACCCACAGCTGCTTCTGCAGAACAATTACTTTTACTTACAGCCTGCAGCAACATCTTGAACATTATGCAGACACAGAAACAAACCTCTAATGGTACAGAATGTTTCTGGCAGTGGAAACTACTGTAAGAGAAAGGCAATTCCTTAGATTTATTTGGTGCAGATCACTCAAATTGAATGCTGTTCTGTGCAGTGTGAAAACAGCTCTTATTTTGGATTTTTGTCCCTGCAAAGGACTAAATCTCTGGTTTTAATCAGTTAACAGCACAGAAGTTGCACTCCATGCACTCAGTGATCAATATCAATAGATATATTGATATATCTTAGATCAATATATTATTTACCGATAATCATGCTTCACAGAGTCCCATATTTAGTTTTAAATGCAGTTCAGTAGGGGCTTGCTCCTGATTTAGTTTTATAATACAGCCCAGATTTCTGTACACAATCAAACATTTGTCCAAGATAGCCAACACTGTATAGCAGCAGCAAGCTAGCCCAGAATAAAGGGCAGCATACAGCCTTGGTGCCTACAAAGCAAAGGAAGAGCTGTAGCTGTGACTCAGTCCCAGTTTGGTCTCTACTTTCCTCTTGATTTATATATGATGTAATGTGTACCAGCCCTTTTCCTGGTACACTTTACTTCTCCCTCCACCCCCATTCAGCTGCGCTGACAGTGAATTAGGAGACCGAGCCAATGCTCCATGCAATCCCACCCACACAGATAGGAGCAAAGTGGCAGCAGCTCCCTCTCTAAGCTACAGCCTTTGGATCTGCAGCACAGGGAAAGTAAGGAGGCAGTCTTATGTGAAGGCTGGCACTCACCTGTGTTTCAAATCTGAGGACAAAGTTGACAAAGTTAACGAGAGGAAAAACTCTAAAAGATAATTGCTTCTTCAGCCTCTTTGGCTTTGTCAAAGTAACTTCTCTGAATGCTCCTTTTTATTTAGACTCCTGTAGCTTGGCTCTGTATTGTCAAGTTTTACTGCCCTTTCAAACCAAATAATAATCCTTTCTGAAAACATGCACAATTTACTATGAAAAATGCTACTTAGTGCAAGTCAGATTATTTGAGCATGTCCTAGACTTTCAGTCCTACATGTAATTCTGAAGAACAATGGTGGAAAATATTTTGCTCAGAAGAGCAAAACAGCACCTCTTAACAGGATCTCTAAATACTGTAAATCATTCTGCAGCTTTTTTTGTTGTTTCAGGAATATTCATTTGCTAAACCCTATTCTTCGTACAACCTCTATGTCAGAGGTTGTACACTTTGAAAACTTCTCAACTGAAGTATCTAAAAGAAGATATGAGAAAACTAAAATGTGCAACCTAAACAGTGTCAATCGATGATTTTTTCTAGCCTGCATCCCATTCCAGTTAAAGGCAGGTGAATTCTGTGTTGACTAATCTCCATGACTGAAGCTATTTTATTTCATATAATCTCTCAAGTAACATAACTAAACAAATGGCAAACGTAGATACGCATTGCGGGAACCATTACAGTGTAATTACTGAGGGGAAGCTATCACTGAAACCTTTGGCTTATTAAAAATCACTGAAGTACAGTTTTCTTCCCTTGACAAGGAGAATGTCAAAATAGATAATTATAGAAATGCTAGACATAGTTTAAAAGAAGATAGGAGCTGTCACAAAAGGTTTGTTATTATAACACTTCACCTTCTACCCAACCTCACAATTCAGAAGCCACTGAGTTGTTTTTTTTTTTAACTGCGTAATAAGTACATAATGCATGAGAAGAGCAATCATTCACTGAGTTATTTCCTATTTAAAACTATTTTCAGGCTCCCTACACCAGTTAAAGGAACATACAACTCCATTTTGCTTCCACAAAATACTCAGTATACAAACATGTATACATATGCATATGCATACAAAGAAAGAAATGGTGAGGATTTAAACTGCAAATACTTCTAGCTATGCTACCCTGTACGGACAACAGAAAAAGAGGCATCGAGCATACAGTGAAGTTACTTCTGGATCCATACTCAATGAACACTTCTGGTACATGGTACCTGTAGAAACTGTGGACTATTACACTGGCAAGTTCAGAGAACTGCTTACCTCTCCATATTAGTTTCCCTAGGCATTACTACATGAAGTTTCTCTAGTTTTAACGCTCGTGTACTCTAAGATTGTCTGTAACTTTGCTTCTATCTTCATTCTACCAGAAAGTCAGAAGTACAGCCAAATTATTCAGGTACCCCAGGACATTATAAGAAGTAGTGCACAGCTGCAAGGTTTGTTAAGGGGGAAAAAAAGTGTTACAGCTTCTACATACATTAAAGTACTTTGTGTTCAGTTTAAATCTGATGTCCGCTGAAATAAGAAATAGTAAGTTTGTAAGTTATGCATTAAAATAAGCTTAAATAGCACAGATAGTGGATATTTTTAAACTTTGCCACATCCTTACAAATGTGCCTCTTAGTTCCTTAATTCCAGGTTTTGAAGCTCAGTGCATCTTTGATACAAGATATCTAAGCCAATTTTAATGATGTTACTCTCAGAACCTTTACTGCCACGGAATCAAGGTCCGAATCGATTGCTCTCGGGTGGGGAAGCACGACAGGGCTCGATGTGAGTGATCAGGCTTCAGTTCATTGACCGGACAGCCTTATTCTTATAGTGCTTAAGACAGGGGTGTATAAAAAATATCACACAACCATTGGTAGAGAGCCTTGAGAAAAACAACTTTAAACAACTCCCAACAATTAACAGCAGTGAGAAATACATCCTGGAGGAGGTAACTTTTGATATCATCCTAATCCTAAAAAACCAGGCAGGAATGCGTTGGTGGCGGATGCGAATAGCAGCACTGGCAAGGCATCCCCTGCTTCAAAGTGCACTTTTCCTCTCCCATTTGCCACAGACCATCTCCTACCCTTACTTTTCTCCAGGTTCACACAGTGTAGTTTCCCTTGAGCACCATATCAGCGTGGCCAGTGCACAACACAGAGTCCAAAGGGAACACCTGCTAGCTAAACAGAACAGACTATCAAGGACAGCTTGCTCTAAAATACCTATAGTTACAATTATCAGCAGTCCTGTAAGGCCTTCTTTGCTGAAGGCAGGCTGCATAACATAATCACAGAATTTTCCCATAGATGTCTTGGCAGCTCGGGTTGCTCAGCTGAAGCAGTTCGTGTCCACCTTGAGTTGTTTGTCACTTGGCCCAGGGACATCGTGATCTCCTATCAACATCTAGTACTTTTCCATAAGTATACAGTCTGTGCTGCCGTGCAAACTATGCTTGTACATATTGCCATGACATCTCTGCTCCTGCAGCCATTCCCCAACATTTATGACTGAAAACTTGGCTACGTGTTAAATATAACTGAGATGAGTGACAAAGAGAGATACTCTATCAAAATAGGCACAAAAAATGAAGCTTATACTAAGTATCTTATGCATCCAGCAACTCAGCAGGATCTGCACCAACGGAAACTACCATTTATTTCATTATCTTTTTAATATATAATGCTATCTCAAATTTTAAATAAATGGTCCACAATGAATGCAAGAGATGTAGAATGCTTATGAATGTCATGAGACATCTTTTAAATATGTTTGTTGAAAAGAACAACAGGAGACCAAAAAGAGAGTCCTCAGGAGAAGGATTTTCTCCTTGCCCTTCAGGAGCAATTTTTCTTTCCTTTGCAAGTGAAACATGAAAAATACAAAATCCTAAGATGTCATGTTTTAAGTCAGAAGTGAAATCTGCAGTCAGAAATAAAAATGAAAGACCTGTGTATGAGAGACAGCACATTTATGTTTACCTTCCAACACAGTGGTTTTGATGAACTATACAGAAAGAGAAGTTGACTCCAACTTAAATAATGGGAGTAGCTTCATAAAGAAAAAAAAAAATTCCATGGATAAAACATTGCTCCTATTAAAAAAAAGTACTCTATCCTAAGGTAACTTCTGTTAATAATTTCTGACACAAATACTAAGCAGGTAAACAAATTTCAGTGCAAAGTGATCAATCACTAAATCTGCTTCAACAAAATAAAATTTCATTACAAATATTTTAGTATTTGTAGCTTTTAAATATTTTCATTTATTTCAACCTTTTCTATATAGGGTATTAATTTCCTATTGTACACAAAAAGGCTATATGCATCTACTTTCCTATTTTCATAGAATGGAAACAAAATACTGTAATTATACATTACTCATTAAATTGGTTACAACGTAATTTAGAACTGCACAGGAATTAATGTAACAAATTTCTGTCAGCACATCCTATATGATGGCACATAACATATGTAAAAAAATAGATGATAAATCAGTAATGTATGTATGTGTATACACACACATGCTTACACGTGGTACAGATGTGATCCATAATTCTCTACCAAAAGGGACACTAAATGAACAGAATACATTTAAACACAACAAACAACTTGATATGCATTCATTTCCAAAGTTATCACCCTCATAACAAAGAACAAGACTTGGCATATTTCAAGTTGTAATAAAACCAAAAGGCAATCAAGTGTTTCCAGTGTCCCAGAGGCTGGCTTTCAAATCCACTGGCATGTCTTATGTTACAGGTCAGATTAGAAACAGCCATGGTGATCAACAGCGTTCTTGGTTTGACTAGCCCAGAGAACAGGAGTCCTGCTTTAAATGACTGTTCTCCAAAAACAGGTGGAAAATGGTTATTTGGTAGGGGAGAAGGAAGAAACTATATAGACATGGAACACTGAATAATGTGTCTTGTGAAGTCACTGCAGTACTCTTCCGTAAGAAAATGGAATCTAAAGAGATGCCAAGCCATTTTCTCTGTGGAAAAATGAAAGCTTTACATTGAAAGCAAGAGATCAGGTAGATATTTCTGGAAGAAGGAAAAGCCTGATTACAAAATATTATCACATCTCTAGAGCAGCGTCTAACAGACCTAGCTGGTGACATGAGCTTGCCATGCTAACCAGCATAAGTAAGGACAACTCACATTCACCCTCACTTCAGTTCTGACATAATGATTTGGAACCACATTTTCTTGGCCTACAGAATTCACTGGTTCCCAGAAGATGGTCACTAGTACCACCACAGCAAGACATGTTCAGCTGATTTGTGAACCTCTGCAATATTTCCCAAGTTTTATCACAGACTTTATCAAGAGATCTGGTAGTTCAAGCATTTGAACACCTATTTAAACATCTATCATCTACGCTGTTAGCTGAATAAAAGACAAATATATAAGAGGAAAAAAAAACATCACAACAAAATACTATGAGGGGATGATAGGCAAAAAGATCAAAGAAGTAGAACAGAAATTTTCAAAAAGCTTAACATAAAGCTCAAGGATGATATAAATATAAAAAGGGGCAGGTAAAAAAAATGAAAATCATAAAAAATGTGATACTTCAGACCACAAAGGTAGAAGAATAGGCACTGTGGCAGGAATCTATGCTTCAGGAATTGTAATGTTGTTCTGTGGTATTACAATGTGATGTTGACAGTAAAATGTCATTAAGGCACAAAACAGAAACAGTCTAGTCCCATGAGAAATACGTAAAAGAACAAGGAGATTTGTTATACATAGTTTCAACAAGAAACATGGTCAAAAATATTCCCTGGAACCTTAGCTGCCAAATAGCAGTTTACTGTATCAGCAGTACTGTCAAAACGGGAATATAATACAAAATAGCTGCCTGTAAATTTTGTGCACCTAAAACACCAAAGCCAATCTGTTCTACATATGAGACTAAACAGTATTCTGTACATACTGCACCAGTATCTTTATAATTACATTGTGATATAAGGGTTTCAGATCAAGGAGAAACATGCATCTCCCTCCATACTAACACAGGAAAAAAATTAAGCTGTATATCATATTTAAAATGTGATCGCAAATTTTTAGCAAGAATTTTTAACATACATATACTTGAATTAGTTTCCTTTATACAGGACAAAACAAAGAACAAAAACAAAAAACAATCCACACTAGAGATTTTTTTGAAAGACAAGGTAACTGCTATTCAAATCGCCTGTATATCACTTCTGCTCTGATAAGGTCAATGCACTGCCCTGCAGGTAAAATACCTACCTGATAAATACTTTTTTTGATCCATTAACTAATGAAACTGAAGGTATAAGCAGTACTGTTAACTCTGAATGCAATACTACTCCCAGTAGTGTTTAAACCTCTGTAAACTGCTTTCTCTGGAAGGTAAAACATTCAGAACGCTACAGTTCTCCTACCTGTAGAGAAACCCTTTGGAAAGAGAACCAACAGCCCCAGTGCAAGAAGGAGCTTTATCATACAAATTCTAAAACCAGGGCTGTGCATGTTCTCTGGAGTAGGCTCATCTCAGCATTATTACAAGAGTTTGGCTCTTCAAAACGATAGTAATAAAGGCATGGAACACCTCATGCCTTGAAGTACCACATGATGTGATAGTTTCAAGAACAAAAGTTCTATGTATATAGTAAACATGAGACATGGCCAGTTAGAAGGGCAGTCCAAGCACAGACAAAATGCTTACTGAGGTAACTCTTTGACACAAAAAATTAGGGTAAGAAGGGAGGAAACAGAAGTTGGTGGGTTTTCTTTTTATGTGTATTAATACTTGTTTGGGTCCTATCATTTGAGGGTAAATTTAACATTTTATTCCATTCATGCATGCAATATAGCCCTAATCTCTGCAACCTCAGAGGCAAAGGGTGAAAAGAGACAAATAGTTGAAAAGCTGTAAGTTGCATGGGAGCTATGGGTTGTAAACATCACACTGAAAGCTTATTAAGCTTATCCTAATAACAGATGGATAGGAGAACTTCTCACAATTGCTATATTTCAGAAGATTTAAGTGACAGAAGCTTTGGTCAGAGCATGCCAGCACAGTTTCACTGAATTCAAAGCAATTATTCCTACTGATGTAAGTCAAGTTTATGCCCCTCTGGCAGTCATTTTGAATCTTCTGTAGTAACCCATGCTTTAGCTACTCAGTCACTCCTAGATGACACTTAGCAACTTCTAATGCAAGTCCAGGGTAAGAAGTGGAAATGTGTGCATACACAGATCAGCAGTCAAATGCATTCTACCCTTTACGAACTCATTCACATTAAAGATTGTAAGATATTCTGCTTCTTTGTTCTACTAGAAACCACTGAGAGAAAAAGTCATGGCTGCAACTCCCCCATCTCATTA